>JAWNOE010000105.1:7217500-8668750 GCA_035046095.1 Drosophila pseudotakahashii | reverse complement strand
GCTGCAGCTTACAGGTGAAGGATATATGTGTAGCGCACAGGCAAGGAGATAAACACCCACCTAGCCACTTAGGGGTTAACCCACAAGGCAAGGCTTAACCCCCGTCCGCCCCTCTCCCTTCTCCCTTCTCCCTTTCCTTTAACGATTTTACCCACCCCTCCCCCCGAAAAACCCTCTGCCACCCCTCTCTAAACTTTCGCACAAAAGGCAAGCCCTCAATGGATATACCCCCTTAACCCCGTATTGCCCCCTGTGGACTGCAACTTTTTGACTTTGTGCGCCTTTTGCGGCTGTTGTAGCTGCGAAAATTTATGGCCAATTCAATAAACGATTTTATTACATGCGCACGTTGTGTTAACAATGTTATTATTATTGGCGCCCAGTTCCGAAAAAAGGGTTGCAAAATGGGGCCGAAAACCCGGGGGCAATGCAGTGAATTGCTTCCTGGGCGACGGAACGGGTTAAGCGGAGTATGAGTAAGCCAATTATTATGAAAATTAATTTATTTTCTATCGGTAATATGAGGCCAGAGCCCAAATGGCAGCTACTTTGCTACGAACCTTTAGCTGGTTCTTATCGCAAACTGGCCAGCAGCCAGGAGAGCTCCCAATCCCCAAACCCCAACCCTCTTTGGCCCCCGGTCACTTATCCACTGAAATTGCAGTCCAAACCCACTGCTTTCCTGCATTTCCAAATGCTTTTACTTTGTTTACTTCTGCACTGGAGAAAAAGTTTGGAATAAACGGGAATTACTTAAATCTTTAGGTATTTTTTGGGTATAAATATGTTTTGGAATTCGAAATAGCATACTTTTAGGCACTTTTAAAGGTGATTTTAAACATTTCTTTTATTTTTTGGGAATTAATGTTGTTTAGCCCTTTATTAGTGATTAGTGCTAACTAACAAATTATTTTCGAGTTTCGGTTTTTGATTTTAGATTTTTATATCAAACTGTGTTGGCTGAATGTTGGCTTTACTTAGATTAGTTTTAATCATAAAACTAACTCTACTGGCCTATTAGGAAATTCGACTATGGATTAAAGTACCTAGATATAGTGGCAAATATTTAATTAACACTTTTTTGCCTTCCTGCCATCCCACTGTGCGACCCATTGTCTGTCAACGGTTTGCTCTTTTGTTTGCCCAATCCAATACACAAAAGGCCAGCGCTCACATACGCTCACACAGATACACCGCGCGCGTTTGTGTGTGTGCAAACTTATTTTCTGCAAACGCATTGTGCTTGTATCTGTGCGAGTGGCAGTGTGTGTGTGTGCAAACACAAAGAATTCATAGAAGGCGCACTCATGTGCAACCCAACAAGGCAACAAAAGTCTCATTACTTTTACTTGGCAAATAATGAAGCTAACAACAAAACAGCCACACACAACCAAACACATTCGCATGCACTTGCCAGCATATGTCGCTGCATGTGTGCGTGTGTGTGTGTCAATTTGACAATTGACTTTGGCTCACTAACACACACACACACTCATGTGGCCGGATGCGAATTCACGCTTCATTCTTAAGGCCAGTAATTTGGATTTTGTGGTCTGGGAAATTTTCATAAGTAGATAAATCACAAAATACGAACATCTTTGGGGTTTTCTATATTCCTCTTTGCTTTCCTGGTTTTTTTTTCTTAATTAAATTGTTTTTTATGTCTAAAATACCCAATAAAGATACTGT
This sequence comes from Drosophila pseudotakahashii, assembly GCA_035046095.1. Lineage (NCBI taxonomy): Eukaryota > Metazoa > Arthropoda > Insecta > Diptera > Drosophilidae > Drosophila > Drosophila pseudotakahashii. The sequence continues at coordinate 8,667,061 of JAWNOE010000105.1, read as the reverse complement.
ATCTATGTATCTATGTATTGCAAGTTTAAAAAAATATTATTGCATACTTTTAGACATCTTTTTAGTGATTTGAAAATCCTAGTGATTTCTAGTGATTTATAATTAAAAAAAACATTTTTTGTAATTTATTAAGTTCTAATCTCACAAGAGTTTAGTATGAAAGCTTTCATATTGGTTATGTAAACTAAATTAAATTATTTTCTACCAATGCCAACGCTTTATGGAATATAAATATAAGAATAAAAACGAAGGATAATCTCTATGAAAACACCCAGAACCCTCTTTCCTTTTGATGAATAACTTAAACGAGTTTAGTTAATGGTCCAACAATCATTTTGCCCAATCATGCTGGTACTCAATTTAATTGATTTTAAAGTTCCACACCAAAAGTGAAGCTACATAGTTAGGTGAGGGGGGTAAACAATGGCAAACGGACCTGCAGCGAAACAGATGTGTAACAGGTTGACCAACCCACCCACCAACGGCCAGAAATACCATCCATTGAAGGGCCCTCCCTTAGAAAACCCACAAAACACAAACCCTGAACAGAAATTAAAAACAAAAACGAAACTCACCTCACCAACAACGCGTCGCAAAGCTCTTGAAACTTTGGCAGGGGCGTGCGGAAAGGGGGCTTCAGCTCAGTGAAGTTCGGTTCGGTCAGGCGGCTTTTGAGTGTTTTCCACCTGAGCACAAACTTAAGTGGCGAAACTTGATTAAAACCGCACACACCGACTCATACACACACACACACACAGCCAGGGGCGTAGTAAAGGGCGTGGAAAGGAGGGGGGGGCAAGCCAAAAACCCGGATCGGTCTAAAAGTTTTGTGATACGGCTAAGGACCGGTCAGGGATTAAGTTGCGGTTATGCACTCCACTGACGGAAAGTCAAAGTTGCACACGTTTCCATTGTAAACTCATCCAAAAATTAAGGTCACTCAAGAAAATGTAGCTAATTAGAAAGTTTAATGAATATTAAAACAGATCTTAAGCAAACCAAAAATATTTATTAACGATATGAAACGTAGATCAATTTTACATTATTTAAGATCATTTTTAATTTGATATGTGGCCAGGTAAATTTGACCTGGTTGGAAAGAGTACTTCATGTAAAAACGATATGGGTTTTGCATGACCTGAAATTTACATGGCCATATCGATTTTACGGTAACATGCTTATTTTTGTGTGTAGGAATAGAATATTTCTATATTTTTATTATCCTTGCCTTTATTTAACTGTTCACTTATTTCACAAAACTATCTACCAATGTCTTTTGACAGCCGCATCGTTTTCGAGTTCTGGAACCTTCCGTTCATACGGCTTTCCCTCAAGGGGCAGATCCAAGGCGTATTCCTGTTGCTGTCTTAGAAGTTGATGGATTCCCGGATAGTCCACAAAGATGGGGGCATACCGTTCGAACGAATCCTGGTCAATATCGAAGAGAAATCCATTGTCATTGTCGTCGTCTACTAAGGATTCATCGGGAACTCGATGGTTATTCCTTAGCGGTGGCAAGTAGGCATTTCCGGGCAATTCCGCTGAGAAACAACAAACGGCCACCCAAAGGATCAGAATCAGGGTCAAAGATTGTTTCAGCATCTTGGTAACTTCGGTCGAGGGCTTCAACTGTGCCGAGAACCGAATTGCAGTTCGCTTTTATGGCAAAAACAGCAAGGCCACTGTGGTGCACTGGAAAAAATATAAGACTAATATTATAGGTTATTTAAGATTTGTAATGGTTATCCAAAAAGGCTTGAAAAAATATCGAAAGTTTGCAATTTCTCGATATTTAATTTGTAGTTTGCCTTCAAAGCATCGATTTTACCGAGTCGATTTGGTCAAAATATCGAAAATATCGATAATTTTCCAGCTTTATTTCTTATCCTTAATTTTTGGTAACATTTAATATTATATCATTATTTTAATTCTATTTTTACAACGATTATAACCCCGTTAGAAATCGGTGCTGTGTAAATATTCACTTATAGACTGCAAGACCTTGAGCCGAAATTAATTTTCGGCTGATTATTACACTTAATTTGCACTCTCAAAAAAAAACAAATGCAGACTCTGGCAAGACCTTGGGCTGAAATAATATTTTTGGCTGCTCATTAGAAATAATTTTATGCCGATCCTGATCTTTAGCGGCAAGCCTTCGCTATTGGCTCGTTATCTCGCATAAATTTCCCGATATTTCTGAGCCGCACACTTGGGATACTGGTTCTGTGGCTCTTATACCGCCAGTGTGGGAACACAAAACGATTGTTGGCCGAGCGTTGAGTGTCGGATTTTCAGACTCATGCGCATAAGGCGGCAGAATATCTGACGAATTGCAGCGTTTCCCGCCAAAGTCGCCGATGGAGGGCATCAGGGCATCCATCTGGCGACGGCTTTGTTTACCTTTGTTATCAGCTCTTATCACACGGCGTCTCACGGGAGTCCGTTGGGTGTGAAGTGCCCGCCCATTGGCTGAATGGGTCTCTCTCTCTATAGAAGGTATTAGGTTTTGTTACCCCTCCCTCGGCATTTTGTCCGGCAATTAAATGCAATTAATACGGGGTCTGGGAAAACTCTTCATTGGAACAAAAGCTACACAGCACCGACTTTTTCGCCTTGAATGACCAACTACAAGGCGGCTGAGCCCAAAAAGGCATAATTAAGAGTTAGTATTGCAGTGGCAACAGCAGACTGTGATAACTGCTAACCGGTAAATGTTGAACAACAAAGCCGGAAAGGACTATTTCAGGGTGAAGCAACGAATATGCAATGTTCTTGGAATTTTTAACTAGATTATAAACTTATTTTTGAAATTTTAAACTGATTTAAAAGTAAATCTATTAAAAATAAAAAAGAGTAATTTTATAAGTTTTTTCAGGGTGAAGTAACAAATATGCAATGTTCCGGGAATTTTAAACTAAAATATTAACTATTTTTTTAAATTTTAAACTTATTTATAAGTAAATCTATTGGTTTAAAAATGTTGTATATAATTTATATGTCAAATAAAAATTGAAAAATAGTACTTTTATTAGTTCTTTTAGTTCCTAGAACTTTGTTATAATTTCCATATCTTTATTTATTATTTCTAATATTAGGGTATTAGGGTATGACAGTGGCTTATGACCTTATATGTCAAACATTGAATGCTACATGCTGACAACATTTGTTGCTTTCAGGCATTTTTAGGGTTTTGGTCCAAAGGGGTTAAGGTGGGCGAGGCCCACGCCCACTTCTGATGTGGCCTGCAACACTTCCGGCATTTAAGCAAACAAAATATGTAGCAACAAGGAAAGCACACGGCTGCAACAAGCCAGAGAGCATTTGTGTTCCATTTGGAGACCCCGGTGCCCCTCAGCCAAACCCCCCCAACCGCAACCCCTTTATACACCTCTCTTCAAAATAATAAGACTCAGCCCTAGCTTTTCCACTAAGTTTTTCAAAGAGATTTGTATTTCGATTTTTATATCGATAATTTCGATAAAAAATTGTAGATAGAGAACGATGTTTATCTGTATTTATTTGTTTATATTGAAGACGAATTACAAATTATGAATGGTTATAGATATTATTTAAAATTATATCGATTAATTTGTTTATCGATGAATTTGTTACGGTTATTTTCTGTAAAAGTACTAGTATTTTGACCGCAAGTGTATTTGCCCCTTTTATGCTGCCACATGTGTAGGCAGAAAATGCGGCCATGTAGGCTAATGAGTTCGTTCTATGTCGGACGTGTCTTGTTTTTGCCCTTTTATTTTTTTTTCCCTACCTCCTGCACACTCCTCCTGATTTTGTTGCCCTGCTGCTGCTGCTGTTGTTGTTCCTGTTGCTCTTTATGTGCGGCTAACGAGGACGTTCCATTGTCTTCTGACGCCACAACCCAAAATGCCAGCGGCAGTGTCACAACTTGCTATCCATATGGCAATTTGAGGGCTCCGAGATTGAAGAATGGAAATTGTATACCAGATAAAGCAGGTATGTAGGTCCAAGTTTACAAGGCATGTTTTGGATTTAACTGATTTTATTTTAAATATTTAAATTGAAAAAAAAATAGTATTATTTTGAACCTATATAAAACTATGCTTAACAATTTGAAGAAGCACGCGAGAAACAGCGACACCAAGAAGAATCGACGTGTGACCAATGCAAGATGGGCGTGTGACCGCAGGCATGATGCTTTGTGACTGAGCACCCCTGCAGTAAAATGTAGCTTTCATTCATATTTTTATCAAGTATCCTTACCACAGTGTGGGTTTTTTCTAAGAACTGATTTCTCTCCAAGTCACCTCAATCAGCTCCAAATATATAATATTAATTACTAATATTGCCTCATCCATTTCGATTGGAATCCGCTACTCAAAGAGTCTCCTTAACCATTTAACCCTTAGGCTGAGCAGCTCCAGGAAAAAGGCAACCAAGGCGGCGGACAGCAAAATCGCGGAGATATAGTAGAGGCCGCAAAAGGAGTCCAGGGGAATGGGCGACACCTCGTAGTCCTCCTCGTAGGGATTCACGTACTGGCTGCTATCGAATTCGCGCACAAAGTAGCCAATTATGCCCGCCGACAGGAGCTGCTTGATCTTGCGATCGAAGGCGAACTTGAGGAGCGAATTGCGCCTCATGTAGATGACCAGTTGGTAGAGAAAGATGTGCTCGCGGATGTGGGTCAATCGGCTGGTGCTCCAGTGCATCTGGTTGTAGTACGTCATGGTGGCAATCAGCGAGGTGGTCGTCACCCTGGCCTCCTCGCCCAAGTCCTGGATGTAATCGAAGCGATCCTTCGACCCATTCCTGGTCAAGACAGTCAGGTGGCGCGGATAGAAGTCCACATACTCCTGGGTAAACAGCGTGTAGTTGGCCCTTATTAACTCGGATATCTCGGTGGGCAGCTGTTTGTTGTAGGGCAGGCGAAAGGAGTCGAACAGCTTGCCCTGGTAAACCACGCGCAGGACGAGAACCAAGAGCAGCCAGCCTGCATAAAGGATGCGAATGCGGCAACTTCGGGGCAGGCTGCGCGCCTCCAGCGGATTGCCCATCAGGGTGGTCAGCACCTGGAGGCTATGAAGGGCCCAATCGGACTGACCACAGACAAACCTCTTGCGCAGCCAGATGACAAGGACCACCAGGCAGCCGGAGGCCACCAAGGCCAGCCAGACGGTGCCGCAAAAGGGCACCGCCAACTGGGCCACCGCACCGAACTGCGAGCTCATGTGCATGACGAAGACCAGCGAGCTCTGGTGATAGGAGCTCGTGACGGAGAACTGCTCGCGGTGCTGATGCGAACCACTCATGGCACCAATGAGGATCGATGAGTTGCTGTAGATCACCTGGTCGAAGCAGCCACTGCAGCCCTCCTTGATGTCCGGCGACAGACACTTGCTGCACGGCTCCTCGAGCAGGATGCGAAAGTGAAAGATCTGGGCCAGCAGTTTGATCAGCTCGCCATCGATCCCGGTCAAGCGCCACAGCTGCGACCTCTCCCCGGGATCGCTGGCGTTGCCCATGAAGAACACAAAGGGCGCCAGGGGATACCAACTGACGCGCAAGGGACATCCAGACAAACTATTCAATACCCGATCGAAGGACCTCGCCCGGTGGCCATAGCGAAAGGAGCCGTTCTCATAGCGATCGATCAGCTCCAGGCTGATCTTCAAATCGCAGTCCTTGTTGAACATCCGATAGGCGTAGATCAGCACCATGCCGCTTCTCTTCTGGGTGAGCAGTATGACGTTGAGGGTGTGGAAACCCACACAGGTGGTGGATATATCCTGCAGCACCTGCAGTCGCTCGGCCCGCGAGGACATGCGACGCGTGAACAGGATCAGGAAGTTATATTCCCGCGTCGAATGGAAATCGGTGAATTGAAAGCTCAGGGTGTCGAAGGCCTGGGCGGAATTGACGAGAAAAACCACATAGCTGGCTGGCACCTCCGCAGGTGGCTGCTGGAACGTCCGCAGGGCCATCGAGATGCCCACCTCGGTGAGGATCGTGGTCATCAGCTCCTCCTGCCGGTGATCCCGGTGCTCATCCTTGCCGGTCAGCTCCAATACCGCCAGTGTGCTTTGCGAGGGGCTGACCTGCTCGTCCAGAATTTCCAGGGCCGCCGCCACCAGGGGTGCTATCACTTCCGGTTCCGGCGGATGAAGTGCACCCATCGCCACGGATCGAAGGACCATCAGGAGCCACAGATATCGAAACATTTACCCGCCGCCGACGCAGTTGCAAGTTCATGAGCAAGTGCGCCGGCTAATTTTCCAAATGGTGAACTTCTATGGTCAACCAATCGCCGATTAGCGATCTTTCATTAATGCCGAATTAATGCCATTTCGACCTCGATCTAATCCTAGTCTGTCGATACATTTAATTAGCTTAATGTTCAAGAAATAAGTACTTGAAATAAATGGCAATTTGATGCGATGGATGGCCAAAGGAAATATTGATCCAAATATGGATTGTCATACCTTTTTGAACTCGTTATTAAATTTCCAATCGATTTAAATTTAAATCTAGACATTTTATTTTTTTTTAATTTTTCGCAAAAAATCATGAGGTACCCCCATTAAAAAAAAAATTAAAATCGACGAAAATTTTATTTTTTCTAAATCACACAGAAAGTGTCATGGATTTAATTATTATATTGTAGTCTGTTCTAAACAGTATGTATTTTTTTTGTAAGACAATTTTCAACCAAATTATAGCAAAAAAACAAAAAGAAAATATTCCTATTTTTGTAAAAAACCAAATCCCGAATTTCCAAAAAAAAACAAAACAGTTTTTTTGACGAAACAATGGAAATATTGATCCAAATATGGATTGTCATACCTTTCTGAACTCGTAACTAAATTTCCAATCGATTCGCATTTAAACCTTAACATTTTATTTGTTTGCCATTTTTTGCCAAAAAATCATGGGGTACCCCCTTATTAAAAAAAATTAAAATTGGCCAAAATTTTATTTTTTCTAAATCGCACGAAAAGTGTCATGGATTTAATTATTATATTGAAGTATGTTCAAAACAGTATGTATTTTTTTTTGTAAGACAATTTTTAACCAAGTTATAGCAAAAAAACCAAAAGAAAATATTCCTATTTTTGTAAAAATCCAAAATCCCGAATTTCCAAAAAAAAAAACAAAACAGTTTTTTTGACAAAACAATGGAAATATTGATCCAAATATGGATTGTCATACCTTTCTGAACTCGTTATTAAATTTCCAATCGATTTCTATTTAAATCTGGACATTTTATTTTTTTTAATTTTTCGCAAAAAATCATCAAAAAATTATAAAAAAAATTAAAATCGACGAAAATGTTCTTTTTTCTATATCACACAGAAAGTGTTATGGATTTAATTATTATATTGTAATCTGTTTAAAACAGTATTTACTTTTGATGTAGGACCATTTTTGGTCAAGTTATAGCAAAAGAACTTCTGCAAGGGTATAATAAACGTATATGTTTCGAAATACGAAGTGCAAGGGCCTATAATAATTTGTATTAAAATGTTTGCTATGCAATATTTCGGTATTCCTTAAAAAGAAACAAAAAAACAGGGAATGCTCGGCAATCAGACAGCAATCATCACAAGAGTGGCCGCAATCCCGAGAGCAGTGTAAAACGCAATGCAAGTGCAAACCCAAATCAAAAGCCAATTCAACGTAGCTTTTTTTCTGTTCGGTTCGCCACAAGTGTAGGGTTGAGTTGAGCAAGGGATATGGGATAAGGATAAGGATAAGGATAAGGGGTATTCCCCTGCCTAGGACCAGTTTTTATTTATCTTTGCGCAAAGTTACCCACTGGAACCAACGAGAATGCAAGGCAAATGCAGCATATCTCTGCGGCTTGTTAGTCCAAGCGAAAGGAGGCAGTGCCACGCCCCCCTCCGGCCCCTCGAAAGCCCAGCTTTCCAGCTACCCAGCTTCACGCCCATCTGGCGCGCATAAAAATTAAAAATTTCATTAAATTCACAAAAATGCTTGAAGTGGAAAAATGTAATATCCTTTGGGCACAAAGGATGTGCATATAAATGCAAATGCGGTACTGTTGCCCGGGTAAAAACGAAGCGATATGTCCGAAACGCCCACTCAACGCCGGTGCCACGCCCCCACCGCCGCAGCAGCAGCAGCAGCTGCATGCATGAATGCACACGGCACACTGAGAGAAAAATATTTATTAAACTTTTTGTAATAAACTAAATTATTATTTTTGATTTAATTTTTCTTTCTTTGAATATTTTTTTATTTTACCTTAAATTTTTTGTAATTAAAGATTTTAGATTTGTATTTTAAAACCAATTTTTTTTCCAGTGCATTTTTTTCACATGCATTTCCCGCTCGCTTATCTTCGCCTGACCACCCACTTTCCCCCCGCTTTTCCCCCAACAACCTTTGTTTGCAATTAGTGGGCGACTTTCATAAACAATGCGCCAAAGAATCGAAGAGAAAGGGAAAAGGATATGGGATTCAAAACGATATTTAAGAAAATCCTGGAGAACCGAGTCCTTCTGGGAAGTCGAGTGACTCTCGAGGCGAAAACTTTGCAGCTTTTCATTTGCCTAATAAGACGTCATCAGATTGGGCCAATCGAGGAGAAAGTGTGGAGAAAGTTGGTGGAAATGGGGAAAGAGTAAGGAGCACAGAGCAAAGTGCATGGAGCATATGCCAGGCAAGCGACAAAAGTTCGAAAATTAAAAGTTTTCGAAAAAGTATGCAAAAGTCAGAAGGCGAGTAGAAGGAGTGCGCTGAAGTGGTCGGAAAATGGAAAATGGGGGTGGAAAAGCGACAGCGGAAAACTGCATGCATACGTGTATATATATTTTATGTGTGAGCATGTTTTTCGAACTGTAATTATGACGCTTGTTAGCAGTTATTCCCCATTTACGTGCCACATTTCCGAGGGGAAAATTTTTCAAAATCCTTAAATAAATCGAAAAAATGCATAAATAAATATGGATTTAAATATTTACCTGACAAATAAAATACATAAATATTATTTACAGCTAATGCCGTATTTGATTTACCCTTTTTAAATATTTATTATTTATGTCCCAAATCTTTGCCCCAAAACTCAAAAATATCCCGATCATGGAACCAATTAAATTACTGGCCAAGGGCAAAAAACAAGACACTCAGGAAAGGGGTGGTGCTTTTCCTTACCCAACCAGCAGTTGCCTCTTCTTAAGTTTTGCGAAAGTTCAAGCTTGGTCTGCGCATAAATTAAAAATGACAAGGATATGCCAGGACGAGTGGGAGGATTGGCATCGTGTAACCAGGCAGGCAACAAGTTGCAACTTAACGTTGCCCACATCTTGCCGAGCTCTCCTATCCCCAAACCCCAACCCCTTCCCCGGGAAAATCCCCTTATGGCATATGAAACATGAGCGGCCCCGCCCCTGAGAAATTCTACAAATTCAGCGAAAAGTATTTTCCACCTTTAAACGTGGAATGAAGGTGAGGCTGGAAAAAAGAGGGAAATGATTTATGAATGCAAAAACTTTTCGGACCAACTTTGTACGGCCGTTTTGCCATTGTGTGTGTAATGTAGGAAAATCCTCATGTTACACATGAGAAAGAGATGGGGATAGAGGGAGAGGGAGAGAGAAAGACACGACCGTCCGCTTAATGGAATTATAAAAATGTTAACTTCAGCAGAAATTCAAACAGCGCCACACTCCATTCGCTCTAACCCTTCTTCCGCACCCCTTCCGCAGGCCTTCCTCACGCCTTCCTCACGCCTTCCCCAACCCCTTCCAAGCCCCCTTCCATAACCCCTTCCACCCACTTCCCTGTGTTCGACATGTGTGGGCAACTAACCTTTTTTCTACTTGCCTCCTACGAATTCACTTATAATTTTGTTTAACATTTAAAGTGGCTTTGTTTGTGAAATTAAAAATAAAAAAGAAAAATCGAACCGCAAACGATTGAAAATATTTGTATAGACTCGGAATTAAAAACAAAGCAAAATGGAGGCCACAAAAAAAATCCGAAATAAGTGGAAAAATTTCAACGTCAGCAGCAGACGGCCTTTGGTTAGCCGTTAGATATATCAGATATATATACATATATATAAAATATATGTATATATGGATAGATGAGCAGACATATGGGTATTTGTGGCCAGGGCAATCCAATATACTTTTCCAAAGCAAACACGAACACAACTTGAGGCTGCCACAAGGCCCAAAGAAGCTGGCAAGGGCTGACACTTGAACCCATCGCCGGGACCGGGAAAACACCACCCACATAAGCACCCACCATGTGGCCCATACCCATACAAACCACCCATTGCAACAGCAGCAGCCAGCCAATTTCAAGCCAAGTCCTGGAAATGGACCAACTTGTAGTCCTGCAGGTACACTTCACAAAAAAAAGAGGCATTAGTATACCAATAATACTTAAAACTAGAGAAAATAAAAAATAAATGGATCTGGACACACCGACTTGTAAATTAAATACATTTTAAAACCGAATGCTAAAATTTAAAAAAAATATTTATTAAATAAAATATTTATGGTATTATTAAATTAAAATTAAATTAATTAAATTAAAATAGAATAAATGAATCTTAACGTACCGACTTCTAAATTAATTACCTTTTAGAACTCAATGCAAACATTTCAAAAAATATATATACATATATTCAAATAAATATGGTATTATTATAATGAAAAATTTAGAAAATTTAATAGATTTTTCAATAAACATCATGTATATCATCCAAAATATTTAAACACAAATAAAAATAAAATATTTTTTTATTATAATTCAAAACTTTACATTTAATTGATATTTTTTTTATTTATTATATTTTATATATTTTATCAAAAATGATTATTTGATAAATACTTTTGATTTTCTCTCAGTGCAGACCCCGCTGCTGCTCCTGATGATGTGTCTTATCTTGTCCTGCAGTGGCTGAGCGATGCCAGCGCATCCTGGAAGCTTTTTATCTTGGCGTCATGTTGATGTTTGTCGGAAACTTGATTATTTTCATCTCGCTTTTTTTCGCCAACCCAGCACACATGTCGAGGAATCGCCGGCCGCCATGTTACTCCCACTCGGAAGATGTTTTGGATGCTGGGCCCCCGCGGCAGACAAACAGGCAAGGAGCTGGGAACTGGGAACTGGGATTAGCTCCACTGGCCCAAAAAAAAACGTATAGCAAGATATACATACATACATATGTACCCAACATATACACGTTTGTGGCCAAAAGTTAAAAATAAAGAGTTTCACCCCGATGTAAATGCACCTTTAACTCGGAGTGGTGGTGCTTCCCACAAGGACTCGGTTACAGGTTGAGTTCCCGTTTTTTTTTCTTTTCTTCTTATATCCTTATATTTGTTGCTGCCGTTGTTGTTGACAAACAAGGAGAGCGAATAAGTTGAATAAGTTGTAATAAGAGCAGTTAACAACATGAGTGAAGTCAAGGCGAGCGCACAGCGGGCAGAAAGCCAAGACACCTGAACGTCACGGCACGAACGTGGCCACAGTGGAGACCCGAGTTGAAGAACCTGGCCACAAACGGGGCGTAATTAATCGCACGTAATGGGGATAGTTGGAACACCCAACGATTATGGAAATGTAGCCTTTGGAAGGAGTAAAAATACTAGAAATAATTTGAAAATATTGTATAAAACTGGGGGAAAAAAAACTTGAAATACAGAAAGAAGGGTAAATTTGCCTTTAAAGCGCTTTAAATAAAAAAAATTGATAAATTGAAAATTAAATTATAAAAAATTCACTAAAAATCGAGACTTTAAAATGGAAGTACTTAAAAAATAAAATAAAAGGAATAAAGCTTAAAAAAGGTTAATAAATATTGAAAGCATTTATTAAAATATTTAAAATAAAATAAAATATATAAAATAAAACAAAAATTTAAATAAATTAATACACTTAACTCATAGGCCAACCAGTCATCATAAAAAAAAACTCCCTTAGTCAGTGTTTACTGTACTAAAAGGGCACGGGCCACGCTCCTGACAACTGACAACTCCTTTAAAATGTAGTTACTGTTGTTATTATTCAACCTTAATGAACTTAACAAGCTCGCACAGCGACGGGCCGCAGGACGAAGGACGAAGGACGACAGTTGGACACAAGAATCCCGCCCACCGCCTCCTCACACACACACATACACACACATTTAACACACACCCACAGTCAGACAGACAGACAGACAGACACACACAAACGAACAAGTCAAACAGCGGGTGGCATAAATGGGTGGCCTCGCTTGGTTTCGGGTGGTTTTGGGTGGTATTTGGCTGGTAAGTACGTATGTTGCATGTTGCTTTGGGGCCACATACGCCCATCGTGTGTGCCATGTTCATGTCGCAAGAAATTTCCCAGCTCTGAATGGCGCAGGGTCACGTAACTCAAATAAAGCGCCAAAGCCACCAGCCGCAAAAGAAAACAAAAAAAAAACACAAGAAAATAAGAATGCTGGAAAAAAAGCGAAGACAAAAGAAAAAGCCGGCTCCTTGTGCATTTTGGCTGTGCCGAAAGTGAGGCGAAATTAAAACTGTTTTACAAATATTGAAGGAACGAGTCCTGAGCTCAAGAAACCGCTCAACAGGATTTGATTTAAATTTAAAGGAATATGATGAATCCAATAACAATATATAATAATAATAATAAATTTCAGCGGTTGTCAACAAAGTCTAAAACCCTTTTTTAAATAAGAAAATATACAAAATATATGTTTTCTTTAACTTTCTTCAAGTCCAAACATACAACATATAATATTGTATTATGTTTTACTTCTTCAAAAAAATTAAAAATTTTTTTTTTTTTAACTCAAGCTAAATAGAAAAGTCTTTTAAAAATCTATGAAAAATCTGACATTTTAAAATAGATTTTATAGATTTTTTTATTATTTTATAGCCGCAATAGTAGGAAAATAATAAAACCACTAGAGGACATAAACTGATAACCAGGTTTATATAAAAAGAATCCCTATTTTCCTATAATAATTTACTTAATCTCTTGACCTAATTTATGTTTTAATTTATTTATTTATTTTTTTTTTTTCTTCTTGTGCCTAACCACCTAATAGGAAATTAAGTAAATCATGAATTCGTATTACAAAAGTGCCCATAACCGTTCCCAGTATTTTTGCGTCTTATACTGTAGGTTGCTGCTTAAAAGCCGACTGCCTTTGTGATATGGCCAACAGTCGCTGGCTGACATTCAAAGCAGGCGGTTGCGTTTTCTTTCGGAGCAGAAAATACCTGAAAAAATTCATTAAATATTCAACGTTTTCAATAAAAGCTAATTTGATAAAATTTATATAAAATTATGGCTTAAAATAAAATTAGTTTATTGAAAGTACACGAATTTAATGCAGTTATTCTCCCCAAATACTTGAAATAATTTAATTAATCTTTTATTAATGCTTAAGATATTTTTATATCAAATTTAAAAAAAAATCCTTTTACTTTATAATTAAATTTCCGAAAGAAGAATGCAATTTTCCTCTTAAAGCTTAAGTTAAACTGATTTTTTTTTTACAATTAACCATCAATTACAATTTATCAGAGATAAATTCCCCATTTAATTCATCAAAATACTATTAAAATATGATTTTCAATCAAACATTAATTTGGGGTCACAACACCTTGCTTTTGCCATTTTGATGGCCCTCTGGAAATATTTGCATTAATTCCAATCGTTTAATGAACGAACTTCACGTGGCTTGATTATTTATTAGCACAGCTTGAGTTCGAATTGAGTTGGGAAGTTGAGAATTGTGGTTTCTCGTTTTCTGGTTTTCTGGTTTCGCATTTCAATTTCATTTATAGTACGCCCTACATATATATATAGTATATGGTATAGTTGCAACTGCATCGAGTTTATGGCCGCGAGCCATTTATTTATTGAAAACGCCACTCGGTCCCCGATCGAAGGGTTTTATGTTTGGGTCATCGATATGCAGATTGATTGACAAAAACACTCTAGTTAACAACACTCGCTCCCTTGGAGTTTTATTTATTGGATGCTGTGCTGTGCTGAATGCGAAGGCGAAGGTCCTGGTCCATTTGACATAATTAATTGTAACACGAACAATTACGAGGCGGGGACAGCGAGCAGGACAATAAGGATATACATTTTAATTAAAGCACCTCGAGCAACTAATTACATTGCCAGAATGCTATGTGTGTGTGTGGGTGGCCGGTATGTCCTTGAGCACCTTTGTCTGTGTGCGGTTGTCCGCAGATCCTTCGGGCTGTGTGCGTGTGTGTTTGTGTGTGAGTATGCCACTTGATTCATGGCCTTGCAAATTGAATGCAAAAATTCTTAGCATACTTTTGAGCGCGGGTTATTCGTCCTTCGTGCCAGTCGTTTATTAATCGATGGCTTTTAAAGGCAGGAAAATCATATTTAAGTTTTTCACAAGGTCGTCTTAAGTCTACATAATTTAAAAAATTTATAAAGATAATTGGGTAAATATTTTAAAGTGTTAAGAATATTATAGGAAATAGTAAAGGATTATTAAATCGATAATTCGGTAAATATTTTAAAGTGTTTGGAATATTATAGATAATTGGGTAAACATTTAGAAAATTTTAGAAAATAGTAAATGATTATTAAATCGCTTGGCGATTTAAACGATAGCTTTGAGCAATCGATAACACCTGCCGATGGCAACAATTTAGCACCTCTTACCGCGGCGCCGGATTATCGCAGTCTATCATCACCGCCGAATAAAAAAATAAACAACTCCACGAAAACTTTCAGTTACTCAGTCTGTCAGTTCATCAGTCTGCCTTTCCCTGTGTGTGTGTGTGTGTGTGAGTGAGCTTGTGTCTGTGTGTGGTGGAGTCAGACAGTGTCAGACATAAATAAAATGCAAGACGGCAGGCGGCAGTCGGAGGCACGGCGCTGACAGGTTAATGTCAAATCGCCCAGCCAAAACCGAAAAGCCAACAGGAAAAACAACTAAGGAAAAACACTAGAGGCGGAAAACTGGTAGCTGTAAAGACCGATACTCCGAATACTCAGGGAAAATTAAATATAAAAATTAATAAATAAATAAAAAAATTAATAAAAAAAGCTTTTCTAGAAATAAAAATAACAAATAATATTATAATAATAAATAAATATTTAATCATAATATTATTATTAATATAAATATTTTTTTTTAAATTTAATTATGGCAAACAAGTTTTAATTGATTTATTATTATTATGATAATTAGATCATATAGGATCTACTTTTTGTATAGGGTATATGCAAACAAGGCAAAACCAAAAAGGTTGGCGGGTGATAAGTGAAGAAAATGACGACGAAAAAAAAAAGCGAAAAAACAAAGCGCCAAAGTTTTTTCGTCAACGTCGCCAGAGGACGAGGAAAACTCCTGTTGGCTGGCTGGCTGGAAAAGCGACTCTGAAGCTGTCAACTGACAGTGATGAGAAAAAGTAAAGCTGACGAAGACATCAGCGGGGCAAATTTGTTTAGTCTTAGTCGCAACTCGCCTTTCCGCCCAACGGCCGCCCCACTTTTCGTCCTTAGTCCTTAGCCCGCATGCCATTTTGGTAATGATGGCTTAAAGGACGCCCGCTGCGACAATGTGTTTGTTTTGCCTGGAAAAGCGGAAAAGAGTGGGTGGTAAAGCGGAGGGAGGAGCGTCCTTCGCGAGGACGCGCCGTTAACAGAGCATGTCGTGGCTTTGCTTTCGGTGGGGATTTTGGCCAAAAGGGGGCGCCAGGGTGTCAACCGCTAAAAGGGCGTTAAGTGTTTTATTTACCCTCAAAATATAATTTATATTGTGGCTCTGGATATGTGTGTGAGTGTGTGAGTAAGGGGGATAGCAAAAGAGAGAGAGAGATAGAAACTGGCGAAGAGGATTTGCTGTGAAGTGATTTAAATTTTAAGTACTTTTTTCATTTGTGTTTGGCTGGGTTCTTACCACACTCCCCGGAAAATCCCTTCCATCATTCTATGTTTCTCTTACTGATTACTTTTCTCATTTCGCAAATTGACTTGATGACATTTTCGGGTAATTTACACAATTCTGTTTATCCGTTTAAGAGTTCTTTTTTTTCTTAGGGAAATCCCCAAGGCCATCGAATCTTTATCTTAACCATAAGCGGTCTATTAAAAAGGTGAGATTTAACAATAATTATTATTATTATTTTCTTTATTATGAATAAAAATATTTATTACCATACAAATTATGACATTTTTTTATAATTAAAGAGAATTAAAATATTTTCAGAATTTTTTTAACAGATATTTTAAATATTAAAAAAAAAGAAAATATATAAAATAAAAATAAAACCTATTTTAACCCACCCTTAATAAGCTAACTCCATTTATTTATTTGTAGATTTAAGATAGCCAACTATTACATAAATTTTATTTACCAAAATAACAGCTTTTTATGGCTAATTAGCTAACTTAAAATTCCGGGGAATTGAAAAAGTGAAAATGATCCCAACCAATTATTTCGAAAACAAAACAAAACAACTTTTTTCGCACCTCCGTCGCCTTGTCGTCTGCCAAAAATGTGTTGAGCATTAATTTAATGTCACATTTAAGCGGGGGATCCAGGACCACAGCAAAAGGGATCCCTTACCCCTTTTTTGAGGCCCCCTTTTTTCAGGGACGTCGCGACATTTTGCGGGTGGCGCTTTGGCAAGTAAATTAAAATATTTTAATGAGTACAATTTATCACGCGCCAGCGGCTCTGGCATCGCAGTTTAAAGCGTTACCCGGTGGCTTTTGTCCTTCGTCCTTCGTCCTTCGTCCTGCGTCCTTGGGAATCCCTTTTTGCCCCGTTTTGGCAACTTGTTGCGACATTTAATTATTGGTGACAGTATAATCAAGTAAACTCGGCAAGAATTTCAATTTCATTTAATGGTTTAACACATTTCCCGGGCTTTTCTCGGGGTTAAGCCTCAAGTGTCATGTAAACGACGTTAAACGGCTGCCGGAAACGGTTGGAACCCGCAAAAAGGGTTTAAGCTTTAAGCATTATCCCTTTTGTTTTTCGCCTTCTCCCCTTATCGTTGAACAATTAGTAGGGGAAAAGTGAATGGAAGCACAGCAATAAGCATAAACATGATGTCAAAGACAATTATTAGGGTTTTATGGATTTAAATGGGTGGTGTAATGGTGGTTAGTTGGGAGTTTTTCTCCTTTAAAAGTGGAAGAAAAAAGAGGGAAAATTTTACAAATTAAATAGGGGGTTTTTAACAGGGAAAATTCTGTTTATTTTAGTAATTTGAAGGAATAAATATATACCCTGTTTAGTGGGGTTGGTTAAACGATCGATAGCACTATCGATAATATCGATAATTTTAAAAATTTAGGAAACATTATCGGTTACATCGTTCAGCAAAAGAATTAAATTCTACTTGTTGACTTTTTGTTTATTTTCTCTAATTTTCGATAAAATTGATTAAATCGATAACCAAAACGATCTACCCAATGCGTTATTAACATTAAACAAATTTTTTTCTTTTAAAACCTATGTTCTACATGTTTGATTTTTTGCTTATTTTCTCTAATTTGCGATAGTATCGATTAAATCGATAACCAAAACGATCTACCCAATTCGTTATTAACATTAAACAAATTTGACTTTTAAAACCAAAGTTCTACATGTTTGATTTTTTGCTTATTTTCTCTAATTTGCGATAGTATCGATTAAATCGATAACCAAAACTATCTACCCAATTCGTTATTAACATTAAACAATTTTTACTTTTAAAACCTACTTATAATTTTCGCTAAGCTTTCTAAATTCACCCCAATTCTTTTTTTTTTGCCAACTCCTTTTGCTTTCAATCAAATTTGATTCCTTTTTCTAGCCTTTTGACGGCTGCTGCCTATAAATTGGCATATGAAAATGCAATTGGCTTGCTCACTGATTTCATTTGCTTGCCAGCGGAAAATGCTCACCAAAAAAATGGAAAAATCGGATGGAAAAAAAAAATACAGAGTAGAAGTGAAGGAGAAATTGCATTTGGCCCGCAGAGCTTTGAAGTGTGGCGCCAACTGCGCTGATTAGATAAGCAACAACAAAACAAAATACAAAATATAGTTGAATAAAAAATAAAAAAATATATATATTAAAATGCCCAGCGGGTGCAGCAGCCATCTCCCTCTTTCAGTTGTTGACTGCTGCAACTTTGGCTTACAAATTGTTTTTTAGTTGGCACAACTTTTAATTTGGTTATGGTGTGAAAATGTTTGTTTTCTCCATCTTTCTACCATTTCTAGTTTTTTTTTGTCCGCATTTTGATGAAGTTTGTGGTGCAAATTAATTTGCATTTTTACTCCCCGAGCTTTATATGTACATACGTATATATGGCAAAGCAACTACCGATGTTTTGTATATACAAATAGTAACTTTTATGCGGCGACTTTTTCAATTAGCAGAGCACGAGCTCTACTTTTCCCATTGCGTGACCGTCGGCAATTAGGGGGCAATTAATAGGACCTTGCTTACATGTCCGGCGACAATGGACATTAATCAAATACAAATCAATTTTCATATCAGATAGCCGAGGCACTCAGGAGGTCGAGAGCCCAAAGAGCCCGAGAAATGATATTCGATTCATAAATGTAATAAAAAACCTTAAAAGCCTCCTTTTCCTTCCTTCCTTCATCACGCGTCGCAGGCAATTCGATTTCAGAGCCCAGAAGACCAAAAATAAAACCATAACCGAATGACAATTATCGGGGCTATTTACTGGGCCTCCTCCTCCATCCAGAAAGGCAACTGGAACTGGGTCACACAAATGGTATGGGAGTCCCAACAATTCAATTTGCTTGACGTTCTAAATGGCTTTGACTTTGGCTCTGGCACTTTTTGTTTGAAGGGTCACATGATATGTCGTCTAGTTCGGATCAAGTTTTTCCTCCATTCGCTCCATTCCACTTTGTTTCCCGGTTACTTTGTGTTGGCTTAGCGAAACTTTCGCATTGATAAGCGAGCACAGCGGGGGGTACACGGGGAGAAAAACTAGATGAGATTAGTTAATAAAATGCATTGGAATTTTAAGTTGTAAGGGGAAGCCTGTGATATAATCCTTTAATTACCCGCTACTCAGCTAAATGAGTGTGAAAGAGATGGAGATTTGCAAGCTACAAAGCAGGCAGTCGCTTGAAGTGGCGCCATCTAGCGGAACATGCATTGTTGCTTGTAACTTTTAAATGAGTGGTCCGATTAAAAAAATTTAAAAACTACGAGTAACGGGTATACCTATTATTCATTTTTTTTATTTTTAAAAATTAGATTAGATTTTTAGAATTAGTTTCAATGGAAATATATATTTTAAACTAAACTTGCAGATTTATTTTGTTCTCAATAAAATAAGGATATTTTTCCACAATGCACACATAGAATGAAATGGATCAGTGTTTTCTTTCCAGCATTCCCACGCACTTCCCCCCCCCCCCCCCCCCCCCGATTTCTTCGCTTTTCCTTCTGCGTAATGAAAAGTTTTGGGCGTAATGAAATAAGCCAAAGTTTTTGCAGCTTTCAATAATAACTGTAAAAGTAACTAGCCAAAGTTTCCGAAAAGAATGGGAAATGGGTAAGAAGAGGAAGAGCATAGAGAGCTGACAAACTTTCTCCACGTGTGATTGTGTGTGTGAGGGCATTTCCCAGTCGCTTTTCCCTTTTTTTGTGTGTGAGTGATGTGATTATGAAGTGACGACTAATGTATCTACTTGAGTGCACTTTGATATGGTCAAAATATTATATATTATTATTTAAGGTAAAAATGTAATAGATTCCTTCGAATACTTAAAACATTAAACGTCATTCACTCGCATTTCCCATTTCGCTCATAGTCTTCTTACCCATTAATCTCGGCCTCCCTGATTCATTTGATTACTGCCCCTCGTTTCGATTCGCCCACGAATTATGTGCAGCCCATTGAACAAGTCATTGAAAAGTAAACACTGGCCACATAATAACAATTAATCATAATTAAGGCCTCGAATGATACAAATTTACCAGGGGGGGTGGAAACGAACGGAACGGTCTTTGGGGTTGGAGAACTGACGCAAAGCTCCTTGTAAGTGGAAAATCCTTATCCATCGAGCGCCTTCAGCCTTCAGCCAACTGACCTATTGACTTTTGACTTCCGGCACACGGCAGGTAAGTACACAGAGAAAAATTAGACCATAGTTGTTTATTATTTATTAAGCCAGTTTATTTCTGTAATAATCATTTTATAATAATTTTCTTAAATAATAATTAACAATAATAAATAATTTGCTGCAAGAACAATATTAACAAGTTTTTAATAATCCCAAACATATTTTTTATTAAAGCTTTAACGCAATTTAAATAAGGTTTTTTTTTATTTGCATAATTTTTTCAAAAACTAAATGATGGTTGCTTTATTTTCAGTGTATTTTTGCCCTGCTTACCCCCCCCCCCCTCTCCCTCGCCACCATCGAACTAACCGCAACGTTAATCAGGCGTTAAATTAACGCACTCATTAGCACAAATTACAAATTGAGCTGCAAGGCAGAGGACAAAGTGCCGGGCCAAAGGGCATTACTTTGGAGGGGGCGTGGCAGGGGCAGGGGCGGGGGCGGATTCGAGCTAAGCCAGGTGCTCAGCATAAATCACTTAATAATCAAGTGCAGCCCATTTAATTGGCTTGCCGCTGGAGCGAAGGCAAGGATGTCCGTTGTCCGTTGTCCGTTGTCCGTTGTCCGTTGTCCGCTGTCCGTTGCCTGCGAGCAATTAATTATTTCATTATGCTGGCTGACAAAAGCTGCCTGCCGGACGAAGCTCACCCCCTCCCCGCCAGCCACGCCCCTTTTTGTTTATTTGTTTGTTTGCCTTTTTATTTGGTGACATTTAATTTAAGTTTTGCAATTTGCAAGCGAATTACAGCGCCG
Source organism: Drosophila pseudotakahashii (assembly GCA_035046095.1). NCBI lineage: Eukaryota > Metazoa > Arthropoda > Insecta > Diptera > Drosophilidae > Drosophila > Drosophila pseudotakahashii. The sequence goes on along the minus strand of JAWNOE010000105.1, from coordinate 8,646,187 downwards.
CTGATTGAAATGACCCGCAAAATTCGAAATTCCCCCCGGACAACGGGCATGTGGAACTAGAGAAACTCTTCCATGTGAAAATATTTCCAAAAATCAGGGACAACAAAAACACCACCACACAGCCAAAGGCAACGAAATTTGCAAAGTTTTTAATTGCCAGCCAACCGCTGGCAGTGACAACCGCAAACAGAAACAGAATTGGAATGGAAATGGGGAAAACGGAAACGGAAGTTGCTACATATTCTCCTCAAGGTGCTAAATACATTTACCAAGGATTTTTTAAAAAATACTAGATTAATTGTAGAGGAAGAAAGCCTTGTAGAGGGAATTCTTCAAGTTATCAGTGGTGACTTTAATTCCTGACGTTTTCAAAACCTCCTTTCGAGGCTCATCAAGTTCAATGTCGAGACTTTCAATGGCTGCAAATGCCTGGCAATAAACTAAAATTGCAAAATGGCCCAAGTCTGCAAGTTTCGTTCAAATCGTAACCCCCTTTATTCGGAACTCAGCCGCCCCATCATCATCATCATCATCATCATTGGACAAGCGACGACGATGTGCAGATTTGGCCGCAAATAAATCGAAACATTTGCCCGGCCGCCATAAAACTAGACAAGGCCCCAAATGAGAGGCTCCACCACCTCCCTTTGAATATCCTTGAAGACCCCCTTTCGCACCGCCCCTGCGTTACTCGCGATAAGGACAACAGATAGCGGTTGGCTTCAACTGCAAACCAATCCACTAAACCCCTATCTCTATTTCCTCCTTTTGGAGCCGGCCAATCTCTCAAAGTGCCAGACATGCCAAAAGGACTAAACAATTTTCTGGGCTGGCAATTTTTATGGCCAAACGATAAGTAAAACGATATTGAATGTGTATCCCTTTCCCGGCGAACAAAATCAAAGGGGGGGCGGGCGTAAAGGAATTGGTTATCTGGAAGGGGGAGGGGGATGGGGGCGGGGAAAAGCCACCGCATTAAATGCCGATAAGCATCGGCTTTGTCCTCGAGTCGAAGGAAATTCCATTCGATTTCTGTGCATTCGGTGTGTCTTTGTTTAAAGCTTATTAGCACTTTCCTTGGCGAACCCAAGAGCAAAAAACTTTAAGGATTTCCCTGCAGCGAATAAGCAGTGGAAAATGGAAAGTGCACAGATAGAAAAGGGGTGAAACTTTTACTATAATATTAATATTAATATATTAATATTAATTTATATTCAAAATGAAAAAGAAGATCTTAAAGAAAAAAGGATTAAAATTTATTTTATTTACTATATTTAAGTGATCAACAAAAATGATATGAAATAGTGGTAAATTCGATCTTAATTAAGATTAATAAAGATCTTAAATATCAATGAGATATTTTGTCAAATAAGTTAAAAAACACATAAAAACATATATTTTAAATACTATATTTAAGTGATAAAAATAAATGATATGAAATAGGTGTAAATTCTACCTTAATTAAGATCCATAAAGATCTAACATATTAATAAGATATTTTATCATATCACTTATTTCATAAAAATATTAAATATACTACTTTAAAATACCAAATGTAGTATTTTTTTAACAAAAAAACATTTTGATATAAACTAATTGATCTTTAAAAAATATTATAGTTTATAGATATTATAGATAGTATTTTCTTTTTTTCATCTCAATTACAGTATTATAAAAACCTACCAAAACTTTCCTCAGTGTAAAAATTATTGGTGGAAAAGCTGAAAGAGGGGTCTAAGGCCAAATTAGCTGCACGAGTGCCAAGTGCGAAATGTGAAAATGTTAAATGGCCAACTGAGAAGGCCAGCGAAATGTGGCAAAGGACCTTCAGCCCCCCGTTTGGAAAAGCTCCGCCCGCTCAGAGGAAATGCTGCGTTAAAAATTATGTTTGGCACCCCCACCCCTTAAGAAAACAGCAACAACAGCAAGAAAAAGTACAGTGTATACATATATATTCATGGCATTTATAAAAGTCATTTGGAGTGGACCCAATTGGTGAAGGGGAATGGTGCGGTGCATGCAAAGTGCGGCCATTACGAATTTTGTGCCCTACAAACCGCAGGGCATTGCGATCTGAAGGAAAACTAAAGGTAAGTTTTATTCATAAACATATATTTCCCACCAATTTATTTGTGTTTAAATTCCGTTGTATTTTAGATTTTTAAATTAAGTATTTCTCAAAGGGATATTAATAAGTAATTCACTTGTAACGCTTTTCAAACCAATAAATTCATTTTAAATTTTTTTTTAATTTCCCAGAAATATCTTTTAAATAGAAATACACAGTTGGCATTCCTGAAATGCAATCGAAAGGACCTGCAATCTGGAAAACAGAGTGCAAAGAGGTTAAATTGCTTTGACTTTCGCTTGCGCTTTTCGCCACTTTTTGGCATCCCCTTTCTGGTTTTCTGCCTTTCACCATTTCTGCCTTTCACCATTCCAGCCATTTCTCCCTTTGGGCCATTTTGCTGCCAAGTGCAAGAGCAAAATGTTTATAATTAAACTTTAATGTGTATTTAATGAGCTTGGGGGCAGGGCCGTTAGCGGGGGCCTTGAAAAAATAATGCAAGCTGAAATGCGAATGCGAATATGAATATGAAAATCGTAACCGGGCTTTTTGTCTCTGTTTCCAGTTTGTTCACTTTGGATCCTCTCTCTTTTTTGCAAACCCAGACATGTTTACAAGGCCAACAAGTTGAACCGAACCGTAGAGATATGAAGATATGGCCATGCAGACAGGAAAGCCTGGCCAAGTTTATCCCTTGATAATATAAATTTAATCGTTCGCCTAATTGTCTTCATGTTGAAACCGACTAAATGGTGTTAAAACTTTAGCAAACAAATTGCAACTAGTTGCAAGGAGGTCCCATGGCAAAGAGCCCCGAAAACCAGGACGACTTGAGAACAAATTTCTGGAGTCGCTTTGAGCCACTTCAAATTGCAAGTTGCTGCCTGCCACTGATACTCGTACGTTTCCCAAAGTTTAGCTGCCCGAACTTTGCCCACACAGATGCACAGAGAGAAAAATTAATTAAATCGAAATAATAAATGGATAAAAGGTCTTTAATTTTTAAAAAAAATTATTAATCTTAAATAATTAAATAAAAAAATATATTTTATGCCTAAAAGTATGCAAGGAATAAAGAATAGTCGTCTACCTGTTTGAATTCATATCACTTTGGGGCTAAACAATTTTCTGTTGCATACTTTTAGACACCTCCATTTTTCGCCGTGTATGCGTAAGTCTGTTTCAGTTGAGTCCTTGGCTTTGGGCCTGGTCACGGGCTTTAGGCCAACAACTTGCTCTGCTCGCAAATGAAATTTCACTTAAAAATTTATGAAAAACCATTCTGACATGGGATGACCGAGCGGAGTGCCAGACAAGCTGTTCTCCTGTGAGGGAATCCTCTCCAGCAGATGGCTTTACATTCGTTAAAGTCATTGATTCGAGCTCAACTGGTTTCTGATACGCAAAGTTTGAAATCAATATCTTTCAATTTGTCGAAAATTGTTTAAACAAAACGATTTGGAAATATTTAAAAATATATAAACTTACTTATCCTTAAATATACCTCAATTAAGCTTGGGCTGTCTGTCAACTTTGGCGATTTAAATAAAATTGAATGCCTCGCTTGCGACAGCTCTCGAAACCATTTGCACTTGCTGTAAATGTGTAAAGTTTGATTATGGAAACTAGCTGGGGGAAGGAAAAAAAGGTATGGAAAAAGTATAGAAGAGCTGAAAATACATATATATAGCCACCGAATATGGAGCAAGACGACGAGGAGGACCTGGCAAAAAGTTTCTTTTGTAAAATACCATTTGTTTTATTGCGCTGGCATTGCTAAAAGTTTTGCAAATTGCATGCACACACACAGTCGTCGGGGCATAAATACACATTTAGAAGTAGAAGTCGTCGGCAGAAGTATATTTATATATTTAGTGCAGAGATATGACATGAAGAAATCGTATAAATCAATAAACTTATTCAATAAATGTTCGAACCGCCGGGTAGTTTGACATTTATGGCGACAATCATTATGTGCAGCATTCCACCATTTCACCATTCCACCTCCGTTCGATTTCGATGGGTCGTTAAACGCATAATCGATACTAATGAAGCTCCTGGATTTACTTGCTGCCAGCAATTATTGTGACTGCACCAGATACGGATATCAGATCCGCATTCCCATCCTCCTTAGCCAAGTGCCTCTGCATCCGTTTCATGGCATAATAAATTGCCTCCGTGCGTTTAAATGGCTTCATCAATAGGCAGGCGAAACATGGCTTAAATCCTCCTTCTGGCATAAAGATTTTATGTTCCTTATTTTCGTTTTTTTTTTGGTAGAGATTTGTTTACGCATTGGGAATCAGGGGGGAAAAGCGGGTGGAAAAGCCGCGTTAATGAGCGTGGGCCAACATTTTATGTAGCACACTTTTGAGCGCGACTAATGTAATTATCTGATTAGACTCCAAAGTGAAGGGGATGGATAATGATGCGCCATTCAAGAAGGGGGCAAGAAAGTAATGAAAGTAGAATGCTGCGTACTTAGGTTGTTTGTGGAAAAAGCTTAGTACAAACTTAGTATAAATTACAAAACTAAATGAAATTAACGAATTATTGCATACTTTTAGACACCTTTTTGTCGTTTGTGAAAAAAGCTTAGAATAACTTGAGAAAATTAAAAAATTAAATAGAATTAACTAATTATTGCATACTTTTAGACACATTTGTTAGATAAGCATAAGCGTAACTTGATAAAATTACAAACTTAAATGAAACTAACTAAATATTGCATACTTTTGGACACCCTTTTTAAGAGATTTTAAAACGCTAACCATTTGTTTGACATATTTTTCGACAAAAAGGAATCCCATCTTCCAGCTGAAAAAGCCTTTAAAAATATGCGCAACTCGAATCGCTAATCCTCCACTCAAAGGAACCTTCTTCATAAGTATATTCCACAAGATGCAATGCATTCGCTCTCCAAATAACTGAAATTGCAATTCAATTGAGTGGAATAAACTTATGGATGCCGATTTTCTATTCGCCCAGAAATTTATGACTGTCCGCGGAGGGAGCCAAGCCCTTGATCGTTGGGCTGGGCTAGGAATTGGAATGAAAATGCCTCGGAAAGACGGAAGATTGTGGATATTCTCGCAAGACAAACGGCCCAATAAAGTCGCAATTGAATTGCTGACAATTGCAATTGCATTGCGATTGCGATGGCGATTGCCGGTCGGCTTATCAGCGGCTCGCAATAAATGCAAGCATATAATAACCCCAAGGTGGCAGTCGAGGGTTAAGAGGCATCGGCAACGGCAACGGCATCCCTGCGCCCCTATCAAAAGTAGAGGGCGTGGCAACAACGCCCAAGTGTCGCATAAAATAAACATTTTCCAAATTGACACTTGCGATTCAAAACCAAACACTCAATTGCAGCAATGCCAGCGACACCAACACTAATACTAACAGCTGCAACAAGGACAATGGCAAAAACAGCGACAGCAACACTGAGAGAAAATGTTCTTGTTATAATTTTATTTAATTTAGTTTGTAAATAACAACATAATAACAAAATTCACGTTACTAAGCTATGAAGTTATGCAAGCAGTAAATCGACTGCTTGCACTGCATGCACTGCTTGCATTCCATTATTTGCTTTGCTCATAACTTTTTAATGAATGTTCCGATTTACAAATGGTCTTCTATATTTCGTTAGGTATTAATAGACCTAACAAAATGTATATATTATAAATATTTTACAGATGTATGTTTCATATTATTTAGTTTATGAGGTTCAGATTATAAATAAGATTGTTTTTCCCATAATTTATTTTTAACTTAACTTATTAACTTTATTATATTTAAATTATTTTCTTTAAGTGCATGATGCCAGGATGACACCATCATCAAGTACAACAACAATAAGAACAGGAGCTGCAACAACAACAACAACCACGGCTGATGGCTGATGTTGTCGTTATCAACTAAAATTCCTTGCATCGACGCACAGGACGCACCAACACAACGACACGTAAGCTTCGCTATGTGTGTGTGTGACTCGAAGGGGGGTTTTGTGGAGGGGAAGGGTGGAAAAAAAGGCACTCCAATGGAGCCATAGAAAGTCACCGCCAACACCGCCACAGTCAACGCCATGACCATTATCGGCAACCTCAGCCTCCGTTGCCATTTACCAAACAACTAACTTTTCAACCCCCCTCGAAAAATCTCCCTCCTGGACCCCGCCGCCACCCATGTCCTTACCGCATCGTCATCGACATTTATAAACTGCACACACAAAACACTGTCCAACTGTCCCGCACAGTTGGCCGTGGAAACTTTGCAGTTGTTTGGACTGTTGCTTCTATTTCCCATGTCTGGGCTTACTCTGTTTTTATGCCAGAAGAAAGGGGGGGGATTGGGTCTCTGAACAGGGGAACCAGTTCCCCTATCAATAATAATTATAAAAACGTTTCTCATGCATTGACGATTCCTAAAGTTATTAAACAAATATCATAAGTTATGGAAAATTCAGGAAAAATATAAGAAACGCTTATAAGGTTAAAATCTTAAGTTTAGAAAATAATTATTATATTGTAATCTGTTCAAAGCAGAATTTTATTTTGGGGTAGGACCATTTTTGGCCAAGTTATAGCAAAAAAGCAGAAAGAAAAAATTCAAATTCTCGTGAAAAACCAAAATACCGAATTAAAAAAAAAAAACGTTTTTTCGCTGAAACAAAGGAAATATTGATCCAAATATGGATTGTCATACCTTCCTGAACTCGTTATTAAATTTCCAATCGATTCACATTTAAACATGGACATTTTATTTTTTTTGCTATTTTTCGCAAAAAATCATGATGTACCCCCTTATAAAAAAAGAAAATTGTCGAAAATTTTATTTTTTTTAAATCACACGGAAAGTGTAATGAATTTGATTATTATATTGTAATCTGTTTAAAACAGTATGCATTTTTGGTGTAGGACCATTTTTGGCCAAGTTATGGCAAAAAAACCAAAAGAAAAAAGTAAAATTTTCGTTTAAAACCAAAAACCCGAATTTCCAAAAAAAAAAACGAAACAGTTTTTTCGTTAAATAAAGAAAAAAATTAATTTTAACTATTTTTCTCCAAGTTCATAAAAATCTTTACAGTAAAAAAGCGACTGCTCTGATCGCTGAACTAGTTCCCTTCAATAAATCGCTTGTGAAGCGAATCGTCCAAATCGAATAAAAGTTGAGATGGCATTTTTGTTGCTCTAACGACCATTTCAATGCGACTGTAAGTGAAGATGATAATGCTGATGATGATGATGGGAACGGAGTTCGGGGATGGGGATGGGGATTGGAGAGGCTGGCCCCTCCTCCCGATGAACGATAATGAAGCCATGCACATGCGGTCCAAGCTCGAAGCCAGCAGGATGGGAAGATAGGAGGAGCAGGAGGCATGGGGGATGGAAGGAGCGTTAAGGAGACACAACCATGGCCACAGTCACGGCCACAGGACCAATGTCCGCCACTTTCCGGACCACCATTCACCCCCTGCACATCCTTGTTACTCCTTTTTTGTCGCTATTTCAGGCTGCAGAGAGAGAAAAGAGAATGGTATTGATATTTTTAAAAGATTTTCTTAACTTCGTTTATTTAGAACATATCATAATTCCTTTTTCAACTAATTAAAATTTGTTTTTTACTTTTTATTGAACTGCAAAAAATAAATATTAAGCCAATGTCTATCAAAAATGATTAGTTTCAATGTTTCTTTTAGTATTATATTATTACTTTTATTGGTATAAATATTCCACTAACAATAGGTGATCTAATTTTATAAAAAACAAAATATTATTGAATATATTACTATTAAATAATATTATAAAATATGTTTACAAATATTTGAAGCTTCAAATGTTCATACGTTTTTATGGTAGAATCTTTTATTATAATATAATTATAAATAATACAAATCTTTTAAGCTTATATTTTTTCCAGTGCACTAACTGGAATCCCGTTTTTTTTTTTTTGCAACACACTCACACATTCGCACAGCTGCGGAGTGGCGAAATGGAGAGTGTAAAAAGAGAAATTCCTAAATGAACGATATAAATTGTTGGCAGCCACAAATAATGAAAACACTTTGCGGTCATTTAGCGCTATTCGAAGCTCTCACACAGATACACACAGATACTCACACCCACACACACTCACACTCACACTCACTCACGCAGGCTGTTGACAGTTATCCTGGCAAAGTCGATGGGGTGGGAGCGAGATGGATGGACAGATAAATGTTGGGTGCCCTGCTCCTGGCCCCCTTTCGAATCCTTCGACCGAATCCTTCGTCGTCCGTCTGGCGGTGACATTTTTTCTGCTTCGACCCCCGGTTCAAAGTCTATTGCAATTTGAAAATGACATACGAAGTCCATTAAGCGCACAAATGTGCAGCGAATGCGGCACAACAATTGCTCGTCCTTCGTCCTTGGTCCTTCGTCCTGCAGCTGCATCGTTACCCAGCCCAAGTTCGGACATCGGAGGGATTCCTAAGCGGCCAAGGCGGAGTCTGGAATGGCCAGTTTGGGTCCAGCAACCCAAATTATCTTAATCAACTCATAGCCACAGTGGAGAGTCCTTAAAAAGGAAGCTAAAATGGATGTAATATATTTTATTTCTACCGGTTCTCCAACATAAATTATAATATATATATATATATTTTTTTTAATTTTGTCTAAATTATTTTTAAAGTTAGGTCATAAATACAAATATGTATTACAATGTATAAAAAATATTAATAAATTAAAAAAATAAAATAAATAAAAAATAGCTATATTTTCCCGAATTTTATGCTTTTCAGTAATACAGTATTTTTCGCTTATAGCCAGGAGCCACTGTTCGCCCCAAATAAGCACTCACACACTCGCCCAGCCCAGCCCCAAAATTCGGCACAGACAAAAGACAAAGGACTAAGGACTCAGGACGAAGGACGCATCGATATCCACGTCTACGCCCGATACGTTTGTTCCATTGATAATGAACATTGACAACTTTGAATGCAGACAATTGAATCTTAATTTTCCACCGCACTCCCTTGAAAGGATGAGCAGGCGATGGCAGCCAAAGGACATGCAGACGTCGAATCCATTACGCCATCATCCCATGAATCAATGTTTGAACACAATAAACATTTATTTATGATGCAGCACAAAGTTTTTATTCTCTACGATCCTTTTGTGCGACAATTCCTTTTCGAGCAAATTTAATTATTATTTTCTTTTGCCTGGGGAAGGGAAATTGAGTCCAAAAAGGCTTTAGAAAATTACTTAGGTGCTAACTTAAGGCTTATGCAATTTTTTTTTATGATATTTCATGGAAAATGTGATAAAAATAAAAATTCATATTTATTTATATATATTATATTTTGATAAAATTCCTTGATTACTTTATCTCCAAGTTCTGCACTATCTGCTGCCTTAAATGCAGCTATCTGCTGACCTAATCCATGAATCAAATGTGCACAATAGGCATTTATTTATGAACTGGCTGGTGTCCACAGCTCCAGGGAACTCCTTCATCCCAGCAATTTGGCAATCCACAAAGCAATGCGTGCTGTGTTTTATTACCTGACTGCTGCAGTTGCAGTTGCAAATGCAAATGCAGTTCCTAAGCCGAGAAACCAGCAAAATAATAATAAATCCTTTGGACAAACACAGGCTGTCTAAGTCAACCATTTGCTCTTTATATCCTTCGAAGGGGGGACAGTAAAATGTAATCGTCAGGTGTAGTTGCATGAAGAAAAGGTTCTTGTTATAATTCCGCCGTTCAATCTTTTAGGATTCGCAATCCACATAGTCTCTAAAAAAGACAAAAACAATTTACATTTGCCTATAATGCGGACAGCGACACAAAGAAGAATAGACGTGTGCCGCAAGCAAAATAGGCGTGTGACCGCAGGCAAACAAAAACAAATGTAACCCGCGTGCTTATGGGCTGAGCACCCCTGCTTTAAATTGAATACCTATTAGTTTAAGTTATTAAAAAACAAGAGATAACGCTATAGTCAAGAACTTTGACTATCAGATACCCTTTACTCAGCTGATGGGAGTATAAACCTATTTTTAAGACTCAAAACAGACACGTTTTCAGACCCAATCTAAACAATATTTTCCCTGGGTGTATAAATAAATAATCATAATAAATAATATTCATTTGTACTAATAATATCGTTTGATATATGGCTTAAATCAACCATTAATGTGTATATCGGGAAGAAGAAGAGGCTGCCCAAGTGCTGTTGACTGCCGCCAGATGGCGCCTGTCGCTGTCAGGTTTATGAACTAATTGAGGCACGAATGGCAACCGACTTAAGTCCGGATTCTGTCTGCTCACGGTGTCGCACATTTCACAAACAGCAGACAGCCACGCCCCCTTTCCGCCCATTCCGCCCCCCGTTAGTGCCTCCTTAACGAGTGACAAATAGGCGTATGAGCAATGCTGCTGCGATGGCATCAGTTCGCATTCATTATGCATTACAAGCTGCTTAACCGACCCGCCGGATCTTCAGCGATTTTTCCATTAAATTACACCGAATATGGCTGCTCTGACACAACCAAAAGTCCCCCTTTCCATCCATTCCGAAGAATCTTAATGGGAAAATGGAAATTCGGCAAAAAGAAAATGCTCCCATTACACTCTTTTCTCCTTTCTCCTCTCCCCGTTTTCCTGGATGTGAGGGGTTAAAGATTGCGAAACCTCATAATTGGCTTAACCGCAGGAAAAGGAGGAGAATCCCAGGGAGTAGCAGTGTTAAAGTGGTAAATATGTCAGCGGCAGTAGAGACATAAATATTCGTTAAGTAGACGCGCACACGCAATCGCGGCCAGAAAGTAGAAGAATCACTTCGTGTAGAATTCAACTGGGTGAGATGAAGATGTGCTACAGGGGAGGGGGTTACGTTACACCGAGAGAAAAGATAATATTTTAAATTTTATACATATTTTTAAAGTCTAACAACTATATCAAAAGTAGGAAAGTAAGGAATCCCTTTGTTAAATTTAAAGTAGAGTTTAAACCTTGAAATTGAAATTAAATATTTATTTTTATTTTAAATTTTTTTAAATAACCAAATCAAAATTGAATAAAAAAAATGTTTATAATAACATTATTTGTTTATTTATTTTTTTTAGCAATATTGAAAATTTAAAACCGTACTTTAAATTTAATAATTTGAATAATATTAAGCTATAATATATTTTATTATATACCATTGATTTCTGTGTAGTAGGCAATAATCGGTTGGTCTAATCTTTGCTGCGCTTGAATGATGATGATGTGCCACGCCCACCGCCTTCCGCGCCCTGCACACACACACACACACGCACACAGACAAAGCCTTAATTACAACGTGCCAAGAGTTAAGCCGAATATTTTTTTTTTGGTTTTTTTGGGGCAGGAGAAGACGAATGAATTGCTGTGGTGTGGCCGAAAAAAAAGGGGTGGCAGGCAACAGAGGGTTAAGGGGGGGCGAAAGGAGGAACAAGATATAGGGGGCGTGGTCCTGACGGGGGCCAAGAAATTTTTGGAAGAACACGTGCGCACATGTGCAACTTCCGTTAAAAATCTATTGCTAACTTTCAACAATTCACAGACACAAACGTGGCCAGGCACACACACATACAAATACACAGACAGAATAACACCCACATCGACACCCACACACATACACATGCTTGAAAGGTGCGCGCTTTGGCTGTTTGTGTAAGTGAGTTAGAGTTTCCTGCAGCTGTCGTGGCAACTTCCGGTTCCTCTTCTTCTTCTTCTGGTACTGCCTTTGCAACAACGTTTACGTCGACGCAAAAGTCCATGTCTCAAGTCTTAGCCACCGCCCCCCCCCCCCCCTGGAAACCCCACCCATGTCCTTGCTTCTTCTATCTCCTGCATGACGGCTAAAACACTTATTTGGCTTAAGGCTAAAAACTGAAAGGCAAAAACAGCAACAACAGCAACGAGAGGGAAAAGCCAGAAGTAAAAGTCTGGAGGTGAAAAACTTGCAATAGTAAAATATAATAATACCCTACTTAATATCAAGATACTTTCTATTTTCTGGTCTACCCTAAAATCTTAGGAAACGGACATTTCTATACATATATCGAAGAAAAAATCCACATAGGGTAATTTTCCTGTAGATGGAAAACTTTTAATAAACAAGAAAAATCTTTATATTGTATTCTGTTCAAAACAGTATGTATTTTTGGTGTAGGACCATTTTTGGCCAAGTTATGGCAAAAAAGCCAAAAGAAAAAATTCCTATTTTTGTTAAAAAACCAAAAACCCGAATTTCCAAAAAAAAAAAAACAAAACAGTTTTTTCGCTGAAACAAAGGAAATATTGATCCAAATATGGATTGTCATACCTTTCTGAACTCGTAACTAAATTTGAAATCGATTCATATTTAAACCTAGACATTTTATTTTTATGTTATTTTTCGCAAAAAATCATGATATATTTTCAAACTCACACGGAAAGTGTCATGCATTTAATAATTAACTTGTAAGCTGTTTAAAACAGTATGTATTTTTGGTGTAGGACCATTTTTGTCCAAGTTATATGATTTTTCGGGGCACATTAACCACTTTTGGACCATCATTATAATAGGTCTTCTCATACAAATAGAAACTGATACAACATTATAAACATAAACCAACGAACCCCTTGGCCCGAGCAACATTTTGTTTTTAAACATGCATCTGTAATCAAGAGACGTAGATAGTACGGATGGGTAAAGTGAGTAGTACGCATGCTGCTCCCTGTGTGTGCTTAAAAAATTGCACAAAGTTTAAGCTTTGTGTGCACGTGTGCATGGGCGGCGAAAGGGGGGTCGAGCCCAGTCGTGGAACTGTTGCTGAAGTCACGTAATTCAAATAACTAAAGTTGGCGTAAATATGCCGAGCATACAACACACCCACTCGAATGGAGTTGAGTTACTGGCAAAAGACAATTGCTCACGCACTTACTTGCTGTTGTTGGCCTGGCTTAAAGTTCATTAATTTCTCTCACTCTGGTTGTAATTTGTGTTGAGCAAACAACTGACGAGAATGCTGCAGGCTTTCAAAGGGGTTAAATTCGCATCAAGGACTTGCATATTGCATCAAAAATATGCAATGGATATTGTGTTTGCATTTAAATGTGACCTGATCTCACAATTTTCATCTTCTTCATAATTTTCAAACTTAAATTTGAATTTTAGAGTGACCAGCTTTGCTTTAAATTCAAACACAACTTTTGCAAAGGATTTTCTTAGGAAAATTATTAAAAATAATCTACAATTCAGCATTTTCAGTTACAAAAAACCTATTTGATAGTTTTATTATAAACTTCAGTAAAAAATATCTCTAATTTTTTCACTTCAAGCTGTATTAATCCTGTTTAAAATCCCTCACCCCACAATCTTGAGCTTGGAAAAAATGGGGATGAGCTGCTAATTACTCGCTAAGCTCCACTTTTTGACCAACTAGAGAAAAGGCGAATAAACACTTCAGCAGGACCGTTTGGCCAGCACTTGGCTTAGGTCCTCCACTCGAGGTCCTGCCTTATGAGCCATGTCGGGATTCGGTGGCTCTGGACGTCTGTTGCGTAATTAGTTACCAGATTTGTCTGCGCAATTCGCTTGGCGGCTACTTTATATGTTAATGAGTTTTTGCTTGGCCCGGCCCGGCCCCACTTGGCCAAGTCCGCTCTTCTTTTGACACAAATTTCCTTTGTCTTGGCCATGAGTGGAGTCTGTGGTTTGGGACAATTGAATTGGAAAACAGCTTTCGCGGCTTACATAATGCGAACACTAAAAAAAGTTATATAATGCGAAATACTTTTACTTTTTAAAAAGTTGTAGTACCTATTTCTTTCTAAAATATTTCTCAATGATGCCAAGAAAAGTGCTCAAGAATTCTCGAGCTAATTTATAAAAAATGTAAATTAAAAAAAAATTAAAATATATTTTAAAAAACATTTTTAAAATCCTTGTACTATTTTTCAATAATTGTACAAAATAAAATTTTAATTTTCAAATTTAATAAAATTGCTATACTTTAAAACCTGCTTAAAACAGACTCTAATTCTTTTCCTATGTGCACAAACTAACATGGGAATGGTGCTTCTCTGGGGGGAAAAGGAAACGCTGAAAATTTCACAAAATATGAAAGTCGCTGTCCTGCTTATCGCACAAATGGCATGGCCAGGAAAAGCGAGGAAGGGGTTCCGAAGGGGTTGCGAAGGGGTAGGGAATGACGTTAGCAAGGAGTCGAGAAGGGAATGGGGAAGGGGTTGGAACTCTGCTAAAGCGGCCGCTTTTTGCCAAAGTTCAAATTGCATTTGGCAAAAAGAAGGAAGAGAAGGGCAAAAAGAAAATGTGCATAGCAAAAACCATTTTGATAGACAGCGGGGAAAGCTGGAAAAGCGGGAAAGCACCTCATGTGTGTTTGTGTGTTGTGTGTGAGTGTGGCAACATTTTCTTATCTAAACAATATTGCCATTGCTGCACTTGCAAAGCGACGACAACAACCGAATCGCTTCTATGGCTGATTGAACAAAGTTTGTATGTTGTTGTCATAACAAAAGGGTATCAATGGGTAGATCTGACAAAAGAATACCCATGAAAATCATTACCTGTAAAAATTTGTAATTTAATTTAAAATGTAAAAATTTAATTAACACTCATATTGGAGGAGTATCTAAGTATCTTCCCTAGAATCTGATGGGAAAAAAATATTTTAAAAAACGTTTAGAAACGTGTAAAAAAAATTCATTTAAATATATTTCAAAAGTTTCTCAAATATCTGAAAAAAAATTTTGATTAAATGGATTTAAAAAAAAAATAATAATAACTTCGAAAATCTTTTAAAAAAATATATGTTTTGTAATAAATAAAAAAAATTAAATTAAACAAATCGATTTTACACCAAATTTGAGGTAAAAATTAAATCTAATCCACGTTTATTTCGCACTAAAACCATTTAAATTTTATTTAAATTCCTCATCAAATCCAAAACTACATTGCAAAGTTGTATTGCCAGAAGAGCTCTAAGGTTTTGATTACAAGGGATCGTAATTCTATAAGTAAATGTCGTTTATACATACACAATATACAAATAAACTTGTAAAAAATAAATTAAACAAATTACTTATCTATCAAAAGCCAATTAACCCATTAAGTGATACAACAAAAATTGCAACATTTTCAAGAGTGATTTCTTATCTAATCAGACAACTCCAGTCTGATTAACCATTGCTGCCCATCTGATTACATGGAAATATCTGGAAAATTATAAAAAAAAAACACCCTATAAGAAAATAAAACTCGAAGACATTTCTTTAAATTGTTTATTTTTTCTAAAACCTATTTTATCATCTGGTTTTCTTTGTTGTTTTTATGGTTCTTGTTTGGGAACGGGTAAATTACAATGTAAGTTAATTATTTCACATGTTTAACATATTGTTTGGGTTTTTAATTTTTTAGGAGTTTGATTTGTTTGGTTTTACTTCCCCTCACAACATTTCGGCGCCGTCTCTCTTTGAATTCTGCCTAATTCTGGCACGCCATAAAGGTAATAAACGTTGTTTTAACAAAGTTTTTGTTATTAGAACTAATTGTAAATTTATAAATTATAAACTTAAAGCAGTTTGTTACCAATTTGATAGCTTGTAACATACATTTTTCATACGCATTTATTATTTGTTGTCTCTGCTTGTTGGTTTTTTCATTTATTTAATGTTTCTGCTTGTTTTGAGGAAATCGCTGGTTGTTCTAAATAAATGCGTACGTTTAGGAAGCAACTTAAAATGTACAGTGACAGTTTCTTGTTGTAGTTTTGGATGTGTGTGTGTGTGTGTGTTTGTTGTTTTGTGTGTTGAGTGAAGAAATTTTATAATTGTGGAATATTTTTTTCTTTCTTGTATTTTGAACTCCGCGTTTATGACTCGGTCAGTGGGGAAAATTGGGCGATTAACAACGGACGACGAACAGTGGTACACTGGTAACTGGTAACATAATGGATCAAAGAATAAAAGCCATTCCATAGGATTCCAGATCCCCGCTGGCCGCCTTTTTCGGGATGCAAGGCATATTTTTTGTATACACACGACAAACGACAAACGACAGATCATCATAAAAAACGTTTGCTAGCAGATTTATATATATCTCTTTGTTTGTTGTTGTTGTTGTTCTTCTTGTTGTTAGCGGATGATGTGAAAAAGTTACAATGGATGTGTGTGTGTGTGTGCTTGGGGTCTGAGGCTGAAGTAGGGTTTGGCTGCTCAAAAGTCCGGCCTAGCCGATCATCAGCCCGCAGCCGAGTCTAAAGTTGTTCTTGACGTGGTTCATGCGTCCGCTTAGGGCTAGCGTAAATGGCAATGGGGTAAGACGCTTCTCCAAAACTCCGGAGATGTGCCAATTGGAATCGATTCCGCCTGAAAGAAGTAAAGCATTAGAGTAATTGCTTTAGGTATAATAATATTTAAACATATTTATAACAATACCATGTATAAAATACTATGAAAAATGTATTTTCTTTTAACATTTAAATGGATACTGTAATTGAAGGTTTAAATTAAAAACTAAGCTAGCTCACTCTGTGCAAAATAAATAACAAATTTAAAAAATATAAATTATAATTAATATAATAAATAATAAGAGGATATACAAAAAGGTATTTAAACGAAAAAGCTTTTATACAAAATTATAACAAAATTAAGATAATTACTAATAAATTATATATAAATAAATCGGATAAAATACAATAAAATATGCCAAAAATTACATATGTCCCATATATTCATTTTTAAATAATATACAATAAGGTGGTCAAACGAAAAAGCTTTTATACAAATTTTTAAGATAATTATTAATATAAATCTAATAAAATATAATAAAAAATTCCAAAAATTACACATGCCCCATTTAGGCAGATTCTATTAATCACTTAAGGTGCTACCCTTAGAAACACTCACCTCTGAACACCAGATCCGCCTTGGGCAGATCGATCTGGTAGGCCAGCGTGGCCACGGACTCCTGCATGCGCAGGCTGGTCTCCACCTCGACACCGATCTGCAGCTGGTCGCTGGCCTTCTGGTAGTAGCACACGTGCAGGCCGCTCTGGCCCAGGGTCCCCGACCACACCGAGTTGCCCGCTGTATAGCGGCCCACGGCGGAGACAATGGCTATCTGACGGCCGGGGACATTCGGGCCGAACTGGTAGGCCAGCTCGGCGCCCAGGGCGAGGGCTGGAGTGACTGACTGCAGATACTGGCCAACGACCACGCCGGAGTTGGTGAATATGCTGGGATTGGCCACCGTCAGCGAGGCGGTGTAGTCGCTGCCGCGATAGTCGGTTGTCAGCTGCGAGGCGACCATCTTGGAGTCCTGGATCTGTGGGTCATCAAAAGGGAATGTTTAGTATAAATAATATTTCAAATAGTATTTAATGCTAGTATTGGATACTGGATATAACCTATATCCTAGTTACAATATAGATGAACATATTTTGCCTGTTATTCTATCATCTTTATGAGTATCTGCCTCATCCTATAGCATAACCGTTAATTAATCTTATAAAGCTGCCACTGGATAACTTAAGAATGTATCCCTAGGCTTACATAGCTCCTTCTAAACCCCAATCTCCGCCAGAACTTACCTGCGAGGCGAACTTGCAGCGCAGACGGGCGGAGAACTGGTGGATAACGTTGGCGTTGAGGTTGCCCGACGGATCGATGTCGCCCAGGAGGACGGGGAAGGCCTCCGTGGGGCTGTATTGCTTGGTGCCCACGTAGGTGGCCCCGAAGCGGTAGCCGCTGGGCACCACATTGCTCATGTTGATGGTGTGCGACACCTGGAAGTGGTTGCTCAGCCCCTTGTTCAGCATGATCTTGGCGCCCTCGAAGGTGATCGCCTGTATGTCTGCGGGAGGATAGCGAATAGAATACATAATATATAATAGTATCACCCAAAAAAACCCCCCTCCAACCCCCCGAAAAGCACCACCAGATGCGCCGTCTCGCTCTCGCATGTTGTAGGTTATGTCATCAGTGGTGTGGAGGGCTTTCGCGGGGTCTTGGCCGGACTGCGGCCTTTTCTGACTGAAGTCCACCTACCTTTGCACTTCTTGTGGAGCTCCTCGACGGTGCCGGGATTCTCCAGCGGCGCATCCTTGGCGGCGGCAAAGGAATCGGCGCCCGCGCCGGACGAAGAAGATCCCGACGGGGAGCCGGACTCGGAGGGCAGGGCAGCCGGCTCCGGGAGGCCGAGGCCCAGGTTGGAGGCGCCACTGCCCGGGGCGCCGGAGGAAGCCGCTAGCACGTTGCCCATTTCGAAAGTCCCGATGTAATCAATGTAATTTCGGAGCCAACACGTTTCTATATCGTTCGGTGTTATGTCTTGTCCTACGGAATAGGGATGGCAAAAATGTGTCAAGATAATACCGATATTTTTTGGGTAAAAATAAATACCAGTCGTGGTATTTTCCTAGTTCCCTGTTCGGCCGCAGTGGCGCTGTAGATTGGCGGTTTCCAACAGAAATGTTAAGATCCAACGTTTTCTTACAGTGGCAGAACTGTTAGGCCTCTGCCGCTGCTCTGCCACTGTAAGAAAACGTTGCATCTTAACATTTCTGTTAAACTGAGAGGCTAAACTAGGGATGTGAGAAAGATATCGCAATATCAATGTACCGATATTTTTTGAATAATATCGTGTTAATTTTAGAAAAATACATTTTTGGTATTTCTTAATTGGTCGAACTGATCTGAAAGATGTAAAAAGTACAAGAAGACGATTTCTTGAGGCAAAACTAATGGAGTACAGGATAAATATATAATTTTTTTAAGCCTACCAGTCATGCGTTTTCTTTATACTTGTAATAAATATAAGGGATATAAAATACTTATTTTTGGCGCTTTAAAAAATAAGTTTTGGAGTTACCAGATGGTTTGTGGTTGCTTGCACGGTTGCCAGACGTTCGCGACTTCAAATATTAAGCGGAATTTAAAAAATTATTAGAGCACCGACTACAAAGGTGTAGAAAAATAAAGTAATCGCCACTACTGAGTTTTTGACACGTATTTCAAGAGTCCTGGGTTGCCATCGAATCGAATGTGACGCTGGAGAAAATCAAAAAGATAGGAATTTGTACAAAAATATAGGCCTGAAATGTGCGGCGGACCGCGAGTTGCCAGACTGCCGCGTTTTCAATACGAGTCCTTATTTGAAATTTTAAAAAGAGCTCTCTTTGCACGGCTTCCAACGAATTACTACGAAAAGGTTTTTATTCAAACGTGCTTTGTTTTTGACAGGTTTTTCTAGACTGCCGAGTTGAAATAAATCAGACAGATGAAAATACCTAAAAACAACTATTTTTTAACTAGTGCAGTTTATCAAAGTGCATTACTATCTCCAAGCCGATTAGATTATCCATCCCCCAATTAACCAATGCCAGGCCATTCGTATTAATAAAAACGTTTATATTTCAAGTTTCAAGTATGTATATAGCTTTTCCGTTCGTATTTGTGTATGTGGAGTTATGTGTTGTATGAGTTAGGAGCACAGAAACTCTACGCTACGTATTTCTCGAGTGACTCGTCACCAATAATAGGGGCGAAATAAACCTAATTTCGAAAAAGGAGGGGACCAAACTCAATGTTCACTAATTTCCGTGAGTCACCTAACTAAAAGTTAACTTAAGAGCGAAACTAAAAGTAATTAGAAAAAAAAAACGCATTGTACAAATATACGTAACTGTTTTGGTTTTTCAGCTTAACTAGGCGATTAAACAAGATTAAAAGAGTCAACAAAGTAGTTTTTTAGGGCGGGGGGAGGGTCGGTACGATACGATACAAATCAATGTACACAAACAGTATTGAAAAAATAAAAAATAGTTTGGGGGGATGGGTAATCAACAACAGGATGACTTCTCCGGCTCGGCGACGACGAGATTAAAGTCCAGACTATTGGGCCGCGAAAAACCGGACTTGATCCCGTCCCAGCCGTCCTCGGCCTTGTACTCGCCCGACCGAATGCGGGCGTACACCTCCTGGGTGACCATGCGAAAGGCCTCCTCCACATTGGCCCCGGAACGGGCCGACGTCTCAACGAAATGCAGACCGTGCTGTTTGGCAAACTTTTGCGCCTCCTCCGTGGTCACCTCGCGATGGCCGCCCGCGTTGATCAGGTCCAGCTTGCAGCCGACCAGCGCGAAGACGGGGCGGTGGGGCTCGATGTGACGCTGCGCCTCCATCATCCACAGCGGTATGTGCTCGAAGCTGGCGTGGTTCGATATGTCGTAGACGAGCAGCACGCCCACCGAGTTGCGGTAGTAGGACTTGGTGATCGAGCGGAAGCGCTCCTGGCCGGCGGTGTCCCACAGCTGGAGCTTGATCTGTGTGCCGTCCTTCATCTCGATTAGGCGGGCGAAGAAGTCGACGCCGACCGTGGGATCAGACAGCTGGAAGGGCAAGGAAATGTTATGTTATTAAGTGGATAATTCTATTATATTGTTTAATTTACATAATAATTTACATGAAAGGGTCATAAATCTACTTTATTTTGGTTATTCAAAAATAGTGACTCAACTTTAGATAAAACTAATATATACTAAGACCAACTTGACTCACAATAATAACAAAAACGGATATTATTTATGTTTTATTCCTATCTCAATGTTCTTAAAAAACCATTAATTCAATATTTCGAAAGTCAGATGACAGATGAAATTTGATAATTTCGAAAACCCCGTTTTACAATAATAATAGGAATAATAATTCGTATCTCAATGTCCTTGAAAAACAATTAATTCCATATTTTTAAACTCGAATGATTTTTTTTTTGACTCAAAACTTTTTACTACTGATATTTTCCGAATATAAGTTATTCATTATTTTTTCGTAACTCTCTTGGTTATTAAAATTGACCAAAAATGTTCGAATTATTTTTGAAACTATTCACTGGTGATATCTCTTTGAACTTTGAATTGCCCGCCCTAGTTTGCTGTGCATCCCTGGACCTTGTGTCCCAGCCTTGTGTGTTGTTGTTCTTGCCTCTTTATCAGGCGACACACACACACACTCATGCACCTCGCACACATACACTGACAAGGTGACTAAGACAGCATCTTTTGAAAATCCACTCCCTTTGTCTATTTTTTTTGCTGTTTTTGCCCAGTGCAGTCACTTAATTATGTAATAAACGCATTAACTGCATCCACACGGAGATCGCGATCGCACAGTGGGCCACACGCACACGCACAGTGGTCAAAATCGGAGGGGAATACTTGGGATACAATACGCACCTCGGCGAATTTGCCGTCTGTGAAGAACTTGAGCAGCGAACTCTTGCCCACGGTGCTGTCGCCGATTAAAATCAGCCGAAACTGATACTCGAAAATGGGTTCCACCATGGCGAAATTCACGGATTTATCTGGCGGCTGTAAATCCGCAAAAGTACTTCAATTTCCACCTGTCTTTCGCAAACTTTGAGACGCAAATCGCTGTTTTGGCTCTGCTGCTCGTGTTCTCTGTGTTTTCTGCAGCAATTTGACGGTTTGTCGGGCTCCCTGGATTCCTGGACTCGCGACGCTCGATTCCCGGCCCTCGCTGGTGGTTGTTAAATTATAATTATTCGAGAATTCGAATTCAGCTGCCTCTGATTATTGTTTTGTTTTGTGTTTTTTTTCTCATGCCAGCCCGTGAGTGTGTGTGCGTGCGCGTGTGTGTGATAAAGGTGGCGTTGCCAGGCGGGCGGCAGCTATCGATAGGGAAAAGTAGCTAGAACGAGATTTTATTAAACTGGGTTAGATCTGATATAAAATGGGTCAGAAATGTAATGCAGATTACTAAGAAATTAATAGATAAACATCAAGTAAGCGTCTCTTTATAATCTTACATTAATAATTATTAAGATAATTCGAATGTCCCAGGGAATAAATGTGAGCTTAAATTCTTAATTCCCTTTTTGGCTACCTTTTATTTTTAACCTGTTAATAGCTAGATTTGGCTTGAAAACGGTAACGGACTTTTGGCAGCACCGTCGTCATTCTGGCAACGCCGCCTAACTGTCAGTCTGACAGCTGTTCTGTAAATACCAACTAAAGATGGGCATGTACCGTGATTTCTTCGTGTCACGATGGACTAAATATGATATTGAATATGTAAATATAACACAAAAAATTGAAATAAAGTGTTATACTAGAAGACTTTTATTAAGTTTAAAATCAATAAAATATAAAAGAAAACATTTATATGTTTTGTGTATCATCTGGGCCTGTGGAAAACTGTCATACTCGTTTCCGTGCCTTTTCGTGTCGTGAGAAAAACCATCGCTAGTACGCACTGTATTTTCATTTTACGTTTGTTTTCCGTGGAAATTGTCCGTTTCGTTTCTCGCACAGCACACAAATGTACAAACAATCCGCCGGCCACTCGGAAAACAAGAGCTTCTTTTTGTCAGCAGCCGGCAGCCGGAGTCCGTAAATCAGCCGGATTCTCCGGGATACGGAATCCACCTCGTTCTCCGCCTCCACCTTCTCTTCCTCCTCTTCGTCCTGCTCTTCCTCCTTCTCCGCCTCTGCCTCCGCCGATTCGGTTACGGAACCAATATTATTACCGTTAATTATAGCCACAGCGGGGCGAGAGCATATAGAAATCGCCATATAGATGTTCAAGTTCGTGCTGAACGACGCCGCCAACTACGTGCGATCCAATGTGCGGGAGTTCAGTCTGAATGCACTGCGTCTGCTGCCGCAACTGCCGCAGTTGAGTCCCTACGATGTAAGATCTGGAATCGGTAAAACTAGAACCTAAAGATAGTACACCTAATACCACTGGTGATACCCATTATACATCCAATTGGATCTGGAATCTGTTATACCGTATAGATGGTACTTATGAGATAAAGCCCCATTAACAGAATTATCAGATCTCGGATTGGTAACACCCCAAAGATAAATATAACTTTTCTTTCATTCAATTTGTTAAGATAATCTTTTATAATGTAAGATCTGGAATCGGTAGAACTAAAACCTTGAGATAGTACATCTAGTACCACTGATGATACCCATTTCCAATTGGATTCGTGCTATGTAGGCTCTGGAATCTGTTATACCATATATATAGTACTTCTGAGATAAATCCCCAAAAATAAATAGTACTTCTGTTCCATTCAATTTTGTAACATAATCTTTTATAACGTAAGATCTGGGATCGATATTACCCTATTGATTCTAAGTTTTTTAATATCAGTTTTAGGGATTGCCTATTATCATAATTATTACCTGGGATTTGAAATATTATTCGGTACAGATTTCTCCTCTCTGGTAACCTTTACAAAAAGTACAGTGTGCTCTCCAAAAGCGTACTCTTAATTTAATATTTTATAAATTTTTTATTTTATACGCCAAAAGACCAATGCTAATTCCAACTATTTCCACAGGTTAACCTAGTTCTAAGAGAGAACGAGTTCGTCTACAACTTCCCCGTGGACGGGATCATCCGCAGCTATGAGACGAATCAGCTGGGCTCCAACTCGCCCTGCGAGGACTCCCGCACGGAGGCCAGCCTGCTGCACCGCAACGGCTTCATCTGCGGCATCTTCGACGGCCATGCGGGCGCGGCCTGTGGCCAGGTGGTGTCCAAGCGACTGCTCCGCTATGTCTCGGCGGCCACCCTGCCGCGCCAGGTGCTCCGGGAGCAGATGAAGCAGGGCTGCAGTAGCCAGTCGTTCCTCAAGTGCCACAACGACAACGTGGACTTTGTCAGCGAGATCAAGCCCATCTACGAGGCCAGTTTCGTCAAGTACATCAAGCAGTTGACGGAGACGCCGCAGCGGGATGTGTCCAGCGAGCTGGTGAACGCCTTCCTTCAGCTGGACGAGAATCTATCCCAGGAGGCCTTGGCCAGCAGCGATGTGCGCACCATGAGCGTAGCCCTCTCCGGTGGGTGATGTAGCCAAAAATAGATGGGTTGTAAACGATGCAGCATTCGTATAGGCCGCTGCATCGTTTACACTTACCCGGTTGTTATTTGCTGGTTAAAAAGCTTGAGAAATATGATAGATATAGATATTTGTAGCACTCTCCGGTGGGTGATGTAGCCAAAAATAGATGGACTGTAAACGATGCAGCATTCATATAGACCGCTGCATCGTTTACACTTACCCGGTTGTTATTTGCTGTAATATGATACATATAGATATTTGTAGCACTCTCCGGTGGGCGATGTAGCCAAAAATAGAAGGGTTGTAAACGATACAGCATTCGTATAGGCTGCTGCATCGTTTACACTTACTTGTTCTTACATATATGTAGATTTGCTTTCTCTTATCGTTTATCCGATCTGACCATCTAATCAACACATGTTGGCATTTATCTATCCAAATTAGACTCTAGAATTCTCCACTTTCATGGGGACACTTTACTTGAATCCAATTTAAATGCATAGCGACCTAACAAACTAATTTCTTTTCCAGGAGCCGTTGCCTGTTTGGTGCACATCGAGGGCCTGCAGCTGCATGTGGCCAGCACGGGTGACTGCGGCGCCGTGTTGGGCGTCCTCGATCCGCAGACGCAGCAGTGGCAGCCAAAGAAGCTCAACATTGAGCACAATGCGGACAATATGTCCGAGGTGCGCCGCATCCTGGCCGAGCATCCCAAGGAGGAGCAGGAGACGGTCATACGGAATGGCCGGCTGCTCAGCCAGCTGGCGCCGTTGCGTGCCTTCGGGGACTACCGGTACAAGTGGTCCCTGGACATAATGCAGCAGAAGGTGCTGCCGATGTTCGGCGAGCATTCGATGGCACCGAACTACTACACGCCACCGTACCTAACCGCCCGCCCCGATGTCCAGCAGCACGAACTGGGGCCCAGCGACAAGTTTCTAGTCATCGCCAGCGACGGCCTGTGGGACTTCCTCTCGCCCAGCGAGGTGGTCAGCCTGGTGGGGGAGCACATCAACTCCAAGAAGATCCTCGAGCCGATGCGCCTGCCGGAGGGCGACATAACGCTGCAGCAAATCTCCGAACAGCTGGCCGAAAGGAAGTGGGTATTCCTATAGATCTTATCTTGACATCCACTGATTTGTGACTTTTGTAGAGCTGGCCTCACCCGGA
Organism: Drosophila pseudotakahashii; assembly: GCA_035046095.1. Taxonomy (NCBI): domain Eukaryota; kingdom Metazoa; phylum Arthropoda; class Insecta; order Diptera; family Drosophilidae; genus Drosophila; species Drosophila pseudotakahashii. The sequence continues at coordinate 8,621,054 of JAWNOE010000105.1, read as the reverse complement.
AGCCCGTGGACCAGAACGCGGCCACACATCTCATCCGGCACGCCCTGGGCGCCACCGACTATGGGATCGAGCACTCGAAGATCTCGTACTATCTGACGCTGCCGAAGGATGTGGTGCGGCTGTATCGCGACGACATCACCATCACCGTCATCTACTTCAACTCGGAGCACATTGCCCAGCTGCACGGCGAGGCGGGGGTCACTGCGCCGGTAGCGTGATCTCCGTGCGAGTGCATATGTGTATATTTAACGAGCTAACGAGCTACTAACCTTCAGCCTAACTAGCCTAAGTGTTGCGTTTAAGTTTGTTTCATTCGCCAACGGACCTCGGACGACTGCCGCGCCAAATAAATCGCACGCGGAAAGCGAAAAATTAGATATGCAAATTGAGTTATTAATGATAGTTTAGGTTTGACCCACTGAAATCAGGCAATCATGGAGTTTCTTCATATATATTTATTTTCAAATAATTCGTGTTCTCGTAAAGTAGCTAATTCTTTTGTTGTTGTTTAAAGCAAGTACTTATCATAATTATGTGGTTTAAAATTATGCAAACAATTTGTAGTAGTTTATATAATCTAATTCAATTTAAAACTTCTTATTTTAGTCTATATTATGCCAATTGTGGTTCTTTAAATGTATAAAACTTTTAGTTTGGGCTTTAAAACGGGGCGAACCAACCGAATCCTACGATTTGGAGCAGCAATCGAGCTGTCGCACTTGAAGAATCCCGAACTTTTACCCGGATCTTGTGTAATTTTCGAGAATCGATTTATTTTACATTTATATTCAATTACAATGGTTTGTAACGCTGGTTTATATATATATATAGATGTATATATACGCGATTGGCGGGTGCATAGGGATTCAGAGGCTCCGGGTTTTCGTGGGTAAAGCTAACTGAAAGAACACGGAAGCCGCGAACTTGCAAACTGGTAAACGGTACGAGTCCTAATCCTATACATGGAAAAAACTAAGCAACTACTCAGGGATCGTGGGGGTTGTGTGGTTTTTGGGGGTGGGGTCTAATCCTTGCCATCCTGCTCCGCCGCCTCCTGCCGACTGACACAGTTGAGGAACTCCATCTGAATGTGCGTGATCTGTGTCTTGCTGAAGCACTGCATCTTCTTCTTGAGAAAGTCGAAGAACAGATCCAGCTCGTCACGCTTGGCCAGCGCCTGGGCCACCTGCTGCTGCTGATGCAGCTCCTCCTCCTTGACGAGATTATTGGAGCTGCTGGCAGCCGCACTGACGGCCAATGGCTGGCCGGAACCGCAGCTCAGGGAGGGCAGCTGCAGGATCGTGGCCGTCGGCGTGGATGTGAAGGATGTGGTGTTGCACAGCGCGGCTGCCGGCGTTGTGGTCACCGTGGCGGCATTCAGCGAAATCGCCGGCGTGCTGGAAATCGTCACACTGGTACTGGTCGCCTCGGTCACATCCACCAGGGATATCTGCTGCGTGGACACCGAGGAGTCGTGGCGATTGGACGACCCAACGCCCGCCGCCGCCGCCGCTGCCGAGGTGGTGGTGACCAGCGTGAGATTCTTGAGCTTGCCATCGGCCACCACAGTGCCGCCGGCGAGGACGCTATTCGAGGCATTGCCCGATCCTCCGCTGCTCGAGAACTGGTGCTGGCTGGAGCGAACCGACTGCGGTTCAATGTCCGATATGCAGAATTGGGCATCGATGTAGTGGAATCCCTTGCCGTGGGTAACATCGCTGCCGCCGTCGACGGCATCACCCACACCCATCTCGCAGTCCACATGGGCACCGCTGGCCTCCTCGTACAGGCACACCTCCTCGTAGTCCACCTCGGCACCGGTGGCCCCGTCCTCGTCCAGTTCGTGCTTCACAATGTCCATCTGGCCGTCGTGATCCACCACATCGTCGTCGTCATCGACATCGTCCACCACATCGTCGTCGTGGGCGATCTGGGAGAGCTCAATGCTCGAGATGCTGCCATCGTGCTGCGACTGATGGTGGTGATGATGATGATGGTGCGGCTGGTGGTGGTGGTGCTGCTGTTGCTGGTGGTGGCCATGGTGATGGTGATGGTGGTGCTGCGAGACGGTGTCATCGGAGACGCCCTCCTCGTAGGCGGTCAGAATGAAGGTCTCCGCCTCGTCGCTGACCAGGGTGATCTGCGAGGCGCCGTGATGGGAGGATAGCGTGGCCGTATCGTGATCCGACTGCCCATCGTCGTCCACCACCTCGTCATCGTCGTCGTCCACATGCTGCCTCAGATGCAGCATCGCTCCGATGGGCAAACTGGTGCTATTGGCGCCCCCAATGCCGCCACCGCCGCCTCCTCCGCTCGCCTCATAGCCGCTCTGAGTGTTGCGGTGCGACTTCAACTTGGGCTGGTAGACCGTCGACAGAAAGTCCAGCTCCTTGGCGTAGCGCCACTTGGACAGCCGCCCCTCGATGTACTTGGGCGTGCGCAGGCGGTACTGGTGGAACGTGTCCCGCAGGTTCTTCCACTTGCGACGCACCTCCTGCACGGTGTACTTGTCTGGAAAAAGGCAAAATTCATTAGAAATCTTTCTCAATTCGTTTACAATTGGTTTAAAGTAGGAGTATCGCATGGGGGCTCTCTTGGTATCGGTTTCATAAAGGTGTTTGTAAATATTTAATTCGATTTAAGTGGTGGGTTTACAAAGGTTTTTACTCGAACTGCGATAATGAAGAAAGCGTTTCCAAGAGATCGGGTATAAATAATGGAACTAAAGAGGGGATTTCTAAGAAATCGGATACCTAAAGCCATTTGAAAATAATGAACTTAATGATTAATTGAGTTATTTTTGAAACATCTGAACTATGATTATACCAATTACGAATTTAAACGAATAATAAATAATAGCATTTAAAGGGGTTTATAAGAAATCTGATACTTTAGACAATTTCTAAATAATTAAACTTAATAATATTCCAATATAGTTAGTCTATTTTAATAGATCTATCTTATATGATGTACATACATATGTATAAGATGTATCTTGAACAAAGGTCATACGTACTATAAATTGGAATAAATATGGATCTAAAGACTAAGCTATCTATCCAATTTTAAAGCAGTTCTCAGGGATATAACTTCCAAAGTGAATCCTTAAAAAAAGGATAAAAGACTAAGCTGATCTCTCTAATCTAAACCTAATCCACCTATAGTTCCACTAGTTTTGAAAGGATGTGACTTCGGAATATTTATGTTTCGGATTCCAGGAGCCCCCTAATCCACTAATGAGGACTTGGCACTCACTTCCTATCTGCTGGGCCACCTCCTGCCAGCCGTTGAGGACGTCGGAGCGGCGTCGCTGGTTCGGCTGCAGCTTGTAGTTGTAGAGGGCCGGATTCTGGCGCACCAGGTTGATCAGCGTGAGGATGTCATCCGTGGGCGCGTTGTCCTTGTGGTAGCGCTTGCGCTCTGACGTCGACGAGGACATGTTGCTTCCACTGTTGCTCCTTGGTCCTTGAGTCCTTCGCTTGTCCCGTTGGACCGTGTTGAATGGGGGATAACCGAACCGAGTCCCGACTGCAATCCCGATCCTGCTGCTCACATCCAATTGTTTTGTTTTTGTTTACCCAGGAAAAGAGCGACTTTCGTTCTCGACGAGATGCACACGCACACTCGCAGGGCCAAACACCCACACACTCGCAGGGCTGGGGTGTCGGAACACGCACGCACACACTCACGCACACTCGATGCCAAGGATAGCGAGTGTGTGCGGCTGGGCAGGATCTCCGTGGGCAGGCTCCTTGGGGCACGAGTCTCCTCCAGCAGCGGGATTCCTCGTCCGCGGCTATTGAATCGAATTGTGCGGATTTTCTTCGCACTTGATGCTCTTGCTTTGCTTTTCTTCTATTTCTTTTTTGGCGTTGCTTATTTCGCGCTAGAGGTGGCACATCGCGCAATTGGCGTTCGTCTTTGGAGTCACGGGTTTCGCAGAAGTCACGAGTCACCGAATCGCATTGGTCCTTTTTTAATGGTGCATTTATTTAACCCGCTTATTTTATTTGCTGTGATTTCAATGCAAAAAATAACAGGAATTGGCAAATATCCCCTTGAAATCATTTAATACTTCCAACAAATTTTCATTTTACGCAATAAGAACCTGCACTATTTTGAAACCACAAATTTTAATTTCTGTAATTTAATGGTTTGTTAAAATTTTAAACGACATATATATGAAAATAAAAATAAATGTTTTTAAATCCAATTTTAAGTAAATTATACCATTATCGTCCAAAGTCAAGTAATCAGTTATTCAATATTTAGGGAAATTCCAAATTTTATTTATTTTAAAATCAATATTAGTAGTACATATTTAGTTATTATTAACATGGTTAAATTTGAAACACTAACTAACAATGAAAAATAATAAATTATAAGCAAATGTTTTTAGTGCCGAAAAATGTGTGAACTAATGACGTTGTTTGAGAATTCGAGTCGTTAAAATTGATTTAATATTCTGTTGAATGTTCAACAAATTAGCAACTGAACCGGGAGGGAGATACCAAAATTACTAATTTGGCTTGACTCATTTATTATTAAGTTGAATCACAATTTATTTAGTCAAGAATTAGAAAGGGGAAAGGTAGAAATAACAAAAAATCACGACTTGACAGCAGTGTTGCTCGGCGGCCAATCGATAACAAGCATCGATAACTACGATCCCGTGCAGGCCTGCGTTTACTTTTTTTCTCTCCGCACCAGCAAAAAAACAACAATCTCGCAATTTCTTCGCTTCTCCGTTCAATTTGCCGCATAATTGTGTATGATAATGAGCACGCCGGCGAAGAATAACAATGGAACCGGACTGGAGGACGTGAATATTCCGGGTCAGGCCTATTTGCGCGAGGCCCTGACCTCCTGCACGGACCCCCTGAAGGCCATCGAGAGTTTCCAGGTTTGTTTACGTTGGCAGCCGAAATGCAAAATGGGCGCGAAAAGTTTCGATGGTTATTTCACCTGCTAATTGTGTACTTTTCACCTGTTTCGGGTAGCTCGAGAATGGCGTACTGCTGCCTTCGTTGCGCCCCATGTTGCCTTTACTGGATCTGCACGGCGTGCGCCGCCTGGACTTCCACACCTCGCTGATGGAGGAGCTGCGCGACAAGCTGATAGCCCACATCAACGAGATGGGCCAGAAGGAGCCGCGCGAGCGGGACAAGAAGCTGAAGGAGCTGCTGGTCAAGAGCTTCCCCGTCGTCCGGGTGAAGTCGCTGCGCCCGGTGGTGATGGCCATTCTGCGGAACACCCAGCACATCGACGACAAGTACCTCAAGATTCTCGTCCGGGACCGGGAGCTGTACGCCGATACGGACACGGAGGTCAAGCGGCAGATCTGGCGGGACAATCAGTCGCTGTTCGGCGACGAGGTGTCGCCGCTGCTGTCGCAGTACATCCGCGAGAAGGAGCACATCCTGTTCGATCACACCAACCTCAATAATCTGTTCTTCCAGCCAACGCCCAAGGTGCGCCGCCAGGGCGAGGTGGTCCAGAAGCTGGCCAATATGATCGGGACGAGCGTAAAGCTGTACGACATGGTGCTGCAGTTCCTGCGCACCCTCTTCCTGCGCACCCGCAACGTCCACTATTGCACGCTGCGCGCCGAACTGCTGATGGCCCTGCACGATCTGGAGGTGCAGGAGATCATCTCGATCGATCCGTGCCACAAGTTCACCTGGTGCCTCGATGCCTGCATAAGGGAGAAGAATGTGGACATCAAGCGTTCGCGGGAGCTGCAGGGCTTCCTCGACAACATCAAGCGCGGCCAGGAGCAGGTTCTCGGGGATCTATCCATGACGCTGTGCGATCCGTATGCGATCAACTTCCTGGCCACGTCGGCCATCAAGATACTGCATCACCTGATCAACAACGAGGGCATGCCGCGCGACAATCAGATACTCATCCTGCTGCTGAGGATGCTGGCCCTGGGCTTGAGTGCCTGGGTGATGATCGATTCGCAGGACTTCAAGGAGCCGAAGCTGGACTGCCAGGTGGTGACCAAGTTCCTGCCCGCCCTCATGTCGCTGATGGTGGACGACCAGTGCCGCAGCCTGCACGCCAAGCTGCCGCCGGATGAGCGCGAATCGGCGCTGACCACCATTGAGCACTCTGGTCCGGCGCCCGATGCCGTGGAGGCGTACATTCAGGAGAGCTCGGTGGCCAGCATACTGGCCATGTACTATACGCTCCACACGGCGCGCCTCAAGGATCGCGTGGGCGTGCTGCGCGTCCTGGCCATTCTGTCCGCCTGCAAGGATGATCGGGCCTACGAAGATCCCTTCCTGCACTCGCTGGTAAGCTCAGTTGGCCCACTGATATCTATAACCACTATAAATCTTGAATAAAACTCAACTGGTTTTCCTTTGTAGATCGCCCTGCTCATCCCGATGAGCGAGGAGTTCGCCACGGAGGATTTCTGCACCACACTCTTCGACGAGTTCATCTTTGCCGGCCTCACGCGCGAGAATGTGACCTCGCGGCACATGCTGAAGCTGCTGTGGTATGTGCACAACAAGCTGCCCGCCGGCCGTCTGGCCACCCTGATGAAGGCCATGCAGCCGACGACGGCCCACAATGAGCACATCCACAAGCTGTACGAAACGCTGCAGGAACGGATTGGAACGGGGGCGGCGGAGACGCCGGTGATTGAGGCGCCGCCCATTGAGTTCGATTCACCGCTGAAGAGCGTGCCCACGCCGGGACCGCACTACAATGTCCAATAGCTAGAGGCGCCGGCAGTCGCACCACCAGCGGCTGTCGTCGGATGATGATGGTTAACAATGGGGAGGACCGTGATGATGATGATGATGTTGATGATTACTTCTGAGCAGCCGGCGGGATGGCAGTCCCCATTTAGCATGCATGCGCAAATCATAATTCTACTGTTTAGACTAAGCAGCGAGGAGGATATAGTTTACATATTTACAAATGTATGGCTTTGTTGGCAGGCAACCAATTTGTTGTCGCTGGCTATTATATATTATATATTACTGTTACGCTAGTGTAACGATCGATTCTAGTACACAATATAGAGTACAAATCTAAGCGGTGGTCTTTTATAACCAAAGTAATAGTCAGGGAATGAAAACAAAGGCACTTAAATGCTTATATCAGTACGCTGTTGGCTCAACTTTAATGATCTGCATCAGTTACTAGATTGATTTCGATTTTTGAGGCAGGCAGAAGTTCCTAGTTTAATTCGGTACAAAAGGTTTTACACTAGACGCTTATAGCTTAGGGGAATAAACACCAATCAGAAGGTTTATCAGGGCTAGGAGTCTTTCGTCTCATGTCTGATCTGTTTCGGCGGCCTTGGAACTGGTAACTGGAGCTGCGCCCGCCACTGAAGCGGCCGGGGATGTGGAGGCAGCGCCAGCGGACGCTGTGGATGCTGGCGAAGCTTCCACGGGCGAGACATCCAACGGAGGTAGTGAAGCGGTGGTCTTTTATAACCAAAGTAATAGTCAGGGAATGAAAACAAAGGCACTTAAATGCTTATATCAGTACGCTGTTGGCTCAACTTTAATGATCTGCATCAGTTACTAGATTGATTTCGATTTTTGAGGCAGGCAGAAGTTCCTAGTTTAATTCGGTACAAAAGGTTTTACACTAGACGCTTATAGCTTAGGGGAATAAACACCAATCAGAAGGTTTATCAGGGCTAGGAGTCTTTCGTCTCATGTCTGATCTGTTTCGGCGGCCTTGGAACTGGTAACTGGAGCTGCGCCCGCCACTGAAGCGGCCGGGGATGTGGAGGCAGCGCCAGCGGACGCTGTGGATGCTGGCGAAGCTTCCACGGGCGAGACATCCAACGGAGGTAGTGAAGATGAGGCCGACAGTAGCTCATCGTCCAGGCAGACGGTGGGCGAGTCGAGGGTTTGGATCTCGGGCGAGAGACTAGGAGCAGGCAGTGGCACAGACAGCGACGATGAGGAGGATGAGGAAGATGAGGACGAGCCGGAACCGGAGCCGGAGGAAGATGAACCGGAGGAGGAAATGGAGCTGCTGGCGGTGGTGGTTGTCGCTGTGCTGGTGCCTGTGGTCACAGCCGTTGGGGATCCTTTTTCCGTGGCCTCCTCACCGGCCGCCTCGTCCGGAGATGGCCCGGCGGCCGGCGATGAGCCCGCCGAGGAGGCAGCCTTCGGTTGTGGTGGGGCGGGTGTGGCAAAGATATCCTTTTGCCTCTCGGCCTTGCACTCCTTTAGCAGTTCCACGTACTCGTTGTACAGGCGCTGCCACTCGGAATGCGGCTTCAGTGTGTCCAGAACGCACTGCATTAGCTCCAGCTTGGGAACGAACTAGAGGGGGATGGACATAGAAGGTATGTAAGCAAGCTTCTTTAAGGATAGACCCTTATGACACACCAACCTGTGATATTCCCGGCTCCGGAATGCTCAGCAGATCGTCCAGGAACACACGCATCCTCTTCTCGGAGCCGTGCGTGGCCAATTGGAAGGTGAGCATCTTGTGCCAGTGCTGCAGTTCATCCAGCGACTGTAGGGCCTCGCACAGCTTGATCTGGTTCTCGATGAACCTGATTTTGGCACTCTGCTGCCAGCTCTCCGAGTGCCTCCTACGAAATATACATATGATATTTAGTAATTAACAATCAAAGAAGCATAAAAGACGCTTAGTTAAACGTACAGCTCCATGCCGCCGGTGAAACAAAAGTAATTCTGACTGCTGGCCTGCATGCTGAGGAGCGGAAATTTCTGCTGCATTTGGTCCATGTCCCGGGGCAGGGTGCCCCGGATGCCGTGGTACATGATCGCATCCTTGGTGGCCAGCACCAGCCACGATTGCAGGCTCGTCGAGTAGGAGTACGAGTTGCCGCTGGGGAAGCCAATCAGGGGCATGCCCTGATCGGTCACCGAGAACTGCACGGCCGTTCCGTGCTTGTTCAGCAGCTCCAGGCAGCCGGCCGCCAGGCTGATGACCTTCTTGGCAATGTCCCATATCCGCAGCAGTCCGCATTCGGTCAGCACGCCCACCAAACTGTTATCCGGACTCTGGAATAAAGGTATATTAGTTAGATGTTCAATAGAAATCGAGTCGTAATATAGCAGTATATATAGAACACCGGCAATCGGACTCACAAAGGCGCAATGCACGGCGGAACTGGTCAGCGAGATGGCCGGAAAGACTGGACAGCCCATCTCCATGGAAATCAGTCGCATGCTCCCGTCCAGGGAGCACAGCATGGCGTACTTTCCGCACAGATTCAGATTGACTATCGGCGAGCCCACATAGAACTCCCAGAGCATCTCCTTCGAGTCGGAGGCGGTGACCTTGGCGAGCATGCCGTGATTCGTCTTCAGGTGGCCATTCGAGACATGCACACGATAGTCCAGGGCGGCCTTGACGAACTCACTCTTGCCGGTGGCCGTGACATTGAGATTGCTGGGTCCACTGGTGCTGCTCTGGTGCTCCTCGAGGCGGGGCGATCGTGGCAGGTCGCCGGTTTGGCCGGGATCAAAGGGCAGCGATTGCCGACGGTGGCTGGCGGGTTGGGTTTTCAGTCTCGAGTCCAGGCGACCCAGATCCGCTTTGCTGACCAACGGCTCCAGCGGCATCAGGGGCGCGGCAGCGCCCTCCATGGGAGTCGCGCACGAGACCGCACCCGGCGGCGCCGAGCAGGAGGTTAGGGCTGTTGTCGCCGGCCCGCTGCTGGACACAATATGGCTGCTCAGGGATGTGGGACCATCCTCGTGGAGCGGTATAAACATGGGTGTGATCCGGCGCTTGCCATCCTTGGTCCTGGTTTCCGTTTGCTTGCTAATCGGCCGCTGGTTGCCCTCGCTGTTGTTGCTCAGCGGGAATTTGGTGGGCTTCGGGTGCTCCAGGAGCGAGGTGTTCTTGCCCAGGCCATTCACATAGCTCTGGCCGTACATCTTGCGTATGATGGCGTTCTTCTCCTCCTCCGAAATGGCCTGGCCCAGCTCCTCCTCGGTGAACTTGAGGCAGGCTATGCTGCCGTCGCCGCTGCAGGCCATCAGCAGGCATTCCTGGGGGCCCCAGGACAGATCGAGGATGCTGTCGTTGAACAGCTCGTGGATGACGATCATGGGTCGCTGCAAAGCGGTCATCCAAACGGAGAGCGAGCGATCCCGCGAGCCCACGGCCAGGCAGCAGTATTGCAGCGCCTTGCTGGGGCTGCCATGGTTGTCCTGCCGCCTGAGTATCGAGTTGTGGAAGCGCACGCACGTCACCGCCTTGCGGTGGCCCACGAAATCCTTGTCGCACTTCCAGCCCTCGCGCTCGATGATCTGGGCGGTGGGTCCGCCGCCGTTCATGGCGTGCGCCGACACCAGATACTGGCCATCCGGCGACCAGGAGAGCCGCAGAATGTGCGTTGTGCCGCCGCACTCCTCGAAGGGCTCGGTTATCGTGTGCGACAGGTTCCAGTCCATGGTGCTCCAGATCTTGATGCTCCTGTCGTCCGACTGCGAGGCCAGGAAGCGACCCAGCGGATCCCAGGAGACGCCCTTCACCAGGCCGGTGTGCCCTTTCAGCGTGGCCACGGGATGCGGAAAGGCCTGGGCATCCCAGATGATCACCGTGTTGTCGATGCTGCAGCTGGCCAAGTAAATGTCGTTCGGCGACCAGGCCAGGTCCAAAACATCGCCATCGTGGCCGCGCAGCGTGTGAAAGCATTTCCAGGACTCGTGGTTCTTCTGCATGCCGCCGGTGCCGAAGACGCCGCTCGAGCCGGCACTCTTGCGCCAAATCATGATGAGCTTGTCGTCGGAGCCGGAGGCGAGATTGAGCCCGTTTTGCGACCAGCGCACGCAGTTGACACAGGCCAAATGCTGGTCCATCTGGCAGAGCATCTTGGGCACCTCCGCATCGCATTCCGCCTTGTCGGAGAGCACCGGCAGCAGGTTCCAGATGACCACACGACCGCAGTCGCTGCCCTGGCCGCCGGTCGCGAACTTTGTGCAATCCTGATGGATGTCCACCGAGAATATCTGCTTGTCTGTAAGGATGGAAGGGTTATCACTTATCATTCACACGGAAAGTGGAGGCCGCCAGCCAGTGGAAAAGCCAGGCTTCTCCGGCACCTCTCGTTCTGGCCAAAACCCACCATCGTGATGCACCCAAGCCGGCTTGAGGAGCCGCATTTACGAGCTACTTATGGCGACTATCTTTCGGGGGTTTCAATTAAGTTTAGTTTAAGTTTAGTTGCTCGCAACAACACTGCCGACTGCCGCATCAGGGATGGCAATCACGGAATCACGGAATCAGGGATGGGCAATTGCAATAACTGTTACCTGTTCACCGTGACACGTGACTGTAACCCGTGACCCGTTGTAATAAAAATGTTCAATTAGCGCCAGAAACTGGCTAATAAAATCCTAGATGTAGGTTTTTTTTTTACTTTTTCGAAAACCGAAAGCACTTCCACTATCGTCAAACTATCGCATCGTATAAGCTATTCGATTATCCAGCCCTAATTTTGGAGGGACAAATTCAAATAAAGGAATATTCAGAATATTGAGGTATTTTTGAAAAACAAACTTCGCCGATCTGTTAGCTTGTTTTAAATTCACTGCCGATGAACATGTAAAATTACTACACTAAAACAAACAACCCGAGTGGAAAATATTAAGAAATTTATGAAAAAGTAAGATGAAAAAAAAAAAAAAAAAAAGATTTCAGTCATATACCAAATTCACAAAATATCTTAAAACTGTTGGTTTTTGAAATTTAATAACAGCTTTATAAAGAAAAATGAAAATTATTATGCTATTATGTTTTTAAAGCTGTAGCACTTTCTCCTGTTGAAATAAAATGATTTTTGTCTAGAAATTTAATTGTTACAAAATTTAAGAAAAAATGTAACATTCTGTTTCTTAAAGTTTTTTTTGTCAGGATACCGCTTATAATAATATAAAAGTTTAGAAAAGTAAACAGAAATGAAACAGCCGATTGAATAGTTCATTTTTCTTCGAAAAAGATTAGTTGTTGATTAGTTGCATTCTTTTCAAAGACCTTTTGAAAAATAATCTGGTTTTCTGCCCAGATTATAACACCTCCCCCTTTTCGGGACCTCTCATCCTATAGGCCCCACTTTTGCTACTTTATTTTTTGCATAACTGGGTGGGTGGAGTAAAACTAACGAAAGGAAACGAACAGCGAGGAAAAGCGCCGAAAGTTTTTCTAAGCGCTCGGCTGCCATTGGTCTCCCTGCTTAAAGGGGCGTGGTTGGGGAATTTGGGGTGAGGGTTGGGGGTGGTCTTTTGGATCAAATGAATCAAAACAAGACTAATATTTTGAGAAGAAGAACGATTTAGCTACGAAATTGCTTTTGCAAAGTTTCGCATTTGCTTAATTTGCATGCATGGAAATATATTGTTTGCTTATTTGTTGGTTTGCCTTGTCATTTAGAGGTTCCCATCCCATCCCCACCAAATCTATCCAATGCCCAACTCAAGGCCCCAATTGACTGACAATCCAGACTGTCTCAATAAAGTGAAAAGCGAAATAAAATCAGTACGCATAGTACTTTACCTGGGACAATTTGCAATCCAACGCATCTGTCGCCGGCGACATGTGGCGTCAATGATGTTTCTCTAACATTCCCCCTTTTCCCCGAGATTTTCCAGAACAACACCCCCCCACCCCAGGTTTTCCACCCATTTCGGAATGCCACTTGACAATTGTCAACAAAGCGCACGTAAAGCGATTACAGTCTGCGTGAGTGCAGGGAAATGGAAATGGGTGGAATGTGTGGAAAATGGATCCTGCTCCTGGGATTCCTTCTCCACGGATATCTTTTGTGATGCACTGTGTGTATCTGACGGATATTTGGCAAATCCGACGCCAACGGCACTTAAGCTGCTCAAGATTGTTGGCATTGTCAGGAATAAAAGCTGGGTTCTGTACGGAAAGCTGGGAACTTGTAGGGGATATATATTATAGTCATACCTCTTATAAAGAATTTTACTATTATTATAGTTTTCTTTGGAAGTTTAACTTTAAAATATCTAAAGGTATTTCATATACACACCCAAAAAAAAATCTATATGAACCGTAGATCGATATTACATTATGTAATATCAATTTTAACTTGATATGGGGCCAGGTAAATTTGATATGGTCGAAATGAGTATTTTGCATAACCAGAAATTTACATGCACATATCGATTTTACGGCGAAATGCACGACCTTCATAACTTACCGAAGAATAATTTTTTTTAGCAAATTTAGATTCATACCATTTACAGATAATTTTACCTATATTATAGTTTCCTTGAAAGTTTAACTATAAAATAGGCATTTTATATATAAATCACTTCTTAATAATTATTATTTTTTAATAAATTACAAATTTTTTTTTCGAAAAATTTCTATAATATTTATTTTTTGGGATTTGAATGCCAATTGATTAGAAATTAAATAATAATTCTGACCTTTCTTAAGGCCGAAAAGTAAGTATAATAATATACACAATATAAATAAGTAAATCTTGAAAATCCTCCTAAAAGAAAATCTAATCCCAACCGAAGAGGAAATACAATTTTAATTTAATTAATGCAAAAGTCCAACAAAAAAGTTTCAAATATCAGGCGCAACTAATTCATTAGCCCAAAAGCATGCTTCTTTTTGTTTTGGGATAAAAAAGGAAAATGGAAAAATAAATCTTTTTGGGCCTGAGCCCAAAATCAAACCCACGAAAAGCTCGCGAGCATCTGCCTTGATTGTCCTTGATGGATGGATAGATGGATGATGGACGTTCCGCCAACCGCAGGAACCACTCATAATGGAGAATGGAGATTGAAGGGTGGTGGTGCGGCGCTAAAAGCAAATGACAATCAGCGGAGAGAGCGGCAAACATTTAACAAAAAGACAAGAAACAAAGTTTAAAATCCAAAAAAAAAAATACAAAGGAGGGGGGAGGCACATTGCAATTTACATGCAAACAAACAAATAAGCCCAGAAAACCACCCACCATCACCCAACGTATGGCCTTCCCTTTCGCACCGCTTTGTTTGCTCTCACCACCCAACCACCTCAAACCTTCTGTCTGTCTGTTTGTCTGTCTGTTTGTCTGCCTGTGTGTGTGTGTTCGTTTCCAACATTTCAATCAACGCTCGAGTGAAATGTGAAAAAAAAGAAAATCATAATAAAAGCAAGGATAATATGGCAAGCGAGTGCTTTGGCGGGTGGGTGGTGCGGAGGAAGTGGTGCCGCCGCCCAAGCGGAAATGGATGCGCATCACAAAAGTGGCACAAATTGTGTGGCATGTGTGAGACGTTGCATGCAGCTAGCTATAAAAGAGAACAAGATGTAGTGGCCTTAAATTGAAAGAAAAACGCATTATTTTTCTTATATAAATTTGAAAATATAAAATTAATGTAAATTGGTTTAAATTCGATTATTTTAGGACTTCTAAAAGATCTTAGGGATGACAAACAATCGATACATAAATAGATCTTCGACATCAAAGTTAAAGTAATTATCGATAAGCCAGTGGATTTGTTTTTGGGGGATTTCAGAGCAAATTTTTTTGTTGCATGCTCTTTGATTACCGAATTTACATTCATTCGGAGATGGGTTTAGAAGTAGTAGATTTCTTTAGCGAAATCTCAAAATCAAAATCTATATTCGGAAATGATTAAAAACACCTTGAAAATAATCTAAACGCTTGAAATAAAATATTATTATGATCGAACTATGTGTAAAATATTTTATTTCAATGTTCTCCCCTTGGGCGCAATTATTTCTAGCCTCGATCGGGAGTTTGGATTTTGTCAAAATTTTACTTCCCCTGGCCACCTGGAAATGGCAACTTTTGGAAGGGGATTCCCCGCTGCAACAGCCGCTGTTACACGCTGTAAAGTTCCCAAGTCCCTTTCCCGAATAGATTGCCATAACAACCGTTAACCGAGATACATTTAAAATCTCGAGCAGAGTAGAGAGTCCAACCAAAAATGGTAAAAAAAAGGAGTGGAAGGGAAATGCGACGACCAGAACCAAATCCAAAGTGTAAACATTCACAGCCTCCGTTTGGCGAGGGAAAATGGTGTGGTGTATGGAGTAGTGTATGGTGTGTGTGTGGTTACGGCGACTGCCAGCTAGACAATGCCCAATGCCCAACCCAAAAAAACCCCTTGGCCACACCCAAACTCCCTGGACAGCAACAGCTTCCTTCCTTCCGTCGTGACGTTTGATGTGCAGCCATGGAAGCTTTATATTTTTTTTTTTTTCGAAAAATACTGCGAGTGGGTGGCGAACACGCAACCAACGTGTGGCAAACGCTGGCAACTACTGCAAAAAAAAATGAGAACCAAAAAATGCGGTATTTATTTCAAACAAGCTCAGTACAGAAAATAAAAAAATCAACAGATAGCAACAGATTCCATTGCCAAAGGCAAGTTACACAAAAAAAAAAAAATAAAAATAAAATAAATTAAATATTAAATTATTAATAAAATGTAGAGACCCAGGTTCAACTCCACTCTAAAACTTTTTTTTTTTTTAATGTTTGTTTGGCTGGCTCAAGGTATGGATCCATGTAGTAAAACACAGTTTTGTTTTATATTCTTTTTTTCTTTTTAAATATTAGTTAAATTTAATAACTTCAGTGCAATTCACATTCCTCAGTAAAAAACGATCTCCAGTTCATCTGTAACATTAATACAACATTTTTTTTCAGTGCCCTTGCCACACAGACACACGATGCAATTGCTTGGCAACAGCTTGTGGGGAGGTGTCGCTAATGAAGTCGCAAACAGTCGGTGGCAGCAAAAAATTAAGCAAAGAAAGCAACGCAACGCTCTACATACATCCAACCGCATCCGCATGCCTTCATTGTAATAGAAATTATAAGCTTATCCGCCTCCAACTCATGCAAACCATCTCCCCTTCACTCCCTTCGTCGAGCTGTCGTTTTAGCAACACGTTGCCCATAGCCAAGGATTGCAACGTCTATTGTTCCAATGGCAACATCCGCCAGAGGATAGTAATTGAAAACGGGCAACGTTGCTCTAGAAATATTAAAAAAAAGTTCCTCTAATATTCATATAACACATCTAAAATCGTTTCAAAGGCCTATACTATAGAAAATGATGTCTTCTTTTATCAAGTTGAAATTATGAAGCCATGCATTATATTTTTATTAAAAAAAACCATTATACTCCATATCTCTGTAGATAATTATCAGTGTAATCAAAATTTTGTATTTAACTTTTAAGTATTTCATTTACCTATTTGTTTTTGGTAATAACATTTTAATGCAATCTTTACCATACAGTTATTTCCAATGCCCCACGTTGGGCGCCAATAAAAAGGTTCAATATTTAAAAATGCAAATGTACCGACTATTTAATTCGATTTCCGATTCCCATCCGATCTTACCTGCCCAAAAAGTGTGGCAACTCTTCAACAACCGGAAGCGATCAACCCATGGACCAATGGGCTTCCGTCTCGCTCTATTTTTTGTCCTCTTTGAAAAGGTAAAAACCTTTCTTCGAGGGTGGTTTCCATTAACACTTTTGCACTGTTGCTGCTGGTGATGTTGCTACTGCTACTACAGCCGATGCTTCTGCTGCTGCTGATGCGCACCACCAATGCCACAGCGACTGGGGCGCACCACCACCCACCTAGCGAACCACTGCTTTTGCTCTGCTTACGCCTCGTTTCATTTTCAACAATTCATAATTTTAAAATCGCACCGAGCTCGCCTCGTTCTGGTTCTGGTACTCGGTCTCTGTTTTTCTGTTTCTGTCTCGGCCTCAGGACTCGTTGGATGCTGCTCTGCTTTACTGATTTTACTGCTTTTCCTGCTGCTGCCGCTGCTGGCGCTCATTTCATTTGATTTTTAACTGTCATCGACGCCAGTTCAGACCGTTAGCAACGCGCTTTCCACGTTTTTCCGTGTTCATATTATTTAAATATTTTTTTAAAGTGAAAACGAAATAAGTTTAAACAAATATATTGTTCGCAATTTTAAAAATCATAGGTGAGAAAATAGATCCA
This sequence comes from Drosophila pseudotakahashii, assembly GCA_035046095.1. Taxonomy (NCBI): domain Eukaryota; kingdom Metazoa; phylum Arthropoda; class Insecta; order Diptera; family Drosophilidae; genus Drosophila; species Drosophila pseudotakahashii. The sequence goes on along the minus strand of JAWNOE010000105.1, from coordinate 8,604,068 downwards.
CTTGGAGGATCGGAATTAAAAAGTGTTAGAACAAGAAAATTATTAAGTGGATTGAATTATAATTGTGATAACAAACAAATTGAAGATGCACTTTAATGAACAGTTTGGGGTGTATTTATTAATGTCCATTATCAAAACAAAGCACATCTTGAGCAAAGCTTAACCATAACTTAATTCTACTGGAAACTATACTTAAGAAACTATAGTAAACTTTACTTAAATCAGAAGAATTATGGTTCCGTATGAAGTCGCACGTTTCCAAGAACTTTTCTCGAAAGATTACATTCAATTGATCTCCTAGAAACAGTTAATTATTCAACATCCAAAAATTCTTCATGCTTTTAATGAAACAAATCTACTCTGCATCAATCCATCCACATAAGCAAACCAAAGCGAACTTCCAATCACCCGCTGGTAAAATTATTTACCCATAACTCATACGCATCCAAGGGTTGCACTTCACTCTCACCGCTTATTTCAAAAAACTCGGATCACTCCACATGGAGAACCTGTCAAAAAGGGTTCAAATCAAATTCGATTTGGGCAACGGCAAAGTTGCAAATGAAATTTTGTCAAATTTTCGAGCGACGCACACGGATACAGAGATACGGACAACGGACAACGGACAGAGTTCCGGATGCGGAGCAGGGGTCTGGAGTCTGTCTGCCGCAAACGACACACATGGCCAGAGAGCCACAAGTGGCACATTATTTTAATTCGCAGTCAAACGCTGTAACGTTAACACCACAACGACATGTCACCAACAAACCAACAAGTTCATTTGTCTGCATATGTGCGTGTGTATGAGCGGGGTGGGTTTGGGTTAAGCACAGGACAGGAACAGCACCCTCAGCGGGCAAGGGTTAAAAACTTGATTTATTTTTGGTTAGTCGGTGATCTTCAACGTGGGCGACAATAAATCTCTTTAAGTCTTACGACCATTAAGCTATAGTTATGATTTTGTTAAACGCCTAATAAAGCCCCACGTTGGGCGCCAAAAACAAGAAACATCTAGCTTTACCTATTAAAATCACCTTATTTAATTTATTTCGCTTTACAATAATAGGTAATTATTTTAAAACTCATTATAAAGCCCCACATTGGGCGACAATAACTGGATACATCCAGCTTTATCCAGATTATGTCCAAGGCCCGAGACTCACTAAAAGCGAGCCCAGACTTCGCTCAGGGTTGCACACCAGGTGAGCCCGAGAGGGTTGCTAACCAACTCCATGGCGGGGGGGAGATGAACTCCAGGAGGATTTCGGAGTCGAATGGAGTGGCGTGGACAACTTATCGTTGTTTGATATGCTGTAATTATGTTATAAGGTTGCCCAGCCCAAGTGCCAGTTAAGTGTGTGCTTGCAAGGGTTGCCCGCAATCCCAGTCGGGGGTGGCTTGAATTCAACATTCGATGATGCGACATCAATCAGCTGGGTAGCCTTGAGTGGTTGTGGATGTGGTTCACCACCCCTGGGGGATTCGCTGAGGGAATACTCTTTACTCTGGTTTTAATTGCCGTGCTGCTTGGAAAGCAAAAAACAAAAAAGGGAAAAAAACTTGCCAAGAATTATGCAAAAGTTAGTTCTCAGCTTATTCCCAGACGAAAGACAAACAAAAGTCGGACCAAGCCGGGATGCACTTTGCGCATTAATCTCAGCTCCATTTTTAGTTCTTGGACCTATTCTCAGCTGCAAAAGTTGTCCAGAAACTTGGGCGTGGGCCATAAAAGAAAGTTCTCCGACAGCTGCTGATTGAATATTAAAATGCTGCCAGTTACTCTTTAGCGCCACCGCAACCCACCCCATTAAAAAATATGAAACTGGCAATTAAAGCCCTGCCCGGCATCAATCAGTGCCGGGAAAATCAACGGAATTTCCAACGCCCACAGCCACACCCACCGCGCCTTAATTAGCATAATCTAATTTCAACTTTGTCGCAAAAATTCTCCCCCATCCCCAAACATTTTTTACCTCACCCGAACGACGGCTGCCAAAAAATGCAAATCAACAGCCGTCCCTTTGAAAAGCATACCCCTCCACCCACCAAATCATATATTCCTTTTGCGACAGTTGAAAACTTTATATATTTTTACAACGAAATGAAAAAACAATAAAAATGAAAAATTCCACAAATCCAACATGGAACAACAGAAAAAACAGAAGGAATGCAAATGAATGTTACGAGAAAACGTATAAAAGATGAGAATACCTAGGGTATTTTTACATTTTCAATGGGTAGCTAGCTAAAAACTTATAAGTCTTAAACGATTAAGTTGTAGTTACGATTTTGTTAAACTTTATGAAGCCCCACGTTAGGCGCCAAAAACGAGAGACATCTAGCGTAACCTTTTAAAATCATTTAAATGTAGTTTATTTGTAATACTGCGATGAAATTATCATTTATCATTGAATAATATTAAAGTTATATTAGAAATATTTTTTTTAATATTTCTTTTGGTTTCTCTATCTTCTAAAATACTGCGAAATCAAAATGGCTGGAAACCCAGATTTAAATTCGATTTTACCGCATTTGAACCACTAACAACAAAACTTATAATATCGCTAATATCCCCTTCAGGCGATTTAGAGGGTATTCCGTAACAGGCGTCGGCTGTGGCTTGTTAAAAACTTTTTAAATGCGAAAATGAAAGAGCAACAAGGCAATGGAGTTCTGGGGCGGGGCTTCAATGAGTGCTATACTTTTCGTATACTTTTTATACTTTTCGTATAAAACTTATAATATCGCTAATATCCCCTTCAGGCGATTTAGAGGGTATTCCGTAACAGGCGTCGGCTGTGGCTTGTTAAAAACTTTTTAAATGCGAAAATGAAAGAGCAACAAGGCAATGGAGTTCTGGGGCGGGGCTTCAATGAGTGCTATACTTTTCGTGGTTAGAATTGACAGGCACACGGGCACACAGGCTGCACAGGATACAAGCAGCCAGGACACGGCGTCAAGTGCCTCAACAGTTTGGCAACACAACAATTGAGTTTGTCCTCGAATGTTCGCGGAAATGGAGGCGTCGAATGGGTGGGTGCGATTGTGTGTCCCTGCTGTTGAAACATTTAATTTACTGGAATTTGGCGCGATGTGTGTAAGCTTATTAACAGCTTGGGGGATTTCGAGTCGAAAAAAATGGAAGTGGGGGAGTGAGGACTTTATCGCCTGTTTTTCTATGCAAATCACAAAATGTTTTGGGGACCGGGCACAGATGTTGGCTTAATAAAGTTATAATAAAGGTAGCTTAGTGGATGGCAGCTGTGGAACAATGGAAGTTATGCTATTACAATTTCAGTGACTGTGGATCTATTGGTGATTTAAAAATGAAGATAATTGGCTTGGGCTGCGTATAGCGACACAAAGAAGAATCGCCGTGTGCCCAATGCAAGAAATGCGTGTGACCGCAGGCATGCTTTTTGACTTTATGGACTATGTCTGGGCTGAGCAACCCTGAACTAAGAGAATAAGGCTGTTTATACGGTTATGAAATTTATTTCTTTATTGTTTCTCATTGCACAAAATAAGGTTTTACTCCATTTGAATATTTCAATCTGCTAATTATTTAAGTCACATTTTAGACCCTCAAGTTCCTTTAACCACTCCTTAGATTTCCCTGCCAAACAAGAAAACTCACATCTCACTCGGGGAGCAAACAGAAAATGCAGATTTAATTGTCCCTTGGGTAATGGAAAGGCGGGAGCATGGAAAAGGCGGGGGAAAGCCAGTTGGTCCAAGACAATGCAAATATATATCCATTCCTATACAAATATAAATCTCAAGTGTCTTCAGAACCACAGAACTTAGTCAACGTCTTTTGTGTGTTTTTCCCCATCTTTACTTTCCTTTTTTCTCGAAGGATGAAGGACAGCAATAGCAGCAGCAGCAGCAACATCTCGTCGAGCAACGCAGCAGGGATGCCTTGCTCCGCCGGAGGAGCAGTGACAACGGCAGGTGGGGCAACCACTGGCAGTGCCACGCCCACTGCGCCCAGTACGCCCACAACAGCAGCGGCGGCAGTAAGTGCTGCAGACCCATCGGCAGCAACAGCACAAAATCCGCAACAACGCAGCAAGAGCAACATCCATGAGCTGAGGAATCAGGACTACGTCAGTCGCTTAATGGCCGCCACTCCACCGTATTTGTATTCCGCACCCGTGGGACCAAATAATTTCTTTTTCAGCGACATGCTGCGCTCCCTGGTGCAAGCGCGAAATAATGAGACGGCACGTGTGCTGCAGCTGCAGCAGCAACAGCAGCAGCAGGCGCAGCAACAACAGCAGCAACAGCAGCAGCAGCAACACCAGGCTGCCCTGGTGAGGCGGCCAAGGAAGCGCTCCTGGTCGCATCGCCCCTACTACGAGCAATTGCGAGAGCGTCGCGATGCCGAGGAGAAGCAACAGCAGCAGCAGCAGCAGCAACACCATCAGCAACAGCAACACCATCAGCAACAGCAGCAGCATCAGCAGCAAATGGCGCCCGAGAAACCTCTCGAGCTAACCAATAAAGCCATAGGGCCCTATGGCTATGCCAAACTGGAGGCCAAGCCACCCATAACACCAACGGCAACGGCTACGGCAGCACCACCCACCGGCACCACCGGCACCACCGGCACCACTGGCAACAATAAGACCGGCGGTGGTTTGGTGGACAGCAGCCTGCAGGATAACACACCGCCGGCGGCCTCGTTGCCACCGCAGGACTTGGTCCTACCACCGCCACCACCCGTTTGGTATCCACCACTCTATGCACCCTACGGCATTGATCCGCTGCACTTCTTCATCGATCTCCGCGTCTCGGGGCACATATACGATCGCAAGAAGGAGAATGTCTCGCCGCTGTCGAGTAGCAACAATGCAATCGCCGAGGAGGGATCACCCGGTTCGTGTTCCAGCTCGGGCGCCAGTGGTTCCGCCTCCGGTTTGGCTAGCAATCTGCTAAGCAAACAGCGACATGGCTCCGCCTTTACCGTACCCATTCCCAAGGCAGCGCAAAATGATGCGATCAATCTGTGCGCCAATTCGGCGGGTGCTGGGGCAACATCCATAGGAGGAGGTGGTGGCATGACCACCTCATTGGGCAGCAAGTTCGAGCATTATGCCAAGTACTATGATCTGGGCGAGACCAAGGAAAATCATCCATCCAGCACGGCAGCCAATCTCTCCGCGGCCGCTGCTGCCGCCGCTGCAGCCGCCAATTTGTCGAAATCGGGAGCCAGCTATATGTTGCAACATCTGCCGCGACTCTACAGCCAGTTCGCCGCCCATCAGGCGCAGGCCCAGAGCCAGGATACCGATGCCAAGTCGGAATCCGCCTCGGTTACGGCCTCACTTTCGGCGCCCGATCTCTGCGATGAGGATTCGTTGGGTCGCAATTCCAGTGACACCGGCAACGGCTTGGAGGGAACCAGCCAGGGTGGCCAGGGCAATTGCGACATCGATGTGGAGATCATTGACTCCATCAAATATCGCACGGATGGCGAGAGCAGCCGCTGTTCCAGCAACGACGAGGCCTCCATCACACAAATCGATTGAGGCCGCAAATTGGGTATTGAGTATTTTATGAATAAAGTTATTGTGTCCATGATAAAGTTTGAAGTTTCTTAATGGGTTGGAAATTGTGGTTTTCGGTTCGGTCAAGGAAAGTGTCAATCAAAGTTCAAAAGTGTAGAAAGTCTATTACTAAAGATGATGGTTCAACATAGAGAAATAAGAAAAGGTGGTTTAAAAGTATGCAATGGAAAAATTAATATGTATTTAAGGCTGCTTCCATAGGACTTTTGGAAAAAATAATGTAGCATACTTTTGGACACCTCTATTAGTGTCTTTAAAGCCCTTTAAGTTAGATTGACATATGTAGATTAATTGTTTTTTTCACATTTTTGAAGCTGTTAAATGATATACAAACAGGAAAAGCCCCGTTTTCTCATCCCCAGAAAAGTAAGCAACGGGAAAAGTAATTTCGTAAATCATTTGACGCCGTCGTCGTCGTCGCTTGTTGTTGCTGCCTCAAGGCATTTTTTAAATGTCGTCCCGCGAATTGTCGAGCCCCACGGTGGGCGCCAAAGTGGCAAAAAAAAAAAGGACCGCTCACCACACCGCCACAGAGCATTACACGCCTGACTACGCTTTGTGTAAATTAAAACTGCTGCCGGCTGCTGGATGACGATGACAACACCAACCCCCCCCCCCCCCCCCCAATCTCCGCCACAATTCCTTTGCATTCCTCTTTTTTACCCGTTTTCTCTTTTTTTTTCATTTGAGCCCCACAGGATATTAATTTTTACACCATTCATTGATTTTGTTTGCTACCCGGCTGCTTAATGAACACATGCAGTGCAAAATCGTCGGGGGCGTGGCGACTTGTGCGTTCGCCCAGGCTCGTTTCCGTTTCCGCTTTTATTTATGCATGTTGCTTCTTGTTTTTTACCCCGAACATTGTTATCAAACGTATGGATTTCCATGAGTTTGCAAATTTCTGCACATTGAGGCAGAAAAAGTGCACCGAAAGCCAATCAAAGCAGCAGTAAAAAACAAAAAATAAAAAAACCAGTACAGTCTGTACCAAAAGCTGTCGATAAAAAAATTTGCATGAAAATCGAAGGGGAGGGGGAAGCAAAGTGAAGTTGTCATCATCATCATCATTATTGTGTAATCAAAGTAAGTAGCAAAAGGAGATGGCTGCGAAATTGAAATTCAACCTAATTGCAGGAAATTTATAACTCAACTTAACAGCTGACAGATTTTTCCCTTTTTGCTGCCGCGAGGGGTTCCCCGCTTTTTGCGGTCTTGTGGTTGGAGAAGGGTCCCCTGTCATGAATACTTGCGTACTTTTGTTATCCTCTCGAATTCATAAATCTTGGCAGACGCTCATAATTCATGCAACAGTCGACAATTGGCAGCGGTTTCCACTCAAGACGATGTGGATGGGGGATGGGATGGTATGGTTCGGTGTAGATTTCCCGAGCAATAAGCTCAACTTGCGGCAAAAAACAAATTTCGCCAATGACAAGCCGGGCTAACTGGCAACCAAACCAAAAAAAAGTAGGAGGAAAATGTTATAAGAAAACCCGAAGGAGAAGCGATGAAAATCCTTTGGCCAAGGATGGGGTGGAGTGGAGTATTTTTTTCACAAACAAACAATGAATGCAGCTTATCCCAAGGGGACCGAAAAGTACTTGGGCGTGTTGACAGCTTAAAGCTTTCCCCTTAATTGATAGATTTGGTGATTTAAAACGTAAGGGAAGGAACGAAGACATGAAAAAGGCTTATTACATAAGATAAAAGACAGTTTTTTCGCTAAAACAAAAAAAATATTGATCCAAATATGAATTGTCATACCTTTCTGAACTCGTTACTAAATTTCCAATCGATTCACATTTAAACCTGGACATTTTATTTTTTTCCCATTTTTATTTTCTCCAAATCACACGGAAAGTGTTATGGATGTGATTATTATTTTGTAATCTGTTCAAAACAGTATGTATTTTTTATGTAGGTTCATTTTTGGCCAAGTTACAGCAAAAATACAAAAAAATTCATATTTTTGTCAAACACCAAAATCGCAAATTTCCAAAAAAAAAAATTACAGTTTTTTGGTCGAAACAATCTAAATATTGATCGAAATATGGAGTTTCAAACCTTTCCGAACTCGTTATTTAATTTCCAATCAATGGGCATTTAAACCTGGACATTTAATTTTTTTCCAATTTTTCAAAGTATTGTAATCAATTTTTTAAATTGTCAACTTTTTCGAGAAACCATTGACATTTTTTGGCAATTAAGTTTTAATTCTAAAATAATATATAATGGTAATCTACTTGTTTTTAAATTCCTTATGATTAAGATCAAATGTTAAGTGCCTGCTAGAAACAAAATCACGACATATTTAAATATATATTTCCAGAAATTGTGTTATGTTTTCATAAATACTTAATTACAATCCTAAATTAAAATATATAATATTTATATCTAATTTTTAATTCGAATACGATTCAAAACCGTTACGCGTGGTGCCATCTATGGTTCGGAATACTACAAAAAATTCTTACATGTGGCGCCACCTATGGCTTGGAAACCTAAATGCTGCCAATCGTCAGCAAAATGGGCCAAATGGGCAGTACTCTTGTGGCGCGCATTTCAAAATGTTTGTTGCCCAAGACACACGAAAAAGTCTTGGATTATAATCAACAACATTTTCGCATTCTTTGATTTTAAAGTAAATAATCCGTATTAAGATAATTTTAATGAATTTCTTAAAATTCTGTCAATTGAATTTGCAGCTGTGCAATTCAACAGTTTAGGGAATAGCCTTAATAATCCGGATTAGCGGATCTGATTTTATTGAAATATACTAATTTTTAACATAAAAAATATAAAAAATAATTATAGAGGCCCTTTATTCAAAAACCATACTCAAGACGAAAAATGAATAACAATTAGTATTATATATATATTTTTTATCGTTGAATACCACATATAATGAGTATTTTTCTAGTACCCCTGCACTGCATTACTACATTTTTATTTGTTTATATTTGTTACCCCCAACTTTGAAACTGTGAGTGGGAGCACGTGGGATGCCATTACTATGGAATGACTATACTTTTGGTGATATTATTGCAGGGCAATGGATAGGGAGAATGGCCAAAAAGTGGAACCCTTGCTGATACCAGAAGTGTGCAAACTCTCCGACTGCGAAAGTGAGAAAGCAGCGGCGGAGGAGGAGGAGGAGGAGGAGGATCGGGTGCCCTTTGGCTCGAACACCAATCTCAGGCGGCACATTCGATCGCTGCATTTGGAGGCAGAGGAACGACCCTTTAAGTGTGCCCAATGCCCGAGTACTTTCGCAGTGTCTCAAAGTTATGATCGACATATTATGGTCCATGCTAAAGGAAAGCCCTTTGAGTGTTCCCAGTGCGGACAGAGTTTCAGAAAGAAAAGTCGTCTCAACGTGCACCTGAAATTGCACTCTGAAAACCGCGAGTTCAAGTGTCCCCTATGTCCGAAGACCTATGTGTATGAAAAAGTCTATCGCCTACACTTGAGGCAACACCAAAGGAAGAAGGGCCACACCGAAAGCCGCGGAGTTCCTGAGAGCTGATCTTAAAATCGAGGAAAATACGGGATAAAAATGTTAACTTTAAAATGTTTTACCATGAACAATGTTTTCTTTTTGTAAATACAAAATGTTCCTAACTTTTCTTTGAAAATGTACTGCGATATTTGTTTTTAAATATTAGAAAATATTAATAAATAGTGATAATATTTTCTGAACTTGCCTTTTCCAATATTTAGAATAAAAACACCACCATAAATGTTTTATCATTGTTTTGTATGTAGGTACACAAGTTTATTCACTAATACATTAGTTTAATATTAATTTAGATAAAAAAAAAACAAATGCATAACAAACATTTAACAGAGTTTTCTTATTTTTTCCTAAGCTTTTTCGGGTTTTTTATTTGTGTTTTCCTTTCATTAATTTGTAATTTATCTTCCTTTCTTTTGTTTTACATCGATTTATTAGTTTACATCGAACCATATATGCATCTAGTTATGTATATATTTGTGTAAATTGTACTTGGCTCACTTGCAATTGTTTTGTGCACCGTGCTTGGCCAAAATCCATCGACTCATCGGGATTTATCTTATAGCATAACAACATTAAACATCTATAAAAAGTGTTCGTACAGTAAATTTTATTTAACTATCATGAATATTTCATTTTAATATATATTTTTTGTGTATATATATTTATATTATATATACGCAACTATACCGAATTAAGTTTACGCTTTAGTTATAGATTTACGGGTGTTTCCATGTGTGTAGTATGTGTGTGTATGTAGTTGGTAACAGTCTTTTATCACGTTTAGTTTGGGCTATGCGCATTACGCACAACGTATGGTACATAGGTATATATATATATATAGTATATTTAATGTATATTACGATTTAGCCTAATAATTGTTTAAATCCTCCCATTTATGCTAATCATTTTCCTTCGTTTGTTTCCGTTCCCGTTTCCGTTTTCGCTATAACGATTTTTCTATTAATATTTGTTCTACTTTTTGGGAATTTAAAATTGGGATTAAAACAGTGATAGTAAAATTGAAAAATTAAATTTAAAAAACATAAAAAAATTTTTTTTTTAACATTTAAAAAGAAAACGGAAACGGAAAGAACTACACTTTACACTGGTAACTAGCTCTACATGCATGTAAAAGTCCTCTCTACTTGGTACATGGAGTTAAAAACAACAAACTGAATAATCAGAGTGTGTGTGTGTGTGTGTGTGTGCGTGCGTGTGTTTTGTTTGTTTGTCTCAGGCTCACTCATAGGTTGGGGTTAGAGGTTATCCATATGTTCAGCAGCAGTTTACCCGTTCACCGCAGGTTAATCTCTAACCATTAGTTAGCCAATTGGCTTCTAACTTCTAACTTAATATGCTTTCCTTTTGGGGACATTATGCTTTTTGGGACTTGAGCTGGCTGCCAGGACAGTAGTTATCACATCGATGAAACCCTTCAGTCGAGAGCCGTTCGCGCTCTCTCTATCTCTCGATCTCTCTAGTCCTGGTCCTCCTCCTGATTTCGATCCGATTCCGATGACTTCCGGTTGCCGGTAGACTTGTTCTGCAACTGCACCGCGTACTCGCTTTTGATGTTCACAAACAGCTCGCTTTGTTTTTGGTGCTCTTGCTGCAATGGGTTCGGAAAATACAGTCAATATCATCAGAAAAATTGAGAACGAAAGAAAGCCAAGATCAAAGATCAAGACCAAAGTACTCTCGTATTTTGAATTGAATTCCATTTAATAGGTATTCCAAATTGCATCACCATGATAGGTTTAGCTTACCATGATCTCATCGATTCGTTGTTCGGCATGGGGCAACTCGTATAGCTGACCCTGTTCCCGCAAATTCCTGGCCACATTGAGTTGTTGGGTCAGATTTCGTCCGATTTGGTCCAGAGAAGTGTGCAGCACGTGCTCGATCTCTGCGGAGAAATAAATCGATGTAATCGACGATAATATAGGCATACAACCATGTTAACCCAAAGAAAAACTTTCTTTACATTTAACCATCACTTGATGGCTATCTAGAGGTTAATGATTATTAAGCCGAAAGATATACAATAACCGGAAGATAAAAAAATTAGTTTCCCATTACTTATTTCATTAAGAAAAAAATGTTCAAGAATAAATTATCTCTTGATTATGAACTTCTTATAATTTAACCGAATGTTACCTAATATTTAACCTGCAGTTAACTTGTATGTGCCCTTTGTATTGCCCCAAACTCACCAGTGCTGGGTATAAAGCGCCGCTTGGCGATCTTCTCTTCCGTTTCGGCCAGAACAGTGCTGCCCCTCTTTAGGGTGGACCCAATGGCCTGGGGATCGGGCGTGGGTGGACCCTGACAGAAGTCGCAGGGCGAATGGGATTCGCTGCAGGTGCAACTGCCCACAGGGCAGGGAGATTTGGCCGCCGATCCGTGGACACCGCGCAGATGCTTGGCCGCCGTCACGTTGACCACGCTGATGCTCTTCGAAATCGAGGACTTAACGGACGATGCTTCGGGTGGAACAAGTGCCAGGGGCGGAGTCTTGGAGCTACCTTGCCCGTGGGAGGACAGGGCCGAGGAATTGTGATGCGACCGACCGTGATGGCTGGCATAGGGATCGCCGAACTCGGACATGCTGCGCGCCCCATCGTCCTGATCCTCGTCATCGTCCTCGTCGTCGTCCTCGTCCTCCGCCTCCTCATCCTCATCGCCCTCATCGTGACCGCCGTCTTCGCCGGACTTTTGCAGGTTCTGGATGAGCCGCAGCACAGCCTTCTCCAGCAAGGCCGGATGCTCGGAGGCCGGCACATCGACGGTCGACTGCGGTATCTGGGTGTTGATGATCACCGAGAACTTCTTCTTCATCTCCTGCACCCGCCGCTTGCCCTCCTCCTCGCCCAGCAGCGTATTCACGCAGACGAAGGAGTGCACCTTGTTCGTCTCCTTGTCGATCTCCAGATAGCCCTTCGATTGCAGGTAGATGATGTTTCCGTTCCGTGTGAACAGTCGGTAAGTGGACTCGCCATACGAACTATTGCAGTCGTACACTGAAGGATGAAAGCAGGTGAGATGGAATGTGATTAGTATCGATAAAATCGATAGTGAATAGTACCTATCATCGATTGCTCAAAAATGTTTTAGCTTAAGAAAAATAATTAATAACAAAATTAATGATAAAAATAATAATCATGTATATATATTTTTTACAGACATTTTGCTTAGGTCAAAGAAAAAAAATTATCGAAATTTTAATAGAATTACAATGAAAGTCTTTTTTTTTTGTGGGAAACCTTGATGTTTGGTCAATTTTAAAACAATCGATATTATCGATAGTTGTATCGATTTTTTGTATATCTATATATTTTAACACTTACTCTGCCGCAGGGCCACGATCACCCAGCGCACATCGTCGTTGTGCATAAAGGTGAACGGACTGAGATTGCGCACCTCCTCCGTCATGTAACCGGCCACGATTCCAATCCTTTGGTCACAGTCGATGATTCGGCCGTCGATTAGGTGGCGGGTTTTGTACTCCAGTGTGTTGGCATCAATCAGCCGATTGGCGATCTTCGGCGGACGGATAATCCGGGCACAGCCTGTCAGAATCTAAAAGAGCAATAAAGTAGCTTAGATCTCTAGAGCTTTCACTTTAAAAGGTGTCAAAAAGTATGCTACGATTTTGTTCAATTCCGAAGAGACCACTAAGAGCACTTTTTAATGATCTCATCTCCCTTAAGATTCCATAGTATAATCCATTAAGTGAGCCTGATTCTACTTACGATATCATTGCCGCTGATCGTGTGCAGGGGAATGACATCGTCCCGACCCCGAGTCCTCCGAATTAACTGCAGATTGGAGCTCAAGTGGTTGGATCGTACGCCGCGGGGCGCTTCGTCGCTGCGTCGAAAACAGCCATCGATCTTGACCACTTCGTAGGCGGTGGGTTCCGATCTGGGACCCGCACGAGCCAACCTGAAGATAGACAACAAAAAAGAATATCATATTATAATATCATATTGAAAGGTAAATTATAAGAATATCATATGAAAAGGTGTTAATATGTAAGAGGCTATATGATATAATAAATGGAGTGATATAATAATAATAATACTACCACCAACCTCACTCGAAAGCTGCGTCTGTCCTCGCGCAACTTGCGATCGATGGCGTCCTCCTCGGATTTGCTCCGCTGGCGGGGCTCACCCTCCGCATCCGAATCGCCATGGGCGTCGAAGAGGTTCTCCAGCTCGGTGGGGATCAGCTGCTGCTTGAGCATGTTTTGGTCCTCCGGATGGGTGATCTGCATGATGCTCTGGCCGTACAGGTCCGACTGGCAGTGGCCCAGGTGCTGCTCGATGCTGGCCGATATCAGCAGGATGTGGCCGTGGCAGGTGAGGGTGAGGAAGAAGCTGTCCAGCATGTCCATCAGAGTGTCCGTGATCTGCGGTCGCTGCTGCATCAGGCTGTTGCCAAAAGCTAATGGAGGGGTTTCAGAGCTTGATTAGTTTTCTAGTTTTTATATTTATTAAATACATATATTTATTTATTTATATCTACGACCATATCTCACCGTGCTTCAAACGCAGTGCATGGGCGGCGAACCGCAAGACGGCTGTTTTGTCCACTCGACGTGGTGACTCCGCCACATGGGGCACCATTGTGGAAAGTTCCTGGATGGATCCGTTTAGCTTGTCCCGCCGATTCTTTTCCGCCCGATTTCGCGCCTCGCGACCACTGAAAAAATAAACAGAAAATTAATTTAAATTTATAAAAAATATATTTCAGGAATTTTGAACGATTTCGTGATTTTATACAACCATTCTAGTTTATAAGAGAAATATCAAACTCTTTATTTTTACTATATACCTGTTTACAGAAAATAATGTCATATTCTTTATAATACCAAAACTTAGAGGTATAAGATCAGAATTACAACAATAAAACGTCTCTCGACTAATAAAGAGCACAAGTATTTTCCCATTGGGGCAGGTAATGCAAGTTTGGCAACCGCTCAGGAAAAGATTGCATTTATTATTGTAGAACCTTTTCAAATTGCCAGCGATGCTCAGACTAAAATGTGTGATTAATGTGGATAGTAAAATTGCGCAATTGACGGGCTACTGGACTTGGTGATAAATAGTATATATACGGTATAGTATAGTACTGTGTGTAAAACGATAAGCGATCGTTCGTTGAGGTAGGAATTGTTTGGTAACAGGGTTTCAAAAATCACCTATAAAGGTGTCCAAAAGTATGCAGTGAAAACTTTACCTATTTCTCTGGCATTCCCGTGGGTATGAGTTTAACTATATTTAGTTTATCAGAAGGTCACTCATTACCTGTATTACGGATGTTCCATAACAATCGCAGCTATCTGCTTGGGACCAAGTAGCTTGCACTCGCCAGAGTTGTTTGTCCGTATGTTGTCCGTCCGTATAATAAATATATATATAGATGGCGCATGACTGGGCATTTGCTCGGCCGTTACGCAGTCACAAGTATTACACAGTGCCCCGGCTAGACTATTACAAGCAAACATCAGCCCCCTTTCCGCCCCTTTCTCAGTCGGTCAATAATTATCAGTTTTGCATGGGTGGCGATTGGAGGAGGGGCAATGCACTGCAATGCGATTCAAGTGCAATGATCACGTTCTGTTTCGCATCGGCTTCGGTTCGTTTCCCTTGGCGCCAAATGTCTTGAACATTATATTGGTATTGCATTAAGCCAGACACTAAATATATGTATAATAAAAAAAAAATTATAAAAAAAAAATTTTTTTTTAATTTGAAAACATTAAAGATAGTTAAAATTAGTTAAATTATACACCATTAATATTTTTAAGGCAAACATTTAATAAAACTATTCAAATAGTTTGGTTTGGTAAATAAAATTCCGAAAAATATATTTTTTTTGTGAACCCCTTGCCATCCGTTTTTGGCTGGGTTCATGAGTAATTTATACGGAAATGTGAGCTCGTTGCGTTCGATTAGCAATGGCTACCGCTGTCCGCTGTCCGCGGCCACAATGTTGTTTTAGAACCCAAAACCCCCCCACCCAACCCAATCACCACCCCTCGAACTGATGTAATTTATTTTAAAACGCAATTGCAAAACAAGTTCGCAAAATACACACAGACATTGGCGAGTGCGAAACGAAGTGCAGGAGCAATTGCAATTGCAATTGGCAAAAGCAATGCAAACAGCTGAAAAAAATGAAGAAAAATAGGGGGGAAAACAAAAAAAGTCCATCTCATGCTTCAGGAAAGTGCGCAACAGTCGAGTAAACAAAAACACAAATACTTGGAAAAAAATATTATAATACTAGTAGTTATTTTGAAACTTAGGGCTAAAAATTCTAAGAATAGATCGATACAAAAAGTGGTAGAATAAATATAATCATTAATAACTAACCTTTCTCAATAAAAGGAAAAAATGGTGAAATAAATAATCAAAATAAATTCAATCTAAATATATTCATAAGTATTAAGATTATTTATTTATTTTTATTTATTTAAAATCTAAAAAAATATTATCCCGCTTAATTTCCGCCTGTTAATGCAAAAATAGCAACAAATTGCTAAAATAATAAAAACAAGCTATTAAAAGTGTCGTAAACAAAAATTAATTGAGCCACAAGAAATGGAAATTATGTAGAAAACTGTGGAAAAATACTGATTACTATTGATTTCTGCCATTGTTATTTATGGTTTATTCTGGAAATTACTTAAATTATTATATGGTATTTTTCGCAAATTCTTTCCAGGGTATTCTACGTGTTCAACCGACTGCAATTTGCCAATACAGCGAATCGTTGGCCTTGATTGAGTTAGCACAGTGCACTGCACCCTTGCACTTGATGTCATATTGTTGTCGTTGCAACTGTTGGCCAAGTGGCTAGAGAATGTTGGTCTTGGCCACTCGAGCTGTCTACTTTTTAGCCAATTCCAAGTGCCATTTCGCTGGTGCATATATATATACATATTTCTGTTATCCGCTGGTGTGTGATTGTTTGTTTACTCAACTTGTTACATTCGCCGCTGAATGGAGAACCGAAATACACTTAAAAAAAACACTGGAATTGCTTTTTAATTACTTCTTAATTGTGATTAAAATCTTTATCTTTTAATTGTTTTTTTTTTAAATTAAAAAAATAAATAAAATAATATTTAGCTAAAAAACAAAAATATATTTTAATCTTTAATATTTTTTAAACAAAATTGTAATAAACTTTTATGATTTTTGAATTCATGAAGAACATATATTTATCTCCAAGGATGGTATATAAATCAAATATATTTTGATATCGTTTATGAAATCTGTATATCGATTATTTCGATTGTAGGCAACGATGTTTTCGATATTATGCTTGATGTTTATTTTTTTTTAGAATTAATTAACAGTGAATAATTGTAAGCTCCATTTTGTTTTGCATCTTAATCTGTATATCGATTATTTCGATTGTAGGCAACGATGTTTTCGATATTATGCTTGATGTTTCTTTTTTTAAAATTAATTAACAGTGAAGCTCCATTTTTTTTTGCACCTTAATGAATGGAATTTCGAATGAATTTTCTTCACGACTCCCTGTTTGTTTTTTCCAGTGCACTTGTGGCGTCTTCCTCGCTTCCGCCGTCTGTCTCTTTCCCGCTTTCTGTTTGTCTGCCGAAGCTTACAATGTAAAGTGTGCGCGTATCGATAGCTCCCGGCTCCACCCCCCATTCATCCTCCCATTCATCCACCCATCCACCCTATCGACGGATGCAGTGCGACCTTGAAGCGGTGCTAATGACGTATCGAAACGCATCGGATTATATGGCCGAGAGTAACGGTACAGCAACGGCAAAAATACACACATATGGCCAAGTAAATAAGGAAATAGGGAATAGAAATGCACCGCGGTGTTCTGTTTATGGTCTGTCAATCAAACCGGCCTTCCAAGGGAAGGGAAGGGAAAGGTCAAAGGTGGCACTAGGTGGGTGGACTTGTGCAGCTCTCCTGCAGCTCCGATGAATGGCGATTCCGCTGAATCGAGAACTGAGTGTGTGTGTGTGTGTGTGTGGGAACACCGAATGCCGAATGAATGAATGAATAAATGTTTGTCCCTCGGTGTCTCGGTGACGAAAATAAGTCAAGAAAATGTTGATAAAAATATATTAGCACCACCCACGGCCCAATCAAGTGGTTTTCGGTGGTTAGCTGGTTAGGTGGCTCGGGGTTGCCTAGTTGGTGCCACAAGTGGCACAAGATGACGCCTAATTGGGAGAAGCAATCTTCAATCAGGCCAGACACTCAGCTGGAGGCTGGAAGCGGCGGGTTCATTCTCTGGGGATCTCTGGATCTGGGGTGGGTGATTCTGGTTCTGGTTCTGATTCTGATTCTGAATAATGGCAAATTGGCCGACCCCCCGTCGAGGGATGCTGCCCCCATTAGCTCGGTGGGTGGGATCTTCGCCCACCAAAAGGGGGCGGGGCAGGGGGGGGGGGGGTGCACGCGAAAAATCCCCATCCATCGATTTAATATGTGCGTTTCATGTATCAAAGCAAATATTTTCCTGTGAGAGCCAAGATATCCAGTTTTCAAATTGCCAAAAATATAAAAAGAGTACATGCTTATGAAATGGATAGGTTATTACATTCTAGAGTTGCATGAATTACAAATAGAACCACTTTAGTCGAAGCTAAATATTAAATTAAATAAATAAATTATAATGAAACCGTATAACTAAGACTTTAATATATTAAAATACTAACAGTTATAAGGAAAAAATATTAACGTTTTAAAAAAGAAAATTTTATTTTTTCATAATCATACGGAAAGTGACATGGATGTAATATTATATTGTAATCTGTTCAAAACAGTTTGTTTATTTGGTGTAGGACAATTTTTGGCTTAGTTATGGCAAAAAAGCCAAAAGAAAAAATTCCTATTTTTGTCAAAAAACCGAAATCCCGAATTTAAACAAAAAAACGAAACAGTTTTTTCGATTAAACAAAAGAAATATTGATCCAAATATGGATTGTCATACCTTTCTGAACTCGTTACTAAATTTCCAATCGATTCACATTTTATTTTTTGGCAATTTTTCGTTAAAAATTGTTATGCAAAAAAGCGAAAATTGATCAAAAATTAAATCTTACAAAACTTAATGGGAATCAATAGTTTAGTTTGTCAGCTGTTCTAAACAGTAGGTGATTTTGATTTGGGATAATTTTTAACTGAATTACAAAAAAAAAAACATACAAATATCCTGTTTTGGAAAAAACCCAACATTGATTTTGTAATAGAAGGAGTTATATCATTATTTAACAACATTTCTTAATGGAATCTAATGTATATTTAATTTTTTCATGAAGTAATTTAAAAAATAAATTCATTTTAAAAAAATGTTTACTGGTTTGTATAAAATCACTAGGGAATTCCGATATATGTTAATAAAAAAGTTGTATTTTTCTAAAACTCACCTATTCGAGAGCTGGAACATCTCCATCATGGTCTCGTTCGGATGCTGGTGGTGCGGATGTGGCGGATGATGCGGATGGTGGGCGTACGGATGTGCCTGCGGATATTGCTGGTGCATCGCGTGCAGTTGGGCCGAGTGTCCGGGATAGGCTCCTTGCAGGGATCCCGGCCCCGATCCCGGCATCCCCGATCCGCCGGGACCATAGCCCATGTACCTGCCACTGACCACGGCTCCTCCTCCGCCTCCGCCTCCTCCTCCTCCTCCCCCGGCGGATCCGCCCGATCCATAGGGTGCATTCGGATACCACATATTCGGATAGAAGCCCGGCGGTGTGCCGTGATGAGCCGGGGAATGTGCATACGGATGCAGGGCGCGAGCATTGGATCCACCGACGGGCAGCGGACTCCCCGGCGATCGGTAGTTGAAGTGGTACATGGAATTGGAGGGCGGACGGAACTTCAGGTCGCAGCCGGAGGATCCGGCGTGGGAGGAGGGCGTGGGCGATTGGTAGAAGCTATTCGCACCACTGCCACTCCCGCTGGGCGCATAATCGCTGCCCAGCACCGAGCTCTCGTTCTCGTCCGGATAGTTGTCCTCGTCAAGATCGACGGATTGCATGGCAATCCTCTCTAGCGGAGCATCCGCATCCACATCCGCATCGGCATCGGGCTCCCAGGCACCCAGCTCGTCCATCTGGCATTCGCTCTTGCCCAGAGCCAGAAGATCGGCATCGAGCGCCGTCGGTGGTTCGTCAAAGTAGGGAATGTCTTGCTTGAGATCCTCAATGTCCTGGCCCTGGCGACCTTGACCTTGACCTTGACCTTGACCCTGACTCGTGGAGGAGTTCCTGCTGCGACTGGCACCCTCCATGTTCTCCAGCTGCAAAAAAAACACAGAGAGAGAGTGATAGAGAGGTGGATGGGTGCTATGAGCGATCGGCTGGTGAGAGATCATGGCATCACTGACAGCTGATAAGAATTCGTAGTAGCATTAGTTTTAATTGCCCAATAGATTATTTTCCCATTTAATGGTCACGGCACTGCTAGAAAAAATATCACCTAAATTTATTCTGGGTAATATTTTCAGAAAGAAAAACTAGAATAACTATTTCCGATTCATTTAAAATTCATCTGAAACTTGTATTTTATTTTTTAATGCCTTGATTTTTATTTTCATTAAAATTAAACTGAAGATAATATGATATACTGATTATAACCTTGATATATACTCTCTGCCTAATTTATAATAATTCTAATATTTATCTAAACTATTTAATTTTTTCATTACACATATTGTGTTTCATTTGCCAAAGCCGTTTGTATTTTTTTTTAGAAATTAAAAATAGCCAGCAACGGAATCAAATAGTGAACAAGAAATGAGCGCAATTGGACTCGACGTTCCTGGGATTTTTTATGATCGAAACTCGTAAAACGATTCTGAGTCATGGGCGGCGAAGGGGGGGGATCGCTGGTTGGTTGAATGACAAAAGCAAAAGTCAAAGAACGGGCCAAAGATATTCGGCGTTATTTATATGCGAATGTTGTCCAAGTGCCGCCTATAAATAATACCAACACTATATACGTATGCATACACCCATGGACCTGCTCTTCGGATCGCACGCATATAGCCGTCTATTCAGGGCAGATCTTTGAACTATATTTACTCCTTCCTTCATTTCCTTCGGCCGACGTATGTGTGTATATTATTCTGGCCGCTGATTCACATGACAAATGAATTTGGCGGTCGAGGGAAATGTGGGGAATTCTAGTCATAAATTTCGTATTCGTATTTTTTTGCCCTCGAGTTAGCTGTTTATTTGTTTTTTCCTTGTGGACAATTAAAGCTTTCTATAAAAGGTGCTAGGTCCTTGAAAAACAAACTAGGAATCTAATGTAAGCTGAATGCATATTTTAGCTATTTTTTAATATTTTGGATTCTTTAATTTATTCATCACGATTTCAATTAAAAACGAATTTATTTCACTTGTATGGATCCGAGGAAATTTTGCTATCGATGTGACTAATACTCATAAATAGGCGTTTAAATTGATTGTTTGAATACACAGCAAGAAATGCTGATTTAAAAATTTAATATCTAGAGAATAAAATATTTAAATTAATATAAACATAAATGCCTGGTGGCAACACATCGTTATAGATTTTGCAAAACTGTAAATGCCATTTTTTTGTATTTACTAAAACCTATCGAAATGTAGAAAAAAATTGCCAAATCGGATAATTCATTAAAAAGTTATGTGCAAATAATGGAATGCAGGCAGTGCAAGCAGTGCAAGCAGTTGCTTTGCTGCTTGCATATCTCTATCTCCCTCGCACTTTTCTTAGTAACTTGTAACTTGTTAATTGTATAAATTTCACCATAAAATAATTGACTACGCTGACTATTTATACCCTTGACCAAGCAAAAACATGTAATAAAGAACAAAAATGATAAAAATACGAAATCTGATAATAGTCAACAAGGAAGTCGGACAGCCACTCCACTCGACAACTAAGTAATATGCAATCCGGGCATTTCTTTTTTGCAGTTGCTGTTATCATCGACGATTGCCGTAATATTTGCGCTTCTTCCCTTTATTAGTTTATTTTGCTGTTGCACTTTTTTCCGCCTTTCCAAATATGTTTTGTAATTGTTTTCGAGTGCCGGGTAAACAGCGGTCATAAAGACAGAACGAGGGGTAGACATGTCAATTGCTATTCGCCATTCGCAATTCGCCATTCTGCTGCCAAAATCGCCAGACGGCTATTGTCGCAGCCGCCTGCCGCCACTTTGCATGGCAGTCGGTGCAATGGGGCGTATACGCAACGCGCTAAAAACACGACAAGTGGGTGGGAATTGAAAAAAAAGGGAGGTTGCAGTGGCACTTTGAGATCCATTTCTCTTGGTTCATTTATTTATTACCAGCACCGAATAAATTGTTCACTATTTAAATATTATATATGTTTTATGTTGGTACAACAGGGCGCATACGCAATGTGATAACAACTTTATAATAATTTATTTATTTATTAGGTGTAAAGAATTTCAAATAAATTGGAATTTTAATTAAATATAATAGTTTTAGATTTTTCAACTCATCTCATTTATTTATTTATTTAAATATCTCTTTCCCAATGTATTATTATTATTATTATTTATTTATTAGGTTTTAATAAAATATAATAGTTTTAGATTTTTCAACTCATCTCATTTATCTATTTATTTAAAGATCTCTTTTTCCCTTGTATTATTATTATTATTATACCATTATTCATTTTTGTAGGTACATATATAGTTATACTTTCAGCAACCTATCATTAGTAGGGCCACAAAAAAAATCTAGATAAAAGTTACAAGCTAATTGACTATTTCCAACTTGATTTATGGCATTTAAAATTCAAATTCTATATGCGAATTGCTAGGTATACACACAAAAGCCCCTGATTTAGGGTTTTCTTATCGTGCAAAAACCAAAAATCGACGCATATTGCCCTTAT
Source organism: Drosophila pseudotakahashii (assembly GCA_035046095.1). Classification (NCBI taxonomy): domain Eukaryota; kingdom Metazoa; phylum Arthropoda; class Insecta; order Diptera; family Drosophilidae; genus Drosophila; species Drosophila pseudotakahashii. The sequence continues at coordinate 8,582,049 of JAWNOE010000105.1, read as the reverse complement.
CTTGAACAACTATTTCGGCAATCGTCAAGTGGCACACGACACGCCTTCGAATCCATGGGTCCCAAATCGATAAAGTTTGCCAAGTTCCCAAGTTCCCAAGTTCCATGGGAGGCACTTCTCGAGTTCGGCTCCATTACGCCTCGACTGGCCATATAAATTTAGATATAATCGTGTGTGCGGGCACACAGATACATATATATATTTATATATTCATATGGCGTAGGGCAATTATAATCTTTGTACAGATATTAAACATGAATATTGCTTTTGATAAGCCGCCGAGCGTCGCTTGTTTGCTCTTCTCGATTGCTTTTCTACCAACAAATTTCAACGACCATGGCCAGACACCCACAAATTGTTGTTGAACCCGTCGGTTTTGTTGAGTGTTCGCGTCGCTGGTGGTGTTATATGCATACATACATGCATATATATATATATATATATATACGGAGCGTAGATATCGCCGGGCTGATTAGACCCCGAGATGGTTGAGGTCAAGTTTTGACAGTTACTTCTTTGCCCAGGAATGTGATATCTACTATATCGAATCAAAGTTTAAGTTTTTGTTCTAAAATTTTAAATTGTATTTTCATTTATTTTCCAAAACCTTATATGCTATTTGTTCAGCTGCTATTTTCACCATTAGAACGACTATGGTTGGCCCTCAGAAGTTCTTATCGTGTAACCTATTTTGTAATCCCCTCTAATCACCATTGTAATATCACAATGTTGCATTGCTTCGTCGACTCATTTGATGAATGACTTTTGTTGACCAGATAAAAACGATGGTAAACTATTATTCACTCGATAAGGATAATGCAAGCGATTGCCGTAACTAGTGGGCTAAAAATGCTAACAACTTAGTGGTGGTGATGTTCTAGAAATCTTTCGCCAGATTACTAAGATTAGATTAAGACCTAAACCATTTGTTTAAAGAAATGGAAAGAAAAACAATACATAACCGCATTTCAATCAAAGCTTTATTTGGCAAATAAAAACAAAAAAACTTTTGGTTTAAAAACATTTTGATTAAAATAAGAAAATATCCTTAAATACAATTTATTCATTAACTTTGGTAATTCTTTAAGAATTCAATTTATTTTTAATTAAAATTAGGCTACACAATTTTCAGGGTTGCCAACTCCATTATTAAAGATGAGATTATCTCATTGTAATGTACCGTTACCAAAATAATCAAAAAAAGTTACGAGCTTCTCCGAGGCATTCCCAATTATGATATTATGATCTAAATAAATATGAGACTATCACAACTTTTTTAGGGTTGCCACCTGCGTGATTGCGGCACGGTAATACGGTAAGCTTTCTCTGGGCCCCCATAAATCAATCATGAAATATTTACGTCTAATGCTGGCCATAACAATAACAACAAAAATAACAATCGACTAAAAAGAGAGGGCAAAAGGCAAGAAAAAAATCAATTTCACTTACATGTTTTGCGCTGTTTCTTGTTTTTCTGCATGAAGCTTTTCGCTTGCTCTCGCTCTCTCTCTCTCTCTCTCTCTTCCTCTCGGCAAGCTCTCTAGCGCGCCCTCTCACTCGCACTCGTCCGCACCGAGCGGTTTGTTTATTTCTCTACCCGTCTCGCTCTGTCTGCTGGCTGTATTGGTATTGGCGAATTATTTATTTTGTATTACTTTGTTTTGCTTCGTTGTTGTTGTTGTTGTCGTTGCTGTTGTTGTTGTTGTTGTTGTCGTTGCTGTTGTTGTTGTTGTTGTTGTTGTCCTGCAGTTGCAATTCGCTTTTGTTATCTTTGCCGTTTTCTGCTTTTATTTTTCTTTGTACTTTACTTTGCAAGCAAAAAAAAAAAGTTAAAAAAAATGAATAACAGTATATAAAATTGCAGTATTTTACTTCAGTTCACTTGGTATTTTTCCGTTTTTTTAATAGTTACACTCTCGCTTTTGAGCGGTATTTTCATAAGTATTTGTTCAAACATTTTTCAAACACACTTTTGGTAGTTTTTTTTAAGTTTATTTCAGTTGGACGGGATTCTGGGGAATTGAGCACAATTTTTTGAAATTTTTTTCAAGTTAAATTTTCCGTTTTCGCCTTGTTTTAATTTTCTGATTATTTTGGTTTCAATTTCTGAAATTTATTTATCTTTTTTAGTTGTTCAATATCAATCAATATTTGTACAGCTGGAGGTATTTTGTTGTTTTTTTTTGTGTTTCACTTTGTTGTTGTAGCTTTAATTTGTGTTGTTCTCTTTTTATGCCATTCAGCTTCCAGCAAGTGTTCATTTGTTGTTGCTAAAAGAATGGAAAAGAAAAAAGAAGAAGCGCTATTAAAGGAAAAACTCATTTTTACAATATGATTATTCTGGCATTTTACAATATTAAATTCTTAAAATTTACTAAGATTTTTTTTTTTAATTTACTAATTTACTAATATTTTTTATTTAAAATTAACTATTTTTTTTATTAAAAATGTACTAATTTTTTAGAATTTTAAATTCAAAGAGAACATTTTTTATTTAAAATTTACTAGTTTACTAATATTTTTTATTTAAAATGTACTAATTTTGTAGTATTTTAAATTCAAAAAGCTAGTATTTTTTACACCCATTTATCTGTGTTCCTCGCGTTTTTTATGGCTCGATTTTGATTGTAACATTGTTTTTGCTCTGACCCGCTATTTTTGCGGTTGTCTTTTTTGCTAATTAACTGAATACTTTAATTTATATATCTGAATTTTTATTTCCCACTAACTGGCGAACGGACACAGAAACCGAAAATGTTAATATCATTGTCGATCGGCGTTCCGAGCTGTCACCTGTTGCTTTGTTGCTCCGCAGCTGCCGCTAAAGCTAAATGCTTCTTTTAAATTCTTATTGTTTTTAACTTTTTGTTATCTCGTTGGCTTTTTTGTGAAAAATATATATAAACCGGTTACGGCCGACAAAAAAGTTAGCACCTCCATGAAAAAAAAGAAGGGGGGATTGTTGGTCGGTGGGTTGCAAATTAAGGGAATTATTGAACCCGAGTTGAACCGCCATTACTAAGATATACATATCACTTGGCTTGACTTATTTTAGAGCTGGGTTCCTACAAGTTCTATTCAATTCAAAATGAAGACTGAAGAACATTCAAGTACTTTATAGAGATCTGGAGATAGAAAGCAGGCATTTCTTATCAAACCATCCTTTAAATGGTCCATCTCGGCTAGTTTCTATCTCTACCTTTCATCTCTGGTTCCACAAAGTGTGTATACGATATATATTTATTTATTTGTGCGCATTTAACTCAAGTGTTGCCTGGCAGTCTAAATCAAATATACATATAAGAAGATAAACTTCTTTACGAGTGTCCCCGACTTTTCCCCAAAAAGCTCACACAGACAGGCACAGGAGCGCGCACACACAGATATAAGTGCGAAAATGTCTGTATGTGTGTTTGTGGAGCAAGGACAACGGAATCCTGGGGCCTTAGGACTCTACGTAGGTAGGCGTGTGCACCACCACACAGGCACACACGCACACACGCACCGCCGGAGGTTCCCACTGGGTGTGCGTGCGTGTGGGTGTGGGCTACAGTGAAAACTGAGTAGGTTGGATTTGAAAAATCTAATCTTAATTTGGTAGAAAAAAATGTTGTATTTTATTAGATGTTTTCTTATAAATAAATATATTATAATTTTGAAAACCTTTTTTTTTTTCTTAATTTTTTATATTTTTTAATAATAAAAAAATAGAATATTTTAACTTGCGTGTGGGTGTGAGCTGCAGTGAAAACTGAGAAGGTTGGATTTGAAAAATCTAATCTTAATTTGGTAGAAAAAAATGTTGTATTTTATTAGATGTTTTCTTATAAATAAAATAAAATTAAATTTAAATTTTTTTTTTTTTTTTAATTTTTTAATATTTTAATAATAAAAAAAGTTTAATATTTTAGCTTGCGTGTGGGTGTGGGCTACTGTGAAAACTGAGTAGGTTGAAATTCCGAGGTGATAGAAAAAAACATTGTATTTAATTATGTGTTTTTATACAAATAATATATATTTTTTAACTTTTTAATAATAAAAAAAAATATTTAGAGATCATAAAATATTTCTAAAAATTAACAAAAAATATTTTTTATTTTTTAAAAACACTGGTAAAAAAAAAAAAAAATTATGTTATAATAACTGCAGTTATTCTTCTAGTTTTTTTCCAGTGCAGTCTCCACTTTTCCCTATTCGCCCGTTCATTTGTCTCGGTTTTCAGGGACATCGCAGGCACGCAGAAAATCTTTGCAAACAATTTTCTGGGTTTTTTGTTTGTGCTGCGGTTGACAAGTGCGAGGCACACACGCACCACCCACTGAGCCACCCAGCCCATAAAGCTGCAGTGGCTCCGGTTTTTGGAACCGTATCTGTATCTCTATCTGTGTATCTGGTTATGGGTCTGGATCTGGATCTGGGGTCCGAGTCTGGGGCCTGGGTCAATCACCCGCCAGCGGGTCGTAATTGCAAAAAAAATAAGCACAAAGCACACACACACACACACAAAAATAACAAAAAATTAAAATGTAATATAAAAACCTTTTTCGCTTTGCACTCGCTTTTTGTTTTATTTTTTATTTGCATTTCAGCGACGCGACGTAGGAGAAAAAGAATAAAACAAAAATAAATTCAAGTGCTCCGTCAAAATAAAGCCGAATAAAAAAAAAGAGCAGCAGCAGCAGCGGAGAACAGCAGAAATGGCGAAAAGCCATTTGCCAGACGACGACAACGAACTTTGGGGATAATCGGGGGGGGGGGGAAAAGGCGAGAGAATCCAAAGGCAAGAAAGAGAGCCGCTGAGCGGTAAAAAAAATAAATAAATTATATAATTTGCTTTGACGTTTGACGTTCCGTCCCCCCCCCCCATCTTCTCCCCTTTTTCATCCCAGCACTTTCGGTTTGTTTACATTCGCAATAGTTAAAGTTACATCGAATGGCGCACGGTTAGATTGGGTTTGAACCGCGGGGCGTATACGCAATATTACGTATACGTCTCGCTGCGCGCCATTCTATGGAAATCATTTATAAATAGAGCAAACAAAAAAAAAAGAAAAATAAAAAGTAGAAAAGCAAAAATGCCTGCTAATAGATCATTAGAGAGGATCACTTTGCCACTGGTGGTGGGGATGGATTTTCTTCAGTTCGGTTGGCTGGCTGACTTATGATATTTACGATACGACCAGGCAGCCCCTTTGATGTTGGCAAAATTCTCGGTATGATAATGAATGAAGTGCATTGAATGTGAGACATTTCTCCCCCTGTCTTATCATTTTTATAAAGCACCTACATATACATACGTATATGTATGATTAGTTCTATTTTCCAGGCATCGGATTGTGCTTGGGTTCATTTACTTGAACTTGACTCTACTTCTAGGGTTTGCGGTTACACAAAATAATAAAATATTAAGAAATTTTTAATAAAAAAAGAAGTATTTATTTATTTCATAGTTTAGTAAAAGTTAAAGAAAAAAATACTATAAATATTTGAAATTAAAATAAACACATTTCACTTTTATATCAGTTTTTTTTATACTACATATTTTATCTGAATATTTATTCATTTTATAGTTTTATAGTTTAGTAAAAGTTGAAAAGAGAAATACTATAAATATTTAAAATTAAAATAAACACATTTGAATTTTATATCAGTTTTTTCCACTACATATTTTATCTGAATATTTATTTATTTTATAGTTTAGTAAAAGTTAAAAAGATAAATAATATAATTATTTAAAATTAAAATAAGCACATTTGAATTTTATATCAGTTTTTTCGACTACATATTTTATCTGAACTTTAAAGATTGTTTCAGTTAAATATATTTTTTTTAAGATAAAAATTGTGAAATAAAAAGATGGAGAAATATCCTTTTTTTTAATTTTTTTTAGTAAAAATAATACAATTAAAATATAAAAATAAAATAAAAAAAGTTTTTAAATCAATTATATTAAATCGTATAAAATTTCTATTGGCCTACTATTTGCTTGAAAATGCCTAGTAAAAAAGGAGAAAATAAAAACGGCTTTATAAAATAAGTATTAAACTCTGCTGTTTCGACCTGGCCCAAAGCTGACGTCGACATCAGGTGGTGGCTGGCAAAAAGTTGTCGCAAAAACCAAAAATAGCTCAGCACTCGAAGAGTGAGAGCAGAGCGATTGGGGGTAGGCGAAAAACAGGCCGGGAAGAAAAAAGAGAGAGGGCGGGAAGAACGTGGCCGTTGGAGCACGTTCTACAAAGATTTGCGAGTGCACTTTGCATAACATTCCATAACATAGGTAATATAATCGTAGACTGTGGAAAAACTAAAAACTATAGGTACCTATCGAAGCACAGAAACAAAAAGTTGGAAACCATATTAGTTTCTTGCTCTATTTGTTTAGTTACAAAATTGTCAGACGATAAGGAAGTTTTAAATGGCAAGTTAAAAAAATTATATACACAACGTGGTGAATAAATGTAAAGAAAGCTCTCGAATAAAAATAAAAGGAATTCAAATAACTAGCTGTCACAATGAAATGTAGAGCTTTGGAACTGATTATATTCGTTTTCCTAATCTGTGGAAGAAATAAAACTAGTTTGACCCATGGAGACTTTAAGGTAGGTACAATACTATGTATGAAGCAATACTAATTTTAAAGGTTATCGGGAAATATTACGGTAAATACAGAACCTTTTCCAAATTAACTGGGCGTATGCGTAACGTGGAATCTCGAATATTGCACATACGCCATGTGAACCGCAGCGAGCGGAGGTGATATAAACCAAATTGATTTAATTAGCATAGCAGCCTAAGATGGCGTCAAGCTATCTCAGTCGTATGCCTTCCAATCAGCCATGCTAAATTCGCCTCCAATTAAGATTCGATTTATCGATAAACTTGTCTTTTGGCAGTCCATTGGCACATTTAAATCCATTAAATTTATGGGCGGTTCATTTACAATGTTTTCGGAATTTGTATTGTAAATTGTAATAATAAAAGGCGGAATTTTTAAAATATTTGTTTCTTAATAAATTATAATGGTTTTTTTATAATTTTTTTTTTTTTAATATTTTTTATCAAATAACTAGAATAAACAAAAATATATACAAAATCAATCGCCTATCCCATTTTAGAGAGTACTTTGTCCATGCCAACTTTCCCTGCTTTTAAATGATATTTGATTGTCAGAAGATATGACATATTTAATTAGAATTTAAATATTTCATTTAATTTTTCTCTAGTTCTCAAGCAGAGCATGTCAGTTTGTTTATTGTTTTTTTTTTTTTGGTCATTTTGGTCATTTTTATTGTCTAGGTTAGGTTATCAATTGCCGCTGCTTAGGTCCGCTTTCGGTACAAAATCGGCTTTCCTTTTTCCGCAGCAGCTTTGTAGCGTCTTAGCCCCTCTCTTTCTGGCAAGCTTTTTCGATTCTCTCTCGGCTTTTTTTCGACTCTACCGCTACCGCTTGGCCCGCTCAACGCTCAGCGCTCAACGTTCGACGTTCGCCGCTCAGCTGAACGACCGCTCTTAGACGCGACGTCAGCAAAAAATTTCATGAAAGCGACAAGAAAAACAAATTATAAAAAATATATGTATCAAAAAATGTTTACATATACAAACTCGTAAAAATACAACAAATTGCCCATATATTTTATTGTCTTTAAAAAATAACCAGACATCTCAATAATATGGTTTTATATGCCCGGAGATAATTAAAAACAAATAACGCGAACGAAATCAGCTCATGTACATATTTTATAATCTCTAAAAAGTGTTTAGCAAATGGTTCCTATAATTTCTATATATATTTATATTTAGTAAGTCACATTTAAAACATTTCCCCCTCAGCACACAATGTAGAAATTAATTATCAAACATAAAAAAAAACAAAAACCAAAAAGTAACAGAGAAAATAATAAAAATAAAACACACTAAAATCATCATCATCATCGGCAACGGCAAAGGAAAACCTTGAGAGCAACAGCAAAGCAGCCGACAAGAAAAAATTGGAAAGAAAAAACCAAAAAAAAAAAACAGAAAACCCGAAAAAAAACGAAAAGAAACATTTTTATTGATCGGAACTCGGAACTGGTAAATCATTGAAAAATTGTTGCCAAAAAATCTCTGATGCTATGATGGGCTATTTATATTTACTTTTATTGTTATTATCATCCAAAGCTCAGTTCTATGTATTTTTTCGTTTTTTGTTTTATGCTGTGTACTCGGGACAGTTCAAGGGAGGCTAAGGCCCCATCAAAAGTGCCCCCCATCGTACATATAACAAATTTATTAGCCAGAATCCGTTGATCTCCGCGCACCCATTAAGCCGAAGATCTGGAATTTGGCTATATCTATATTTTCTACCTTGCGATTCTTTGGGTATTTTAAAGTCGATAGACTCGAATCTTACGTTCTGGCTTGTTTTTGTTGCTGTTTTTTTTTTTTGATAAAAAATTAAATAAACCGAAAAAAGAAACTGGAAATTCATTAATATGTTAATTTTTTTGTCTTGCCTCATTGATTGTGTCGCCGAGACTGCTGTGTGTGTTTGTGTGTTTGTGGCTGGGCGAGCGTTAATGTTGGCTAAGCAGATTTTCGGAGGATGACAAACACAGACAGTGGGAATGCTTTTCGTAAATCGAAACTTTTCCCAAGTCAACAAAAAATGAATCGTTCTCGGGTTTCGATCGCGCAAAAATGCGCGCACGCGCCGCTGATTTCAGCACAAAGATATAGAGGCTTTCTGCATATACATATAATAATACCAAGTTCAATAGTACACCAATGTCAACAAAGAAATTCTTAGATGCAACACCCAACAAAAGTACACCAAAAGCCTGGGCATTCGATCTAGTTCAACAACACACCAACAAGTGTTCACCAACATTGGTATTTTAGTACCATAGCCCTATAACTCTAATATTCAAACACTTTCCATCAAATCGGTGGGTTGAAACTCCAACATCAGTAATCGAGCACACTAAATACACCAACCCTAGTTCAACAATACACCAACATCAATATTTAGACTTTGGTCCTCTACTCTACTCCGCTGAAACTCCGACATCAGTAATCGAGTACACTAAATAAACCAAGACAAGTTCAACAATACACCAACATCAATATTTAGACTTTGGTTCGCTACTCCAACTTTATAACTCACATATTCCAACACTTTTTTATTAATACCTAAACATTGGAGGTCTGAAACTTCAACATAGGTAGTCAAATATACCAACGCGGAACACTAAATACAACAATACTAGTTCAACAATACTCCAACATTAGAATTTTGTTGATTTTGGCTCTGTAAACAATTTTGCTTGGGCTCTCCAATATTAGTATAATATTTTACAAAGAAATCAGCCAAGTTTCCTAATCGAAACCCCTTATATTATAAGTAATTCTACAATAAGGTCGCCGCCATCTACCTTCTTTTATAATAATTCTTCTCGAGCGCCTTAATATTTTGTTGATTCAAACTTTTTTAACACAAAAGAACAAACACTGGCACAACACACACCCGAAAAAAAAGCGCAGGGGCAATACGAAGTTTGTTTGTTGCTTGTAGTATTTTTTTTTCTGATTCGATGTTCTTTTTGTTGGGTTTTTTTTTTTGTATTTTTATATGGGGCTTTGGGGGGCACTGTTTGATATTCCAATTCCATTCGTTAGCGCGGCGCCATTTACGTTTCTCGAGCGTGTTCTTTGCATTTCAGCTGCCGCGGAGCCCACGAAAAAGGCAGGCCAAAGAGAAGGAAACCGCTCGTCGCACTGCCTCTGGCACTCGGACAAACGCTCACGCGTACACAGCCAAAAAAAAATACAAATACCGAGACGAATGCGAATACGAATACGAATACGAATAAATATAAAAAATAATAATAAATAAGAAACACAGCTAACAGCGAAACACCGAAACGGCGGGCCAAGCGAACGTCGCGAAGCGTCCGTCCGAACCGCTACAGAAACAAAAATTAATTACATATATTGAAATCACAAACTAAACTAATCAGCCAGACCAGCGAAGCAGCGGCGGCGGCAGCGGAGAGCCGAGCGAATCAGCTGCCCGAAAATAAAAGCTTGCCGGTCGGGTGGAGCGACAGGGACGGCGAAACGCCGAGCGGCGGCGGGAGAGCGAGCGAGAGGGCAGCAACAACCTGCGTTGGAAAGCTGTCGAGACCTTGACTAAGGTTTCCGGCCGGGAAACCCTCGCCGAGTTCATGCTCACCCAGTACACCAGGCGAAAGAGAGGTGTTGATTTAAACAAAAAAAAACATTTTCGGAATAAGCTGTCAAAAAGTAGACTACAAATAATACAACGCAGTGTTTCGGCTTGGGGCAGACCTAAATTGCCATTCAAAATATATCGTAGCATACTTTTAGACACATTTTATGACTAACTAACCCTTATAAGTCTTGAAAAGAAACAGTTAAATAAGTCTAGCTTCCCGCAAAGAGTTTTTTGAACGGGGTTCTAACCTTCTATATTTTAAAAGTAATAATTATAAAATTAAAAAAAACAATAGGCTTTTTGGGCAGATAGTACACTAAAATTGAGCACAATTAAATGGAAATCCTAACCTTAAAGGCTTTTTTTATTCTATGAATTAATGAAGTATTTATTTTTATAGCATACTTTTCGACACCTATGAAAATCATCGCAGAAATCACTTATAAAGCTGTCTAAAAGTATGCAATACTTATCAAAGATGATTTTTACTTTTTTATAGCACACTTTAAGACACCTTATCGACTTGGAGTGCTAGGAAAATGGTTTTTCCTGGATTTTCTCGCAGTGCACCGCCTCCGAGAGAGACTCTACTCGACTCTGCTCACCGCTCGCATTCTCTTCTTCTGGCCGAGAGCTTTTTCTTGGGGCAGAGGCGCGACTGTGTGTCGCTGTTTAGTCTATGAACTTGACGCTGGCGTCTTACACAATGCTGCTTCTTCTTGCTGCTTCTCTACACCACCACACAAACACCTAAGCACACACACACAGTTAAGAAGAGGGGGGCACTCTCAAAAAAATAACACTCGCAATTAAAACGAAAACACTCTTTGTGTTTGTTGTATGGGAACATAGGGATACTATATTATATTTGGGCCCGATTAGTCCGGAACACTAACCTAGGAACTGGAAACGGGCTGGGCTGGAGTGCCTGAGCCTGAACCTGAGGCCTGGGAAACGTCGGCTGGAGACACGGAGACACCGCCGCCATAAGACTAGGGACTACGGAGGCGCCACTTGGCCAAAATGGGCCGCTTCCACTGCAGCAACGGCCGATGCGGAGCGACGACGACGCGTCGTGGGACTTGGACAGATGCCGACCGACTGCCGTCGATGAGGCCCGGTCCAAAGCCCCCCAGTATGCCCAAGACGTTGGGAGGGACGGAGAGACGGAGGGACAGCAGCCAGGACGCTCGCTCAGACAGCTTTCGATGCGTTTCGGCGAGCGGAGCTTTTCCACCCCCACTTTTCATACCCACTTGACTTGCCCCTTTGCCGATTTCCACGCTCTTCCGAAGAGCAACAGTAACGCACAAGGAGTCTAAAGTGGCTGGGCAGACAGGGCGCATACGCAACATTCGAGGCGAGCGATAAGACGACAGCCATCTTGCTCGCTCTCACGCAGCTCGGCCACAGTGGCGGCCACAAAAATAGAAAATAGAAGTAGAAAAATAATAGCCCTAACTCAAGAAATCTCCAAGGTAATTAATTATTTGTTTTTAGTCCAAAACAGAGTTCTTAAAATTTGGTTTAATAAATAAAGCTTATACTCGGAAAATTTTGTTTTTACAGAAAAACAATAAACCCACTTCTTACATGTAAAAAAAAACAATTCATTCAATTTTTAAACGAACTCGACTGTTTTCGTGCACAGAAAATAAGTATGTACTTTTAATTGTTAAAACATTTTAAATTATTTAAATTGTTTAAAGAATTAATATTATTTTTATTTCTAAAACAATTAATAATAAGTAATAAAAAAAATGTATTAAAAAATAATATTTATTTTAATTTATTTTATACATGTAGTTTTTATTCTTGGCAAATTAAATCTACACGCTTATTAAAAAATATGTGGAAAATACGATCATAAAATATCCGATTATTTTTTTTAGTAAGAATTGCTATACAATACAATGTGATTTAAATTAGAAAACAAAGAACGATCTATTAGTTTTTATAGACAAACTAATAATGCTTTAACACAAAAGCCTCTGAGATAAAAGATACAGCAGTCCTAAAAGGTTCACCGCAGGTGTACATATATCTCTGCTTTCGGAGCCGTTTTAGCTTTTTAGTTTTCTTCGGTTTATCTCGCGATAGCACAATCAAAATAATAAACACAACAAAAAGCGCAGTGGAGTCGAATTAATCTCGGCCATTCGATATGCGACTGATTCGAGTGATTCCCCGCGGAGCTGCGAGTGATAAAGTGGTGGAATTTTTACCCGAAAGGCGAATTTTTAAATATCAGCCGCTTAATCGGTGAATCGAATTCTGTTCTGCGATTACCGAGGTCCAATTAAGATTTATATTCTAATATTATCTGTACATTGTTTCGAACATCCTATCTAAGTTAATTAGACTAGTTAAATTAAACTATAGAAAAGGGTTAAAGAAAATATATATAGGTATATATTTAGAAACTCAATTCGTTAAACAAAGAAGTTGCTAGTGGTCGGACCGCAACATGTCGAGCTCCTCGGCCAGGGCATAGATGCGCATCTCCTTCTCGGTCATCAGGTCCTGGAGAAACGACTGCTCCTTCGGCAAGGCAGTGGCCCCGTCCATCAGCAGGGCCTTGTCCCACGGGCACTCGTCGATGGCCATCAGCAGGGCGTTCTTGGTGCGCTCGAAGCTGGTACTTGTATCAGTGAGGCATTTCAGATACATGCGCCAATACATCGAGTTTCTGCGCAGAATGCGATACCGCTCCTCCTCGATCTCCGTGCGTGCGCCATTGGTTGGGAGGAAGGTTTTGAACATGTTGATCAAACGATTGCGCACCGCCATGGGTATGCTTTCCTGCAGACTGGCCAGCAGCTCATCCTGGCCGTCTGTGTTGATAAAGCGCGTATTGGTGGCCAGCACCCAGTACAGCAGCGAGACGATGCCGGCTTTGGTGCGAATGAAAACGGTGCGCTGTCTGATCCACAGCATAGTCTTGAATCCGGAGAAAATCTGCAGCATCAGCATGTTGCGCGGAAACTCTTCGAGTCCGCGCTCCACTAAATCCTCGATCTGCCCTCTTCTGATCCTCAGTCGATCGACCTCCTCAGCGTTCTCTTGATCAGCGCTGCGCGGTGGAGGATGAGGCAACTGCAGCTGCAGGATCTGTACTTCCATCACCTGCTCCCGGAGGAATCGTCGCCGCTCGCTGGCCTTGACTGCCTTCGGGCAAAGTGGGTGCTGCAGCAGCATATCGATTATACCGTCTGGCTCCGCGTTGCGAACGTCGACCCACCAAAGCAAACAGCGAACGCGCAGCAGAATGATCAGCCTGTTGGGCAGGAAGTACTCTTCCAATTCCATCTCAGCTGGCAATGTGTCAAGGGCGTCCACCTGCGCCGCAAGCAACTCGAATCCCTTCCGTAGGCTCTCCTCAAGACTAGGTGTACAGGGCACCGCACCGGCATGTTGGCTCACAGACAGGCAGCGGAGCAGATGGATGGCCTCACTCACTCGTCGGCGCTGTATCAGCATCTCGGCATAAACCAAATAGGCAAACATCAAGTCCGGAGAAGACAATGGGCTCTCTGTTTCATATTCGTGGAAGATGATCATTTCAAATATGTCGAAGGCCCGGTTTTTATTGTCGTCCACCTCTTGGGCCTCAAACAAGCACATGGCCAATTCGGTGTAGAAACGTGGAATATTACGATTCTCCGGCTTACTCATCTGGTTGCGAATCCTACGGCGTGTCACTTTCAAATGCTCCCTGGTCAGTTTGCCCATCAGTTTGCTTAGCACGAGTAGGAGTCGCTGGAATCGTAGCCACAAGACCAGGAACACGTGACGCTTGGCCTCGTACTCTGCGGAGAAGGCTTCGATGCATTTGAGCAGCAGGGCGCTAATGGTCTCCCCATACAGTTCGTGGCCCATGAAGTGCGGCATGAAGCTGGGCGTTACGCTCAACTCCTTGGCCAAATCGATCAGAGCGTCCTCGTGTTCAGCACTTAGGGAAGTTGGAGGCAAGACATAGGTGTGTCTGTCCGCTAGGCCAGCGAAGAGCATCTCGATGGCTTCCGACTCGCCAAACTCCTCGATGCACGGATTCAACTTGGCCGCCAGGCAAGCGCTGCGAACGAGCGGCATCTTCGTGAGCTGGATCACTAGGAGCAGCAGATGCAAACGATTGTCCGGCGACTTAAGGGAGTGTGTATAGGGCACTACGTCGTCGCTGTAGATGCATCGCTGGCTATCCAGTCCCCGTTCGACCTCATCCTGCTCCGAAGTGGCCAACTGCGGATAGGGCAGATAGCAGTAGGCCTGTCGCAGGCGCTCCACTCGCGTCCAGATCTCCGGCATCGGCATTCCCGAGTGCAGCACAATCTCCTCAAACTCAATCAACGATTCCTCGTTGGCGGTAAACGCCTCGAAGCAATCCACCGTCAGTCCCGGGAAATTCAGCTCCATTTCCAAGCGGAGCAGGGCAAACATCTTGTTCAAGTTGCCCGACTGGCGCAGGAATAGCGCGCAATTGTGGAAGAGCTTCAGCATTATGCCATCCGTTTTCATCCCATTCAACTCGTCCTTTTGTCCCACATGCATGCGCCGCATGCTGAAGGCGTAGACCCGCAGCACGGCCGGCACGGTGCAGCGCGCCATGTTGCCCTGGGTGACCATGATGAGGGCTGACCACAGCGTGTACTCGAAAGGGTTCTTCCCCAGCATTTTCTCGAAGCGTGCCGCCACCTGTAAATGTTGCATATTGTGTAAAATATATTATGTACTTTTTGTGAAAAAATGCGGAGTGAAATTTGTGTTGACTTTCTTTGGTGGCCGACAAGTCGGAAGTGATTGAAGAACCTGACAGAAAGTGGACATATCACTTAGTTCCGATGTTTTGTCGTTTCCATGGACTACTGAAGAAAATTGGACAACTTCAATAATATTTCTTTGTATGATTTACTAATTTTATCGATTTTATGGAAATAATTGTACAAATTTCGTATTCCAATTCAAGATGATCCAAAAGATTCTGAACCATATTTTGAACACATTTCTTTCCAGCAAGTTAATGGAAATTTTTAAAGATTAGTATTATGAAAATGATTGGACTAACGAAATATTAGATTATAAAAGCAGCTATTTTTTCTAAAAATCAATAAATTTAAGGTAATAAGTAAATTTTGACTAATTTTGCTTCCAATTACAGTGCACAATTTTGGAAAAAAATCTTTGTAGTTAAAATTTGATTATTTCAAGATCAAAACAAGAGAGAAAGCTATAGTCGGGTGCCCCGACTATCAGATACCCGTTACTCAGCTAAGGGAGTGCGAGGGAGATAGATATATAAAATCTTTGATCAGGCATAACTTTTTAACGAATGGTCCGATTTGAAAAATTTCTTCTACATTTCGATAGGTATTGATAGTCACAATAAAACTGCATTTTTAGTTTTCCAAAATCTTTAATGGTGTGGGCGTCAGACACCTTTCAAAAAATGGTGTAGGGCGATTGAGGGCGTTAGAGGGGGCGTGGCACCATTTTAAAATAAACTTGCGCTGCGTAGGAACTCCAAGAATATGCATGCAAAATGCCAATCCTCTAGCTTTTATAGTTTCCGAGATCTCAGCGTTCATACGGACGGACAGACGGACATGGCTAGTTCGACTCGGCTAGTGATCCTGATCAAGAATATATATACTTTATAGGGTCGGAAAAGCTTCCATCTCCCTGTTACATACTTTTGCACGAATACAATATACCCTTTTACTCTACGAGTAACGGGTATAAAGAACTATTTTTATTTTTTTATGATGAAAATATTATAATAAAAATGATTAATATAATTTTATTATATTATATGTATTAAGAGGTCAGTTTATATATGTAAGTTTGGAGTATGGTAAAGTAAATAAAAAAATTTGAAAATACTTTTACTCTATAATAATATAGATAATAATAAAATAATCTACTATAATAGATCTGTTGAAGATTTACCTCACTGGCCGGGTAAGTGGCGTTGGCCACGTCCGTGTAGAGCCGTAGGATCTGCTCGTTGGAGGGATGGTGCTCCAGGGCCGTTTCCAGGTGGTGCAGCTCCTGCTCCGCCACCGCCAGCCGATTGGCCTTGTCCAAGTTGAGATCCAGCAGGCGGTGCAGCTGCAGCCAGTGGTCCAGCACCTCGGGCTCTCGCTGGACGAGCACCTTGGTCTGCATGAGCTGCTCCTGGAGCTTGGCCCTCTCCTCCGCGCTGGGCACGTCGGCGGGCAGGGGTTTCGTGGCAGTGTACCGACTGTTCTTCGAGGAGAACAACTTGGAGCGACCCTCCCATTCGGTTGGCTTGGCCTCCGGATCGCGGAGGCGACGCATCCAAAACTTGTAACGTGGTCGTGTGGGTTTCTTCAGTGTTGAAAGGGATCTAAAGGACGTATTGCCCCTTTTGTCCACATAGAACTCATCTTTGGCATCGAATTCTAGAGGCTTTCGGCCCGGGTGATCCTTTGCCTTGGGTTCTGGCTTCTTCTGTTTTGGCTGCTTCTTCTCCTTCTCCTCCTCCTCGTTGGAGGAGGAGTCGCTGCTCGTGGAGTTGTCCGATTTTGCTCTCTTAGTTGCTATATCTCCATCGTCTATATCTTTTTTGTCGTAACTCCTGTTGTTTTTCCAATCCTCGCCTGTTGTTGCCGTCTCTTTCGCCGGCTTCTCGAGCGTCTCTTTCGCACTCACGGCTGCCGAGGACTTTCCACAGCCGTAGGCGGGAAAGAGAGACATGCTCAACAATTAAAAAATCACTTTATTCACTTAATAAAAATAATTTCTTTACGAATTTTTACTGATTTGTATTGGCTAGAGTTTCCTATTGTACTTTCGTATTCGTATTCGTATACAATTTGAGTGACATTTTCACGCCTGCCTTGGTGAAATATAAACTGGGCTTACGAGAAACGTACAAATTAAATAAAATTCAAACTAAATTAAAAGTAGTTTGTTTATGTTGTCGATATCAGAAGGTCTAAAAAACAGCTGTTCGCTGATAACGATACCGATTACCAAGACCATCCGACAGTTAGCGAGTGCAGCCCCCTGATATAGCAAATACAACCTCCTAATCTAGCAAAGACACGGTCCTTCGTATTGTACCCACTTTTTGAATTTTTGAAAAATTCCCATTCAGATTAATTTGTATTAAATAAAAGCACATCTGTTTTAAATCTTATTTTTTGCTTTATATTTTCATTTGTATTTCTTTAATATATGCAGCTAAATATATTTAATTTTAAATATTAAGCTTTCTGGAAAATGCGCTAAATTTCAAGCAGTAATTTTTAAATTGCTAATTAAAAAATTTAAATACAACATAAGAATTTTTTTATATATGACATCTTAATAGACTGAGTAGTCTTTATAATAAATCATTTTCATATTTCATATTTATATTGTTGGAAAGGCGGAAAATTTAAATCCTTAATTTCCAGAGCTTAGGGAATGTCTCCATTTTTGGAGACCATCTAGCGGTGTCAGCAACCATTTGGGGTAGACAACAGCAGTTTTGAATTTTTTGGGCATGACTAACACTTTTCAGGATATCCCGCCCATCCAAAAACCCCTAAAATACGAAGCTATATTCATATATATGGGCGAATCGCACCAAAAACGAAGTAATACGAAATGCAAACACATATAAACATACATATGCAAAATGAGCGTTGTTTACGTGTTAAAAACATGTAAATATCCCCTACTTTTTGGGTTGACCTATTAAAATTTTAATATTTTTATTATACGATCAGCCTGTATAATAAAAATATTATATATACAAATATATAATATAAAAATATTGAATATCACTAAACCATGAATATGATTTCTGACTTTTTTCAGGTGTTTTTGCCAATGACTCATAAACTTGCCGATATCTACACAGATAAAAAAAATACCAAAAATAATCATCCATCGGGTATTTTTTCATATCAATTTTGGTCCCTTATGTGTTCATATCAAAATGATATTTCCGAACATATGATTTTGTACCATATTGATATGAAATCGTACCATTTTGTTATGGAAAAATTTATATGAGACAATATCAGCCCCATGTTGTTCCGTTTTTTCTCTGTGTACGAAAAATCCTTTGGCCTTTTGGCTCTTAAAATTTTAAAATTTTTATTTAAAGGTTTTTTTGTTTAATAATAAGTATCTAAATATATTTGATACGTAGCTTTAATCGTTCTCTAGGTTAACTAAATGTTCAAAGCATATGGAAATTTAAAATTTAAACCCACTTTAAGTAAAACATTAGAACAAAAAACAGTAAAAAAAAAATTGCTAAACCTACCTAAAGTTTAATATAAAAACAAAAAAAAATCAACCAGTTTTTAAAAAATTAAAAAAAAATATTAGTGCCAAATTTGTTTAGTTATTGATCTAAAAATAAGAGCAATTCGTAATTCGGAATTACTTAAAATGAAAATATATCCCAAATAAAAAAAATAGCTCTTAGCCCAGGCTAGCGAATTTCTGCTTTAAATTGGTAAACTGGCGACTAGGACATGTGTTTCAAATCCACTGAACATATTTGGTTATAATTCGCTTGAAGCACTGACACCTGTGCTCACACAATTAGGTCAATTAGCTTTTAGATTTCATTTTTTTTTATTTTGTCAAATTAAAACTATTGTACAATACTAAGTTTAATAGAAAGAAAATGGCGCTGGAAGCTGAAGCCCTTCGGAATTTTCCGATTTCAATATTTACCAATAAAAAAAAACTATTAAGTTTTAATTGACAAAAAGTACTTACATAAGTTGCTTAGATTGTTTAACGTACACCTAAAATATAAAATAAATTAAAGCGAAATTGGAGTAAAAATTTAAAATATAATTTATTTTATTTGGTATAGTACTGATTGACCTAATTGTCTGGTCACCAGTGTACATATGTGATGCGCCACACATGATATGAGGGAATAATAATGCTTAATGTCAATCGATTTGCAGCTTAAGCTTTATGCACATCTCGATAACGAATTCAGGCGGGGTGTGGCAGTGATTTTAGCTGGATATTTTTCCATTTTGCTGCGGAAGAGCTTCCCTCTTTTTTTTTTTCATATTTTCCATTTTATTTGATTTTTTTTTATATACCTACAGCTTTATACATTTTTGTTTTTTTTTGAACATCTCAAAGACGCTGTAAAATGCGCTCGTTTACACCTCAAGTGGCAATCATTTGCCATCGCCCCCAGTGACGTTATCGTGGGGTTTCCTTGGCCACCCCCTATTTTCCTTCCCCTTCTCTCGCCGCCTGTCGCTAATCACCAGCTGTGAGAAAGTCCTGAGAAAGCGGAGAGAGAAAGCGGAGAGAGAAGCGTTGACTGCTGCTGCTGCTGTTGATGATGATGAAGTGCCAGCAATGTGACAGTTACAGGATGAGACAGAGACAGATACAATGGGGAAGGGAAAGAGAGGGGTGATTCGAGAGTGTGTGTGTGTGACACAACAATACCCTCCCACACACACACACAGACACATTTGTAATAATGGGTAAACAACAACACAAACAGCAGCCCATGACAATGACAAGGCAAATAGCGAGGAAAACTTCGCAAATGTCAGCTGGCGGTTGTCTCTCATAACTTCCCCCCCCCCCCCTCCCTCATCTCCTGCCTTTTCCACCCCCTTTGGAAAATTGAACAGTAATTACTTTAGGCTTTTCCCCCAGCGGTGGCGGCTAGCAAAAAGAAAAAAGTAGTAGGAAAATGGGAAGAAAAACCCTGGGTAGAAGATTAAAAACAGACATTAAAATGAAAACAAATCTCAGTCTAGCTTTAAAGTGCCAGACGGCTACAAAAGTTGCCCGCAGCAACTGTAAACCGATGAGGGGCGTGGGCAGATCTGTCTAGCATCTAGGCACTGGAAAAAATAATAATATAATACAAAAAATATAATAATAAAATGAAAATTTATCATTTGTCACATGTTACGATTTAATTAGAAACCCCAATTCATATTTGTGTTTTCAAGAACATATTTATTTTATTTTAAAATATTATTAAAATTATTGCCGAAATTTAAACATATTATAATAATAATAAAAAAAATAATAAATAAAATTATAATGATCGAGATTAGTTTATCTAAAAATACTTGTTTAAATATAAATAATATATGAATTTATTCGATCTAAAATGTAAAAATATAATACATTTATTTATGGCAAATTTTTAGAAATAATCTAGGTTGTAAAATGTTTGCCTTTAAATATAATATTAAGTTGAAATTTATTAGAAAAATGTACCTTTACTTTCTTTTAAGTTCTAGAAACATTTTAATATTAAAATTTCAAATATTTTTTATTGTGTGGGGGTGAGCATATACATATATCGTTTTATATTTACAGCTACTAAACTGTAATCGGGGCCACACACCGGAAGTTGAAATGACTTGAAAATTTATTGCATTTGCTGCACAACGTCGACAACGACAACAGTGTTGTTGCTGCTGTTGCTGATGTTGCTGCTGTAGCTGCTGATGTTGCTGCTGTGCATTCAGCAGGCGAACGCTTGACTGCCTTTGGTGTTCCCAACGCCATCGCCATCGCATCGCCATCGTCAACGAAACGGAAGTGGCGCGGCAGTCAATTGGGAAGACAGGCCAGGACATGGCCGGCGGCACTGCCAGCTGCAAGGTGGATCCGGGCATCGGGCATCGGGAATACCCCATACCCCTTTCGAGGGGTATGAAATTGAATAAGCGCACAGAACCCGATCCCCAGAGTTGGATCAGGATGCAGGAAGCAGGAACTGGAAACCTTCCCCTATCACTGAGCAAATAAGGTTGGTCTTTGTATCTAAATAAAAATTAAATATAGGGAGGGGCCACAGAAATAGCTATCACTTTTAAATGTCAAACTAGGTGTCTAAAAGTAGGCAACAAAATATTTTTAGCCCAAAAGTGATATGAATTTATACAAGAAGACGTCTGTCAATTATTCACTGCATACTTTTAGACACTTATTTCAAATTAAAATGTAATTTAAATAGTTTGTATTAAACAATTTGCTTAGATTTATTTTAAAAATTAAATTACCAATAAATTGTTGGGTGAAAGCGTAAATTTGTTGGTAAGTTTTAAAGGTCATTATGATTTTTTAGGATAATTTAAGTAAAAGCTTTAAAAGGGTTTATTACATTCTATTTAATTTAATTTGCTAATCTAAAAATGTTGTAAAATATATAATTAAAAAGATATAATTTTAAATAATTTAATAGAGCAGTATAGCAAATATTCTACTTTTTAAAGATGACAAAAAATTAACCAGGTTTATTTTCCGCAAATGTGTTGACGTTATTTTGAAAAACAGCTCAGTTCACACAGTTGACAACAGTTAAGTGATTTCTTTTCCCCAAGTGCCGATGCAAAACCCCAACTCATCCGTATTCCAGTCGACACGAATTTACGGCGATTTTTCCGTCACTGGCAGGACATTTTTCGCCATTTCGCCCGGCGTTCCCCGGAATTGGCTGCTCCTGGGCCAAATGTCTCAAGTCGTGGCTGTCGGAGAATCCCCGACTGAGACGGAGTGAGTGCATCCATCCTGTGCGCAGTTTACTGCTCATAAAAATCCATTAAATTATTCAAATTGCATAGGAAAAACTGTTTTTGTCCGGGGCTTTTTCGGCGATGACGTCGGCACACAAGCGGAGATTTTCCCAGTCGGATTTCCCCGCCATGCAGGTTGCCTTGGACAGGTTTTTTGTGTTTGATTTCAAGCCATTTCTCTCTCTCTCTATCTCTAACCCTTTCTCTTTTTTTTTTAAAGGTATTTTTCCGCGTTGACTGCTTAAAATAAAAGACAGCCGGCGGTTGCAGCTGAAGAGGCTGGAGGATGAGGAACCCATCCGCATCCATGGATGGGGCTGGAGCCCAGTGAGGCATGCATCAGAAAAACAACAACGGCGACGGCAGCCACAAGGAGCGGGTGTTTGGCAGTGGGCGGAACGGGAGGACTGGCGCGGTTGGGAGAAGCACACATGCATCCACTTGACTGCCAGCTTAGGCCACACCACATCAGCTCCAGGGCCAGACCCTAACCCAGGCACTGAAAAAAATATAAATATCACTTCAAAATGTCAAAATATGTGTCTAAAAGTATGCAATGAATAAAGGATAGTCGTCTTCCTGTATGAATTTATATCACTTTCGGGTTAAAAATATATTGTTGCATACTTTTAGACACCTTTTTGATATTTAAAGGTATAAGGAGGTTTGAAAAATTTACATATATTACAAAATTAGCTTGGGGTTACATTTATCTTACATTTTTGTAAGTTTTAATAATTATTTAAAATTTGTTTATAGTTATTAAGTTCTAAAAATGATAATACTAGATGAATAAATAAATTATAGTCGCTCTTTCTTAACTCAAAGCTCCATCTGCCATTTAAAATGTTACGGAGACTTTTAGATTTTATGGGCAGCAATTTTCTATATGGCTAATAAAACTGGTTCGTTTATATACATGCCCATTTAAAGATCATATGTGATATAAGGAACTATGAAAAGACATATATATGCAATTACTGAGCTGTATATATCCCCTAACTTTGTAAATTAAAATAAAATCCGTTTTATTGTCTGTGTAGGCCAAAACCAGGGTCGAACTCCAGCTCAGACTCAAAGTCAGACCGACCAAACCGAATCCGACCGGGCCAAACCAGAAAAGCGCAGGTCAGGATGCTGGCGAATGGGGCAGGATGCGGCGCAGGACCAAGGAGGACGGGCGGGAGCAGGAGCAGGAGCTGCAGCTGGAACCGGAGTGGAGGAGCTGCCATCGGCTCCACACTAAAATGTAGGCGGCTTGCGGCTTCTCCATGTAAGGGCGGATATTTTACGGGCGGTGGCACCATGGAAAATGGGCGGAAAATTGCCGGGAAAATCTCGCAGAGTTCTGGCCCTTTGGGAAATGAAAATCACACAGGGTTGAACTAAGGTTTTTTGGTTTATTGGTTCGGTTTAATTAAGTTATTAAATTTTTAACATAGGTTTGCTTAAGTAATTTGATGCGCTTAATATAAAATATTAAATTTTTGTTTTTAAAAATTTATTACGTACATTTCCTAAAAAAATATTAGTTACAAACTATAAAATAATATTTTTTATTTATTTATTTATTTGTTATTTATGTTTGATGTTATTTTAAAATCGATTAAAATGCTGTGTACTTATTTTAATTATTTTTTTTTAATTTTCAAACACAAAACAAAATAAATATCACTTAAATGCTTAAAATTTATCCCAAATACTAATGTTAAAGGTGCCTAAAACTGTGCTACAATATATGGTCAATGCAAACGAGCAAAAAAGTCAAGCTAAAACAGAGTCTTTTTACTACTGCATACTTTTCGGCACCCGTCATAAATGATTTCAAAAGCCCGTTGATTTATTCGACCTGAACAATGGGCCAAATTCAATATGTAGACCCACTGTGCAAGGTGTAGGATGTGCTCTACCTGTGTGCTGGCTTTGTGTGCGTTTTTCTGGTGTGTGTGCTTGGCATTCTATTCACAGTCTGGTTAGCCCAGCGGCATATCTAATTATTTGCCCACAGAGTCATCAGCAAAACGCTCCTCCTCCTTCTCCTCCTCCTTCAACCTCCTCCAGCTTCTGCATTTTGGCCCCTTTGTGGGGTCCTCATTATGCTGGAAAATATAGAAAACGGATTTCATAGTTTGCCATCCGAGCTGCGGCTGCACACAGCCAAATATAAATTTTTTTTTTAGTAATTACATATTTGCACTGTTATTACCTGCATCAAAATCCCCGTTCTCATCCCCTGGTCCACATTTTGTTCTTTATTTATCTGTTGGAGGCGCTCTTTTGCATTACATAATTACGCGAATGTGAATATAAAAGTGCGTAATGGATGCGGGTCGAGGGGGGGGGGGGGTGGGTTTTCTGGGTGTTAAGGGTTGGGGGTTGTGCTTTCAAGGACAGAATTCCGACCAGAAGCGTAGCATATGGCTGTGTTCATGTGTTCATGCCCATGTTGAATGTTGAATGTTAAATGTTAAAATGCAAAGGCGAAAAACCGACGCAATGTCGACTGGGGGTTAAAAAAAATAATAAGAGGGGTTTGAGGGCGGATAAGGGTGGCGGATTTTGGGTAAAAAAACATCTGTGTGCCGTTCTCTTCGGCAAGATTAGCCGGCTAAGGGGACAAGCTGGAGATGTGCTGCGAAAAAACAGCTGGCCTTAAAAAAAATGTAAACTCAAGTAAGATTCTTCAGGAACCAAATGGCACGTACAGGAGATTTCTTACATATCCCCAAAAATTAAATTATTTATATTGTGAATTTATAAAATTTTAAAAATAAATCTAGTGCTTGAAAGGGTTAAAAATATTAAAACTATATATACAATTAATATTACATTATGAGAAATAATTGTTCTTAATTTATTATTTGTATAAAATAGTTTCCAAGATTATCAGAATTAATTCCTATTTTTAACAATTTTTTTTACATATATTTTATATCAAAAATATTTTAAAATTTTTCCCAATATTAAAATACAATTTTTGTTGCATTAGTTTGTAATTCATTTATTATTGGTACAATATAGTTTTCAAGGTTATGAGATTGAATTTCTACCTTTAAACATTTTTTCTATATATTTATATTAATATAAAATTTGTTTTTGTATTTATTATTGGTATAAAATATTTTCGCAGGTTATGAGATTGAATTCCTAACTTAAAACATTTCTTTTACATATATTTTATATCACAAACAATTTGTATTAATATAAAATATTAAAATACAATTTTTAATAAATATGCTAGTAGGTTGAATGGGTTTCAATACTAGATATTTTTTGAAATTAGGCCAACCCCAGTTTAAGATTGGATTGAAAGGTTGGATGCTCGACCTTTTTCTGGGTTTAAGCAGGGCGAGGGCGACATGGACACACATGTGATGCTCATATTAACCTGGTCGAAAAGCGGCTCCGGAATGCGAGTGCCAGCAGCGTCTATAAAAGACCAATCTAACCGCTGCCCAGAGCAACGATTCGTTTCGTTTCGTTTCGTTTTGGTTCGAAAAGTAGGCAGCGCCATTTGAAAAGCCCGGCTAAATCGTCAATTTCAATGTAGGCACGACCATCCTGCATCCATGCCATACCCTTGTGTGGACCTGGAGCGGAGGAGGAGGAGGCGAGGATGTGACATGGACGATTCACTGGTCAGGTGGTTCAGTGGTCATGTCATCGTCCTGTCGCTGTTTGGCTTGTGACACGTGGATTGCCGAGAGATTTCGCTTCCTCTTGTTAGCTTTTCGCATTGCCGTGCTTTTTGTTTTCATGTCGCATTCGTTAAACATTCACTTTCTCCCCTTACCAACGCTCTTTCCTTCGGGATTACAAGGGCTAATCTCATCAGCCGGGCTTAATTATAATATTAAAAATGTGAGGTGCTAAGCTTTAAATTTTAAAAAGTGCGGTCACTGTGTAAGTCCCTTGAAACCGGTAAGCTAAAAAAGAAAGAAAAAAATATATATAAATAAAGGTGTCTAAAAGTATGCAATTTATTTTGAACACGAAGTCAGATGAATTCATTACATTTTTCTTGCATACTTTTAGGCACATTTATAGGTGATTTGGCTAGAATTTAATGCGGATTTCAAATAATTTAATATATATATATTCTGTCTGTTTGTTTGCTTGTTAATGGAATTACATAAATATAAATGCGGCTGGAAAATGGTCAAAAATGTCATTTAGTACTGGCAGATATGCATTTGACAGTCTATTGCGAAACAGGTCGACTGGTAAATTCCCTAGAATGCATAAAAAATACCCTGTTTTAATTATAACTTCGCATATTCGATTATTCGATACCAACTCTTTCTATTGAATAACTCACTTAGATCGCATTTTCATAACTCTTTTGGCAGTCGAGTGTCGTGAATCCTCCTTTCATCGCATTTCGCAAAAATTCCAATGCGCAATTGTCAAGTGTCTGTTGTAATTAATAGCGAGCAGTTGCGAATGCAATATATAATCGATACACACTTAATTCATGTCTCCTTTTTTTTTGTAGCTGTTTTTTTTTTACATTTTTTACGTTGCCTTGACTCGACTTTAATTAATTTTTTATGAACTGCGTGTGTATATTGGTTAGTTGTAAATATATATACATATATATATGTACATATATTCGCCAGGCCAGCTTCCCCTTTTCCGTTTTCCGTTTTCCGTTTCCTTTTGTTGGGGAATTTCACCAAAAGAAGCACAAAAGCTGCCGAATGATGAATGACTGCCAAATGAACATGTTTGAGTGGAAAGTCGGCCGAGATGAGCCATAAGATAGAGTCGGAAATGTACAATATAATCGAAACGATTTCGGGCGAGGCACGCCATCCGTGGAAGGGAAACGAGGACGTGGCCAAAAAGAGGTATTTTCCAATTTCAGTTGCACTCCACAGTGGCGATGCAGTGAAATGGAATTCATTTATTTACGCACACCAAACATTATTATTTATTTTCCTCGAATTTCGCTTTTAAATATTCAATTTTTACGATGCCAACAACGAATATTGTATGATTTCACAGAAATATTTTGTACAGAGGGAAAAATGTATTGGTGAAATTTATTTTGATTAATTTATTTTAACAGAATTAACCAAAATATTATTTACAATAAGCATTAAGTATTCATATTTTTCTGTATTCAAGTTTTAAAAGGTTAAAAATTTTTATAAATTTTATTTAATACAAAATTAATATTGTAAATAATCCTAAAAGACATACCTATAGACAAAATTATTTGGAATATTTTTAAATGTATAAATACCTCTTAGCGGAGCTCCACTGTGCGTGATTATTGATGGCAGCTCGACTGACAGCCAACCGAAGGGAACAAAGGACCAAGTTTTCGGGTTACCTGTACCAGGGATTAGGCATCTGTCTCAGTCTCATCATCAGTCTCCCGCCTCCAGTCTCCAGTCTCCGCTCTCCACTCCCCACTCTCCACCGGCAGCGTCAACCTCAGTGCTTCAGTTCCTGCCTCTGCAGCTGTATATATGCCTCATCTTCCAGCTGTCATTCGCTCACTCACTCACCGAGAATTGATGGCATTTGCCAAAAATACTGATGACACGCACGCACACACACCCACCCACTTTTGTTGCATACTTAGTAGGGCAGGACAATGCGCCACTGATTGAATTGCATGTAAATTAACTTGCTGATCCGATTAGGGCCGAGACGGGCCAACAACAAAAATAATATCCAATGCAGAGGAGAACTATTTACACGGCGAGAAAATGTGGCAGTTTGTGAATTTACTATTATTTTTCGATTTTTTTTTTTATAATAATTTAAAATAATATTTAATAATATTTATCTGTGTTGAAGTGTCGTTTATTCTTATGTAAAATATTTTAGATTATTTTTTTTGTTTATTTTAGCTGTATTAGTTATTAAAATATCTTTGAAAATAACTTGTTCAATGGTTCTATTTTTATAAGAGAATTATAGATATCTTATCTAATTAATTTTCGTATAAAGTTTTTTTTTAATATGCGAATTTATGTAAATTTGTAAAATAATTTTGGATAAGATTTTCATTTTGATTAATTAATTTCTTATTTTTCAGTGGTGAATTTTGAACTTTGTTTGCAAATGAATAGACTTTTCTTAATATACTTACTAGTCATTTTAAAAATAAACATTTCTGAGTGTTAGGATAAATGCAAAACTGCCAAAATGAATTGCCAGATATTCCCTCGGATTTTCCTTATTTTCCTCCGTGTTAGGCTAAAAAACCGCATGAACTGCCGGTAGGTAAATGGCGAACGAACTCTCACACAGGCAGGGATACGCATGAAGAAGCTAAGTACACACACACACACACACTCAGATACAGGCAGCTGCACACGGATACACACCTACACATGGCCGCTTCGGGCAATTTCATTTGCCGCTCAGCTCTCACACAATTGAAATTTTTGTTGCATACTTTCAAGCAATTTGTTTGCAACTCAAGTTGCCAAAAAAAAAACGAAGGAAAACTCAAAAAAGCTAGGAGAAAGCGAAGGAGAAGAAGAAAAAATCCACATTTTTGCCCCCCCCCCCCCCCCAAAACCGTCTCGTCCATTCCAAAAAACTTGGACTCGATTTATTTTGATGCACTTTTTATTTTTTCCTTGGCAGGGATTTTATTTGTATTTTTTTTGGGAGGATTGGAAAAAACTTGTGCATACTTTTCGTGGCATATTTTCATTCTGCTCCTTGTTCGTTATGAAAGCTGAGCTCGGTTCAAAGAGCTGCGACCACAATTTGGCTCTATCCACCGACTGCCATTCACCCTTCAGTGTTTTCCGTTTTCAGTTTTCCATTTTCCTGCCCCTTTCCACGTCCCATATAAATCGGTGGGGCTATCTCTTGACCAACACCGCCCCGAAAACCAAACAAAAATAGGAGAAAAGAAAAGAAACGGAAAAGCGGGAAAAACTGTAGACGAACTTATTTATTTTCATACTTAGAGCTTTGGTTTTTCCCCTTTGAGGATCTGGCGGGAAAAACGCGAAATGCGCAAAGGGAAAATAATATAAAACCGAAAAAAAAGGCGGGCTGAAAATATTTAATTAAAAACAAGCGAGGAACAACTTTTGGTACTGGCTCCACTTTTCATATATATAAATCATTAAGGACTCGGGCAAGGACTCGGCGAATCGATGGCTGGCGTCACATACATTATATTACTTATGCACATAACAATGTGTGGCTTCCTTTGGATTCATTAACATAATCGCCAATTCATAATCTGGCAAGGACTTGGAGGGATAATAAAAGACAGGCCCTTGCCGAAATTTAATGAAATGTGTCGCAATCTTCTCCAATCCATTTGCCATCTTCCCTTTACCAAGACAGCCAAGAACCACCCACTCCGTTCGCCCACTCAGACTCAGGAATTGACTTTAATGGCGCTTCGATGCTGTCAAACATTTGGGAACACAACCCAAAATGCTGGAGAGACTGCTCTTCGTGCTGACTTTTTATTAAAAGTACTGGACAAAGTTTAGTGTTTGGCAAATAAATTGGGAACGACATCTAATAGCAAGCATATAAATATTCCAAGTGATGTTTTTACACCCCTTTCTTTGCTTCTCGCTATGGTCTATGGAAAAGTACTTGAAAACCGAGAAGAGAGTGATTTATTTTTGTAAGTTTCATTAGCTAATAAAATAATAGAAACCACACAAAAGTTACTTAATGCATTCTGAGAACTAATAGTATAAGTTCAAATTTATACAAGTTATTCTAAAAACCTAACGATTTAATTATATTATAAAAGATAGATATCTGGAAAATTACTAAATAAGCTTACAAAATATTAAAATAATTCCATATTATTTCTCAAATTTAAAAATAAAATGAAGAATGGAGTAAAATATCTACCAAATTACTAAATAAGCTTAAATAAAAACCAATATTTCTATATAATTACCAAAAATGACAAATAAGATAGAGAATGTAGAAAAATACTTATAAAATTAATAAAAAAAAATATATAAAAATGTTTCTATATTATTACTTTAATTTAAAAATAAAAAGAAAGAAATCTAGAAAATTAATAAATGACCTTAAAAAATATTAAAATAATTCCATATTATTTCTCAAATTTAAATATAAAATGAAGAGTGTAGAAAAATGTCTACAAAATTAATAAATGAGCTTAAATAATAATAAAAAATATTTCTATACTATTACTCAAATTTAAAAATAAAATGAAGAATTTAGAAAAATTTCTAGAGAATTAATAAATGAGCTTAACATAAAAGTAATTCAAAATTATTTATCAAATTTAAAAAGTTATGCAACTTAAATTAGAGTGTAGAAAAAAAATATATTAATCAATTTGATTACTTTTCTTTTAAAGGCATTAAATTTAAAAAAAAAAACCCAATATTAGTTGCATTTTTAAAGTTGAAAGCAAAAAAACGAGAGACACTTGCTGAATATGGATAAATGCAGATAAACAGAGCTTTTTTCGAGATTACCTTTGTGTTGTCCTTCCGAATCATTTCATCCACTCCAATTGCTTATTCTGGCTTCACTCAATCTAAGGGCTGGCCCGAGGACACTTTATCTCTATGTTCACCTACGGCTGCATCAATTATACAGATTGCGAGTATATATATATATATATGTGGGAGTGTATATGGAGTAGTTAGGTGGTCGGAGGACCAAGGACGACGATGTTGCCTCCGGGATATAGTCGCATAATCAGTGCCAAATGCTCTGGACACAGATGCGGACATTTGGACAACTCATGAAATTCATGAAGAAGCCCCCCAAAAACCGAAATTCGAAATCCGAATGAACTTTTGCCGGCTTCACTTGGCTTACGGTACATTTGAGCCCTGGCCAATCTGGCATTTTGGCCATTTCCCCTTGATTTTCACACTTCACGCAGGCAAATATCCGGGGCAAATGAGATGGAATTGTTTTGTTGTCTCGGCCATTTTCATGGCTTGATTTTCATTTTGTAGTTAACAAATTCATAAAACGAATTCCTTGTCCATGTTTTCATCCCATGGCTACGTTTCCAAGCGGCTGACCGCACCAAACTCATTTCCAAGTCAGAAATTACAGCACCACAAAGAAGAAAAATCTGAAAAATAGGCAGGGAGCCTGTTCACCAAAAAAAAAAACAAAAAAGGGAGAAAAATACAGTGCCACCGAAACCAGGAACCTCGGAACCTTTCCCAAATATTATGCAGGTTTTATCCCATTCCGCGCTCCCTCTCTCTTTCCCCCTGCCCAAAAATGGTTTAGCCAAACAAACAACACGCAAAAAAAAGGCAAGGCAAAAAGGAAGACAAACAAAAAATGGTGACAGCGGTGATAACATACACACTACCGAAAAAACGCACACAAAAATGTGAAAACTCACACGAAAAAAGGAATAAACCATTTTGCATTGAAGAAACAATGTGCTGGATTTTTTCTTTTTTTTTTTGAGGGGTTTACAACTCGTGAAGTTCTCAAGTTGAATGCCCTCTCTCTTAGGAGATTCTCCTCAGTGCCTTTCGCATTTGCCACCACTGCTTAGTTGATGATCCTGATTCGAATTGACTTGATTCAATCACCGCATTCAAATCGAATCAAATCGAGCAGAGCAGCAGAATGTTATTCCCGGCCAAAATCCAATTATGTATGTTCAAAAAGGCAATAAAAACTTGTGTCAATTGATTAGAAAATGGTTATGTTGGGAAAAAAGGTGTGGGCATTTTTTTTTAGAATATATTTGTTTTTATTAAAATGTTTAATTATAACTAAAAAAAATTTTTTTTTGCTTAGTTTTATGCAATTTATCAAAACATGATTTTTAAAATTTGTTTTTACTTATTTTTCAATTGTTAAGCACTTTATTCTTTGATATGTTTCAATTTATACAAGTCATAGCACTTGGAAAAAAGTTCAATTTATTATAACTGCACAGCAAAAAAATTGATAAAAGATCAGTTTGATATGTGCTGGTGAATTTTATATTTTATTTAAATCATTTTGATATGAATAAAGATTATGTTTATCTTATTTTACATTATTTGTTCAAAAAAATACTGAATTTGGTATATAATATGATATGATAAAATATCATGTTGATATGTTTGAATCATAAATTTGATATGAAATAAGGTAGAAATAAAAGTAGATATCTTTAAATTATCGCCATAAAATCATTAAAACTCTGTACCGAGCGCCCAAATCATTAAAATCATTCCGATTCATGTGTTCAAGTTGCACGGCCGCAAAACTGCGCTGCGATCCATTTGGAAAGTAGAGCAAAAGTTGTTGCAACTAAAATTGCTGACCACCTTTGTGTTGGGACCTGTCCATTTCCATTTCCATTTCCATGGCCATTGGGCGTGGCAGGTGGGAGGGGGGAGGGGTTGAAGGTGCAGGTGAAACTTGTGGCGCCGCCGGCAGCAGGAAAATTCCGGCACCAGGAAAATGCTGCACAGAGTGCCGGTGCCCGGCGAAAAGTTCGCTGAAATTGTGACACAATTTTTGACGAATGTCAAAAACTGAACCGTAACAAGTGGATGCACACAGCCGGGTACGAAAGACAAACAAATGAAAAGGGGGGTGGCAAAAGGGGGCAAAAGGGAGGGGCTCTAAAAAAGGGGGGTCAATGGAGGCAAGTGCCGTACACCCGCATCAACGCAAATGTCATTTGATGGATAAGTTTTTCGGGACCCAGCTCGCATCCAACCGGCGCCCAAAAAACAAGGATAACTATGTTCCATATTTAATTATTCATGAGGAGGCGGCAGAAGTGCCAGAGCGAGACAGGCGCCTTCGTCCCTTTTGATTAATGAAGCAGCTGAGACAACATCAGCAATCAAATTAATTTCAGTTACATGAGCGGATTATAAAGAAACAACAACAGCAGCAGATCTGTAAAGCCTTATAGCTCCAGCATACCCTTTAAAATTAAATATACCTTTAAATGGGCATTTTTAAGCTTTATTAATGAGAGTTTTATTTTATAAACAAAATATTAATCACTTGAAATAATTCAAATTTATACGTTTTTGCCAAGAAATTATAAAATAAATTCGTATAATATTACTGAAAAATAAAAAAACAACTCAAAATATTAAATTCATTTTATAAATAAGATATTAAATATTTATTTAATATTTTTTGCAGATAAACCAATAAAATTAAACTCGTATAATATTATTAAAAACAAAAATACTTGCATTATTAAAATAGTTTTATAAATAAGTTCTTATAAATTAATTTAATATTTATTGCCGATAAACTAATAAAATTAATTTCTTATAATATTACTTAAAAATAAAAAAACAACTCTAATTATTAAATTCATTTTATAAATAAGATATTTAATAATAATTTAAAAATTTTTGCAGGTAAACTAATCAAATTAATTACTTATAGTATTACTTAAAAATAAAAATAATTTTAAAAATAAGATACTAAATATAAATGTATTTAGAGAAACTTATGAAATTGATTCGGTATTTATAATAAGTTTTAAAAATAAAAAAGAAATACCTACTTGAATCATTAACTAATAAATTAATCGAATAAAATAAATATTTTTAAAAAAATCCCCAGTAAATCTGTAAAAATATTTACTGCTACCAGGATTTGCTTTCCCCATTTATCCTGCATATCCTGCTTACCCTCGACTTTCGCTGGGACATCTGACAAAACTAAACGGGGGGCAAAAACCAGCTGGGCGGCCAAAAGGGGGCGGGGTGGCTGTTGGGACAGCAACAAATCGCTTTGGGGAACAGAGGCAACAACGCGCAAACATTTTTCACAACTAAATGAAGTAATTTAAAATAATTATCAATGCTAATTTAATGAGGCCTGGGCCAAGGCGACCAACTTGGACCCGCTGTGCAGGATATATGTTCCTTTTTTTTGCGCTCCCTTTTCTGTTTTTTTGCCCATTCTTTTGCATAAAGTTGGGCGAAAGCGTTGTGTTTCTTTTTTTTTATAATTTATAGTTTTTTATGTGGGCAGTAAAACGTTGCAATTGAAATGCATGGCGTGGGCGTGGCACTTAGTGGCAAACGTTTGAGCCACGTCTAGACGGCATATATACATACAAATTAGCCAAGTTAAATTGGCTGGGAAGAGGAAGAGAAAGAGAAAGAGAAAGAGGAGGGGAAGTAAGCCTGGCTGATGAGAAATGCATTGGGAATCGTTGGCAGTGTCGACAAGTATGCAACATAAATTGTACAAGCCGCTAACGGTAATTGTTGCACCGCCAACATGACGTATACGCGATATTTGCCAAGCTGCAAATGAGGCTGCCATTTTGGCTCGCTCTCTCTCTCTCTCTATCTCTGTCCCTCTCTCTCTTTCTCGGTTCCACTTCCGGCCTGTGCATGTGTGTGTGTGTGTGTGTGCATGTTGGCTTGCTCAAGCGCCTGGAAAATGCCGCTAACGATGACGTTAACGTTGGCTTTTACCGTCGCCATCAGCTCCTCCTCATCATCATCCCCCTCCCTCACTCGCTTGCTCACTCCCTCTCCCTCTCCCTCTCTCTCTCTCTCTCTGCTGTTTACTCCTCATTCTGGCCGCCTAAAAGCATGCAACAGCAATTTAAATTTTGTGCGCATTTCAATTTGCGATATGGTGGAATAAAACAAAAAAAAAACAAGAGAACGCTATAGTCGGGTGCCCCGACTATCAGATACCCGTTACTCAGCTAAGGGAGTGCGAGGGAGATAGATATATAAAATCTTTGATCAGGCATAACTTTTTAACGAATGGTCCGATTTGAAAAATTTCTTCTACATTTCGATAGGTATTGATAGTCACAATAAAACTGCATTTTTAGTTTTCCAATATCTTTAATGGTGTGGGCGCCAGACACCTTTAAAAAAATGGTGTAGGGCGATTGAGGGCGTTAGAGGGGGCGTGGCACCATTTTGAAATAAACTTGCGCTGCGTAGGAACTCCAAGAATATGCATGCAAAATGTCAATCCTCTAGCTTTTATAGTTTCCGAGATCTCAGCGTTCATACGGACGGACAGACGGACAGACGGACAGACGGACAGACGGACATGGCTAGTTCGACTCGGCTAGTGATCCTGATCAAGAATATATATACTTTATAGGGTCGGAAAAGCTTCCTTCTCCCTGTTACATACTTTTGCACGAATACAATATACCCTTTTACTCTACGAGTAACGGGTATAAAAACCCACCTACGCTAAACAACAAAAATGCAGCTCGGCAATTAAAACCGTGTGCGGTAAGTAGGAGGTGAAATAGGAGACGAAGAGAGAAAGAGAATAACAGTAGAAATTACAGAGAAGAAAGATGCTGAAAGCAATGGTAAATATTGTAAATTAAAAGATATAAATTTCTATATTTACAATGGTTAATTAACAAACAAAGAGGGTGTAAAGGAAATAATATACAATGTTCCAAAGCCGCAACAAACATTAAAATATATATATTTATGCATTTTCATTTAATCTGGCAAAAATATTTAAATAATTAACTCAATTAACTCAATTAATTACAAAATTATGAATACTCGCTGGATTTTAATTAAATTGTTTATTTTGGTTTTCGATTTCCAATAAAGTAATTGAAGTAATTTCTTTTTTTGGCAATGGATAAAATGAAATATTAAATACAAATTATAAAAACAAAATTTTTTTTGACCTACAAATTACCTAAATTTAAGTTTAAAGTTTATATTTTTAAGTAAAATAAATCGTTCTCTTCAATGTTGTATAGAAAAGTTGTTTTAGCGATTCGTTTGACCTTTTATCGAAACTACTCCCGAAATTACAAGTTTACATTGGTATTTCTATGTACAACTCTTTCTCCTTATCCGAATTGAAACGTTTCGCCAACGCGTGGCATTTAAACTTTAATGCAATGGCCAAGGGAAAAATGGCCGGAGAAAAGCGAAAAAGCAGGGAAAGTATAAATTGAACTGTAATGGCAAAGGGGAAGGGTAAGGGAAAGGGAAAGGAACAAACTGGACAACGGAGAGCACAGCACGCACATTAAAAGTTCAAATGGTACGAAAATATAAAAATCCGCTTACGAAATTCTGAGGGGCCGCAGAGACAAAAGGCGACTGCAAATGGGGCAAACAGACAAGACTGTGTGGCAGTTAAAAGTGGAATAGCGGCGGACAAAATAATGCGACCCCACGCAACGATTCCGATTCCTATCCCTATTCCGATTCCGAGTTTAAAGTTTGCTCGGTTTGGTTCGTTGGTTCGGGGGGGCAAAAAAGGGACTATTATACTCGTAGTTCTACTTATAGAAGTCCCATACAGTTTACACCATTACCACACACCATACTTTGCCCTGATCGATAGCCATTCTATCATCTGTGACCCGGAATATCAACTTAACAGGAATGAAATCGTTGGGTGGACAAAGTTGCCGTCTTCTTACTCATTTTCTTCATTCTCAGCACTGTCCATTTAATATTTAATTAGCTCAGGCAGGCAGTCTAAAGAACATACATAAGGTTTTCATAGGTACAAATTAAAATGAAATTTGCCTATAATAGGGGTGCCACAGAAATAGCTCGCTGTTCGATAAATCTTAAACATTATCGATATTTTCGATAATTTTACAATATCGATTTTCTATAATATGTTTTAAATTAAATAAAATACATAAAATATCGATAAATAGCAAACTGTCGATATTGTTTAAGCTCAAGTTTTAGAAATCACTTTTAAATGTAAAAATATGTGTCTAAAAGTATGCTACAATACATTTTTAAGCCCAAAGTGATTTGAATTCATACAGGAAAGACGACTATCCTATATTCACTGCATACTTTTAGTCACCTATTTTATAAAAAGCTTTAAAAATTAGTAAACTTATTGGGGAAATAAATTGGAACTGTCTAACCTCAGTTATCTAGCTGGATTTTGTTCCCAAAGTGATGACTAATTCTTGAGGGAATGGAATGCTTAATCTGGAGAAAACACGCAACACATTCGGATATATGGGCAAACTAGAAAGTCTCGACGGGATTGCATATCCGCAATCAAATACTTGCCCTCGGGCCAAACTGACCTTCATCCAAAAGTACTCCCCCCCTCCCCTTTTCCTGAAAAAAAGGAGAAGGAGGAGGAAGGGTGGGTGAAAATGTTATGCCAAACTAATTACTTGCTAAAAGCGCAAACAAAGGACACAAAAATAAAAACAATGACAACAAAGGGAGGCGGGCCATGGGGTTATATCTCCGATCGCACACACTTGACGACCTCTAACCCCCCCAAAAAGCACCCCTCCCCTCCTCTCTTCTCCCCTGCTCTTTCCGGGATTTTTGTACAACATGGCTAAAACAAAGGACTTGCTAAAACAATGGGGGCCACAACGGAAACAGGCTGGCAAAACACTCGAGAGCCAATCAATGCAAAATGTGTCCCAAAGTCAACTTGTGCAACATATCGGGGGCGTGGTCACGCCCACCGCACCCAGGGAGGTTTGCCAGGGGGGTTTGTATGTGTTAGCCTTATGCAAGGAT
Source organism: Drosophila pseudotakahashii (assembly GCA_035046095.1). Lineage (NCBI taxonomy): Eukaryota > Metazoa > Arthropoda > Insecta > Diptera > Drosophilidae > Drosophila > Drosophila pseudotakahashii. Next base: position 8,544,829 of record JAWNOE010000105.1, on the reverse strand, counting down.
ATTCACTAATTAGTCCTCTGGCGAAGGGGAGGGGAGAGAAATGGGAGATGGGGTGAACAGAAAATGGTCGAGAAAATGCGGCAAATTTTTGAGCTGCAGCAAAATGCCTTCAAGGCTTTTTCAACTATAGTTTTACTGGTTTTCCGAATTAAATAGGAAAATGCTCAAATTTACGCATTACGTAAGCTGCAATGGCCAAAAGCCGATTAACGCCTAATTTAGTTGCATCACACATAAATACTTAATGCCAACGCCATTTGCCCGAGAGCCAAGTTCAGTTACCTCAAGAATATACAAATTAAAACGCACTAATCACCGGATTTAATTATAAATATATTTCAAGTGCCTAATCTTGAATACATTTGTGTGTTAAGCTGCTTTAACTACTTAAATTGATATTCTTAAAGGTTGGTATGTAAATAAATATAAAGAAACGAATATTTAAAATTAAATTTAATTTTAATTGAAACTTCCAAAGGTGGATACCAAAATAATTAGCTAGCAATTAATATTTTCGGACTTATTAAAATGTATTGTAATTAAAATTAAAATTTATAAACTATAGTTGATATCACCAAAGTTTAATATTTAAATAATTATCAAGCAGATAATATTTTCTAACTAAATTACAAATTATTTTAATTTTTATGATAGGCTTAAGACTATTATTATTATTTGTTTTTTAGCTTGCAAATAAAAAAATATAATTATTTATAAATTATAAAGCTTATTATAAATTTTGAAAAATGTTTACATTGGCTGGAGATTAAAAATAATAAATAAAAATAGGTATTTTTCTTTGTTTAAAATTTAGTTTAAAATTCTTGGCCCCTTATATGTTCCGATTTACATCCCCTTTCAAGGAACTCAAAGCCTTTAAATTCACCATGTCAAAAGGTATTCCTTGGGAGATGTTTTCCGTTTTTTTCCCTTCATAATTAAGCTGACTTCGATCCGCACTCAAGCTTGGGATTGAAAGGCCGCAATAGCGTCGGCCTGAAAAACCGGTAAAATCGGTTAACGAATGGCCGGAGCTGCAACTTCTGGTGGGGCAGCCGCTGCCTGCAGCTTAGCACCTGATTAGGTGGGCTTCTGGAGTCATTCATGTTGGTTCGAATCTAGGGGGAGTCGCATTAAAAGCGTAACTTGGTTGGGATTCAGGGAATTTCGCAGTTCGATGCCCGGAGCGCTGGCTCTCTAGCTGTTTTCACTGGCTCAGCTGGGCTCAGGGAGCAAATAGTAGGTAGCAGGGAGCAAGGACCAAGGACACACTGCCATTGTCCCAGCTCCTTATCGAAATCCAGTGCTGTCACTTGTCGGGCACTTCACGGCAGCCAGTGATCTCCCTCGAGTGTGTTGAACATACGCTTCTTATGTATGCGAGTCCACCTACTTTTTCTCTCCTTTCCTCCTTATTCTCCTTTCTCCCAGCTCCTTTCACCGTCTGTGTTTGTTTAGCCTCTGCCTGACCCCTGACCCCTGGCTGCCGGGGCTTATACAACCACTCAGTGACACAAATAAAAGTAAACATGATAAAACCATTGAAACTTTTTCCATTTTCACTTTTGAGTGTGTTTGTATTTTCCCCTCCCCTCCGCCTTTGTCCCTTTTTTCCACATGTATGAGTGTATATATATATATATATATATGTGTGTGTGTGTACCCCCTGAATGGCTGCTGCATCTGTGTGCGAGTTAATCTCAAGTGCAGCCGAGAGCTAAATATTTACCATTGGCGTTGACTCTGCGCCTCTGCAGCCACAAACTCACAAACACATGGCCAAAGTCCCCGGTGACCAGCTAGCAAGCCACTATCGACCACCCACCCACTATCAACCACCCACCCACTTGGAAAAGCCACTTTCTCCGCTCCACTCGATCCCCTTTCAACGCCACGTTGACTTCTCGCTTATCATCGATGGCGCTGAGGTCTGTCCATCCAAACATGCATTCAAATGACCTGCCTCCTCCTCCTGCCACGCCCACTTTTCCGCCCCTTGTTTACGCTTAACTAACAAGCCAAGCTAAAAGTTAGCTAGCTGCAAGTCGGGACTTCCCCTTTCTTTCTCCCATTTTTTTTTTAGATTTCTTCCTATTTTCCCCGTCTTTCCTTTTATTTTTTTTCCCGTTTGCCATTCAAAAGTGTCCAGTTTGTTGTGCATAAATTGTTTATGTTGGCAACCCTGGATTGTTTTTGGATTTTCGATGCTGGTCTGGTCTATGTATGTAGTCTATATAGTAAGTTGGCCAACAAAAGGTAAAACGGTAAATACGTACTTGTGTCAGTCGTTGAACTTTTGTGTGTGTGTGCTTTGACCTCAGGCGGCTACAAGTCCATCCGCAGGCTGTGAGTCTTTGAGTGCGTTGGGCACACTAAATTGTAAATACGATAAATTAAATACTTAATAATTACTTCAAACGCATATAACCATAATACTATGTTTTGTTTTAGAAATACTTTAAACCTTAAGTCTTTAAATATTTACTAGATTTGGTCACACTGTTTGCCCGCACACAAACTTTTCCAACACTATATGCTAGCCTTATTAAGCCCTAACCAACACTAATTCTCGCAAAGTTTTTGTCGCAGTGCTGACAATCAAATGTAAATACTTCTTAGAAGATTTCCAGCCAAGAATGAATTCAACCAAGTAGACAAGTAAATATTCAGCATTTTGACGGTTCTCACTGCGCCATCACCTGCACCTGCAACTGCTACTGCCTTGGGCGAAATCCAACACCCAGTCCGCCCATCAAGCCACGAACTCGTGAATATTTAAAGGGCAGGCTTCAATATTTCAGCATCGCTCAACCTTGACAGCATTATGAAGTGAGTGCGACTGCAAGTGGGCGTTGAGTGGGTGGTGGGTGGTAAGGTGGCAATATGAAACGCTTGGGTGGATGCTGGAATCAACCGAGGCGTGTAACCGAGGCAATACTCCTGCCACCTTGCAGAAGGAGGAGAGGGAAGGCATGTGCAACTGTCAAATCTTTCATGAAGATATAACTCACTTGCCGGTCCAATGAGGCGGCTCATTATGAACCGGATCCGGATGTGGATACGGCTACGCCCGAAAACAAGGCTAAGCCCATTCATTCAACCCATCCATCCCATTGTTGGCCAAAAACTGCTCGTAACGATGTATTAATTAGGCGCCGACCGATGGCTCAATGGGTTCGGTAACGCTTCATGACATGAAGATGGAACATTTTTGTGTTTAACATAAGTTCAATGAGTTGGCAGAATTCCATACAGCCAAAAAAGGTGGATATTGAGGAAGCGAAGACAGCCAAAAATATAAAACAATCGATTTTTAAAGATTTATCTTTAAGATAGAATATCTTTTAGATATAGAACATATTATAATGTTTGTATTATTTTTGACATGGCATTAATATTAATTAATAACCTACCTCCATATGTTAATACATTTTTAATTTTTATACTTCTTAATTAGTTACGTCTTAATATCTGATTATTTGTAGATAGGTGACCCAAAACTAAATTTCTAACCTCCTTAGTTTGATTATTTGGGACTTATTATTGGGTTATTATATGTAATTTAATTGATGGCTACCATTTTTACCCGTTTTTATGTTAGCTATGTTAAAGTTATCGATGGGCCATCAAATGGTGACCCAGAACTGAACTTCTAGAGCTTATAACTTGAATATTTTGATCGGGATCAGCAAGTGGTATACCTCCAATAGTTTATAGCTTATCTCTCTAATTGGCTGAGCTACTTTTATGATACCTTAAACTAAGTTTTTTGCTGAGTCAAAGAAAGGTGACCCCGAACTGGAGTCATAAATTCACCTGCAGAATGGCCAGCCAGGGTATACAAGCTGACTTTCTTGGTTTCATTTCGATTGCGGAGAGCAGGAGTCAATGCTCTATCCCGGGGCCAGCTATCAATCAGGGTTTAATCGGGGATAGGGAATGGGTTTAAGTTGGGGGGAAAACTCCTTGCTCGACAATCATTTACCGAGCAGCTTTTGGCTTTCACTTTTCACACATGCCGCAATTAATTTCCGTTTGATTGTTTGTCTCTGTCCGGACGCCGCCTTCAAAACCCCCCATACACGGAATCCTATTTGCTTCCCACACAGCGAAAGCGATTTAATTGCTTTGGGGCCCCTGTTGCCGCGACTTAAGCTCAGTTCCCCAGCTTTTCCTCTGCGTTTTCTCCGCATTTTCCCGCTCCTCCCCTTGCTGCATTTTCCAGTCGTAAATAAAGTGCTAAGCGCGGACACAAAGACAAAGGTGAGGCATTGCAGGTGGCAATCAGATGGCAGAGAGGACTGCCATGTCAACAACTTTGCCGTGCAAGTTTTATTTGTGCAGTTCATTTGGTGCTGGCAGAAGCAGAACATAATATGGCACATTCATAAGCGCCAGGGTTGCCAGGCGACGCGTCGGACAGTGTGAAAGGTGTTAGGGTTGTTGGGGTTTCAGGGGTTTTAGGGGTTTTAGGGGGACAACGCAATAAAGCCCTGAAAAGTTCCTTTGCTATTATGCATTATTTTTCTCACATCGTTTAAAGTTTTTTCTAGTTAAAATAATTTTCCTCTGTTTGTAGAAAAATCAAAATTAAAGCTTGTATATACTCTTGTTTTTATTTTAATCAAAAATAGGTTTTAATAAGTAAATATATTTAATTTTCGTCTGCAAAACTATATTCGATTTTTGTTTTTTAAAAACTAGGCGATGAGAAGAATGCCAAAAACAATGACAGGGTATATTATAGAATAGTAAAATCGGCTAGGTAGTCAACACACACAACCGACACATTCATACACACACACACCGTTTGAATAAAAAAAATAAAAATAAAGAGGAAAATCGACAAAAAAAAAATAATAATCAAACGGCGAATAAAATCATACCTGGTACCTGGTATCTAGCTAATCGCAGAGTTGCACTTGAATCGCGTGCAACTTGGACGCCCAGACGCGTAGAACAGATCCGTTGTCAGCACACCAACGCACCAGAGACTCCTTTGGATCGCACAGAAAACAAAAGTACAAGAGTACAAAATTCGTAGGCACAAAGTTCAAGGCACGCGAAAGGACTGAGAGATTGGATCCCCGGACCCAGCCAAGGGCTAGCTGCAGTCGAGCCCCGGGTTTCTAGCCAAAGCCACAGACAACTGGTTCCAATCCGGTTTCTTTTCCACTTTTGATAGTTTTATATTCAGGTGAGTTGTGTGTCTCATTTTATTTTATTTAATAGTAAGATAATGATATATTTTTAAAATATAATATTTGTTTAATTATTATACATGGCAGTTATTAATTATTGCAGCCCAAAAGCTATCAACTCATGAACCGAAATTTAATATATATATTTTTTAAATTTTTATTTATTTATTTTATTCTCGATCCTGTTTTAATTTCCATCATATTCAAACCAAAACTAATGCTTTATTTATTTTATTATTTTTATTTGTATCTTATAATTTTAATTTTTTATTTAATTATTTTATTCTCGATGCTATTTTATTCTCCATCATATTCATAACTAAATTAAATATTTTATTTATTTATTTTTTATAAATATTTTCCAGATATATATTATTTTGAGAAAGCATGCTTAAAAATTCGTACATTTTTATTAGTATTTTATTTTTTTATAACTAATAAATAAAATTCTATTGGAAAGGTTTTAAAGCTATTAATTGTTATAAACCTTTTATATTTTTATTATAATAAATTTAAAATTGTATAATATTTTTAACAAAATTTCTTGAACCGATCTCAGGATGGTCATCAATCTGAATCCGGCCACCTCGTCGAACGCCAATGCCGGCGGAAGCAGCGTGGGCGGCGGCGGCGGTGGCATTGGCAGCCAAAGCGGCAGCATCATTGGCGGAAACGGAAGCGGAGGCGGAAACGGTAGCGGTAGCGGCGGAAACGGCGCCACTAGCAACCTGATGGGCATCATCAGCCACACGGTCTTCGAGGGGATCGTCTACATGCATGTGGTTTGTGCGGGCGAGGCGAACGCCAAGTGGATCACCCTGGACGAGGCGCTGTCCTTTTGCCCCACCGGCGTGATTGCCTACACGAAGCTGCAGGTCGCCGAGACCTATGGCCTGCCGATGGACTTTCTATTCGAGTGATGGCGATGGGACCGGAGATCTCTCGTTCGATTCGAGGCAGTTGGCACTTGAACTTTGGCACTGTTCGCAACACCAAATCAATGGAAATCAGTATTTGGTTGCTATATATATTTCTTCGTGCTTGTTTCCTCGCTTTACAACAACCACAAACCAAATTTTAAGTTCTGGCGTTATGCAATTTTCCCGAGAAACAGCAATCAGAATCAGAAAGTATAGAATACTAACCGGGGATAAAAAATATCCGAAAGATGTTTTCACGTTCGGTTCAATGAAGAAGAAAACTGGTTAAACTTTTTTGACTGCAGGACGACATATGCAAATACTTTTGGCACGGCCCCAGGATAATTCGGATAATTCCTTTGCTAATCAGAAATGTATAAAAAGCTCGAAATAATCCATAAAAATCTCAAATAATAATTGTCAAAACTTTGGATTTGGTGGTTTTGTTATTATATGGGTGCTAGTTTGGGGGATAAATGCAAGTTTTAGGTTTGATTTATAGCAAATAGTATTTGCTTTAATTGAATACATTTTAATAATAATATAATAATTAAAATATGATTAAGAAATAATTTATTTATTGTTACTAAAATAAAAATTTAAAATCAGATTTAAAAATTTTTATTATAAAATAATAATTTAAATATGATCATTTAAAAAATAATTAATTTATTGTAAATAAAAAAAAAATTTTAAATCAGATTAAAAAACTTTAATTATAAAATAATAATTTAAATATGATCATTTAATAAATAACTAATTTATTGTTACTAAAATACAAATTTAAAATCAGATTTTGTGCTTTTTAAGTAGATATTATTTAAATTTTTCTAAACCCAAAAAAATGTTTAATATGATAATTTAATAAATAATTTATTTTAATTTGCTGTTAAATATTTTAGTTCATTTTTATCATGATTATTAGTAAAATGAAAATTTAAAATACAATTTAAAAATATATATTTTGTACTTTTTATGTAGATATGAATGTATTGTCATATTTTTTTTCCTTTTTTACCATTCCTCGCTGTCCATTTAAATAGGGAAAATATTCAAGGAAGTCTCTGGGCATATTACGAAAAATGAAATCTCCAAGGCTCTGGCCAGCCGAGGATTCATTTACCTTGGCCGCTGACCGCCGACCGCCTCACGTGCCCCCCTGGCATTTGTCAGCCGAGAAAGGACAACGAGAGGGGGGGGGGGGGGTGTGGTTAAAGGAAGAAGATGGATGGGCTGAGCGGAAGTTTAAGGAGCCTTTGCCACGCAGCCGCCACACGGCGTATGCGTAATGCGGCCAGCCCACAGAATTTGGGCATTTCAATTGCAAATTAGCCAAAAGCCAACGTCAACGGGCAGCCACGCCCTCAGTCGCCCCCTTCTGAAGTGCGCCTCGGGTTTTCCTTGCCTTTTCCTTCTTTTTCCCTCAGCCTGAGTGTGTGTCTGTGTGTGTATGTGTGCGGCAATTTGAATGATTTATGTTGATTGCGTATAATTGCATGTTGTGTCCTTGTCCGCCCCTTTGTGCCCAGGTGCGTTTGCCGGCCACGTGACAAATTCAAATCCCCGCCACTCCCTGTGTTCTCTCTTCTTAGTATTGTTTCGGCATTCCAATTTCCGCATTTTCCGCTTTTTCCCAACCTCAGACATTCTGCGGCGCATTGTTGCTGCCGCTTTTATGACGCTCCATCTGTCAGCGGGTTGTTGGTTGGTTGGTTGTTTGGTTGGTGACACCAGGAGACGGAAGACAGGAGATGCGGGGTGGAAAACCAGGACCTACATGGACGACAGTCAGCCAGCCAGGCTGCTTATCTAATTACGCGCCCAAAAGCACGCAACACAAAAATGCCAACCCAACTTGTCTTTTGCGGCACGACGTTTCATTTTTCTAATGCCAGCCAGCCAGGCAGCCTGTGGAAAATGCGGTGGGTCAGGATCTGTGCGAGGAGCATGGCTCATGGCTGACTTTTGCCAAATGGCAGGCGCTCGCGCATTTATTTCGCTTGTAAACGAGCGCAATTTGCAATTTGAGCGCGTCCGCTTCGCTTTCTACCCTTAGCTTTCCTCCCTCCACTAAAAAAGGGGGTGTGGGCTGTCCGTCCTGTCAGCCATTTGCAATTGAATATTTATTTGCATTGCCCACGGGTTTCGTGTCGGGTGTGGCGCAACTAAAAAATTATTACGCATACGCAGCGTAGTCAGCCGACGGGCAGGGGGGAGGGGGCGAAGGGCGAAAGGGGGGTGGAAAATAACGAATCAAATCATATGAAAGGAGGAAAGGTGCAGCACTTTTTCCTAATCAGGCAAAGTGTGACCGGAATTTTTGGTGCTTTCAAAGGGAATTCGTTTCGGCAGGTCAACGAACTTTATTTTGAGAAAATAGGTTGGTGAACTTGTTGGATTTTATGTTAAATTTGTAGGTCATTTTAATTTATTTTCTTATTTTCTACTAACATAATTAATTTTATTACCTGGTCTTACTGATTTAACTGCTTTATTAGTCGCCCTGGTCACACTAAGTTAACTAACATGATTATTTTTACACTTTATTCCTAGTGCTTAATTTAAGAAATTTGTTAAGGCTTAAAGCAAACTTCCCATCAAAAATTTTGCCTTGAAAAAGTAATTGATTCGCAAACTTCCTACGACCTGGTCACACCAATTACGTGTCATCCAACCGGATGGCAGCAGTGGGAAGTGGTGCAGCCACACTGAACAAGCAGCTAATAAAATGTACTTTATGCTCGAACGTGCGTTGACTGTGAAATCGGGATAGCGAAAAAAAAACGAAATAAAAATGAAAGGGGGCCTGGCGATATCCCTTGTTTCGCTCGCCCCACGCGACTGCCTAATTATAATTTTGCATTCTGCTGCCGCATGCAAAATTCATGAACGAGCAATGTCATTCCGTTTCTGCCCACCGATGTTAACATTAAACTTGACAGCATCCGGGGCCAAACGGAGGGGTCAGCTGGGGGTCAGAGGTTGATCAAAGCGAACACATCAGCGTTAAGCGTTTTATGGCCAAAATGTGCGTTTCCCTGCCTGGGTTTCTGTTTCTGTTTCAGTTTCGGTTTTTTTTTTGTTTTTGCGCTGATTCGCGCAACTTCCAGTGCCACATCCACTTCCGTTTTCCTTTCCGCTTTTCTGCAAATGTTGCAAATCTTCGCGAAAAACTTGTCGTAAAAATATTTCCATCAGCCAAAATAAAGCAGGAGCGATGTGGAGCGGCGGATGAAGATGAAGCTGCCAGGAGCAAAAACGAGGTGGAGGTGGGATGGTATGGTATGCTATGGAATGGTATGGTATGGAGTGGAATGGAATGGGGCAGATAAGCACAGTATAGCTCGCCAGCGTTCGCAATGAAGCAATGAAACTGGCAATAAACAAATGGCACAAACGGCAACGGATGTGCAAAAAAGGAAGCAGAAAGTAAAAAGAGCTGGGAGAAGCAGGCGAAGTTAAATGGCAAGGAAAAAGGAAACGAAGTTGCAGTTACCCTGCAATAAAATAAATGGTGTTTTTAGTTAATCAGATTAAAATGTGTAAATAAATGTATTATATAATTATTAAAAAAAATACACCTACTCAGAAAAAAAATTGTCGAAAAGATCAGATTGATATGTGCTGGTCAATTTTATATTATTTAAAGATCAAGTTATTCATATCATTTTGATATGAATAAAGATTATGTTTATCTTATTTTAGTATTTATTCAAAAAATACTACATTTGGTATTTTATGTGATATGATAAAATATCAAGTAGACTTGTTTGAATCATCAATAAACATAATAATCATATGATTTAAATCCCATATTTTTATTTAAGGCCAAGAATAATTTTTGTTATCAAATTAGATGATTAGCTTAAAGTTCCCATATCTTTGTTATCTATAAAATTTCACTACATGCGTTCGTAAAAATGGCGGGCAAATTACCGAGTGGCCAGGGTATTAAGCGAGGATCCAGCTGCTATGGCGCAAAATGCCACCGGAAGACGACGTCGCGTCGCCGAAAGCAGCGCATTTCCAGTGGCGGCGCCGGGGGTATTCCGAAGGGGGTTCGTGTTCCGGGTTACGGGTTCCGGGGGTGTAATGGGACTTTTCGGGGCGCGGCGAATTTATGAAGCATAAGCTGCATAAACATTAAGATTACATAAACGTCGACGGGAATCCTTTGGCAGGACAACGACGAAGATGAAGAGACCCCCGAAAAGGGGGGCTTTCTGGGGTTAAGTTGGCATTAGCGGGGGGGCAAAAGGGCGTCTACCAAAGAGGTTGGCAAACAGGCGACGCTTGCAACATTTTAAGTGTCGATAATTTCGGTGCCTCCAACTATCAACTGCCAACTTCGAAGCGTTTCCACGCTTAAGTCTCTCATGCATATGCATAAATGCAGACAAAGACGGCCATATTCGAGGCGAAAGAGAGAGAGATAGAGAGACCTACTGCATTTAAACATTTCGCATTTGCATTTCTCGGTTCCAGGGCGAAATTAAATAAATGTAAATTTCAACCCGAGTATTTTGAATCGGAATGGGAATCGGCCAAGGAATGAGAACGTATATATATATATATATATATATATACTAAATATTATATAGTATATATAAAGTATTATATAGCCATGACATAAAAGAAAGCAGTGATATAGCATTTTTTATGCTCATGTTTATAGATGGTATTAAATGGAATTTTAGGGAAACCTGAAAAAAACTAATACCTTGATGGCTTCGAGGAATTCACAGCGAATCAATTAAATACCGCTGTGTGTGCTCAGCAATATTGAAATACCGTCCCACATTTGCCATCTGTTCATCGAAAGACCCGGAGACCCAGAAAAATTTAGGGGTAGAACCTCCTATGCAATGAGATAGCCATGTGTAATGGCCTTGGGTGGTTTTTTTTTGGATAACGGACAGTGGGTTGAGCAGCGTCAGTTGATACGTGATTTGTTTGCCAAATTGTGGCAAATGTGCGAATGTATCTGCAACTCAATTAGTGCAGAATTGAGGTGAACACCATTCGCCAACCGCCACCCACTTCGCCTTTGGTTTATTGAGTTTGCATGACCCTAATTTAAAGATGATTTAAAATTCCCGCAGCGAAATTAACCAAACATCGGGGAAATAAGTGGGGTTAGCAAGGGTGGCTGGGGTGGGGGATGGCATAGGGATTTATTGCCGGCTGGCATTGGACGCTAATGCGGCGCATTTATCATGGACATGGCGACTGCGACTGCGACTGAGACTGAGACTCCGAGGAATCCACGATTCCACGATGGCGACGCAGCGCTAATGGTCGCCACTTGGCCAACATAAATTATGCTTAATCAGGAGGCAACACCGAGTGGCGAGGGGGTGTGGCGGAAATCCTTTAATCGAAACAACAAGCAGATACATGGCCAGTCGTCAGATACAGATCCATGGATTCCGGACGAAGGGCAGCGGGAAGCGAGCAGGGTGGTGGATCCAAATTGAAAAGGATGCGATGATGAATGCGACGCAGCCTTCCCACAACTCTGGATGAAACGCAGTCCATAGCGACTTAACGGGACTGGAAATATGTGCCAGCAGGTCCCACCGCTTCGAAAATACCCAGTCAATAAGGATTAGGCTTGGGTAAATCGCTGCGACGATAAATTGGCCGAATATAAATATGAAACTTCGGGAACTATTCTATATTTTCCACCCTAGAATATCAGTATTTTGGCCGTAAAAATTGAAATATTGATCCAAAAATGGATTGTCATTCCTTTCTGAACTCGTTATTAAATTTCCAATCGATTTACATTTAAACCTGGACATTTTATTTTTTTGCCATTTTTCGCAAAAAATCATGATGTACCCCCTTATAAAAAAAATGAAAATTTGCCAAAATTTTATTTTTTCAAAATCATACGGAAAGTGACATGGATTTAATTATTATATTGTAATCTGCTCAAAACAGTATGTAATTTTGGTGTAATACCATTTTTGGCCAAGTTATAGCAAAAAAACCAAAAGAAAAATTTCCTATTTTTGTCAAAAAAAAAACCAAAAAAAGAACAGTTTTTTCGCTGAAACAAAGGAAATAATTATCCAAATATGGATTGTCATACCTTTCTGAACTCGTTATTAAATTTCCAATTGATTGGCATTTAAACCTTGACATTTTATTTTTTGCCATTTTTCGCAAAAAATCATGATGTAATCATGAAAAAAATCATTGCAAAAATGCGAAAATTAATAAAAAAAAAATTGTTTTCCCGAAAGTGATGGGGATTGTTAGTTTAGGTAATTAGCTGCTGAAAGCAGTCGGTCTTTTAACTGTTGGCTATAATTTGTTCAAATTACGACTAAAAATCCGCAAAAAACTGTATTTTTGGTAAAAAATTCTAAAATATCAGTATTTTGTGCGTAGTCAAATTAAAGAATACATAACTATTATTTTCGAAATTTCAGATATAAACTTTCCACCAGCATCTTCGAAATTTAGCCACACTCTTTAAAGTGGAAAATTCCGCACACGTATCAATTACCGCGCTTAAGCCACCTAAATGGTCATGGGCCACCCATCGCCCCCATTCCCATCCCTATCCCCATTCCCATTCCCATCCACATCCACAGCAAATTCCGGCCTCATCAACAACAGGAGCCACATAATTTGCCGACAAGCCGAAGTCCGCAATATCCTTGTCTGTGGGTCGAGCAGCAATTTGACTTTGGTTGAACTCATTGATCGGCCAAAACCCGGCCAAATCAAATCGAAGCCAGTGAAAGACAGGATTCCGCTCTACCCATCCTCCGCCCCATTTCACATCGTGCAATCCCAACGCCAACAGAACCGAAGCCCCCTGGCCTGCCATCATATCATGTCAATCAAGAGCAGCAGAAAACACTTTAGCCTCGGCCAAGACAAGACGGCGACAGGCGATGCTGGAGGCGTCAGCATGGGTGGGTTTATAGGGGGGGGTTTGGTCTAGAGGGGCTCTAAAGGGGGTCGGGCACTGGGGGCAAAACATTAAACTAAGCTGGCAGCCAAATGGCAAACTAAGTGACGAAGCCTGCGCGAGCCATTAAGAGCATTCGTGCCCTTCCATTTCGCCACGACAAGTAACACAACTAAAATCGAGTTGGGCTAGGAAGTTGATACATGGGGGAAAATTGCATTTCTGTCTTAAATGGCAGTGTGTTAACAAAATTTACCTTTATTTTATTTACCGCACAGATGAATAAATCGATATGAAATAGGGTCATCTCTACATTATTTCATCATCAATAAAAAGCCGATTAATGTCAAATTTATGATTCAAGCATATCAACTTGATATTTTATATGATTTTATAAAAGTTCTAAAAATACTGTTTTGAAATATCAAATTCAGTATTTTTTAAACAACTTTTATAGAACGTGTGAATAGCTTGATCTACCTTATTTCACCATCAATAAAAAACCAAAATGATAAATGTCAAATTTATGATTCAAGCATATCAACTTGATATTTTATATGATTTTATTAAAAATACAGTTTTAAAATATCAAATTCAGTATTTTTTAAACAAATGATATGAATAGCTTGATATTTAAAAAATATTAACTTAACCTGCAGATATCAATATGAAATTGATAGTTTAACTATTAAAACTATTTAAACAACTATTTAGCTTTGTATTCATTTTTCCTGAATATTTTTGGGATTTTTGTTAACAGAGATATTAACGAAATAATGGCATACTCCTAAATTACAAAAATAAATCAGATTTATTAAAAATAAGTAAAATAGTCTATTGATATATTTTTTATTTTATTTTTATTTTTTTGTATTTATTTTTTGTATTTATTTTTAATGTTTATTGCCGTGTAGCAATGTGCCACGCCCATTAGCAGCATGCAGCGCCTTTGTTTGCCGGAATGAATGCAGCACAAAATAGCAGACAACAGGGCAGAATCAGAATCAGAATTGCTTGCCGCCCGATGCGAGTACAAATGATATCATTTTCGCTGGGCGTGGCCATCTGTCATGCATTCCGCCCCCCCCCCCCCTCCCCCCTCAAGGACATGGGGATGCAGGTTGGACTAGGGGGTGGGGTGGGGTGGCCTCCAGTGGGGTGGTGTCAACGGAAGTGTGAAAAAACTTCAGCCAAAGACAGCCAACGGCAAAGGCAGCGATTTGAAAGAGATCCGCACACAAAGGGGAGAAAACAGAGAAAACGCAAGAAAGGAAATGTTAGCAGCGGAAAAGCTCAACTGGAAAAGAATGGAAAAAATGGGGGAGAAAGGGACGAATGTTTTGGAATGCAGTCAGCGGAGTTCTTTAAATGCCCGAACTTTACAATAAAGCACTTTCATTTGTTTCTTTTTAAACTATTTTCTATGTTCTATAACTTCCCTTTAAAAACAATCGATGGTCGTTTAATGACCGACTAACATAATCGCCCCAAATGCAATACAATTTCCGAAAGGCCATTCCAATTTATGGTTTTATTTGCACAGCTTTCGTTAATTGGCAGTCTTTAAATATTATGGAAATATAAATACAATTTACTTTGTGGGTTTTTAAAACGATTCTCTTGGTTTTTAATTGATTAGATTGTTTAAAAACATTTATTAAATTGTAAAAACCGTATAATATTTACTCATAGTTCAGGATGAAAGAAAAATAAGACTGAAAACTCATTCCACTTTGATATCCGTTCGCTCTGATAGATGAAAAATGAATAAATACCGCAAAGTCCAAGCTCCAGTCCACTTCGGACACCTTCTCTGCGGTGTCCTCGATGGTGTCCAGGAACCAGAGAACAGGAGCCCCGGTCCTTTGGATATGTCGCCCCCCGGGGTCCGCTTTCATTGGGCAATTTATGGACGCGTTTTGGCCTTTTGCCGGTGTTTGTTTGGGTTTTGTTTGCGTTATCTTGGCGCGGGGAAAAAAAATGAAATAATGGCCATACCCTAACCAAATCGAAACCGAAACGAACCGCTACCGATCTCCCAGGTGGATATTTAGGCTACCAATATAGTAGGGCATCAGCGGTACTTACAGTTCTGTACAAGCTATATTTTAAAACTTTTTCCCAAAGAAATATTTGAATGTTGAAATAATAACTCTGAATGATGGCCTTAATTTTAATACAGTACAAGGCAGCAATACAATTATTTATTTTTTTAAGATGTTAGTAATAATGTTAAATTATTATAGATAAAGAAAATGTTAAATCATTATGGTGGATATAATTTTATTGAATTAATATAGAAACCATTAAATAAAATAAAGGTATTTTTAATATACTTAATATTATAATACACTTTCATTAAAAATAAAATAACGATTAAATATTAAATACACTCTCATTTAAAATAAAATAACGATTAAATATTAAGCAAATAAATATTTAAACTAAATAAATATATTTTAAAGTTTATTTTACTGTTTATAAAATATTCTTAAAAATCATTACCTTAAATAAATGTATTTTTTATAATTTATAAAGTTTTTATTGAGTATAAATATTTTTATTTAATTAATTTTCATAAAATTCTTACTACAGTTTCTAAAATATTTTTAAAGGAAATTACATTTCTTATATACTGTCCATAATAATAAACTTTTTATTTACATACAATAAAAATAGTATTGTTTATAGAATATCACTTAAAAAATATCATTTTTCTTCACAACATAGTAATGAAATAGATGGTCCAATCAAACTTGCTTACTGTTTTCTCCCCCAGAGGCAAACGATTTAATGGGACGCAAGTTATCCTTGTGGCAAGCCGTAAAATTGTATGGATTTAATATCTCCCCCCCAAAGATCCGATCTTCATGTCCTGCTCCAGGGCATTCGAGCTTCGTTCATCCGGATTTTTTCGCAGTTCAGCTATTTTGCTTCTCTTTTTGGTTTTTTTTTGCCTTTTTAGCGAATTCCTGGAAACAAAGTAATTTATAGCTGGGAATTTTGTGCGCCGCTGCCAAGGCAACAAAATGGAATTGGCGATGGGTAACAGCACGAGAGAATGAACAGGAATTGGAGAGAAGGAGAAATGGAGACAGGGACTGGGAGCTGGAGAAATAGAGAGAGGGCACGTAAATTGCGGATGACAGTTGAGGCGATGTCGCAGAGGGCGCGTTTTAATTACGACAGATTTATTTATTGCGCATACGACGCGTTGCCCGCCGGCTGGTGGACTCCGCATCTCTGCATCTCTGCACTGAACGCTGAAAAGTGCAGCGGCTAATTTGCAATGAACGTCAGTTGGCCTTCGGTACGCACACCTCACTTGTCCCCCCATCCCGACGCACAGGACTCGCAGGACTCGTAGGACTCACCCGACTCACCTGGCCATATCCAAGGCGATAAATTGTCATTAAAATGAGACTGGCAAAGGAGCTGCTCCCGCTGCTCCCGCAAAAAGCTGGAACCCAAGCTTGTTAGCGGGCCAAGCGCTAAAAGTGTAATTAAAATTTAATTGCTTGCCGGCAAAGTGAACGGAGACGCAGATGACTATGCCTGGCATATCGGCTTAATCATCACACCGCCAGCATTTTCCCTTCAATCTACTGGCAAATAGGCATTTGTTTCAACTTGCGACCCAAAACAAATTTATATTTATGTTAAAAAAAAATCAATAATTGAGAAAAAATACAAATTATGTCAAAAACAACTTTCGCTTTTCCTTTCCTTGTTTTATTTTGTATTTCACATTTTTATAATATTTTTTTGTAAAAGCTGGCATTATAAATGAATATAAAATAAAATAATAAGAAATATTAAAATTTATTATTGCACTGCTAAATGTAAAAAATAAATTGTTCTAAGCTTGAGAACTTTTGTAATAAATTTATTTTAATAATTCAACTTTTTAAGAAATTTACAATTTTTTTATATAATTTTTTAAAGAGTTCTTAATTATCCGATCATAACTATAACTTCTTTAAGCACCCATCGAGCAAAAAAAACCCATTTTCCACTACAACTTCTTAACTTTCCGATTCACAAATGAAACCTTTCAGAACAGAACAACTTTTGGGATGAGTAGAATTTGGCCAACATCTTTTGGCGGCAAGGAAGACCGAAATGCAAAGACGTCGGCAGGAAAAGCAAGAGGCTATGTAAACATGGCAATTAAATTTTAATAAAATTTAATGAAAGTTGATGAAACAAATCAAAAGCAAATTGTAAATAGCCCACGGCGCTCGTTGGCCAGGCCAAAAACGAAGATAAAGTGGGTAGACTGCCGGTGGTCGAGGCATTGAACACCCTTTAAATGGGAAATGGGAAATGGAAAATAGGAAATGGCAAATGCAAAATGCAAAACAGAGGACTGCAATATGGTTTTGGAAACTTTATCGATCGCCACCTCGTGGCCAATAACCAAATAAGAGCAGTTTGGTCCACTCTACAACTTTGCCGGCTTGTTGTTCTGGTTGAAACAAATCTCAATAATTGTGCCCTGGAGTTGTAAACGCCATTGCACCACCACCGAACCGAACCACCTCTGAAATATATATATAGACTGGCACATATATATATATATTCCACATAGGACACACATAGGTGGACAAACACCGTACCACCCTCCCAAATGGCCGATAAATTGATTTATGTGCTTGTTTGTCAGTTGAACTGCAACTTGTGCATAAATTTCAAATTGCCATTGCCACTGCCTACCACAGCCGGTGCCACGCCCACTACGCCCATTCGCCCCCTAAAACTCACACATGTCGAAAAGTTGGTCCAGACTAAATGGTCTCGGGTCTTTCGACCACTTGCTGACCTCTATTTGTGTAGGCGAAAATTAAATACCGTTGCTAAAAACTTCGACCCCGTCCGCCTGAAACCAATATACCCTGGCAAATTTAGTGAGTAACTTGCCGGCCGGGCAAATTGTTTCCACAAGTTTTCATGTTACCTCCGTGCCGAGCAACTTTTGCCAAGCATCTTCATAAATATTTAGAGTTCTTGTCTCGGATACCGAACAAAGTCGCTGTCAAGAAAGTGGCAGGTGCAGGCTACACCCGAAACACCGGCAAAATCCATGCTTCAACAACAGCAGTCGGTTGCAGGTAGAGCAACGATACTGATAAATAGCCGAAAAACTAAACAAAGAAGTATCTTATTAACAAGTACTTCCAAAGCAACACCCAAAAAGATAACATCAAGAGTAAGATCAAAAATATCCCCAATAACAAGTGCTATACACTAGGGTTGGTAAAACAATCGATATCACTATCGATAATATCGATAGATTTAAAATGTAGATAACAAAGATTGAATTTTACATTTAATGTATGGTATTTTTTCGGTATATTTTACATAGCTCAGTATTTTACACGTTAAACATTTTCGATAATATCGATATTACCAACAATGACAGCTATCGATAGCCAAAATACTTTCAAAATACCTCCTCCTTTATCAAGTACCCCCACAAATAAATATTCCAACACAAAAGGTTCTTAAACACCCCAAGGGTATTAATAAATATATATTTCTTCCAGCAAGTCGTCCAGTATCCAGTACAAAGGTATATATCTTGAAAAATACTATGTATCAAGCATCAAGTTCCGTAAATGGAATGGCAGGAACATTTTGACCTATATCTCAGGCTGTCTTGATACATTTCTCTCACTGGCTTTCCTTTAACATGGGCTTCATAATTTTGTGGATCCAACTTGAAAATGAACTTTTTTTTTTTTACTGGCCATTTAGCTTGTTAGTTTTTCTGGCTTGTTTTTCACATGGCAATATAATTTTGTTGATTTTTCTTGAAATAATTTTGAACAGCATTTAAAGAGAACAAAAAAAAACGGATGATATCGCTATTGCACGCCATCTCCTCCTTCATTTGAAGAATCATCAAGGTCGAATAATTCGTAAGTGCGATCCATCAACTCCGGTTGTTCATTGCGCTGATTATAGCGATGGCACAGCGTGACGATGGATTCAACATGACTCTGAAGAACTTCTCGATCTTTCACAAGTCGCTCCAATTTCTCAGAGATCCTTTCAAACATCGAAGTTAGTTCCATCCATTCGTCCATTATGAGTTTTTTGACGACCTTAAGATCGTTGGAAGGTTCTTGATCCATCGTCAGGTGTTTACTGAATAATATTGAAAAATTAACGTTAGGGATTACAAAAATAAATACCATATATAAGTTTATTAGAATTTATATATTTCTTAGATTAATTAAGCACTTTTTCTATATACATTATTATTGAGAAAAATCGATATGAAACGTAGATTTTTATGTGCACAGTAATATTATATTTAATTTCGGCTATGAAATTCCACCAACTAAAGGTGTTTTTCGATTAACGTACATATACAGGCTGTTAAAGCTGTTAAAGAGAAGGGTTTTGGGTTTTGCGATTTGGGCATTGGAATCCCGCAGAGATTGTCGTCTAACCCCAACAAGGGGATTACATGCCGGAACCCGATTCCAAGACCACCTGTTCTTCGCTGTCTTTGTCCTTCTCTCCCTATTTTCCCCACTTTCCCACATTCCCTTCTCTTTCTTCCCTGGTTTCGAGTGGTACAACAATTTCCATTTAAGCCATTTTCATGGTTTCGTCGGTGGGTGGCACGTGCCACGCCCCCTGCGGCTTGAAAAGCTGTCAACGCCCTAAAAGCAATAATAATACCTGCAAGCTGGGGAAAATTACTGGCAGGATGGCGTTGCGGTTGTACTATTTGTATGTGAGCTTAATCAAATGCTAGCTGGAAGCTATCTGTGAATGCAAGGGAAATTCATCAAACTAATTTATCAAAATAGTTGGCATTCAAGGAAATTAATTTTCTTAGTGATTTTCTCCTCTAAGGCATTTTTGTGGAATAGTTTATTTAAATATGTACATGGAAAATATTTTCACCCTGCTATAATTGGAATATTTAGTTGGCTTTGTAATAAAACAAGAATTCCATTTACCTCTATTATTTAATAAAATAAAATCAATTCAATTTATGGGTATTCTTACTCATGGGAATATTCTACCTTCCTTAGGTCTTTATTATTTACTTTTTCGTGTAACCCAATTTAATCGATTAATTATCAATTCCGTAATTGTCTGTTCACTTTTCCGATGTGACTACAAAGCGAGTACAGGTGTTCAATGCCCCAGAGACAAGTCGTCTCCGGAGAGAAGTTTTCCTGTCGCAGAGGCAGGTGCTCATATGGCATCCTTCTTTCCGCATTCTACCCCCCTTTCGCCCCCCTTGTTAACCCCCTTTTTCTTGAAGTAACAGAAAAAAGATTCAAAGTGCAACGCACAACATGCTAAATACTACATACACTTTTCCTGTACACTTAAAAAAAATAGGGATAGTAATTATACATATTTAAACTCAATCATTTACGACGTTTTCGTAACTGTTCTAAGAAAATTATTTATAAAAATATTAAAAATGGTTGTCTTTTTTTGCGATCTTCGTTTAATTATTTAAAGGAATTTTTTTAAGTGTACCAGCAGTGTCAGTAGAAGGTAGAAACTCCTACTTTTAAAAACACAGCAACAAAACGCATAAATGTGCACAAAGAAAGTTCGCGTACATGAACACCTGCGGTCAAGATAATAGCTAGTAAAATATAAAATAAAAAAAATTGAACTTTGATTTAATTTAAAAAATATATAATGAATTTGCAACAATTGAACTTAGTAATTTAATATTTAATTTTTTTCTTCTACAAAAATTAATTATTTTTTTTACTTTCCATTGAGAGTTGAGTAAATCTATTTACCAGAGTCTCAAAAAGCTAACAAATCGCTTACGTAATTACACCCATTTCATGTTTTTATGAAAGCTACTGTGTGAGTGGGTTACATGTGTGTGTGTGTGTTTGTGTGGAGGCCATCTCGCTCGCTCGCTGGCAACATGCCATCTCTATCGCACTCCGGCTCCTGGCAACAACTTTTGGCCTTGTTTGGCCCCGTGGGACCAACTTCAATTCAAAGCGAACAAACTAATTTCCTATGCAAATTGAATGGCAGTCAAGTGTGCGAAGTTCGAGATACATTTGCAGCAAATGCTTTTAAAAACAACCCACAGACCACCAGAACACACACACATGAACAGACATGTACAGACATGCACAGACATGCACAGATGGCATGTAAGTGTGTCAGTGTGCTCGGCAACGGTCCTGGATTTAGAGCAGAGGTCCTGAAACGGGTGCCTCTGCGCCTTAGCCATGTAATTTACTTTTCATTTTAATTACCCAGTGGTTAGTGCAAATTAATTGCCACCACTTTGCAGCACCACCAGGATGCATACTACATACATACTACACCACTTCCACCACCACCACACATCCAATCAAGTGTCGCCGACGGTCCCGGTCCTGTGCGGCAAGCCAAATTGTTATTGTGCTGGCAAATATTTCGACTAGCGAATTACAATACAATAACAATTGACTCGCGGCAATTGGCAATTGGCAATTGGCAGTGCCGAGTGTTGGGTTTACACGGCGAGAAAACACTCACCTGGTCAGGCACTTTCACCGCGGCACAGAGAAGAAAACTTTGTGTTGGAAATTCTGATGATTTTTCGGAGAAGCGGAATGTTGAACTGAGACTCTATGAACTGTTCACCGATTGTAGCTGACAATGAATGAATGAAATTTGAAAGCCTGTTGGCATTTTATATTTTTAAAATATTCAAATACTACTTAGGTTAATAATACTATAATATTATATATTAATATTATTTTTTATTGATTTCTTAATTAATCTATTTTATTTTCAAACTTTCTTCTTCTTTTCATTAAAAATCATTTTTCTAAGTGCACGATTTTGTGGGTGCTAATTAAATGTATGCAGGAATGCGATATGCGGGATTATCGATATGGAATTCAGAGTTCTGGAATTGAAATGCGCAGTATACTCGCACAAAGAGCCAAATAGTTGCGAAAGTTTCTTTGTGCATTGAACATTGACCCAAATTTGGTTTTGGATTAGGAATTTTTGGCTTCCAAATTTAATTCGCTTTTAAGGGTTCTCCTAACTTTAAAGTAGATGCACAAAAGTAGGCAGTGAATTAATGCATTGCACTCACGGATTCCAAATATAGTGTGGCCTTCTTTTGGCGCCCTTATAAGTGATTTCTGTTTCAGCCTTTCTTTACTAAGAGTATAAATATTCTATTAGTACACTTTTTCCCATCAAAACTAAGAGGAAAACACATGTACATATGCCGCATTGGCCATTTGCCGTAATTGCAGGACAGTTCCGGGGTCCTTGGAGCACTCGGTGGCCACTTGGAAATTCCCAGCAGATAATCCGGCCCACGATGACAAGTGGCTGGGTGCGTGGCCCGGAGTGGAAATGAAACCCATTCGTCATACGCAACGTGGGCTGAGCCAAATGGGAGTTATTCACGTACTCCGTACTCCGTATTCCACCCATTTTACCATTCTACCATTCTACCATTCTACCACTCTGCTTTTATTGTTTTTGCTGTTGATGTTGGTGCAGCCATAGCAGCATTTATGATGCTTTGATATATCGAAATGGCAGGAAACCAAATACAGGCGTACGAGCATGGGACAAGTTTTTTCCTTTGTCGTTGCCATGACAAACATTCGGCGTCAGTTGACAGTCATAAAATCAAATGCATACACACACAGGCGCACACAAAACACACACACACACACACACAGCGAAAGGAGCTGGGTGTGACAGCTGGTGCCACGCCCCCCACTCTATTGCCGCCTCCCATCTGGGGCTTATGCAGCTCAAATATTTTTGCAACAATTTCGTTTCGTTTGCTGGGTAAATTTACTTTCAGTTATGCGGCCATTTTCAACAAGAAACTTTTTGATTTCATTTCGTTTAAACTGTCGCTCTGTCCTTCTCCTTCTCCCTCTCCCTTTCCCTTCCCCTCTCTCTGTCTCTCTCTTGCGCTCGTTTCTATTTATTCGCCGTCTCTTTCGCAGATAGATTTCTATTTGTGCAATTTTTGTTTCACTCGAAGGGCCAAAAGCTGAACTGACCAGCTCGGAAGCCGGCTGACAACCTCTAATTGATTGATTTAGATGCGGCTGTCGCTGGAGGCATAATTAAAAGCACATTTATTTCAATTTCCACGCTTAAGTGGTTCGGTTCTGGGCGATTCCCTACCTTGGCAGCCACTTTATTGGCAGCCACCCTTGATGGGACACATGAAATGGATGCCGGAGTATCTTAAATGGCGAGCTATAGTGATGAGAAGGGTGTATTATCTAGAGTGAACTATAAAAGGCTACCTATAAAAAACGGTCAGTAGCAAAAATCACCCAGAACGGATTGAGATAAAAATCTAAAAAAAATCACATGTGTTATAAAAATATAATGTTAAAAATCTAGGACTAGTGATTAAAGGGATTTTAAGAATTTAAGAAAACATAAAGACCATTTTGCAACGTTTAAATTATAGAATAACATATTTTTTTATTTTTTTGGGCCACCCTAATAAAAAGTAAAGAAGGTTTACCAATATATTCGATACCAAAAATGTATAAAAAAATATTTTGAAGGCTATAATTAAATTATATTTTTGTTTAGGGTGTTAGATATATATTTAATAAATTAAAAAATTAATTATTTATAATTATATTTAATTCGTTATTTTCCGAAGCTTGCGTCCCAACACTGCTGGTCGTTTCTCATAGTTACAGGTCGACGAAATAATTCATCCATCAATCGACTTAGTTGGGCCCCGAAAAACTTGGGGCTGAAAACCGTTGCCTACATTCCGGCGCCTCGCCCGAAATTTTCAATTACATTCCATTGGCTGACCTCATGCCCCCCTTTTCAGACACTAATTGTAATTGGAAAATTTATTTTGAGCGTCTGCAAATAATTGCGCATTAATCAATTTCGGGCTATGGCAAAGCCAGGCAACTGACAGCCAGCGCTTTGGCTTTGACGTCATAACCAGGCATCATAATTAGCCGCGGAAAAAGGGAAAGGGGGGAGGGGTGGGTGGAAAACTTTGAGGGGGAAACTGTCTTTAATTAGTTTGATTAAACATCGCAGGGCTTCGAGACTTAAATTGGTGACTTCTTGGCCAGGGGAATAAATTCCGCCATTCAATTGCCGCTGCAACGCTTGGCAGATTATCAAATCAGAATTGCTGGCCATTATGGCAGGACGACAAGGACGACAAGGATGAGGACAAGGAACACGGCGAGATGGCGGGCGAACCCTAATTAGAGCGTTTAAAACGTTAGCTTTATGGCTGCTGAGGTCATAATGAGCCGGAAGTGAGTTCGTGTCCCCATATTCCTTACCCATTTTCCCCATTTCCCATTTCCTTCGGCTTTTCCCCTTTCGGCTGGCGGGATCTTCTGTTCTAAGCAAAGAGTTTGTCGCTTGTCCTTTATGATTAAAAATTGGTAAGGTGGAAAGGGCTGGCAGCACTCGAAAATAAATATTTATTTTAATATTTATTTATTTTTAATTAATCATTATAATGAGTGGGGTATTTATTTTTAAGGATTCCTTAATAATGGCTTAGGTCCTAAGTTGCATTAGATAATTAGTAGTAAACGTAATAAAGTAGTAAATAAATTAAACAAATTTGGTAGGGTGTATGTATATTTTGGTATATTTTAGATTGAAAAGCCTAAAGAATTTTTCATTGCATACTTTTAGTCACCTTTATAGGTGATTTGAAAACTATTCCTATTTTTTTCCAAAATTTCTTCTAGTAATAATAAGATTAATCAATTAGTAAATGAATAAAACACATTTTATAGAGAATAATACGTATATTTTGGATACAAAAGCACAAAGAATTTTTCAATGCATACTTTTAGACACCATTATGGGTGATGTGAAATCTTTTCGGAAGTTTTTCGGAGATTTTCTCCCAGTGCAGCCTTGTGTGTCGCCAAGGCAACTGGTGCAGGAAAAGCGGAAAAGCGGAAGAGCAACTCCGCAAGCAGCGACTGAAATTTCTTTTCTCCGCTCTCTATTCTCTTCTCGTCGTTGCCTCTTCTTTTGGAAATTTCCTTTATTATTGCATTAGTTGCCTGCTGTTGTTGTTGCTGCTGTTGTTGCCATTGTTGTTTGTGTTGCTGCAGTGCCAGTTAATAGAAAAATCTGCAGCCCAGCAAAGACTTTCAAAGTTTTCCCAGGCCCCTCGCTGCGCCCTTGCAGTTGCGCTTTTCTTTGCCAGCGAGTGTATTTCATAATTTAGACCAGCTTGTCGCTGCCGCTTTTCCCTGTTTTCCACAGCATTTCACCCCTTTCCCCGCTTTTCTCTTCTCCAATTTTGATTGTACATGGCCCTCTTTTTTTCCCATCCTCCCATAATATTCGAGCTGAGTTAAGTTGATTTTCCTTTTTCTCTTCGCCGGCATTTCTTTTCTTCTCCTTCCTATTATTTTCCTCTATTTTCCATCCCCCTGATCTCTGTGTTTTGTGTGTGGCGCAGCGTGAAATTGAATTAGGTCAATGCGTCAGGCAAAAGTGCCAAAATATATAAATTGAGAAACTACAAACTACAAACTACAAAGTGCAAGGCAAGGAAATACCAGGGGGAAATTCCGAAATACCAGCGAGCAGTAAATGAAATATGCTTTGGCCCCGCCCCCTCCAAATAATAAAAGTATGCAATAAGAAAGTTTCAAGTGAAAGTGAAAATGAAAATGAAGCGGGCACAACGGGAAACCTGATGAAAAGCGCAACAAAGTGCAGTCAAAAAGTCCCCCAAGGAAATCTTATTGGTAATCGTGGGAAAATTCAGGCGAATTACTCTTAGTCTACTTTGCTTGGCCTAAAATGACGAGAAAGGATCTAGTATATATGTATTTATTTTATTTTCTATTTAATATTTCTCAGATGGTATTTAAAATCAAAGTATAATTTCCTAATTTTTCTACTTCTATTTTATTAAACTAATTAAAATTATTCAAATTTAACAAAGAATAGTAAATATACTAGCTATCGATATTTTCGATATTTTGACAATATCGATTCGATAGTATCGATGTTTTAAAGGGAAAATACAAATTAAATACCGAGAAATAGGAAAATAAATAAAAATCAAAATAAATCGATATAAAAATCATTTCTGGTTCTTCGGCCACCTAGAGCTGCTCTGAAGACCTTCTCAATTATCGCTTATGATTGATTTTCCCAGCATATTTATGCGATCAATGCCGCTGGGACTCGTCTATTTTTTGTTGCGGGTAATTAACTTTGCGCTGAAATGCCGAAAACAAATTGAATTCCGAGACAATTCCCCGGTTGGGCAGGGAAACGCATTAGGCGATCCCGAGTCGATGAGCCACTATGTGATGGAGGAGGTAGAAAACTGATGGTCGGGTGGCCGGGTGGCCAAATGGTAAATGGTAAATGAGGCAACTAAATCATAACTGTGACAGCCACTGCTACGCACTGGGATACTCAGTTGAGCTCCGCTCGTTTCAGTTCGCTTCAGAGCAGCGACAACGACAACGCAGCCCATTAACAACTTCAAATAATTTCGCATAATTTATTGGCCGACATGCCGGGCCACTGAGCCCGAAAGTATGCCACGCGGCAGCGTAACGAGAGCCAGAACATAACAGAAAAACTCCAACAAAACATCAATTACACGGAGAAAAAATAGGTGGTATTTTGTTCTTAGTTCTAGCATGCAAAATAATAATAAACGGTGCCTAAAAGTATGCAACAATAAATTTTAACCGATGAAATATGACATTTTTTATTGCATACTTTTAGACACCTTCGTAAGTAGTTTCAAAAATTGTTTTACTTTAACATAAACTACCGAAAATGATTCGCTGTGCATCGGCAACATTGTTCGTAATTCAATACAAAAAGCGCGAATCGGGTGCTGTGCTCATTAATTGAATTTGCGCCCTAATAAGTACGTTGGGAAAACCGCCCCTCAGCTGGGCGTGGCATGCATAAAATGCATAATTAACACGGCGAGTGGAATTTATCGGTATACAACCATAACCATGGCCATATCTGTGAAACGGAATCCATAAAGGCTGGCGATATTACAAATAAAAAATTCAACCTTTATCATTCGTTGGGATAAAACCCCTATGCAATTTAATACTTTTCGATTTTCGATTTGGCTTGAATACTTTTCCAACTGTTTGAATTAAATTTGAGCCAATATTTTGATTACAGAAATGGATTTCAGACGCTTTTGCGGTTTATATATATATATATATATTTATATATGCAAGTACAATAAATATGGAAGCTGCGTTGGAGTTTTTTTGTGTTGATTGCACCTGCCTGCCGCCAGTTGCACTTTAATTAACATTAACCCTTCGGAGAGGAGAGCATCATCACGTAGTCAAAGCTGAAAATTGTTTTCACTGCTCAAAAGGAGCATCCACATCCACATCCGCATTCGAATCCGCATCTGCATCCGCGTCATTATTGCCGAGTGACTCCGAAGTGAGGTCTCCTGGTGGTTGTATTTAATTTTCTGTCATTTGTACCTTCTACTTATGTTTAAAGTGCCCTTTAAATACGCTTCTTTCTGTATGTTTGATCCAATCAGCCTACAAGTATTGGATTTACTATTTTTAATTTTTTACAAATAATTAATAAAAAATATTAATTGTAATTTTCTGTTTTTATTCATTAAATGTCATTAAATATTTAGTTACTGGCATAAAATCAATATATTATTATTAACTTTTTGTCTACCAACGATGGCTAGTCAGCATTATGACACAGGTTGATCCGCGGATGGAAGCAAAGCTAGCTGGAAAAAAGTAGTCGCAACTTTTACCATCACTGCCGACCTGCCACGCCCACTGTTCAGCCGCCCAGGCTTCGGCAAATTTGCATTAACCCCGGCAAGTGAGTTGAGTGGATGAATTGAGGTGCGGAGGAGTGCGGAGGAGAGCGGAGGAGCGCGGATGTCGACGCGGATAAGGATGCGGATGCCATCAGCTTTCAGTGGAGAGGCGGAGGGCGAGCGCGGTATTGGATTGGAATAAAGGTGAGGCTGTGTACCCGCGCCATAAACAAAAACTCATTAACCCAATTTCAATATTAACGCAATGAAAGTGCAACGATGCCGGAGGCAAACAGCGCTGAACAGAGCGCCCGTAAAGGGAGTTGGATATGGAGAGGACACTGTACATACGTATTACGTATACGTAGGGTAGTTACAGTCCGACAGTCGCGACAATAGAGTCCCCACAATAATCACTCAAAGTGCAAGTCATTTGTTTTCATTAACTTTCGTGCGGATTATTTGTCAACAAAGCATTTTCGCCATACATAAAATGAATAGCAAGTGACTGATGACAAAAAAGCGAGCGGTCTTTAAATCAATCAACTGAATTTCGTTCAAGAGCCTGAATCAAAAAAAGCGGAAAATTTGTAAAAAGTATGTCATGCCAAAATAACGTAAATTTATAATGCTTTTCCTGCGCACACAAAACAAAAAGCTGTGAAAATATTATATGATATTATATGGGGCTGTATTCAAAAAAGAGGCGATATATGTATATAAAGGCAGTATTGAAATAAGAGAACAAAGTGCTTTAAAAATAGATTTTAGAATTATTTTAAAATTTATAAAAAAAATTCATATAAATAAACAGTTTTTTATATCTTTTCTAAAAGTAATTTAAAAAAATTAGAAATATATTTTTATATTTTTCGCCATAAAAAACCTTTTTGTTATTGAAGATTTTGTTTGTATCACGCCAAAAATGAGGGTAAAAAATATAAAAGCAGTCATTATTTTATGCTAGGTAGTTCATTAAACAATGATAATTTAATAGATAAATCTAATTTTCCGAGCAAGAATTTAGGATAGTTGTCATTCAGCGATTTGTTCGGCTGCCGAGATGAGGATGATCCATAATTAATTACCCGCCAGGCCAGTGCCAATCAAATGTGGCCCAAAAAGAGAATGGGATGGGACCTATTCCCGGTATTCCCGGCCAGATTTGCCAGTTCTCCCACATTCCCCAGGTTCCGGACAGCCAGATCCATCTGGCTATCGTCTATATATATCCACCTACATCCACCTGACCACAGCAAACTTTGCCAATAACTGCAAATGCAATGCATTAAGCCCGGGCCCGCAGAGGAAAAACGTTGGCGGTCCGGGCTGAAAGCTTTTCACAATCTACCTACCCCCCTCCGCCACCCATTTTCCTGCCACTCAACGCACCTGTCGCAAAACTGACATTAAATTCACATTACAAAATTGGTTGCCTGCATTCGGCGTATCAGTTTTTGGTTACCTTGTTGCAGTCAACTTGATGGGGGGGGTTTTTTCCTGGTTATTTTCGGGAGTGGGTTCTTTTTGGGGAAGGGAAGAAGGGGAGGAAGCCATCGATGCGCTCCACCTGCCCGAAAAAGTTTGTTTTAATGGACAAAGTTGGCTGTTGAACGGTGAACGCTGGCCGGGATTGCTTGCAACGAAACCCAAAACCCAAAACCTGGAAAACTGGGAACCTGGGAGCCTTCGCCTTGCTCTATTTGAGTTTCAAGTTGTGAGCCGCAGAGCCGAGAGGGTTTCGCCAACTTTTTCCGCCAACACACAAATTAAATTATAAATCAGTGGGCGGTGGCGGTAAAGGATAAGGGGGCGTGGCCATCCCATCTCCATCACCTGGGCTCAAGTTCGCCTCGCTTCGGTTTGGCTTAAGCTTCAGCTTCAGCTTCAGTTTACTGATCCTCTCGCTTTGAGTGATTTTCTTGCTCGTTAAAATTTGCCAGGCAAACGACAACGCGGCGTATGCGTAATCTATCAGATTGAGCCCCACAAAGAAAAGTTTGCCCACATCCACAAAACAGCGAGCACAAAACTCAGCTCAACTTATTCGCCGACATTTGATGCCATTTAATTTGAGAGCCCAAACTTCTGCCGGCGGCAAATAAATGTTTGGCCCACACATGAATTATTGAATCGTTTGAAACAATAAATTGTGCGGATAAGAGATTGCTCTTGCGCAAATAAGTAGGCGCATATATATATTTAACATTAGCATTAAATTACTGTTGAACTGCAAATTGATCGGGAAATTATTCAGCACAATTATCTAGTAACAATAGAGCATATTTAACGAGTCTCGAAATACTCGTTGCAGTTAGAAAGTAATGAACTAACTAATTAGTTTATTAATGAGAGAAAATAAAAGAGTAATGCATTTTATTACCTAATTGAAGTACTTTTTATTCGAACGCTGTTGAAGAATGAAAAAAAAGAGTTTTAGCATTCAAAACAAGGGTAGGGTCACAATTTTTTACAACAAATTTAAAAAGGCTAAAATTACCATATTTGAATGCCAATCGATAGGGAATTTAGTTACGAGCTCAAAAAGGTATGACACTTAATATTCTGACCGTTTTTTCTCATTTTACGCCAAAAATAGTGATATTTTAGTTCCAAAAAAACACTATTAAGATTTTTGCCAAAAATGTCGGTTAGAATTTTGTATTAAAAATATAGATTTTATCTGAGCGGTTTTCTTCGTAGTTTGGCCAAAAAAGGTCCCAAAGTAAAAAGAATAACAGATTTGAACAACTGAGCTCCTTAGCTAACGTTCCTCATCACTTTCTGACTGATTTTCAAAAATAAATTGATTTTCGAATTTTTGCGATTTTTATAAGGGGTAGGGTCACAATTTTTTACAAAAAAATTAAAAAAGCTAAAATTACCATATTTAAATGCCAATCGATAGGGAATTTAATGACGAGCTCAAAAAGGTATGACACTTTACATTCTGACCGTTTTTTCTCATTTTACGCCAAAAATACTGATATTTTTGTGCAAAAAAACACTATTAAGATTTTTGCCAAAAATGTCGGTTAGAATTTTGTATTAAAAATATAGATTTTATCTGCGCGGTTTTCTTCGTAGTTTGGCCAAAAAAGGTCCCAAAGTAAAAAGAATAACAGATTTGAACAACTGGGGTCCTTATCTAACGTTCCTCATCACTTTCTGACTGATTTTCAAAAATAAATTGATTTTCGAATTTTTGCGATTTTTATAAGGGGTAGGGTCACAATTTTTTACAAAAAAATTAAAAAAGCTAAAATTACCATATTTGAATGCCGATCGATAGGGAATTTAATGACGAGCTCAAAAAGGTATGACACTTTGTATTCTGACCGTTTTTTCTCATTTTACGCCAAAAATAGTGATATTTTAGTTCCAAAAAAACACTATTAAGATTTTTGCCAAAAATGTCGGTTAGAATTTTGTATTAAAAACATAGATTTTATCTGCGCGGTTTTCTTCGTAGTTTGGCCAAAAAAGGTCCCAAAGTAAAAATCATAACAGATTTGAACAACTGGGGTCCTTAGCTAACGTTCCTCATCACTTTCTGACTGATTTTCAAAAATAAATTGATTTTCGAATTTTTGCGATTTTTTTAAGGTCTAGAGTCACAATTTTTTACAAAAAAATTAAAAAAGCTAAAATTACCATATTTGAATGCCGATCGATAGGGAATTTAATGACGAGCTCAAAAAGGTATGACACTTTGTATTCTGACCGTTTTTTCTCATTTTACGCCAAAAATAGTGATATTTTAGTTCCAAAAAAACACTATTAAGATTTTTGCCAAAAATGTCGGTTAGAATTTTGTATTAAAAATATAGATTTTATCTGCGCGGTTTTCTTCGTAGTTTGGCCAAAAAAGGTCCCAAAGTAAAAAGAATAACAGACTTGAACAACTGGGGTCCTTAGCTAACGTTCCTCATCACTTTCTGACTGATTTTCAAAAATAAATTGATTTTCGAATTTTTGCGATTTTTATAAGCGGTAGGGTCACAATTTTTTTCAAAAAAATTAAAAAAGCTAAAATTACCATATTTGAATGCCGATCGATAGGGAATTTAGTTACGAGCTCAAAAAGGTATGACACTTTATATTCTGACCGTTTTTTCTCATTTTACGCCAAAAATAGTGATATTTTAGTTCCAAAAAACACTATTAAGATTTTTGCCAAAAATATCGGTTAGAATTTTGTATTAAAAATATAGATTTTATCTGCGCGGTTTTCTTCGTAGTTTGGCCAAAAAAGGTCCCAAAGTAAAAAGAATAACAGACTTGAACAACTGGGGTCCTTAGCTAACGTTCCTCATCACTTTCTGACTGATTTTCAAAAATAAATTGATTTTCGAATTTTTGCGATTTTTATAAGGGGTAGGGTCACAATTTTTTTCAAAAAAATTAAAAAAGCTAAAATTACCATATTTGAATGCCGATCGATAGGGAATTTAGTTACGAGCTCAAAAAGGTATGACACTTTATATTCTGACCGTTTTTTCTCATTTTACGCCAAAAATAGTGATATTTTAGTTCCAAAAAACACTATTAAGATTTTTGCCAAAAATATCGGTTAGAATTTTGTATTAAAAACATAGATTTTATCTGCGCGGTTTTCTTCGTAGTTTGGCCAAAAAAGGTCCCAAAGTAAAAATAATAACAGATTTGAACAACTGGGGTCCTCAGCTAACGTTCCTTATCACTTTCTGGCTGATTTTCAAAAATAAATTGATTTTCGAATTTTTGCGATTTTTATAAGGGGTAGAGTCACAATTTTTTTCAAAAAAATTAAAAAAGCTAAAATTACCATATTTGAATGCCGATCGATAGGGAATTTAATGACGAGCTCAAAAAGGTATGACACTTTGTATTCTGACCGTTTTTTCTCATTTTACGCCAAAAATAGTGATATTTTAGTTCCAAAAAAACACGATTAAGATTTTTGCCAAAAATGTCGGTTAGAATTTTGTATTAAAAACATAGATTTTATCTGCGCGGTTTTCTTCGTAGTTTGGCCAAAAAAGGTCCCAAAGTAAAAATAATAACAGATTTGAACAACTGGGGTCCTCAGCTAACGTTCCTCATCACTTTCTGACTGAATTTCAAAAATAAATTGATTTTCGAATTTTTGCGATTTTTATAAGGGGTAGGGTCACAATTTTTTACAAAAAAATTTAAAAAGCTAAAATTACCATATTTGAATGCCAATCGATAGGGAATTTAATGACGAGCTCAAAAAGGTATGACACTTTACATTCTTTTCTCATTTTACGCCAAAAATACTGATATTTTTGTGCAAAAAAACACGGTTTTGATTTTTGTCAAAATTGTCGATTAGGATTTTTTATTAAAAACTTCCTTATCTTTGTTTTCTATGATTTCTTTTGATATTCACTTACATTAAAATTATCATTTTAAATACAACATTTATAAAAATTAATTTTTTTTCTCTTTTGCTCAAATGTCAAGATCAATAAAGAGGCAATTTATTGACAGACTAAAATGATAATTTTCGGAAATAGATTTACCGCTTGTTGTCAATTAATTAGGGCTTAATTTTACATCTGGCAAACACGAGTGGCGATTTTCGTACATCACTGCCGATAAAGTCTCGAGTATCACTCAATTATTTGACCAATCAATCAACCGAAGGCCGCTGCACCTGTAAATCCCTGTGTTCGATTATATCTAGTGTAACTGTGATTCGAGCACGCGTCCTTGGGTGTTTTCGTTCGGGATTCAGGACTCAGGATCCTCCATTGTCCTCCATTGTTGTTACTTCGATGTTGCTGTTGTTGCTTGTCGCTGTTGCCATGTTACCTCGAGCAACAATTTAGTCTTCTGTTGCCATTAAATGCTTGAGCTGCTTAATGAAGGAAATTAGCAAGCCAGCAGGAAGAGAAAGACGAGAAGGAAGAGGAGGAGGAGCTGTGCAGGAAGCGGAAGTTGCAAGGAGCAACATCTCTAAGCCGGGCGGGCCGGGCCACACTGTGCTGCATTGTGTGGGCAAAAAGTTGCAAGCTCTTTCAGCGAACCACCACCAGCACCCCACTCACCTCCCACTCACCACCCGCTGCAATAAACCACCCAACCAACGAACCACCGCCGACCGAAAACATCCATCTGGCAAGCCAGTGGAGCGTGCAAGTTATGTTTTCTTTGAAGTTCATGAAGCAAAATGTCTTAATTACTGAAATGAGATGACGACGAGACATAAGAAAATAAAAGGAAGGCGCCAAAGAAGGAGAAGTGCACACAGAAAAATATGCTCTTCATTTTTATTAATAATTAATAATAAAAATATCGGGAGCATAATAATAAATATATTAAATAATATAAAAATATATTAAATAAAATAAAATATATATTTAATAATATACAAATATATTTAATAATATAAAAATATAATTAATAATATAAAAATATATTAAATAATATATTTTGGAATTTAAATATAATATAAATATTTGTATACCCTTTATTACATGTAAAGTAAGTGGTTATTTTGTTTTTCGCTGAATTTCAAAACAAAATTTCCATTTGCAAGTTAATGAATCTTTTTTTTCCATGCAGTAGGAGGACCAGCCAGGGCAGCGACCACTAGGATTCTCCTCGTCCTAATTAATTTGTTGTGGGCTGACGTTCAGGCAAAAATCCGAAGCCGAAAAAAAAATGGCAGAGCCAGAAAATGGCTGCAACAGGGCGGAACGAAATGGAGGGAGAGGAGCATATATCCTGGGTGGCCTCGGTGGCCTGGTGTCCTGGTGCACATCCTGCGGCAATAACTCACGACCACTTTATGCGCTTAAGTGATTTCTAATGCAAACCAATTTCCGAAATCAGGCGCAAGCACTTGAAGCCAAGGACAAAAGCGGAGCACCGACCGCCACCCAGCGACGCCCAGTGAAACGTTATCCCTAGAAGGAAAATCTGAAGTCAGAAAGGATATTTCGTTGATGTTGCAAACAGATGGGGAACGAGTGGGGGAACTGGGGAGTTTGGGAGGAGCAGGCTGAATCGCTTGCCAAAAGGACGCGGCCTCCACTTTCGTCTATCAGGCAAATGACAGTCGCGTCCTGCCTCGTCCCTGTCCGTCCATCACCCCCTCCTGTTTGTGTTTCCTGTGTCCTGTAGCCAGACGATGTTTGTCTTCGACTTGGTCCTGGCTTAATATCACATGCAGAACCTACAACTCTGCACATGAAACGAGAGGCCAATCCGAAGGCAGGCAGCAAAAAATTCTGGCTCAAAGCGAGTGGATGGGGGTGGGCATCGGGAAATGTGGGATGTGTGGACAAGGACGAGAGGCAAAGACAGTCAGCGGGAAAACGACAGCAGCAGCAGCAGGCAGCGGCGGAAAATCATAAAGGAAAATATTGAATTTACTGCAAAAAATGCAAATTTCTCCTTTGAGGCAAGCCGGAAATCTTCACTGACTGCCAGAAATGCTGGGCAGCAAAAGGTAGATTGGTTTTGTGGCTAGCAAACGGCGATTTAATGTAATACTTTTGCCAAGCTACTTTAATTTTTATTATTTATTAAAGTAATCTGGATGATTTTAATTATTTAAAAATATTTATCAATTCATAAATTTGTTTTAAGTAACATCTACTTTAAATCAATTACTTGTATTAAATAACATTTATTCTACACAATTTTTACATGTTTTCTACATGCTTTCTACATGTTTTCTACATGTTATTAACTACTTCACCTCAAACTTTGTATGCAGACCACTTGGGCAGATGAGTTATGTTTAAAAGTAAAAATATTTAAGGCTTACAGGATATCCTTCAGGTGGAATACCCACTGCCAAAGACCGGCATCATGCTGTCAGCTTACGCTCCTTCCGGTCCATCTTCTTGGCTGCCTAGACCAGAAACCAGGACACCAGTGGTCAGGACTACTGCCCATCTGCATGCCCCATCCTCCTTTCGGTTGCCCTGCCAATCCCAGCACACTTGTGTGTAATATTGCCACAATTTGCTGGCCAGCTCAAAGGTCCCAAGCTATAAGCCAAAAACCAGCGGCCATCATAACCCGTGTGGCAACGACTCCTCGTCGTCCTGCCGCAAACATTTCGCGCTCACCTCGCCGCTGTAATCAAACATAAAGACGGGGCCAGCGAGGGTGGATATGAGAGAAAAAGCCGAAATGTTTATGGGCGAATACCGCGAGCAATAAAATTTAATATGAGCAAATGATGCGGGATGCGGGGTTGGAACTGTAATAACCACAAATAAAAGCGGCTGGCTGGGGCAATGACAATAAAGAATGAAGAGGAAAATCAAAGTTATGCAATGGCCCCCCGCTGGATGTCAGTGAATGTATGTATGTATGTATGTTCCTTTGTGCGCCGTCAAATTAACAATTCAATGAAGTGAATTCGAAATGGCAAATCGAAAAGCGTAGAAATCGAAGCAAAAGAAAGCTGGGCTCTGGACCTAGAATAGAACAAAACCCACCACCCAGCCATCCAAAGAAAATGAGAGGAAGAAAATCTTAGTATACATAGATACAGCACACAGTCGGCGGGGCTCATAAAAAAGAATTGCGTATATGTTTAGGAGCACGAAGTACAAAGCCAGACGCACAATAAAAATTAAAATAGAATGGGAAAATAGAAGCCCACAAAAACTTTTTCCCCAGCAGCTGTAACAATTACGAGTGTGCGAGTTACTTCGTTGGTTTTAATTTTGATCGCTCCCAGGAAAAGAATATAATATATATGTGTATACATTTTTATTTTTCCTGGTTTTATGTGCTTATTTTTATAAAGCTGCAGGAGACCATTGTTGAAAGACCACCTCGCAAACAGGACAATGATTTGCATGCTTTTTATTAACAGCTTTTACAAAAATGGCATATGAAGTAAAGCGAGTAATTTTAAAAATTCCCTGTAATACGAAATATTTACACAGAGAAGCATTCTTTTTAAATTGAATAAAAAATGTATTTTTGTATTATTTTTAAAACGAACATTGAACATGAATTTTATATTCTTATTATTTTATGAATTATTTACACAGAAATTTCTGTTTTAGATAAATATTATAATATTTTCTAAAGAACTAAACTAAAGAATTTTTATTAAATTAATTAATTTAAATTGTTTTACCCCAAATAAATGCTGAGCTGAGTGAAATCAAAACCAGTTTCGCACAAACTACGCGTAATTTGCGCAGAATTGTGGCTTCATTTTTATTCAAAACGAAATGCACACGAAATGCCTCAATAATAGTTATGTCATATGTTGATTTTAGTTGCTGATTTCGTTGTTGCCTAATGAAATCGATAGAAAGGCGGAGGCGTCTGATGTTTGCACGCCGTTCGCTAAAATGTTTGCACTTGGCTTAAACGCAAAATTTGCTGATATTTGTCAAACAGGCAAAAGGATGCCCGAGAATGCAAAATACAGAATGCAGAAGGCAGAATGCAGCGATGCGTTGTCAATGGCAGCATCTGCGGTTTTCCAGGGGCGTCGTGTTTTCCAGGGGTGGATGGAGTGGAAGGAGTGGAAGGGGGGGCATTTTGAATTGTTCATATTTTGATTAATTTCTCTGTGTGCTGCGACTCCTTGCGGTGGCTGCTGTTTTGTTGTTGCAGTTTGTCAAGCGGAGTAATTGCAAAATCCAGTGCGTATGTGTGCTGCAATTATGCTCACGCACACATTGCCACACAGCCACACACACTTGCACAAACTTAAGCACACAGGCAAACTGCAGTTAAGCAAATAAAGCGCTAAAAGCATAAACTAAATGAATTAAACGACACAAGCGACACAGAAAGGGGCTTACAGGCCCTGCATTATATATGTATAGCCATGCACAGATAAAAAAATATATATATTAATATTTATTTAATATTACTCAGCTAAATGAGTGTGAGAGAGATGGAGATGTGCAAGCAGCAAGGAACATGCTTTATTTGCTCATAACTTTTAAATTAGTGGTTCGATTTAAAAAATTTGTTCTGCATTTCGGTGGGTATTACTAAACCAAACCAAATTGCATTAACATAAAACTGTACAGAAGAAAAATTGACAAAAATATCAAAAGATCAAGTTATTCATATCATTTTGATACGAATAAAGATTATGTTTATCTTAATTTTTATTCCTGGTTCAAAAAATACTAAGTTTGGTATTTTATTTGATATGATAAAATATCATGGTGATATGTTTGAGTCATAAATTTGACATAAATCATGAAATAACGTAGAATTGACCCTATTTAATATCGAATTTTCTTTCTGTGTATGCATATCGTTTATTTTTAATTTTCTAACAAAACAATACTAAATTTAATTAAAACAACTATCATTTCTAATAACTTTTTTAGCCGTGTACGTACAGATGATGGCCAACCACCCCCGTTTTGCTGGAACTTTCTATAAAATATGAGATAATAAAAAGTGAATTATGTTGCCGCACAGCCGCTGAAACCAGCGGAAACGGGGCAAAAAAGCATGAATCTCACAGATGAGAAACAACAAATAAATGCGAGTGCAAACATAAAGCAATAACAGCATCAACAGGAGCGCAGCAACAACAGTTAATTGCAATTGTTTGTTCGCCAGTTAGTTTTTTATTTGCACTTTAATTATGAAAAATAGAGAGCAGAGCAGCAGAAACTAATTTTCATAAGTACACAACTTTGTGCAGCAGCGGGCCAAAATGAGAAAGGAGCAGAACAGCGGACACATGACTTATGACAAAACACAAAAGTTGATGGCCAAGACTACTACCAACTACCAACTACCACTGGCCACTCCGGAGACACAAAGGAGCCCACAGGAAGCAAAATGAAATGGATGAAATAAAGCGGAGCACAAACAAATAAAGTTATAAATAATAATACCAGAAAATTATGATGGAAGCCGGACGCTTAAGTGAAAAGCTCGGCAGCCATGGCGACTCCAAGGGGGGTTGGTTGGGGTGTGGAGGATAGAGTCACCGAAAATGCAGTGCGAACTTCAAAGAAGTAAGTAAAAGCCATTACAAAGATATTCCGAAATGCTTGCGTAATTTTTGGAATTTTACTATTACACTAATTCACCAATTAAAAGCACTAAGAAATATTCTTAATATATAATAATATATATAATATTCTTAATGTTAAAATGTATTAATTGTACACTTTATGTGGCCTAAAAAATGTAAGTTCAATATTAAAATAAATCAATAATTACATTTTACTAATCAATATTATAATGATAATACTAAATTAGCCATTTCTCTTCTTTCAAAATATTAAAATATTAATTTAAAATATTTAGTATTTTAAATAGTTTCTAAAAATTAAATATAAGTATTAGTAAATAATAATACAAATAATAATAAACCCTCTATTACCTTAGATAGCATTATATTATAATAATAATAATATATTAATAATAATAATATAATAGCATTAGATAATAATACAATTATCTAAAATCTTTCTAAATAAATAAAAAATAAAACCCTGCGTATAAATATGATTTCAACTACAAGTAATAAACTATCGAGGCATAAGATCAATCCAGAAAGCAACCCTGGCTAACAACTTCCCTGCCTGCCCCCCGATTGTTGTTCAGTTCACTCCGAGTCTCGATTGCCGGTTGAGCTCCAATTCGTACATTTATAAGTTTCCAAGTTTCTAGCAAATTTTTATCGCAAATGAATTCGTGCTGCGGCTTCCGTTGCCCACACGACATGGATATATCGAGTGTGAGCCTGTCGCAGGAGCGCAAGATCATGAAGATGGCCAGGAAGCCGAATCTAACGGCGCTGCTCAAGAAGATGCCGCCGAAGCCGCAGAAGACGGCCCGCTTGTTCCAGCCCAAGCTGGAGAGGACCCAGGCTCCCTCGATGGTGGCCTCGCGAAAGGAAAGGGTCAAGGATATCAAGGTGGCGGCTCCGCCGGCTGCCGGGGGCCCGAGATCGGGATCGGGACCAAAACCTGGACGCAATCATCGTGGTGGCCGGCTCTTCGATCGCCAGTCGGGATCCAATTGCACCGGTGTGAAGGCGGTGGACAAACGCAATGGGGCCGGGGCACACAACTGGGGATCGCCGGAGCAGGAGATCGAGCTGGAAGGCAAGATGGCCAATTGGCGCACCTCCTCCAACAAGCGCAAGCCAACCAGGGATGTGTCCGTCCAATCGAAGTGGGTCGAAGGCGGGCAAGATTCTTCGGAGGAGCCCGAGCAATTCACCCTGGACGAGTGGCGTGTCATGCAGAAGAAGAAGCTGCTCGAGAAGGATCAGGAGAAGCTAAACGAGAATGAGAAGGCATCAGAGGGATCTGTAGGAGGATCTGGTCGCCAGCTGCGCCTGGTCGACGTTCGTTTCAATTTCTCAACCAAGCCAGGCCCCGTTTTAAAGATCAGCGATGACAACCCGGAGTTCTGCCCAAAGGCCAACGATGAGGGGCAGTTCCCGAACCTCTCCTAAGCCAACATATTCAAGTTGAATTTAAATTTTGGT
The DNA here is from genome assembly GCA_035046095.1 of Drosophila pseudotakahashii. NCBI lineage: Eukaryota > Metazoa > Arthropoda > Insecta > Diptera > Drosophilidae > Drosophila > Drosophila pseudotakahashii. The sequence goes on along the minus strand of JAWNOE010000105.1, from coordinate 8,504,511 downwards.
ATTTTAATTCATTGTGTTTGAGTATTATCTTAAAAATGCCAAAAAACCTTTAAGAAGAGTATATAATAATACAAAAAAAAATATAATAATAAGGTCGTTAAATTATTTTAGAGATCTTTTCATAGTTTTCCGTTCTGTTTTTCCAGCCATTCGCCAATTTAATCGCCTTACTATTTTCCGCACTCTTTTTTCGGGGCTACCAAATACGCGAGGAAACCTTTAAGTCGCTTTAAGGTTGTTCGCACACTTTCGAATGGAATTTTCCGACGTCACCGCAAAGTTTTCAGTTTTCAGTTTTCCATGTTGTGTTTCCGCTTGTTTCCCTCCTAGTTTCAGCTTTTTGTGCTCTCTCCACCATGTTACATTAAATTGAACAAATTCTAGCGAAACAAAAACAAAAGCAGCAACTGCGGACTATAAGAAACTGTAGAGCTCGAGTGCAAAAAACAGAAAGAAAAAAAGTCTGCCAACTTTTTGCGCGGCCTACACTCTGTCCCCTTTTCTCGTACTCCGTTCGTCCTGCTCGCACTAATTACGGCCACACGTTAGTTGTCGGGCGCGGGAAAGGGACGGCGATAGAGGCAAGAACTCTCTCTGCGGAACTGCAAATTAAATGAAATTCTAGAAAGTTTTTTAGTTACCCATTTTTTTCACGCGGCTGTTATTAATGAAAATCAGAGCTGGTATTTTTTTGTTCTTGATTTTTCCAGACTCGAATCGAACGTGATTTGTCCCCACACCACCACGTTTCCATAACTGGCTACCAATTAGGAGGATGCCGAGTCGAAAGTAAGCCAAGCAGATCTGAAGTTTTTGTTAACATGATGGATACATTTTGACCGGGGCGACTGGAAGTGGAACCGAAACTGGGTGCTTGTTAAAATTGATTGCCGGCCAAAAAAACAAGGCGAAAGCAACAACTGCTTAGGCATGTTACCTTTTTGCCGCTATTCCAAACCAGGCAGCAGGCTCGAAGAACATTGATTTATATTTGTATTGACACTTCGACCCAACCCCCTTACCCCCTTCGGAAAAACGCCCCTTTCCTACAACGCTGTTTGCCTATCACACGAATTTGTCCTTGTCATTGTTTTACAAGCCGTCCCTTTTTACGCCCCATCCTCCCACCTTTCCTCCCGAAAAATCGGAGACACAAGTGAAGGAAAGTCAGGCAGACAGCAGAAGCAAGAGCAAAATCGATTAGGCAACAAGGAGTTGAGTTCGGGGTAGTCACTTCAAGTACCCTTGGGTATTTTTATAAAAAAAAGCGTTTTTTTCAAAATTTTATAAAAATCATAAATGTTTAATTAATCGGTTACTTGCACTAACTAATTCCTACACCCAAACAATAACCATACTTTAACTATTGACAGTCATACCTCGCTGAAAAACATTTTTTTTCTAAAGTTCTATTTCATGTTTTCCACCCTGAAATATCAGTATTTTGGCCGTAACAATAGAAATAATGATTTAAATATGGAATGTCATACATCGATGAGCTCGTTATTTTATTGCCAATCAATTGGCATTCAAATCTAGAAATTTTTATATTTTCCCATTTTTTGCAAAAAATTGTGATGTTTCCCCTAATAAAAAAAATAAAAATTAACAAAAATTTTATTTATTTTAAATCACACGGAAAGTGTCATGGATTTAATTATTATATTGTAATCTGTTCAAAACTGTATGTATTTTTGGTGTAAGACCATTTTTAGCCAAGTTATAGCAAACAAGAAAGGAAGCTAGTTTCGGCCAGCCGAAGCTTATATACCCTTGCAGATCATTCCTATTCATTTACAAAAACATTAAATTTAAATTAACTTGCGAATATGTTACAACAAACCTAATTTTAGCTGTTTTCGTATTATTTTGGCATTAATTTTTGATTCTTCCTATGGCAGCTATATAATATAGCCGTCCGAATTTTTTTTTAAATTTTATACGAAATTTTAAAATGTTAAAGAAAAGCCATAGCCTAGAGGAGAAGAGAATGTAATATAAGTCAACAAAGATATAATTTTTTTCCTATTAATTTTCATCTAATTTTTCGACCGTTTCTATGGCAGCTATATGATATAGTCAACCGACTTTTTAGAAATTTTATTCGAAATTCAGAAATATTATAAAAATAGTATTCCCAAAAGTAGAAGGTTATATTTCAAAAAACACCAAAGCTAGAATTTTTTTTCGGTCCTTCCTATGGGAGCTATAAGATATAGTGGCCCGATCCGGTCGGTTCCGACATATATACTACCTGCAATAGGAAGAAGACTTTTGGGAAAGTTTGAGCCCGATAGCTTCAAAACTGAGGGACTAGTTTGCGTAGAAACGGACGGACAGACGGACAGATGGACAGACGGACAGACGGACATGGCTAGATCGACTCGTCTAGTGATGCTGATCAAGAATATATATACTTTATGGGGTCGGAAACGTCTCCTTCACTGCGTTGCAAACTTCTGACTGAAATCATAATACCCTCTGCAAGGGTATAAAAAAACAAAACAAAAGAATTCCAGTTTTTGTCAAAAACCAAAATCCCGAATTTCCAAAAAAAACAAAACAGTTTTTTTTACTAAAACAAAGGAAATATTGATCCAAATATTGATTGTCATACCTTTCTGAACTCGTTATTAAATTTCCAATAGATTAACATTTAAACCTGGACATTTTATTTTTTTCACATTTTTTGCAAAAAATCATTATGTACCCCCTTATAAAAAAAATAAAAATTAACAAAAATTTAATTTTTTTTAAATCACACGGAAAGTGTCATGGGTGTAATTATTATTTTGTAATCTGTTCAAAGCAGTATGTATTTTTGATGTAGGACCATTTTAAGCTAAGTTATAGCAAAAAAACCAAAAGAAAAAATGCATATTTTTGTCAAAAAACCGAAATCTTAATTTCCAAAAAAAAAAATAAAACAGTTTTTCGCTGAAACAAAGGAAATATGGATCCAAATATGGATTGTCATCCTTTCTGAACTCGTTATTAAATTTCCAATCGATTGGCATTTAAACCTGGAGAATTTATTTTTTTTACATTTTTCGCAAAAAATTGTGATGTACCCCCTTATAAAAAAAAATGAAAATTCACCAAAATTTTATTTTCTCTAAATCACACGGAAAGTGTTATGGATTTAATTATTATACTGAAATCTGCTCAAAACAGTATGTATTTTTGGTGTAAGATCATTATTGGCCAACTTATAGCAAAAAACAAAAGAATTCCAATTTTTGTCAAAAACCAAAATCCCAAAATTTAAAAAAAAAAAAAAAAAAAAACAGTTATTATTATTTTTTAACAGAAAATTTACTATGAGAAAAAGGAAAGCTAGCAAAATACAAAAAAAAAATGCTGATAAAGTGTGTGCGATCTGAGACCACAAACTAATCAGCAGAATTGAAGCCTCTGATTAAAGTTGAATGGGGAAACCCCGCATAATGGCAGGCATGTAGAGCAAAATGATAATGATTGCATAATTTTTGTGGGCACTGGGTCACACTTGAATAGTCTCGTTTCCGTCAACTGAAATTATTTCAAAGCTGACAGGAGAAATTACCATTGATAAATGCCGGAAATGTGTTGTCCATGCCCTCATACCCATCCGACTCCCACTTCCAAGCCCACTTGCCCACTTTTGACCCACTTTCGACCCACTCCTGTTCATTTGCGGTGCGGTTGGAGGTTGCAGGGTATTGGGATTGGGATTCCGGAGGATCCTCCTCCTCCTCCGCCACGGATTCAGCTCACAATGGCCATGCAAATTGGACATGGCTGCAGCAGAACTCCCACTTTCACTCCCACTCCCACTTGCACTCCCAATCCGAATCCCTGGCCGAATCCCATTCCGATTGCCCGACCCGGGTCATGTTTGTGTGGCGTGTGTTTGTTTAACTTGGTCATCAAGTCAAAACAAGGGGCGGAAAAGAATGGGCAGCGCAGAGGAGTGGTGGCGAAAAGAGGGCAACTTGTGCCGTTCGTTGAATGCAACATGATTGGAGGTTTCTTTTAAAGGAACCAGAGGTTGGCTTTGGGTTGGCACTAATTCACCGACGGCTTCCTGCAATTAATGTCGATGTCAGCATCGATTGACAAGTTGATTTCGCCTGGAATGGCCAACAAAACAGAACGATAAGTATCGTGAGGCGTTGAAAAATGCATGGAATCGCTTGAGGCCTTTCAAATTTAAATTGCAACTAGTGAATATTTAAATTCAGTTGTATTTGGAGGGATTTGTCTTAGGGGAAATGTTATCAGGCACGAAATAAAATAATAAAGTTTAGATACTAAACACCAAACCTTTTATCAATCCATTGTTTTTAATAAAAGGAAACATAAAATTTAATCACAAGTAAAATAATTTATTACCTAAAAAAAAAGTATTCTTTAATTGAGAAAAAATACAATATTATCAAAAAGAAATATTCCGAAACAATATATTGTGATCAAATAAATCCAAATAAATTAAATAAATATTTTTTTTATTAGTTATTTATATTTTTCTTTAATCGAGAAAAAAACATTACTATCGATAAGAAATATTCCGAAATAATATATTGTGATGAAATTAATCTAAACAAATGAAATAAATATTTTTCTATTAGTTATTTATATTTTTCTTTAATTGAAAAAAAACGTTACTGTCGATAAGAAATATTCTGAAATAATATTTTGAGATGAAATAAATCTAAATAAATGAAATAGTTTTTTTTCTATTAGTTCTTTTTATTTAATTGAGAAAAAAACAAATATTATCGAAAATAAATATTCCCTTATAATATTTTGTGATGAAATAAATCGAAATAAATATTTTATTATTAGTTATTTATTTTTTCCATATTTCGGCTTTTACTTGGACTCTAGATTTTCCCATCTCGCTGTCTTATTTGGCCTCTCTTGTTTCCTTCTTGGTCATAAGATAGAGTGGTTTATTTTTGGCCCGACTCTGGCGATCGATGGCTCTGAGTTATTTTTGACATGTCGCCCTGTCAACGTCAACACAACGCCGACATCCAAGTGGCAGGCCAACACCTGAGACATGGCTTCCAGCCGAATTTCCCATTTCCTATTCCCGCTTGCCTTCGCCATTTCCCATTTCCCAATGCCACTTCGACGCTCCGAGTGCCTAATGATGCGGCAGAATGTTGGAAGGGTGCCTGTGTCCCCTGTTTGTTTATCTAACGAGTAAATACGATTTTAATTAAATGTAAATCACATTGTCAAGCCACACACACGCACACATTGACGCCCTGCAAGCCATACAAGCCATAAAAGTTACTCCGGAAAAGCGGGAAAGTGGGTGGAAAAGTGGGGGCATCAACAGCACCACATATACAATTTGAGTTACACCAGCTGCCTGCTGGGCGGAAGAACATATATTGCTTTCGCATGTTACTCATACGCCCCGTTGCTCTTCACAAACTCAAACTCAAGCTCGAACCCCTCGCAAATCCAACAAAACTCCATCTTCTTCAGCCATAAGCCATGGCCAGGACAGGCCAAAACACCCTTGAGATTATTAATTAAAAGACAAGAAAACATAATTTCTAAATTTCCATACAAAAAGCAAAGAAGGAGCCAAAAAACAAAAGGCGGGAGGAGGAGAAGAGAGAAAGTAATGGAGAAAAAGGGAATTGGTTATTGTGCAACTCAGATGGCAGATGGAAGCTCACATGACAAGAGATATATGTATATATATTTGTCATATCGGATTGTAAAGTTAAACAGAAAGACAAACGAAGTATGGGAAATTCCTTAACGTTTGAATTCCCTCGGTTTTACAACACTGAAACAGGGTTCAACCGATATATAACCTATCAACGATATATCAACTCTTTTCCCACCTCTAGTAAAACCTTCAATCTATTTTTTACAAAATGAATAATCATCCTAAGAAGGAAATTTGCAAAAACTTGGGCAGTTCGTCGGACAGAGTGGCGGTGTCGCACGTTATTTCTGTTAAGAAGGTAAAGAAGCTCCATAATATAATAATATAGAAATAATCACTTCCTTGATTCGCAATCAGAATGGCCAGAAGTATCGCAGATTCTTCTTCCCAAAGTGCTGCGCCCGTCACTTGGTGCAGCTGGTCATCAGGATGTTCAACGGACCCACCGATCCCTACTTTCAGCCCATTTTCCTCTATTTTGCCAATTTCCTCCAGCGGCACTTGGAATCGGAGCAGAATGACGACTGGAGCGACGAGGAACCTACGTATAGCCACGAGGCAGAGTCTTCTGATAAAGGTGGGAAGAAAAAAGCTGAGAAAGATACTATCGAAAAGACTGAAGAAAAAACTGGGAAAATAACTGAGAAAGCCAAAGAGGTTAAGGAAACGCTATTCCTGGCTGAAAAGGAAGTTCCTAAGGAGGCTGAGCTTTCAAATGCAGACGAGGACCTTTATGAAGACGATTTGTTGTATTTTTTATACGAGTCGCAAGCTCAAATGGACGAGGATGAACTGCCGGAAAAGAAACCAGGAGATGAAAAGAAGTCTTTAATGCAGATTGAAATCTGTTTCTGTTGTCATTCAATGATTAAGAAAGAGATTACCAAAATGTAGATCGAAGAAGAGGAGAAACCAATCCTTAAAGGAGTTCATTTAGATATTATCTGCATGTACCTTAAAAATTAAATTTATTAATTTAATATTTTATATTAAATCTTTAATATTTTTTAATTTTAAAATAAATTTTAAACGTTTATAGTATCATATAAAAATTAATGCATGTTTCTTAAAGGATATCCAAAAGGTTTGCAAGTAGGGTTGGAAAAAAATCGATAGCACTATCGATAGTTTAAAAATGTACGAAACATCGATGGTTTGGTCCAACAATCGATACTATCGCTCAGAAAAATAAGTCCATTTTACATGTAATTTCTGTATATTTTAAGAAAAATAAGTTTTTTAAATTATATATAGAACACGACGGTTTTTCCATTGTTAGGGCTCAACATTGAATTTGGTTTCATTTCAATCGCAGTAAAATTAAGATCGTTGTTGTTCCCGTACGTTTCATGATACAAGCATACATTTTCAATTATTTTTTTTGCATTATTTTCTTTAATTTTTGTAATCTGTTTTTTATTTCCTTTAATTTCTTATACTATCAATAATATCGATAGTGTCCACTATCGATGCTTTAACAACCCTATTGCCAAGTAAGCCTTTTCTGCAAAATAACCCATTGTTGGCCCACTTATCCATATCCTTTCCACATTGTGCAGCGCAGATTGCCACCTGGCTGGCTGCCCATCAATTCGAATGACAGTGGGAAGGCAGCTTTGAATTGATGATGCCGATGATGGTATCGCCCCCGAGGCGTTTGCCAGCCCAAATCTTACGACATGTTCGTTCACTTTTTAGGCCGGATCCGGAGCTCGGAGCTCGGATCTCCAAGCTGCCCCTCCTCCTTCACTTGCCGGGCTCAACAAAAGGCATGTGCCATTGCCGTCAAAGTGAAAATCCATGCGAGAAATTATATGTCAAAGTTTCACTTTTGATATGCCAAAGCATTTGCGTGCCACCCACACAGATGTGGTGACACAAAGTGGGTGTGGGGGTGGTGACCTACCCATGCTGGTGACCTCCTGGCACTGCAACGCGGCACGCTCCACTGACGCACTGACAAAGACACATTTGCGGGCCACACAGCGCTGAAGATGAGCAATGGCAATGGCGACGAGCAGTCAGGGGCGTGCCAAGAGGGGGGCGGCAGATGGTGGGAGGGGGCTGAGGGGGGAACGTGCTACCAATTACTCGAGTTACTGGGCCAGTGCAAGACCGGGCTAGTCGTCCGGGTCCGAAGCAGACTCCGGAGAATGTCACCGAAACGTTTCCTGTTCTCGCAACCTCGTCGATTATTCAATACCCTACGAATTCGCAAGTCTAAATAAAAAATTTTTAAAATTAAAAAAAAATTTAAAAACAAACCCAATAACTATGTAAGAAAAATACATATAAATTAAATAGATGACGTAAATTTAAATTAAAAAGAAAATATTAAAAATTATCATGGGAATGACTTTTATATTATTTTCTTCTTTATAAAAGAGCGTTTCAAAATTTAAAATTAATTTTTAAGAAGTTTTATAACATTACTTAACTGAAAAATAATGTTGCTATGTTAAAATGGAATACTAATATAATTTTTTAAAATATTTTTTTTTTAAATTAACTATATATTGTCTTTGACTTAACTGGTAAGGGTATTTTTGGAATTCGATTGTGGGAAGCCAAGATCCACTCTATTCTCCTTTTTTTGTTGCAGCTAGTTGTGCGTTGTCCTTTGGTTTTTGTCTATGCGAAACGACGATGTCTTGCCATTCCTATGCCCTATTCCTCCCCTCCCCTCCCCTTCTCTGGCCTTTCCTTTTGCCTTTCACCCTTCCTATTCGACTGTTTCCTTTTTCTGTTGATTTTTCCTTGGGCTGGCGCCACGACCTGCACCTTTCAGCATTTTCCCTGGGGTATATCTGAATTAGAATAGACTGAAATTATTTATTAATTTTTTCCCATAACTTTAAGAGTTAAATGTAATTAAAAATGGTGAATTTTCCAGAAGTATTATCGAGTTTTCGAAAAACTGAGTGGTTTTCCCTTAAAGGGCATCGAAGTGGTCGAGTCTGGCCACATTTTTCGTCTCATTCCGGTTGGCATTTTCCGGAATCTTCGCTCCTTGGCTGCTGGCATCATTCAAAGCAATGTAATCTACCCTACTTTACAGTTGACAACCCAAAGAACCCGTTCGCCTCGGCACTTTCCCTTTGTCGGTTGCGGTTGTGGCTCCCTCCTGTCCTGACTTTTCTTCGTCCTGCGAGTTTTCCAACTGCACTCGGATCGGAATGCGGCTGCAGTCGCAGGCCACGGGATCCAGCCAAAGTCCTCAATCTGCCTGGGCTGCCGCTGCCTTATCAATGTTTGCGCACTTTGCTTAATTTGATTTCGCATTTGGCGCTTGGGCTTTGATTGTGTTTGTCCCCGTCGCTGGCCACGCTGGCTGCTGCATTGAGTGGCCTGGTCACACTGGGCTCAGCGTCGCTCAATTTCCGCAAATTGAATGGCTACTTCCAGGAATTGCCTGGCCATTGTCGGTCTCTTGCTTATTTTTATGGAAATCTATTTGATTTCAATAAACATACTTTAAAGGTTTCTCATTTTTAACATTTGTGACAGAGTTACTCAAATTAAATATAAAACAAATAAAATATTAATCCCTGAGACTGAAGCCATATTAATGGATCCTTAGTATACCCCGCTCTGTATTAACTGGCTGTCAATCGATAGGTGAACACCCGCTCTGGGCCGAGATTCGGCTGAGTTGTGCTTGCATCTCGGGGTCCATACCCCAACCCCAACCCATATCCCTATCCATAGCCAAATCCCCTTGGCCCCCTGACAGCCTGTGGAATTTATCGGGCCCATTAAACGCAGCGCACTCCCTTCGATTCCGTAAGCAATTGGTAAGGGATCCGGGCAACTGTGAGCAACTGACATGCAATTTATAGCCCCGACTGGTAATTGACAGTCGCTCCTTCCGATCCTACCCTTCCTACTTCCTACGTATCCCTGGGTCCTGCCTCTTGTTTCTGCTGTTTATTAATAAATTGTCACTTGCAACGGACTGGCATTATGGTTGATTGCCACTTGGTTAGTGGGAAACGGCCAACTGGAAACGAGAGATGCTCGATGGTCGATGGTAGACGGTAGTTGGGAAATGCGAGTCCATGGCCAATTAGTTGCCATCATCGTTCATCGGTTGCCTCCGCATCCTAGCTCCTCGCTCCTCGCTTCTCGCTTCTAATCCCTGTTAAGCTTCATCGAAATTGTATCATTATCATATCGAGAGCTGCCATTTTTGGCTTACACAATGGCTGAGCCATCCTCCATCTTCCATATACAATATCCAACTAGAGCTCCTCTGTCGGCCGTATGCTCCTCGATACCTGGGGGAAATCTCCATCGCCCAACGTCTCAATTCAATCTGTATAATGCTTGTTGCTCCCTCTCTCCCCCTCTCTTTCTTGGTTTTTCCAGCTTTTCCAGCTTCGATTTTGGCGTTAACAAGTTTTCTACCCACATTTCTTGTGTCCGGAATACGGACTAAGGACTCTGGAGTTTGGAGCCGGTCTGCAGGAGCAGCTTAAGCTGCTTATTATACCGCGGAGGTGGAAGGGGAGTGGGGGTGGAGGTCACTATACACACACACTCGAATATCTACGGGCATCCTTGGCCGCCCGCACTAATTGGATTTCTCGGAACAATGACCAACTATCGAGCATTTTATCCTGGCCCAAAAAATTCAATTGTCGGACTGATTAATCTATGGAAAAATGGCAGCGACAAACATTATCGGAGTGAAAGAAAAAGTGACCAAGGATGAGGACCAAGGAAAAGAGTCAAAGACTTTCGCTTTATTTAATATGCATTTTTATGCCTAGCGAAATAAATGCGAAGAAAATCAGAAAAACGGGTGTATCAAGATGAAAACAAGGTAAAAACAAGAAATTACATATGCATGGTTTTGATTTGATTTAATTTGATTTGTTTTTCCCAGCAATCAAGCAGTTCTCTTTTTATCCCAGTGCAGATAAGGAAGGAAAGCCCCTTGAATGCATTTAATCTACCGAAAGATTACAACCCCCCGATAATTAGCGAGGCGATAGGAGGGAATTACAGAACTCACATCCTTCCATCCATCAATTGTTCGCCTAAGTCCTGGCGCATTTCAAAGTCAGCGAAGACAGGCACTTGAACAATGCAAGATTATGATTGCGAATGGCATTATCCTTTGGCAAGTAGTGGGTATGGGAATGTCTGAAGTCTGAAGTCCGCAGGACTTCGACTCCGCCTCATCACTTACGGTTAATTGTGATGGCAACGGGCGCAAAAAGCGCACATAATTCATGCCACTCGGACAGCGGAGCAGTTACAGCAGCCAATGCTAACAAGCACATTAATAATATCTTAACGCAGACGTTCAAGTGGCGCCCACAGAGCATTGGCAGCTCCCTGTGTGTGTAGTTGTGCGGCGGGGTACAGTGGATCCTCCTCCGAATGACCTTCGAACTAAGTTCACCCCGCAGAAACTTCGAGTTTTGCCTTGACTTACAACGGGGATTTAACTAAAGTTTAATTAGGGGTTAAAAATATTTTCGAACTTACTTTTAATATTGCCTAAACATTATTTATAACCTTACCTTGACTTGCCACTTGGATTTAACTAAAGGTTAACTAGAGGTTAAAAATATTTCGGAATTTACACTTAAATTGGCCTAAACAATATTTATAACCTTACCTTGACCTGCAAAGTGGATTTAACTAAAGGTTACAAATATATTGCAATTTATTCAATATTAAGGATAAAACTTGACCAAGAAAATATTGAATGTTTAAATAATGTTAAAATAAGGTTCTTGTTAAAATAAGGTTCTTGTTCATAAATATTGTAAATGAAGTTTTAATTTTGCCACGTCATCGTTAACCTTTTTAAAAAAAATTCCTACAAAATAAATAAGATATAATGTACTTTTGGAATTTTGAATTCTACGATTGAAATGAATGGTAATTAAATCAATAAAATTTTGTTTCCTGCAAGCGAGGCTCCACTGTAGTCGAGGGCAGTGGCGTAGGGCGTAGGGTGCTGGGTGTGGCGGCAAATGGTCGGGGCCATCGGACGTGGTCGAGCACAAAATGCAGTTAATTAATCATTCCGGGCCAAAGTAGTTTGGTTCTTGATTTATTTTCGGCCATAAGCAGCGAGCTCTGCTGGAAGTTAAAGTTTTTATCTGCCCCGTTTCAGGCGGCGGATGCAGAGGAGGCCTTGGCCAAGTTATTAAAAAGCGTCAACAGTCAGACACAAAAGGGGTTGGCGGTTGGGAAAACCGCAGTGACAGGAAGTCACTCGAAAAGGGCGTGGCAGGGGGCTGGGCGGGAAAGAGAGCGAAAGGGAGAGAGATAGAGAGAGAGAGGGGAATATGCAGCTATGAGTCGATTAATTAAACCGCAAGCGTTTAAGCGGCAAACCGCAGCGGTGGGTGGGTGGCTGGTTGCCAAGTCGAGTTTACTTTAATTTGACTTTCACTTAAACCCCAACCCCACACACACATACACACGCAATGGGGGAGGGAGGGAGGTAGAGAGAGAGCGAGAGAGACGGAGCTCACCCGCATCCGGTGCTGCTGCCTCTTCTTCGTCTACTTCCGGTCCCAACGCGGCAAAGGCAATCAAATTTCGTATTAATTATGTGCTTAACCAAACACCTCACACACACACTCAAAAGCACACCCACACACATAGACGAACAAGGCAGAACAACATCATCAACAGCAAACAATAATGCGATAAGAGCGGAGAAAGCTGAAGAAAAGGGGCTGAAATACTCTAGGAAATGCCATTTTAGCATATACCATTTAATTGGATTACTTGTAAATGGAAAATATTTCTTAAAAATACTAAAATCTTTGGTGAACTCTTTAAAAAATAAATAATGGACGAATTCTGAGGAAAGAAAAATTAAAATTAAACTTTTATCAGTAATGAAACAAATATCTCCATAACTTCAATCCGGATTTTGAGTGCAATTAAATTTAAATAATCTTTTTTTTAAAGATCAAATTTTTCCATCTTCAAAATAAAAATAAAATTCTCAACGATTCCCATAAAATAAGTTTTCCTTGGTGGCTTGAAAATATCCAAGCTGTGCAATTAAGTTAAATTAAATTAATTTTTTTTTTTATGATCAAATTGTTCCTATTTTTAAAATAAGTTATATCCCCAAAATGGTGACTTAAAATTCTCAAATATATTCCCATAAAATACCTTTCCCTTGCTGGCTTGAAAATATCCAAGCTGTCGGCACTCGGTGTCGGCTGCAAAATTGTAAACTGGCAGCCTGGGGATACGTTGACGCCGACGTCGGCGGCTGGCGTTGGCACAAAGATTATGCCAGCCGGCCATGTGGAGCGGTCATGTGGAGATGTGGAGCTGGAGCGGCAGAGGGTCAGGTCAGGGACAGGCGACAAGGCAATAATTCTTTGGTTTTCACATTTTGCCCGGCTCCCCGGTTGTCGAAAATCTTTTTGCGGCTTATGTTACACCAGGACAGCCCGGCAGCCCAACAAACCACCCATCCGCCCACACACATCCCATCCAGAAGGGGGGGAGGAAAAGGGAAGTGGGCGTGGGCGTGGGCGTGTCCGCTGGGACGGGCGACACATGTTACGGGTCAGTGGCGCCGCTGCCGCCGGCTTACACTTTTCGGTTTAGATTTTATTCATTTGCATATGCATGCTTATGATGAGATTTATTTATTTGATTCTCGCCCCTTTTTCATCTCGCTTTTTGCGGTTTTTCCCGTTTATGGCCAGGTTAAGTTGCTTGTCTAGGGAAGAACAAAATAGAAAAAAGAAATAACGAAATCTGTTGTTTTAGTTAATGATAAACCAGAATCCCTAAGGAGCGATCAATCATCGCAATTTAAGTTTAATTAATATAAAACCACTACCTCATTGGGCATTAATCACACAATTCCGTTGCGTAATATTCAATAGCTGTTGTGAAAAAAACGATCAATCATTAAAATAATAATTAATCACTATGCTTTCTTTTACTTGCCAATATTGAAAAGGCTTTAGGCTGGATAATTAAGTGAAAATAGTACAATTGCAAAATTAGAAAATTGGTCCTTTGTAAATGAATAATCTGACTTTCTCAAGATAAGAGTGGAAATGCATGACTTATCACCTGAGTTAAAATAATAATGATGTTTGATTTATTGTTATTTTGTTTACCTGTTGAAAATGGATTTACTTGTATAATTACAATAATTTCCATTGCAATCCGCTTAACAAATAAAGCCACTTTAATGCAGTACTAATTACATTTTGAATGCATTTACATCAGCTCGATGAATTCGGAGTGCAGGCCATTAATCGCAGAAATGGCTTTGGTACAGTCACGCATTACGTTACGTGCAACCAGGTGGCAACGCCGCACGTCAACTGGCGCAACGGAAGTGGAAGCGGAAATGGAAACCTAACCTCAACCTTTTGCCTTGCCTCGCCTCGCATGCAACACACGCGCGATTAGCAGCAATTTGTACAGCAATTAAGCTCGAGTGCAATAAAAGTTATTTGCACCGAAGTGCAGCGGGGGCAAAAAGCTGGTAAAAGGAGGCTAAGGAGCGATAATGGGCGGTGCAGCAGGAACAACAGCGATGACAGCCGTAAGTCGGAGAAACGGCAGGAGCCAAAAGTTATGCACTTTTTTAAGTGAATATGATTGCATTCTAATGTCAGGCCATAAATTAGCGACTCGGACTCGGGACTCCGTACTCCGTGGCATGACCTCAGCTCAGCACGCGACCCACGCCACTGACAGCCCTGCGATCCGGCCAACCACCCACCTACCCACCACCCACTAGCCACCGAAAAACCACCGCCCCAAGCCGACCCCACTGTGCGTTACGTGACAGGAGTATGTGAAACTTTTCAACTTGAACGAAAATTTATATGCTGAAAAATATAGCGAGCGAAGCCAGTGCACATCGACCAACAGCCACCACAAAAAAAAGAACGAATAAGTAGAAGAAAAAAAAGCTAGGAGAAGCATAAAAGAGTTTGCCACACATAAAATACCCAGCACTGCGATTCCTTTATTTTTTACGATCCGCCATAAAACCATAGAATGGCTTCATTTGATTTTGGAATAGATGCGATATTGGTGCACAGAACTATTAAAGAGATAGCACAAGATAGCAAACTGCACTAGAATTGCAGAAGCAGTGAATATTTGCAGTTATTTCTAGAGGTTGTTAAAAACGAAGCCCTGAAACAGGGTTGTAAAAACATCGTTATCGAAATATTATCAATACTATCGATGTTTCTTAAAGTTGATAACCATCCATAGTATCGATGTTTGAACTGTTATACTGTATACTATACACGTTTTACGGATTGAAATACCATATGATTCCGAAAAATAGCGATTGCAAGCCGCACATATGCCCGCGGCAACCCTTGAGGTATCAAATGAAAAAGAAAGGGGCAAAAATGTGCGAAAAATGCGCAGAGCATGACTGGGCTGGAAGAAGAAGGGGGTTTGGCAGGGTGGTGGGTTGCCTACCCCCCGCGAGTGCGAATGCGAGTGAGTGTGATGAAGTAAGAGGTTAGCAAGTGGGGAGGCGACATTTTGTGCGGTTTCGCGTGCCACTGGAAAGTTGAACGTGCTCGGCTAATGCTGATGCTCCTCCTGACTCTGCTGGTTTTTTTTTTCCCAGCTCCTCCAGCACATCTGCAGCACACTGCCAAGGCCAGGGGGCTGTGGACTGCGGTGGGCGTGGCACATCCACTCGCATGCCGCCGCCGCTGAAGATGAAAAACTGCTGCGGATTACGTGGTGGTAAAAACTTTTTGACGCTTGATTTTCATGCTGATTGTAATCCCTGTGTTCGAGTATCCTCCAGCCTTCCAGCCTTGCAGCCTTGCAGCCTGATCATGGTCCGAACTAAATATGTTTGGAGGGCGTGGCAATTAAACGCCGCCCCCCGCGCCTGCAATTGGACCAGAATATAATGCCAGCTGGTTGATATGTATGGGATCCCTTGGTCCCGGGGAAATTGGTTTCGGGTGGAATACGCACTTTGGACTTTTGAAAACCGAATGCTGCCACTGGGGCAGGGGCACCAAATGAACTTTCCAGATGGGCTGCAACAGTGTTGCCAACTTTGGATTACGAGAAGCCCAACAAAAAAGCAGTCGACTGCGGTATTATGAATATCCGAAAGTGCTGGGGATTATTTTTAAGTGGCACACCGATTTTTATCGTTCAAGGGATTAAATGTGAACTTTTATTTGTAAAAAATGTATATGAATATAAAAAATATGGTATTTTACATCAGTTATTTTCCATTATCTTTATATTCACGAAATTAAAATAAAATAAAATAAATGGTTTAAAATAAATTCTTTAAAATTTTGGTATGCTCTATTTTCATTTTAGTTCACTTAAAAAAAAAAATGGTCTCTTACATTCATATTTACATAACTAATTGATATTTTCAAAGCTCTTACATTAACGAAAAAAAAATTTCAAAAAATGAAATAACAAAATAAAAATATAATAAATACTTTAAAAAGAAGATATATATTTTTATTTAATTTCAATTTAATTTGTTTTAATTTTATTGGTATTTAAATATTGTAAATACTTTCCAATGAGATATGAAATAAAATTATATGTAATTTAATATTTATATTTTTTTTTAGTTTAAAGAACAAAAATAGCCAATTGGGAAGTTCAAGTGGCCGAAAACAATGGATATTCCGCAGCAGTTAACGAACGGCTTTGGGTGTCATGCGCTGATTTTCCCCGAATGCGGTGGACAGTGGGTATTTCCATTTGGACACGGCATTTCCCCATCTCCCCATTTTCCCATCACCCCATTTTCCCATGCGTATTTAACATTTTTGATGTGGGCCCTTCGGCCGCCGAAAAGGGCAAGCGAAACTAATTTATTTCCATTAGTCGGCGACGTCGGCCACGTGAAATATTTCCGCTAATTGGCATTTGGCAGGCTGCGCAGCAAGATCCTGAGGTCCCGGGGTCCCCGGGATCCTGGACTCCTGGACTCCTGGACAACCCCCCACAAAGCATTCTGTAATTAATCATTTTCTGATTTGGCATTGGGAACTGCACGGCGGCGACGGCGGCTTCGGCATTTTTCCGGCCATTTTGCGTCACCGGCTTCGCATTTTACGCGCCGTTAAAGTTTAATCGAAAAAGTATTTTTGTGGCCAATGAAAATTCCAATAACGAAATGCCAGCCACAACAAACTTCTTCTTCTGACTTTTTTATGCCCCGCAGCCGGAGAAGTTTTTGCGACCCCAGCTGTACCTGTAGTCAGGTGGCTTTTGCTTTGGCTTGATTAGTTCGGGAGGTTGAGGTTGGACATGGATGCAGCCGGACGAGTCGGAGATGAAGAAGCCTGCATTTGACGGACATCGTGGCCCATCGTCCATCGCCCATCGCCCATCGTCAAATTGTCTGGCTGAACTTTCGCAATGTGTTGCGCTGTGTGGCCATTCGCAGGAAACAGGAAAACTTTTCCCTCTAATGCGCAATTAAGCAAAAATTCCGGGCGATTTCGGGTGGCGAGGCGTTGGGTGGCGGCATTCGGTGGATCATCACCTGAACAGGTCCTTCGCAGGACCCTAGGTCAAAATGCTTTCAAATTGACAGCTGCCGAGATGAGATGGGATCAAAAGGCACAGGGAGCCACAGGCAAGAAGTCAAATTTATGGAGCACTTGTGTGAAAAACATGAACTACAAATAATATAAGTTAAAGGGCCAAATATATTTAATTTATTTACTAAAGATGATAGTAAAATGTACAAAACTAAGATATTATTATGTATTATTATAATTAATTTAAAATTATTAAATTAAAAGCTAAAGATTTATATATTTATTTAATATTAATTAAATTAATTATTTAATTAATAATTATTAAATTAATTATTAACTCAAATTTAAGTTATTTTCCATATTTACAACATAAAAAAAGGGTTCATTAAAATTCCCATTTATTTCTACACAGGAGTGCTAAGTCACAAAATTCGGGGAAAGCAAACTGAGAACATTTTCACTTTCCCAGTTAGTTTAGCAACCCAAATCTCTAGCCATGAAAATTTTATCTGTTTGACAACAACAACAAAAAAAAACACCACAACAGCACAGTTCACAGGTTTAATCCAGTCGCAGCCACAAAATACACACGGAGCAAATCTAGCTGGGATAATCCGAGCACACACTCCAAATGGGCGCCCAGTTGGCCGGCGAAACGCGTGCCGAGAGGGGCGGGGCCAAGGGCGAGGGGGCGGAGCATCAGGAATCCACTACTAAGCAGCCAGAGAGGTCGGAAAAATCGGAGATGGAGTCGCAAGAGCCGCCGAGGCAGCCGGAACAGGAGAACCAGAACCAAAAACAGGAACCTCCACAAGGGCAGTTCGTAGCCATGGAATCCTCACCCCAGCTGGTGAGCCACCGATCGAGAAGCATCACGTCTGATATCCAACGAATGTAAGTAATCCCCTGGAAAATTGGGAAGAAATAATGAAAAAAAATCGAAACAAACTTTGCCAAGTATTAAGAATTATTTATTTTATAATTTTAATTTTAATTATAATATTAATGATAATTATTCTAATATTTTCATTATATTATTTCCGAACTGAGGTGTTATTTTAAGATTTTTATATCAATCGGTTCTTGGTGATAGTTTCTACTTACCGTTTTTTTGGTCAATAACTTTATAGATTGTACTAGATTTTCGCCATTTCTTTTCCAGGCCAACGGAGGCCATCTACGCGGAGTTCGACCGGCTGATGCAGCAGGTGGCGGGCTCCCTGAAGGAGGTGGCGGAGCAGCCCTGCGCCGATGTGGCCTCCCGGCTGCAGAGCTGCCTGCAGACGAACCGCCAGCGGTCGTGCAACTGCTTCGGGGCCATGGAGCAGTACCGCAACTGCGTGCTGCGGGCCACCCAGAACCACTTGGATGATCTGGCCGAACGGGAGCCGCCGATGCTGCCGGTGGTGCCGCCCCAGCCGATGCCACGCCCCCAAGGGCCGCCGCCCAACCAGCGATCGAATCGCAGGTGGTGGAAGTTCTGGACCTGGTTCCGCTAGTCAGGTTCTTTCCCCGATCCCCTATTGTTGTCTGTTCTGAATCCGAAAACCTGGCTGAAATCCTGGCTGAATCCAGCCCAAACATAATAGAGAAATGGCTTTATTAATTAAAGGCATAGACTTGAATCCTTTCCCTCTGCTTTCCTCGGGTGCAGCTGCAGCCGAAAGGGTTGTCTATTTCCAGTGAATTTAGCCACAGTGGCTGCTCGTGGCTCGGAAAATTGATATGGCGCCCATTAGTCGGAGCTCTGGGAAAATTGCAGTTTTTCTAGTGTTGCCAAGGCGATGGGCCAAGGATTTTTGCAAATTAATTAAAATGCGAAGGAAAGTATGTACAGCTAATATTCTGAAACAGTATCGAATTTAATGAGTAGTTTATATGCTTAAGAATAAATTGTATTTAAATATGTAGTGATTTGAAAATCAGGCTTATAATCATTTTGTTAAATTTCACAAATATTGTTAATAAAAATACTAAATAAATCGAATGAAATATAAATCTTGCATTGGAAAAATAATTACAAGGTAAAACTGTGACTGTAAAAAGCGTAAATTCTTTCCGACATTTAAAGTAAAATTTAATTTAAGACCAGAACAGTGAGTTTCGCATTTCGGAAATGCAACATTTACCGCAAACTGCATACGTGTAATTCTATGCTTTCAATTTTTGCCAAGTCAGTGGCTGCTTTATGTCCATCATAGCCGGCTGTCACTGTGGCGGACAGATGAGAGGTGGTTCGCTTATGAAATGCAGATGCCTGCCTGCAAATACCCGGCTCCAGTTGCACATTAGCCCCGAGGGTCTGGGTTTTTACCCTTACTTCTCCTTTCCCATTTTCCATTTCCCATTTCCCAGCACCCTCTGTGTATCTGTCTATTCATTCATTTAAATGTCTATATCATGTGGCCAGAGGAGATGGGGAAAAGAGGAGCCAGCCGAGAATGCAGAATTGCAATTTGCAATAAAAGTAAATCTGCTATGGCGCCGAGCTCTCCGGTTCCAGCTGGCTGGCTAGCTCCTTACATTGTTAGGCCCCCTCCTGTAGCCATACCATACCGTACCGTATTCCGAAAACCATCTGCCGCCATATGTGCTCGTCTCTGTGTGCGGTTTCAGGTTGAAAGCCTTTCGGGCAAGGTAAGCAAACATTAGAATTTATTAAATCCAGCTCATGCAGAGCAGCCCCGCCCACTTGGAGCGCAGAAAAATGAAAAAAAAAATGGAAAAAACGAAGGTGGAGAAAAATTATAGCATATAAAACTCACCTTGCCACGGCTTCAGCAGCACATTCAACTTTTGGGCCAGGCCAAAACACACACACACACATGCACCCAGATATGGCGGACACCAGATTCGCCTGTATTATCTTCACCCACACAAACACACACACACCCATATTTTCGTACATATTTGCCCTTACATAATCCAACTTTGCTTTTAGCATTTGGCAAAACAAACAAAACGCCAGTCCCCCAAAAAAGGAGTTCGCCTCCAACTACACTGACCAAAAGCTGAGGATTAAAATATAGATATCCTAAAAAAAACTTTAATTTATTGGATAAATTAGAAAGGAAATATTATTCATTGGGAAAAACCTTGAAAAATATTTTTTATAAAACCAAAAATAAATTGCAGTTATCTAGCTAAATTTCTCCCTGTGTAAACCAAAGGGTTTCGGGGAAAATGGGGTACAAATTCTAAGAAGCAATACGAAATGCATTTTATTATTTGCCTCAAAAATCACAGACAACTTAGCCAAAAAGTTGGTGAATTTTCAAATAAAGGAAAATATTAATGATTTGCATATTCTGCTGTTTTAAACAACAGTTGTGGTATCAAAAAGTTGGCAGATGTGGGGATTTGGCTAAGTAGTTTGCGAAAGGGCTTAATAAACATTTTTATAACCGACGTTTAGGCACTAAACGTTGCCCAGAAACTAAAGAAAAATGCAATATTTTTTTTTTTTGGCTCATTTTCCGATTATTTGCTTAGGCAGGAAGGCGGGCGGAAAATGCAAAAGAAATTCAAACTGTCGTATTTGAGTTATTCGTAGGATTTGCCGGGTAAGTTGTTACTTCCCCAGGAAGCAGGCGATTTATTATCGCAACTTAATCTCACAAAAACACGTCAAACCTGAAAATCCTGCAGCTCGGCGGCCAGCTCCGTCCCCCTTTCGCCGCACGCCCATAAAAAGTGCGAGGGGGATTGGGATTGGGGATTGAGATTGGGGTGTAGGTATAGCATACATTTGGTCGCTCGCCGTTGGCTTCATAAAAAACCAACTACATGGAGTGCGCATAGCAACAAAAACATGCAGGCAAATCACAGTGTACAGCGCACCTCATCCCTCCCCCCCATCTTATTTTTTTTTAGGAACCCCTTTTGAAAACCCCACCACTGGCAATTTCCATTTGGCTGCCCTTCTGCGGGAGTCTGGCACAGGGAAAAAAATCGTATTGTACTATATTTGTAACACACATCTAGATTAATAAAATAGGAGCTATAAAAAACGGTCAGTAGCAAAATTCACCCAGAACGGATTGACATAAAAATCTACAAAAATCACGTAATTCGTAAAATAATGTTTAATATAATTTACATAAATATTAACAAAAAAAAAAATTAAAATTGAAAATGAATTTAATATTAAAATTAATACTTAAACCCCCTTTAAAGGTGTGTTTTTCAGGGACATAGATCTAATTAATCTTAGAACTTATGTAGATTATATATTCTCAAGATACTCAACAGCACCCTAAGTCACTTAAGATTTTAACCCACAAATTTCGTGCTGTGCACTTCGTTTAGCCGTGTGTTTTCCGTTTGGCTCTTTTTTTTCGGTAACAGTTTTGCCCACTCCTTTTTTCTATTTTCCTCGTTGTGCCATAAAGATTATTATGAAAGTATTTTGCTAAGCTTTCTGAGTTGAGATGAGATGTGTCGGTTGGGTTTTGGCTGGGTTCTGGGTTGGTTCTGGGTTGGTTCTGGGATGCTTCTGGATGGGATTGGGCTGGCAAAGGGTAGGGTTTGGGTTTTTGGCGCCATCTCTGTTGCTCGCGCTATCTGGCGGAGCATCCGTCTCTGTCATGCCATTTGGCTGGCACTCTCGAGGCCTTAAGTGTGCATGCATTATGCCATGTGCAGGACCAGTAAAAGTACCAGGATCGGGAGAAGGAGCAGGAGCAGGAGCAGGAGCCCCCCTCTGTGTATAATATGCATGCATGGATAATTTATCAGGACACTGGCAGCACAGCACAGCTTTAAGTTTGATTTAAGTCCTGGTCCGCAATCGCAATCGGCGCTGCCATGTCCACTGCCATGTCCCCTGTCCAATGTCCAATGTTCCCTGTCCAATGTCCATGTCGCTTTAGTTGGACCAACCGAACTGACTGACAGCAGCTCAAATGCAATTAAATGGCCTGACCGCAGAGCAAATCAAGCACAAATCTCAACTGGACATTCCAACGAAAAACTAGCAAATGCCAATGGTCGGCTTTCAATCCAGGGACGAGGGCTAAAATGATTTCAAGGGGGACTTTCAGTCAATATTAAATTGATTTTATAATTATAAAATTAAAATATATGCCTTCCTGAATTTTTGTTCTTTTCTTGTGTGAACTTTAGCAACCAAAGCTATATGGCAATATATTAAATATTTTTTTTACCAATTTAGAAAAAAAAAATTTTTTAAATTGTAGGTTAAAATTATTTCATGGCGCGCTACGAAAATGTACCAGTCAATATTAAATTAATTTAATAAAATATGTTTAATTTTTATTATGTTTTATATGTTTATTTTTGTCTTTAGAAGAATAAATAAAAAAGTGAAATCATAATTTCATCAGTGAAATAGTAAATGTTTTTGTATACCAAATCATAAAAACTTCTACATATTTCTTTTGTATTTGCTGAAACTTACAATTTACTTGGGGAAAACATGGAAATGTAAATTCTCCAATCGGTTGTGGTAAAGGTGAATTATGATGGGGAAAAAAATGAATGAAAAAAATAGCGAAGAGCCGTGGGCCATGAATCGTACGATAAAACCCTGAAACCCTCATCAGGCATACGAAATCCCCCCCCTTCGCACCACTCGACCCGAATTTCAGCGGCCTTAATCCGCTGTCAGGGGAACGAGAAATTCCATGTAGCCGAGTGTAACAGCCTGGCTTTCTGCCGATGCCCCAGACCTTACAGCATTTTTGATATGCTTGTAGTTGTAGTAGTTTCGGTGTTTTTAAGGGGATTCCGGGATATGGGATATGGGATGTGGGGTGTGGGATATGGGAATGGGAATGGGAATGGTTGGGATGAAGCCGTCTTGGCGCGATGGCATATGGAAATCGGATAGAGCAGGCTGAAGAGCCGGCCAAAGTTGTTTGTTTCTATGTTGTCTTCAGCCGCGTTGCATAAGTGCATTTGTCTGTTATCCCGACGAGCTTTTGTTTCGCCTCGTCCTGTAGTTTCCCCCCCCCCCCCCACACACACCCCTTTCCATTTTCCCACACTAGTCCAGGCACTTGTTTTCAACGGAATCAATTTAGCGTAAGAAGTTTCAGCTCCAAGCTTCAAGTTGTTGTCATGTGCAGGCCAAGATGGGGATGACGGGGCTGAGAGAGCAGGGGCGGAGGTCAGGGGGGGGTCGACCCAGGACGGGCGACCCAGGAGGGGCCAAAAGTGTGGAGTGTATGTGGTGCAATTATGCCAACGACAGCTGCCTGGCAGCCTCGTCGTCGCTCTATTAATCAAAAGTTATACAAAAAGCCAGCGAACTTCGCCACACGACTTGCCCCGCTCTCACCCCCCTTCCACCCACAGTTTTCCCGCTTTTCCTGGCTCATAGCCCCGTTGCCCCATCGCCCTATTCCCAGCTTGATTTTCCAAGCTCTGGCTCCTGGCGCCGGCTTCACTTCCTCATCCTGTTCGCCTTGTTGTTTGCAATTTAACTTTGCTGTGAGCGAAGGCTCTTCATGAGTTGGCCCAAGCTTATGTGCGCAAGCACATAGATGCACTCGAAAAAAATGTTAGGATACCAATTTTTAATTTTGATTTAAATGAATTTTTAAGTAGTAAACAGTCTTTAACTTTTTACTTGATTTTATTCAACATTTTAAATTTTAAATAAAATCAGTAAGCTAAAAAAAAGATTCTAACTATTTTTTTTACTTCTTTAAACAACCGTAAAATTGTGTGTTAATTTATTTATTTTTTCTACTTGTTATTTAAAGAGTCATACCTGATTTTAAACCAATTTAGTCCCAATAAAAACTCAAAATAAAGTGTTTAAGGCCAAGCAATTTATTTTAATAATTTAATCTTGGGCCAACATTTTTTTCTGTTCTGGCTATCGGTGTGTCTGTGTGGCTTGGTGAGTAAAAACAAGATATAATATTTTATGAAAGCTTTGGCAAGCACTTCGCCCCCCTTTCTCCCCAATGGACTGGGACTCATTGGCCATAAATAAATAAGGCAGCCAAACACAATCAAAAACCAATGAAGCAGACCAGCAGCCACAAATGACAGAAGGAGCAGCGAGTGGAGCGAGTGGAGCTCCTGGAGACCGGGCAGCCTCATCATCATCATCGTCCACGTCGTGTCAGCTTTTTGTCCTTGTCCTTGGGCTGCCAGCTCGAGTAGTTGGCCATGATTTAATGCCCTAATCTTTTTCGTTTTTCCCTCTTTTTTCTTATTGTTTCGAGTCGTCGCCTGGTTCCCCCCTGTGCTCCCAAATTGTTCATTTTCCCCAGGATCTGTTCGAAACCATCGCCATGTACACGGTGGAGCAGATCAACGGTCTGCTGTGCTACCTTCTGCGCACCTACCTGCGGATAAACACGGCCCGCTGCGAGTTCTACTCCATCTGGAGGTCGCCGCTGACGATGAGCGAGATTCTGCTGAGGGACTTCCTGGCTGCCTACGTCTTCACCTGCCAGGAGGTGTTCCCCTTCACGTTCTACTACTCGCTGGCCATCAGTGTCCTCGGAGTGGTGAGTGATTATTTGGCTTCAGGTCTATCTTGAATATCATTTTATATAACTGATATCCCACTGGCAGCTCCACAACCTCATCGAGTTCATCGACCTGTGTTCCGAGAAGATGGGCATTCATCTGGTGCGGATGTGGCAGCCACGGAAACTGGCCATTTTCAAGGACATACAGTTGCGGCGCTATCGAATCGTCGGCAGTGTCTTCATGTTTAAGGCGTGGTCGCTACTTCTATACGCCTTGGTTTACGTGAGTATTAGAATCAAAACAAAAATATAAAATATATAACAGATTTAAAATATATTTCAAAATTCTATAAAAATATTTATTCAAGTATAAACCATTTAATCTAAAGTGTTTAGAGCATAAATAAAAATATTTAAAAAAATATAAAATATATTTTAAAAATATATATCAAAATTCTGAAAAAATTAGTTATTTAAGTATCAACCATTTAATCAAAAATCCTTTTGTTTCAAAGTTAAAAACATTTTATTTATTAAAAATTTATTTTCTTAGCTGTAAATTGGGGTTTCCTTTTAGAAACAGATTTTTCTAAGTACCCTTAATATATTAAAAATATTTTCTCTTAGGTCAAGCCGCAGTACATTCGTCCCTGGCTGATGATCTCCGCGATTGCCCTGTTCATCGACGTGTTCTTCCTGCTGGTGGATGTCCTTTTGCATCGCAGGATGTGCAGTCTGCGTTCCTTGCTGCCCTTCTCCTTTCCGCTGATCAATATGCTTTGTGTTCTCTGTGTGAAGACGTCCTTCGAGCGGATAATCAAGGAGTACGGTGCGCAGGATCTTGCCTGGTGATCTTAAAAATTCCCTGTTCACCCAATAAAGCCTACCTTAGCCCAACTCATCCTGCGTGTTTCGATTTTTCATTGCCGGGGGAGGAGGTTTTGGGACACCCAGCGACTGTATTATTCTCGCTTCGGCAAAGTTTTCTGCTTAATTTAATTTGCTGCAGCATTCTAACTCGATTTCGCGCGTTTATCGTTAGGCGACAACTTTTTAATTGCCAGGCGGCGAAAAAGGACACACACTCCCTCGTCCTCGATGTGTTCTATTTTGTTGGCGAGTGTGAAAGGGTGAATGGGGGGTCCTGAGCAAAGGAAAGTTGGGAAATAATAATTTGTAAGCCTTTAACGATAGTTTGAGAAATTAATAAGGGGTCATGTGAAAAGTTTTCAATAGAGATAAATATATTTAAAGGATGTTCTTTTTCTTTAACTGTTATTTTAAGTATCCACTTTGGTTTTTTAAAACACAAAAAAATTTAAACAATATATATACTTTTAATAAAATAAAAAGAATCACTTATAAAGGTGTCTAAAAGTATGCAATAGAAAAATAATGGAAATATATTATTGCATATTTTGCTATTTATCGATATTTAATTTGTGTTTTCCTTTTAAAACATCGATATTAATAAATCAATATTGTAAAAATATCGAAAATATCGATCATTTTCAAGCTCTAATTTCAAGAGGCTCTTAAAAGATCCATTAACCTCAGTTCTTAACATTTTTCTAATTTCTAAGGCAAACTCTGGATTAAGCAGGATTAAACGCAGGTAAACTTCCAAAGTCTTGGTCATCTGAAAAGCTGTCCTTGGATCTGCTTTAATTTCGGCGCTTCGTGATGTGCTTTTCATTTGCCCTAAACGTTTGCGCCATTTGACTTAATGAAGCTTAAAGACAATAAAACGCTTAAGCACACAACTTAGCCACGCCCCAGTTCCCCCTCCCCACCCCCCAGCTCCACCCCTCACACAAACACACGCACACTGACACAACATTGTGTCAACGTCAAACGTCTTTTTCTTGCAACTTTTCTGCGCTCGCGTCATAATTTCTATGAATTTTATACACTTTGATAAGCATTCCATTGGCATGCGAGGCACGTTCGTGTTGCCACCCGTGCCCCCACGAAAACGCCACCCCCCCTGAAGCATTACCCCCTCCCTCCAGCTGTTTGTTTTGCCAACTTTTGTCGCCGTCCATGTAAATCAGGCCAAGCGACAATTAAACGCGCCAAGCACGACAATACTTAGAGCTAATGGCCACGGACCTGAACCTCGGACAATCAAAAAACAGGAAAAAAAAGAACAGAAATAGGGGCGGGCTATTAAGGCGGAAGGGGGCGTGGTGACCACACGAAAAGAAATGCATCTGAATATCAGTTATATATACATTTTTCAAATCTCCTATGAAGGTGTCTAAAAGTAGGCAACACTATATTTTGCATTTTTTTTCTAACTAAAAAACTTATGCAATTTTTTGATTTTACATTCAAATGGTGTTACTTCCAAGAAAAGAAATGCATCTGAATATCAGTTATATATACATTTTTTAACCGAAATTCCAAAGGGGCTTTTAAAACTCATATGAAGGTGTCTAAAAGCAGGCTACACTATATTTTGAAATATTTTTCTAAAAAACTGACTAAAAACGTATGCATTTTTTTGATTTTACATTCAAATGGTTTAACTTCGAAGATAAAATCCCCATTATTTTTCTCTCAGTGCCGGCCAAGCCTTTGGCACTTCCGCTCCCATTTCCGCTCGTTGGCCGAAAAGTGTAAACAATTAAATTTTAATTAGAATTCGCATCGCTTGACATGCGACATGGAAATGGACGAAGGCAGGAAAATGTCAGTTGCCAGTTGTCCGGAAGAGGAGAGGGTGGTGTGGGGATTGGATGGGTGGATTGGGTGGCAAAGTGTCCTCAACCGGTGCAAGTTAAAGCCACCCACTTAACCCACTCACCCAATCATCCACCCACCCACAGACACCCAAACCGCACTTCCGATCTGCGCCACCGACACACAGACATTTCATTTCCGTTCTCGTCTGCTTGTTAATTTATTGGGCACCTCCAGACCTCCAGACCATCAGACCATCAGACCATCAGACCTTCAGACCCCCCGAAAGGCCCTCTGAGTACCGAGTAGCGAATATCCTACCCCCAACCCAACTCGACCGCCTGCTGCGGCTGAGGTGCTCGAAAAGTGCTTGTAAATTAAACGGCTGACAGTTAATAGAAAACCGAAAGCCTCTCATTTGGCACTTTTGCGGCCTGCGCTTTATAAACGTACTATACTATATACACTCGCCGGTTTGATGGATTGCCGGCTTAGTTTTAGCCAGTTAACTGCCGCACTCGACACTCGAATTTATGCCCCCAATTGCGAATGGATGGAAGGAAGGCGGAAGGTGTGGAGGTGGCCGTAAAATACGAGGTGGCAAATCATCGGCTGGCGGCTCGAAACGGGGGCATCTCGAAAATTTTAATGCCCAAATTGTGGCTAATGAAAACGTCTAAAGGTGCTCGGATGATTTGTTGATTTCCTTCGGTGGCCTAACAAGGCCATAAAGATTACGGGTCAACAAAAGGGCAAATAATACAGGCGGCAAATAATACAAAGTCCCCCGAAAGGTCATACATTATTTGTTGGCCCTCGGCAGTGGGGTGGACCCGGTTCAAGGGGTAACTTTAGGGTGGCACTTAATCTCATTTTTATATCGAAAGTCTAAGCAATGAAGAAGCCTATGAAAAAAAACCTTTATTTTTGTTTTAAATTTTTTCACTGTTTTAAATTGACCTATGATCATATTAAAAGCTAATCAAATTTTATTGGATTTCTTCTAATACGCCCTGGCTTTCTTTTAGATTTTTTCATGATAAGTTTTTAGACTATTTTAATGTTTTTACAAAGGGGTTTATAAGTTATCTACTTTTATTTCCCACAGAATATTTGTACACAAATAAATCTTATAAAGTGAACCGAAAGCTAACCTCTTCAGTGGGACTAAATAAATCTCTAGTGACTTAAAATCACTTGGGGGAATATAAAAATGATTTATTTGATGTTGAAATTGAAAGTACACTTTCGAGAGAAGTGTGACTTATGGATTTTGGTTAAATTAAGTATTTCAATAGTTGAGGCAGTCACATATCATACTTTATCATTCAGTTTTGCACCCCATTCAAGTGCATTTGGCTTGTTTTTACCTGCTGAGACCTCTATTGGCAGCTTTATCTTGTTCAACCAGCTGCCTTCCCTTCCCCTCACTCCACTTCGTTTTGCCGTGTTGGCTGCAATTTTAGATCGGATCCGGCGAGTTCCGGTGCTAAACCGAATAAGCCCGGGAGACTGCTGAGCTGTCCCAGCTAATTTTCCAGTGCCCGCGGATCCGGAAGGCAGTGGAAATCGCAGCGGCAGCAGCAGCAGCGGTGGGTTAATCCAAACTGTCGCCGGAGTTGGCAGGCTGACGGCGGAGATGCGGCGAATGTAAACCGGCGTTGACCCAGTTTACTCCAGAGTTATGGCGCCGAGCGGAACTAGCAGCATATTTCCGGTTCTTCGTGCGAGTGAGAGGGAGAATGAGAGGGATGGGGACCCCAGGGATCCCAGGTTCCTAATCTGTAAACCCAAAAAACCTTCCCGGGAACTCATCGATGTTTATGGGAGGCCACTAAATTTCGATAACAATAAAATATGATTTTTGCCTGGCGGGGAAATCAAAGAGCGGGTGCGCATATACAAAGGGAAATGGGGAAAAAGGAAAACACGAAAAGAAATTAAGGAACTGGCCGGCGACCGAACCCGGAAAAAGGACACCAAGTCACTGTGAATCAGGATGGCGTAAAACAAACAACAACAAATATGTCTGAATAAAGGCAAAAAAATATAAACTCCAGTTTTAAAAGGGCCAAAACAAATGTCAAATGCCCTGCCGAAAAAAGTTCGATTATTTGCAGGTACTTAAAAGTGGAAATGTGGAAAAGCGGAAATCGGAAAAGGGCAGCCTGTTGCCCAAAGTGAGTATACCCACAGTCGATCAAGGATGCCGACAGAGCCAACAAAGCGCAGAGTAAATATTACAAAAATGTATTACACAAGGCTTTCGGATGGGCGAATGGGCGGATAGGCGCGGGTGTTTTCCGGAAAATGGAGAAGAGGAAAAATGGCAGACGTGACAAAAATGCTTAAGTGAAAAGTTACGAGCGAGCGGCGGAAATCGCTTTTCCCCCAGCATCTTCTGTTTCTGTTTCTGTTTCCCTTTTCTTTTCTTTACTTTTCTTTACTTTATTTTGCTTGTTTTCCAAGTAACCTCCCCCCCTCTCAGTCACGCTCCCCCTCCCCCTTCACCCACCAAAAAACTTGTTTCGCGCATTTCGCTTTCCCTTCTCCAGCTTTTTTCGGCAGCGTTACGTTTTTGTTTTGCTCTCGCAGCTGCTTAATATTTCCTTGTTTACGCTTTCTTCGGCAGCTGCACTGAGAGAAAATCCATCTAGGAATGTAAATAAAAAAAATTATCAAACATTTTTTTTTTTCAAAATCACACGGAAAGTAATTATTATATTGTCATCTGTTCAAAACAGAATGTATTTTTGGTGTAAACCATTTTTAGCCAAGTTATGGCAAACAAGCCAAAAACAAAAAAACATAATTTTTGTCAAAAACCGAAATCCCGAATTTCCAAAAAAAAAAAAACAGTTTTTTCGCTGAAACAATGGAAATACTGATCCAAATATGGATTGTCCTACCTTTCTGAGCTCGTTATTAAATTTCCAACCGATTGGCATTTAAACCTGGACATTTTATTTTTTTGCCATTTTTTGCAAAAAATCATGATAAAAAAGAACAAAAACTTTATTTTTTCAAAATCGCGTTGAAGGTGTCATGGATTTAATAATTACTTTTTTATCTATTCAAAGCAGTAAATATTTTGGTTGTCAGAAATTTTTTCCCCAAGTTACAGAAAAACAACAAATATAAAAATATTTACATTAGCTTTTATAATATTATATTTTGTAATAGGTGTTTAGTGTAAACTAACATGTTTGTTTCTAATAAGGAGGTTTTATAAATTAGAGTTATTTCATTAAAATTCTTTATATCTTGGGCACTTTAATCGGAATAAATCTGAAATAAATAATTTACAGTTTTCAGATATGAAGAGACTTTGTTTGTGTTATCGTTTTAAACAATTTGATATGAATGCGGTTTCTCTTCGTGTGGTTTTGGGGCTTGGTGGTGCCGGGGAGGCGAGTGGTGCTGCTGCTGGTGGCGCCCCGCTGTTCATCATCCCCTTGGGGGTGGGTTGGTGGTGCGGGTGGTGTCCTGCTCCTGGCTGCTGTCAAACTTTTCACGCACGCCCGCTGACGGCGAGCGATTTCGCCGGTTGCACGGGTTGAATGCGAAGACGAAGACGAGCGCGCTCCAAATCGATTTCCGCTTCATTACGCCACCGCTTATGCGGCGCCCCCGAGCGGCAAAGGCAGCGGCAACGGAGGATCGAGGGAGCACTCCAAATCGTATCAATCATCTTTCAGAAACACTTTGCACACCCACGCACGCCACTCACAAGCTCGAAGGAGCAGCGAGTAAGATGTGAGAGGGTCTCCCTCCCCGAGAGGCCCCCTCCAAAAAATATATATATTCGAACTCATATGTCAGAGACAAGACCCGCAAATTGTTTGTTTGCTTTTGCATGCCATTCTGCCGTCCATCCACTCGAAAGGGAAAACCCCCCAGCCTGTTATTTCAGGCCGCTTTCATGTCATTTTTCAAGTTTACACAAAATATTTCAAGTGTTTGATGTCTTTTGCACCCGAAGCGCATCAATTTCCTCTTGCTTCTTCCGCCCCTCGAGCTCCCCGATTCGGATTCAGATACAGATTCAGATACAGATACTGATTCGCAACTAATGCTTTTCTTTTTTGCTGTCGGGCTGCCTGCTGCACAAGCAACTCAATTAAAATGTAAGGCAACCGCAAGAGGCGGCGTAAAAAACATATAAATATGGCGCATACGCCGCGTAAATCCATAATTGCATTTGTTTGTTATCGCCGATGCCACGTGACCGGGTGGTTTGGGGTGGTTTGGGGTGGTTTGGGGTGGCTGGGGTGTTCCCAAGGTGGATCCAATAACAACAAGCCAACAGTCGACGGGCAAAGCCCCATGTATCCGTGCCATCGCCACGTACCGATAAACGTTTTCCCCCGCCCAATTGCCACACAAAAAATCAAAACAATATTAATTTAATCACATAAATAAGGTGTATATCTTGTGAGTGAGTTACAAATCACTGGGGTGTTCGGAGCATAAATCATAATAATGGAGACATTTTTACTTGCCCCTGGAAAATTAAATCAAATAAAATAAAAATTATAAAGTAGAATTTTTCTTAATTTAAAATACTAGTTAGACAAATTTCATTAAATTAAAGAAGCTTTGTGTAATGTATATGAAAATTCATCTTTAACTTTAAATCAAAGCCAAAATTTCTAGAATTCAGTGGAAATATTTTTAATTTAAATTTAATATTTAAAAAATTCCAAAAATATTTAAAAAACTAAGAATATTTTTACACCTAATTTTTTATTTTTTGGATTTATAATTCCAGGCTATTTAAGAGATTTCCCAGAGAAATTGCTTTTCGGCAGGACATTCGGGGTCAGGATGTTTTTATATGCATTTCGTTGCATTTCCACTTCAATTTGAACGTGCAATGTATTTTTAAGCACTCAACAGGGCGGTCTGCAGAATGATGCAGGGGGGGATGTTGTGGGGTTGGGAGTGCCCCTGCTACCCCCCTTTTTTGGTGGCAACAATTGCCAAGTGCAGCCAGCAGCAATGATGATCATCAGCAGCAGCGGCGGCAACATCATGATGATTGCCACTTGAGCGAGTTTTTCCGCTGAGTTTTCTCTGCTCGCTTTTTCTTTTTTTTCCTTTTTTGTTTTTAACCCACTGAAAGCAGCAGCAGTTTTCCCGAAACCCTCCACCGCATGTGTGGCTGGTCAATTATTTGTTGCTACTTTATAAACTGCGACCACTTTTGTTGTAGCTTTCGCATAAATTGCGACCCAGTTCTATTTCTTTTCATTTATTTTAATTTTATTTAGCCAAAAACCTCTGCGGTTCGTTCGAAATATATATGGAAAATGGGAAATCGGGAAATCACACCCTTCGAAAACAAACTTTTCGTATAAATTTCAGGCAATAATATTTATTTAACTGAAAAATCGCCGCCTTTTGTTGTCGCCTCGAAGGGAAAAGAAAGCAAAGGGCACACAAGCACCTGCTTAGGCGAAACGCCAGACGATCCCAGTATTTTCGGTAATTTGAAAGTAATTCGTTTAAAGAAATTTACGTGATTTGCCTAACAAGCGAGAAAGTTCGGAATGCCGAGTCTCGGTTCTCGGGATATTGAGTTGTTCAATGACACGCCATATTTCCCATTTCCCATTTCCCGGGGCGGGTTAATATGTGCGCCGTTTGCGTGCCACAAAATTATTGCCTAATCACTGCTCAGGGTCCTTCTTTTTTTGCGGCCCGGGATGAGCAGAGATTGCGGGGGAATGGACGCGGAGATAAGGACTAGGAGACCATGGACCAAGGACTATGCAAAGGCGAAGGCGAAGGCGACATCGGTGGCCGAGCAGCGGCGAAAGTAGCCGCAAGTAAAAGTTTCTTCCCTCAGCCAATTTGGAGCCAAAAGAAAATTTGTAGGCTATAGAAAGTTTTGGCCCCCAAACCCCATCCCCCCTCCCCCCACTCCGCCACTGACCGAGCTTCGGCGTATAACTTTTCCATGTCTAAATGCGGGACACTGCGAGAAAATCCAAGGGGAAATATTACTTTTAATATGATTTAGCCAATGAATAAGATTCAGGGTTCTAAGAATTCATATAACATATATTTTATTTTTATTTATTTAATTTATTAAACATTTTATTAATATCTTGTGCAATTGTGAAAAATAATGTATTGATATTTAGTTTTATTTAATATTTCATTAATTTGAATATGAGTAAGCCAATGAATAAGATTCAGAGCTCTAAAGTTTATCAAAAATATATATTATTTTTATTTATTCAATTTATTTAATTTATTTCACATTTTATTTATAGTGTATCGTGTAAAATAATATATAGATATTTATTTTTATTAAATACTTAATTAATTTTATTTTGATTAAGCCAATGAATAAGATTCAGGGTTCTAAGAATTCATATAAAATATATTTTATTTTTATGTTTTTAATTTATTAAAAATGTTATTTACAATTTTGCAATCGTGAAAAATAATATATATTTATTTTTATTAAATATTTAATTAATTTTAATTAATAAATCAGTTCTTAAATAAGTTCTAAAATGTTCCTTGAAAGAAGCCTGATGGGTAAGGTAACTATTTAAAGGATTTCCTAGATCCCTAGGCATTTTTTAATTTTGTTTTTTTTTTTTTGTGATATAATAGATCCGCTTTTCTTGCCGTGCATATCTGTGTGTATATATCTCAATGTTTAGTATACCTACACTGTTTTTGTCCCGTTTAGTCTATCTCTGTTGTTTAGTGGCCCTACGGCAGTCCAACGGGGGCGTGGGCGTGGCCATGGCCCTGGGCCGTGGGCGTTTTTGGGCGTCTGGGCGTGGCATGTGGAAAAGTTTTTCGCCGAACGTTCGGCTACCAAAAATAAACAGCCAACAATGGCAAGTGGCAGCGGTTAAGCTGACAGAATGCTGAATGCGGGATGGAAACAAGGAATAGGGAACAGGGAACAGGGATCTGCTGGATAAGGCGCTGAAAACTCGGGGCCAGCGGCAGGCAGTCGGAAAAGTGGGAAAAGTCGGAAAACTCGGCGAAAGTCGGGATAGTCGCTCAGCGGTAAGAGCGCAAAATGAAAACAAATTGTGTTTTATATACTTTCCATTAGGGTTACTCGGGCGAGCGGAAGATGCAAGTTGAAGGTCGTTGTCGTTGTAGTTCCTCCAAAGGAAGGAAGGAGAACGATGATGATGATGGGCACTCCTTGGCCGGATGATGGATAATCAGGCGACTCAGCTCCGAATAAAGTGATAAAGCACAACGTGACGAAGAAGTTCAGGTCGGATGACTCGGGGCCCCGAGCACCGTGGTCACTTTGGCCCAAAAACGATTCTCTACCAGATTTCATTGAGTTACTCGACTACAAATTGACTGGCCAAATTCCGTCCAGCATCGTGATAAGCATCCAGTGAGTGATGTCCGGTGATTAGGATGAAATCACCAGGAACTTATGATTAGAGTCTCTCTCAGGAACTTGATAAAGTATTATTTAGTAAAACAATGTGAGGCTAGAACGAATAAATAAATATGGTGTTGCTTATCTTACGGTTGTTGGAATTTTTGATGATAGATACCTATACCTTAAAATCCAATTATCAACTTATAAGGTTAGAACTAACAACTTTGAATCGTATTATTGTAGAGATAACAACGATAACAACTTTGAATCGTATTATTTTAATGATTAACGATTATATTCCTAATGTAAAAGAGTCCTTTTTAAAGACTTTCAAAAGTTATTACCAAGGAAAAGGGAAGGGGAAAGACAGGTGGGGACGTAGCTCAGCGGTAGAGCGCTCGCTTTGCATGTGAGAGGTCCCGGGTTCAAGACCCGGCGTCTCCATAAGCTTTTTCCTTTTTTAAATCCAATCAAATAGGGTTTTTGTTAATGGAAAATGCTTATTTTTTACTAGGCCTATTTTTGTACCCGTTACTCGTAAAGTAAAGGGTATATTGTATATTGTATTTATTGCCTTATAAAGTATATATATTCTTGATCAGGATCACTAGGCGAGTTGATCTAGCCATGTCCGTCTGTCCATCTGTCTGTAAGAACTCTGAGATAAAAGTATAAAAACTATAAAAGCTAGAAGATTGGCATTAAGCTAGCAGATTCTAGTATGTAGATTCTAGCGCAAGTTTGTTTCCTCATCGTGGTCAGCGGTACCAATACTTTCCGGTAGATGGTGCAATACATTTTCAAAATTGTCTCGGTGATGGCGCCATCTAGCGTAAGGCCTTGGAACCGCTGACAATGCAAGGCAGAAATGCTGCAGGTGCTGGAAAAAAGCTGCCAGCTTTAAAAAATTAGTTTAACTATTTGTTCTTTATGACACCCTCTGGTCACTCTAGCTTTCAATATGTCAATGCAAGTTTAAAATTATTTGAAATGGGGCGCGCGAAATTTATTCAAGACGGTATTTAAGTTATTTAGCTGAGTAATGGGTATCTAGTAGTCGAGGCACTCGACTATAGCATTCTCTCTCTTGTTTCTCTATATAATATTGCCTAGAATTTTGAACTTATCTAATCAAATATTATCAAGGGGACGTAGCTCAATGGTAGAGCGCTCGCTTCGCATGTGAGAGGTCCCGGGTTCAATCCCCGGCGTCTCCAGTGTTGAATCTATCTTTTTTGTCCTTTTTATTTGTTAACTGTCTTTTTTGGTCGATTCGATCACCTGTTATGGATTTTTGGTCCGGTTTTTTTTAGTTTTCTTTGATTTTGTAACATAATACAACTAACTCCAAATCCTGCCTGAGGACTTTGGTTAAAGATCTTGCGCCTCCGGTGTTGGAAAGCTCCTAAAATTTGCATTTTGGTTTAGAAAATATTTATTTTTTTATCAGGCTTTATTTCCTTTTTGTGTTATTTCCTGGAATTTTGGCTAAAACTGTCAAGTAATTCAAATAGTTTCAAGGGGACGTAGCTCAATGGTAGAGCGCTCGCTTCGCATGTGAGAGGTCCCGGGTTCAATCCCCGGCGTCTCCAGTGTTGGAAAGTCTTTTATTTATTTTTTTAGCGAACACATTTGTTTTTAGTACTAAGCCAAGATGATGGCACTATCTTATTATTTTTGATTAATAAATAAATAGTATTTACCAATTATGTTTTACAAATAAATGGTTTAAGAGGTCCCTAAAAGTGTAATTAAGTCTTGAGTGCCCCTGATTTGTTAACGCCTCCGTTTACACAGATGGTTGCCAAAATTGAAATATTAAGCCAAACAAATCAGGCTGGCATTCGACACGCGCAACGTTTATC
Source organism: Drosophila pseudotakahashii (assembly GCA_035046095.1). Lineage (NCBI taxonomy): Eukaryota > Metazoa > Arthropoda > Insecta > Diptera > Drosophilidae > Drosophila > Drosophila pseudotakahashii. The sequence goes on along the minus strand of JAWNOE010000105.1, from coordinate 8,467,939 downwards.
AGTTTCGGTTTCTCGTTTTCTTTTTGGCAATGGGCTATGCAACCCACACACAAACACACACGCACACAAACAGCAAACCGGAAGTGGGAGCGGAAGCGGAAACAGACGAAAGGGCTGAAAATGGCCGGCGGCAACGATGATGATGATGATGATGCCGTCTGATGTTGCTCATTCCGTTGGCAGGACGAAAACGAGTTGGAATAAGGGGGAGAAAGGAGCTCACGCGCTCATTGACGTTGAGCAACGCTTATTGGCGTACTTAATCCTTTTGGCAAATTCCAATAAATTACAAGGCGGACCAGAGACCAGCGACCATCGACAGACGGCGGCATCAAGGCCAAAACATTATCCTCTGGGAGTCGTAGAAAAGGCAAAGCACAACAACAACAAAAAAAAGGAAGCACAACGGAAAAAATCATCAATAGGCCATGATGAGTTTCTGATTGCAAAGCACAAAAAAGGGGGGAGTGGAAAAGTGGGGGTGGGGGAAAATGGGAAAATACGTGGGGAACTGGGATGACAGCGGACCCCGTCGTTGCCGATGATGGCTCCCTGATTGTCCGAACGATGCGGCCATGTCACACGGGTTAGCCTTCTCCCGGGAACGTCGCATCGGGATTGGTGACTTTGGGCCAGTCATAAAATCGAACTGACATTTTATGTTTGTCCGGGTGCCTACTGCCTACCTTGAAGGCGGGGGCCAACTTAAATTGAATGCCAGCCCGCGCCGAAAATACTGCCTTCTACACTGGAAAATTGAATGGCAAACGGAATAAAATATGCAGGGAATTTTTTAAAATGTCTGTGTTTTTAATTAATTATTATTTAATAAATATAAATATGTTTTCTAATTTCTAGTTCCTATAAAAAATAATTATTTTATGAAAATAATTTTATATTTTTTTTACCTGTGTAAAAACTTAAATAAAAATTGTAAGAGTTTATAAACAATTAAAAGTCGGTTTCCAAGGGCAGTTACTTAAATATTCTGTTAGGATAAATTTTAAAATTAAATTAGAAAAATACATTTTAAAATAAGCTCTTAAAGAATCTTTTCATGGCATTATTATAAATTAATTAATAATTATAAAAATTCAAATTATACAGATGCATTTTTAATAAATCTCTTCTAAAATCTTTTCATGGCATTATTAGAAATGTAATTATTTTGAATTAATTATTCTTAAACATTTACAAGGCAAGTCTCAAAGTTTTTCTCTCAGTGCTGGCCTTGTCTGTTGCTGTATTTTATGGCATTGTGCGCTGGCTTATCTCTGGCTCCACTTGCTCCGCTCCGCACCCCTTGGAAAACCCACTCCACTCCTTCGGATCGTCTGCCGTTTTTATTGTAAATGCTTTGCATATTTTTGATTGGCTTTCCGACGACCCCTGGCCAAATAAAAAAACAATAAGAATCCTTTGTTCCTGCCGCTGGGCAGAGGGAGTGCTCTCCTGTCTTCCCTTAATTTTATTTACCCCACTCCTCGTAACTCCAGGTTACTCCTGGCTACTCCTGGCTACTCGGGAAACTCCAGCTGCTCCTCGACGGTGAGAAGCTTGCCCCCAAAGAGGCTGCCATCGATGCGCCGACAGTGGGCCAAGAGGCGGGGATAGGTGGCCAGGATCTCGGCCAGCTCCATATTGGGCATCTGGGTGGTCAGTATGGCCGTTACATGGCCAAAGACCAGGGCGTCCAGGGCGCAGGGTCGCGAGCCGCAGAGGAAACCACCGCCGCCCTCCTCCTTCGCCTCCTGGCTCTCCTCCAGTTGGGCGACCAGCGCGTCGGCACACAGGCCCACCTCGTGGATCACCTGGTCGTTGTCCAGCTCATGCCACTGGTAGACCTTCAGCAGCCGCTGGGCCTCCCGCTGCCTCGTCATCCGGCGCATCACACTCAGCGGCCAGGGATGAGCGACTGCGGTGCGCGGTGCCGTGTACCGTTGATAGTTGACCGCGTCCACGAAGCTCATGTGGATCTCGGCGAGCGTAAAGACATTCTCCACATGGCCCACCAGACAGCGGACATCGTCGCGCTGATCCTGGGACATCCAGCTGCCCAGCGAGCTGCCCGCCTGCATGGCCTCCACCTGGGCGACAATGGGCTCGAACTCGGCGAAGGTCTTCACGGGGCCCAAACGGAGCAGCGGCAGGTGGGTGAGGCGACCACCGGGCGACATGAACTCCGCATTCGCGCTGATCCGCTCCGAAAAGGGCAGGCCGCACATCCGCAGATAAGTCTTTACCGCCAGGCAGCTGGAACGCTCCGGCAACAGCAGTTGGCTCTCTTCGGGCGGCTGGTGCAGATGGGCGTCCGCCGGCCACGCCTCCACCTCCTGCGCCTCCTTGGTCTGCGACTGCAGCAGGGCAGCCGTGAGGTTTTGCTCCAAGTCCATGGCTTAAATTTTGACTAAATTCAATGGGGTTTCGTTTTCGGGGCCAGCAAAATTGGTTCGATGAGGTATGGGTGACAGTTGTGGCTGTGGTGACTTTGAAAATATACTTTAATCTAAATAAAGAGGGTTGCCAAATCACAAAACACTTTCAGATGTCAAAATGGGTGTCTAAAAGTATGCAACAATATATTTTTAGTCCAGAAGTGATATGAATTCAAAGAGGAAGACGACTATCCCTTATTCACTGCATACTTTTAGGCTGATAAATATATTTTTAATTACCACAATTAATGGTTGGTATTTTTTAACTTTAAAAATAAATAGTAAAATAGAACATTCATTCAAATGTTTTACACGAAAACGAATTATAAAGAGAAAGGCCTAATATTTACCCAACAGAGAAATTTAATCAATAAAAATAATAAAGCATTTAGAAACACTTTTTCAGATTTCAATGATAACAAGAAATAAAAGATGAATGAATATCAATGACAAGACAGCTAAGTTGAAACGAAAAGCATCCATCAAACAAGAAAGAGCCCACTGAGTATGCATTTTGCCGCTTGATTAATTTATAATTTTGTCATTTTACCCCATAATGAATTGCAAAGTGCCTAATCTTCAGAGCGAGAAAGAGAGCTTGGAAATACTCTTAAAGTTTGTTTACACTCGGAATTCGCTTCGCATTGATTGCTTCTTGTTTTCGGAAAGCATTATACTGATGGGCAAAACTGATGGGTAAATATATGGCATCTAAGCATTTAATTGGACTGCAATTAAAGGAATCGAAATTGGGATTTTGAAATGTGCAATTAGCAGCGCAGAAATGTGTAGGCAAATAAACAATATTTGCAATTAGGGAAATAACTTGAACTCAAACTGCCGGAGGACACAATGCGTTGAACACTGGACATTGGACATGAAGAGCTGTCGGCTACCATTTGGCCGTTGACAGGATTCACTTTTCCACTGAAAAATCAGTTTCAGCTTCAGTTTCGCTTTGATGATGGAAATGTTTTGTGAATTTTCTGCTCAAATGGACATTCTGGCAATTAATCATTGGCGGCCACTCGTCGTTGGCCTAAAAGGTTTGGCCCACTCCCTTTTGGCCCACTCCCTTTTGGCCCGGAGTACCGCCCGCTGGTTTTGGGCCGACAGCCTCGCGGACTGCAGGAGGATGAGGATGATAAATTGCTCGGCCGGAGCATTATGCACAGTTTTGCGGCTGCTCTCATCCTTGAGGACTCGAGTGTACGCACGAGGAGCGTTTCATGGATCATCAGGTACGAGGAGATGGCGGACTCTCCATGACTGCTAATTGAACGGCCTTGGCGATGAACGTCTAGGCCTGCACAGGAAAAAAATAAAATGAAAAAAAAAGGAAAACGAAATATAAAAACTTTTTTTTATTTTTTAAATCACTTTACCTATTTATAAATATTTAGTTTGTTTTTTATTTGAATGTCTTTAAAAATTACAATAAATAATATTGATAAGGTGTCTAAAAGTATGCAACAAAATATTTTGTTCTTAAAGGCATTGTTTATTTTTCCATTGCATACTTTTGGACACTTATATTTCTATGTAAATAGTACAAAGCTCCGAGGAATTTGGCTCAACTTCAAGTATTTTCTAAGGCAAAACAGCCATGCCATTTGGGTGTAGGTTTTCCATTTCAAATAACCAATTCGGCTGGCGTTGACAGCTGCGAAAAGGCGCCGTGCAATTGACGGATTATCCCATTTCGGCACTCGCCTTGACCTTATTAGTATTCCCGCGACGTTCGAGCCCCGAGACTAATTTAACGCCAAATTACGATTTTTGGATGAGAGTTTTTGATTTACTAGCCACGTTCTAGGCAAATGAAAGAGTAAATACGAGGGACAAGGCGTTGTCGTTGATTGATTTGGTCGAGGGCTTCTGGGAATTCCATTCCCCTGGCTTCCTTCTGCGTCCTTTGACAAAGTCCCAAGAACACTGGAAAATTAATTAAGCCACACAGCAGCCACTTCGGAATCGAACGAGTGATATCCAAGCCAGCTGAGGTGAGGATAGAGGGTAAAAGGGTGCTCAGGATTCAGAATTCAGAACTCAGGATACAGAGGATGTTGGCCTGCTTGAGACATCGTTTCGGCAACAAAAGCCAACAAAAGGCAACAATTCTTACCCACTAATAAAGAATAATATGACTGCCATAAAACTCAATTTATTACCGAAATGTCGACAAGCAGCAGACTTTTGTGCGTATGTGTGCCACTGTGTCTTATTCGCTTTCTCCTTTCACTCGTTGTGTGTGTGTGAAAATTACGAGCAACGGAGAAAGCAGGCGAAAGGAGAACGAATGACGTACGGAAGTGGCAAACAGCAAAAGTTTATGCTGCCATTTTTGTTTGGCAATTTTCTATTTCTATTTCAATTCCGAGGCGTCGTTTTATTTGCATTTGGTGTGAGAAATGTGTGCGCGACTTGCGACCCTAACTTGGCCTTTTACCTTATCAGTGATACCCTGTAGATATAGAACAAGTTATATAACTTGGAACTATGCTTACAGAAAATAAAAGTTTGAGATTTTCTTGAAAAACGTTTCTTAATATAATTTAATTAATTTAACATTTTAAAGATTTTTTTTAAAGATGTTTTATTTTTAAAATATATATTTTTTATTCAAACATGATATATTATATATAAAATTTATTTAAAAATTAAATTATTATTTATGGAACTTTAATAACTAAGTAATAATAATAATAATATTTACAATAATGTTAAATATTATAAAAAATCAAGTTACTGACTTAAATATTTTTCTATATAGTTGTACAGGTATAGGGTACTTTTGAAGTTCAATCCCCAAGCCTCGTAGCATCGTAAGTCTTTGCTTTTAACGTAATTCTTTCGCACGGCTCCCTGGCTCCTGCTGCTCCTCCTTCTTCCCTCTGCATTCGTTTCATTTTCATCTTTGTTGTGCAATTTTATTTGCTATTTTGGTTTTGTGCTCCTCCATTCCACGTTGCTGCTTGTCTTTATTATTATTTTGTTTCTACAGTTGGCGATTTGTTGCTTTTTGTGTTGGCCATTGGTCGTTGGTCGCTGCCATTGTTGGATATTGCTGGATATTGTTGGCCAGCTGTTGGGCGCACTTCCACCGGCCGCTTTGTGGCCACAATTCGGGGGAGTCCCTGTCCCAGTGACAGGGATCCTCGCTCTGGATGCCGCTAAATAACCGTTTGGCTGAGCTAATCCACGGCCACATTGTCCATTGTCTGGGACAGATAAGCGGGCATTGGACACTTGGACATTGGGCCACGAGCAGATGGCAGCAGCAGGAGTCGCACAAAAGAAGGCATCGTGTCCAAGGCGAGGACACAGTCACAGAAACAGAAGCAGCCGCTGATTGCCTGCCGGGATAAGGCCAACAATCCACTTGTTAAACCATTCTAGGGCCCGGGTACAGGTTGCTTCAAAGGTGCTTTTCATAAATAAAATACAACATTTAGTAAGTACAAGAATTTTCGAAATGTTGTTAAAGAAATTCATATACATCTATATAAGCATTCGTTCAACACCGCGTATTAGTAATGATCTTGTAAGCCTTGCTCAAAATTAATCATACGCCATGTGGTACATGCCAAATATTCTTAACTTATAGTTTTCGATATAATTTTTAGAATATTTTTTAAAATATTTAAATAAATGAATGTAGAAAATATACTTAGAAAGTCAGATTGTAATATATTCAACACTCCGTATGAGCATTAAAATTACCAATGATCTTTCAAGCCCTGCTCCAAATTAATCATACGTCATGTGGTACGTGACATATATTACTTAACTCATAATTTTCGGAATATTGTTTACAAAAAGTTTAAGAATATTTTTAAAAATAATTTTCAGACACAAATTCACATACAGCCAAATATTAATATGTTCCACACTGCGTATGAGTAATATACCAAACAGTGATCTTTAAAGCCCTGCTGAAAATTAATCATACGCCATGTGCTACATGCCATATATTACTTAACTTATTACCTTAGATAAAAGCTGCTTATGAAACCACATCTTCTTTTTTTGTCGAAACCTCCAGTCAAATGCCAATTTGCAATGCCGGGAATATTTGCGGTTGTCCTGATGGAACCATTACGTCCCAGATATCCATTAAGTAGGATGGAAAATGAAATGGAAAACCTTTTATGTTACATTAAATTTGACTGCGTGCCGAGTGACAGAGTAACAGAGTAAATGGGTAAATGGGGAAAGGGTCCTGCTCCTCGCTGCTCCTTGCTGCTCCTTGCTGTGTGCTCGGTGCCTCTGTGTCCTGGCTGGCGGGCTTGTCAAAGTTGTCGCAACATTGTGGCGCTGTCAGTGTCATTGTCGCTGCAAATTATGGCGGCCTGAATGCGTAAATGATGCTTAATTAACATTTACCCGGACTCCAGCCAGGCGAATCGGGGAATGTGGTGTGCTGGGGCCAGAAATTGCAAGTTATGCGCGCTTCCAAGCCAAAAATAAGCAACTGAAACGAGGCCAAGTGGTGGAGCGGTAAGAGGAGGTGGCAGTGGGAGTGGGCAGACGGTGGCAAAGTGGGCCAAAAAGGTGAGGCGAGCGGAAGGCATGTAACAAAGCCACAAAAGCGGATGCTATATGGCGAAAAAAGAACACGAAATTGGTCGTGGAGCTACTAAATTGGTAAAAACGAAAAAAAACACTTGAAAAAAAAATTAAAATTTATAAAGAAACTTAATTTTAGTGTTGAAAAAGTGTAATTTCAATTAAAAAAGTTACCCAAAAGTATGCAACAAAAGCCGAAATCGAATAAATATATTTTATTGCATACTTTTGGACTCCTTTTTAAGAGTTTTTAGATTCCTTAGAGGTTTTCATCTTCCAGTGCAAGACTGCAAACGCTTGCAGCGTCACAAATAAGTTTTCGACATGTTCGGGTTAATCGGAACTAATTGCAATGTCGGGCACAAAACCCCTTTCGCCTTCGCCTGACCCTAATTAAACCATAAGTCAGATAAAGCCGGCTCGCAGCCCTGGCACGCACTCATGGAAATCACTTAGCCGAATTAGCCGGGAAAACCGAGATGCTGGCCAGGCGAAAAAGGGAAACGAGGCCGAGACGAGACGAGATGAGACATTGCGTCAACGTCAACATAGTCAACTATGTGGCCGGCCAGGTCCGCTCGGGAAAAAGGCGGGCAAGGATTTATAGAGGCGGGGGATATAGAGAGATATAGAGGCAGCCGTAGGCGGGAAAGGACACGCTTTTAATACAATTAGAGCGCTTAAGTTAAGTGCTCCCAGACTACGCAGATGGCCAGATGCTGGTGGCCCTCCGTCCCGTTCCGTTCCGTTCCGTCCCTTCCCACCGATCTTGGGGCCAATGGCACTTTAAGTTAATGGCGTAAGCACAAACGACAGGGGCGTCGAAGGGGGGCGGGGGGTACAGGGTTGCAGTCGGAACAACAAAGGATTGAACTTTGTTAGGGACAAGCGATAAATGAAATGAACTACAGGTGGACGAGAACTTGGGGTGGGTTTCGTTTTGTTTCGTTTGGTTTCGTTTCGGTTCGGTTCGGTCCAGTCGGGAGTGGGTTAGGTTAGGACGGCATCTGGGGTTCTTGGGTTGGCCCAGGTTAAGTTGAGTGCCAATGAGAGCAAGAACGAGGCAATAAATAAGGAATAACACGGCTAATGAGGCGGATGAGACACGCAGATACCTTTTAAGTGTTCAAATAATTTGCATAACATGTTATTAAATATTTCGGTTTTTTTTAAGGGGTAGGGTCACAATTTTTTTCGAAAAATTTAAAAACCGTTCAAATGTCCATATTTAAATGCCAATCGATAGGGAATTTAATTACGAGCTCAAAAAGGTATGACATTTCATATTCTGACAGTTATTTTTCATCTTACGCCAAAAATACTGATATTTTTGTGCAAAAAAACACGATTTTGGTTTTTTGCGTTTTTTTAAGGTCTAAGGTCACAATTTTTTTCCAAAAATTTAAAAACCGTTTAAATGTCCATATTTAAATGCCAATCGATAGGGAATTTAATTACGAGCTCAAAAACGTATAACACTTCATATTCTGACAGTTATTTTTAATGTTATGCCAAAAATACTGATATTTTTGTGCAAAAAAACACGTTTTTGGTTTTTTGCGTTTTTTTAAGGTCTAGAGTCACAATTTTTTTCAAAAAATTTAAAAACCGTTCAAATGTCCATATTTTAATGCCAATCGATAGGGAATTTAATTACGAGCTCTAAAAGGTATGACAATTCATATTCTGACAGTTATTTTTCATCTTACGCCAAAAATACTGATATTTTTGTGCAAAAAAACACGATTTTGGTTTTTTGCGTTTTTTTAAGGGGTAGGGTCACAATTTTTTTCGAAAAATTTAAAAACCGTTCAAATGTCCGTATTTAAATGCCAATAGATAGGGAATTTAATTACGAGCTCAAAAAGGTATGACATTTCATATTCTGACAGTTATTTTTCATGTTACTCCAAAAATACTGATATTTTTGTGCAAAAAAACACGATTTTGGTTTTTTGCGTTTTTTTAAGGGGTAGGGTCACAATTTTTTTCGAAAAATTTAAAAACCGGTCAAATGTCCATATTTGAATGCCAATTATTTCTCAAGTTACGTCAAAAATACTGATATTTTTCTCATGTTACACCAAAAATACTGATATATTTGTGCAAAAAAACACGATTAAGATTTTAGTGAAAAATATCGATTAGAATTTTGTATTAAATATATAGATTTCATCTGCGCAGTTTTCTTCATAGTTTGGCCAAAAAAGGTCCCAAAGTAAAAAGAATAACAGATTTGAACAACTGAGGTCCTTAGCCTACGTTCCTTATCACTTTTTGACTGATTCTCAAAAATAAATTGATTTTCGAATTTCTGCGATTTTTATAAGGGGTAAGGTCACAATTTTTTACCAAAAATTTAAAACAGCTAAAATTAAGATTTTTGCCAAAAATGTCGATTAGGATTTTTTATTAAATGTATAGATTTTATCTGCGCGGTTTTCTTTTTAGCTTGGACAAAAAAGGTCCCAAAGAAGAAGAATAACAGATTTGAACAACTGAGGTCCTTAGCTAACGTTCCTCATAATTTTCTGTCTGATTTTCAAAAATAAATTGTTTGGCCAATTTTTGCGTTTTTTATACGGATTGCACTTACACTTACTCACCGATTGACTAACGCCGCCACTTCGCCAGGAGCACCACCACCACCCACAGTCCGGCGCCCACAATTTGCCATCATCATTGTCGCTGTTCGCGTCGCCTGCTCCTGGCATAGTGTTAATTGAAAATTAATGGCGCGATGGCAAAAAACTAAACATGAACATTTTCGCTGACTCGCCACTCGGTTCGCGCAATGGCCGCCAGGTGTCGCTTCTGTCGGGGGAGGAAAAGCGGGGAAAAGGCGCGAAAATCGGCTGGCTGTGAGTCGCTGGCCTGAAGTGCTAAGCAAATTAACATTTCCATAATTAAATGCGGATGACGTGGGCAAAGGGTGCAAAATGGTGTTTTATACATAAATAATACCTACATATATATATGTATCAGGTTATATATTTTATATGGGTGGAAAAAAAAGAAAGAATCTTCGGGCCGTTTTTAATTGTGATTAATTGCGAATTTCTGTGCCCTCATCATCATCACGGCCCTTTCCCCACTCTCTCCCTTTCCTTTTCCACCCATTTTGTGTGCATATAGTATTTCCCCGTAGTATTTTGCGGAGGCGCAAAAGTTGCGTGGGCACTGGGCGTGGCACGCTGAACAGATGCAAGCGATGGCGACAATGGCTTAACACTTTGACCGTATCCCGATTTTCAGCCCCCTACAACCCCCTCTCCCCCGACAAGTGAAGGTTAAATTAAAATAAGTGGGTGTATGGGCAAAAGTAAAATTCAAAATAAGGGTGAAAGCGGAGCAAAGTAAGATGAAAATTAAGGAGGCTGGCAGGCAGAATAATGACCAAGTAAAATAATACAAAGGATGAAGGACTGTGAAAAAATTAGCGAAACTATCCAAAAAGTAGAGGTTAACTAGAGGTTAATCTTAATATTAATAATAATAATATTACAAAAATATTATTTAATTTAAATAAACAATACTATTTAATTTAAATTAATAATCATAATATTAATATAATGTTATTTCTCTAAGTAAAGAAAATAAAGATAGATAAATAATCTTAAATCTTTTAAATATTAAATAATAACGATTAAATTATCTATTAATATGAATAAGCTCGGAAAGAATGCCTTGTAATTTAACTACGCAGCACGAAAAAGCTTAAAGATTTCCAGGGGGCATTGAAAAGCCATTTGAGAGTCGCCGAGGATAATTTTACAAATGGGAAAATTCAAATAATTGGTAGTAAGAAGAAAATACGCTCTGCCATTCCAAGTCTGGGCGACGAAAAGTCAAAGTCAGTCGGCTCGTAAAGCCAAGGCCAACACATACATACACACACACCCACACACTGTAACACACCCACAGCTGTCTTGGCCACAGTTTTCCCAGCGTATGAGCCTTCTTTGTTTGTGTGGCAGCCCACTTAACACAATGTTTGTCTTGGCAATTACACGCGCCTCCTTCAGCGCTGTCCGAAATTTGTTGCCAAGCTAAATTTGATTGTCAAACGAGGGAGAGGGGGAGGGAAATCGGAGGGGGGGAGGGGGGATTTTCCTGGTGGGGCAGGTTCGACTTTGGGGGGTGCCAAATGGAGACTACACTTGAGCAAACGAATAATTCCATTACTTAACATTTGAGTCGCAAATAAGGCACGCATCTTGGTCGGAAAAGTCGGGAAAAACCGAGGGCAAGTTTTATGTGCCACCGTGCGTGTGTGTGTGTGTGTGTGTGTGTGTGTGTTTGGCTATAAATGTCTCCTGTGACCAGTGGCAACAATGGAAAAGCTGCTGCTTAAGTGATACAAAATGCAAATACTTTGGATACGTTGATGATGGAGGAGCATTTGTTTGTGGCTGCACTGAAAACAAATAAAACAAATAAAATTTAAAAATGAAGAGAGAGCTATTATATTATTTAAATTATATTTAAGTATTTTAATACATTTTTTAATTAATAATTTCATTTGAATAAGTGTCTAAAAGTATGCAACAAACTATTTCTAACCCAAAAGTCTTATGAATTGATACAAAATGGCGGCTCTCCTTTATTCATTGCATACTTTTAGGCACGTATGTAAATTACATTTCAAAAACCAAGATATTTTTGAGGAACCCTATAATTATTATGACTGCTTTTCCCCTATAACTCTGTAGTTATTATTTTCTCATCATGGAGCCCGCAAACTGATAATATTTCCTTCTGTGTGGATGGTATAGTGGGTTTTTTTGCCTCTTCTCTTCTCTTCTCTTTTTTTTTTTTGGTTTTGTTGCCAGGAAGGCAGCAAAGTCACTTGACGAGCTTCCGGCTTAAGGTTATTTGCACACAACTCCTCTTTGCCCCGCGCCATTTGCCTTTGTTATGCCAGTGCCTGTGATATCCACTCGTCGATTGTTGTGCCACGTCCCCCGTAACATTGCCCATGCCCATGCCCTCGGGGGCTAGCCAACCCCCCTGCCCCCTGGTCCCCTTTTACAGGGGGTTTGGCCGTAAAAGTGGCGTCCATGTGACAAATATATGGCGGCATCTTGTCGCAGCTTAAGACGAAATGTAAACACAAACAGGGCAGACGAAAATTCGCTGTCAGTTGAGAGTTTCCCCCCGCATTTCCCCCCGGAAAATGTTAAATTATGCGTGGCCCCTTTTTTTCCCCGCCTCTGTCTGTTATTGTCGCGACTCGCTCACTATTTCTCCTTGGCTTTTCGGCGCTCGTCAGCTTGGCAGTCAGTTTGTCAGCTCGTAAAAACAAAATAACGAACAGCAAGAGCAAACACAACTGGCAAATGGAAAATGGAAAATCAAAAACTCATCTGCATGCCGCTGGATCGTTTAAATCAACTCGAGCCTTTTTCCCCGGCTGCCCAGTCACGTCCTGCCATCGAGAGGTTAGTGCCGCTTAAAGAGGAAAATAATAAAAAATACAAAGTACTACACAGAGTGCTGGAAGAGGAGGGGATGTCATGTGGCCCCGCTGTTTTGTTATTTTCGACCATAAAGCGAACGAGGTGACGAATGATCGTGACCATAATAAATTGCCAAAAACGATTCCATTCTTTTCAATTCGATGGCCGACGAATATAGTGGTGCTCGAACTGTGATTTGTAGCTTAGCTCGGCTTTTTTGTTTTTTTTTCGTGTGCTTTTCTGCCACAGTGGCAAATCACAGCCTCAACATCGATTTATTCGTCGACGCTAGAACGCTTTAATGGCATTCATAAATATGTACTTTTTATCAGACCAAAAATAAATTACACTTTATTTATGCTTAGCTAAGAATATTTAGGGAGCATCAATATTTTGAGCTTTTCGGATTCCAACTGAAAGATGTACAGCTGGATGTATATAAAAAAATATGTCATAAGTTATTTGGCGTTAAATAAATTTAAAATATTTCTTTTTATATCTCAAATAGTCCTAATAAAAAATGCGAAGTGGGTTCTGCATTCAAAACGGTTTGACATACAAATCAAAAAGAAAAACCGAAATTCGGAAAAAATATAAAATAAAAGAAGAGTAGAAAAGAATTCACCTAATTAATAAAACTCTATAAAAAATATTAAAAACAAAATTTTTAATTTTAGTTGATTTTAATTTTTTTTATCTTTTCTGGGTGAGAATTTATTTCTGATATTTATTACTCATTTCATTTTGCTTTTTAGAATTTATTGGCTAAAACTGTAAAGTATTACCTTTAACAGAAAGTTGTGCGAATTTTTCGACCACAGTGACTAAGAGCGACTATTTTTGGCTTTTGCATTGAATCCGGTTTTCCATTGAGCCCGTATCCTTTTTTTTTGGTTCTGCGGGAAGTCGCAGTGCTTTGTGTCCTTTGGTCCTGCTTTGCACCTCCTTTGTGCGCCGGGCTTTATATTCCTTTTGTGGGCTTTACGTTTTTGGCTCCTCGCTTTCCATTGAGTCGAGAACGGAGGGCCGCCTTCAATGCAGCCATCAGCCGTGGGCTTACACACTTGGCAAGTGGACATTGTATCTGAGGGCTGTCCATGGCAACCCATTAATGCCCTCTCCCTTTTTCCATTTCTAGGATACCCCTATATACTGCTCCACAAAGAATATTCCTTGGCCAGCGGCGCTTTTGACGCCTCATTCGGGGGGCCCTCCGTCTGCGAAACGTCAATTCAATACGTTTAAAAGTTCATTTGCTGTTTAGCTCGGTCATTATGTGCCTAGACCCATAACCATCTTCTGCTGATACACTGCCATCCTGCTGGGCCACCCACCACCCATCGCCACCCCCTGTCCAGGCTTGAGTAGGGTGAAAGGGACTATGGGGCTGGTAGGGTCCGAGTTCGAGTCCCTGGATGGGGGCGGCCATTAAATGGGCACTCAATGTGTTTGTCTAACTTGCCATTTGCGATGATAATAATGTTGTATGGCCGTTACATTGATGTTACGGCCGGACAGAAGGACTACGGCCTATTGTTGCTGTTGTTGCTCGCCTGCTGTCCAAGTATTTCCAAATCGTTTGGCTCGACGTTTTGATTTCGTTATCAGTTTTTATGTTTATAAGTATCGGACACATGCAGAAGCACACTCTGCCGATAAATACCCTTTTTTTTGGGGGAGGTATCATCGATTTGAAAAGAAACTTTTTGAAATTTGACTGATATATAATAATAATTTCAATCTTAAAAGTAATATTACAAAATTAATATTGCAAAATGAAATGAAAAGTAACTTTATGCAATTTACCTTAATAATTTTAATATTTTCAGTCTTAAAACTAATATATCATTATGTATCATCAATTTGAAAAGTAAGCTTATGAAACTTAACTATATGATGATTTTTTTTGGAAAGTCAATAATATATAATAATAATTTCATTCTTAAAATGAATATATCATCATTTTGAATTATTTATTAAATAAGTAAGCTTATGGAATTTAATTATAAACTAAAATAGAATAATAAATTCAGTCTTAAAACTAATATATCATCATTATGTATCATCAATTTGAAAAGTAAGCTTTGGAACTTTATAATTTTTTTTAATAATAATTTCAGTCTTAAGAGTTCCTCCAACTTTAGGGTATTTAATTGTTCTCATATCACAAATGATATACTTTCCCGATTTTGTTGCTTTGAACCTGGTGCCGCTGCTGTTGCTGGCTTTTATTTTTGCGTTGTTTGGTCAATTGGAAAACATTTCGATGCAGACTTTTGGTCGCCGTCTCGTTGGCCAAACCGCCGGCGCCACCGAAAACAAAAGAGGTGGTTCCAAGGGGGTGGTTTCCCCAGAGGGGGGGGGGGGGTCGGCTATGGGTGGCTGCTGTTGCCGTTGCCCGGCATAATGGCGTCGTTATTATTTTTGCATTAAAAAGAATTAATACGCTTCAATAGTTCTCGTTGTCGTCGCCAGGAGTCTCGAGACGCCTCTCGACGTGAATAGATCGTTAGGCAGCATGCCAGCCATTCACCCCGAAAAACCCCACTCCGCAGAAGGCTCCCCTGGATTTTCCAGCAAGACTTTTCCTTTATCGAGACTTTGCTAGTTTTCCATTCTCCTTTTGGCTTTGCACTCTGCTTTGTCACGCATTGGAGAGCAATTTTTGGCTCTCGAAGCATGCAAATGGATGAGGAAGAAGAGGGGCGGGAAAATGCAGGGGGGGGGGTGTTCAGTGGAGAGCCGGAAAATTGTTAGTGAAGGGTGTGGCCAAGGAGGGGCAGGGGAGGCAAATGATACACGCATTGAGCGGAATGGACGACGTTTCATAGGCAACCGTGCATGAGTTTCCCTTTAGCACATTTTCCCTATTTTCCACATTTTTTCTCATTTACCCCCCGCTTTCCCCCCCCCCCCCCCCCCACGCTGGCCACATTCTTCGTTGGCTAAATACATTGCCTAATGTTTTCATTTTCCCTTTGACCATCTGGAGGTTCTTGGCTTTCCCTTTGAAGAAGTTATCTCAAGTGTTATTCTCTCTATTTTACTTATTTTACTAACTTTTACCTTAAAAAGTTCCTATAATTGCTATTAAAATATCTAAGTTATATAATTTTAAAAGAAAAATGAATATAAAAAGCTACAAAAATGCACAAAACGCATTTAATAAAGCTATAAATTAAAATCGGATTCAATTGTGACACATTATAAAATGTTATATAAATGTAATAATGAAGCAAAAAAATACTTGCTTAAATGTACGAGGTTTGAACTCGATTATTGTGCACTGCTGTCAAGTAAAAACATGTGAATTAAAATAAAATTGATTATTAGTTATGCAAATTGTTCATAAAAAAGAGTAAAAAAAATACCATTTAACCCCATTAAACGTTTTTCAAAGGTCTCTCCGTTGCCCTCGGTGTCGGTCAAAGAGCAATGGGACCACTAAAAACTCATCAATAAAACATCAATACAACGCGTGTGATTACACATCGGCATTACGGCATTACACAAACGCATAAGCCCATTCTGTCAGGCCAATTGCGAGTTTAAAAGCGGACAACTGTCAATAATTGCACATAATTCCATGGTGAAACCTTTGACAACGCCATTCAGCGGCCGGAGTTCCGCCACTAAGCAAACAATATGCGACAAACCACTTGACAGGATAAACGATGGAGAGTGTGGAGACTGGAGAGTGAAGACTGGAGAGTGCTTAGTGCGCTGGTCACAATGATTAACTCGTAATCCCCGGGGATTAATCCCCCACATATATATGTATTTTTTATTGAACTCCAGGTTGCAAGCACCTTTAAAACAAGAAGAATGGCATTGCATTTAAATGGAATAAATAAATTAATTAATTTAATTAAATGGAATAAATTAAAAAAATATTTTTAGTGTTTGTGCTGGGATATTATTTAACTTTTTTATTCATTAAAATTTTTAAAAATGTACCAAAAATATGTTTGAAAAATCCTAAAGCTTCTTAAAGTGTGGCCAGACTTGAAGAGAAAAAATAAATAAATAAATAAAAATTTATACGTTTCAAGACCTTTTTTTTATTAAATTTAAAGCCCATTAAAATGTTTCCAAATTTAAGAGCAGATTTTTAATTACGTGTACAATTCGATATTCCATTATATGATTTGCATTGTAGTCTATTCAAAACGACGCATCTAGATGAGGAGCAAACTAATTTATCATTCGTAATTTAATATTCATTTTTTTCCAGCTGCAGTGGTCGTAAAAACTTCCGCCGCAAATTGCAATTAGACATGATATAGTTGCTGCTGCTGCCGATAATAATTATGATGGGTCAGTTGGGCGGGGCGGACTGGCATTTTGCATTTTGCATCGATGCCAATTCGATTTGCAATCGTTCAGGGCAGAATCTGAATCAAAATCAGAATACGAACCAAAACCCGAATCAGAATCAGAATCAGAATGAGAATCAGAATCAGAGCTAGGGCCAGCATTCCAATTCCAATTTAGTTGCACGCAAATATTTATTTAATTTCTATGCAAACTCATGCACACGCACACAGTTGCAGATGCGGATGCGGATGCGGATGCGAATGCAGATTGGCATCCAGATACGATGCGGCCACATATGCAGAGTGGCATATATAGTATGCAGGGGCATAAATAGAGATACAGATACAGATACGGACACATAAATACAGGTGCTGTCACTGCATATCTATTAGATACAGATACACATTGCCGTAAAGCGAATATTTTCATTTTGGCAACTCTTCGTTTTTCGTTTATCTCGCCTTTTTATTTTTTGCCTACATCTTGTGTTTGCTTTCAATCCAGCTACCCGAAAAATATACATCAAAATACACAAGCATATTCAGTGGGATTAGATTCGGAATTTCGCCTGTTTCGCCTTTGAGCTTTGAGCTGCGGATGAATGTATTCGTATTCGTATTTGCTTATTACGAGGGAGCTGCAATTAAAGTCAAGCTCACAAGCGGTGTAATTGACTGCCGAAGGACTCGGACGAACCGAAGGACAAGTGCTCAAAGTCCATTTGTTTGGCTCTCTCTCTTGGAAAATTGCAGCAAGGTTATGTCAACACATCACTTACGGTTGCCCAACATCAAGTGTAAATCAACATGGCTACATGGCTGCACTTGGGCATCGATTTCATTGTTATTTTGACTGAATCAGTAAATCAAGTGTATTTTACCAGGTTCATGCAATTTACCAGGTTATCAGGTTCATTATATGGTTAAAATGATGTATTTACCTTTGGATTTCAGTATTCCAAGCATTTTCTAAATATTTTTTATAATTTTCCATGCTATAGCATTTAAATGGGCCATGTTTTTGCTAAAGTCACAAAGCATGCCTGCGGTCACACGCTTATCTAGCATTGGGCACACGTCGATTCCTCTTTGTGTCGCTGTCCGCTGTTTGTGTTATTACTATTTTGAAATGCTAATTTCACATTCCACATTTTCCCATTCGTATCCATTGCAAAGTCCATCTTAATTTATTTAACAGCTATTCGTCGATTAACAATCGTTCGTATTTCCGTATTCCGTTGTGCAATGGGATCAATGATTGAAGAACAGCCCCCTCTATTTTCCCCTTGGTAATTATACAAATGGCAAACTCCCCAAATGCTGCTTTTCAATTCGAAATGTGTTTTGGTAATGCTACGAAAATGATGAATCGCATCCTGCTGGGCACCCAGTACCAATTACTATTCCTATTCCTATCCCTATTCCCATTGAAATCCCTCGGTTACACATCCTTCCCACGGGGCATTATGCACCAACACTCAACAATTTGCTATTTACCCATTATGGGCACTGAACCCCAGCTCGATTGAATTCAACCGACGATGACTGACTGAAGCTTCCACTTCCACTTCCACTTCTACTCATTCCCATTCTCGTTTCCTTTTTTGTCGCTTTTATTGTGAGGGAAAATCATGAATTTGCCAGGAACAGCAGCAAAACCGGAAGACAGAAGACGAGTAAACCGCTTTGTGCATTTTCTGTGTGGTTGTCGTTCGAAAAGAGGAAAATAACCGAAAAAAGGGGCAATGAGAATTCCTGGCTAATGAACACGACACTCTGACATCGAAGGGGGTTTTTTTTCCTACTAAAAAATGGTGTTTAGTGCATTTTGCAATTATGAAATTCTGCCTGTCTCCTGCAGTCTGCAGTCTGCTTGCCGGCAACAAATTTAGAACAAGCGTAAAATTTGCAATTAAATGCCTGGCAAAAGCCCCCGACCACGCCCACTAATAAAGGGACAACAGAAAGTACTCTATACCATGGTTATATATATATATCCATGTGAGTTTGTATAGTACGTAGGATAAATGAGGTCAGTTTCTCCATCTCTTCGCTACCGGCTACCGTTTTTTCTCATTTTTCGGCTTGTTGTGACATTTTTTGGTGCATTAAAGCAACAATACATGGAGAGATCCAACAACATTGGCCGGCAGTCAGCGGGAGAATGGGTAAAAGTGCTCCCTGCTCTACACTCCGCACATTGCGTATACGCCACGCTGGTCACGATGCAATAATGCCCGGCGTTGGCATTAAAAACAAACTGGAAATGAATACAAAACAAGGGAACAAATGGTTGGCCAGCGGGATGACGGGCTTGTTGATACCACCTAGCAAATAGTTATTGGCTTTCGAATGATTTCTATGTCTGGCTTTTGGATATTTAGTATTTTGTCAGCTATTTGCTATTTTTTTTTTGTATTTTACAGCCATATTTATTAGATTTCTCACCTGATTGGCTTTTGATGAGTTACAACTGCTACATGGGATGCAATTGGAGAAACCATTGAAACACATTGACAACTAGTCGTATACGTAACATTTACCCTGTAGCCATCAAGCAGTTATAAAAACGCAGTAACAACAAAAAGAGGGAGGAGGAAAAAAAGGAGGAAAAAAGGAACAACAAGAGGCAAGCAAACAGCGACAAGAAAATGACAGAAGGTTTCGATTATACAACCGGGAAAAGGGGAAAGGGGAAAGGGGAAGGAGGCTATGTGAACAGGGTAATATAGCTTGTTGTTTGAGATCGGATTGGAGGGGGTGGGGTTGGTTTATAGGGGGTACATGTGTGTGCTTTCGGCTTTCGAAGGATGTGCAGCTGAGGGCGTGGCCGGTGCAGTGACACTGCGCCCGTTCCGTTGACCCGCATCCACACACAAACAAGGACGAAAAAGGATTCACAGTAGCCGGGGCCGGGGCAAATGATAAATGACAAAGGACATACGCACTCTCCTTTCCACTTCTTTTTTTTACTCAGCAGCTGGTGTTCCTTGTTCCTGTCCCTCAAGTTGTTAAGTAATATGTGTAATGTCCTGGCAACTCAGCTGCAACTCCTGCGATTTGAAGGTATATTTGATTAATTACTTTAAGGATGCTTGTTCACAAAAGTACTTATTTTCATGCCTTTTCCTATCAATTGATTTACACTCTTTTTCCGTTTCCATTTAATTTGATTCATTTTCCTTTCTTTCACCATTTTAATTCGATCAATTTTTCTTATTCATTCGTTTAATTTTTGCTTTTGAAAGCTGTTGCCTACGGATTATTGGTAATTTGATTTCACTTACCTTTATGTTTTAAACTCACTTGTGTTTAAATGAAATATTAATTATTTCGTAATTAATAAGAAGTAATTAACGTATTTTTGTATTAAGTCAAAATGTGCAAATAAATCAAATAAATTGTTTAAGGTGTGTTTTTGCCTAAAAACTATTGGTAACTTTTATATTTTAAAAATTATATTTAAAAATTAAATATTAAATATTTGAAATTATTAAAAGAAATTAAAATATTTTTTAATTAAATTATAATGTTTGTAGAAATGAAATAAATTTTTATTTAAGCTTATGTCGATTTCATTTTCTTTTGGTAATTCCGCAGTTATTATGGCCACGATGTTATTCTTTTCTTTGGCTTGGATCTCCAGTTAACCACATTCTTACACCTCATTGGACAGTGCAAACAGACAATTGTCAAAATTATGTGCATATTTGCATGTGTTCACTGGACGTGAGAGGATGTGTTCTCAAGTTTCCACTCGAGCGAGCCATTTTAATTAGGCAAATCAACACGACGGGGCAGTGGGCAGTGAGGAGAATCAGAAGAAGTTGAAATTGAGATTTCCATTTGACGGAAGTGGACACTTGGCATCGTCCGATGGCTTTAAGGATGGCACTTAAAGTTTGCTTATGGCCCCGAAAGTAATATATATCTATTTCTACACATAAAAAAAAAGCTGGGATCATATCGGTTTTACCATGCAATACTGGTAAAATTGATATTAAATAGTATAATATCTGACTTTGTAAAAGAGAGGAGGAAGCAGGATAACGCTTAAAGTTAAATAAACTGGCATATCAAATTGATATGCCGCATATCAAGTCAAAATTGATACTATACAATATCAAATTGATCATCGTTTCATATGAAGTTTTTTTTTTGGGTGTACATTGCAGACTTAAAGTTAAATGAGGAAGAACTGGGATGTTGTTTACTTATCGAGCATATCAAATTGAGATGCCGCATTGCAAGTCAAAATTTATCATCGTTTTATATAAAGTTTTTCTTTGGGTGTAAATATGCAGACTCGAATGGCCCGCATCCGGCGTGTTCAATTTGCGGCTACATGAAAAAGGCAATGGATAGCCCAGTCTCGACCCTTCCGCTTCCGGTTGTCCACTGTCCACTGCCCCTTCTCCTCAATTTGATTTTTGGCCGACGATGAAATTAGCACCGCTCCACCCACTTTGCATATTATCCAGGGGGACTTTCGGTGACCGGACCGTGAGCAATTCAATTAAATCGTTCGACGTTTTAAAACCAAATAAAAATCCAAATAAAAATCAAAATTAAATTCAGGCCAGGAGTTTTCGGAGGACCAAGTTCCGAGTTGCGAGCTCACGGCTTCCGCCATTCAATTGGCATTTCAATTTGATTTGCCGGCCATGGCCGAAACGAAACGAAACTGAACTGAACTGAACGGCCGAGAGCGGAGTTTTTAATGTGCAAATCGTTTGAATTGTTTGAATCAATTAAATTTCTGGCCACGCATCGCCGACCTATTTTGATTTATTTTTTGGCATTTCTGCTCTGGGTTTCCTATGCTTTGTTTTCGTTGCTTTTGATAAAAATTAATTGAATCAATAGCTTAGCATATCGAAGCGGATAAAATGCGAAATGATTCTCGACCCAGGATAATTCCTCGCCATCCATTAGGTAAGTCTTTTCACTCCGCCGAGAGATTGCTAAAATCGATGGATGTAATTAAAAGGATACATGGTTGTACTTTTTTCGGGTGTAACAAATTAAATTCAATTATGCTCTATGGCCATAAAGCAATGCGTTGCGATGCGATGGCCAGTGGCCCATAAATCCAACAAACGTTGTTGCAGCCAACCATCCGGCCATCAATCAACCAGTCAATCAATCAGTGCAACGTGCCAAAAATCAATCTGTCGCACTAATTTCATCAGTTTAAGCGTAGTCGAAATGCATTTATTTTTTGCCCTGTATCAGTAGTTGCTCTGCAGGCCAAAACAAGCAGGAAAAAAGAAGAGCAGAGGTTGTATGCAATCTGCTTAATTAGTAAATTGCTTTATTCTTGTGCCGGAAAAAATACTATAATTGTTTGAACTAAATTTTGAATAGATTGTAACTTCACTTTTGAATCCTCTTATTTGAAATTACTTTCAAAGGTGTCTAAAAGTATGCAATGGAAAAACTATCGTCCTAAGTCATGGGACTTTCGGATTACAAATATATTGTTGCATACTTTGGTCATTTTCGAATTTAGTAATTTCTTTTTAATTTAAATGAATTAATTTATATTTTAAAATTGTTTCATTCCATTTGTTTCCGTTCCATTCAGTTTATTCCTAATATTATTCATTTAGGTAACCAAAATTCGATTTGCCCACATTTCACTCACGTTGGCTTTCTTTTGACCCTTCAACCTATTTGTCAGCTGTGCAGTTGTTTGATTAATGATCTGTGTCGTGTCCCGGCTTCAATTGCACTGCTCCCCGCACCCTCCGCTCCCCAATTCCAGCCGTTCCGGGGGGTAATGACATAGGGGGCTATTGTGGATGAATGACTTTGGTTTTGGGTTTGGGCCCGGGAATGGCAAAATGTCAATTTCATTTTGAGCTGCCCTGCGGCTGGAATAAATTGTATCCAGTCCGTCGATTGCACTGATTGCCGGTTTTCGGGGGAACGGTGTGGCAATGGAATGGAACGGAAACGGAAGCGATGGGAACCAGGGGCAAATTGCATAATACTAACCGAGATGTGAAATTATGGCAATAGCACCCCCTTTTCGGGACCCAAACGAACCGCAAACGTGGCCGTGGTGGCGCTGCCTTTTGTGTGTGGGTTAATTTGATTTTAATTATGAACGAGGACGCGACCAGCAGCCCCGCTTTTGCCTGCTTTTGCCTGCTTTGCGGTTAATCAACTGTCCATGGCATAAATATTTTGATTGCCGCAAATGCGCCAATGGCCAAACGAAGCCAAAAGCCGGGGCCTTGTGCCTTTGACAGCGCCGAAAATGAGACGCCATTGCCGGCGATGCCACAGAAATGACAATTAAAAATAATTTGAAATTTGGTCGTTGGTAGTTGGTAGCCAGCAGCCAGAAGTCAGCCACAGAGCCCGGGGCCCCCCAAAAAAAACGAAAGACCCGGAGTCATAGACATAGACATAGACATAGACGTAGATGGAGCTCGAGAGCAGCAGCGCATTTCATTAAAATTTCAAGTCGACTCAACTTTCGAGCACACACAGGAGGACAGCACTTGACAACAAGAGCCACCAGCACCACCGGGCCCTCCATCCGCACCACTAAACCTCCTCCTCCACCTCCTCCTTCACCACCTCCACATCCTTCAAAGTCCCCTCGCTCGACGGAAGCGCCATTTAAAATTAGTAAAAAGTTAAAGCCCGAACGGAACGAGCAGACAACATGAGCTGCCCCGCAATTAAGTGCAAGCGAAGCCGAGGGTAAAAAAAAAACGGAGCTAGGATACGAATTTTGGATACCCTGGAATATAAAATATAGAAAATAATAATGGGTGAAATTTAAGAACTCAATAAAAACATTTTTCTGGAAGTGCTGGATTTTGATTAAATCATTAAAAAGATTTTAATTATTAAAATTTTTAAACTTAATTTTTATATTAAGTAAATTTTTAGGCCCTTTAAATATAAAGTACCTTTTGCAATTTTATTTATAAAAGAGTTGTAAATCACTGAAGTCCGTTTTTGGAGGCTGATAAAATAATAAAAACAAAAAAAAAATAAAAATAAATAAAAATAAAAAAAAAAATAAATAAAATGAAATAAAAAATAAATAAATAAATAAAAGTAATAATAAAGCCTTTAAAAGTTCAACTTACCTGTTTATAAAGCTTTTAAGCCAAAAAACTGTGTAAGTCCTGTTTTTCAACTTCAGTTTTGGCTTTAAAATAATTTCTAACCGACTCTATGCAGCTGGAATTAGCTTACATATTTTCTAGTCCCCGAAATCACCCTGTCATAGCCACCCGGCCAGCGGCTAGGCATCTGCAGGGTAGCATTCCAGACTCCTGTCGGGTGTAGGTGATTGTAGCCGTTCGCCCCGGCTGAAATTCAAAACGTCCAGCCAAGTGCTTTCTGCAATTCCGACTGCCACGCCCCCTTTCTCCTTTTTCTGTTTCCTCCTTTCTCTCTTCTCTCTTCCGCTCCATTGCTCCTTGCGCCCCCGTTTGCAGATCGTCCTTTGCACACATTGCAGCCATACTTGTAGTTCGGGGTCCTTACGCCCTCGACTGACGGGGCTTTATGGGTCTTTAACCGAACCAAATCGCCTGAGTGGCTCCGCTCGGTTCGGTTCGATTTTATGGCAGCCCGCAAATCGATGGAGTCTGGGCGTTTTCGGGTCCCAAACTTCTCAACCGTCTGAAACACACAGAAAATTAAAAATTCCAAAATGCCAAAATGTCCCGCCCAGAGAAAATGCATTCGCTTGACTTTGCTTTTCGTGTGTATTTCTCATTTGGTTTCGTTTGCAATCGGTCTTAGTATTGAATTTCATTTATTTCGGTTAAGTCCCCGTTTTTTTTTTTTGGTTTTGTTTTTCTTTAGCAGGACCTTAATCTTGCCTAGTTGCCAGCTATCGTTAATCGGTAATCGTTAATCGCTTATCGCTTGCCTTTGCCTTTTGAGCGTTCCATTGCCATTCGTTTCGTTTCGTTTCATTTCGCTTTGTTTCGTTTCGTTTGGCTTGCTACATTTGTTGTTCAAAAACGCACACTCACACACATATCAGTTTAAGTTAGATTTTAATAATAACTTAAGGTTAAATAACAATCACATTTACTTATTTCTTTTGTTTTCGTTCGATCCAAAAAAAAAAACTCCCTTCACGCTTTTCCTAACTTTTATATTTGATTTACGATTAGTGTTTTGTTTTCCCTTTTTCGTTTTTTTTTTTTTTTGGGTTGGGGAGGGGGGTTATTTATTTATAATATTCATAATATTTTCTCATTGGCATCCTCGCTGGACCGTCGGGTTTAATTGTCAATAAAACAATTTGAACAAACGTAAACAACAAAAGTGGTTATATCGTTGGCCAGGGATTTGGGTACCACCTATAAACGATATAAACGACCCCTTCACTAAATCCGGGGCCTGGATAATTCCTACTACTTACACTATAGCGCGCCACTTGCAGTGCTTTTATCTACTATTCCATTCGGTCTGTCGTCGTCTTTACTGCTAAGAGTTTTTTTTTTTATTTCAAAGAGTTAAGTTTTTTCTATATTTTATTAATGCTGTATATAAGTGGGTAGACCATATTAATGTGGAGCAAATATACCGGAAATTTTCACGATCTGCGTTCATTTAGTCTGTCTGCCAGTTTACTTATCTCTATCGTTAGCCATTTAGTTCTCATTTGCTTGGAGTTGAAGTCCCCTTCTTCTTTTCGTCTAATTTCTCCATACACACGCACGAAAAAAATATACATATATATTGTATCGACTAGGACTAGAACTATGGGGGCTTTATCGTTTAAAAGGTTATATATATATATATATTCTGCTGTAATCACCATATCGGCATTGTATAAATTGTTCGTTTCTCCTTGTAAATTGTGTTGGCTTGCTACAAAAGTTCGGCACATTTGATTTTGTCAAGTGAGTTGCGTAATTTGCGAAACATGAATATCGAACGATCGACGATATTTTGGTGTGCTCTATGTCCGGATTTCCGTTTGCCTTTCTAATCTGGAAAAGGATATTGCAGGTGTCTAAAAGTATGCAGTGAAAATATTATGACCTTTCGGCTGAGAAATATATTGTTGCATACTTTTAGACACCTTTATGGTGATTTTTCAATTTTAGTCGTTTCTTTGGCACTTTTTCGTGTGGCCCAGAACATCCAGTAGTAGATAAATGAATTGCATCGGAAATCCACTTGAACACAATCCCTCTTAACAGCAATTGATGCTTTTGAAACCAACTCGGACTTCCCTCCGGATCTCTGCTAATTAAAACTCTATACACTATTGCTCGACGGGGATGCTCCGGACACAGGACACACTTTGATGCTATTGGCTGTCCACGAACCTGCCAACCGAACCCAAATAACTTCACTACAATAATGCCCTTTATGCGGTCGCTGCTCTCTGTTTTCTGTTTCCTTTTTGGCGCTGTTGTGTGTGTAAATAATTAGCCTAATTAATTATGCATCGTTACATATCGGTAGTTACTCTCTTTTTTGTTTGCCCATGTGTATCGCATTTCTTTTATTATATTTTATGTATTTTGTATGCGGATTCTATTTGTTTCGTATTTGTATTTGTTTTTTCGTATTTTGTATTCGCTTTTTCAATTTTATTCTCGTTCATTTTTTTGCTTTACTTTGTAGCTTTATTGTAGTTATAGACATTGAAATACTCGTTAGCCGCACCTCCCCCCAGAAATGGAGAGAGAAGTGGGTCAAAGTGGGTGGTTATGGGTGGCTATGGGTGGACAGTGGGTGGTGGGTGGATGGTTGGTGGGGGGGAGAGGCTGCCAGCCGCAAATAGACAAACAATTAATTATGATTTATATTCATATTTATATTAATCGCATTTAATTGTTATTACTCGTTATTCGTTATATTCGAAAATCAACAAACAGTAAGTGGAAAAAGTTTCTCTCTATTTAGTGTATATTTAAATTTAAGTTTTGCTCGAGAACGTTTCTTGCCACAGTTTTTTTGGGATATCAGTACTCCTAGTATTCCTTAACTCTACGCTCTCTGCGATCTCTCTTTATGATCTCTATGAGATCCGATTCGAAAAAAAATCTCTTACCATCTCCTGACTTCATTCTTCTCTTAACTGCCATTCACATCGACGGCGGCCAGGGCGTGGATGCCATTGGTTAGCCCATTGCCGACGTACTGCGTCGATGTCTGCGAGGGCGGTGGGGTGGCGGGCGGCGAGGCGGGTGGTGTCAGGGTGGCCGGCTCACCCCCAGTGGGTGAGGTTCCCGTGGTACTTCCCGTGGTGCTGCTGATCTTGCCCACCACCGGCGTGCTGGGTGCCTCGAGGAGCGGCGGTGGTGGCGGCGGCAGGCTGTCCAACTGGTTGGACTCGATGAGCGTGTAGTCGCCCAGCTCCTTGATCTCCTCCGTGGATGGTGGCGCCGGCAGGCTCATCAGGCTGTCGTAGTTGCTCTCCGCCTCCGGTTCATTTAGGTTCTCTGGCTGGGATTCAATGGTTGGTGCCTCAATGGGCTTCTCCTCCTTCTCCACATTCAAATCAATCGCATCCTTGTGTTCTTCCTTTGGCGGTGAGACTTCGACTGTTGGCGGCAGCACTTCCTCTTTGGCTGAAACTTCTTCCGGCTTAAGTGGCTTTAGTTCCTCATCTTTGACTGGAACTTCTGTCATGTTTTCCGGAACAACTAACTTTTCTGGTGATGACTGTACCTCTGGAAGAGTCTTTATATCCGGAAGAACCTCGGTCTCTTTCTCGGACACTACCTCTGCTGCTTGACCAGCTTCTTCATCAGACTTCTTAGAGACTTCTTGGCTCGAATCGATCTCCGTTTGCTCCGGGCTGATGGACAACTGCGTCTTGAGCTCCTCGCGTTCCTGGTTTGCATTCGGGCTTATCAATATGGGCTTGGCTGTGGGTGAACTGGTGGCGTAGCCCGGCTGTTCGATGACATAGAGCTCCTGGTTGCCATACGAGTATCGCTTGTTGGAGTCACTCGACGAGGTCGAACTGAGATCCGATTGCGAGAGGCCGGTGAGGGCCGGATTGGAGGGTTCCTCTACTCCCTCGTCGGCCACCTGCTCCTCGGCCTCCTCGATGAGATGCAGTGGGGCAGCAGTGGTGGCCGTGGGGCAGCAGTCCTGGGGCGGCGCATGGATCTGCACCTGTTCGTGGCTGGGCGGCAGGCTCTTGTCCAGCAAATGCCCCCCGTTGGGCGCCAATTTTCCGTTGTCGAAGGGCAGTTCGGTGGAGTCCAAGATGACGCCGGTATGATCGCCGGCCGTTAGTTGCTTGGAGTCGATGCCGCGGGCCACCTCCACCACAAAGACGCCATCCTTGTCCGTGTGCATTTTCGTCTCGCGGGCATTCCGTGAGATGTCCTGCGGGAAAGGATACATAGTTTCATTGAAGTCAACGGGCAATGGGACCTTGTGCATATTAGCTAGAAGGTGCAGGTTTCTCACACACACACAACATCAAGGATGCGAGATGGAGAGACAGGGGAAAATGGAGAAAGTGGTCAAAGGACGGGGAGGGGGGGGATGAAAAGAGCGACAGAGCGGACAAATCGGTTGGCTGCCATGCGGAAAGTGTCGAAAATTGCATTTGCATATGCTTGTGGCACACATACGCCCCAAGGATACACACACTCACACACTGACCCACTGAAGTTGACAAATAGACGACACCGGGCTGTTGTTCGGACTGAAATCTCTGGCCCTCGTTCGCTGTCTCATGGCCCGCAGGTGCCCATTGATATGGGAACGAGCACCAAAGGACCACCCAAGGACATTCAAGGCCAGGACAAGCGAACAAGTGGGACAGTGCCCCTCCCCAAAGTGTCAAAGGGGGCGAGAGTGCGGCAAATAAAATACTCACTTAACACACAAAAGCTTCAGGAACAGAAGGGCAACTCGGAAAACTAACGAAGCTATTAAATTATAAAACAATGGTGGCCCTAATAACTCAATCAGCGCCAGTTTTCAGGGATAATTAAATCTTAGAACAAAAAAATAAAGACACAATGGAAAAAGGTCGGTAATAAAACAAGTAAACATAAGTGCCCTTTTATAGTTAAAACTTAACATCAGGTGCTCCCAATGTAATTGAATCAATTATAAACCAAAGAAGTATTTGCCTTTTCCAGAAGGTAATGTTAAGAGAAGAGTCTTTAAAGTGGAGGATAGTCGATTTTCGGTAGAGTGTGGTCCGAAACAAAGGTGTTGAGGATAGGCAGGCACCAAGAACAGAACATCAAACTACTGACTAACTACGACAACAACCATTTTAGCACAGGCACAACCCATTGCGAGCGAAAGAGAGAGATGGAGAGATGCAGAGACAGAGGCAGAGAGAGAGACAGAGACAGAGTAAGTGGAGACACATCTAGAATCCCGATTAGAGATGGCGGGCAAAAAGGACGACCGACTGATCCAGATGACTAACGAACTTACGTGCCGCTCCTCGGTGACAACAATCAGATGATTATCTTTGAGCGTCATCTTGGTGACGGAGCCGCAGGGAGCAAAGGGGGCACCACCACCCACCTGACCCACCCCAACCACCTCCCCTTCGAATCGAAACGCGAGGCGTTCCAGACCAGCCATCAGTAAACGGCCTTGACTGCCGCCACTTGGAGGCGTGGCTGTGGGCGGTGGGTGGTGCTGTGGGTGGGGGTGTTCTGGTGGTGGCAAGGTGGCTCTGCCAAATGCAAATGCCGAGCCTGAAGATGAGAATGACGACGATTCTGACTGCAAGAGGCGAATTGGTAGAGAGAGAGAGGGAGAGAGAGAGAGAGATAGGGGTAGAGAGGGAGATGGCAGTACTGTAACTGGAATGGAATGCAATGCAATTCACGCACACACTCTTTCACACACCATCTCAAAGGGCTGGGAAATTTCATTACCAGCCAAGGGAATTCATTCCCATTCTTAGTCAACTAACTCGAGCTCCATTTAAACTTGAACCCTAACCTTTGACTGCAGCTTTCACTTCCTTAGAAGGAGTCTTGAATATAAAAATATATCCTTTGACCTAACTCTAACTAAGAAATTAAATAAAATACCTTTGTTTTATTTATTTAAATGCTTAAATTTTAAAAAATACCAAGAGAAATATTATTGTCAAATAATTATCTTAGAAATATGAAAAATAATCTTTTAAATTTGATTTGAGCTTTGTACTTCAGAAATTTAAAAGATTATGAAGTATATTTACAATGACGAATAAGAAATGTAATTCAAATATTTTTTTCAATAATATTTGAGATTTAAAGAGTTAATTTTTAATATCCCATTAAATAGTTATTTTTAAATGCCAAAGAAAGGTAAAAAAGGGGAAAAAACCTTCTGTTTAAGCCGCGTTATGGGAGCTTCTTTATTTTTGGCCTTACTGCTCTCAATTTCAGCTGGAACGCAATAAAATTTCCCGCGGAAATTTCCGCCATTGTTTAATTTTCTCGAGAGCTCCCAAGAGCAAGTACAGCCGACGAGTGCATCCACGTGGGTGGGTGGGTTGTCGGATTCAGTTGAAGACACTCTCTGATGGCACTTGCGTTTAAATTTCAATTTCCATCAAGCGGAGAGGGGGGGAGGGGGGGTTTTCAGGGGGTGTAACAGGGGGTGGTTCTTCTTTTGGCTTATTCAGCTCTTTGCTATCAACTCACCTCGTGCTTGGAGTCCTGTCCCTGTTCGCTGTCATCGCCTGGGGCGCCACCCGTTCCCGTTCCCGTGTTCTTGCCAAGCACATACCTGTGAAAGAAAAGAGAGAGACAGGGTTAGTGCTAGAGCGAGAGGGCCAGTGTCTTTGGGCCAAAGGCGCCAAAGTTGTTAAGCCCAGAGTTTGAAAATCCAATGCATTTCTAATGATGCCGCGTCTGAAATTAACATTTTGTTGCCTACTTTGCGGCTGCCTGCAATCGGATCAAGAAAATCCTGGAAATTCCCTAATCCTTTATTAAACCACTTGAAAATTATATATAATATATATATAAAGTATATAAAGTATAATAAAGTATCTTTATCAAAAAGAAATATTAAAACACGTTTTAAGGTCAGGAATAATCAGCTTGGCCTGCTCACCACGAAAAATTCCCGAAGTTGGCTCTGAAAGCGCCATAAATATTAGCACTTCCGTGGGGGGAAAAGTATCCTGAGTATCCTGGCTCTGTCCCGAGAGTATCCCATTGTCCTTGCCCCCCCCCCCCCCCCCTCTAAAAAAAGGGACCTTTGTGGCACTCAACAAATTTCAAGTTGGGAAGCCGCCGCCGTTGAAACGAGCCACACGCACAACTAATTTCTCGTCTCAAGAGTTTATTGTGCAATTTCCTTCCAGACGCCAGCACACGCACACTCTCACACACACACACACACTTACACCACAATGTCCTGTTTGGCTGCTGAAGGGAATAAGGCAAATAAATTGTGTGTTTCCTTTTTATTTTGACGCTGGCTTTTCACGGCACCTTTCTTCTTCTTTTTCTTTTTTTTTTGGGGGGGGGGGGGGGGGTGAGGACTGGAATGGGGCAACAAACTGGCAACGTTTGCGGTTGCCATTTGCCGCTTTATGCGTTTTTCCTGCGGCTGCCTGCGAAAAGCGGGAAAATCTGGGAAAAGCCGCGCGGGGCGCTGGAATTACCTTTTCCCGAAAACAGCTGCCTTGTTAGCTCCTGGCATCTACATCATCTGCGAATGAGGATGTGCTATCTGTCTGTCTGTCTGTGTGTGTGTGTGTTGGTGTGTGTGTGTGTGTGGCGACTTCCGTTTCCGGCCTCGCCGATTCTCGATTCCGCCGCGTTGATTTGTTGCGCCTTCAGTTTTCTCCGGGCTCCCCATCAACCTGTCACTCCCAGTCACCCAGTCGCCCCCTCCCCGACTTCATTTTGTTTGGCATTTAGTGCCCAGCGAATATGTGTGTGTACACAGGGAGAAATTGCGAGTGGATTTATGAAGCCAACGAAAATTAAATTGGAGAATTTTATTTTAAGCCTTTACAATAAATTATAAAAATAAATATTTCATATGTAGTTTTTTTTAAAGAGTTTTTAAAAAATTATTTTATTACTTAAAAAATCGTACAAAATATTCAGATTTTATAATTATAAATGGTACTGGAAATAATATTTAAAATAATACTATTATTAATTACAAATTAATATACATAGCTATTTATTAATTTTAAATACAATTTTCAACAGCTTTGTAATAATAAATTATATTGTTTTATAATGTTACAAAAAGCATTACAAATTATTTTTTAAACATTTAATATTATTAAATATTTTATATTTTCAAATATTTTATATTTTCAAATATTTTATATTTTTAAATATTTTTTATTTCGAAATATTTTATATTTTTAAATACTTTATATTTTTAAATAATATTTTATATGTTTAAATATTTTATATTTTCAAATATTTTATATTTTTAAATATTTTATATTTTTAAATATTTTATATTTTTGAATATTTTATATTTTTAAATCTTTAATATATTCAAATATTTAATATTTTTGAATATATAAACAATAAGTTTACAGGTGGGATACAGTGTTATTCAATATGCACACCTTTTTTCTCTCTGTGTGTATTTACTATATACCCACATACATTTATAAATATACAAGTCGGCGAGTAGAGAAACAGTAGCTTCGCCAAGAGCTTTCAGCCCAATTCGTGGCGCGGCCAAGATTTATGTTTGGGCCAGACTGCGGGCGATAAAGGATGTGCTTCCACCCACCCACTGGGTGAACCACCGCCCACCTCCCATCACAGATTTGTCAATGTTTTGTTGCTATTTCTGCTGTCTGTCGCTGGCAATGCGAATGAGAAATAAAACGCCACGAATGAAGCTGATAAATGCGATTTGCCACGCCTCGCCTGCAGCGGTTGGGGGGGTTACAGGGGGTTACAGGGGGTTCCGGGGGTGGGATTCCGGGGGTCAGGTGGTTGCCCCGGCAAATTGCTTTAGATTGAGTGCATTCTTGTGCCCTGCGTGGTCGGCCGCCCGAAAGTAGGCAACGAATTGCGCTCGAGGAATCCTTAAAATTAAGGTTTAGGCGGGATCGGATTAGGGTTGCCTGCCACTCAGGACTCACATGTTGTCATCCCCCCTCCCCCTCCCCCTGTCTTTCTATTTTAAGGTGGCTTTAGCTTTAGCCCCCTGCGCATCACCCCCTTTTTCCAGCTGCTTCCTCGCAATTTCTTGCAATTATTTTTGATTTGTGTGGGACACTGCCGTCTAAGCTGATTAAGCGCCACACGAGGCGTAACCAATTAGCCCAGCCAAATGGCTTAGGAGCCCGGGATAAAAGACCAAGCTGTCTGGGTACAGTTGGCCCCAAGAATGACAGTTCCCGGGGGGATTTAGATTGAGGTTAACCATCGGGGAGGACTCGAGATCAGGGTGGAACTCTGGTAATATGGTATTTATTTCTTTACGTAAGGTGGAGCTTATTGTTATCAGGATTTTCTAAATATTCCTTTTCTTCAATTTAAATCTGATTCTGTAGACTCCTCAATTCTTAGGTTTTATTCTCAAGTTACTGACTTATTTCTAGGATTTTAATATTAAATAAACCACTTCTCAGGACTTACTTTAACATTTCTTTAATCTTATTTCGCATCTTACACTTTTATTAGAATTTTCTACACTGATGATTGATTTTATGATTTTCTCCCATTTATTTTATATGTAGAAATATTAAATTAAACCATTTTCGTTCTTCAAACTTCAAACTTTGATTTTAAAATGGAATTTTATTTTTAATGAAATTTAAAAATGTTTAAAGTAAATATGATCTAATATTTTTAACCTTGATTTTAATATTTTAAAATTAAATCATTAAATTTAATATGTTATGTATTAATTCAATTTAATATACAAATATTTCCATTTTTTTCATCAGTGTAGAAATGGTTCCCTCTTTATTTGCTTAGATCTCGATTAGATTTTAGTAATACTCACTTTATAGCGCAGTACATGGACACCAGCAGTGCGGAGGGCAGAATGACGATGATGAGACCCATGGAAACGGCAAAGAAATTGAAGAATCCTGGAAAGAAATCCAAATAGCTGATGGTAATGGCATCTCTTGGGGATGAGAGACATCTACTCACCGTCATAGTCCGCTAGAGGATCCTCCGAGAGAGCGGTGGCATTGGCGCTCCGGCCGCTTCCGCTGGCCAGCAAAGGAGCCATGGCCGAGGCAGCTCCCGAACCCGAACCCGATCCCGATCCCGAGCCAGATCCACTATCATATCGCTGGAGGAGCGTGGCATTGACCATCTCCGCCATGGGCAGCTGTTCGCGGTGCAGGTGGCTGGCCGCCTGGCGGTGGGGCAGGCGGCTCAGGCCGTGAATACCACCGTTCCCACCGCCCTGCAGCTGGCGGTGCGCGGGACTCTCGAAGGGATAGGAGCCCTCGACGCCATCGAAGCCCCCGCCTGCTCCGTCATCGATTAAATCGCCGCCATACTGAATGGAGCTCTCGATCACATCCGGTTCGCTGTCGATGCTGTTGCTCTGGATGTCGTTCTCGTAGATGCCCATGCCCATGCCCAGTTCCCCGGGCATATAGTCGATCTCCTTGAGCTCGATCTGCGGCGGCAGCTCCCCGATGACCGGCACTCCGATGGCCAAATCCGGCAGCACCGCCGGCTGGATGATGATGTCCTGCTGCTGCTGCTGTTGCTGCTGCGTTGGCTGCATCGTGCTGCTCCAGCCCTGCGGCTGTTGCTCCACCTCGATGACCGACTCACCCACATAGGTGACGTCCAGCGGTGGTGCTCCGTCGCCCGAGGAGCTGCTGCGGAAGATCTTCAGACCATCGGCATTGTGGTGCAGCGGCGACAGGATGATGTCCTCGTCGGGCTGTTGCTGCTGCTTCTGCTCCATCACATAGCTGGCGGGGAAGAACTGGTTCTCCAGCTGGAGGAACTTGGAGGAGCCCTGCACCACGGGAGCCACTGGCGTGGGCAGCGATTCACCCACCTTGACCTCCGTGTTCGAGATGTAGAAGATCGTATCCGAATCGCGGTCGATGCTCGGCTTTCGCGGCGGCGGCGGAGGCGGTGGCGGGGGTGGGCGTGGCACTGCACCACCATCCTTAAGATCGGCCATGAACAGTTCGTCGGCATCCTGGACGGCGGATTGAGGTGGACGCACCGGTGGCGGTGGTGCAGCTGCCGCATCCGAGTTACGGAATGTGAAAATCGGATTGATGTGCTCGCCACTCGAAGAAGAGGAGGAGGAGCTGGAGGATTCGGAGCTGCTGCTGTTATCCGCACCACTGTCGATGATCTCCACCACCAGTATCTCGTCGCCGGACTTCCCACCGTTCTGCTTCTCCGGCTGCCGATAGGAGAACTCCAGATCCTCGCTCTCGCTGCCGAAAGCCTCCGAAACATTGATGTGGATCTCGATGGCCGCCGGCTCGGGTTTGCCCAGAGCTGCACCACTCGCGGCACCACCACCCGATGCCGGTTGGGTGGACACATCCGCCCGATCGATCACGTACTGGGTGAAGCGCTCCTGGGGCAGCGACATCATCATTTCGTGCGATGGCCTGGTGGTTTCCATTTCCAGGCTACTCTGCGGCGGCGGTGGTGGTGGCGGTGGTGCAGGTGCATAAAAGCCCTCGCTGTCGCGGAAATTCGTCGAGGCCACTATGGAGTCCACCGTGGAGTCGTAGACCTCGATCTGAATGTCGGAGATCTTGGATTCGGTGCGTTCCGCCACCAGATTATTGCTCGTCGGCAGACGGGTGGTGCTGGTCTGCAGCTCGGGCACCTGGAACACGGTGGTGGAGAGCACCGCCGAGGAGGGTGGTCCTCCTGCTGCTACTGGTGGTGCCACTTCGCGTGCTGGTGCCTGGGTGGTGCTGGCCTCGAGCAGCGATGTCGGCGCCAGAATCTCCACCAGTCGGCCATTGCGCAGCTGGCTCTCTATGGAGGCCACATGCTGGTGGTTCGCCGGCTGCGGCTTCTTCAGCGGATGCACCACACTGAAGGTCTTTTCGCCCATGAAGATCGGTCCCAGGTAGCCGTTGTGAACGGGCAGCAGTGGAGTGGGTGCAGGTGGTGCTGCCCTAGTGGTGGTGGTGGTGGTGCTGCTGGTTGTGGGTATCCTTTCCATTTCCGTTTCAACGGTGCTGCTAACCACCGTGGTGGTGCTGGGGAAGTGCTGCTGCTGCAGCTGCTTCTTCTTGGTCAGCTTGAGGCCATCGTGTCCACTGTCGAGTGGTGGAGCCACCGTGTGCTCCAGGTCCAGCAGCTGCACCACCTGCGATTCTTCTGCGCTCGGTGGTGCAGTTGGGCTATTGACTAAAGCGAGGGTTTCAGTGGTGCTGCTTCTTTCGGAGGTGCTTCTCTCAGTGGTGCTACTTTCAGTAGTTCTACTTTCAGTGGTGCTTCCTTCAGTAGTACTACCTTCAGTGGTTCTTCTTAGTGTTTCATTGGTTTCCGTTGATTTCTCAGTGGTGCTGCTAGTCGCAGTGCTGCTGCTTTCAGTGGTGCTCCCTTGAGTGGTTATATTTTCAGTGGTGCTGACTGCAGTTGCTTCTGTTTCAGCTGTTGGCACTGTTTTGGTCACCTGAATTTCATCAGTGACGCTTGGCATTTCGGTGGTGCTGGTGGTGCTGGTGGTGCTGCTAGGCGCCTTAGTGGTGCCCAGTGGTGCATGCTTTGCGCCCTTGGTGGTGCTGGCCTCCATTAGGGTGGGCGTATTGCCCTGCACTCCGATCTCCAGATAACCATGGTGGTAATGGTGGTGCGATTGGGATTGGGATTGCCCCGCTGCACCACCGACGACTGTGGGCGCTGCCCAGCCACCACTGCACCATGTAGTGGTTAGCAGGAGCACCACCCAGAGGAGTGGAGACGACATGTTGCTGCTGCTGTGCTGCCTCCTTATTGACTACGCTTCTGGGAAATGGGAAATGGAGATTCTTCAAGGGTTTTTCCACTTCTGTTTTGGCTGCTTCTGTTTTGTTATGTAAATTTAGTTTTGATTCTGCTTGGCTGGCGAAAAATCTTTTCGCTGTTGCTGTTGCTGCTGCTGTTGCTGCTGCTGTTGCTGCTGTGTTGCTGCGGTTGCCTTTGGCACTTAATTTCCCCCTTCGCTCAGCTTGTTGCTGGCACTTGGCATTGTGTTGTGGCTCTTGAAACTGCAACTCGGCAATGTCGTCATCATCATCATCGTCATTCGCTTGAGCGTCTTCGTCTGCCTCATCAGCATCATCATCATCATCATCATCATCATCGCTCCATGTTGCTGCTGCATCTGCTGCAGGTCTCATTCATGTTGCTGTTGCCGATGTTGCTGTTGTTATCGCCGCTGCACTCGAGGATGTTGCTGTTGTCGCTGCGGCCATTTTTTTGCGGCAGCATCGCCGCTTCAATCGCTGCTTCTTTGTTGGCTTAAAAATATGCACTGCCCCGAAAAAAAATAACCAGAAATGGGGGGGGGGGGGGGGTTTCCAGCACTTAACGGCTTTAATCTGCTCCTTTGGCCGCAATGTTGCAACTGCAATATCTCCTTGCGGCAGCCTCCTTCGATTCCTTTAGGTCGCTCCAATGCATCCTGAATGGAAATGAAATTTGAAATAACGAAATCGGCAGGAGCAACAATTTAACCTATTGTTGTTGCCGCTGCATTGCATTGCATTGCTCGTTGGCAAATCCAATAAAACTAATGAAGCAACAGCAATACGGGCGAAAGGAGAATGTGAAAAGTGTTGTCAAGATGCAAGGTCGGAAAAAATAAAGACTAGGGCAAAAAAGGTAAAAAGGTAAAAAGAGTACAAATCTAGGGGATATACATAAGTCAAAAAGGTATGATGCCTCTTTGGAAATTTGTGATATTAGTCTGTCATAAATAAGTTCAATATGATTTTTTGTTCTACCCAGAAACTTAAAATCATAATTTCATTACTGAAATAGTGGGCAAATTCGCAGTAAACCTAAACTATTTTTGAAAGTAATAATAAAATATGTTTAAAATAAAAATTGAAAAAGTATGTGTGGGTATAAAATATTTTACACCATAATAAATAATACATTTTACATCATATTAAATAATACATTTTACATAATATTAACGAAAAAATTGTAAATAATATTAAATAATACCATTAAATAATAATAACAAATAATAATATTAAATAAGATTATTTATTAATAATATAAAATAATATTATACCTAAGTTTAAGACAAATATTTTAAAAATATGTGTTTTTAATATTAAAAAAAATATAAATATGTGTAAAAGATAAAAGTATTACTTTAATTTGCTTTAAATAAACCTAAGAAAACAATTTAGCATTTAAAAAAGTTTGGGCTGCTTAAAAAAATCCATCCAGACCATTTCAACCACTGTCATCCAATAAGAGCCTTAGAAATTTCTCATGAGAGCAACTGAAGAACTTTATCATCAATCAAGCTGGGTGCAGCCCAAGTCCAAATCCCCAGCTATATTCCCCAAATTCCTGGCATACTTTTTCTTGCCAGATCTTGGGAAAAACACCGCAAAACTGTTGCTGCCTTTATTTAATTTAGCCAACTGGCCAAGAGCAGGAAATTCCCGGGCCACAGAGAGTTAAAATTTAAGGTAAGAACTGGGGACTGAGGACAGCCCTTTGAA
This sequence comes from Drosophila pseudotakahashii, assembly GCA_035046095.1. NCBI lineage: Eukaryota > Metazoa > Arthropoda > Insecta > Diptera > Drosophilidae > Drosophila > Drosophila pseudotakahashii. The sequence continues at coordinate 8,429,556 of JAWNOE010000105.1, read as the reverse complement.
CCCTTTGGTTGGGGGGAGGGGGGAAACGGCGACCAGACCATGCAAATTAAATATAAAGCCTACAAAATGATTCGATTTCACAGCCCTGACCCTGATCCCAAAAACTGTGAAAAAGGTTGGTTGTTCGCAGGACGCAAAAATGGGGGAAAATTGAGGGAAAATGGGGAATAGAAATGGGCATAAAACCGCAGGCGGGGGCACAAAAGCCTTCCCAATTCGCTCATCATCACGGTCATCGTAACAAGTTGCTTATCATCGCACCGCCGAACCACCGCCCTTTCACCCCGACCCCTCCCCCTCCCCCTCTCATTTCGCAACTATTGTGGAACATCAAAGGGCACAAAAAGGGGAAAAGTTTGCGGCTGCGGGAAAACAAATGGGCGCAAAAGAGGCGCCGCACAAAAGCGGGAAAACTCGGAAGCGTAATAAAGGCGTTGATAATGGCAGCCGTAATGATATGGAAGGAAAATCTATAAATACACAAATCCAAATAATACACTGATGGAATAAATCTTAAATTCGGTGGCCTAAATAAATACAGAAAATTATTACATACATATGTAAGAAAAGGCGCTTTAAGGAGGCAAATTGTATATAAAAATAAATTATTAATTGAGACACACAGAATTTTTAAGCGTACAAATAAATATAGTTTCTTTATTATTTAAAAATATGCAAATAAACGGAAATTAAAGGTTTATTTAATGAAAAAAAGTAGTGTAAATATTTATTTTAAGTCAGAGAACTCGTTTAGTTTCTCACTAAATATTAAGTAAGTATTTCAGGGTCTTGAAATTTTAATAAAATATTTTAAAACAACAAAAGCTCTGAGTTATTTATGATAAAATCTACTTTGAATATTCCCAAAATAAAAACTAAACACTTTAGATACACAAGGCATAATATATAAACACTTCACCTTAAAAAGAAAACAAAATAATATTGTACAGTTTGGAGGTTTAATATTTGGACACCTGGCGTATTTCTTTATATTTATTTTTATTTTCACACTCACCGCCGGCAAAGTTATATCTCCCGATTCCGCTCGCCCCGCAAGGTAATCCAAGGGTCCTTGCAGAGCCCAAATAAATGCCCCAACTTTTCACACTTTCCTCTCGGTTTCAGATTCCCTCGGGTCACTTAAAACTGTTTTTATTTCGGTTTTCCATTCACTTAACTTGAGTTTATATGCTTTTTAAATATAGTTCAAGCACTGGGGACACTGCAAAAAATTAAGCAAAAAAACTAGAAACGAGAATACACCGCGGCAAATCGCAACTGAGTTCGTTATTGTGATTGCAGCGGCAACAACAGTGAAACGCGCCAAATTTCAGGATGATTTACTAGGACCTCACATGGGGATTTCCTAGCTTTTGTCTGGGCGGGGTAATGGGATAAGGAGTGGGTGGGAAACGGGGAGGAGAGTGGGGTGTGGGGTGTGGGGAGGCGAGACTATAGACTCACAACTCCTTTCTAGAAATTTAACCCGCTGATGAAGCTGATTCTTCGGCGGACTGTGATTTCACTGCTGCTACTGCTGCTGCATCCTATTGCTCCGAAAACCGCACGCAAACTGCGCAAATTTCGAAGCATCCTTTGCCTTAAAGGACACTCGACGGCCCGGCACTTCGGATTGATTTCGGACGCTTTCGGCCCGAGCACTCGGAACTTCGTATTCATTCGGACATTCATTCCTATTCGACTGCGCAGTCGACAAGTTTATAAAGAAAAAACTGAAAGCCTATCTACTCATATTTATTGCGACTTTTTGGTTTTTACACGTTTTAAAATTTTTTAATTAAATAATTTAATTTTTTAAATCCTCCACAAAAACGTTAACTTAACAGTGTTAGCTAACAGCGCAAAAAGTATGCAGTTTTGGAGACTTTTGCAGCCCAGCTGATTGGCGGTTCGTGTCTCGGCTAAAAACTGAACTGCCAACTATTGAATAAATTTAAGAAAACTTAATAAACAACTGGCTATTTATTTATAAATTTAAAAAAAATTTAAATTTAAAACAGCAACAAACATTACATTTTTAAGAATTTTGTTCTTTGTTATTTACCTTATTCACCTTCCAGTCTACATTGAAAAGCTTTTGGAATGCTGGAATAATTAACAATATTTTTTTGAAAACGGATTCCGCAGTTAATACTGTTAAAACAGTTTGCAGTTTGGCGAAAAAAATAACAAAAACAAAAAGGTTAAAACCAAGGCCAAACAAATTTATTTGATTTTTTAATTAATTTAAATGTAACATCAAAAGATGAACTGCCTGTAGTTCTAAAAGTTTCAACAGATGGCGCTAGAAAAAATTGGTTATTATGGCCAACAGATAGCGCTCGAAAACCACATAACCTGTAATACAATTCTTAGGTAGTTGTTTAACCTATTAAAATAATTTAAACAAAAATAAGTTTTATTAAGTTAATATTATATGCATAAAAGTCAACTTTACTTCCATCTCCATTTTTCTATTACCTCACTTTGGCATAATATTTTTATAAAAATATGTCATATCTAATAAGTTTTAATAGGTTTTCTTCGCCAAAATTATATTTTCTTCCTTCAATTCAAAGGTTTTTAAGTGAAGCCACACTCTGCATTTCTGCATTTCTTGGATCCGTTCCCAAGGAATTCCCTCACATTGCATTCCTCGCGGGTTCTTGGTGCCAAAGAGCTTGGCATTCGGCCATTTGATCATGCAACACGCATGATAATTCCCATAAATATATTTTGCCAGTGGATTACGTAAACATTTCGGGTTTCGGGCCCGCTGTCTCTTGGATCTTTCTTCTTCTGGATTGGCATGCACACTTCTTTTGTCTACGCTGCGGAATTCGAGGCGAGTCCCCGCGGGCGACACTCCCAATCCGAATCGGAATCCCAATCGCAAATGTCTTGGTCTTCGGATCGGATCCAAGTTGGACTTCGTCTCCGTTTGATGGGCGGTCAAAAAGTGGACGTCGACGTAGACTAATGCCAGGCACCGTTGTGGTTTCGAATATCGCTTCGATTTGGATTTGAATTTGGATTTGGATTCGGACTTGGACAGATGTCAATTCCCAATGCCCCTTGCCTGAATGACACGCTCCTTTGGTACACTGAAGAAAATCCAGGAAGCATGTTTTTAAATGTTCTATTCTATGATATTATAAAATTAAAAATTATAAAACATTTTCTGATTTTAAATGAATTAAATTAGGAATAAAATAATTTTGTTGAATATACATCAACTTAAAAACTAAATTATATTATGGTAAATAAATTAAAAATTTCTATGTATGCCAATAAATATTAGGGCATTGTAGCACATTTTTTAAATATTACTTTAAAATAATATTGCATCGGTCTGTTTCTGTGTCTGATGTTGCCCGTGGGTGACATTGCTCCGGCAATTTGCCTGGCAAGAGCATTTGCATTTTGACAAATTAACAATGCGCATACCTGTGGCAACTCAACCACCCACCCACACAGGTGATAGAAAACTTAATTGAATCCCCCTTTGGGGATTGGCGATTGGGGATTGGGGATTGTGCCTGCCTGCCTGCCCATCGAGCACATTCAATTGCTGACCTCAAAGAGATCCATTTGGCAGTTTGTTTGTCTTTTTGCTTTTTATGCCCCTTTTTTGGCGGAACGCTTTCTTCTCCGCCAGCCGTTACACACGTTCGAATCACTCCGAGGCCGGCCGCATTTATCGAGCGTAATGAGCGCACAGCCCCCTTACCCCCTTACCCCTCCCTCAATCCCGCTGAGCCGCCCCTGGATCGGTGCGGATCGAGCCCCATTAACACACAAATCCAAAGCGTTTCAATTGAGGTTGAAGTTTAACTTCAAGTGCGATTGAGATGGCGACTGCGCACGGCTTCTGGCCTTTGGCCTTTGGATCATACCCTTATCGAGTGGGTACAGTTATGATAGTATTTTGTCCAACTAAATATTATAAGGAACAATCCAATTGCTAGAAATTTATTTTTTATTTTATTTATTTAATAAACAAATAGCTAAGCCATCCAAAATATACATTTTAATATTGTAAATCATGCAGAAATTTAAACTATATAAAAAAATGCTATTTTTGATCACTTTTTAGAAAAAAAAATGTTTAAATAAAATGTAAAAAAATGGCACAAAAACATTTATTTTTTTACAGTAAGAACTTTTAATATTTATGGTTTAAATATAGTTATAACAAGTTTTGGAATCAAAAGAAATTTTAGAATTTAATTTTATTGCAAAAAAGCTAAATAGAAATAAATATTTTCTAGCGATTTAATTTTAAAACAGATTTAAAAATGTTTAGAAATTTCCAAATAAAATCATAAAAAATAAATTTTCTTTAACAAAATATTTATAAAAAAATGTCATAAAAATCACTATTTTCAATGAATATATTTGTATAGTATGGGTTGGTTGGTTTTAAGTCCTCTTTTTTTACTAGGGTATCCCAGGGTAAACTGCAGAGGTTCCGTTGTTTGAATTTTGGGGTTAATGTTAAAGCGGCATCAATCAATGGCACGACCGCCAAACGATTTTATCGGTTCGACTTGGCCCGTTCGCAGTCGCATCTTAACGGCTCATTTTAATTTGAGCGCTGCGCTGCGCACTTGACGCCACCAGACATTCGACTATGGAAATGCAATCCCGCTGGCGTCACTCCTATTGGATATTGGCAATAGGCAATTGGCCGCCCATGGCCATGAGACTACAACTACAACTACAGCCTACAACTGCGACGACATGTTGACAACCGGCGTCGATTTATATGCGCCGCTTTTCCAACGCTCAGCGCACATTTTCCATTTTTCGAGGCGGCCAACGTGTCCCGCATGCCGAACCGACTTCGAATCCAAATCCGTTGCTAAATTCACCCGTCAATTGGTGTTCGCGAATCGCAATGCCAATTGAAACCGGACCGGTAACTGCCGCTTAAGCTCCTGCAGCGGATTTCAGTCGCCGCTTAGCCACTTCACTCGACTTGGCCAATTCCACTGTGGCGACCCAGGATGAAAATACCAATGTCCAAGAACCCGAGGGCCAAGTCTTCATGTTTTGCCCAAAAATTACAAAAAACTTAAAATGTTTTCAACAAATTGGAAATTTTTTCTCATTTTACGCCCAAAATACTGATATTTTTGTGCAAAAAAACACGATTTTGATTTTTGGCATTTTTAAAAGGGGTATGGTCACACTTTTTTACAAAAACTGTTTAAATGTTTAAATGTTTGAATGCCAATCGATAGGGAATTTAATTACGAGCTCAAAAAGGTATGACACTTCACTTTTGACAGTTATTTTTCATGTTAGGGCAAAAATACTGATATTTTTGTCAAAAAAAAACCACGATTTTGATTTTTTGCGTTTTTATAAGGGGTACGGTCAATAAAATAACGGTTATAAAATTTAAAACAGTTTAAATTTCCATATTTGAATTGATAGGGATAATTTAATTTTTGATATTTTTCGAGAAAAAAAACTTGTCCAAATTTGTATTTTTTCAAAATCAAAGGAACTAATTTATCAAAGAACGTACCCCCAAGTTCATTCTAGGAATAGAACTCTGTAAGGGGAAAAATATTTGTAGGATGGTTAATTCTCCCGCTTTTGCTGTTATTTCTTGCACAAGTTCCAATTTCCAATTTCGACGCACAATCGCATCTCGTTTATTTCTGAGATCGGTCTTATGCAACCCAGAGATGCTTATCGCCCCCCATCCTCATCTGAATTGTTAAATATCCCAGCCGCCCCGAGTTTATGATCGTTTTATGTATGAGAAATATTTGGGTCTTTGTTTTTGTTTCTGTTTCGGTTTCTGTATTTTTTTTCTGGGTGCGGATTGATAACCAAACTTTCGCATTTTTTGGGATGCAAGTCTCCAGAGGGGCGGCTGGGATGGTGTTAACTAAGGGGCGTGGCCCGGATTGAATCATCAATGGCCGCGAAAGCATTTCACTTTCGCTGCTTGTCATCGCTCGCTCGTTCGTTCGGTCAATTTCTTTGGATCTTTAGTTATTTTCTTCTTTTTTTTCTCTTTTTCTGAACGAAAAATTTCACTTTCTTTTGAGTCATCCTCGATGGACCTGCGGTGGCTTCTTTATGACTCCATTTTACGTGGGTGACAACGATTGCAACATCGGCAAGGGGAAGACAATGCCCCAACTTTGTTCGCCGGCGTTTCATCATCGTCATCTGGCAACAATTAATGGGCATTATTGTCCGGGGGGCAGCAAGTTTATTTATTTGTTACAGTAGAAATTGTTAAGCAAATATTTTGCCTTGCCGCGAAAGCTTACAAAAAAAATATAAGAAAAAAAAAACCTGTCGTGAAATTCGAGAAAATTGTGTTTGTGTTTGTATTTGCACAGCCGATGTTTTCGTTTTCATTATTTCCGAAGGGTCATGGGTGGAGGAGGGAGTGGGGGGGGGGGCATATATCACCATGACTCAAAAGCAGGCAACTTTCTTCCATCCGCTCCTCGATTCTCAGTCTCTCAGTCACGTTCCTTGGCCTGCCCTGAATTGCTCAGAGTTCAATTGCCGCAATTTTTGTGGCCATTTTGTTGTTGGTTTTTTTTCGGTTTGCTGGCTTGTTGGCCAAGTTGTTCCAAGCCAAGTGTCCGTCGTCCGTCAGCCTGTGCACAGAAATCATAATTCGCTAATAAATTTCCATTTCCATGTCGCGTCGCCGAGTGAAAGTTACCCCGAATCCTCCTCGAAAATTCCCCCGTCGACTGACCTCCTTAAACGCGCCCTGAAAAGGTAAGCATTCCGCCGAGAAATACTTGTGCGTAATTTCAAAAATAAACGTGGAAATGAAGAGCTGAACAGGTCGAAGACAAGCTGAAAAAAAAACGTAGACTGAATGAATCATTTTTATTGTGTTTATTTTGATATTTAACATGGGATTTTTATTTATTTTAAACATTTGCGTTTAAGTAAGAAATATTTTTAGGTTTTAATTTTAGAAATAAAAATTTAATATTATTTATTTAAATTAATAATAAAAAAAAATTAATTTATTTAATATGTAATATTATTTATTTAAATATTTTTTAATTAATAATTTAAAAAATTAACTTGGAAATTAAGAACTGAACAATTCGAAAAGAAGCCAAATTTATTTTGGTATTAAACATTGCCTATTTATTTAAATTATTTTCTAGTTAATATATATAAAAATGTTTAAAAATATTATAATTAAAGTATTAAAGAAATTTCGCGATCTTTCTTTCTTTGCTCAACTGGAAAACACATTTCGGAATTTTCCGCGCCAACGAAAACGAAAGACTTAGGCCACAAACTCGAAAGGTAATTGAAGCAGAATGCCAAACAGACTAATCTAATTACTCGAAATCTACACTTCCGCTCGGCGGACTTGGGCCTTAACTACGGATTTCACTCTCGTTTTCTGCTTAGAAAAGACTGTGCGACTCATAAACTTGTTTTGTGTACACTGTACAGCGGCGAGCGGGAAAAAGAGAGATGCCCGCCGGTATAATTTCACTTTTATTAAGTAATTTCAGCGTGTGGATGGCTGGCAAACCGCAAAGAGCGACACTTGTCAATGGCGCAGATGCCGCGATAGTCATGCAGATACTTGGCCACTTAGTTTCTCAACTACCAAATGCAGAGGAAGGCACGCGGCAAATGAAACCATTAAGAAAGCCATCTTTTATTCTTTGTTGTTGGTATTTTTCAGTATTTTCCAGATGCATGTGGGCTGATAGCACAAAACTGCCGGCGAGAACGAAACTTTCTGGGCTGCACATTTGGCACACACTGGCGTTCAATCAAAACTCCGGACACTTTACTGCGGCATTAAACGCGGCCAATGATAACAATCAGTCGAGAGTCGAGAGTCGAGAGAGCAGCTTAAATGAGCCAATTTCAGGCTACACTAGATTTCTGTGTCTCATTTGTTGTCGGTTGTCGGCAGAACCAACCTTCGAATGGGGTAGATACCCCCCCATCTGTGGGGCGGCGGGTCACATCAAAGTCAACTCTTGATTTTCAACACTTTCTCCAAGCCTTTCTCGAATCGTTCTGCCTTCTCACAAGCCATTAATTGTGCTGGAAACTATCAAAAATTATGTTTACTGCCGCTGATAAGATTCTTAATTCTTCTCTTCTGGCTTTGATATATATTATATCTGAATAACCATTCAAACCATAACAAATTGTATCCACTATGGGTAATAAAATACTAAAAATATACCATGAGTATCTATTTTATAGTTACTATACAGAAATATATGAGATAGGGGTAAATTCTAACTTATTTTTTGTGATTCGTGTAAAATTCAATCTTATCAATTAGCTATTTTATCATATCAGTTATTTAATAATAATTATAAAAATATACTACTTAAAAATACCAAAAGTTCGTATTTTTTGTTAAAAATATTATAAATTAAGATAAATTTAAACTTTATTCAATTCAAAATGAAATGAATAATTACATTATACATTATATTATACATTTAATATTCCTATATTATTGTAACCATACTTTTAAATAAAATACTAAAATACTAGAAATATATTTTTATTTGTATCTACTATATTAAGCATTCCAACTACCATCTATTGTAATCAAGTAACTCCTACAATTGGGATTTCCAAATGGCCGACAGCTTTTGGTGTCATAAGTCATAGGGTGTCATGGCAAAATTTGTGTTTTCCATTTAGCTGCCAACTTGACTATTTTCTCACGCATTTGTCACGGGGTTTTTCTTCGTTTGAGTTTTCGTTTCGTCTCCCGTTGTTTTTCCCCATCCTCCCTTTTAATGAGTGGGTCATCAACGCTGACAGTTTTGGCCAGGCTGTAAATTATATTAACTGCATTTCGCACACGCTCTTGCACAATTTTCATTTTCATTTCGCTAGATTTCTCGACTTTTTGGCTGTTACTCGAGTTGCAACAAGAAGTGGTTTATATAAATACAGCCGTGCTGAAATTATTCAACACATCCTGCAGATTGTGGGCCAGTTTTAACTTTTCCCAAGCCCCCGGTTAACTTTCCCCCCAAATATTCGCCTGAAAGGGCAAGCCAACTTCGTTTCTTGTGTCTTGTTTCTTTTTTCGCTTTTATTGATTTTTTGAACGATAAGCGTTGCAGTTGCAATGGCTTTTGGCTGCTGTCATTGTTGTTTGGTTTTTCCCGTTCCCAGCCGCGTTTTTATTTTTTTTTACATTTTTTGGCCAATTGACACATCCCGATTGTCAGCTGGCTGACCTTGCAGCAGCTTTCACGATGTTGCCGCTGCATGTTGCAGGTTGCAGGTTGCAGGTTGCTGGTTGCTGGCGTGGCTGCCTGCGTTGCGATGCGGAAATGTTCGGCGAGGCTGCCACCGAATCCAAGCCCCGATTTTGGCTGCACTGGCTGCACTTTCAGGCCAATCGTCACACGTCTCGATTCGCTGACAACCTGCAATCCTCGCAGCAGCAACTGCAGCAGCAGCTAATCATAACTCCAGTCAATTTAGCAACCAGCGACAAGTGCTTTTTTCGCCGCGATTCTGGCTCTTGTGCAGTAACTTTCTCCCGACCTCGTTTAGTTCGCCGATCCGGCGATTCCGATTCCAATTCCAATTCCTAAAATAAATTATTGACACAGAAATTGCTGCGGCGTTGTTTTCGATTTTGTTTTTTGTCTCTGATCTGCACAGGAAAAAAATGTTAGCCCTTAAATAATATCTAAACCACTAGCAGAAAATTATAAAAGGTCTTAATGCTTTTTTAAATTCCGTACAAAAAACATTTTAATTTTTTTAATATATAATAATATATTAAATTACAAATTGTTATAAAATTATTTGCTTATTGTCTCAGTTTAGCTAAGAAAATGTACAGAAAATTAAGCAAGTTATAAATGGTATTATAAACTCTGTAAAAATTATGAAATTTGAAAATTTTTAATTTTTTAATATATCAAATCAAAAATATTAACATAAAATTTCAAGAATAAAAAACTAACGCAACGGAAAAATGTAAAATAAATATTAAAAATAATAAAATAAAAGCAAAATAATATTATTTGCATGGAAAGTAATGCACTAAAATATTTTAAAATTATTCTCGACTAAACTTTCACTTCGTTCGAAATATCTTTCTTAAATGCAAACTTTTCCGGTGCTTTTCGATTTGGGCGTCTATTGACCCGCTGAATCATAAGCAGTTCAAGCAGAGGCAACCCGAATTGAATACTTTTGTAGAAACTTTTCGGCAAAGCCATATTCATAAGTAGCCCGGCCAGAAATTTATTTGCATATTTCTCTCCCTTCCCGGAGGCCCCAAGAACCACTCAACTTGGAATGCGTTAATTGGCCGGGCAGGCAGCCAACTGAGCAAACAGTTAGCCCTGTTCGAGCCGGGTTCTTTGGCTCCGGTCTTTGGTCTTTCACTCGGGGTCTTCGCTGGGTCTTCTGGCCGGGTCTTCTGTGGGTATTCCTCAGGTGCTGCCAGCCAATAACTCACCTGCCGCTGATGGGCAACGCTTAGCAGCCTAACGAGGCGTTACTCTGCTCTGGCCTGGCCAACAACAAAAGCACTTGACACCTCTGCCCATTGGGTGGAGATGGGGTTGAGAATGGCTCTGGCGATGGGTGGGAAGTGGGGGTGGAACTTAAAATGGGGGGATCGAAAGTGAGACCCACATGGCCATTGAATGGGCAGGGCCATAAAAGAATTTCGAGAATCCACAAATGAAATTGATACGCACAAGCACTTGGCTCTTCTCTCAATTGGGCATGAAAGTTGGTCTTTTGCTTTTGGCAGGGGGAAATCAGAAAGTTTTGCCGGAGAACTCATAGTTGCAAAATATAATTTAGGTAGTTTTATAATAATAATATATATATTTTTTGAATATTATAAAAACATTTGGTTCTCATATAGATGAAATATAAAAATATAATATAAATATATTAAATATAAATATAATATAGAATTAAATATATAATTAAATATAAATATTTAAGAAATATAGATTAAATATAAAAATATAATATAAATATATTAAATATAAATATATTGTACACAAATTAAATATATATAAAATATAAATATATAAATATAATACAAATATAAATATAATATAAAAATGTAATATATAATTAAATATAAATACTTAAGAAATATAGATTAAATATAAATATAACATAAATATAATATAAAATTAATTATATAATTAAATATAAATATTTAAGAAATATAGATTAAATATAAATATATTAGAAATATATTAAACATAAGTATAGTATACAAATTAAATAAAACTTTAAAAAAAACCTCAAATACCATTATTTATATCTCACTTAAATCATATGATAGAATAGCTATCTCCCTAATGGTCAGCAATTCAATCTTTCAATCTTGTTTACAGTACTCTACAGCTAAACGTTCGGACTTCTCTTCATTAAATTATCATTATCAAAATGAAAGTTTGGACTTCGCTTCGTCTTCACTCGTTTGTTAGTGCGTGCGATGGGCAATGGGCACGTAACTGCTGGCCATCGATAAAATTGTCAAATTGGCAAAAATGGAAGAAGAAAAAAATACGAGAAGAGAAGAGAAGTCGTGCGTAGAATAAGCAAATAAGAAATTTGAACTTTTATTTCGCGTGGGTGTGAGTGAGGAGCAATTAAATGCAAATTTCTCTGGCTGCCATCGCTGGTCATTTCCCTCTATCCCCCTCTCTTTCTCGCTCCCCGTCAGAATCGAAAGACTCAGGCAACGAACTCGAATGATTAGGGCCAGAAACAGTCGTAGGTCGCTCGGATCAGCCAACAGTATGTGCTAATGCCACAAATTATTGTTTTCCAGGCAGATGAAACATGTCATCTCGGTGGCATTTGTTTTTCGCTGCCTGGGCCCGTTTGCTTCAAATGAGCTGCGGTTGCCCCATTAAGGTGACACAATCAACAACGCTAACTCTGTCCAGGGCGACCTGGTCCACTTGAGACTCCAACGGAGCCGTCTGAAGTCTGCTTGTGCACTTGAACATATTGTTTCTGGGATTTATATACATTTTAAGGGGGTTTTGGACATCAGCTAAAATATTATTTCTTTTTAATTTACAGTATTAAAATAAATAACAAGAAGAAAAAAGGATTATTTCCACAAAAAATACCTTTAAAAATATTTGTTTAAATATGTCTTTTATTAAATAATTTAAATATTTATTTTAACAAATTTTAATATATTTTTAAAATGTTTTTAAACTTTTTTCTTTTTCCTAAAATAAAGTTTTTTTGTTATAAAATGTTTAAAAAAAAAATATAAGCAATTAAATTAATTTTACAATTATTATTTAAATTTTTTAAATAATACAAATTTAATTTAAGTTAAGTTCAGTTAATTTTCTATATTTTCTATCACTTTTCTTATGGTATAAAAGATTTTTAAATTATTTTTTCCCAGTGTAAGGCAGCTGCCCTCTCTTTCTCTCTCTCTCTTTGTCAATTGCTTTGTTTTTCCTTTGGTGATTTTCTTTCTGTTTTTGCAATGTTTATTGTTGCTTCTGTCGCACAGTCGCCGGTGGTTGTTGGTGGTTGGCTGCAGTGGTGGTGCTGCCTTATGTAAGCTCTGAATTCTCTTGGCCCCGCTCTGGACATCCACTTCTGCGGTTGCATCCATCATCGTCATTAGTGTCCAAAAATGAAATGATTGCAAATATCAAAAACGCAACAAAAGAGCACTCCACTTGTCAGTGGGGCAAGTGGCGGTGCAGCTTGGGTGGGTGGTTGGTAGCGATAGAGGAGCAGTGGCTCATGTTGGCATAGACAAAAGACAAGAGTCTTACTTTCGCTTCTCCGCACACACTCACACATTTCACTTCACTTTTTGCAATCGGAGGAAGGGGCGGATTAACCTATCCCTTGTACTGGCCACCGCCGCCCAATTGCAGTCACTTTCTGTGGGCGCCCATTGCGCAATCATAACCATGTGCACTTGCCTCACAGTCACCCATCCCCCCTCCCCTTACAGTGAGTCCTCCCTTTTGCCATCGTTTAAAACCGAAAAGTCTTTTGCAATCCACCAACTCAAACTATCCAACAAAAATAAAACCACCAAAGGAGAAAAGAGGAAAAGCGGATGTTAACCAACGTTTAAGGTTTGCGAAAATTACTCTAAAGTCCCCTTAATTTAAGGTTTGTTTACAAAACGTAATCATAAATGATGGAGAAGTGTTTTTAATGATATACCCCCTGAATAAATTTTATAAATCTTAAAAAGCCTCCTTGAAACATTAGAAAAATATTTACTAAACACCCCCAATATCTTTAAACTTTCTAAAATATTTAAATAAATTTTATAATCTCAAAAAATATCTATTATATATTTTATAATATCAAAGATTAAAAACTCTTTAAGATTTTAATAAATTTATTTATTATTATAATTTATTTTTAATCATCCAGAAGTTTATTTCTGATTTTTAATGGTTTTAAATTGCCCAATTTTTTCAATATCTAAAATCAAACCCACAACTCATTAATATCGACAGCCAATCGGAATTAATCTTCGCTTTTTCATAATCAAAATCACATCAGGGCTTTCGGTTTTTGGGCCGCGATCTGAACTAGTTTAATATGGACTTTTGAGCTGAAAAACGGGAAAACAAATGCTTCGAACTGGAGCACAGTTGTCTATGGATTGACTAGAGGGCAACCAAAGCCTTAGGTTGATCTGCTCGATGGCGAAATGGGGGGGAAAACGTATAAAGACTGGAAGGGAATACCCCGTGGGCAACGGCAACGGCGGCAGCGACTCAGAACATTAATCTCGCGAGTCTCGGCTGGAAATTAAAAATAATAAAGCACTAAATGGAAAATGAAGCGAGGCTGGAAGCGAGGAGGAATGGATGGAGGAATGGTTGGAGGATGGGTGGCCGCGGAATCGGTTGGGCAGGGAGCCACCTCAGATGCAGCAATTCGATCTGCTTGGCTGCGTCCTAGATTCTCCCAGTTTTCCCAGCTTTTCCCCGAACTTGTTGCGTGTGCCTGAACGGCCGAGTTGATTTCCTTGTTGTGCTGTGGTCACTCCGCACTAACCACTGGCCAGTAACCACTGGCCACTAGCCTCTGGTGGGCGTCGTTCGAGGAGGAGGCGGAGGAGCCAACAGCACGTGGCTATGACACTACGAAAAAAACTATAAATATTCCACAAAAAATATAATTTAATTTTAAAAATTATAAAAATCAATAAAAGCGTAGAATAAATATTTTTAAAATTTCCTTTTCATTTATGATTTCAATTACAGCAAAAATAAATACTTAATTCGTTTTAAAATAAGAAAATAATATTCTTACTTTCTTTAAATTTTAATAAAAAATTAAATTATTTTTTTAATTTTTTTTAAAATACAAAAATTTTAATTTATAATTTTATTTTTTCAAGTGCATTTACTGGTTGTACTTGCCGCTGCCTGGTCAACAAAGCGGAACAATGGGCTGCCGAGGAGCCGAAGACGAGGCTTTGAAGACCAAGCCCATCAGCCATCGAGCATCCACATCCACTTCCATATATCTATACATCCACATCCACATCCACATCCCAGCTGCACCACCAGGCAGCCACTTGCACCAGCGATTTTCTAATTAAATGTTGCCACAAGCCAACTGCCTGTTTTGATTTCGATGTTAGCTAACCGGAGGGAAAAAAGAGAGATGTTTGGCAAGATCGAACATGGATCAATCGGTGAGCTCGACGCTTTGACATGGCCGAAAAATTTCAGCTTAGCTGGGTTCCCCGGGGCAATCAGTGCGACACAAATGCCAGCTTCTTCTTCTTCGACGTGTGCAAAGTGAGGCAATCAAAGTTGGCCGGAAAAGTGCGGAAATGTGCGAAAATAGAACAGGCAAAATAAAATTGTATAATTTAATTTTTTTTATATATACAAATTTAAAAAAAAAATAATTAAATTAATGTATTTATTCATTTTAAAAATTAAAATCTAAAATATAGTAACTCATTTTATTTTAATCTGTATTATATGTTTTCTATTTTTCCATAAACCCAAATACTTCAAACTATAAATTGAATGGTTATTATTTAAAATACACTATTTTATTCTTATTATTAATCTATTTATTTATTTAATTTAAATATTTGTTTTTAAACATGTTAAATTCATGTTTTTATCTGTTTTAAAAATTAATGTCTAAAATATTATCATTTATTCGATTTTAATCTGTATTTTATATATTCTATTTTTTCCATAAACCCAAATATTTCTAACTATTAATTGCAGTTTTATTGATTTAATACTTTATTTTATTCTTATTATTAATATATTTATTAAATATAATTATTTGTTTTTAAACATGTTAAATTAATGTATTTATTTATATTTAAAATGAAAATCAAAAATATTATAGCTAATTCAAATGTAATCCTATTTTTTCCATAATTCTACCGATCCATTGAATATTTATTTTTCATTAATACTCCACTTTACTTTACAACTAATCGTTTTATTTCCTAAAAATATATGTTGTTTACTATCTTATAATATTTTATTTAAATTTGATCTACTCTAGCCGATCCCTATCTTCGCTAACCATTTCATCTGTTCCATATAACGCCACTTCGATCGCTTTTTGCCCGGAGCACCCTGCCCAGTGGTCACGCCAGTGGTCTTCTCCAGTTTCCAGATCGTGTGGAATGCTCGACTGCACTTTGCTCGCAACCCAATTCGGTGTCACATGCTTCCCCCATTCCCCAATCCCCGATCGATTTTCGATCTTGGCCAGATCTCGGCTCACGATGATCATTAGCATAAGTCTGGAGCATTTTGCATTTGGCCCACATGTGTCACACACATAAAGAAGTGTGCGTTGGCCGTTGGACATTAAGAAATGTGGAGGGGAAAAAAAGAACTGGGATGCTGCAGTGCATCCACGAATCTGGCTCTTCTGTTCGCTGCTCCAATTTCCTGACCATTTGGCTTACTTTGCGCCGGTTCGTGTGGCATGCAAATGCAGCATTGTGCAACGTCGCTTGTCCAGCGTTCAATTTCCAACAAAGTCAGTCGTTCTACGTGGAACGCTGCCGTCCATCCAGTTCCAGGTGCACTGCTCCACAGGTCCAGCAGGTTACCAAGACCAGATCCATCGAGGAATTCTTCTAAATTGGTCCACTCACTCACACTAACACACAGGCGCGTAGAAATGGAGGAAGAAAGAACGCTGCACTGGGGCAAAATGTCATCAGAAATCTTCTAGCTAATCTAGCTAAGAAATTTATTGTATTTTGCCCTAAATTTAAAATATATTTATTTATTTTTAAACCTTAAACCTTTCTACTCGCAGTTTTTATTACTTTTATTTTTAATTTATTATACAAAAAAAAGGTTTCAAGTCTATATTATATATCTAAATTTGTATTACTTTTATTTTAAATTTATTTCAAAAATAAAAGGTTTAAAAATAATATTATATATCTCACATATTTTATTATTTTAATAAAAACCTTAAATCTTTCTAGTCTCAATTGGAATTACTTTATTTTAAATTTAATTTAAAAATTATTCTAAAATTCTAGTATTTTTAAAAATACTAAAAATAGCCTTTCAAATAACAAATTTAATATTCACAATTTCCATATTATTTTTTCTTGGCCAAAACTAAAAGTAAAACCGTATTCAAAATAAAGGTTTTGAAATTATTATTTAGTTTTAAATTCTCCATTTGTGGCCAAAAAGTGGGGAATAGATGAACCTCCGTTTCCATATTCTTTGATTTTTCCTGGTGCTCCGTTACAGTTGCATAACCTGTATTAGTTGTTATTACCGTTTTGGAGATGATGATGGCCCGAGAACCGAGAACCGATTGGCTTGGCCATTGATTAGCGGGCCCTGAATTCTTGGCCAGCACAGTGGCGGGGGGGTGATCGAGAGGGGGGGCTTTTGGCACTTGGCACTTGCCAAAAGCGCAGCAAGTGCTCACGCATGCAGCTGCTTCGACGTCGACTGAGGCAGCGACGCCGACTGAGGCAGAGACAGGTAAAACCAGGTAGCTTACAAGACGCATGGCGCGACGTCTCCAACTTTCAGTTGCTTTCGAGCTGCACAAGGCGACGGTTTAAGTTTTTGGCGCTTACTGGGTGAAAAACCAGGGAGAGAGAGAGCGTTGGAGAGAGAGAGACTGTCTCTGCAGAGAGCCCCAAAAAGAGAGCGAAAAGTGAAAGACCGAGAAACCAGCGAAGAATTCTTCGTGCGCGCTCGCCGACTTCAAATAACTTCAGTTGCCCTGCAGAATTCCCAGCGATCGGTTCATGCAGCGGATTATCGCGCGTCGCGAATTATAATAAATATTTTTATTCTTTAAAATATTTCATTTTTTTCAAGTTCGGTGCTCTCGTGCAGTGTGATCTTTGTTTTTTTTTTTTTGGTTTATCAAGTATCGAGTATCGAACCCCCCCTCCAACTTCCTGGCATGTCGTTCAAACAATCCGAAACTCGTGCCCAGTGCTAAAATCCCAAGGAAGTTCACAAGTGTGCCAAAAGCAAATTGCAAAGTCCGGCGAAAACCCACAAGAAACCAAACTAAAATAACCACAAAATAAATAAGAAAACCAAATAGAATAAAAGATATAAACTTAAATAGACGGACGGTCAGCAGGTGTGAGCGAGAGAGCAACAATGCACCGCACGCAGCCGTCGCTGCCTCTGCTGGCGTTGGCGCTGGCGTCGGCGCTGGCTTTTGCGCAGGCGCAGAATATAGGTGAGTGTGTCAAGCGAAAGACGAAAACAAGAAAGAAGTGCTGCGAAAGGTGCCAGAACGAACGGCGGATGCCCTGTTCTTCAAGGGGATACTGGTCTCTGGGGAAGATTCCTTCAGGAATCATCAAAAACCCATTGGTTTCAGGAGAATTCTACGCTAGAAACGAAACCTTGAAAAAACACATCTCCAAAATGCCTTTATCTATTGAAAACCAACGAAATTCTGAATAATAAATGTTGTTTAAAAAATATTAAAAAAGGAATTCAAAAACAAAAACAAAACCTTTTTTATATTATCAGACACCTATAATAGCATAATATTAACAGATCCTAAAAGAAATATGTTTTTTTTTTATAAGTAAACTACGGATTTTTATCTTATTTTCACCGACCAATTCCGAATTATTTCTTGAATTTATCTATTGGAAGGTAGTTCTTTTAAAAATCAACCAAAATTCTGAAAAAAAAGGTTTTTTTTTTTTAAATATAAAAAAAGAAATTCAAAAACAAAATTTTTTTTTGTCAGACATCTAAAATAGCATAATATTTACAGATCCTAAAAGGAATATATTTTTTTATTAGTTAAATATTGATTTTTCTCTTATTTCCACTGACCAATTCCGAATTATTGTTTGAATTTGTTCTTTTAAAAATAAAAGTACAAATCATTTTGATTATAAATGTTTCTACCGGGTAAAATCTCACTAAAACCTTAGCTAGTTCAGTTTTAAATCTTCCCTCTAAGCTTTTTTAAGGCAACACTTTTAGCACGGCACATTTAGAGAGCTCTGCTATAAGAAAACACCTTCAGAAAACGCATTTAAGCGCAGCCTTGACATGTGGGAACTTTAACTTTTGGGGCGGTTAGTTTTAACACAAGATCATTTGCATAAATTATGAAAGCCTAATTAGTTGGGGGCTTAGCTGTGAAATCATTCAGGAAATCTTCCGACACAATGCCATTCTTCAGTGTGATCCGACTAAATGGCATTTCATTTATTTTTATATTTTTAAGTGGGTTCTATTTAGCTGCCAAACGAAATACTTATTGCATATGCCCCATTCCTCTAGGGTATTCGAATAAAAACCGCACCAACGGCACTCGGAGCCAAAGCAAACAAATTTTCTCTCGTTCTCGTTTGTTGTGGATCCCACTTGTTGCTGTCTTTCTCCGCCGCTTGCCGTTGCCCATTTTCATCACCCATATTTCTTTTATTTTTTCAAAAAAAAAACCGATTCTCTTTTTTATTTTTTCACATTTAATTTTTTTTATTTTGTTTTTGCATACAATTTTTTCTGTTTTTTTTTATTTCCGGTTCTGGTTCGAAACAAAAGTCAGGTCTTATAATTTGTATTATTTTTAATTCGGCTGCCTTTGCATTTTTCCCACGTTAATAAACGGTCGTCCAGGCAGTCGGCCATATGTATTCCAGTTCCAGTTTCAGTTCCACTCCCAGTCCACTTTTGGGTTCCAGTTTTTCAGTTTTTTAGTCAAGTGCTCTCTGCCGCCGGTTAATTGTTTCGTGGGATATGCGACGAGAAAAGAGGGAGGGCGTAAGGCGAAAGGGGGCGTGCCACTCGGGCATTTGCCAGGAAACGGATGTTTGTTTGGGTCAGCAAACAATCGGCGACGAGCGAAGCTAACCCAAATGTAGCACGCCAAAGAGTTGGGCAACCAACTTGCCGCATGCACGTGGCAAGTGCACTGGGGGAAATATCATTGCCTCGGGATTGATTAAATAGATATTATATGCAGAACAGTATTTCGTTGGGTTCCATAAGCAAAAACATACATTTTATAGGTTAGAAACATTTTAACCTACAGTTAATTTAACCTTTCCTCAGTTCTAACCTTCAAATGGTTTATAATCGGAAGAAATAGGCAATAAACTGGCTGGAAGTTTACTACAAATATTTGTATACTCCCAAGATATATTCAAAAATACAAATCTAGTATGTAAAATCAAAAGACTGAGGCAACAAACTTTTTTTTTCTTAAAATCAAAAGACTTAGGCAACAAACTAGAACTTGGAAGCTGTAAATAATGCTATATGCAGAAGCACATACAGAAAATAATGCAGAAAATAATATAGGAAATAATATTTATTTGGATATTTTTGCACATTATATTTTACAATCATTTTAATATTGAAAAAAACATTTTTATATTTGTAAGAAAAACAAAGATGTTCCATCTAGAAACTTAGAAGCAGTACAAACATTTTAAATATTTTTTATATTAAATTTAACAATTATTTTAATATTAAAACAAAATATTTTTTTATTTGTTAGAAATAAAAGAAATTCCCCTTTCCCAGCCAATCTCAAGTATCAATATTTTCTTTTGGGTCGCACAAGGGAAACACACCTGTCACCAGTACTTGGATTCAATTACCTGTATGCAACATATCGAATTGCAGCCAAGAACCCAAATTTGTGGTAGGGAAAACGGGGCAATCACAAAGGCAGAAACTTTTACTAACTTTTACCCATTTCACACTTGCGCCGGAGGAAAATCTTGTAAATTAACTTGAATTAATCACACAGACAAAGGCGGCAGAACATACAGAAACTGAAATTAAAAGAAAATTTATGATCTGCGCCAGCGAGCCATTCCACAATAAAAGCGACAACAATTGCAGCTGGTTGTCCGCCGGGAAAGAAATACAAATCTGTAATGTTGGGAAAGTTTTATACATACATACATATGTATATATCTGAAGCTTTCCTTCGTATTGTTGACAAAAAGAAAAGTAAAAGTGGCGAATCGGTGGCTGGGATGATCGAGCACATGGCCAACATCTAATGGCCAAAACGTAATATGATGAGGAATGGCTATGGCTATGGCTCTGGGTATTCGAATGGGCTGGAAGATGGCTGTAGAGCTATGGAGATGGGGATGGGCATGCATGACCACCAGCTCATCATAATCATCATCAGCGGCTGATGCGGAAGCTCGGCGCCCGCTTAATTGCAATGCGAAACTCAAAGAAAAGATACCTATGTACCTTTTGTAACTTGGCTCGGTAGATACCTGAAACGATACCTCTTGCTGCACAATGAACCGCAGCAATTTGTTTGCCTGAAAGGGTGGTGCACGCATGCCTGCCTCCTTTTATATTTTTCTTACATTTTTCTTATATTTTCCTTGCGGTCTTTGCGGTCGCCGTTTTTACATAATACCTGGGCCTTTCGCCACAAGGAAGTAGGAAGTTTTTCCTCGTCGGTCTGGAAAATCAACCTCTGTGCGTGGGACAGACCTTCGTTTTCACTTTCAACTCCCGATAATATATAATAATAATAATGATGATGATGTTGCCCATGCGGGTGACACTGTTTAGTTTCAAAAGTCCAACTTGAGCATGTTTGACTTCACCTATTTACGCAACTTTTTCGGCTTTGTTTATATATATTTTTAGGTTTTTTTATTGTTTGGAATTTTTTGTTAATTTTTTCTTGGCACGTAGGTGGGCTGCGCGTGGGGGGTGGAGTGTTTTTCAGGGGGCTGATCATTGCGCAAAAGCTGTCAATGGCCTTGCCAGGTACTCATGCACTCGATATGTAAATCATCGCCAAGCGAAGTGACGAGCATCAAAAGCAGTTGAACAAGGGACTGAATTCATTTGGACTACTTTTGAACATTTTTTTACTGGAAAATCCTGAACAAAATGTCTCGAAAATTCCACAAGAAAGGGGAAATTTTTAACAATATTTCTAAATTAATGTTTGTTGGTAAAAATAAATATACCTTTAAACTTATTAATTTAATAATTTACTAAACTAATAGAATAAATCTTAAAATTTATAATAAAATTATTGAATACTTAAAATGTTTAATAATTAAATATAAATTATAATTTACCTTTTTAAAATTGTTGGAATGAATCACAGTTTTTTTTCATCAC
This sequence comes from Drosophila pseudotakahashii, assembly GCA_035046095.1. Classification (NCBI taxonomy): domain Eukaryota; kingdom Metazoa; phylum Arthropoda; class Insecta; order Diptera; family Drosophilidae; genus Drosophila; species Drosophila pseudotakahashii. Next base: position 8,407,924 of record JAWNOE010000105.1, on the reverse strand, counting down.
TAAAATATTTTTTAAAAATAAATTATAATTTATATTTAAATATTATTTATAAACAATTTTACATCTAAATTTCTACATATAAAAATGTATAATAAACTTCTTGAATACTTAAAGAGGTAATGAAATTGTATAAAAATTATTCAATAATTTTAAAAATAGTTGGAATAAATCTCTGCTTTTTCTAGCTTTAGGCATGAAGCCTACAATAATTTTTCGAAATAAATTCCGCTTTTAGTGTGATTTTTGTTATGCCAAAGCTTACACCTTAGTTTGTTTAATGAGTTGTCTCTGCCCAAATGATTTCATGCCGAAAGCTAAGGAGTGTCTCTGTCATTATCCGCACTGATCTGATCTCATCGCAACTCATCCGCAGACAGGGGCCATAGATCTCTGTTTGACTCGGGGATTGCGGCATAAATTTCAATCAGTTTCGATGCCATTCGGAATTTTAGCGATTTTTATTTGTGGGCCGGGCATCGCCCCACTGCGATTCTCAGGCGTGAGCGGCGTGGCAGTATCTTTTTAATTGCCATAAACATAAATGGCATACTGCAGTTAAATATTTTTCATATATAGTATCTTGATCTCCCCGCGAAAACACAGCAAAAGCACCCGTGGTCCGTCGGTCTATCGGTTGGTGGGTCGGTCTATCGGTCGGTGGGCAACTTTCGCGTTTTGTTTGCTGGCTGAAAGATGTGAGATGGTCGTGTGTGAAATTTTAATGTCGCAGTGAAATGCTCGAAAAGTGAAACTAACGTCTAATAAATAAATGAAATTGTTTGCTATTAGCAGCGCATTTAAATGCCACCAAGAAAGCGGCGGCGAAAGAGAAACATGGTGATAAAAAAAAATGGGAAAAGAGCTGGAGAAAAATGTTGGACAGAATTTATGCGCACTTTTTCTCCTTTTCTTCTTTTATTTATGTTTATGTTTTTTTTTTTTGTAATTTAATTAATTGTAATATATGTACAAGTGCAACTGTGCCGTTGTGGCCACTGAAAATTGGCCAGCAACGTGATTCACGACAATCCAATGCCAAAAGCAAAGGCAAACAATTGAAATTGTTATTAATAATTGCTTGGTTAATAACTTTAAACGCTCTTCGAAGCGGAGTCGAGTTGCCTGTGCTGTGCGTTTCGTCACTGGCCCAAAAAGACGCTTGCAAATTGCCATCAAAAGTATGAAAACGATCGTGAAATATCGTGAAATAGTGACGTTTCGAGAGTGATTGATAATTTGGCACAGCTGTCGTTAATTATCGATCGATCGATCGATTGCATTGATCGAGGTCTCAAGTGTGAAAAGTTAACCAAGGTGTAGCTAATCGATTTCATGAGTGACTACTGTTTTTTCTGTTTATTTTTTGTGGAATTAATTGGAAGGGTTTCAAAATGAAAAATTATAAACGTTAGCTTTAAAGAAAATAATTTAGATCTTACTAGCATTATAATAATTACAAGGGACAATTATACAAGGTTTTTAAAAATTATAGATATATATCTATTATTTGTACTACTTAATTATATTTTCTTTAGAATGTATGTAGATTTTACTAGACTTATTTTAGAAGTATACAACATTTTTTTAAAATTATATATGTTACACATACATTTATTAAATCTTCCTCTTTTACATTGATTGGAGGGGGGGTTAAAATTTAAAATTATAAACTAGAAGCGTTATAATAATTACAAGGGACAATTATACAAGATTTTAACTTTATTATATTTTTTTGGATTAGATGTAGATTTTACTAGATTTATTTTAGAAGTAGTACAAAATTGTAAAATCTAAAAAATGTTGAAATCTTTATTTTTACATTGATTGGATGGGGCTTAAAATTCAAATTATAAACATTATGCAAGATTTGAAAAATTTTAGATATACAATATACAATTTTTACTATTTATTAATATTTCTTACTAATTGTAAATGTACTTTTTGTATATATTTTGCTTAGATATATTATTTTTAATCTTCAATTTTATCGATGGCTGCGAACTGCCAGGCACTGCATTTTCCCCGAGCCTTTTTTAATATTTTAGCCATAACGATAACACTTATAATAACAATGGCCATAACAATAACCATAGATTATGATGGGGGGCCGGCTACCTAATTGCGGACATCGGACGTGGATGTGGATGTGGATGCGGCATCCACATGGATATAGATGTGGATGTGGCAGGCAACGCATGGAAATTGCAATTTACTCAGCTCAGTTGTACTTTATGGTTGCTGAAGTTGCTGAAGTTGCTTTTGTTCCGCTTGCACGCTGAATGGAGAGGCGATGGCGCCATCTTCATGATCATCATAATGCTGATGCCGATGATGAGGGGCAGGTTCAATGACTGCCTCGGCTGCCTCTGCCGCTTCTCTGGGCAATCGGAAGTGTGAGCCTGCTGCCTCAGGATGAGTTGGCTGTTTTGCAGCTGTGGCCAATCAATAAGAGAGCAGCAGTTGCAGCAACAGTTATGTCTTGTGGCAACTGGCTACACCTGATTCCAGATACCAAATACCAGATTCCAGATCGTAGATCCCACATCCCAGAGGCCCAATCTTTTGATGTCGTAACTGCCCGCAACTAGCGGTAAAAATATTCAAATCGAGTTCCAACATCGATTTTATTATCAACACCGCAGCGGCCACAAAAATGTCTAAAGTGAAAATATTTTATGACAAAACTGCGGTCTTTTTTGGTATTTCTTGGTGTTTCCCTTCAGAGCGGCTTTAATTTCCTTTCGTATTGGGGCCAAGCTTTGATTTGTGGCTGCCCATTTGCATAGAAGAGTTGACAAAAGTCCGAAGAGAAGAGTACCAGAGAAAGGCCCAGAAAGAATGAAGAAAAACAACCGAAATTGAAGAAGAACAGCCAACAAATTCTCGCCTTTGTGTTCCCCTTTCTTATGCAAATTGCCCTGTAAACTGTTGTTTCTTATTCTATTTCCATTTCCATTACCATTTCGGTGCTTGGAAGCGGTCTGACCATAAGATTAACCCCAGCGTTTGTCCACTTTTGGTGGCTGACCGAAAATAAAACTGAAAAAGCACATAAAACCAAAGTAGGGGGCAATCTTCGCACAGCATTGAGAATATTCACAGCCAAAGCAAATTAGGCACAAAACCAAAAGGCGATGCAAAAGCCGCAGAAATTAGCAACTGCAATGGGAACGCATCTCGAATGTACAGTGGGCGCCGGCTAAGTGCCACCGCCTGCCTTCTTCTTCTCATTCTCCTTCTCATTCTCCGCCACTGCAATCACTCACTGTGAAGTCTTGACTGTGGCACGAGCTGAAAAGCGGCGATGTTGCTGCTGCCGCTGTTGCTGTTGCTGCTGTTGCTGCTGCAGGTGTTTTGCAGCTGCCAAACAAACAAACACACACAACCGCACACACATTCTATCTTAAACTGCATTTGGGCCGAAGTGACCCAGTTTGCAAGACAGCACAGTGAAACAAATTCGGGCACATTTTTAGCAATTTTAAAAAATAAATAATATAACTAAAAAGTCTTAGTTTTTTTGGGTTATATCAATATTATTTATCAATATAATATTTTTATAATAATAAGTAATTTATTATATTTTTGTGATTACTATTTATTTTTTTTTAATATTTTGTATGATTTCTTTCACAAAATAAATAAATTGTTATTATAATTATTAAAATAAATGGTATTCTTTATCAATAACCATTATTTAATAGACATTTTCACAAATTCCATTTATTGAAAAGAATTTTTGAATTTTAAAAAATATGCCAGTCTGAAAAATTATTTTATTTTGTTTAAATAAAATTCTACATATTTTTAAAAATTAAATTTACTTAATTAAATATTATTAATAAATAATAATATTTCGATTGTTTAAAGTTTATGAAGAATTACAATATTTTCTATACCTAATTTTCTATTTTTTCTATATTTTTAACCTAAAATATAGTTGACCTATATATTTTTTTTTTAATTCCTGATAAATACATATGTGTACAAATTGCGATCAGCAATCATGGTGTATAGAAGCATGTGATTTTTTCTTTCGGTGTAGAAGAGAGAAGGACAACGGCAACTGGGCTGATGATGTTGCCTTAACGCTTGCACATTGATTTGCTGGCCGGTGCTTGGAATGCGGTCAACTGGCAAACGGCAAACGGCAAAGACGGCTTACAGCTTCCAGATTCTATCAACTAGCATCTGGAGTCCAGAGTCTAGAGTCTAGAGTGTAGAGTCTAGAGTCCAGCATAGTCGTCGGTCAATGTCGTCGAACGTCTCTTGTTGGCTTGCGCCGATGGTCCGCTGACGATTGCCGATTACCGATTGCCGTTGCTTGGCCTTGCTTCAGAAGCGGCAATCAAGCGTTTCCTTTGCGGCAAAAGTGCCGCAAAATCATATCGAACCTGTTATAAAGCTTCGACGTTGGAGACCCAACGATCTGAACCACCGAGGGGGTGTCGCCGGGTGAAAGATGCTGCCAACGGAATGGATTGGAATGGATGCTGTCATTGTCGACATCGTCAGAAGAGAAGATAGAAGATAGAAGAGAGCCGAAGACTGCCAGCAGCAATTCTTCTGGCTCGTCTACGCCTGTCGTTCTTCTTGTTCTTGTTGCTGTTTTACGTAACTGTTTACGCTTGAAATTTATTGTTGCTGTGCGTACCGTTACATAAAAGCCATCGCAGGCATGTTTATTTAATACGCTTAGCAGCTCTTAGCCAGCCAACTAGCTCACGCTCACAGGCGCTCTTTGATGTCTCACTTAATGCGCATGATGGGCAATTTTTATGCGCAATTAATTCCAAAAGGCAAGAACGAACGGCTGGCGAGGAATACCAAAAGCCAAGGGCAGTCGCCCGGTTAGAAGCACTGCGAGAAAATGGAAAAACTATGTAAATAAATAAATTATTTGACATTACAATAGTACATTTTTTTTTGTTAGATACTTTAAAAGATAATTGTTGAATTTAAAATGATTTTTTACATATTTAAAACAAGCAAAAAATTCGAAGAAAAATATTTAGTTTTCGAAAAACTATGTAGATAAATTATTTGTTTTCGTATTTGAGGGCTTAATAATATACCATTACGTCAGGGAATTTTTTTAAACTCATTGCTAAAGTTAAAATAAATTTTTAATTATCTTTAAAATCTTTTTTAAAGAAAATTATTTACACAAAAAAAAATTTCTTTTTTTTTTTAATACATTTAACTTAAGGAGTGCCATACATTTTGACTAGAAATTCAACTTTACACTTAATAAAAGTGTGATTAATAATATATTACCATATTTTTTCACAGTGTACCAGCGTAGGTGACTTTGTTAACTTGTTGCTTTCAAAAGTAGGTTGAACCAACTTTGAAATTCGGCTACTTCTAAGTCGACTTTATTGGTTCTTAATTAGCCAAAAAAAAGAGACCTAAAAAATATCTACTTTTCGCTCAGTGTGCGGGCGCATTGATACCCAAGAGAGATCCTCTGGCGGAAGTTCAAATCAAAAGACTTAGGCAACGAACTTGCAGCTTGCACAAGTTTCGTCTGGCCAGTCGCATCCGCCAACAAAAGCTAGAAAAGCTAGAAAAGCAACAATGGCAACAGCATTGCGCAAACCGAGTCACTTGCGAAACCATTTCGATGTTCTCCGACTCTCTGTGTTTTTGTTTGTGTGCGATTTTAACGAGGTTCTACTAATTTGGCTTACCGAAAAAGCAGAAAAAAAAGAGCAGCACCAAAAAACCAAGCTAAGTGGGTCAAGAGACGAGGCGAAGAAGCTGCGTGAGAGCGCCGTTCATTCCAGCGCCAATTTATGTAAATCGAAAACCAATCAGCGGCTGATCGTCATCATCATCATCATTATGTTATGGCCATTATGACGAAGGGGCTAACGGTTTTCGGGGCCGCTTTTCGACCAAAAACTCCCGCCGTTTTCTGGGGTGAATGGAAAGAAAATTTCTTTTTTAGTTAGGGAAAACCCGCCGCTCTCGCTATCGCAATTGGGCCATCGGATTGCGGCGGCAGCACTTGCACTTTCCGGCCAAAAAAACACGGCTAGATACACCCTACCATTAACATCGAGATCACCGAGATGCCTAGATGTAATCGACGAAGCGTAGGCGCTTGGCAATCAGCGCATGACGTCCCAGAACTGCACTGACTGCAGAAAACCTTTGGGATTGGGAATTGGGGACTTGAGATCTTGGAACTGCCATCTAAGAGCCAAGACTAATTAGCCTTTGGGTCAAGAGGTTCATCGCCAAATGGGCTGACCAAATAAAAGGGGGGGAAGTATATAGCAAGAAAACACCAGGTAAAAATCCCTGCAGGTGTGTATTTGCACTTAAAATGAAATTAGCCGACATACGCAAATTGCAGAAGGCAGTGCGGAATGTGGAATATGGCAAGATGGCAAAATGGTAAAGTGGGAAAAATGGAAAATGCTGGTTGGGCCTGGCCTGGGACCGAGCCATAAGTGGGGGGTCGGGGTCACCATTAGCCCACCCCTCCTCCTCCGGGAACAGCAACTTTCTACGCAGCGATTGCAGGTTGCCAGCCGCAGGTTCAGCTGCACTTTAAGCCGCTGCCTCGCATTAATTGAGGTTTTTACTCAAGCGGAAACGGAGGACCACCATTCACACTCGCCACTTTGCATATGAATCTTGTATATATTTTACATTTTTTTATAACATTTTCTTTATTTATAAATAAATGGGGAAAAAAATTAGCCAATCAAATTTATAGAGAACTATTTTTATTACAAAATTAGGCTGTAAAAAATAATATTTACCATTTATTATTTAAATATTAGCCTTTATTTTTGATAAGAAAATATTTTAAAACATTACATTTTCTATGGACACAAATTAGGTCATTTAATATAAAGACAACTACTTAAAAAATAAACTTTTGGCTATTTATTATTTAAAGATTTTATTTTTTTTAATTATATATTTATAGTTATATTTATATTTTAATTACTTTTCAACAATTAATTATTATTATTATTATTATTAAGTGTTCGACTATAATGTAAAATTTACAGGCGAACTTAAGTTTAGCTATAGCTACGGGGCCTTAAGCTAATCAACAATTAATTATTTTTAAGATTTATTTAATATTTTTATAAGCCAGCCCTTGCCTTTGTAGCTTATTTATGAGCGTAATTTTTCAACTTCCATTTGAAGTGCAAAAAAATCTCTTCCTTTTCACTGACCACAGAAACCCCAAATTAATTCCCGCTTTCGTTTATTTTTTGTTTCTGCTACTCAATCATTTTTCTTTTCATTCAATTCTCTCTTAATTTTTTTCTTCTTTCGGTGAACTGTGCAAACAATTTCGATTTTGGTGCTACACTTTTTCCCCCGCAAAAAACACAAAAAAAGCCAAGCAATCAAAGAAAAGGCGTTGATGGGTAATTTGTTACAAGAGCAACAACGGCAACAACGGACCATGTCCGAAACTAGTTGCAAGTTATAACGGTTATTATGATTATAATGATTATTAGATGATTTTGATCCGCGCCAAGACGCGCACAATGAATATTCCATTCCGACTTCCATAATGTTGGATGTTTGGTTGTTTGGTTGTTTGTAGAGTTGCCTGGCAGTTGCTTGTTGTACAAATTGCTGCTGTTGTTTTGTCAATGGTAGCGTGCTTTTTTTTCTCTCTCTTTAAATATACATGTATATACTTAGTTTTTGTATGTGCGGTGTATGGGTATCACTTTCACTAAGTTCGCGCACATAGAAAGCAAATGAAAGCAACGCAAACGGCAATGCCAACAAGTTGCTGTCTGCCTTTGCACTTTAGGGTATTAGCTCCCACTCGGGACTATAAAAAAGCAGCCCCAGAAAAGCCAAAGTACAGATCCCAAAAAAAAAGAGAAAAAAACGAAAAAAAAAAAAATTTGTATGGCTACGAACTCGTAGCCACACTGTGTCATGCATGGCCGACTGGGCAACCTTTTGGTTTCTTGGTTTTCTTCGTTTTCTTGGGCTTCGACGCACAGCGTGGGAGTCGTCATTAAAAAAAGCAGAGACCCAGGGAACTGTTGCTTGAAATTTAACTGAAACCGAAACCGAAAACGAAACTGAACTGAACTGAACTGAGCCGAAATTGAAAATAAAAATGAACTTGATTTCTTAATTTGCGTCTGCGTTTGCCCTGCATGACAAATGACTCGCCTAAAGTTGCCTTTTGTTGATTTCAATTTGCCCGAACTAATTTGATTGGTGCTTTTGTAGCTCTTCTCGCTCTCTAGGGTGTCTGCACAGAAAAAAATTGACAAAAGATCATATTCATATCATTTTGATATGCATAAAGATTATGTCTACCCTAATTTACATTATTTGTTCAAAAAATACTAAATTTGGTATTTTATATGATATGATAAAATATCAAGTTGATATGTTTGAATCATAAATTTGACATAAATCATATCGGCTTTTTATTCATATGAAAATAAAGTATAAATAAAGATTAAGTCTACCTTATTTTACATTATTTGTTCAAAAAATACTAAATTTGGTATTTTATATGATATGATAAAATATCAAGTTGATATGTTTGAATAAAGAATAAAGATTAAGTCTACCTTATTTTACATTATTTGTTCAAAAAATACTACATTTGGTATTTTATATGATATGATAAAATATTAAGTTGACATGTTTGAATCATAAATTTTACATTAATCATATCGGCTTTTTATCGATATGAAATAAGGTAGAAATGACCCCATATCATATCGAATTTTTTTTCTGTGTATATATATTTCTTTAGTACCGCTTTTTGGGTGAATTAGAGTGGCTAAGAGATCGTTTGGATGATGAGTTGGCCGAGAAGAAGGCACCGTTATGATGAAATTGCACTGGCATTGGCATCGGGGAATCGGGGAATCGGAATCGAGATTGTATAAGAAGCTGCCGCAGCAATTGGCTGTAGCAATGTGTAGCAACAACTGGGCAAGACGTGTTTTTTTCTTCCATTTTTCCATTTTTTCTATGCTGTTGTAGCTGCTTGGAAAGTTGCACTGTTGCCTGCTGGTCAAATGATGTTGCAGTTATTCGACCATTTATGGCATGCCTCGCCGCCTCACTGACTGCCTTTTTAACTGGCCCCTCATCTCGATTATTATGCAAAGTCGCACTTGGCCAAAGAACAATTTTAGCTTTTAGCTTTCGAGCCAAGGGGATGAATCAAACTCATGACATTGGATAGTATAGTTGGATAGCTGGATAGTCCGATAATCTGAGCCTGGGAACTGCATCTCAATTGAATAACTAATCATGCAACAGCAACACATTTGATTATTGCACACGGCTGGCTCGCATTTTTGCATAGATACTCGTACTTTTGTACAAGCGGCAGCTACAACTAAATTGATGCCTGTTTTTCTCTGCTGTTGTGGCCATTTTCTCACGCTTTGCATTGACAACAACAGCAGCAGCAGCAGATACAGCGAGCAACAACAGCAAAAGTCGAGAACATTTTGCAATCTGCGAATGCGAATGCCAGAGATTTTTCGCCAGGCGTCGAGAGTCGAGTGACCAAAGTGGAACGGAACTTGCTTAATTGTCAATCAAATGCGGTGGGGAAAATTCCCCTCACAAAGGCAGCTGAAAGAAATAAACACACAATCATTTCGAATACCTTAGATTCTTTGATTGGAAATATAAAGCAATCATAACATTTAAAGTTATTAAATAAAAATGATTTTTAGACATTTTAAATGAAATTTCCAAGCTTTATTTATTAGAAAAAATCTAAAATGCACAAATACCTAATATTTATTAAAGGTTTTTCCAAAAATTTCTACTTTGTTAGGATTTTAAGTATTTATTGCTCGCTAGATATTAGATTCTTTAATTAGAAATTATAACTAATCATAACTTGAATTATTATCTGGTAAAATAAAATTTTAAATATTCTAAAATTAAATTAAATTTTAACTGAAATGTCCAAGTTTTATTTATAAAAACAAAATTAAAATGCAAAAATTATATATATTATTTAAAATGTCACCTCTTTACGAAGTTTGATATTTATTTATTTTTTAAGGATTTTTACTTAAATAAATATTTCTTAGTACTTGAATTAATATTCTCATCAAACCGGAGATTCCCATAATTGTATTAATTAATTCCAAATCATTTTAATTTAAGTAAACCATATTTCAAGCTTTTTCCCATCCATATTTAATCATTTAATCATTTTAATCGAATCCATAAATCTTTTCCACTGACTTTCTTGGCTTTATTTCGTTCTCTAAATTCAATTAAATAATATTCAATCATTCCCGACACCGCAGAACTTTAGAATCAATATTGTTTCATGCCCAGCGACTGCGACTTAATCAACATTTAATCGAAGCTCTTGGTGGGGAATTAATTTGATAAATGATGGGGGGAATGGCTCAATTCGCTGAGAACCCTAAGATCGAAACCTAATTGGGAAATCAATCAAAAATTCGAAATGATTTGCTCGCTCTGGGGCAGTGCCGACTGCCGACTGGCGACTGGCGATGAGAAGAGTATTTCCCCATTATTGATGGCCATATAATCTAATATTCTTTCTTTTCTCGTCCCGTATTCTTGCAGATGCCGGCAGTTGCAGCTTCCCGGGATCGCCGGCGCACAGCAGCGTGGTCTTCTCGAATGCGAATCTCACCCAGGGCACGGTGGCCTCCTACAGCTGCGAGCGGGGCTTCGAGCTCCTGGGACCGGCGAGACGCGTCTGCGACAAGGGGCAGTGGGTGCCCGAGGGCATTCCGTTCTGCGGTAAGCAACCAAAGTAACCAAAGCACACACAAAGCAACCAAACAAAACAAAAGACTGCGGACACGAACTTGCCTCGCCCGGCCGTTCGTCAACTCAATTAGCGCCTTTAGAGGCGACTTCGATTCCAAATCGGACTGGGAACTACTTTCACCGCCACGAAATTTGAAGCGTTCTCAAAATATATCAACACAGAAAGAAAAACTAGTTTTACTATGCCAAAAATCATTAGTTAGCATTTAAAATGAAAGAAAAAAAGAAATTAAATTTTTAATTCATAGAGATAAAAAATGTATGAAATGAATATATCAACACAGAAAGAAAAACTAGTTTTTACCATACCAAAAATCATTATTTAGCATTTAAGAATGAAATTAAATTTTTAAAATTCATAATTCATAGAGATAATAATTCACGAAATTTGAAAAATATATCAAAAGGGAAAGAAAAATTAGTTTTTACTATACCGAAACTTTTAGGAATTATTATTTTGTATTTAAAATGCAGATATGATAGGTGTTACATTATAAAACTAAAATATAAAGTTATTTTAAACAGTTAAATATTTAACAGGAATTTACAAATATATTTAATCAGCAAACCATATAAATATTTCAAGGTCAAAAACCATAATTTCCTTTAAAATGTAATAGATTATTTCTTAATTAGAGTGTTTATAGATTAAATTCCAAAAACAACCTCGATTTTCTTGCTGTGTACGCTGTCCGCGGCGAAAGAGAGCAAATGGCATTCCGATTGAATGCAAAGTTGTTAACCAAAAGCGAAACATGATTAACAAAACGCGCAAAATTGGGCTAAAATCCAATGCGTGTGTGTGTCTGTTTTCTGCGAAGAAGAGGGAGGGAGAAGAAAGAGGGGAATGCGAAGAAAGACGGGGATCCGAGGAGAAGCCGCGCGGTGGGAAGAATTCAACAATTGCCGCGCTCGACCAGATTGACCCACTTTTTGTGGCTACAAACGCCAAAGCCAACAAAATAAAAAAGAAAAAAAAAAAGAGTAAAACGTGTCGGGCACGAAACTAAATAAATATTCTAAACGAATTCCCAACGAGACATGCACTTCCGTGGGCCAGGCACAAACAAAAACATGATTGACGCAACGAGAGCGGCTGGCAAATGGTTTTCTAATCAATGAATACCGGAATCGGTTGAATGAATGAACCGATCGATCGATTGGAGGGCGTAAAATAATTCTCGACAAAAATCAAAAGAAGGCGGCACTTCGACGATCCATCAAACTTTCGACGGGCTCTTTGTTTTGATCTTACGAACTGGGAGATTTCGACGATAAGTCGATCGAATGAGACAGTAGTAGGTGTTGATGCCCGTTGATAAAGCCTGGGAACTTCTGGCGAGTTTAGAGAATTACCCTGGAAAGGGGTAACTTAATTGATGAGATCGAAATTATTGGACCCCGATTTTCCAGGTTCCTAAAAAGATTACATTTAATTGAATTAGTTTAGTTTTTTTTTAAACAGTTTATACGAAAGCCGTTGTAATCCAAAAAATATTTTTTAATATATAATTATTTATCTGTTAAAAATATAATTTTTATTTCTTATAAACTGTTTTTTAAAAATCCGAACAAATATATTAGAAATTATATTTTCAACAGATCCCAAAAAAATTGATTGGAATTTTTTCAGATTTTAAAAAAACAGTTTATAAGAAAGCAGTTTTAATCCAAAGAATTCGTACCTATTCATAAAGTAAAATCAAATCAAGTTGAAAACGATTAAAAGGCCGACCCAATTAGTTTTTAATTTTTCTTCTTTGTGTGAAGAAAGAAGAATCCATTAATATTCCTTGAAAATTCCTTGACCCGAACTCTCGATCAAATCGTGAGATCCATAGACATATATGCATGGCTGCTGTTTCAGACCCTCAAATGCCCCGCTGTCTTGGCTGATTGCAAGTTGATGACGTTTGAAAATAAAAGAAACGAAATGAAACGAAATGAAATGAAAAGAAAAGGAAAACAAAGCCGCGATTACCGACCTGAAAATCGTTGCTCTCGATTCTGTAGGCCAAGTTTTTGGATTGGACGTGACACAGCAGGCGATAGGAAATTAATTAAAAGCAATTAAAAGGCATTTGTCACACCGGCAAACACCTGCTGCTACACAGAGAGAAATTGGGCGGGGGCTTATCGGCGAGTGAGTAAGGTTAGAAAGCCGTTTCCAAGTCGCTGAGCTCACAGAAAACTGAAAACCCAAACCCAAACCCAAACCCGTCTTATCCGACAGATGCATCTGATTAATGAATCCCAATGCCGCAGAAGTGCGTGGCGGGCGATGTAATTAAGCCCGGCCAGATGAGCAAGTAAAAGTTGAGCCGACATTAAATTTCACTTTTGCTTTTTGCCCGGCTAAAAACGAACAAAAAATCTCCGTGGCCAAAAAAAAAAAAAAACAATGGGCCCGGGCCAGAACGAAGGTCTCTTGACAAATTCGCCAGGCCAGGCAGAACATTGTTGGCTTTGTCTTCTTTTTGGCTTTGGTTTTGGCCACAAACCGTGTCATGGCCCGCGGCCAATTAGCCGGGCCTTGGGCCCACTCTGGGAACTCTTGGAGCTCTTGGAGCTCTTGGAACTCTCGGAGCTCCGTCACTTTGACCAACTGAATCCAACTCCAACTGGCTAACAAACTGATCTTCATCGCCGCATTGCCCCTTGAATTCCAAAATAATTACCCATGACTATTATCTCTCTGCACTTAGAATAATAAAAACGTTGGAAAATTTGAAAAGAATCTTTAAATTTAATCTTGTAAATATAAAAATATTTATTATTTTAAATTTTGTATATTTTCAAAACTTTTCTATTTAATTAAATTATTTATATTATTGATTTTCTATGCCGAAAGTTAAACCATACATTTTCATATCTGTAGAATTTTGTGTTTTTTTCCAGTTAGTCAACATAAAATTTTAAAAGAAAATTTCAATTTAATCTTGTAAATATTACAATATATTTTTTATATTTTTTAAATTCAATTATTCTTTACTTAATTAAATTATTGATATTTAAAAATACTTTTTTCCAGAAAAAAACCCATAGATTTATACATTTTTAAAAATTATTAATGAGAAGCATGATTCAAATGAAGTCTTATTTTGTGTGGTATTTAAAAATTATTTGGATTATCTACCTAAGGGTATTTAGAAAAGCTAAGAGTAGAAATTAGAGAGTCCAAAAATCTGTATATTAATACTTGACGTTTTTAATCCGCATTAAACTATTTTGGTTTATAAAAATCAATTAAATTCTTCAATATTCTCTTTATCTACAGTTCTGAATGTGGCCGCTGGCAAGGCGCCCATGCAGATTTCCACCGATGGCGCCGGTGCTCCGCAAAAGGCCATCGACGGCTCCACGTCCGCCTTCTTCACCCCGGAGACCTGCTCCCTGACGAAGGCGGAGCGATCGCCCTGGTGGTATGTCAACCTCCTGGAGCCCTACATGGTCCAACTGGTGCGTCTGGACTTTGGCAAATCCTGCTGCGGTGAGTTTAAGAACAGTTTGTAATATTAAAAATATTTAAATATGGTTTTTAAAATATTAAAAAAAAATAATTGATACTAAAAGTTACAAAAATCATTAGTTACAATTCTAAGAAGAAGTTTAAAAATATTTAATGTAATTTAGAATAACCAAGATCTGTAAGAAAGTGGAACTCTTCAAATAAACATCTTGGCATTATATGAATTGTAGGGAAAAGCTCATAAATATTTTGTGTAAATGATTTTCCTGACAAAAAATAACCAAAAATAAAATGGAAAGTGAGTGAATAAAATAATGCAATAAAGACCGCTTTATTCCCTTTTTTTGTTACCATAATTTCGCGGCAACTCGTGGTCGTTCGGTCGTAAATGGCGCTTAGCCCCTGGTAATCCTCGAGCAAATTGATTAAATTGAGCAACTCTTTCGCTTTTATTAAGCCGACGCTGCCGACGGCCCAACCCTAAACCTGTCGCAAGGCATATAGTTGGCGATAAAGCCGAATAATAGACCTGCTCGGACCGCATTCTGTCTGTGCGGACGAAACTCTCTCGCCCGTTGGACAGTTCAATGCCCCGTTTTCCCAGGCTACCAGGCGGCCAGGTTTACAAGTTTCCAAGTTTCCAGTCTTTTTTCGCCAGCCAGCCATCAAAATGGCAAATGCTGCACGATCTTCTCCCCCAAACCCAAACCCAAGCACAAACTCAAACCCAAACCGAAAGCCCAAAACCCAAGTCTTTGTTTTAAAAAGGGTTGCGGCGGCAAAGCAAACAACTGCCAGCCAGTTTTCCCTAATGCTTTCACTTGCCAGCAACCTGAAGTCCCCCCATCTCCATCTCCATCTCCAGCCGAATCCCCCATCCCCATCTCCATCTCGATCCCCAGCTCTTTGGATCTTCGAATCGGCGGCTGGTTATGTGATTTTCGTGCGGCTCTTCGCGACGACAGCGAAGACTTCCACTTCGACTTCGATGGCCTCCGATTCACAGAGCCAAGAAACCCAGACCCAGTGAGTCAGTGCAGCCCGAAATTTATGATTACTTTCACTTGGCTGAAGCTCAGACCAAAAGCAAACCAAACCAAAGACCAAAAGCAAACCAAGCTGAACTGAACCCGCCTGACCCGCTGACAGACAAAGCCATAACAATAATAATGACAACAGGAATACCAATAGAAATAGCTGGGGATGTTGTTGTGCACTGCGAGAAATTAGCCAAGGTTTGGGATTTTAGAATATAAATAATTCATCAATTACCACCATTGTTCTTTTTTACTTTAGTTAAGTCATTTAGTCTTAAATGAGGGGATAAAACATTTAATTTAAAATATTAAAATTAAAATAAATCAATATGTTTATTATAGTAATAAATAGAGGACGTATTATATGCACAACAGTATTTTTACTTTCGAGTTTAACAAAATTAGTAAAGATAAAATTATTATTCGAAAAATCAAAATTTGTTTAAAGAACAATTTATCTTTTATTTAAGTTAGCTATGAATGTTATATTTTAAATAGATTTTGCATATAAACCGATGTCTAGTAATATAATTACCTACTTCTATGAATATTTCCAAATGTGTGCTTAAATTCAAAAAAAAAATTAAATTTAAAATTTACAAATAATTGTGAAAATACATTTTAGGAATACAAAATAGAACGAAAAAGGTTCTTAGATTTATTTGCTTCCAAAATTTCTATGAAATATTCGAAAGATTATTTTTAAAAAATGATTAGTGATGAAATCGGAATGTTTTTACTCCAAAAATGTTTAAAATACCAAAAATATTCTTTAAATAGTTAGATTTTTGATATATTTTTGTACTTACCTGTGATTACCCATTGATTACTGATTTCCCGTTTTGCAGGCAACAAGCCGGCCACCATTGTGGTGCGAGTGGGCAACAACCGGCCGGACTTGGGCACGAATCCGATCTGCAATCGCTTCACGGGCCTCCTGGAGGCCGGCCAGCCGCTCTTCCTGCCCTGCAATCCGCCGATGCCGGGCGCCTTTGTGAGCGTCCACTTGGAGAACAGCACACCGAATCCGCTGTCCATCTGTGAGGCGTTCGTCTACACGGACCAGGCGCTGCCCATCGAGAGGTGTCCCACCTTCAGGGATCAGCCGCCGGGTGCATTGGCCTCGTACAACGGCAAGTGCTACATCTTCTACAACCGCCAGCCGCTGAACTTCCTCGACTCCCTGTCCTTCTGCCGTTCGCGCGGCGGCACGCTGATCAGCGAGAGCAATCCGGCGCTCCAGGGCTTCATCAGCTGGGAGCTGTGGCGGCGTCACCGCAGCGACGTCAGCTCGCAGTACTGGATGGGGGCGGTGCGCGACGGCAGCGACCGGAGCAGCTGGAAGTGGGTCAACGGCGACGAGCTGACCGTCTCCTTCTGGAGCCATCCCGGCGGTGATGAGGACTGCGCCCGGTTCGACGGCTCGAAGGGCTGGCTGTGGAGCGACACCAACTGCAACACGCTGCTGAACTTCATCTGCCAGCACCAGCCGAAGACCTGCGGCCGACCGGAGCAGCCGCCCAATTCGACAATGGTGGCTCTCAATGGATTCGAGGTGGGCGCCCAGATCAAGTACAGCTGCGATGCCAACCACCTGCTGGTGGGTCCTGCCACGAGGACCTGTCTGGAGACGGGATTCTACAACGAGTTTCCGCCGGTCTGCAAATGTGAGTATTAAGTTTTAAGTTAGCCGTAGAGTTTAGGGTTGTCCATCGATATCTTTGGCTATCGATCGTGGCCACTTTGAATATTATCGCTGCTATCGAAGATTTGAGAAAATTAACCTCAAAACAACAAGAAAAAAAAACAAAAACAAAGGCAACCTACAAAATAATAATTGAACATTGATGATTGAATCATCATGTCAGAAAATGAAAATATATATATATTTGACAGCACTTAAAGTAAAACAATGTTGGGCCTTGTCTTTTAAAATAAAAATATTGAAAATATACTTATCTGATCTTTAAAAACACATAAATCATATGTAAAATTAAATTATTTAGCTAAGCGATAGTACCAATATTCGATAGCTTCGATAGTGCCATCTATCGTTTTAGCAACCCTGCGTTTGTTTGAACTTTTAGAACTTGCTGTTTTTTTTATCCTTGGTTATGAACTTCTAGAAAACCTTTAGTAGCAATCACTAAGAAACTCTTACTAATCCATTTGCAGATATCGAATGTGGTCTCCCGGCCAGCATTGCCCATGGTTCCTATGGCCTGCTGAACAACACGGTGGGCTATTTGAGCCTGGTGAAGTACTCCTGCGAGGAGGGATACGAGATGATCGGACGTGCCCTGCTCACCTGCGATTTCGATGAACGCTGGAACGGACCGCCGCCGCGCTGCGAGAGTGAGTATTGAGATATTAGATGATGATGCCCCGAAGGTTTCTAATCCAGAGCTTTGACTACCCATCAGTTGTGGAGTGCGACACACTGCCCGGCAATTACTACAGCACCATTATCAATGCGCCCAACGGCACGTACTATGGCTCCAAGGCGGAGATCAGTTGTCCGCCGGGATATCGCATGGAGGGACCACGGGTGCTCAGCTGTTTGGCCAGCGGCCAGTGGAGCAGTGCCCTGCCGCGTTGCATCAAGCTGGAGCCCGCTACTCAGCCCACGGCCGCGTCCACAATTCCAGTGCCCTCATCGGTGGCCACGCCGCCGCCCTTCCGGCCCAAGGTCGTCGTCAGCTCGACCACGAGCCGCACCCCCTACCGCCCACCGGTGGTCTCCACCGCCAGCAGCGGCATCAGCGGCAGCTCCACCAGCACAGTGGGCACATATCCCAGTCTCAGGCCCACGCAGGTGGAGATCAACGGCGAATGTGAGTAGAGTGCAAAGTATGGGGTTAACAGCAGTGAGGTCATCTTGGGTTAATCCTAACCAGTTTCCAAAGAAACACTTTAGTTGCATGTAAACTAGCTGCTTACGAAAGCCTTTTTTTTTGTAACTTTCAATTTAATTGCTTTTAATAATCACAGAAAATTATGTAATAAAAGGAGCTCTAGTTTATCTATAGTTTAAATCAGTTTATTCAAAATATCAGCTAAATGGGCTATTTATCATTCTAAAATTGCATCCAATCTTTAATTTGAAAAATATTTTCGAAGCTTTTTAAATTTTTTTAAATTAAAATTTAAAGAGGTTCCTTTTTTTTATTTGATTTTATAAACAAACTATTTATTTGTAAAACTATAAGAAATGAAATGGTTTCAGAATTTATAAATATATTTTCGGTAGTAGCTGGATTGAATTTTTTGTATGACTTTAAAATGTTATAAAAGTTATAAATCAGGTCTTTTAAAATTCGAATACAAAAGACCTTAATTAAGATAAAAATATTTTTCAAAAAATCAAAACTAAGCTTAAATCTATTTTTGAACTTTTGAGAACAATTTATCTTTAAAAACTTCCTCTATAGATCATTAGAATTCGAATGTTTAGTATTCGTTTTATCAAATAATTATGTATAGGTATATTTTTTTTTTCTTTTAAGTAAATTTTAAACTATAGTTACCTTACTAATTATCCTTTAATTTCCCCAGCTGAATCCGAGGAGGAAATCAATGTGCCGCCAGTGCCCGGAACCGTTCGCGAGGAGTTCCCGCCCCGCCGCACCGTCCGTCCAGTGCTCATTCCGAAGAAGCCGAACAGCACGCCGGCGGCCCTGCCGCCCACCACTCACCAGGTTCCTCAGCCTCAGCCGCCCTCCACCTACGCACCCACTCCGCCGCGCAGCTCACGTCCCAGCGGGGCACCCAACCAGGTGGAGACCACCACCCGGAACACGCAGCAGATCATCGCCAACTCGCATCCGCAGGACAACGAGATCCCCGACAGCGTCAACATCCAGCAGAACCAGTCGCCCAATGTCAACGTGCCCTTCGCCGTCGACAATCCCGACCGCAAGGAGACCAAGGAGGCCAAGCTCAATCTGGGCGCCATCGTGGCTCTGGGCGCTTTTGGTGGCTTCGTCTTCCTGGCCGCCGTCATTACCACAATCGTGATCCTCGTGCGAAGGTAAGTCTACCAGTTGGCAAATCATCACTGGATCAGTCCGATATGTTCGAGGTCAATTTGGTCTTTTCCCCAGAGATCAATCATACTATTTACAAACTTTAAGTGATCATAGTGATCCTGGTTTGCCCAAATGTATTTCGTCTTACTGAAATAGTTGAAAGTCGCATCTTAAAACTGATAGACCATACTTACTTTTATATCGGTTAGACTTAATATAATGATTTTGAGATTTTTATAATTTGTGATTTTTTCCAATTTTATATAAGTAATGTTTTCAACTGTGATTTGTGGTATATTCTCATATTTAATTTTAATAGGTTTGAAATGGATTATCCAATAAGGGAAGTCATAAAGGGAAATAATTCAAAAAATATATTGGTTTTCCTAACAGTTCAAAAATTTCCAAATTACTATAACTCAAAATGTATAAATGTATAAGGTTCCCTTATCTAAATTCTTTTGATTTTGAGAATACTTATAAAGGTGTCTAACATTAATTAACAAAATATGAAGTTTGGGATATATTATTGTTATAAAGATAACAATAATATGAATCTTTGTTTACCTTACATAAATGAATTGGACTCACAAAAATAACGGGAGACAATACAGATAACAAGACAATAAGATCAGATTGACCGTGATTTCATATCAATATTTTTGTTCTGTGTGAAGGAAAGTCGATCGTTGTCGGGGTCACCACCTCCCAGCCACCCTTTGTCTCTCCCTCTTCCTCTCTCTCCCCGTCCCTCTCTCTCTCTCTCTCTCTGTCTGTATGTCTCTTTCCTCTAGCTCACACACGCTGTATCCGTCTCTCTCTGCCCTTGTATCGCCCCCTCTTTCTCCGCTGAGTCCCAACTTTGGATGGTTTTTGTTTTGATTTCAGTAATCCCCATCCGCACCGGAACTTAATTCTTTTCTCTCTCTGTATAAAAAACACACGCCTGCAAAGAAGAAAAAGAGAGTCTCTTACGCACACAGACACACACAGCACACGTACACGCACACGCACACACCTGAACATCGAACGCTTTCTCTTTCTCGTTGTACAACTCTCTTTTTTCGTTTTTGCTTCTCCCACTCTCTGTCTTTTGGCAAAACTTCGCAAATTCGTCAGCACCCCGAACAGCCAACGGCGGCACCTAGCCAAACACTTAACCGCTTACCAACATCATCATGCTCATCATCACCACCACCAGCAGATCCATCAGTTCCAGCAGTTCCAGAAGTACATCCCACAGCAGCAGCACCACCACCAGCAGAAGTACCACCCACAGAAGTACCAGCAACAGCAGGAGTACCAACCACAAACGAAGAAATCGCAGGGAATCGGAATCGGGATCGGGAAGGTTGCAGGGATCGGGATCGGCTTTGGGATTTCGGGAACGGGATCGAGATCGAGATCGGGAATACCGAGGCCCAGTCGATTGCCCAGCTATGCCACGGCGACGGCCACCAGTGCCACCAGCTATGCATCCACCGCCCAACTAACGGGAGGCAGCTTCGGTTCGAGTGGCGATAGAGATAGGAATAGAGATAGAGATGGGGATATGGATCGCGATAGAGATGGGGATAGGGATGGTGACCTCGTTCAGGCGCCATCCTTGTGGTACAGCGTTCTGGCCCTGCCCTTCGACGATCAGAAGCTGGGTCGTCGGGAGTTCAGCAGCTATGGACGTGGCTATCGCGCCCGCGCCGGACTCTTCAGCAGCTCCCATATGTAGAAAGCAAAAAAGAAGAAGAGAACACAAAAAATAGAAGAAAACGATCCCAGGAAACCCGAGGAAAACCAAGCCAAAGAGACCTGCTACTACCTGGAACCAAACACTAAAAACGTGCCAAAGATGCAAGAAACACAGACAAACGAAATCAATCAAACAGAATCAATCAAAGCGGCCATATGCACAAATGTAAGCAGCATCTATATCAATCAACCAATCAATCAACCAACCAACCAACAACAAGAACAACACCACACGAAACAACAGTCAATCAATCAGTCAATCAATCAATCAAACAAGCAACACTGAAACACTGAAAACAAAAAACCAAAGCTGCCAAAAGCTGCGAATGCGAATGCTGTGGGCTGTGAGGCGATAATCCTACTCCTTGCTGTTGCACCTCCATCAATCAATCAGTCAATCAATCATGCATTTATCACCCACTCTCTATCTCTTTCACTCAACCCTCACACATACACACACACACACTGCACGCCTGGATCGCTGTCTCTGTCTCTTTTTTTTGCCTGCCTGTCTCTTTCTCCACCCCTCTATCTGTCTCTTTCCATGCATCTCTATCTGTCTCTGTTTCTGTATCTGTGTGCGTAGTTCTCTGTGTTTAACCATGTTTTTTTTGCCTGAACTTGTAACTAACCCAACACCATTTCGTCCTGGCATTCAGCATTACCAACTGGTTAGTGAACAATCTTAACTAATGGGCATTATTTCTATTTGCCATCCCCAGAAATCGAACCACGCAACACTATCGCCATCGCGCCTCGCCCGACTGCAACACAGTGGCCAGCTTCGATAGCTCCACCTCGGGATCCCGAAATGGACTCAACAGGTGGGTCCAGAACTCCTAAGCTCTTTAAACTATTTTTAAAGTATGGGCAGTATTTGAATTTTAATAAGTCTTATCATAAATACTCGTATAATATAGATATATTATATAATATTATTTTATTATAATATTCATAATATTTTTAAGACTTTTCTTAAAATATTTCGTAATATTATATGCTCTTCAAAACTTCAGTTTTCATCTATAAGTATCTAAAATCCCGAATCCTTCTTAGGTACTACCGCCAAGCCTGGGAGAACCTGCACGAGTCCGCCTCGAAGAACAGCTCCCACAACGCCCTGCGCCGCAAGGAGACCCTCGATCCACCTAGTATGACCCGATCCCGTGACAATCTGCGCGATAATATGCAGCGCTCCCGCGAAAATCTTGATAGGTAAGTCAGTTTTGGGAAAAAAGAAGCACTTGAAGGAGCCGCAAAAATATCTACCGATTTAAAATATTATCATATATTTAATCAATTCGAGATTATAATAAAAAATATAATTTTATAAATCTATAAAAAAATTAAAATGAATTTTTAAATGAATTTCCATATTTGCTGGTAAATTCTCAAATTCATTTGGTAGTAATGAATGCTTTCACTAGCTTCACAAATGAACTCTGTAATAAATAAAAAAAAAAATTGCCTAGAAATTCACGAAAAAAGGCTTCAGAAAATTTCCAGAGATTTTATATATTATTTATTTCTAAAAGTAATAAAGACCATTTCTAACCCCTTTCATCTCTGTCCCCCAAACAGATGCGGCCGGGACAACTATGGCATGCGGGATGACTCCGAAATGGTGGTCTCCTCGGTGGTGTCCGATGTGTGCTTGAAGGGCGAGAAGAAGCGCCACCACCATCATCATCACAAGAGCAGCTCCCGCAACGGCGACTATCGCGACAGGGATCAGTCCTCCGGCAGGCGAGAGCACCACCGACACAGTGGAGGCGGAGGAGGCGGCGGCGGAGGCGGCGGTGGCGGCCACTATTGACCAACCATGGTCATCACCATCAACGTGGAGCGGCAGTAGCCAAACGAACGAGTAGTCGAGGCCAGCAGTCGGCGTAGAAATCGGATTCGGATTCGGATTTGGATTTGGATTTAAGTTAAGATTCAGATTCAGAAAATCGCAATCTGAGTGCTGCAAAGCGAGCGCAACAACGAAACGTTTTTTGTTTAATTTTAGCAACAGTTTTTTTTCGCGCTTTAGTTATGTAAGCCAGTTGATATGAGTTCTAGAGAAAAGAGGGTTCGGCAAATGTGGAGGAGACATTTCTGTTCATAGTGAAAAAACTTGCAAGTCAATACTTAGCTATAAACTCGTATGCGATGTTTATTCGGGGCGCAAGACGAAGGACTCTGGGGATTTGAGAACCAACGATTACATCTAGAGATAATACTCAAGTTATACGATACCCTGGTAATACAGAACCTAAGTTCTCGGAGATTATTGTACATTTTTCTAGATTTTTTTTTGGTTTTTAATCTTTAGAGCTCCGTCGAAGCCCCCTTTATAAGATTTTTGATCTGAACTCGTATAATTTATTCGCAAAGCTTTCGTAAGGTTCTTAGTTAAATTTTCTCTATGAATTAGTTGTATGTAAAGGCGTGAACAGGGCAGAAAGGCGAGGCGTAGTAATTAGTTGCAAGGCACCAGCATCCACACATCCACATAAACACCCCATTTTCCCATTTCCACGCCCCCCAAAACTCCCCACGAACTCCCCACTTTTCACCCAGCAAGCAGATCACACAGCTGCAGCCAAATTATGTGCAACTTGGTTTCGTTTGAGGTCTCAAGCCAAATCGACTTGCTCATAGTCGCAAATTAGTTACGTAAACACACTTACACTAGATAGAACTATCCATTCATTCCTCGAGAAAAATCCAAAAATCACACACAAAAAAAAAAACAGCAGCAAAATAATATCGTAGTACGTGTGCCACAGAAATTACTGTATAAAAAGAAAATCTGCACAGAATCGGAAGCATATCGTTTTACCCCAAGCACCAAGCTGCACCATTCCATTATTTTTTTTACCTACCCATTATTATATTGTATGTGTATCGTATCGCCCTGTATTTGTATTTCTAGAGTCTTGTAATTTGTAGATTTTGTTTTCGAGTGTGTATCGTCGAGCGGTCCAGTGCTAAAATACCGCTTAGTATGCAATATTATTTGAATTTCGTGCATTATTTCCAATGTAAATAATAATAATTTATTTCATAAATAAAACAATGAATATTTTTACTAAACAAGTGGTTTGGTTTTATTGATTTTGGATTGTATTTTCTAGAACTTATATAGTTCCAATGAATAGAGAATATATTTTTACAAACTTAATAATCATTAATTAAATTAAATTCAAACTTTGAATGGGCGGGATACTGCTTGGCGCCATCTGTTGGCCAAAAACTAATCGCAGCCAACATAACATTTTGGATTGCTGTTAAATACTGACAGAACCACTGTGCTGTTAAGCTGATTTGTCAGCTTCATAAATTCCCTAAATATTACCAAAAACTATCGAATTTGTTATCGATAGTATAAACTGTGCTGTTAAGCGCAAGTCTCTGTTAAAGTAAAATAACATAAATGCTATTTTTAACAATTAAATTTATTATTAAGATATGAAAATGAAAAACATTAAGAAATACAATTTATTTTTTATACAGTTTTTATTGGCAAAGTACGATTTCCTGAACATTTTAATGTAATTTCATTTATTATTTTTTTTAATTTATAGTTTAAGAATTTTTGCAAGTCCTATAAAAAATATATAAACAATGTATAACAGGTGCGATTTATTTGAGCTGGGTTTCTTCTATTAAATTTTTAATTCGAATTTATAAACAGCTTTTAATTGAAATCTTTTTATTTATTTCAAAAGATAGATGCAGCTATGTAAAGTACAGAACTGTGACTAGGTTTTCTTTTTAAAATGTATATTTTTTAGGTATATTTTTTACTAACCACTGAGGTTAATTTTTATATTCAAATTAAAAGTAAATTTATTTTTTAGGCACAATCGATAGGTGTGCTGTTAAGCGCACCCGCTTAACAGCGTGCTGTTGCGCGCAGCTGTCACATGCAACCCTGCCGCCACGCCATATTGTGACAGCGGCTGTCAACTTCTCTTTCGCTCTTTCTTGTTCAACCGTTCGCCACGAAAGATGGTGCGTAGAAAGTGCACGTTAAAACGAAATAAAATCGCCCGATTTTCCAGCCATCTTCAGTGATTTTGCAAGGAAAATGCGAATTTCGCGGAATTTTCAGCGCGACTTTATTTCGTTTTACCATTTTTTTTTTCTGTGGCCGGTGATAAATCGAAGATGCTAATGTTTTTGTGGTCTTTCAGACGAAGGGTACCTCCAGCTTTGGTAAACGCCACAACAAGACGCACACCTTGTGCCGTCGTTGTGGCCGCTCCTCCTACCACATCCAGAAGTCGACTTGCGCCCAGTGCGGCTACCCCGCCGCCAAGTTGCGTTCCTGTAAGTAGCCATCCACTTAGAACTGACTGAACTGTTTGTAATGTTTGCCCCATCCAACAGACAACTGGTCCGTGAAGGCCAAGAGGAGGAAGACCACCGGTACCGGCCGCATGCAGCACCTGAAGGTCGTGCGCCGCCGCTTCCGCAACGGATTCCGCGAGGGCACCCAGGCCAAACCCAAGAAGGCCGTTCAGTCCAGCAAGTAGGATCTAGGATCTAGGTCCATTCTGCATATATCCCCCAAGGGATATGTATTGACTACCAGAGAGCCGATCTTCGTGAAAACACCATCCAAAATCCACAGTTTAATGGCCCCCAAAAAAGGCTAATAAATCGCTCGAGCGCTAATAAATGAACGTTTTTTTTTATTAAGTGAACCATGGTGACTATTTTTTTATTGTTCTGTGCAAGAAAAGTGAAAACGGTAACTGGGGAAAACCCCAAACAGCAAGCGGGAAACCGCCAAAATGCTTATACCAAACTGAGAAACACCCTGTAGGGCTCAAGTTCCGCGTGGTCTTTCTACAGGGCCACTTAAAGTCCTATAAAGAAAGCCACATAAATTCCTATAAAAAAAAGCAGTTGACCCCTTTTTATAATCGCAAAGTATCACTGATCTATAATAAAAACCTGCAACTCTACTAACTACACAAAAAAGTATAGAACTTATAAATGTAAATTAGTTAATTTCTTGTATTATCTTTTAAAACTATTCAACATGTTGAGCATCAGCATAATCAACAAAATTTTGTGTAAAATTTGTTTTTGTATACTTATGATTTCTTATAAAATTTGTTTGAAACCCTTTTTATTTAATAATATCAAAAAATGCTATTTCTAACTTATTCGTTTGTCAAAGTCGATCAATTACATCTTTCAATCATTTTATATCCCAAAAAACCATAATGTTTATAATGAAAGTAACAAGATTGTTTGTACTTGAGTGCAGGTTTTGATTTCTGAAAACTGATACATTGCGATTAATTCTTAAATGTAGCGCAGTTTGTTTGGATAATACAATATTCAGTAGAATTATTGTATAGGCAGTGTGAACGAATCCCAGGATAAACACAAAAATATGTATTAGGCCATTCAGCTGCCTTTTTTGATCACATTAGTTTAGTATATTGACTGCCCATTCTCCAAGTGAAATAGGGAAAAATCCAGTAAAATCAGGAAAATAAATAAAATACTAAAATAATAATAAAATAATAACATAATAAAAGTCAAAATTCAATGATGTGCAATACATAAGTCATTTTTAAATTGATATTTAAGATTTAAGAATATAAATCTTGCAAATTCGTTATATTTTAAAACATTGTTGGTTTAAGATCTAGGGCCTTGATTCTAGGCCTTTTGCTAAATAATTTCTTTTACACGAATTTCAAAGAAAATGTCTCATTTTCACTAACTATCAATCAGAATTTAACAAATTATGGTTGGCCATTTTTGGCTGATCACCTGTATTATTATTATTTAAAGGACCGCATTTATCATTTTCAACAGATTATATTAGCTTTATTTTGCTAGGTCTAAACTTCCTAGCAGAAGCTTGAGTAATAGAGTCAATTCATCAAATACATATTTTTATTATATGTATATATATTATATTACCAAAATGCACACATAGTTCATAGTTTTTGTATACAAACGTAGTTTTGTTTTGAAAGATACCTAAGCATACCTAAGATAATTATTTTTATCAGATACTCTTTTTCTAGAACAGATGATTTTAAGGTGGGTTCTGACCAATTATAGAATAATACGAAGGTTTCAATAATAACTATGCGTTTGCTAGTCTCTTGTGGAGTTTTAAGTGATACAGTTTTAATGCATTGATCATTGTATTTTTTTCCAGTACCTGTAAACCTTTACCAATTTTTAGGTATCACCACCGTGGGATTCTCAAACTTTAACTGGCCTATGTTAACAGCTTTCAGAAGTTCCCCTCGACTGTATGTTCTGAATTTGAATATTGCATACTTTGGGGAACCAATTGAAAAACAAAACCAAAGTTTTTGTAACATATTTATATATTTATTAATTAAATTACCATTAAAAAAACTGACATTCGACCTCGCTTAAGGTAACGTAAGTATTCTAAAAAAACATGGGTTCCGAGAGTCTCAGTCTGGGGACCCAATTACTCGATATATTCAGTATATGGGCGTCCAGCAGTGACTTCCTCTCGAAGCCCCGGTTTAGCAAGCAAGATAATATCGTACATCAAGCAGTGATTGATTGGTTTATGACTACGAATCGGTTCGGTTCTCATTTGTCGCTCGATTTGACTAAAAGTACAATTTACAATGTATAAAGCGTTCCACTAAAACTAGGGGCGGGAATGGATGGACGGATTGGATGGGAAATACAGGGGATATGGTATAGGGGATATTGGGGATTTCGCTGGGGTTACTAAACATATTGCCACTAAATGCTAAGACATTTACAAGTTACATAGCTAAGAAAGAGTGTGTGTCCAGACTAATCGGAGTGTGGATGCGATTGGAGGAGGGCAGTGCTGCTGGGCTTTGAGGCTAATGTCGTCGCATCCTGGGCTTCCGTCCCAGAAGGAGCTGCCGTACTATCCTTGGCCACCTTCGCAGGAGAAGGTCGCTTGATGAGCAGCTTCTTCAGATTCTGGAAGGGCGCATCGAAGAGCACCGTCAGGGCCACGGAGGCCA
This sequence comes from Drosophila pseudotakahashii, assembly GCA_035046095.1. NCBI lineage: Eukaryota > Metazoa > Arthropoda > Insecta > Diptera > Drosophilidae > Drosophila > Drosophila pseudotakahashii. Next base: position 8,379,840 of record JAWNOE010000105.1, on the reverse strand, counting down.
GGAAGATCGATATGAATTCGTTGGTATCGAGCTGGGATGAGTAGAAAATATCATTTATCATTATATTATATCGCATCATATCATATCATATCATATAATATATCAAATATCATTTACATCTTTCTTTAGACTCTGGATACTGCTCACAATACTCACAATAATCGAAACAAAGTTGTAGTAGTGGTGAATGTGACGCCTTCGGCCGACATTAAAGAAGAACACGGGGAACTGCGTCAGGTAAATGGCGTACGAGAGCTTCGTGGACACCTGGAAACCTCGCCAGGCAAACAGCTTCGTCAGTTTATCTATTAGATGGAAGATATAAGGGATTATCAGCATCACAATGGATCACAAAACCCAAGGAAACCCAGCAACACGCACTTGTATAACCATTGTGGGAGACAAAGACGATCCAGGAGAAGAACAGACACCAGGCGATCGGCGCAAAGGCGGCGTATATGGCCGCATGCGTGGAGTTGTACACGTAGTCGATGTGGCCCATGGGTGCGGGTCCCAGGAGAGAGGCCAGCACACAGACGGTGGCCACCAGCCATCCGAGACGCAGCTGCAGGCTGCTCAGCCTGGCGTTCTGGTACTTGCGCAGCACATAGCCCAGCAGGATGCCCATGATGTACACCGTGGAGCGGTGGGGCGGGAACGAGTACATGTAGTCGGCGGTGCGGAACAGGCGCTGGATGCTGGGAAGAATACAAAATAATAAGGAGATTAGCTGATTATCATTCAAAGAAATCACCTACTATACCTAAAATAATTATATTTTTCTTTCAAGAACTATTTGGGAACCTCTATTCTTAAAATAATTGAATAATTATATTTATTTTTCATAATATATTTAGAAACTTAGCCTATCTTTCCATGCTTGTACAAGAGAAAACCTACTTTATCAGAGCTGTTCTAAAGAATTCGCGTTTCAAACATTTGATTTAATTAAAACTCTATTAATTCTCTATTCTATTAAGTGTCCTGAAATAGATGTATCCCCATTTTCATTGTAAACTTACTTGGTGCCAAAGTAGATATAGTTGGACAGCTGGTTGACAATCGTCGTGTAGTACCTAGCCGCCGTTCCCACGGTGCAGAGGAGCAGGAGGGTGCAGAGACCACGTCGTGGCCACCGCCAAAGTCCCAGGATGAGCAGGGGAGCCACCGCGAAGAGTTCCGTGTCGATGCCCAGGTGGTGCGTGTGCGTCAGGCACATCTCGCTGAAGCCAAAGTAGTTGTGGATGAAGAGCAGGTTGCGCCACCAGTTCTTCTTGCAGATGTCCGCATGGTGGCCCACCACCAGGTTCCACTGGGGTCCACTGCCCCACAAGGGCAGCACGTACGTGCAGAAGAGGATCAGGGCGGCCAGGGGCGGAACAATCCTGTGGGGTAAGGGGTAAGTGAATATTCAACTCGTTGCTTTCTATAACTAATAGTTTTCTCACCTCATCAGCCGGCTAATGTACTCGTTCTTCAGCCTGATGGGCTGCTGCTTCATGAGGCGACCAAATAGCGAGTAGGCCGTGAGCATTCCGCTGAAGAGCAGAAAGGGATCCGTGTACAGGGAGGCCGCTCGTCCAATCACCGTCCACGGCTGACCCAGACTCTCCGACATGGCCGTGCGGTTGTTGTACGGATTGAAGAACATGGCCATCGACTTGTGCGAGAAGATCAGCATGATGGCGTTCAGGAAACGAATGCCATGGACCGCCTCGATGTCTCCGGGAGCACTGCTCGTGCTAAACAGCCAGCGGAGGTTCTTGTCCAGCGAAAAGGCCGTGAACCAGGCGTCTGAAAAATGGTATTGGCATTTAAAATTTAATTAGGGAGTTACTAAAAACCTTTTCAAAATTGTTTTTAAATAATAATATAGATAAAAAGTAATTGGCAGAGATTTAAAAAATTTCTAGGGATTTTAGTAACCCAAAAAATGATCTATTTATCAAAACTAAGTAAGTTTGGTAAGAATTTATATATTTTTCCTACTAATCTAGTTTAATATTAGTTAAATATTGGTATAATATTAAAGTAGTACATTATATTTATGTATAAGCAAATGTATTATTCACGAATTTATTTATTTTACCTACTAATTTAGTTTAATAATATTTAAATATTGGTTTAATATTTATGAAATATATTATATTTATGTATTTATATATTTTGTATTTACTCGTCAGAAATATTTATAGATCAAGCTAGAATCTATGTATTTTACCTGTTAAGTTACGCGAGTAAATAGTAATTTACTAATTATCTCTAAACTAATAAAATAGGACCTATAAAAAACGGTCAGTAGCAAATTTCACCCAGAAAGGATTGACATAAAAATCTAAAAAAATCACATTATATAATATATTTTTTTGATACCCCGCCAGTTTAGATGATATGACTTACTTTGCTTGGGCTGCGACTTGGTGGATCGATCGTAGACGGTGGACAGGAGCGCCACGGAGAGGACGAGTAGGAAGAAGCGCACCGCCCAGGTGGTGTTCCGGTCCCAGGGTCGCTGATCCCGCACCTGGCACATCTGGGGCTCCACGCGAACATTGAAGGTGATGCCCGTGGCGGCGGTCTGGTTGCCCAGAAATTCGGCCACACTGTACTCCACATCACGGGCCGAGCAGCCCGAGGGCACGCAGAGTCCCCAGTTGATCAGCGAGTAGCGGGGCACTCGGTGACCGGGCTGGAAATATTACAAATACAAAATATAGAGCGGATTGGCCGGTTAGCGATAAGCGGTTAATGACGCAGGAGAGCTGTCCCGTCCTCCAGGTTAATGGAATGGTGAATCAACGCGGGGGTCTGTGACCTCCTCCGCCTCCATCACAGTTAAACAATAAACAATGACTAGTTGAACGGGATTTGAGGCAATTCAATTAAGCCAGGTCGCGTTTGTTCCGGTTATTCACTTACTCGCTAAGTTTACAATGCAAATTATTCAATCTGTTCTAAACTGAATGATCTTTTCAACGGTTTACTATTTCCCCTTCTGCATACCAATTGAGAATATTAAAATATAAAACAAATAAATAAATAAGAAATAATAAATGCGTGTAGGTTTTTTTCGAGAATATCTTAAAAGTAATAAAAATTGCTTAGCTTTGAAGTAAAACTGGAACGGATAAAATATTGATTCTTAAATGATTTGTAATGAAATGAATATAATTCACATTATAATGACACAAGTGAATAAATCACAACAAACAATTTATATTCAAATGCTTTTCTCTTCATGTAGAGATCCGTATTTTGTCCGTCCGGTTGTCCGGTTGTCCGTTTGTCCGTTTGTCCGCTTTCTGGGTTCACTGGCCGAGCTTCGCTAAGAGCTTCGATTTCTGCGCTGTGATTTGTGATTTGCATTTTACGGCCATCTATCGCGTTTCATTATTTTGCTTTGCTTTTTTCCGTTGGCACTTTTCGTCTTTGGTCAAGTTCAATGTCGAAGTCGAACGTTTTAGCGGCCCAATGTTAATCAATCTATTGGCCAGATTAAAACTTTCACATACACTTAAAAAAAATAAATGAAAACGTAAGCTGGAGAAAAATAAAAAACTTTACTGGGGTTTGAACTCGGGTACGAACCTACATTTTAAAATTATATTATAAAATTATACCTATTCTAGATTAGTAATGTTTATAAATATTTAGTTTTCAATATTTTATACAGAAACTTTTTAACTTTTAATTAAGTTTTTTAACTTTGTATTTATATTTTTTTTATTACAGGTATATGCAATTTCCCTAGTGATTCACTAAACTCCTCAGATTTGCTACCCCAATCACGTGCTCCATTAAAGAAATTAAAAAAAAAATTTTTACTCACGTCATTGAACTCGCTTTTGAAAGGCCCATGCGATTGGATCAGCTTAAAGAAGCTCTGCAATCGCTTCGAATTGTGCGGAAGAACTGGCTGGGCGTAGGCCAAACAATACTGGCCGCGGATAATGGAGTCCTCATCCTGATCCTGGACTTCATCCTGATCCCTCATCCGCTGTTGAATTCCCAAACACTGATCGAAATCGCCGGGCTGATTGATGTTGCCATTCAAAATGCCCGAGTTCAATTTGCCACTGGCATCGTGCACTGTTAAAAAAAATATTAAAAAAGGGAAACAAATAATTAATAAAAAAACAATTAATAAAAATATTTTTCTAGTGACCCTAATATATTTAATTTCTCCATCAATTCACTTGAAATCGATAAAGTCGTTTAACTTATCCCAGAAAGAGCCTTTCAATTGTCTGTGTATTTTATTTTCCTAAAAATAGATATTATCGATTTAAATGCAAATGAAATTTCTCCTATTTTCAATAAAGCTAATTTTTATTTAGCTTTAACTTAAACAGACCTCATTTGCTTTTGAGGTAAAATAGTAAATAAAGAAATAATCTGGTTCTCTTCATCAAATGAATGTCAATAAACTGGCGATTAATTAGCATATTTATAGGAATTTCTTGAAATCGTTGATTAATGCCAACAGTTTGAAAATAAATAGTTAAAGGTTCGAAATTTCCAATTAAGATAAATTTTATTATGCCCACATATCTATAGAATTCATGAACGTTAAATATCTTTCAAGTACCTGAGGATTTCTATTGCTATATTGATGGCCTTTAAGTAAACTTTTATTCAAATATTTAATCACTACTTTTAATATATAGGCTAAGCAATACTTTGAATCACTTTTCCAGTTCTAAGCATTCAAGTTTATTGTATTTAATAGATATACAATATCATATTATATTATAACCCAATATGATCGTTTTTTATTATAACGAAATATGTTCATGTTTCGACCTTAGGTTGTTTTTTTCCTATTCATTCAATTGGATATTCCTCGAATAGCTGAAAATGTGATCCATTCACGTTTCGCTTTCGGGCATCGAGTTGAAGATGGGCTGGGGTGTGCGGTGGGGAGTGGGCGGTGGGCGGTGCGCGGCGGTGACCTTGACTGTGATCGCCACTCGTACCGTGTGTCTCGTTCTGATTCTGAGCCTCTGTTGACGTCGACGTTGCGGTCTTTTGTGTCAAGTTCGCATTCGCTGTTGCAATTGCAATCGCTATTTTCGCTCATGTTTGCAATTTTGCTGCTAGATGCAACTACTGGCATTGCCACATGCTCGGCTATCTGAGTGTGTGAGTACGGGTGTGAATGTGGGTAAAGTTCGACGGTTGGCCTTCACTTTGGATCACACACAGCTGCACTCACAATGTCGGACAAAATTATGACTCATTTACTTCCTAAACTATTTGAAATATTCGAAAAATATTTTTTTTAAATGTGCATAGATGAAAAAAAAAAACGGAGGTTGTAGGGAAAAATAATATTTCGAAATTGGTTATTTTTTTTTTTTTTTTATTTTTTATTAAAAATAAATATATTTAAAAATATTAATTTTAAATATTTATTTAAATGTGCATAGATAAAAAGCAGAGGTCGTAGGTAAAAATAATATTCTCAATTTGGTTATTTTATCATTATATTTGTTATATATTTTATATTATATTTTTTTTATATTTTATATTATATTTTATATATTTTTAAATTATATTACATATTATATTATATATCATTACATTTTTTTATGTTTATATTATATTTTATATACATTTTTTAAATATATATTTTATATTTTTTTTATTATAAATATATTTAAGAATATTGATTTTTAAGAGTTTTTTGTGGTTTCACAAAATATTCAATATTGCAAAAAAATTCTATTCAATGCTCTTTCTTATTATCTCCACTATTATCTTGGCCATAACTGTATCATTTGATGCATTTGACTTTGGGGTCTTTCGATTCATGTCGTCTCGTCTGGCGGTCACGTCGAAGTCAACGGCGACCGCGACTGCGACTGCAGCTTCACCTGCTGCCAGTTGGCAATGACTCGAATTCGAGCTGAACGTCCCCCGACTGGTTCTATGGTTCTACGGTTCTATGGTTCTATGGGTCCGGTAATCAGGCATCTAACCATCCACTTGCAGAACTAGAACCCCAGCCAACTTTTCTTCTATCTGGCCAATTTGTTGGCTGTCGTTCGGCGACCTTGCAGTCCAAGTTTGTTTATTTATACTTTGTATACTCACTCTTCAATGCCCACAGATCGAAGTTGTCCAAGGCGTTCAGAAACTGATGCATCTGCCGACGACATAGCGACGAGGCATCCGGATTTCTGGCGGAATCAAAGGGTTGAGTAATCGCCAGAAAGCGCTTTCCAATATTGTGCAAGTAAACTGGAATGAAATGAGATTGAAAAAAACAATTTAATCATAATGAAAAAGTTCAAATAAATTGAAAACAAATTAAATAAAAAATAATTATATAATTGTAGTGTGTGAAATTCATTTGAACCGGAGTGAATTCAATAAAAAACTTTCCGTTTAGTGAATTTTCCGATAATCCATAACATTTAAAGTGGATTGTTAAGCAAATTATAGAGTATTGCAATTGGATTTTTGCTAACCCACTCATTTAACACCAATACCTGCCCACATAGATATCATATCATATTCATATTATTTTGTAACATTTACCGAATGATCCAGTTAATATATCCCATTTTCTTGTTATTAAGTCTAATAGTCGTACTAAAATAAAGGAAGTTCGATTTCACATCAGTAAATAGCGCTTGTTGTTGAACCAAACTGTGATTCACTGTAACCCAAATAAGCAAACGTAGTTGCAAGTCAGCCGAGCCATAAAATTATTATTCATATTTACAGGCAAACTCTAACCCGTGATCAGCAAATATTAATACTTTTCTAACGACTCAAAAAAAAAAAACACTTGAGTAACCAGCGGTTATTTTTGTGCTATAATTAAAACAATCATCATAACCCAAATTACAATGTATCGGAAATCAAAGAAATTGCTCTGTATTAAAGAGATTTGTAATTTCCGATAGTTTTGATAGGCGATTTAAAAACTGATCATATACAAAATGAGTACAGGATATTAAAGATTTAATGTTTGTCAATTTTTGGGTATTATTAATTCGATTAAAAGCATACTTTAATTTTTTGTAAAGACTATTAAAAATTATTATCCATGATTAGCCATTTTAGTTTAACAATATGAATAAAATTAAAATTTTTATTGATTAAAAAATTCATATAAGACTAGAAAACCACTATTTTGATATTATTTTTAGTTAAAGAATACTTTAGTTATTATAGTTCGTTTTTTTTGGAAGCGAGTTTCGTATAAAAGATTTAATTAGGTTTTTTGAATAAATGTAATCTCATGTTTTCCAGATTTCATGCTTACATCTATAATCTTATTTTCTATTGAATATTTTTTAAACCCAAAATGGTTTCTGTTTATCGGTTGCAGGCCATTCAAGCCCTTTATGGCAGACAATATGCACATGTGGAGACCAAAATTGGACAAGGTCAGGCTCCTGGGCACGTGGCTGTTTGGAAAACAGGAAGTCAGTCGGCTGATCGGCCATTCATTCAGATCTAAGATGGATAATCAGGCGCCGCCATTTAGCCAAAAAAAAAATCACCGAGAAAAGGAAAAAATGGCTCGGGGGATGGATGAACATCCCCTGGATCGTGGAGAACTTCCAGAGTCCAAGTCCAATTTCAATTCCAATTTCAATTCCAAGTACCGTCGTCATCGGCATGCCAAAGCTGTCCACCGATCCGATTAACATTTTCATTATCATGGCGGGGCTGGCCACTTTTTATGCTAGGCAGCTCTCATTTCGAATGCCGAACGCGTGGCTCCAGCCATCGAACATCGATATATCAGTCGCCGCCTGCATCCGTCTTTTCGGAGCGTAGAATCCAAAGGGGGCTCCAAAGGGGGATCTCTGGGCAGTCCCCAAAGTGCTAAAATGCGTCAGAGTGCGACGAGTTATGACTGCCGAGTGCCGAGTGCCGAGTCCCACCACCTGTCGTCATATTCTATATATACGGTCTAAACTAAATTTGGAAAACCAGCCAGCTCTACGAGGAAGAGACGAGGAAGAATGGAGAAGAGGAGAATTCTACACTCCGATCAATTGTCAGTCCCGGCATGAAGATGTGGCAACAATGGCAGCCGTGCGAAACATTTACAACCGGCTCAGCTCTACGCGGTTCCCCCTGCCTCATTAGCATCGCAAATTATGAAGATTCTGAGACATTGATATGACAAAACAGATCTTTGGGATAGTTCGTTGTAAGTGTCGTGAGCGCTGGTTACCAACTCCCTTGGGATTCCACGATGCCAACACGGCGAATGAATTCCAATGTTCTAGGAACACATGTGCTTAAATGGGTTTAACATTCGGAGTTTTTTCAAATATTACTGAAACTAAATATACTAGAATAAAATACTGGAAAATACTAGAGTCTTAATCTTAAGTCTTTTCTTGTAATCAAGATAAAAAACCCAAACAATATCTTAATATGTCATAGAAATTTAATAAAGATCCTTAGATATACTAGAATAAAATACTGGAAAATACTAGAGTCTTCCTATAAAATGTTATTAAAGTAATCTTAAGTCTTTATCATATCATATCATAGAAATTTAATAGAGATCCTTAGATATACTTGAATAAAATACTGGAAAATACTAGAGTCTTCATATAAAATGTTATCAAAATAAGTAAGTCTTTTCTTGTAAACAAGATGAAAAACCCAAACCATATCTTGATATATCATAGAAATTTAATAGAAATACTCTAAAAATATTATTTCACAAGATCATAAACAGCAGGATCTTAAACCCTCCAGCGAACTATTATGCAATACATTTCCAATCCATAAAAACTAGAACCATCAAAGTTTTTGGGGAATGGTAAGTGGTAAATTGAAAACCATGGCGACTTTTATGAGCCCCCAGACCAACGCATGATCGTAAATAGCGGGCGATAAAAAACCCAAGACAATCTACTGAATCCACAATGAAATGAAAAGTAAAAACTGAAAGATATGCTAAATGGCCGCCAGAGAATGCTGTGTGCTCGAGTACTCGAATCTCGAGCCATGTGGAAAACAAGAATCGCACTTTGGACCGGGCCAACAACAAGTGGCAACACTTGGCTGCCAGTTGGCGGCTTAATTAACCGTCTATCTCAGCTGAGTGTGCGTTTCGTATTCGTCTCTGACCCACTTGGCCGAGTTGCTAACTGAAAGCTGGGCACTGCCAAGCCGAACGGCCAAGAAGCCAAGAGCCAAATAACCGAGAGTCGAACTGCCAGCTGTGTTGGCCAATATTCCTGGCCAACAAATCCTTGCGCAATCCTTTTTGCGCCGCGAATTACATTGCCCAAGAGCGTTCTAGTTAGTGGATCTGGTTTTATTATGCCGGCCCACCAGAATCGCATCGATTGTAATGTAATGTAATGGCCAATTGTGGCGGTGAATGGGGGCCATTCATTTATGTCTTGGGGTTTCGCGGCTGCTTGGCTTTGATTTATAATTACAATGTATTAGATCGTATTTGCTTACGATCATCGATAGCGATTTCATGTTGCCAATTAGCGGGGCTATTTATTTGCACCTCCGCTGGAAACAATCGAAACAAATCGATCACCACTTGTCACATTGTTCTCGTAAACATTTTGTCAGTCACTGCAATGCGATCACGATCGACTTTGGCCCGGGATGTTTGCCCAGCTTACACAGAGAAAATTACACGGCTCTTTATATTATACGAAGAATTTTATAAAAGAAATTTTAATATAAAATTAAGTTTTATATTACATTTTACACTAAGAAAAATATCAGAAAATGGTTTAATAAATAAATTAAAAAATTAAAATCAAATTGAATATCGTTTTATTATATTATTGTTGCAAAAGACTATCAACTTCACTTGGGAAATAATAATATATTTAATAACGATAGGATTTTATTTGATTTATAGGGACCGTTTTCTCGACCGCCAGTTAAATTTAACGGAAGCTTTAAACTCTGATTTTCATAAGATTTTAAGGTTTAGTCATACTTTTAATTTAATTTTGCTTTAAATCAATTTATATGTAATATATATATAATTAAAACCAAGAATTTTCGCTCGGTGCACCACAACTCAACTTAACTGGGCTTTTAAGTCAATATTTACCAAGTCAATTGGCAGTTAAACTTTGTGTTGCCACCGAACAGCGAAAAAAAGTCAGCTTGTTGAACTGGCCAGTTTGCCACCGTTTCGAAGTTCTTGCTATCTAAACGGTTTAGAGATATCTTAACCTTTTGGTGGACGACTCATCATCGCCGTCATTTCCATCAGCATTACCATTAGGTAAATCTTTTTGAGCACTTCTTTTTTATATAGTTTTCGGTTTTTGGGAGGATGGCGGGTGGTTAACATGTTTCGCGTTTTATGACAGGCCTTTAACGGTACTTGGGGCCTGGTCAAGTGGTCGCGCACTTATGGATGGATGATAGGTTCGAGATACGGTATATGCACATTCGCAGGCGCGACAATGAGCACAGCAGCAACAAATCAGCGACAACCACTCGGCGAAGATCAATTACAAACAAACAAGCCACAAAGTGGGCAAAAAAAAAAAAAAGAAAAACAGGCGAAACCGAAACCAAAAACCACTTTAGCTGGATCGGCGACTGGGCTGGGCACTCGGTACTTTATTATTTTATGCGCCGTTTTTTTTGGGGAGGTAAGAGACTACGATTTGAATGATAGGAACATCTTCATTGGATATATAACACTCAGAATTGGCGCTGCTAAAACGATATTCGTTACGCACTGGCACTCTGGAGTGCTCGTGCGGAAGTGTGTTGGCTTTGCGTTGGGAAATTATGGTGATACTTAATGGAAAGGGTGGGGGAATCGGCGATTACGATATTCGCTGCGACATTGCTTACGATATTCGGGTTGGGTAAATGTTATTTAAGGTGAAATAAACTTATGTGCACTTTTGAAAATATTTAAAGAATTTTTACGATATTCGGGCTAGGTACTAAAAGTTCAATCACACTTTAATAAATCTAATTTAAAATTCAATTTTGATTTATTTCACGATATTTTTGATATTTTTTGACGTAAGAAATGAAGTAACGTAATTGAAATTCGTTATAATTTACGATATTCGCTACGATATAAAATACGACATTCGGCAAAAATGCTGTAAAATCCAATTTGTTTTATCAATTGTTATAACAACAACTTAAAACAAGCTTCAATTATATTCTAAACTAAGGCTGAACAAGAGAATTAAATTTGAATTACAAACAAATTAAAATAAATTATAAACACTCCGAGAGCCATAAATATTCGCCAAGTGCGATAAACAAATATCGTAACGTTAAATACATGAATAAATAACAACTTGAGACACTACTGAATTCATCGCAAGATGCTGCTTAGCAATTAAGTTAATTACTTCTGTAATTTAAGGCGATAACAGTTGAAACAATTATTTGGGCAAAACCTCCAAAATTTTCTGTGTGTGTCGCTTACGTGATCGGCGACCTTATCGGCGACAATATGCAGAGCAAAATGCAATTAAATACAAAGTAAAAATTGTTTCGTTTACGTGAGACTTCGCACATTGCCTTGACTTGGTCACTTTGGCTCCAAGGAACCAGCGAATATCGAATGTCTGGTCTGGAAATCCCCCCTAATCAGTTTCGCTCGAAGAAAAAAAGGTCCTAACTTTTAGTGCAAATATTTGCAGCGGAAAAGAAAATAAAGGTCCGACAAGGCCAAAACTTTTAACAAGAATAAGTGGCCAACAAAAGGCGAGACGTTCGATTAGATAAGCTCGGAGATCTGAGCTCATTTTCGGGATGGGCTCTCTCGATAGCCGGAAGTGGCCAAAAAGGTGCGTCATCGGGGGACTTAGGAGCGTTTAAGAGCTGGTCAAAAAGCGCAGCAATTGATTTTATTTGACGCACGCGCCCCTTATGCAATCGAATGGGTCAAAACGAAATCGAAATCGTAATCGTAATCGAAAACCCCCATTACAATTGCAGAAATCGCTGATCGCCCCAAGGCCTTAACGTGTGGGCGGCGTGAGAAAGTGTGGTCTATATAATGGGGATTGGTAATGGATCGGGCACTCGACTTACCCCTCTCTTCCTCCTCCACCTGATCGTCCTCCTCATCGGCTAGCGAGACCTGCTCCATCTGGTGTATCGTATAGTTGCCATGCAATTGACTCAGATTGGCCGTCTGATATTCCAGGATCGTCGTGGTCGCATCGTCGGCAAAGAGCTTCAGACTATAGTTGACCTTATCCTCGAAGATCGAGGCGATTTTGCTCTCCAGCTTATCGGCGGACACATCGCCCGAATCGGAGGCGGAATTGGCGGCGGCCAGGAGATTGTCGCCCAAATTGCAGTTGTCCTTCAGATTGCAGGTGGGCTGCACCACCCCCTCGAGCGCCTGGCCGCAGGCGATGGTGGCCAGGAGCAGGCTCCAAATAGCCAGAGACGACATCCTGTCGAGGATCCTTTTGTATATTTTCTTTTTAAAATTTTTTCACACAAACATAATCGCCGGCAAGAATAAAAGGATACACCACAAAAAAAATAAAACTATTTTTAATATCTGCGGAATATATTTTTGGAAAAAAATATTCAACTCCGGCGATCGATGGTTTTCAATTTCGGATCGTTTGTCAGCGTTCAGCGAATTAAATTAAGCGACCGCCAAGACGAAACATTCAACGTCAACTGATTGTCCAAATGCCGCCGAGCATGCGAAGACCGCTCAGGTTCGGCGGTTCGGTGGTTGGGTGGTTCGGCGGCTCAGCGGTTCGGGGATCTAAGCTCTATGTATAGGTCAGTATCTGTGAGCCAGCCGCCGAGCTGCTCGTATATCTGTGTTAGCCACACAGACCGAGTTTCAAAACCAAATGCAAGTCGAATGTTTAGCGATTCCGATTCCGATTCTCATTCCCATTCCCATTCCCGATCTCTGGGAATTGCATTGGCCCACTGAATCCCAGGGAATCTTCTTCCCACACTCGACATTATCTTTTGAGCTATCGACTGCTAATGAAAGCCATCCACACAGTTCGCAAATTGCAGCTATCATAATTTAGCCCCTGATAAACGGAATTGACAAATTGCTCAGTTCTCTGTGGAAATACATATTCTTTTTTATCAATAACAATCATCTTTCTGCATTGTGAGTATGCAAAATAAAGATCAATTCATTTTTATAGGTTAAAATTTGGTTTTTATAATTTTAAAAGTTATGATTATGATTTTAAAATACATTTTAATCATGAAAAGTGTTTGCTAAGAATGCAATTTTTAATTTTTAATAACTTAAAAAAATATATTTAAAACATTAATAACTAATTTTTAAAAGTAATTTTTTAATTTTCAAATACTTTTTAATCATGTATTATTTTAATCATTATTATTAGGACATAATAGAAGGTAATTTAAAGTTTTTAATAACTCAAAAAATATATATTTAAAAAAAATTAAAATTATTATGTGTTGTTAAGAATGCAAATTTTAATAACTTAAAAAATATATTTAAATTAGAAAACATAAATTACTAATTTTTAAAAGTAATTTTAAAATTTTGAATTACTTTTTAAACTTGAAAAGTGTGGTTAAGAATGCAATTTTAAATTTTTAATAACTTAAAAAAAATATTTATATTAGAAAACATAAATTACTAATTTTTAAAAGTAATTTTTTACTTTTTAAATACCTTTTAATCGTGAAAAGTATTAATAAGACAAAATATAAGGCAATTTTAAATTTTTAATAACTCAAAAAATATAAAATTAATTTAGAAATCATAATATTTGCATTAGAAATATTATCAAGGAGTTACGAAATTTTTATCCCGACCTACGTCACCCCTTTTTACGATCAAACGAAACTGCAATAGAAATCAAAAATCCGACAATTAATGCAACCTTTAGAATTAAGACAAACAAAGGCATGCACTTTGTTCCCATTTCTCCGACATTAACGGCACTAATAAATTGTACAAAACTTGATTTCGATATTATTAAATTAGAATATATATTTTTTTGCGTTACTCATATAAAGAAAGTCGTTTTTGCCAATTGGCATGACACGACAGAAATTAAAAGTGAGACGCTGCGTCGGTGAAAGACGGTGAAGATTGAAGATTCTCGGGGAAAGGGTGAATGACATCAGCGTGGGTATGCAAAAAGTAAGTAAAGCTAAGAGGCCGGATTGGCCATGAAGATTCCATGGGGACTATCGGACTTTGATTGCGATATGTGGCAACAGTTTCTTGCTGATCAATCGCCTTAGAGGCCAGGCGCAAAAAGTTTGGAAACATAATTGCCGTCATTGGCCAATAACTCGTTTCGCTGCCAAGAGAAGATTTAAGGGGGAGAATCTTCAGATGACTGGCTAAATCGGGGAAACGAATAGAGCAAACCCATCCTGCATTCTGCAAATGGTGGTGCAAATTATATTCGCAATTCGCCAACTGACGCAAATCCATTGAAAGTGAGTCCGGTCAAATTACCCAAGCCGACCCGACGCCGGCAATTTGCAGCTCGGTTAGCTATAAAGCCCAGAGTCAGAGCCAAAGAGCTATATCTATATCTATGTAGATGTATCTGTTTCTGTAGCCATAGCTCTGGCCATATCTCGCCAGCGGGTTCTTGCAACAGGCGCCAATTGCAAGCGGAACCAGAGCAGTGCCAAAAACCAAAAACTGAAAACCAAACAAAACACACATCGCAGGCCTCCAAAAGACCGCAGGTTAATCTACAAGTGTATGTATTTAACAAGAAACATCAGTTGTTACGACGCGGTGATTACCATTAAGACTTAATTTTAATTATTATTTTTAAATCCCTTGATTAAATTTGCAATAAAATTAAATGTTGTACAAATAAAAAATCTGAAAATATACCTAATAATGTTATTTTAAAATTTCCTAAATAAATGTACAATTTAAAATGTAATTTTAAAATGAAAAAAAAAATTTAAAAATATTCTATAATATTATATTAATATTCTAAATATATTAATATTTAATTGAACAAATGTACAATATAATTTATTTTTAAAAAGGAAAAAAAAACCTTAAATATACCAACATTTTTTTTTTTAATTCTTAAATAAAATTACAATATAATTTAATTTTAAAAAACAAAAAAAACTAAAAAATATACATAAAATTTTTATTTTTAAATACCTTTAATATTTGTAAAATATAATTTAATTTTTAAATCTAAAAGTAATTAATTATGCATTTCTAATGTTCGCTAAAAAGAAATGAATAACCGATTTAACATCAATAAATAATCCAGTTCTATAACAACTTGAAATCGGAGAAAATAAAATATGGTTTTGTTATCTTTCTCAAGCCAGTGAACATATATCAAGTGGTCAATGGAAAGGCCATTATATAAATTTTAAATAAAACAGAATTTTGTATTTTGGAAAGAATATGTTCACCGATCTACCCATTTAACAAACTAGACTTACAGGGCATGCGAAAATAACCATTCTCTTTCATCGGCTTGAAAAAAAGGAAGAATGTGGCAATTGACTCTGCGGCTGCAGCTATTATTCTACACGATAAGAAATATGTTTAAATATTAAAATAAAAAAAAATGGGAACATAAAAACAAACTATTAAACGGGAATAGGTACTTTCCAGAATTTTATTATAATATAAGTGGAAAATAAAATGGTTTAAATTAAATATTAAACTAGGAACATCAAAACAAATTAATAAAAATTAATAGGTACTTTCCAGAATTTTATTATAATTGTATTTGGATTTTTTAATCGATATGGAAAACATTTAAATGGAAAATCAAATGGTTTAAATTAAATATAAAACTAGGAACATCAAAACAAATTAATAAAAATTAATAGGTACTTTCCAGAATTTTATTTAGATTTTTTAATTGATTATAAAACATTTAAAAGGAAAATCAATTGGTTTATAATTTTTCTTAGTGCCGGTTTCTATGGCTATGTTTTGGCCATGTCTGTTTGGGGGCCTGTGGCAATCTGAGCGAGTTTGGTTCCGCGGAACCAACGGCGTCTCTCATTAACAGGCCAAGTTGCAAGTTGCTCGTTGCTTGTTGCCCGTTGCCAGTTGCGATTTTTCAAGTGGCAACAACCAACGTCCAAACGGCAACGTGCAACACTTGACTCGACTGAATGGCTGACTGACTGACTGACTGATTGCCCGACCAACTGACTAACTGACTGGAGTTTGGCAATTTTTTTGAAGTTTGCGTGGTCGCTTTGCCAATTGAAATGTTGCCCGTCTTGGCTTTTTGGCATTTCGTGCGAATTTTCTTGGCTCCACGGGCATGCAGCTCCATTAGCCATCTAGAATTCTTGTTTGCCCCGGCCAAACAGATAGGGCCATCTCCAACCCATCTCACATCTCCCATATCCCATCCCATTTGCGGCGCTTCAAATGCATTCAAATGCACCTCGCGAACCGGTTTCGCGCCGCGGAAAACAAAGAGCTGTTTCCAAATAGTGTCCAACCAAAGATCAGCGATCAATGGCGAAAGATCAAACCCATCGAATGCACACGAGCTCCGTCCACCAAACTCGCGGATCGGCTGAAGCCAACTGGGCGTACTGATAACACGATGTCTCCACTTGTTTGCATGCACAAATGATGTTTGCGGGACAAACAAAGAGTCACAAAAACAAAAAAAAAGACAGAAAGAGAAACAATAAAACATAGAGTTGCAAATCAAACATCAAATAGTGTGGGCAAAATGTCAAGTCAGCGAAAAAAACAACTTCTTGGTAAATCAAGTGATTCGGTTTTTTAGAACGCCTACAAAAGTAATCAAGTAAAGGGAAGAAAATTAAGTTAGAGATACTAAAAATGATGGTTGGGACTTGAATACTAAGCCAAATGAAGCTGTTTGCTAACAAAGAATGACGTAATAACAGCACAAATAATATAATATAATATATTTTAAAATCTAAAAATATTTTAGTAATAAAGAATATTTCTGGGAGCTTCTAAATTATATCCAAAAGTTCTTAAGTTTCCTAACAATTTAAAAAAAATTCCAAATCGAATTAATGAACTGCCGAAGAAGTCAATAAATAGCTGATGGCCATTTACAATAATCATGGAAAACATTTAATCACTGATAAATATGAACAAATAGTCGATGTCTATGTGGATGTACGATCCATAGATCGCTTTAGACACACGCATCTTTTTCCACTTTGGGCTTTTCCAATCCAATCAAAAATCCACTTGTGGGAAGTCAATGGGTTAAAGTTAAATGTGACTCGAAATGCCCCTGCATTCGCCTATGCATTTTGATGAATATTATGATGGTGATCATAAATGCGGATGATAATGATGATTCCGATCAAGTTTGTTTCTTGTCCAAGTCTTTTGTTTGGCTGCAGTGGAAAGAGGGTGTTGCGTTATGTACTTTACACTGAAAATTGTTTCGGTAACGAAAGTTTATATTTGGCATTTTTTTAGATATATATAAATATATATACATATTAAATATATATACCTATTTAAGTATGGTTTACTTATTATTTGTTCAAGATCCCTTTAAATACAATTAAAAATTAATTTATCTTTTCTTCCAAATTTTTTTTAAAATAATGGTTTAAATATATTTAAAATTTTAAGCAAGTTATATATAATGTCTAAATAACAAAAAAAAAATCTAAAAAAAAATTTTTTTTGAGAACAAAAAATATTGTTTCTGAAAAATATTTGTTATTTTTAAACCTATTTCTATTTTAAATTTTTTGATGTGCATATGCATTGGGGCCTCTTCAACCCGCCCCGCCCCCAATTTCGGTTCGCTTTCGCTTTGGCTTTCAACTCCTGCAACGACCTTGGGCAGTTGTAACCCATTTTCGTTTTCAATTTCGATTTCGGCTTCAATTTCGCTTTCAACGGCGGCCACTGCAACGATTTGTATGTGGAATTTTAAACAGTTTCTTTGTCGTATTTCGTATTTCTTATTTCGTATTTCGTATTTTGTGTGTGAAGTGTTGTGTGTGGAGTGTTGTGCATATGATGATGTCGATGTCGATGGCTCTTGGCTGATAGCCCAGGTCCAAGTGTCTTGTTTGCTCGAAGGGCAATGGAGCTTGGCTAATTCGGACTCGTACTGGGATTGGATCGGATTGAGCCAGGCCCAAAAACTGGCCGAATCACCGGACATCCATCCATTTATCCACATTGCATGTTTAATTTGTGTTTACTTTTCGGTTTTTTTTTTTTTATTATTATTTTGTTTTTATTTTTAAGTTTCCAGCTTAATGGCTCTTTGTCCAATTAACGAGTTGAACTAATGCTAAAGTTCAAATTCAAATCGCGCTGCGTAATTAAATATAATTAAATTTCAAGAATCTGCCCGTCGTTTATTCTCCCGTCCAACATTATTTTAGACGCTTGTGAATTTTGATTTAAATTTGTTTAATGCATGGATTTAATGAGCAATTAACTCGCATAATGCCCCGCACAATCGTCAAATTTGCAGCACCTGAGGGCAGAGGCATACAGGTTTATGCTCCAAAAAGACAACTTTCAAAGAGTCCAGCGAACTGTGTTCTCCAGGTGGTCAGAAGATCACAAACCGAAGGTGGTCACAGGTGGATAATGATTGATAGACTTTAAATCACCTTTTTCCTATTCAAAAACTGACACGCGACTCATAAAAATGTACCCTTAGTGTATTTTTAAACAAAGTATGAGCATGCCAACATATTTATTACCATAACTTAGTACCAACACGGATTTATTATGTAAAGTTTGTAAAATAGCTGTAAATTACCATAATATAATATAAAAAATAATTTAATATTTTTACAATTTTTTAATTTATATTTTAGTCTTTAATAAATTAATTTATTATGTATTTTGTTAAGAATCTGTAAGTTACCATTTAATATTTTTAGAATTTTTTATTAATATTTACTCTTTAATAAATAAAATATTATACAGACATGAATTTGTTCTGTACACTTTTTCCAAAATCGCTGTAAATTACTCCAAAAAAGACCTAAATATTTTTAGAATTTTTAATTTTTATTTTACTCTTTAATAAATAAAATAAAATATGCTACAAAAGACCTCCAAAGTCCAACCCTGATATTTACACTTCGGAAACTCCCCTTCACACAACCGATTCTCTGCCTTAATTGTTACTCTAATTGAAGTGCTGGTTCTACGATCTTAAGGAAGTTAACAACGTGCCACGATAATAGCTACATTTACACACTTCAAACTCAGCTGGATGCATCATAAAAAAGCTGGCCAAAGAACTAGGAAGTCGGCAGGGAGCACACATTACCAGAAACACCTCCATATAAACACTCGCACTTGTATGTCCATAGCCAAACAACTAAATCCACATTGTACAAGCGAATGGCTTAAAACGAACAACTAGCAGCAGCCAAAAG
Source organism: Drosophila pseudotakahashii (assembly GCA_035046095.1). Lineage (NCBI taxonomy): Eukaryota > Metazoa > Arthropoda > Insecta > Diptera > Drosophilidae > Drosophila > Drosophila pseudotakahashii. Next base: position 8,360,490 of record JAWNOE010000105.1, on the reverse strand, counting down.
CAAAGATGAAGAGCGGCCAACAATTCAAATGCCGTAAAAACGATTTATGTTCGCGTATTTTACGCCTCGAACAAATCTAAGCGAACCGTATATTGTACAGTGCGTTTCAAGCTGTTAAAACTGTTATCAAAATTATAATTCATTTAAAGGATTTATTTTTGCTTAAAGGGGAATTCTCTACAAAACAACCATAATTAAAATTGGATCATTATAATTATTTCACTGTAATTGAAAAGGGAGGTACAACATGATATTTTGCAAAAAATTGACAAAAATTAAAATTTCTAGATTTAAATGCCAATCGATTGGAAATATCGTTACGAGTTCAACGATGTATGACACTCCGTATTTGGATCATTATTTTCATTGTTTTTGACAAAAAAATATTTTTTTTTGTACAGAAAATCGGATTTTTTTTTTTTAATATGAATTTTTTCTAGATTGTTTTTTGCTGTAACTTTGCCAAAAATGGTCCCATATCAAAAATGTTTTGAACAGCTAACAACCTAATATTTAATTACATGTCACTTTCCGTCTGATTAAGGACAAATAAAAAATTCGCGAATTTTCACTTTTTTGAAAGAGGGGTACATCATGATTTTTTGCAAAAAACTGACAAAAATTAAAATTTTTAGGTTTTAACGCCAAGTGATTGGAAATTTCATTACGAGTTCAGCAAGGTATGACATTCCATATTTTATCATCATTATTTTCATTGTTTCGACGAAAAAACTAATTTTTTTGAACAGAAAATCGGTATATGTTTTTTTTTTTTTTAAAAATATGAATTTTTCGTAGAGTTTTTTTTACTATAACTTTGCCAAAAATGGTCCCATATCAAAAATGCGTTCTGTTTTGAACAGCTAACAACCTACAAATTAATTACATGTCACTTTCCGTCTGATTTAGGAAAAAAGAAAATTACGCCAATTTTTACTTTTTTGAAAGGGTGTACATCATGATTTTTTGAAAAAAATTGAAAAAAATTATAATTCTTAGATTTAAATGCCGTTTGATTGGAAATTGCATTACGAGTTCAATGATATATGACACTCCATATTTGGGTTAGTAATTCAATAGTTTTGGCCTAAAAACACATTTTTTGGGGGAAAAGATTTAGAGTTTGACCAAACTAGGATAGTTTTTTAAATTTTTTTTTTTTCAAAAATATTTTACAAAATGTTAAAGTAATTTTAAAAAAATATAAAAACAATTATTATTATTATAAATTAAAAAATTATTTATTAAAAATGTGGTTATATGAAAAAAGTATAAATGTATACATATTTTGCACATTTACAAACACTAGTGGAATATTAGTGGAATTTATTTATGTTTTCGTCGCGTGCTGTCGCGAAAACTATGTGCTCATAGCTACGCTCATTTGGACACGACTGTCTGTTTGCTTTTGGCCAATTCATAAAGATGACTCGAGATCAGCTGCCTCCCGTTGGCAAGTTCAAGGCCCGGCAATAAAAGCACTAAGACAAAGTTGTGTGTTTACATTGGCAGAATCGATCGAAGATCGAAGAATTTGTGAACAAGAATTGATATTCAATGTTTGAGTCTCGTCTCTTGGAATGCCAAGCAGATCCCGTCGAAGTTCCGAAAGTTGTTTGCCAAATGCCGAGTGTTTCGGACGTAGATTGATGGCTTTAACTGAAGTCTGAAACTAGTCTCTGCATTTGCATAGATTTCATTTTAAACACTTATAGCTAAGGCTGCACCCACTCGCCGAATTCCCGTCGCCATGGGAAAGTCAAGCAAAATCGGGGCCTATTTTTGCGACTTCGGGGGTCCGGAAATGGGCGACGCAGTGAGGCGTGTAAAAGAAAAAGACGATTCATCCATCAATAAATCAATTCCTCGAATATAGTTCAAATAGCAGTCGGCGAAGCTGAACGACAGCCCCGCCCATTAGCTCTTCCTATTCACCTGATCTTATACTATACTATACCATATTATACCCACTTATATAGTGCCGAGTCATTCTAGCTGGATAATAGATAATATGGGGGTCTGTGTGTCTGAAGCTGGCCAACGTTGACTCAAGTCATTGACACGTCTATTTTGGGGCCAATGAATTCAGGCTGAATTGATTTTAAAACGCTTCGATTCGAGTTTGATTCTATTCGATCTGCATAAAGAGAGTGGTTTTTATGGGGCTGTTTCGATTTTCTCCCATCGGACGAGTTATAATGTAGGACTTGCGGTTATTCTTAGGTCAGGTTTAGCTTTAAATAGAAGTTCTGGTATTTATTAGATTATTATATAGTCGATCATCCATACATTTCCTCAATTTACTGCACTAATAAACATATTTACTTTAATTGATATATAATGATAATCATTTTAAGAACCACATTAGGTTTCATAGTAAGTTTATATAAACTGCACTTAGTACACTGAAAAAAATAGCATAGTAAAAACAAATATTTGAATATATAAAATTCAAAGATTCGTATTTTTTGCATGATTTAATTTGAAAATTTTTAAATCCATTTAGAAAAAAAGTTTACATTTTTAAATGTTCTATAATTGTTTGTGTTCAGACGAACACTAATAAAAATAAAGTGTAATATGAGCTCTTTTCATGTCATGTGACAATTGTAAATCGATCCACAGCCATAAACTATGATCTGTAATTTGAAACCCTACAAGGGAGCGGTGCTAGCACTTGTAATCTGTAAGTGCAGGTCACTTGAGCCTAACCGAAAATAATCTTTTGATGTTTCTCACACTGCACCAAGGGTTCCTCAGCGGGGGTCAAATGATAACTAGTACACAAAAAAAAAAACAAAAGTAAGTAAAAAAGCTTGAATTAAATATGAAATTTTTCCTATCAGTGTATTTAAGTCAAATAAAATCATTTGCTAGACAACCAATAACATCATCAGTTAGAAACTGCGACAGGGAAGTACCCGAAGATTCCCGTGGAACGAAAGACTACTCTTCGTATATCTACTTTCCGTTTCTACTTGTTCAATTATCATCGCGCGTTAGCAGATTCTTATTTAAATAAGACACTGAACGGTCCCGAAACTCAAGTGTGGGTAATCAAATCGACAAATATCGAGAAATTTATGCATAAATAATGATTCAGCAGATTGCTGGAATATGCTAATCACACCGCTACGTAATTCTAATTCTGGACTCCGATTCTCTGTTTCTCTGTTGCCATTTAAGGGTTAGCTCCGGAACATTCTACTGAGATTTATTCTCTGCGATGGCTTTTCTGCTGACCCATCTGCAGTACATAAATAATATTTACTTCTTTCTTTCGGTTTTTGTGCAATCTTCAGCAAATCCGGTGGCATGCCAAGGCTATATGGTCGCAAGATATATCATATCGGGGCTTGGCTCTTGCTGACAATCGGTTTATTTGGCAATCGGCTTGTGCTGAATTCTGCTTAACTGCTTTTAATTGCAACAACAACAACAACATGCCCGAATTGGCAACCGGTTCAGGGTGATCTAATCTAAGGGTTTTGCAGGTGGATTTTGGCTATCTGCCTCTGTTTCTATTTCTTCTTTACTTCAGTTTGAGTCCGATTTAGCCGATTTGGCCAACACCTGTCGGCACGTCCGAATGCGAAATCCGCTGCGGGAGCTCCCCTGGATTTTCGCCTTGGCCATCTTCGGCTATTGGCCAACTGGGCGCCCGGCTCGAAGTCCAGTTCGACCTTGACCCACCCAAAAAGACCATCATGCTTTGTTTTTCTACCCCGCTTGTTTTCGCTCGTTTTCGCTCGTTTCTGCCAAGTAAACAGATCTGACATGGGCATTGGGAATGTGCCCATGCCAGAAAAACATACACTCGATAAGTCAGCCTACCCGGAGATTCGTGTTTTACATTTAGTCAGAAGATTAACAAGCTCTTGAGGGCTCACTTGATTTATGGGTTTATAATAATAACCTTAAATTCAGACCTATAAATATATTTCGTGTTTTTAGTTTTTTTTTCAAAGTTCCAAGAGTTTTTCATAATATTATATTTTATAAATATACAACTTACTTTGCTTTGCTTAAAAATATTTTTAAAATAAAATTAAATTTTTAAGATAAATATTTATCATAAGTTAAATTTAAATACAATATTTTAGTAAATACAAAATTAAAAATTTCTATATATTAGAAAAAGCTTAGATCTATTAAATAACAAATATTTAAAAAATGCCTAAAAGTATTCCAAAAAAATATCAGAGGTTTGAGCTTTTCCAATGCTTTTTTTTTTAAAAAAAGCTTTCAATGCATTCCAATTTTAATTTGTAAATAAAATAAAATAATTTATTAAGTACCTAATCATTTGTACATTTTTTGTCGAGTGCATTCAACTTCTGACTAAAAATGTAAACAAATGGCAGATGCCAGGCAAAAAGATAAGACCTGAATATAAAGCCACCTAGGAAGTAGTTAGTAGTCTACTTAGCTGCAACTATCAGTTGGAGGTGATGGGTTAAGTTAACCCTGTAATCAATCGAATTGATTTTATTACATTGATTATTTCTAATCGCCAGGTGTGGTCCTCGTTTATTTACTAGTTAGTTACTAAGGCGGTAAACCATATAGTGAACTTTGAGTTTGAAAGATGATAGTCCAGCCCCTTTTATTACGCGGCAAGATATGATAGTTTTCAATCTAAAACGAAATGAGATGAAGAGATAATATGCATTTGAAACTACTCTATATTTTATGCACAAATCCGTTAACTAATTTCTGTTTACAACATTCTGTAGGATTTAATGATAAGGGGGTGTGCAAAAGAACCAGTTCTAAAGAGCAGTTTTCATACTACTTACACTTGTGAGAATTCTACATGTTCTATGTAGGTCAACGTCAAGCTCATAGAGCAGCTATTTTTCATACGGTTGTCGTTGTAATAGAACTCGTTTTTGGGTCTGGCACCGCCACTGATGCAATGATATTGCCCCCGACACGTTCCGTCGTCCACCTCCATGGGATCCTCTATATGGCGAGCGATTCGCTACACCTTTCCGATCGTATGCATTCCTTTGAAGACGTTATCAAATATAAACGTGTAGCTGAGATTCTAAGTTACAGGGTGGCCAAAAAACATATGATCTGATTATGATATTGATATTATCAAACTAATAGATTTCATATTATTACAAAGATAATTTTAAAAACTAGTTTATATTTCTTTATAGAAGATCTTTAAATTAATCTGGTTAACAGGCCTAGTTAATGATGTTTTTCTCGACTTGTTTTCGACATAATCTGGCTTTCGAGCGAACTTTGAACAATTAATCAGATTGCCTACGCAATAATTTAGCTGTTTGTAGGTCAAAAAGTGGTCCGATTTAGGTAAGAGGAAAAAGTAGGGCCTCTATAAAAAATATTATGATTATCATAAGATAAGATTTGTATGAACAGAAGGAAAGAAACAAAATTGCAAGGAAAGTGAATAGGAAAATAATCTTCTATTTCTTGTAAATAATCTTGTATACTACAGATCTATTAGAGATTGTGCGTACACAGAAAAAAAATCCGATATGAAACAGGGTAATTGCTACCTTATTTCATATCAATAAAATGCCGATATGATTTATGTCAAATTTATGATTCAAACATATCGACATGATATTTTATCATATCATAGAAAATACCAAATTTAGTATTTTTTGAACAGATAATGTAAAATAAGATTAAAATATTCTTAATTCATATCAAAATGATCATTAAAAAATATAAAATTGACCAGCGCATATCAATCTGATCTTTTATCAATTTTTTTTTCTGTGCATAGTAATGATGTGGCATCTTTCCGGAATAAGAGACGCACTTCCGTTGCCATCAACCTGGTAGCCCCTTATCAACAGCCGGAGGGCATCCAGAGTGCCCTACCTTGGCGATCTGCTATCTGCCGAGACCCAGAGCTCGGACCGTATACTATGGTATACCATATACACCATACACCATACACCACATAACCCAAACCCTCAATTTCAGACAGCTGGCGATCCGAGTGCGAATTAGTTGCAAGCGAGCAACAACGTCGAGCGGTTCGCAAACTAGTCATCGAGTCGTGTCACATTACCAGGTTTTCACTTGATTTATATATATCAGTCGTTTTCGGGGTCGTTGTGCCAGTACAAATCTGAAATCGTTGGCGAAATGAGCACCCTGGCACTGCTGGCCTTCGTCCTTTGGGCACTCTTCCTGCGCTATCTGCCGAAGATCCTGAATTTCCTCAGGCTGCAGAGATTTGCGAAAACACTGCCGGGTCCTACGATTGGCGAACTGATTGCGAATGTCAAGAAAGGAGGTGAGTTTGTGCGAAAAGAAGTCTGGAAAAAGTGTATTTAATTTGCCATTTTATCACGCATACGCAGCGTTGCCCTTGAAGTGGAATTTTATTTGCATACTTTTGCTTTAAAGTGTCTTGTGATTTAGTTTATAATTGTAATAAATTTTCCAGAATAATTTAAATATTTTATAATAATATTTTTCATAATCCAGAGATTCTCAACTGGCTGAAGGAGCTGCGTGAGAAGCACGGCTCGGTCTTTCGCATCTGGTTCGGCAAGGATCTGATGGTGATGTTCACCGATCCGGAGGACATCAAGCAGCTGCTGGGCAACAACCAGCTGCTGACCAAGTCGCGTAACTATGAGCTGTTGGAGCCCTGGCTGGGCAAGGGCCTGCTGACGAATGGCGGCGAGTCCTGGCACCGCCGCCGGAAGCTGCTCACGCCGGGCTTCCACTTTCGCATCCTCGGCGAGTTCAAGGAGCCCATGGAGGAGAACTGCCGCATCCTGGTGCGCCGCCTCAAGTCGCAGGCCGGCGGCGAATGCTTCGACATCTATCCCTACATCACCCTGTTCGCCCTGGACGCCATCTGTGAGACGGCCATGGGCATCAAGAAGCACGCCCAGCTGCAGAGCGACTCGGAATACGTGCAGGCGGTTCAATCGTAAGTAAAATCCAGCAAATAAATCATAATTCTATATATCTAAAAGTAAAAGTAAGTACAAATTGGACACAATAAGGGCCGTTTTCTCGTCCGCATGTTAAATTTAAAGTATGCTTTAAATTTTGAATTTCCATACGTTTTCAAGGATTTATCCTTACTTTAAATTTAACATGTGGAGGAGAAAACGACCCTAAATCTATGAAATTTGTCAAAGTATTAAATATTTATAATTACATTATTTTTATTTATTTTATTTATTTATTTAAAATTACATAATTATTTATTATAATTATTCCTATTATAATATAATTATTCAACACTCCAAAAAGTATAAACCCTGAATTTTAAACATTTGTAGTCAATAGTAATTATTTTGTTTTAATTTTAGAAAACATTTCTTTGATTTGGTTAACTTACTTTATTTGTAAAAGATTTTCTTTGGGAGGAGAAAAATTAATTTTTCCCAACAAAAACTTTTTGAGAGCACTTTTATTTCCTAACAAATATTCTATTATATAAAAACACTGCTGACATAAACCATAAATATTATTTTCGAATACTTAACTGCCTTAAAAGTGATAAATAAATGTTTTTATTAATAATTTTTAGCTCCAAATATTATTTTCTCTAGAAAATATGTTCAAATTAAATGTATATTTCAATATAATTCAGGGTTTAAATAAATAAATAAATTATATAAAATAATTATAAATACAAAAATTTAAAATAAATATTTAAAATATTTTTAAAATACTTTAATGACTTCAAATTAAATTTATATTTCAATATAATTCAAGATTTAAACCTTTTTTAGATTTTAAATATTTTTATAATATTTATTTGATTTTTTTTTTATTTTATTTAGTAAGAATTTGTAAACCTTTTTATAATATTTTTGCTTAATTTTCAATTTCAGCATATGTCGGGTGATGCACAAGCAGAGCTTCTCGTTCTGGCAGCGGCTCAACGTGTTCTTCAAGCACTCGAAGCCCGGCAAGGAGCGCGAGGCGGCCCTGAAGGTGCTCCACGACGAGACCAATCGGGTGATCCGTTTGCGCAGGGAGCAGCTGAGCCAGGAGCGCAGCGAATCCCGCCCGGAGGCCGAGCAGGACGATGTGGGCGCCAAGCGGCGACTGGCCTTCCTCGACATGCTGCTGCTCAGCCAAATGGAGGGCGGCGCGGAGCTGAGCGACACGGACATTCGCGAGGAGGTCGACACCTTCATGTTCGAGGGCCACGACACCACCAGCTCGGCCATCGCCTTCGCTCTCAGTCTGTTGTCCAAAAATGCTGCGGTTCAACAGCGCGCCTTCGAGGAGGCCAGCGAACTGGAGGGCAGGGAGAAGGAATCGATGCCCTACCTGGAGGCGGTGATCAAGGAGACGCTGCGCATTTATCCCTCAGTGCCATTCTTCTCGCGCAAAGTCCTCGAGGATCTGCAGGTGGGCAAGCTGACGGTGCCCAAGGGCGCCTCGATCAGCTGCCTCATCTACATGCTCCATCGCGACCCGAACAACTTTCCCGATCCCGAGCGATTCGATCCCGATCGCTTCCTGCTCAACGAGAAGCAAATGCATCCCTTCGCCTTTGCCGCGTTCAGCGCGGGTCCTAGGAACTGCATTGGTAAGTTCAGACCTCAAAAACTTGGGAAATTATTCAAAAAAGCAAACGTAGTAAACTGAAAAGTAGATCTTGAAAATTATCGATATTTTCGATGTTTTAAGTTAACAATTCGATAATATCCATGAAACACACAAATTAAATATCGATAAATAACAAACTATCGTTACTTTTTCAAGATCTACCGAAAACTTATAGATTTCCTAGGCGGATTTAAAATTAAAACCAGAAATGTCATGCTGAAAATACAAATAATATTAAGGTTTCAATCAAAAATCACCAGTTACATAAGAGATGGCCCTTAAAAAGCAAAATTATATTTCACGTACAGTTTAATTTACCATTTTTAAATAAAAGCTTGCATAATACTTAGAACACTGTTCTATTTTTTGTCTGCTTTGATTTGAGATAATCGTTTGCGATGCTATTTATACAAAGTTTGTTTTGTTGCCAAAAATAGTCAGCGGAAAAATTTCGGGCAACTCAATGAACCCAAAAATATATTTTTAAATATAAAAATATGTTTTATACTTATAAAAGGTGCAGAGGTCGTTCAAATTCCTGTCGCAAAAATAATTCCGAGTTTAAACAATTGATAAGAACGAAAGGCCTTTGCATTTCTGGGTTTTCAATAAACAGAGACTCCGATTAAGCATGATTTTGAGTGCCATTATTATTTATAAACTGATTAGGGTTCAAAGAATAATTTATTTTGATTAAGAAACATTTTTTAAGAAACCCTCTTTAAGGATGTTTATCAGTTTTAATGTTGGTAATTATAAAGAAATTTATAAAATACTTTATTTAAATAGATTTGGAAATATTTGAAATGATATGATTTGATTTTAAACACATAGAAGTTATAATAGTCCAAACAATTATCCATTTCTACAGTTAGTCACTACTAGATCGTCATAGTGGCAAAACACTCTGCAAGATTAGCTCTAAACGACAGATTTGAATGGGAATCTAGTTCTAGTTCCAGTATCAAATCAACCCTGAACTTGCACTGATTTCTTTGCCACTTCACTTACACCTTTTTAGGCCAGAAGTTCGCCATGCTGGAGCTGAAGACCACGCTGTCGATGCTGCTGCGGAGCTACCGCTTCCTGCCCGACGAGGATCATCAGCCGAAACCGTTGGCCGAGTTGGTTACCAAGAGTGGCAACGGCATCAGACTTAGGATCGAGTCACGCGACCAGGACGGAACCTCAGCATAACAAATAATAACAATATTATCTCTGCCTAATGCCTAGTTTATAGGCCCCATCATGTCTAGATTGTAAGTTAGGCTAAGTAATATACATAGTAAATGATTCCAAAAAAAAACATTCGAGCTTAGTGACGCAGTTTGAAAAAAGGCCCCCAGCTGGGGGCCCTCATTCTTATCGCTTATACGACCTTGCCATATAGATTAGAAACGGAAACATTGGACCATATTTGTTGTATGCTTTGTTTATTTCTCGCTTTGAACTTTGAAAAATACAATCGATCATATACATATATACACGGTTAGAGAGCTATACATATATATGTATATGTGTGCATGTATATAGGTGCTGGGCTTTATCTATGTATGTATGGTTTTAACATCCAGAACCAGCGAACAAAAAAATAGTTATATTCATTTATGTATATGTATAGGTGTATGTATATATATTGTGTGTGTACGCCGATCTCTTCGCTGCCTACAAACTACATACACAGACATACTTATTGCTCTCCAGAGTCCTCGTAAATCCAAAATTCTCTGCTATCTGTCCTCCGTGCTCTCGTGTTCCCTGACAATTCCTTAACCTACCGATCGGATCTTAGGACCACTCTCGCTCCATTGCCTTCACTTAATATTTCTGTTGTACAACTAGTTAAATTCCTTTACCATAAATATATATATATATATATTTATTTTTATATTTTATGTATGATCGTAGTTGTCTGCTAGATATTCACATATATTTTTATTCTTTTTTTTTTGGATTTAGTTGGTATAGTATACTATATCCCTAACTAGATTGCCCTCAATTTCCGTTTGTGTTCGTTTGTTGTGCCCTTTAATGGGCCCATTATGAAGTCAAGTCCCGATCTTTGTCATATATCTTTGTCATATTATCTATTTAGGTAGGTTTAAGCGAGTTTTTTTTCTTGGCGCTCTCTGCCTTAAAGCTTAGCAGGAAACAATTCGTCTATGGGATTAGTTTAGAGGCGGCTAATGATATGATTTGGCTAGAGTTAAGGTTCAGTAAATACAGCTCAAATACAGTACATGTACATATACATATATATATCTATATATACTATATAGCGTAACTGGTTGGTCACGGGGCTTTCGGGATCCATGCAGAAGACGAGGAAGAGGAGGGCTAAGAAATACTGCAACTTTGGCTATAATGCTGGGTTTTTGTTCTTACCACGTTTATGCGCAAGGTTTATGTGGTCTTTGATCTACTAGTATGACTGATTAGTAGACATGCTATATTTACAAACAGACAGCAAAACGTTGCTAGTGTTTAACATCATTTGTTCACTATTATTGGAACCCTATAAATATGTTTCTGTATACTAAGAACTGATTGTTTTCTTTATAAATACATGCAAACTTCTTTTAGCTTTTAAAATTATTTAAGTAATGTATTTTAGTGGCATACTAGGAATTATTAGGATTTTAGAAAAGCTTTAAAAATTAAGGAAGTTTAATTTTTAAAATTTGCAATTCAAATAAAATGGTATTATATGGAATCTCAAGTTTAAAATTGTCTTCTTAAAATCTTTTCGAAAATAGTTCAAATATATGATGTTATACGAAATGTTTAAGAACTTTCTTATAGAAGTTGGCTGTATTTCTTTTGATGCGCATAAATGTGGTAATATTGGATGGTAACCACAGGGATCCGGAAAGCCCGCCACATTAGGGTGAACCGCTTTAGTCGGTCGACTGCCGGGATCACAGCCAGGGTATGCAGATGGTGCGGCAGACGTCCCTGCGATGGGGATGTGGATGGGGCTCCTCGCCCATCTGTCCGCCGCCACCGCCGCCAGCCCCTGGATTGGCCCCTCCTCCGCCTCCACCTCCGCCTCCGCCGCCTCCAAACTTGAAGAACGAACTCCTTCGTCAGTGCTTGCGATGGGCCTGCGGTGAAGCGCCGGCAATGGAGCCCGAGGCCGAACCGGAGCCGGAACTGGAGCCGGATATCGAACCGGAACCGGAACCGGATCCATAGCCGGGCTCAGCCTCCGGCATTGATTGCAGCACAGCGGCGACGCTGCCGTGGCTGGCGCGCTGCTGCGACTGCGATCCTGCTCCTCCTCCTCCTCCTGCTGCTCCTGATGATGATGTCGAGGACAGAGTGGAGGCCCTGGCCAGGCCACTGTGCCGCTTGGGGATCACAAAGGGCGGCGGCGGTTGCGGCGTATACTGCGGCGGTGTGGAATTCGCCGATGCTTGGCGCACAAATGATCGGGCCGCCGGCACCGAACCGCTCCTGGCAATCGCCCCAGTGCGCGGCGGTATGGCAGGCGGCGGTCCTGGCGGAGCGGTCATCGGTGTGCGGATCTTGGGCGGCGGCGATGAGATGGAGGCCAGGCTCTCCGTGGAGGGTTGCGATGGAACACGTGGCGGCAATTGCGGCAGCTTGCCAGGATTGGTAGGGGGATTGGATGAGGGATTGGGATTGGGATTGGGATTGGCTGAAGGAACAGGAACAGGAACTGGAACTGGAACTGGAAGCGGCACAGGAACCGTGACCGTGGGCATCCTGGCCTGCGGCTGCACCGTGGACATGGTGATGGTGGGCTTCTGCATGGGCACCGTGTGCCTTATGGAGATGGTGCCAGCGGGCGATTTGCCACCCATCCGGCCGGGATTCGCTGTGGACTGGCCAACGGGAGCCGGGGCTGTGGAGGGTGGAGGTGCGGCTCCTCCAGCTGAGGTTTGGTGCTGCTGCTGCTGGTGCTTCTGCTTCTGCTGGGCATGGATGTCCTGGATTTGCGGGGTGATGACCACCGGATTCTTCTTCTGATCCTGGCCGGCGGCCACGTAGGAGAAAACGCACAGCACCGAGTAGCAAATCTGATCGGACTACGGAGCGTATACGTGATTTTTAAAAAACGCTGCTAGTATGACCAGGTTTCTTTTTTGTTTTTTGGTTTTCAGAATGAACAGTGTTGGTTTGGTGTTTCTTTTCTTTTTTTTTTTAGAAAGTAGTGAAGTGGTGGTGCTTGCACAACACAACAAGGCAGAAGAAAGGCAGTAAAAAAAAGCATGCAACTCGCAACATTGGAAGTGGAAGACAATAACCGAAAAAAATAGAAAATATTATGGTTTAACAAAAAAAAAGGTCACAAAAAGCCAGAACCAAAAACTATCTTTGTTGTTTATGTACTGATTGTTGTTGTGGTGTTTTTTTTTTTTTTTTTTTATGTGGCAGGAAGTACATACATACAGAGGAGTTACATAAAAAGGATTCTTGATTTTATTTACATAGATTTCATTTTAGGCACATTATTTATTCGCTCGCCAGTTTGGTTTCCATCGTTTCCAGCGTTTCCACGGTGCGCCTTGGCCTATCCAAAGATTCCAACGTTCCAGGCCTGCTTTTGTCGGCGACTGTACCTCGAACGCCGTTCAGATGACAGATGTAGGCAAACTGCACGGACGTCACGCGATGAAAGCTCAGCACAATTTCCGACGCCTTTGGTTTCAATTACACATTTTGTTGGTTCGATTTCAGTTTCAATTTCAATTTCAGTTTCAATTGATGAAGGTTTTTTTTTCAGAGTGTGTGTGTTTTTTTTTTATTTTTATTTTGATGATTTATGATATATATGGTATTTGTGTTTTGTGTGTTGTTGTTGCAGGCATTGTTTGTTGTTGAGTAGTTGAGTTGTCGTTGACATAGAAATATATTCACAAAAAAAACGAATGCAAAGAACGGAAAAAACGAAAAAGGAAAGAAAGGAAAAATCGAAAATCAAAGAGATTATCTCAATATCGTATATACAAACTGTCGGTGCAATTGAATGTGCCATATCATACAGTGGTAGAAAAGTTTTCAAATCTCCATATTAGTTATATATCGATATAAATAGAGATGGGCTTTGGCTTGGGCTTGGGGCTTACAACTGATTTGTACAGAAAATTGCATAACTCGGCAGGCTTAAGCAAGTTTATGTACAGTTTATCGATAAATACGATAGCTCCGATAACGGAACGGGATGCAACTCGGAACAAGGGGTGAAAAAGTGCTTGATGGCTGTGGTGGCGAACAGTGGTGAATTTATGATTTCATTCAAGTACTTACCATGCTCGACTGATACTTCCGCTGGATAAGATTGCGCGTCTTGGGATCTGCAATTGCGTGAAAAAAAAGCCAAATACAAGGGAATCACTTGAGTTTGGTCGCTCAGACGGAATCCAATAGTTATACAGTACTTACTGTACTCCTCCAGCACAAAGATGCCGCCCTTCTGGGTGAAGCACTTGCGGATGTGGTCCAATCGCACGAAGAACTGAAATATGGCGGGAAAATGAGAGTCAGTTAAGCTTCAATGCCAGCCGATCCTCATTTTTTCTTCGGCTTCGAGGCTCCGTTACGCAACGGAACGGAACCCAAGAATGGAACATAACGGAAAGGGGTGGGGGGGAAACGGAACGGAACGAAATCAAGCGAAACGGAACGCAACAAAAACGGAACGGTAACGGAATGCAACTAATAAGGCGGTCAAAACCAAAAAGCTTTCACACAAGAAGAGACTGGTTGATAGGCAGAGCGGGAGTTAGAGAGAGATAGTTAGAGAGCTTTTGGAAAGAGATAGCGTATACGCGTGGGCAGTAAAACGTAATAAATCATAGCAGTTGGGAGCTTTCTTCGGATTCTTTACGTAGCTTATGGTCAAAAGTACAGTTGCCAACCCAACGAAACGAAACGGTACGGAATTGGAACACAAGCAAGCAGGCGGGCAGGCAAACAAAAGGTAAATGCTACGCTTTGGTCACATCTATAGATCTATTGGGGGCTAGGACAGGCAGCAAGACAAGGACACCAAGTACAGTTAACGACATTAATTTATGTACACGGCACGCATCTAGTGCCTATGGCGTTAATCAGTGCTCAGGACTAAAAACGGAACGAAAAAGGAACGCAATGTTAAATCAAATGGAATGGCAATTAAAACTTAAAGGAATTTAACTGAATCAAACAGACCGATAGAGAGAGAGAGATATAGAGAGACAGAAAGAGAATGCAGCAAATTCAAATAAAAGTTTGATAATTACTTCGGTTAACTTGATATTTTTTTGTCAAAAATCTTTTCACTTCCATATTTGATATTGAGTATGGAATTTATTTATTTTTTTTGTTTTTTTTTTGGGGAAAGGAGGATTCTAATTAGCACTTGTGAGATGGTCGTATACTAGGTAGCTTGGATTTTGGATACAAAGGCGTTGGTTCTATGCATAATTATGGTTTATATTTACGAGAGTTGTTCACCTGAGCAACCCCAACTAATACAAACGCTAAATAAATAAATTAAGCTACAGTGTTTGGTGTCCGAGAGTGTGTACTTCTCTAGAGAAGTTGTTAGTATATAAAAAAAAAAGTTTTAACTTTAAACACTTGTGAAAATCATGTAAACCAAATAATTGTTTCGTTTATAAGGGAGTTGTAGCAACAAGGGATCTAATGAAGGGCCGCCATCTTATTCCCTGAAAAGCAGCAAAGAGATAAAGGTAAAGATATTTGGGTACAGTTGCTCTCACAATCCGTTAGTCCTTCAAAGACTCCATAGAGATTTTACATTTTTTTTAATGGTAACTGGGAGCCGTTTGGGAAATGGGAGATACGGGAGTTGGGGATAAACACATGTAACAGCATGCAGCATGTGACTACCACTACCACTACCACTAAGAACCATTGGATATGATCGGAATAGGATCCGTATTCGAGCATCCGAATCGATCATTGTAATCTACGCTAAGTAGCTCTTCTTAAGTTTGCTCGATATCAAAGATTTAACGAAACAATAGGCAAACAGAGGGAGAGATAGGCTGAAAATGATTAAATTAGAAACAGATAGAGAGCGAGATAATGGGAAAGAAGGGCAGGAAAGCCAGACTATTAGCGATAGCTTATAGATATTGAAAAGAAAACTCCAGCAATTGTGGTTTTTCAGCTTACGACTATAATTATGGGTTTTCTAAGTGGGTATTTTTCCTCTAAGTATACAGTTTCATTTACGTTTTTTTTTTTTTGGTTTGTCATTTTATTTAATACTTTCTTTTAATTTCTTAATTAGTAAACTACAACTACGATTGGTGTTTAAGTCTTTGCTAAACAAGTAACTCTACTCAAGCAAACTCAAAATCAACACTAAGGAAACTTTATTGATCTATTGTTGGTGACTCGGTGAATTGTCTGGCACACTCTATAGGGGGAGTAGAACGAAATATAAAAGCAAGGAAGCTTGCGGACAGGGTTCGTCAGATAATATTAGTGATCTGAATACAACAATATTTTAATCACCATCACCAATAAACGAACCCCGCGACAAGGGTTAATCTAAGTGATTAGGGGGCTGCTTTCCCTCCAAGTGAAAGATCATCTAACTTAGGCCGCAACCAACAGAACATAATCGTACGGAACTTATTCGAAATGGAACAGAAGGTGACGAAACAAAAAGGAATGGATCAGTACAGCCATGTGTATATTCAATTTACTGAGCTTGTGTGTGTGCTAAATCTTGTGGTCTTGCTGTATATATATATATTTATGCAGGTATTCCAAGCTTGCTTATCGTGTGATCGTGTCCAGTTTGATCGTTATTTATCGTCTAGAAAGAGTGTCGGACAGACAAGGACAGATGCAAGTGTGGTTAATCATGGTGAACTGTGGTGAATTGTGGTGCGGTCCTGGCAAGGACTTAAAGGTGGTTGCACTTGAGTTGTGCAGAGTGCTTGGCATGCTTAAGATCGAGCTGAGGAGTTCTTCAAACCACAGTGTGACCATGATTTGGGCGAATAGTGTGACCATCTATGACGTGAACGTGGACATCTTGTGTGACCATGTGTGCGTGCTGGCTAACACCGAAAATAAAACAAAATCACTGGTGGATTGAGAAATAAGAACGAAACGATAAAGCGTCGACAACTGGGGCGCAAATGATAAACTGGTAATCAATAACAGTAATCAACAATTTATAATCGGCAATCGGTAATCGGCATTAAGGTATACAAAGTGTACGGCTCAGTTTCAATTCAATTCAATCAAGTTTCAATTCAATTCAATTCAACAAACAAACCAACCAACCAATCAATCAACCAACAGTTCAAAAACGAAAATCTCAGTTGGGTTAGAGAGACAGAGAGAGAGAGAGGGAGACAGAGATTGAGATCATAACACAAAAGATATGGGTAAATAATATACATTATGGTATATATATTATTTGCGGTTTAAATTCAATATCAACTACAAATTTTTGGTTTTTGTTTTGTTTTGTTTTTTTTTTAAACTGTTAAATGCCATATCAGATTATTTTGTATACTTTTTTGGTTTTTACCTTTTTTTTTGGGCGGGTGAAAGTGAAATATTAAATCAGGTGTTATGAACGCAAAAGAGTCCAAGGTAAAACTCAAGAGCAACGCAAACTAAAATATATTTTCTATTTTTCTTTTATTTTGTTTTTTTTCGTAAAAGGACATGGAGGTTCAGTGGGTGGATGAGGATGGGATCGTTAGGGGTTGGGGGTTAGGGGTAGTGGATAGTGGATAATGGATAGTGGATAGTGGATAGCAGGGCATTTAAAGAACAATAGTTGCTTATAAATTTAAGTTCAAATATAACAAGAAATTTGTTCATTGCAATACCTCGAAATCCTTTATCGTTTTTTCAGACATTTTCAGATCGTTTTATCATAGATTTTTGGTTATATTTTGATTTTGTTTTTGGGGTTTCGTTTTCGGTTTTTCGTTATCGTTTGAGAAGTAGACCAATCATTTGAATAATACAATTCAAGTCGGTTCGGTTCGGTTTCGGTTTCGGATCGGTTCGGTTCGTTCCGGATATGGAACGTGATTTTTGGTTGGTCCACAAAGGAGGGAGAGCGAGCAACGGTGCAGCGTTCCGCGTTCGACAGAGAATATCAAACAAACAACAAAGAAAATTATAAAAAGGAAAGTTGAGAAAACTGTTTTTTAAACTGTTCATTCAAATGTTTTAGTTGCATTTTATTTTCTGTTCAATTTCTAATTTGCTGGCGAATTTTTTAATATTATTTTTGTATATTTCGATTTTTTTTTTTTTTTTTTATTTTGGTAGGTACTAAATAGAAACGATATGAAATGTGGTTGTTGTTGCTGTTGTTGTTATGTTAGAGTCGGTAGCTTAAAGACGGTGGGACATTTTTGGGGATTTTCTATAACGGTTTTGGAATCGGTTTCGGTATCGGTTTTGGTTTTGGTTTTTCGGCTTTTCAACGGTAACTGTGGAGATATCATGGGGTAGGACATGACTACTATAGCTTAAATTACATTTGTTGTTTGTACTTGTTGTTTTTGGTTATCATACTTAAGAAATTTGGCATGAAATTACTACCGAAAAGTAAAAAGGAAATAAGGAACGCAATCGAATTGAAATGGAACAATGGAACTGAAAATGGCGTAAGGCAGAAAATTCTGAGCTCACGAAAAGAACTTCATATATATCGCATATATAACATGGAAAAGAGAAAGAGTTAGATTTAGAAGAGAGAGACAGACAGAGACAGATATATATATATGAAGAGGAAGTTATTTATATATGTATATACGCATATATGTTTGTAGAAATAGCGAAAAAAGAGACAGGAAACCAGGAAATCAATAAAAAAAACTAACCAACAAAATCCAAATCAAAACGGAACAAACAAAGCACTTTAGAGGATTTTGCACAAGGACCATCTCAAAAGTTACCAGCTTAGAATACTTCTTCTTTATTTTGCACTGTATTTTTCTTTTTTCATATATTTTCCTTCGTTGCATTGCTTTTTCTTTATCATATACATTTAAATATATATATATATATATTGATCTTAAAACTTTATTTGTCAAATATGAGCTCCGAAAGGTAAAAAGAAAAAAAATTAGCAAACAAAAAATAAAAATCAAACAAGATATCAGAGTCCTAACCCAGAACCCATTAAACCCCAGTGTCGCATTCGAAATTTTCCATATCAAAGGAAGATGGGAACTCTATATATTTACAGGAAAACAATTAGCTTTGCCAATGAAACGAAAGAAAGGGCATACGGAATTCCTTTAACTCCCAAAATTTTGTAAGTTACCTAATCGAGACAGGCGAGGGACAAGTTACGGTGTTTTTGGATACATATTTTAAGTATCACTTAATATTTGCTTGTAGTTATGGTTTTTCTTGAGGTAAATCGATTTTAATGAGGGTATGAGGAACACTCTAATCGTGGGTGCTTCGAGGGAACATACAAAGTTCGATTTTTTTTCTCTATGAAGTACAGTACTCTTACGAACGATACTAATCGGTAATCGTATATCGGTAATTTGTAGTCTGAGTAATCGATAATAAAGACAATCAAAATGAGATAAAGATGACAATATCAACATATCAAACGGTGAGCATAAGTAATCAAACGTAAGGATCGTAAGAATGTCAATCGTAATCGTAATCGTAATCGAAAAGAATGAAAAGGAGAATCGGGATTTCTTATTTTTCTTTTGCTATTGGTTTTGATGGCGTTATCATTTGAATCGGTTAGGTAATAAATAAAATAGAGAGTATAATGAATACAGCATTCAGTACATTCACTAGCACAATATATGGGTATGATATAGATGGTTTTTTCTGCATATATATATTTATTTGTTCATATATACTTTCACTTGATCGATTAGAAATTGGATAAGATAAAAGATTCGATTGATTTTTCAATTTTTTGTGGATTATATAATGACTTAGGAATAATATAAGTAGATATAAAAGAAGGCGAGTCAAAATAAAATGCCAAAACCAAAGCCAAAGAACGAAAGAGTTAGAGCGAGACAGACAGATAAAGAGAGAGAGATCAGTAAAATATAATACGTAGTTGGGTTTAGCTTGGGTAGTTGGATAGGTGGAGTCGGATTCCGGTTGAGGCTTACAAATGAAAAGACCCGAAAAGAAACGGTACAGGCGGCGATGAAACTCTATATCCAGACCATTTTGGCCTGAAATATCCCAACATGTTCTGATACTCAAGTTCAGATTCGATTATAGACACTGTTGAATTTTTTTTTTTTTTCTTGTGGGACCTACATAAGTCTCCTTAAAATCTGTGTCTGTGGTTCATTCACATTACTATTACATAGGTTAGACATTTCGGAAAAGCATAAACTGAAAACCAAAAATTAATTTATATATATATTTATACATATAGATGTATGTATATTGAGAGGGTCCTTGATCTTGATGCAGTCGATACACACACACAACAAGGAAATCATCGGAAATCGATAGAACTTAAATATCGTAAGGAAAGGAAACCAAAGAAAGCCAGACGGAAAACAAAAAAAAGAGTAACCAAATGGAAACGAAACACTGAAACGAAGGCAGTGGGAGTATGTATCGATATCTGGACAGATAGACGCGAATATGTACGAGTATAGCCTTCGTGTTGGATCTGACAAGGACTGATCCTGACATCGAAATCGAGTGGGTGACCCAGATCGTTATTGGTGCTTTTAGAACGGATACCCAATGTTTTCGCTATTCTGTTTATTCCATTATTATTCTTTTTGGAATCTGGTGTTCCATTGGTTGGGTGACCCAGATCAACACCATTCACTCTACACTCTATTCGCTGTTTGTTTGGTGACCCAAACAACAAGGTAACACATTCAAGGTCTTTCAAATATGTTTAGGAGTTTGGGTAGGATTATCATGAGATTACAGTGTATCTGTACTCAATTAACAATGGATCTGGTTGGGGAAGTTCTTTTTGGGAAATATATGCTTTGCTTAATGAGGAGTGGTGTACAAAAAAAAAACAACGAATACTAGTAGTTTGAGGCATTCGGAGCGGAGATGAAGCTGGTTGGTGGTTGTGTGTGTATGAGTTTCGGGTGTTTACGTTTACCATGGTGGCATGTTTTTTGTGTGTATGCGCCAAGTGTTGGTGGGGATTTGTCTATTGTAGCGATAGAGATCATGAAGGCACTCACCTTGCTGTTGGAGAACAACAAACCGACACCCTCGAGGCACACCTGCAGCAGGCCGCCCTCCCCAGTGTTCATGTCCTGAACCGGAAACTCGCCGCCCAGTTCGGGTACATTGGTGGGCGTACCGCCGCGCTCCATGGCCTCCTTGATGCAGTTGTACAGCTCCTTGCACTGCATTGGGAAAAGGTCAATCGTATATCCCAGCATATCGCAAGGCCCAGTAAAACCCACCTTTCGTGTGTAGTACTTGTGCAATTGCGTCTGACCGCCATTGCGGCGCCACAGGCAGAGCAGCTTGGTCTTGGGCGAATAGGTCATGTTGACTAGCCGCTCGTACCACCAGCGCTCCACAATGGTGCCATCCACCGATCGCAGTACCAGTCCATCGTCCCGCACCTCCATGAATCGCAGAGGTCCGTTCACATCAGTGCCCTGGTGGACGGTGAAGCTCTGGCGATGTAGCAGTCGTGAGCCCAGGGGCTTAAGATCAATATCATTGCCATTCTGCAAAAGAGGAAGTATTATATCATACACCTGGGATACAAGGACTTGCTCATCGATCCGTTAACCTACCAGATTATTGATCTGATCGACCACATTGTGCACCTCCTGGGAGTACACCAGGCCAATGTGACTCTTGCCCAGAAGGCGACGAATCTTGCGTCGGATCTCGTCCTTGGTAACATTCAGCATCACCAGGATGGCCGTCAGGTTGTAGAGCATCGTAGATAGCAAGCGATCCTCGTCGTGTTCGAGTCGCTTGCGCTCCGATTCGCTCAGCGATTTGTAGCGTTCCATCATCTCAATGGGACCCTGGGGATTATAGTAAAGTTAAATAAAAGAGTCCTATGTCCTAAGTCGCTATCATCTCAAGCAATCTCACCTGATCCATGCCGATCATGTCGCGCTCCTGGCTAACAGCGTCCAGGAAGGCATCCTCCCAGAACTGCATTTGGTTCCAGAGATTCAAGCGATCCTTGCCCAACAGCCCCTCGAAGAGATATACCCGCGGACTGTCCGGCGAGGGCGACGATGAGGTATTGATCAGGTGTCCTCCGGTATAACGAAATCCGGCACTAAGCGTCGATTTTCCGGACCACAGATTGCCCGAGCTCTTTTTCGAATCCTTCGAAGTGGTTGTCTGGAAGTATAATCTGCGTTTAGATTGGATCTGGTTTTTTTGTTTTGGACCTAACGCAATCGAGGACAGGGACTCTCAAAGTTAAGGGATCTATTCAGAGCTCAATAGGGAAAGATGTCATTTACATGAAAAGGTTATTCGTTTTGTCCGAATTCAGGTTATATATTCAAAGTAGTGCAATTATTCCTTCAGTGTTTTCTTTTTTGTTTGTTCTCGAACCTCTGGGGTACTTACATTTTCGTACTCGGTGTCTGAGACCGTGGACCTGCAGCTGGAGGGCAAGCGGACGCCCAGACTGACAACGGAGAGCGCCCCCGTGGAGCCAGCAGCCTACGAATTACACACACGAACACACACGGAGTGTTAGAGAGCTCTACAATCGGCTAGAAGGCGGTACGGGATGTGGGCGGGACTATATAGTAGTGGTTGGTTTGGCAGACTACATCGATTGACACTCGCGATGCGACATACATAAACTGATATATATACTGGATATATGCTAATTGGTACTGATTTAGCTATTTACTGAGATGCTGATAAGCGATTCTACATACGATATACGATACGATATATACACTGGGCTATATGGGATATACGGGATTGGTTTGGCAAGCTGAGAACAATTGGCATTGATGTGGAATGTGGACGGTTCTAAATGGCTGGGTGGCAACTACATGGAACGGAACTACGCTACTTACATCCGAATCGAAGGAGGTGAGCATGTTCTTCAAGGCACTTCTCTTCTGCGACAGCATGTCCTTGAACATCTCGGTGGTTGACTGACCATCCTGGCTGTCCGCCGATGACAACCGTCGATTAATCGGAGCTCCCGAATGCGAGCCACCCGGACCACCACCGTGTGGCAATTGGGTGGAGCTCTTTCGTGACTCCTGCGGCGAGGCCCACTCACTGCCCAAAGCCGAATGGGAACCATTGGGGGAGCTGGGCGATCGCAGATTCTCCCGACTGCCCATCGGACTGGCGGCGTGGCTGGAGAGGAGGCTGGAGGACATGTCGCTGCCCTCGTTGATCTCCTTGCTCCAGTAGTGGGTGTGCGCCACCTCCATCAGTTGGAACACAGAGGCCATACCGCCTAGGCCGAAGTTCGAGAAGGTCACGTCCAATCCGCCGGCTATGGCCTGGACGCACTTGAGCATGCCCTTCCAAACGGGTTTCGTCACGCACTGAAATGATAAGCAGGGGGTTTAGTCACCTAAGGGTTTTTTACCCAGATCCCCAGAGGATCTCCCAGATTCCCAGAAGATCTCCCAGATCCCCAGAAGATCTCCTAGATCCCCAGAATATTTCCCAGATTCCCAGAAGATCTTCCAGATCCCCAGAATATTTCCCAGATCCCCAGAAGATCTCCCAGATCCCCAGAAGATCTCCTAGATCCCCAGAAGATCTCCCAGATCGCCAGAAGATCTCCCAGATCCCCAGAAGATCTCCCACTAAAAGTAAACCTACCACATCGTCAATGTGATCATCTGGGGCTATCTTCTTGTCCAACGTCTTGTTCAGCTTGCTCAGGACTAGAGTGCGATAGGACTCGTCCTCCATAAGCTTCTTGAACCGATTGAGCTTCAGCCAACCGACTCCCTCCCCAGCGAGCACTTGGTTGGTCACGTCCTTAAGGAAGGTCTGGTTCTCGGCATTACTATGCGAACGCTCCTGGTTTTGTTGACGGGTCAGCTCCTCTTGCGTTTGCCTCGGTCCCGAGTGCTTAATCAACGGTGTTCGCTCCACGAGTCCTTTGCGTCCGGGAAATGGATCGAAGTTAATGCCCGTCTTGCTCTTTCCCGCGGCTACGCTAGCCGGCTTGTGCGGCATGGGAACCTGCTTCTGTTGGTTCTCTGCAAATGGGATTAGGTCATTTCTCGATTGCCATTTGAAATGATTGGATTGTAACTTACTTTTACCAAACATGCCCGAAAACATGGTGGATGTGGAGGAGGCTAGACCATTGAAATCAGTGCCAATTGAGGAGAAGAAGTTGTTGCCACCGCCCGATCCGCCACTTTGCTGCACCTGCTTGTGGGTGGCCAGTTGGGAGCCCGGTGACTTGGGCGGCGGAGCATTCACCACCGCCATCGAGTGCTCCTCGATCTTGATGATGCCCTTCTTGGTGGCCGCCTCCTTGGCCGTCTTGGTGAGATCGCCCAGCGTCGACTTGCCCACATAGGTGAGATCCTCGAGCGTGTTCTTGCTGACCCCAGCCGCCTGCTTGGACACCTCCAGAGCCTGCTTCGAAGCCTCTCCGGCCGCCTTTTTTGCGTGCAGCGTGAACTATGGATCCCAAAATCGAATTGGTGTTAGTTTTCAAGTCTTAGGGCAGACGGATTTCAAGTCTACACAATCGTAAAAGCTCAACCCCACGAAGTACCAGATTGAGGTCTACTTTCAAGCAATCTACAATGGCACTACGGATCCCGTGAGAAGATCAGCGGAAAGGTGCGGTGAGGATGTGGTTGGTGGGATGCTTTGGGGAAGGATTTTGAATTGTCGGTGATAAGTGGTTAATTACTTAATAAAGCTAATATGGGTTATGAGTATGGATTATAGAATCTAGAATTCTAGAATGTATCATGTTGAATACAAAACTCACGTTGTTCAGTTAATGAAATGTTGTGTATGTTGAGTGCAGTGTGATGAATAGAAAGATGGCATTAGATTTGGGCAATGTATGATAGCGTGGGTGGATCGTTTCTGGATGGGATGGGAAAGTGCGGCGGGAGTACCAACCTTTTCGAAGGTATGACGCATTTTGTCGTCAAGATCTTCGTCCAGCGCATGCTACAGTACGGTACATTCATATCAGGTTCAATTAACAAACGCAACACCGTCAAGGCAAAAAATTAAAAAGAAAACCAAAATAAAACAGAAAAAGAAAGAAGAAATAATCAAATGAATCACGTAGTCGACGGAAAGAAAGGAAAGGAAAGAAAAACAGATCAACGATCAGAGTACAACGACAGCACATCGAGTTGAAAAACCCAGTGGGAAGGTCCAGGAACTCCGGATTGTGCTCACCTTGTCCACGTGGGCCAGTAGACCCTCCTGGCTGCTCTGCCGCGTCGTCTCCCGCACCAACTCCTTGGCATGGGAGGCGAAGTTCTCGAAGAGGGAGCTCTGGGAACTCTGGCGACCGGGACTGCTCGAACTGGAGCCGGAACTGCCGGTCCGGGCCAGAATATTGCTCACACCCGGTTGCTTCACCGGTGGCGTTAGCGGTGGCTGAAAATAGGGATATATATTAGAACGAGTAAATATATAGAGTAATCATTTGATAGCAAGAACTTTTACTTTGGTTAGAATTATGGGAACAAATTTGAACGCTGTAGCTTAAATAGTTTGGGCTGCGCAATCAACGCCCAATTTTTTTAACGTTAGTTTTATACATATAGATGATATATGCTTACCGGAATCTTCTTCTCGGGCCGCTCGGAATCACTGGGATGTCTTTGGAGCTTGGAACCGGTGGCAATGCTCTTGCCCGTGACCGTGGATCCCGTGTCCGATTCCTGTTCAATGCTGGCCATCTTGATGGTGGCCTCCAGCCGCATGGCCAGCGGTGTGGCCAACTCGAAACTGGGTGCAGTTGCTCCCCCAGCGCCACCAGCTGCTGTCGATGATCCCTTTGGCTGGAAATCAAACTCTGAGTCGCGATTAAAGCTGGGCGAACTCAGATCGGAGCGACTGGAGGATGAGGAAACGGGACTGTCGGCTCGCTCCTCGTCCTCCTCCTCTTTGCTGGCCGCCGCATCGGCAATGCCCTCGGGATACTGTAGCTTGCTGGGCGGATGGTAAACCAATGCGGGATCCAAATTCGAGGACAGAGTCTGGGGAACGACATGCGGTCGATTGTACGAGCCGAAGACATCGTGCAGGCTGGGCGAAAGATCCGAGGAGGCCATTTCCGAGACGAAATCACTGAGTGAACTGTACGACGAGCTGCTGCTGTCCGCTCCCTCCGAATCCGAGCCACTCTCGTCCGTCGGCTGGCACTCGAGTTGTTTCAGCGATCGCAGAGCTCCGTTCAGCGAGCTGCCATCGTCCCAGACCGAAAATCGAATGGGGGTCAGGGAGTGGGCGAACCACTTGGGCTTATCGCCCACCTGCATGGGGTCCATGACCCCCGTTTGAACCCGCAGAAATGCCACATTCGTGGGCGTTAGTGACCACTCGGCCAGGAACTCCACCGCCTGAGTCCTGGCGAACTGATTCAGGAACTGCGAGGCCCTCGGTCGGGAGCGTAGGAAGCTATTTATCTGGAATGCGACCACAGGTCGTGGATACAGGCGCAATGTACGCGTGTGCTCGGCAAAATTAGCCAAGGTATTTTGGGCATTAAAAAACCGGACCATCGCAACTCGCGTCGCCACGTCCACGGAATCCACATCCGTTCCGTAAACGAATGGATTGAGAGCGGGTGAGTTCATCGGACTCGGCTGACGGGAACTAATCGTTCCTTGGGCAGACATGGAGTTCCTTTGACTGGCCTGCGCCGAATGGGGTGGCGTCTGAAGCGGAAGTCGCACCTGGGAAACTCTGTTGGAAAATCAAGAAAACATAACAAATTAGAAGGAAAAATAAAAATGTATTCACATGGAATAAGGGATAACGGACAACTGGTAACGGAAGAAAAATAACGGACAAGTAGTAACGGACAAGTAGAAACGGACAAGTAGTAACGGACAAGAAGTAACAATGAAGAATTAACGGACAAGTAGTAACGCACATGGAATAACGGACAAGAAGTAACGATAAAGAATTAACGGACAAGTAGTAACGGACATGGAATAACGGACAAAATAATCTAAAGAATCTAATCCAAAAGGTTGATTTCACCAAAGCCATTCAATGCCACATAAACACTTACCCCAGCAATGGTGGTTCCTGGAGACTATCCCGTACCGATGGCAAAAGCTGTTGCGAGGACACCGCCGTGTTGGTGGCCGTCATCGAGGTGAGTGCCTGTGGAACAGTCCATTCAGAGTAATTAGCAGGGTTAACCTCAAAACGAGCCAACTAAATTAGGACTTCAACTTGGCTAACTATAAGATTTGGAGGGAGGGGGTTCAGAAAGCTTTTTGGGGGCGTAAGGCCACTTCAGTTAGTTAGTTAGATACTCAGATGGTTATAGAAGTTGGAAAACAAGGGGGAGAAAGAGAGACTGGCAGGGCATGCACACGAAACACATAACACTAAAGACAGCGACTGATAGGTAGAGAGAGTGATAGAAACTTTGGGAAAACCCGTTTTGGGGGCAAAGTAAACCTAGCTAATCGGAAACCCTTTACTCGAGCTCCGCTTCAGACTGAAGTTCAACATTTAGAATCGGCCTTTTACGTCTATGTAGAATGACTGTGCATGCGGTTATTTCTATGTTCTATGTCAAGTACATCTTCGGTTACGATTATTCACATATAGTTAGTAGGTATATCATTTATGGATTATGTTTAGTATGTACAAACGGTTTCAACTCAAATATAACGATAAACGATAAACCAAACGTAGGTAACACTTTTGCGAACGATATTTACACCAAGTCCAGCTTCATCCATCAATAGCATAGCCTGCCGAGGTTGTTGTTGTTATTCGATTTGTTGTTGTTGTTGTTGTAGTAGTAGTAGTT
This sequence comes from Drosophila pseudotakahashii, assembly GCA_035046095.1. Classification (NCBI taxonomy): domain Eukaryota; kingdom Metazoa; phylum Arthropoda; class Insecta; order Diptera; family Drosophilidae; genus Drosophila; species Drosophila pseudotakahashii. Next base: position 8,332,964 of record JAWNOE010000105.1, on the reverse strand, counting down.
GTTGTTGTTGTAGGTAAAGTTGTGATCGAGTATAACAAATTTCATATAACAGATAATGCATGAGTGTCAAAAGTATAGCATTAGAGTAGAGACAGAGATGGACACACATCGATAGGCAGAAAGAGAGGCAGTGAGTACACAAAAAAAATAGAACACAATGAAAGAAAGAGAGAGATAGATAGTTGTACAAGTGTTCGAGGATATTTGTCAATGGGGTTAAAAATTTAAATAAATTAAAATATCGCTGAGGTGCTCTTTTGATATTTGAAATTTGCCCTGTGACAGACCACAGAAATCCGAAGATAGTTAGATATATATATTATTCGAATTGAAAACAATCACACCAGTGTTGAATGATAACGATTATATGACAGCGATAATGATAGCTACGATGAGTAACCGTCGCATTTAAGTACATGTATCTGCTCTAGGTAATTCCTCCAAAGAGCAGACACATTTTTCAGGTAATATCGGTTAAATAGACATGGAAAAGCGCCTCTGGCCTTGAACCAGTTGTGTGACACGAGTATTTATAGCGTTTTGTGGAACGGAAAATGTGGGAACTGCTTAGCAAGCAGTGCCTAAAGATAAACACACGTTTTTCATATTCTGGAAATTCACCTGACTTTAAAATTATATTCTATTAATTCTAAAATATTTAATATTGAAAACAACTTAAATCACTTTGTAATTTTAAAAAGTAGTATAACTGGAGTCCCTGTTCGGGCGCCAATGAACAAATTTTCAAGTTAAAACTTTATGATATCAGAAGGCTTTGAGTCTTCACTTCTATCGAAACTTGGTTTGTCCTACCCTAACTTCCATTCGAATATCTCTAACTCACTCGCCCGAGGTCGTCGCATATATATTTTCTCCAGTCGAGTTTGGTCGGTTACAGCCATGTACAGTCCCCACATCGCCCTTATGTCGGTCGTGCAGGCCAACGACAGTCGTCATGAGGCCAAACTGCGTTTCCAGCGCCGTCCCAAGGAGAACATCTTCACGGATCCGCGTCTGGAGCAACTGATCGTCCACCGCGCCCTGCTGGAGCACCTGATGCAACAGAAGTCCCACTACGATCACGAGCGGGAGCTTGAGGTCCAGCGCCTCGAGCGCTTCCGCTGCGAGGGAGCCAACGAGCGGCGACTGCAGGTGCAGGAGCAGGTGGTGAAGAAGGCCCAGGGCATCCTGCCCGACATCGTTTTCAAGATGCGCAACGAGGTGGACAAACTGAAGCGCTTCCTCGACGGCGACAAGGAGCAGGAGATGCGCCAACTGGACACCGCACTCTACGACCACTGCAGCGATCTCCTCAAGAACTGTCAGGTTACCCTGGACAATCTACATTGAGTTGCCGAACCAAATTTGATCAAATTACATTGTGCCACACCAAAAAAAAACCAAGGCCTAAACAAAATCATTCATCATTATACAAGAATAAAAGAATCACCTAGGAAAAATCTTAAAAGATCAAATCATACTACATTTTTCAAATATTCTTTTCTGGGTGAATTTCCAAAATTGAAAAACATTAAGCTTCGATTGCATCCATTAGATTTCGGAGATCAGTTTATATACAGCGGCTTTTGGATGAGGTTCTGTGGCTTACCTGCTTGAGGTGGTTCTTCAGAATGGTGCCCTCGGGCTCAGGTAGCGGTGGTATCTCCTCGTAGCCACCAGTCGGTGGCGTCAGTTTGGTGGAGTCCAAGTCGACGACCCAAATGTCATCCGGTAGCCTGAAAAGCGTAAAAAGAGACACTCAGCATTATATCACACATATGCCCGAATAATATCCCACCGGAAATTCTTTTTGTAGACCAGAAAGGAGGCGGGCACCCCGATAACGAAGGGCGTGGGCGCCAGTAGTAGCTGCTCCGCACAACTCAGGCAGGTGGGCAGAAGGGGAATCACCGGGAACATGTACTCCAGCGGATATAGCATTGTGACGAACGCCATTACCGACATGGAGAGGGCATTGTAGTCGCGCGACTGAAAGAGCACCTTGTTCTCCTGCATGATCAGGGTCCACACCTTCAGGCAGGTCTCCACGCCGAGCAGCTCCAGGGGCAGATGGAGCGGGAAGTCCACCAGCGAGAAGCGAGTGTGGTCGGGCAGGGCGAACAGCAGCGGCTCATGCACCGTCGGCGACAGCACCTCCACCTGGAAAAATACAATTTTATTTAGCTAAAGAATTCGCGTAATTGTAATATTGCCTCCAGTCATTTAATCTTTGAACTAAAGAATTCGCGTATACATTTTGATTCATGCTTAGCTCTGCAGAATTCACGCACAAAATATTTATAAATGTAATGATGGTGTTTAATTTTAATAGCATAATACTGCCTAACATTTGTGCTAAAGAATTCGCGTATAAAATATTTAGGAATCTAATAAAGGTGTTTACTTTTAGTGACATGATCCAATCATGATTGCTATCCTTTTAACTTTAAACTGAAGAATTCGCGTTAAAAACATATCTTTGTGGATACATGCCAGATGTATGATCCTAGCCACTCACCTCGACTCGCGTGGATCCCGGCACCGGAACCGGCGTGGAGAGCAATCGCAGGATCCAGGTCTCGATTTCGCGAACATCGTGCAGGACAATCGAGGGCGTCGCATCGCTGACATGGCCCGTCAGCACCGTCCACACATTGTCCCGGTTCATCTTCTGTGAGGCACCCACTCGCTTCGGCGACGACGACTCGTTGCAGGCATCGATCAGCTTCTTCAGGATGAACAGGCATTCGCGGAAGGTGGTGAAGAACGGATGGTGCGAGATGATGCACAGCGAGGTGAGCGACTGGTTGCGCAGCTTCGTCCTCTTCCGGGAGGCCCGCGGCGACGGCGAGTGACTGCCGCCGGACTCCGAGTCCGCCGAGGGGGCCATGAGGCCCAGCTTGGGCACCGCCGGGCCCGCCGACGGGTGCGACTGGTGCGACTGGTGGTGCTGCTGCGAGTGGTGCGAGTGCGAGTGCAGGCGCTGCTGGTCCGAGTCGCGACGCGAGGTCAGTTCACGGTCCGAATCGCTAGGCGCTACGTTACTTCTGTAGTCGCTAGAAGAAGTTAAGAGGCCGTAACTATTATGGAAATGGTTTGAGACGGGTTAGACGGGCTTTGACATTGGAATACGGCTAAGTAGTATCACCCCGAACCCTCTTTGCTCCTTGGCACACAACACTTGCCTGCTAAATGCCGAATCCGAGCTGCGCTCCATGCTCTTGCGCCAGGACTCCCGCCTGAAGGCCGACGATCGCCTGCCGCCCCGTCCGCCGCCGCCGGCTCCACCGGCTCCCCCGCCACCCGCATGGCCACCGGGTCCTCCGTTACCCGGCCGATCCTGTCCAGCTCCCCCAGCACCCGCCACCGAACTGGGCCGCTCGATGGGCCGATAGAAGTTCACGCAAATCCCATAGCGCGTCTTGCCCGAATCCTTGTCGGTCAGGGCGAAAACGAAGGAGGTCATGTCCCGAATGGCGGAGCCAGTGCGTCGCGGTCCCACGCTGGTGCAGCCCTCGGGCTGGCAAAAGTACACCATGTCCAGGGGCAGTGGGAAGTCTGCATGGTCGGATGGCGGATAGCGACGCAGCAGATCGGGGACCTATTAAGGAAATTATTGGAAAATATATATAATTGCCAATAATCACACCATTAGTATTTGGGAATTCTGAATATTTAAAACAGTTATTTCTACTCCTATCATGTCACTAATTAAATCTTTTGTTAATGATTTAAATCAGGGGTGCTTAACCCATAAGTACGCGGGTCACATTTGTTTTTGTAAAGTCATGCCTGCGGTCACACGCCCATCTGGCATTGGGCACACGTCGATTCTTCTTTGTGTCGCTGTCCGTAAAAGATGAGAGCAAGCCAAACAAACAAGAATTCCAAAAACAATTATCATAAGGTAGCTTTGAGCACCCTGTTTTAAATATTTACAACATTTACTGATTTTTTAATATATTTTTTAATATTCCGCACTATCATCTAAGGAGTGCCTTATGTAAATGAATAGTTCTGCTTTAATCCTATACAAAAACATTGTTTTTATTGCACTAATTTAATTAAAAAGTTTCAAGTATTATTACATTTAAAAGGCTAACTTTCCATTGCTCCGCAGTGAGCGGTAAATCAAATAGGGGACATAATCAATGACCGACTTACCTGCACCGGCGGGGCCTTGAGGCCCTGCAGTCCTTTCGGCATCGGAGGCGTCGTGTGTGCACCCACTATGGCCATGTAGTCCACCAGGCGGGGACACAGGGAGGCTTTCTGCTGGTCCGACATCCTGGATGGTGTTTGCTGTCATTGGAAGGCAGGAGGGGAAATGAGAAAACATGAGTTGCCATGGCAGCAAGGATTGCCGACGGAGGGATTATTTATCCAAGGACTGTTGCATGTTTAGAGACTTTCAAGGCTAGAGTCATTAGAACTACTAGAGTGGCGAAGCTTAATAAAAAGTGAAATACCTCTTCAGGGACACATTTTGTAGGACCTTGTTGCTAATGAGGATATAGCTTAAGCTTAAAGATGACTTTCAAGTTCACACCTCTCTCTCTCTTTATCGAAATCGAATTAATCAAGTCATGGCAACTCCCTTTGGACCTCGACAGATTTCGGGTTAAAGTCAGTCAGTCAACCCGGTGGCCTTCTCTTTGTTGGCTCGTGACCTTGCCAGTGGCAAACTAATCGGGATAAAGAGGATGGAGAGTGGAGGCGGGATGCTGCCCATGGAGACCCACTGAGCATAAGGGGTGGCAATGGCAAACAAAGCCAGGTCGAATAAATTGAATGTCAAAGCAGAAATACTTTAAACTGCCCAATCACAAATTGAAAATCCCCATTGACGTCAGCGGCAGTGAGCTATTGTCGGTGTGAGCCGGGGTCTTGAGGTGGCAAAAATGTGCCGTGGGTGTGGGTCCAACGAAAGGAATGCCAATTTAGCGCACTTGGCATGCGGATCCCTCGGTAATTCGCCCACGTGGAATTTGCCCCAAGGACGAAACGGAAAAACCAAGGGAAATGGTAAAGAAAACGCGAGGCGAAGTCAGAATCAACATCCAATTCAAGCCACATCATCAGCGCATTCATCACAAATTAATTTCGCCTCATTTACAGGATTTATAAAAGTCAAGTATTTCTTAATGGAATAAGCACAAGGTGAAAAGAGCTTAACAAGGATATAAATAGGACCTCCAAACGTTGGTTTCTCTTTTCAAAGTCATGTAATATTTTCCCAACAAAAGTGCTTGAAAGTTGGGCAATTGTGAAACCCTTTTTCTCATTCGTAAGGACTTGGAAAGTTTCCCGGTCAACCAGTCCTGCAGTCCTGCAGTCCTGCAGTCCTACACCTCCCACCACATGCCAGGGCGAATCATGTCAAGGCTATAGTCGGAAACCCAACCCCTCTGTTACGCGGCCCGCGAAATAAACTCATTGAAGGGATGCCACTTGGCGGATACCCATACCCATACCCCGACCATCCTCAGACCGCAGACTCCGTGAAATGACATCAGCCTGGACGTGACAGGCATTCCAATCCCAATCCCATTCCCATTTCCACTCTGAGGTTAAAAATAGTCCAGAGTAATGGAGACAAGAGCGAAACTGTCATTAACCGAAAAATGTTCAATGTCGGTGACAGCGTGCGTATTATGAAATCATCCGCCATCGGAATCGAAATCGGAATCGGAGATGTGACGCGTGGCATGCGTTCTGATTGCCTGGTTTCAAGTGCCTCAAGAACTTGGTCCAGTCACTCGAGACTCGAAGCTCTAATGGCAGGAGCACACTGTCTAAAAGGCCTATTAATTGGCGCCCAACCAATTTTCTGGCCAGTCACTTGAGACTCAGTGGTCAACTCAAAGCGGTAATGGTCTTATCCCCCATACATCACCACAGAATACATAGTATATATCTACACGAAGTGGAATCCACTATGCTGTTAAGCTTTTTAAGCATGAAAGATGCTTGGAGATGTCGTAAATTGAAGATACATAAATGTACAAGATAATTTCAGCACCTTTTAGCTTTAGCTTAATTGGTTTACTTAACATAACCAATAAATATAATATAATATAATATATCCCATCTTTCTTTTTGTCAGCAAAACATTTACAAAGAGAAAAACTCAGACAGGAAATATACGTATTGCATACAATATCTCTACTTTGCGACTCACAATGAGAGTCCATAACAATCGGACTTGGTTCCCAGCCGGGATAAAGGAAATAAAGCGTTTCTCGACGTGTGGCTAGGGCCCAATTCCGCCTTATCGTCGTGCAAAGCGCCTTAGGATGAGGCGCACAACAGAATGCAATGGAATTTCTTCGCTGAATTAAGCGTGACGATGAAAAGGGAAAGGCCCACGGAAGCTGGGGGGCGTTTGAAGAAGGGATTGTGGTGCATTTCTCCTTGTAAAAGCTCTCCTGTCACCACTCAAGCCACTTAAAGTGGGCGGGCAGCCTGTCTGTCTGTCTGTCGAGCTCTGCTTTTGCCATTTCCATCCAACACCCACAGTCTCCTACTTCATTACTTTATGTTTCCATGCCTTGTTTCCATCTGCATCTCACACTCCGTTGGTGTGAATGACTTGTTGTTGCCCCGCTTGTTTTGTTGTTCTGCACGTGCCACTGCAGGGGGCGGGGCAGTGGGCGGTGGATGGGGGATGGTGGATGGTGGATGGTGGATCCTTCTAGCCATGGTATCATAAAATCAATAAAGGGCTCGGCAATTGCATTCCCTGACAACAAGCCAAAGCCACATCATCAGCACAGTACGTACATAGATACAGTCGTACATCAAGGCCAGGCCACAAATGCTGATGCCCAATGGTCTTATCATTCGGGTATCAACATTCCCCCGGGCGAAATACGATGGCGCTCAGAGCCCTAGCACTGATTCTAATTTTATCTGATTTATTTGAAGGCAATTGAAAAAGTTTTTTTTCATTTACCAAAACTATTTTTAATTTTTTTTTGTTTATCAATGTTAATTGAAAGCTATTATGATATATATTCCTTATTTATAAACCATTTATTCCAATTCGTTTGATAAGAACTCATTATACAATATTTCGTATAAATGGCTGATTTATGCTCCATTAGCATCTATAATTCATTCCAAAAATCTGACCAAGTTTAACCTCAATTTACTATCTCGCTTTCAATTAGTCATCTCTATAATTGTTCTTAATTGGAAGTGTCGCGGAACTACCCCTATATAATGGCTATAATGGTTGTACAATGTAAGAGTACACACATAGATAAAGTTAGCCGAGTCAATTTAGGGATACATGTTTTTTTTTTGGGGGGGGGCTATTATCTTGACCGCAGCTGTGGCTGTGTATAAAGTACATGGAATGCAAAAACCCGGGAACAAGCAATATGCTAAGTGAAATGCCTTGGATGTCGGTTTTTAGTTCCCGAAAAACTCCCGCATAAATTCCGAGTGCTGAAAAGTATGCTACTGAATTTTTGGCCCCAAAATATATGCGCAGAAACAACACACCGATGTGTATGCGTGTGTGTTTATGTATGTGTGTATGCGGAATGTGGACAAAAAGGGGGAGGACAAGGCTAAGCAGCAATGACACACACACACATACACACGTTTGTACGTTCTGGCGTACGCAACAAGGTCACTGGAAAAATCGTTAAGAACGAAAAAAAATACACACTCGACAGCGGAATAGAAACAACAATGATACCGTATACACACTTGTACCGTATACCCAATTGGGTTTTTCATTTTTGGGGAATTTGGGGAATATTCGCTTGGAACACACTTACCTTAGTTCACTAGTTATTGTTGGATGTTCTTTCCTCAGTTAATTATAGGTAGTTTTTTAGTACCAGGGCGTTGCATTCTGTTGACATGGCGGAGCACCCGCAATATATATTCACTGGACAATCACTGTTTCTATGTCGATTCTATTGTACAAACAGCAAAAAAAAAAAGACCATATAGAGGGTCCGCTTTGCTCAGCTCTCGTGGTCAGTTGCAGACGAAGGACCTCTGTATCCTGTGGCTTTCGCTTGCTCCTGCTTTCCCTTCTCTGTAGCTAACTGCGCGCTGGCCGTGGTGTGACTGAATTTTCTAGCCATCGAGCCAAGCAGCTAAACCAAAGGACGCCAAACCGAACCCACTCCCCACTTACCTTTCAACAGTCCCTGTTCGGGCGCCACTGCAATGTGTGTGGTGGTGTTGAAATTCCTCTGCTCTGGGGGCTGGAAGTGTGCCGTTGCGAATGGCACGAGGCGAGACGAAGTGACACGAAGTGGGACGAACGGTATTTCCATGCCGCACTTGTTGGATTCTCGTCGAATGCCAAACACTGCGCATGTCCCGCACATTAAAGTTGTCGGTATTACGGTGATGGTAGCTTAGCTTTATATGTAGGGTATCAGCTTTTTTTTTGTAGAGTCGCTCAATGGTTAAAATGGTCTATGAGACTTCGAAACCACTTCAAATAGTGTCTAAAAGTATATCTATAAAATTGTCCAGTGTTATAGAATCGTATAGAATCGTTTACCGTCACCAAATATATGTTCTTATTTTTAAAGAATTTTCTTAACTAACCCAGAACTTATTTAAGTTATTATTAAGAACAACGATCTCATCTTATTAACATAAGTTCCTAAGGGAAAGACATTGATAAGGCTGAAATAAACATATGTACATAGGACTCACAGAGAGTGGATTCCAAAACATGATTATAAAACTATTTACAATATTGTAATGTATAATGCATCCTGTATAAGAACCCGGGGCAACTTTTTTATACGTAGCTTAATTTTTTGGCTACACTTTTGGCCAGATTGCACTGAGGTATCGCTGCCACATGGATAGTAACGTGCTCGGTGCGTGTGAGCTGGTCTTTCTGGTGGCCCTGGAGTAGCCGAGCGGAGCCAACGGAACCAAATGGATGCTCAAATTAAATTAAACCTGCAAAAACAAAGTTCAAAAGCGTGTATGTACATTGTACACATACCCGCATGGCGAGTAATGCGAGTTTAACGGAAAAGCGTTCTCAAAAACATGGGGAGTCTTTTAAAATATATAGATCATTTTTATAGGAACTCTAGATATGAATAGTATTATGAAAAACGAAAATTTCAAAAAATAATTACATTTTCCAGATCATTACATGGAAATATTTCACAATCCATTAAATACACCAAACCCAAACAGAAACTCTAAGCTCCAGAGATTTTCAGAACATCAGCCACATCAAATGAACTTCCCCTAATTCACGTTTCAAAGGATACCAGAGGTATCGCCACAAGGCCACAAAGACAAAGTTGTAAGCCAATTACAAATATTTTACAACTCACTTAGCTCCCGGGAAAATTCATATGCAAAAGGATGGGCGGGAGCTTTACATAAACCATTTTTGGATATTTATTGGACAGCCATTAAAAACAAAGCTTTAAAATAAATGCACACACTACAGTTGAACTGTACGCTAAAGCTGCTGCTTAACAAACTACAAAGAACTGATATATAAATGCGGGTTAACAACAAAAAAAAACGTAGCTAAGCGGAAGGCCAGCCATGTGCGCCAGGAGCTTAAAGTAATCGAGGAGCCGCTCAGAGCAGCTGGCCTCCTATAAATGCACATTTCGGGGATGGGCGGCGGCACATGGCACTTGCTCCGGAACAAAACGAATTGTCGTACAATTTACAGAATTATATAGGTCTAGATAAATGCATCGGTTAACAGCCTTATCCGTGGGAGTTAGCTTTTGGTTTTTTTTTGAGCATCCAGCAGGCTAGTGCAGCAGGAAGAGGGCCGGCTGCTCCAGATACTGCTTCCAGACGTTCGAGAAGCTGGCCATGGTCACGCCGTCGATGACGCGATGGTCGGCGGACCAGCTGACGCTCATTATGTACGCCTTGACCACCTCATCCTTGTCGTTGAAGCGCGGCACCGCCTTGGTCCTACCCATCGCTCCGATGGCCACCTGGGGCGCCATGATGCAGGGGTGCGTGTAGGTGCCGCCAATCTGAAAGGTTTACCAGGTCATCATCATCATTTATGCCCCACAATCGAGTGACTTATACTCACCACACCGATGTTGGAGAGCGAGAAAGTGCCATCGGCAAAGTCCGATGGCGACAGGGAGCCAGTGCGTCCGCGCTCCACCAGTGCATTGAGCTCCTTGGCTATCTCGATGATGTTCTTCGCCTGGCAGTTCTTGATATTCGGCACCACCAGACCCTGTGGCGTATCGATGGCCACGCTGATGTTGTGGGCTCCCTTGAAGACCAGCGACTCGCTGGCCAAATCCAGGGAGCTGTTAACAATTGGATACTTGGCCAAGGCAACGCTGGCGGCCTTGATGCAGAACGGCATGAACGTCAGCTTGGGAACACCGTTCTCCTTGGCCACCGCCTGCAGTTGGCTGCGGAACTGCACCAACTGGGTCATGTCGATCTCGTCGCTGTACGCAAAGTGCGGGATTTTCTATGGCAGAGAGGAGGAGAGATTGTTGGTTATTTGACTGGCACTGGTAGCCTAAGTTTGAGACACACTTACCAGGGATTCCGTCATCGACTTCAGCATGGCCTTGCGGACGCCCTTGAGCACCTCTACGCGATCAGCGGGCACAGAAATCGAAGCAGCTGCAGCGGGAGCCGAAGATGCCTCTGACTTCTTGGCCGCCAGCGTGGGATGTGGCACATTGGTGCCTGGCGGCACCTGTCCCAGAAACTCCAGGATATCACCCTTGAGCACACGACCATTCTTGCCCGTCGCCGGCACCTTGGCCAAGTCCAACTGGTGTTCCTTGGCCAGGCGACGAACTGAGGGCGTAGCGGGTGTGATTACACGACCGCCAGTGGGCGTGGTGGCTGCTCCAGTTGCCTTCTCCTGCTCCGTTTCGCCGGCAGAACTCTCGGAGGATGTCGAGGAGGAGGAGTCCTCTGCGTCATCGCCCTCCTCATCCAGCACATCGAAATCCACCAGAGGCTTGCCGACCAACGCAATCTCATCGATCTTGTGGTGAATCTTGGTTATCTTGCCATCATAGCGACTGGTGATGGTCACCGATGCCTTGTCCGATTGCACCTCGCAGAGATTGTCGAACTGCTCCACAGTGTCGCCCACTTTCACGAACCACTCCTTGACGGTCACCTCGCGAATGCCCTCGCCGATGTCGCTGAGGTGGAAGGAGACCGACTTGTCCAGACTGGAGGTCACATGCAGGCAGCGTCTCAACTACAAGGGAAAATAGGAGATTTAAAGAGGGTTTAATACATTCTACAAAGAAGTTGGAACATTGGTTAAAAATTTGATTTTTTTATATTTTTCAATCAAAAATTTTAAATATTATATTATAAGTATTCAACAACTATTTATTATAATTAATAAATACTTTTAACTTTGCACAAATGTTACTCTCAAGGATACAAAAAGAGATTTAAACATTAATTTTTTTTTAATTTAAATTATTCTTATATTATTACATTTAAAATTATATACAATATATTTTGGAAATTATATCTACCGAACTGTTTACATGGAAAAATAACTTTTTACTTTTTATAATTAGTTGATACACTTATTTGATAGAAATAAAACTAAAATCTTATAAATTTTAAATTTTTTAAGAAGTTTCTTTAACTGTTGATCTTTGATCTTATTTTCTTCGCGTGTAATGAAAACAATTTGCTCCGATTAGAAGAGAGCAGAGATGTCTACATTCTTCTCGCTCGCACCCACGGCAGGGTGTTTGTGCGATTACATAACGGTGTTGTTTTACTTCCAGCGATAGATTGGCGGGAGTTTTCCGGAGTTACTTACGGTCGCCTGGCGGGAAATGCAGTTCCTGAGCAGCCAACAGGTAGCGCCATTGCGGAGCAGGTGTGTTGCCATTTAGCGGGACTTTGGGGCCTGGAAATACACGGGATATAGCGCGGATCGGTTCGGATCGTGGGTTATAGCCTCATGCGATCGAGCAGGTGTGTGTGTGTGTTTTTGTTGTTGCAGAAACATATGATTCTGGCTGAAGATGGACCAGTACGGCAGATATCGGTATAAGCAAGATCATTTGGGAAAAAAGTTTGGCAAACCTACAAATGAACAAATTAAGCTTATTTTTAGTGAACAAAATTATTGTAATTTGGTAAATAGTAATTCAATTTTGCTAAAACAAATATTTTAAGGGGTAAAATGTTTTTAATTTTTAATGATAATTCTTTCTTAAGCTTGAAATACAAAAACCACAAGAAAAAGCAAAAATAAATTTAGATTTTGGCAGATAGAAAACACTAATTTTAAATAGTCGGTAGTGCGAAACTATCGCTTCAACTATCGTTAAAAACGCCCACCTCTATGGATCCAGCTGATCGTACATGTGCTCGCCGGCGTTTACCAACACTGACATCAAAACAACGTGAACATTTCAACGGCGTAAAAATGGTAAGTCTGCGAATTATACATTAAAATGATAGTTAAACCAACTTTTGACACCCCTGCAAAAAACAGACGAATCTGCGCAAGGAACTGGAGAAATGCAAGCACCCGAACAGCCGGAAAACCAAGGCGCTGGGCAAAAAGGCCCGTCGCCAGAATAATAAGCACAAAGTTCGTTTGGGCCATGCGATCAAAAGCAACCTCACCGGCGAGAAACTGAGCTGGTTCCTCGGCCAAATCGACGAGGGGCGCACCGAGCCGCTGAGTCCGCAGGAGCTGCAGGATCTGATCGAGCTGTACTTCACCCGGTTCGACGAGGAACTGGAGCAGATCAATCTGAAGCAATCGATTGGCAAGCATCGGGCCAATCAGCATGCCGCCCGCAAGGATGTGATCACCATGACGCTGGAGAAGGAGCGCAACGAATTCCGCACCGGCGGCCTGGAACTGATGAACCTCTGCGATCCGCTCAAGCTGAAAATGCTCCGCGATTGGGACGGCAGTGCGCTGAGTGTGCAGCACCTGAAACTCGACCTCGTCTCGCACAACATGCTGCAGCGGCTCAAGGAGCAGTCCGGGAATAAGGAGACCACCGGCGATCAGATGGAAACATAAAATAATAAAAATAAGAAAAACCAAAATCGTTTGTTGACATTCGTATTCGGCTGTTGTGCAACACTGCCCGTTATCGATTGGCCTCAGCTGTTCGTCATGGCAGGGTTGTCGCCTTCGTAAAACTGCACGTGATTTACGAACTATCGGCAATGTTGGAAATTCACAGGCAAAAAATTAAAAATTTTAATTTTATTCAGAAAGTTTCTAGAAGTCTCATACGATATTGCTCTATTGGGTTATACTTATGTGATATATATTTTTTTTTATTTATTTTCATTTATCAGAGTTAATTAAAAGTGCAACAACAACATAACAAACTTAATAAAGTAAATGTTTAACTATAATTTTAGGCAACCCATACTCCCTGTGCCAGTTTTACCGATACTTCGCAGCACACATCTCGATACTTGTCGCTCTTTGACAACCCTGTTCGGTGAACTTGAATTTAGTTATTTTCGTGTGCGCCGATAAACCGAATTGTGGTGAAATATCCGTCTCGAAACGTGAGTTTTATTATATAAACAAGCGTTTGGCGTTCAGTGACGCCCATATATTGTTGATACCCCCCAGTTGTTGACCACAAACCGATTGAAGAATGGGCAACAGCGCGTCCCAGGGAGTCGCAGCTCCCAGTGTTTCGGCCGCCCAGCCGGTGGCCACCGCCTCCTCCGCTGCCGCCGCGGGAACCGCCACCGGCGAGAAGCCCAAGTGCAAGGCCTGTTGCGCCTGTCCGGAGACCAAGAGAGCACGTGACGCCTGGTGAGTGGGGCACATGCAAATGACGCAACTTACATATGACTTACCAATACCCAATCTCCTCCAGCATTGTGGAGAACGGCGAGGAGAACTGCTCGGCGCTCATCGAGGCGCACAAGAAGTGCATGCGCGACGCTGGCTTCAATATCTAGAGTCTAGAATCTAGATACCCTGGATCGGAGGGCCATGGTGTCCTAGTTACTAGTCCTGCAGACCCCCAGTTCATCACCCGGACACCCAGCCCCTTCCACTGTTTGTTTTTGTTGCATCTCAAGCTAATTATAGAACTAAATTAATTGAAAGCCAAACGATTTTCGATTTTCTTGTTCAAGGATGGTCTGAGTTCCTTTAGAAGTAGTTCTTTAAATTCTAGACTTTGTTTAGAAAGAGTTTCGCAGATATGTTAATAATAGAGCTAATCATGTTTATAAGTAGTTCCTTCTTTTAAGAGGCAATGACATTATATGTTTAAATGTTTGTTTAACAAATCAATTTTTAACCATATCTTATGGTTCGGAAAAGTTAAGGATTATTCATTTGTAAGTCCTTGACCTTTGATCCCTACAATTCATTGCGTACCGATTCTCAATTCTAAATTCTATTCTAAGAGAAACTTCACCCTATTAAAACTCACAGGTTTAAGGCCATTGACACTACAGTTTATTTAGATAAAGCTAAGGGTGCGCAGGGCCACCACGGCGGCCATGTAGAAGGTGATCAGGAGCATGGTGGCGAAGGCCAGAATCCTCGACGGCTGCGGCACCGGATAAACGGCGTAGACCAGAGTGTGAATGATCCTGGCCACGGAGGCCACACGGAACAGATTGCAGGCCACATCGGCATTCGGATTGGTGCTGATGTAGATCAAGGACATGATAAAGTACGGCAGGATGTTTTCCATGTCATTGCGATGGGCTCTAGAAGGTGGAGAAAAGATTATTGGGCATTACAGAAATAGCTTTAGTATTATTTAAATTACTATCATTATAATATAGTAATTTTTATGAATTACAAGTACTTTGAGAGTTAATCACGGAAGTAATTTGTAATGTCTGGTTCGTAATACCTACTTTTAGCATTTATATGACTAATAATTTGAATCTTCATTAATCATTCTAGAGTTAAGGAATGTCGACTGTAGATCGTAATGGAAAAACCCACCTTCTAACCCGCTCCACATTCGGATCATTGAATTGCACTTCGAGGTTCTTGAAAAACAGATCCTCCTGGTTGGGAAAGATCTGAAAAGGCGAGAAACGACCATTTTTAGAAGCCGGCCAAACAGGTTAGGCGTTTCAATCTAGAGCTATCACGATGACTTCTGGCTTTTGCATATGTACCTTGCGCTGCAGAGCCAGCGGTACGAATGCCAGCAGCTGTGAATGGAATGGCGGAATGATGGTGACCTTTGAGCAAGTGCAGCGATATCAAGAGCAGTTGTGTATATAGCCTACCTTATACCGGAAACGCTGCAGGGCCGTTAGCAGCGACATGAGCAGCATCTTGGCCACCAGCACCGTGGCCCAAAAGAGGTAGCAGCAAAAGACGCGATTCTCCAGGGTGAACATATCGCCGGTGGTCGCATTCATTGCCTGCTGGCTGGCATTACTATTTGTATTTACTGGGGCCGACATGGCGGATGCGGAATGTTTTGTATGTGCGTTCGCTTTGAGCCGACTTCGAGAAATGATCAAGTCGCAGCAGCACTCA
Organism: Drosophila pseudotakahashii; assembly: GCA_035046095.1. NCBI lineage: Eukaryota > Metazoa > Arthropoda > Insecta > Diptera > Drosophilidae > Drosophila > Drosophila pseudotakahashii. The sequence continues at coordinate 8,317,465 of JAWNOE010000105.1, read as the reverse complement.
GCACTCAATGTGGAGATCATAAACACGCGACCAAACTGGTTACGAATTGCGTCGAACCGAATATCTAAGGTGCTGTGCAGCAATATCTCTATTTTACTATAATTTTAAGTAACCTCGCTATAGAGAAAAAAACATTGAAGAGCCTATTCCTTAAATTAATATCTAATTAATATAATTTTCAATGGTGTAGTTAAAAAAAATGTGTATCCTAAATCTCTTTGATTTAATCTAGAAAATATTATATATATCAAAGATTCTTTTAATTTGTAATTATAAGATATTTTAGGTCAAACTAAGAGCAAAAAAAAAATAGATATATGATATGATATCCAATTTTATAATTTAGAATCCATAACTTGTAAAACTAAGTACCTAGATCTGTACCTAGACCTTTAAACTGACATCACTGGTGCGGTTCATTATGCGAAAAGTTAGGTGACTAGTTAGCTGACTAAGTAGGGGTAACCAGTCTAGGGTCTAAATGTACTTGATACAGCGGATGAGTACGTAGCCCGCCTCGAAGCAGGTGATGGCGAAGGTGGTGAAGAAGGTCAGGGCTCTGGCGGGTTGCGGAATCGGGATTACAGCGTAGACCACCGTGTGGAGCAGCCGGGCACTGGCTCCGATGCGGATGAGCAAACGTGCGGTCAGGGGACTCGGTCCGCTGGCCACATAGACCAGCGACATCAGAAGGAAGGGCAGAATGTTCTCCAAGTCGTTGCGATGGGCCCTGTAATAAGATAAGATGGTAGCTTAAAATGTAAAGTCCCTAAAACAAAAATCACTTATTTTTGGGTTAAATGTTGAGAATTCTTTTGTAATTCTTTGACAACCGCGAATTCTTCAGGTTTTACTCGCTCAGCAAATATTTTTAATTGATAAAAAATATATACATACAACTTTTTTCAGTTCCAATAAAACAACTTAAGTACTTTAAAGTTTAAATTCAAGAAAGCGCCTATTTTTAAGTGAAAGACAAACGCGAATTCTTCAGACTTACAGGATCTACTTATTTAGGTAATATTTTTTGTTGTAAAAAATATCATATTAAACTTCAAACTTTTTTCAGTTCTTATAGAAGAAGTATATCAAGTATTATCACTTACCGTCGCACTCGCTCCACATTGGGATCTCCGAATCGCACCTCCGGACTCCGGCTGATGCGCAAATCCTCCGGATTGGCAAAGGTCTTGGTTTTCATCCGCTGGCGGGCCGTGAGCAGCGACATTAGCAGCATCTTCAGGACCAGCAGACTGGCCCAGAACATGTAGCAGCCCATCACGGGATTCGATTTGCTGAGCAGCACCAGCCGGAAGGCGGCGGCGGTGGGCGTGGCGTCAGTGGGTCCGCTATCCATGGCGAATGTTCCGTTACCGTTACTGTCGACCGTTCCCAGGTGATTGGCTCGACCAGGTGACCGATTGGCGGAGGAGGCACAACAGGTGGAGCAGTTCCCTCAACTGACCCCATTTCCACGATATAATCTATAATTACTAAATAATTTAAGGGAAGTACTCCCTTTCAACCCCTATTTCGGGCTATTTCTTGGGTATTTTTAAAGTGCATTTCGCGAATTCATAATTCATAGGAAATAATAGACCTTATTAAGCCTTCCAAAAATCGATTTTCAATTTTTTGCTTAACTGGAAATAGAATAAGAGAATAATTTTCAACTAATGTAATTCAAAGTTAAGAAAAAGGAAACTAACTTGCAAGTAATACGAATTTAAACCTGATTAAAATATTATTTTGGTCAGGTGCAACCATATTTGTCCTGATCAGGAAATATATAAAAATTAAAAAAAAAAAAACAGGTTTTTCGCTGAAACAAAGGAAATATAGATCCAAATATGGATTGTCATACCTTTCTGAACTCGCTATTAAATTTCCAATCGATTTATATTTCAATCTGCCCATTTAATTTTTTTTGCCATTTTTCGCCAAAAATAAAAAAATTTAAATTTGACAAAAATTTAATTTTTTTTAAATCACACGGAAAGTGTCATGTATGTAATTATTATATTGTAATCTGTTCAAAACAGTATGTGTTTTTGATTTAGGACCATTTTTGGCCAAGTTACAGCAAAAAAACCAAAAGAAAAATCCTATTTTTGTTAAAAAACCAAAATTCCGAATTTCAAAAAACAAAAAAAACAGTTTTTTCGCTGTAAACCAAGGAAATATTGATCCAAATATGGATTGTCATACCTTTCTGAGCCCGTTATTAAATTTCCAATCGATTGGCATTTAAACCAGGACATTTTATTTTTTAGACATTTTTCGCAAAAAATCATGATGTACCCCTTAAAAAAAAATTAAAAATTGGCGAAAATTTTGTTTTTTTTAAATCACTCGGAAAGTGTCTTGGATTTAAATATTATATTGTCATCTGTTCAAAGCAGTATGTATTTTTGGTCTAGGACCATTTTTGGCCAAGTTAAAAAAAAAAACCCAAAAGAAAAATTCCAAAATTCCTCTGCAATTAGCGAGGATACTCACCATACCTAGCGAAGTCATCCACCCAACGAGTATGTATAATAAAATATAGAGGGCCTTTTTTTGTTAGTACCTTCAGAGGTAGATGGAGCCAGCAGACTAAAAATAACTGACAAATTTAAAAAAAATTAAACAAAATAAAGAGTGTTATTAAATAGTTTGAAAAGGTTAGACACTTAACTTTACTATAACTAAAGTTATTTTAATTTATTAATTATTGTACAAATATTATAAATATTTGCAGAAACTCTCATTCAAATTACAAGAACATTACACACAAATATGAAATTCAATCAATTCAAGTAATGTTTACTTTTGTATTTATGTCATTAGGAATTAAATACCAATTTAATATTTTATAGAAATTATCACCAAGCGAAGACAAGGCCGGAGAAACGGAAGCAGACAGATAGGGAAAGAAACAGATAGAGAGCGAATATTTCACGCCTTCAATGCGTGGGGCCAACTATATTATCACTATCAGCTTGTGTACGAAAACCACAGAAATCATTAAAATATATACACAATAGCCATGTGCGTGTGCCTGTGCGGTCTTCAGTTTGTCAGCGTCTTTCAGCCAGACGAAAATGAATTGAAACGAGGCAATTCGCGGTCTGATTAGATGTCTGCCGCTTAATGGGGTCTCCACTTAAACTGGGAACGGGGCGCTAGAGCTTCAAAAATGTATGCTTTCAGCATATATCCAATTTCATAGGGATAGCTGACTTAGTATTAGAGTTACGTAAGATTGGTACCAAGTAAATAGGGTTTAGCTCTGGGAATTTTCGTAAATGTTGCTGTAAACTTTTTATTTGTGTTTATTCTTGTTGTATACTAAATTTATTGAAGATTACAAACCCAGTTGTCAAGTTACGTAAGATGAGACCCAAGTATCTTGGGTTCTAGTTATGCAATTTTCTTTTAAAAAATATGCTTTGCTGAAAAGCGAAAAAACAAAATGATTTTTTCTCGTTTGGGGGCCGTCAAAACAAGTTTGAACCTCTTTGGCACCCCATTGGTACGAATATACTCATTTATCTACAGGCAATGACGTATTCGCCAGAATTGGTCTTTGGTCGCGTCTAAATTTAGTCAAAGAGTTCTTTTTGATTCTGGTTTGCCTTCTTTATTTATTTCGTTTTTGTTTTTTTTTCGGTTTTAATGAAACACACGCTCCATCGAATTTTCTCAGTCGAAGTCGGCGTCATCGGACGACGACGACATCACGTAAACCGTCCAAAGTCCAAACCGCCAGACGACTTTTTGTGCTGCGCTCGTTCTTGTTCCTTCTAGTCTTCTGTGGGTTTTTGCCCCATGACGAATTGGGTTTAATACACGTAGTCGAACGAACACAGCAGACATGTCCCAGTACCCCCGATTGGCCCCTCTTCTATGAGGAATTATATTTTCAACTCAATGCATGCGAGAAAGCTTCTATTTTTGAAAATTGTTTATTTCTTTTTTTCCAATTTTGTTTGTTAAATTCATTTTGTTTAACCACTAGATCCCATACCAAATTTCATAAGGATTACCTGTTTGGAATCCAAGTTACATCAGAGTTGGATGAAGTTACTATGGGCATTAGAAACTTATATACTTAAAATGAGTCTCAAGTGGCTCTTTAGTGATTCGATTTTTGCATAACTTGAATGGTTCTTAGTTTTACGCTTCAAATCCATGGCCTATTTGAATGATTCTCCCAAATTTAATCGCCTCTCGATTTGGACTCTACAGCAATTTGAACCCGTGTGTCATGATAGATTGCGATAAGCATGGCGAACTTTGTTTAATAAGTGGCTTAAAGGCTTATACCTCATAACGATAACCGGCGACAATTATAAAACAAAGGCATTAAATGAATGAAGCAGAGAGTAAAAAAGTATTCAAAACCCCCTTATCAGCCAAGTACAATCCATCTAGAAAGCAGAGCGAAAAAAAAGGAAATAAAAACTGAATATAATCAGCAAGCGACTCATTCGCCTTTCACAAGTACATATTTATATATGTATGTATGTGGGTATATAGAAGAACTCACTCATGCCGCCGATTCAAAGTCCGTCTATATGTCATCGTTACCTGAATGTTTCCTCCTTCTATATATAGATCATGCCTAGGCCTCTGAATCTAACAATCTGTCCAAAATCCAATGGAACTCTAGGCTCGATCATTCGGGAAAATACCCACAGACGGACACTCGTTGGGTCCCGATAACGGACGACAATATATACTCTATGTGTACTGGGGCCCTTAGAGTCTATAGTATATGGCCCCAGGCTTGTCTCTCGAGCGAATTATTCAGATTCTATTCGATTTCTGTTGGTGTAATATATATATGTATGTAAAATCGTATTCAAAAGCTGATGAAATCGGAAGTCACTTACAAATGATCATATGATTCAGCTTATTTACGTTTGTTAAAAGTGTACAATGCAAATCTTACGACTTCTTTCTTTCTCGATCCTTATAATTCTCAATTGTTTATTTAGAAAAGTTCCAGCAAAATAGTACCTTTTACAAACTCCACTTCAAGAACTTTTAAAAATCCATATCTTAAGATTTTACCCATTATATTTCTCATTAAAAGAATAGTACGTAATTGCTTCGTAACTTTTTCGTAATAAACCCTGCAATATTTACACGCTTTTATAGTAATCTTCGTTATCTGCAGGAGAAATCAGTTTACCGAACGTGGTTGAAGTGATTTCCACCGTTTAATCATTAAACTTTAATGTAATGAAGATACCACGATTTCAAAGTCCACAGACATGTAACTATAAACTATAGAAAAATGGGTGGAATCGGTTACATTGGTTTATTTACGGCCCATATCGCGATTGGCACCCCCGACTACGACTAGACCAAGTGGCGATAAGCCCAGCACCTGATCTCGGTTACAACATAAACAAAGTTGTGACGAAAGCCCCGGACTTTGGATTACGGTTTACAGAGTGGTAAGGGTAACCTTCCCATCTCGAGGGCCTGGTTAATGTGCGCATTTATGGTCGGGGCGATCGTCTGGCTGTTTAAGCCTTATCAGACAGACATAATTACCTTATAGAGCGCATAATTTGACGGGGGCATTAACCCGTTTTGGTAATCCACTGGATATTTTGAAGGGCTTTGGGGGATATTCTTGAGTTAGAAATAAAATATCTATAATATTTTAAATCTAAAAATGGTTTTTTTAAAAATACATTCAATTTTGTTATAGATTCCAGATTTTAAGAGGATTTTTCTCAGGCAAGAAACAAAATATTTTTTAATACTTTAAATTATATTACAAACATTTTTTTAATTTCGATTTTTTTTTATGGAAAAGTTTCATATTTTGAGTAAACATTCCCGACAATTGTAACCCATAAAAAAACCTAGTGCTAGAGTTTTAATCACTGTCAATCTGGGGTCTTTGATTTTCAGAAGGGTTAACAGACGGACACGTTTCGCTTGTAGTGCTCGTAATTTGTAATTGTTTCGGACTTTGGAATCCTACGAATTACACAGCATTAGGCGAATATTACGTAGAATGTAGAATGAGGGGCTGTGTGAATGTGCAGTGGCGTATTATCGATGCGGTGGCAGGGGGTTCAAAGGTCGCACGAAGCATTTGCGTGGTGGTGCCCATTGATAAACAAACAAAAATACACATACATATTTACATATACATTCAAGTATTGGAATGTACTTCAATCTAAACTTTGTTTGCGCCCGACACTGCGTATTAATTAATCTAGTTGTCAAGCATGGCGAACAAACATAGGCGTTCTCGCTTTTTCCCCAAATTTCTTTCTTTCTCTGGCATCCCCCTTCAAAGAATTCCACCCCACCGAAGGATAACAAATAAAATTAGAATACCGTATGGTGTTCTAGAAAAATGTATTTCGAAATAATAAGGTGTTTAGAGTAGTTTTTAAAGTAGATATGGTTTTAAGATGCAAGGTCCACTTAGTTTTCTAACAAAAATAAAACAAACTTTTTTGTTATAAAATACAAAAAAAGTTCAAGTCTTTAAAAGAATCATAAAAAATGTAAGATTTTAACATTTTATTTCTTATGCGTATTGGTCAAAATTCTAGAGTACTAACAGTTACTCATATATTTCATTAAAAATTATACGGGGCTCCGGAACCGTAATCTAAAATCTCTCGCTGCTTTGGTGCTTTGCAGCTGCGTAATCTGGAAAGAGATACCAATACAGCTATTTTTACTCCAGATTTGTCGAAAAGATAAACAAATATTTCTGAATTTCTGAAAAATATATATATAAGTAATAATAACTTATGTTTAAATCGAAGATGGTTCTTGATATTAGTAAATTTAACAAAGAAAAGCATTCGGCTGAAAAATTTAACAGTGTTCTTTGGTATTGAAAATATGTAGACGGTTTTCTCACATATTTTTTTAAATTTAAACTATACTATGTAGCGGTTTTTCAGAGTGTCGAATACATTTAAAATCCACGCTTTGGACTATAAAGTAAAACTAAATTTGTATAGCTAGCCAAAATCGTTTTTAAGTATGCGTTTCAGTCAGAACTTTATGTTTTAATCCTAACATTTTCAAGTCCGCTTTCTAGCTATTTTCCCGCTATAAAGCTTAGCCAGCGGGGCATCTCCGTCGCTTCCAGCTTTCCGCTGCTCGACAACACTGGCGGCGGCACTCGCTCATATAATAAACCAGCCGCGCAGCTCGCAAATCAGTCAGAGTGTCCCAGCGAACAGACGTGTGCAGACGTGCCAAAAAGTGCTAAAAACTAAAGAGAAGTGCTCCAAGTACCCCCCCACACACACACACACACACACACACGCACGCACGTTAAGCTGCTTTTTTTGTTCGTGAAAGAAAAGAAACGAGGAGAAAAGAAAAGTGCGGTGGCAAGCGAAAGAGCTTGAAAGGGAGACCAAGAGAGAGGGGGCCAATAGAAAGAAAAAGTGAAAAGACAAGACTAAAAGGAAAAAAAGATCATGGCCAGTGCAGAGCAGAAACACGCCACCGCCGGGAACGGAACAGCTGGCAATGGAACGGCGAACGATGTGGAGCAGCCCAAGGATGCCAAGGACCTGTTGCCGCATCTCGAGTCCCTCGAGCGGATCATCAAGTTGCCGGTGGTGAATGCGGCATGGGACAAGTCGCAGGATGTCTATGGCAAAGTAAAAGGTGAGTGCACAAATCCGAATCCGAGTGCATTGAACTCGCGCGGGTACCGTTACTTTGCCCCGCCTAACGGCACATATAGAAGATAGAGAATGAAAGAGCGGCGGGGGGCAACAACAACAACAACAACAAGAACAACAACAAATGCAGCGCGCATATGCAATCGAGACCGTAATCGAAACCGAAACCGTTGCTTTTGACTTCGCTTCGCCATTTTAATTCGAGTTGCAATTCGAATTCGAAACCCACATAGAGGGCAGCAACAACTTAGTTTTTTTTTTCTTCTTTTTTAATTGGTCCGGAATTAAGCTCAATTGATATTAATTGATTGCCGGTCGTTCAATAATCGAAATCACAGCGCGACAACAACAACCATGACCTAGCAACAAAAAATTAAAAGCGCCCGGCACTTTGTCCTCGTGACGCGCAGCGTTCAAAGTTCGTTCGAAATTTACATAATAATAAAAAAAACACCAACACTCTTGGCCAATAGCGAAAGAGAGTGCGATGGAGAGGGGGCGAGACAAAAAGGCCACCGCACGTAGGCTGCAGTCGCAGAGGCGCCCGCCTGCAAAAGGGGGCTCGTTTCGCAGCCAGATGAAGCAAAGCAGACCCAACGGCCACGCCACTGGCACCGGCAGTGCTGCCAGATGTGACGCAAAATAACGCTAGAATTATATAGCTAGTTTATTTTCAAAAAATATCTTATTCATAAATTAGCTAAATTCAAAATAATACAATTTTTAAAATATTAGTTTTAAAAATCACTTTGTGTTGTAAAAGAACAAGTGGATATCGATTTTAAATGATTTTTTTTAAAAATATGTTAAAAAGAGAAGATCTGAAAGAAAATCTTTGAATATTTAAATTTAATAAATTTACAATCTATAATTAAATTCAATCCTTTGCTTTTTTGGTAATAAAAAATGTACAGATATACAATTAAAGAAATAATCATTTCCGCCTCAAAAGAGCTAGAATTGGCTAGAAACTAACTCAAGCTGCCAGCACTGGTGCTATGGGGCTCTCTGTGGCCCCAACAACAACGGCAACAACTTTAGTTGGACTTTCGACTTGTTTGTGATATTTCGCAGTTGTTGTTGTTGCAGTCGCTGGGATTGAAATTGGAATTGGATGATGTGTTTGCCGAGTGACGAACTATCAAAGTCTAAACTCGCGGGCCCAGACAGATAGAAGAGGGGTCCAAGGGGCTCCTGGGGATCGTGAACTGCGCAGTTGCTTATCAGTCAGAAATGCTATTTTATTATTACTGTTATTATTACGGTTGCAACTGATAAGCGAACTCCTTGCGGGGAATTTACTATACAGTTCTAGAACCTCTAGAAATTTCAAATTAAAGTAATCTCTAATGTAAATCACACTTTTCATATAATTTTTTTAACGGGGAAACACTAAAATACACTGATTCCCAATAAACTTCATAAATATCACTATTATATCATGCAATTTATTCTTTTTTAAGGCAAAAATCGTGTCTTTGAATGGGCTTTAACGGCGGCCGAGGACTGTGTGACGCGCGCGGTGACAACGGCGGCTCCTTTCGTCACCAAACTGGACCGACCCATCGCCTATGTGGACCAAACCCTGGTCAAGGGCATCGACAAGCTGGAGGTGAAGGCGCCGATCATCAAGGACACACCGCAGGAGATCTACAACCAGGCCAAGAGCAAGGTGATCGATGTGGTGCAGCCGCACCTGGAGCGCGTGGTCAAGTTCAAGGCCGCCGGCCAGCAGAAGGCCGCCTCGCTGAAGGATCTCGCCTGGCAGAAGGCCAACGAGGTGCTGGCCACCCAGTACGGCAGCCTGGCGGTCAACGGTGTGGACACCACGACGGCGCTGGCCGAGCGCCTCCTGGAATACTACTTCCCCAAGTGCGAGTCCGATGTGGAGGAGGATAATGGTGAGTGTTGCCGGAAAATCTATTGAAATAGTAGGCCATTTTAAAGCTTTATGAAAATATGAAAATTGAGATAAAGAACAGATAAATAATCAAAATTTTATTTTAAAATATTTCATAAACAAGCCACTTAATTATAAACCACCTTGTTTCTAATTCCAATACCTTATATTATGGATTTCATAAGACCATTTGTAAACATCACTAAAACTAATCAAGAGAATTGGCCTCCATAACTAAAAAAGTAAATGTCTTTTTAAACTCTTAAACTTAGTTTTCATATTCGCTCTCTAAATACTTGAATGTGCCAATAATTACTTTAAAGAAAAGGTTCTATTCCCAAAAACCAGTAGTATACTCTAGCTAAGTTTTATTTAAAAACCTTGGATAGCGAAGAACATTATTTATTGACTTCCTTCCATTTCCATCTGTTGGCTCAAAAGCTAAAAATTTGCTTGTTTGTCTTCTGCTACCCCACACTTTTTACTTTTTTTGCGCGGTGTGTAAACAAAATGCTAAATATAAATCGTAAATATTTTTAATTCTCAGATGATAAACAAAATGCCGTCGTGCAGAATGGCAAGAGTTCTGAAAATGACAGTAAGTTCCCGATCCCCGAATCCGATCTTTTGTTCGTTCGTTCGTTCGATCGTTTGTTTGTTTGTCCACCACTAACACATCGTCTAATAAGCATAAAAATAGCAAGTAAATAATAATAAAAAAAAGCATGAATACTAATCACGCATGGCAATAATTTCACACACAAAAACAGAACAAAAAGGGGATATAATACTTGTGCAGAAATATTTACGATTTCGATTTCGAGTTGAGGGATAAATGTTGATTAGCCTGCGAATCCCCCTTCCCAAAAACCCCGATCCTGATCCTGATCCTGGTCCTGGCCTCGCCCCCTAACTTTAAATAACCAATTCCAACATCCCAAAAAAGTGTCACTAATTTTCTAAATTAATCTCTCTCTATCTCTCTTTCTCTATGCCATTTGTTAGTTATTGTTGTTGGGGAGAGCTACGACCAGGATCACGATCAAGAGATTGATGATAGATTCTTAGTGGCCGCCTCGACGGTATTTCTGTCCATGTCCCTGAAAATCATAACCGAAATTGTTGAGTACGTTAGAAGAAATCCAGAGATCATAGGCATTATCGATAGGGAACTCAACAAGTTTATGGTAAGCACACACAAGCCACACAGCCACTCTTACTCTTACTCTTACCCTTACTAACTAAAGACCTGTTTATAACCCATAACTAACTAACTAACTAACACTACCGGTTATCCTTGTTAATGGTGATTGTTTCTCTTGCTTGTAGTGCCAGTTCCCGCCAGCGAGGATCCAGTCCTACACACAGTACAGACGGTTGGACGGCTATCCAACAAGATCTCGCGTCGCGTCTATCGAAATGTCTCCCGACAGATCAAGCAGGTCCAGAAGGGCAACATCAACGACTATCTGAGCTCCCTGATAGCCGCCCTCAAGTTGCATCAGTACATCAACTTTATCAACTCGTCGATGGGCACGAATGTGGAGCAGTCGGTCAGCAGCGGCAGCAGCGACACCTGTTCGCCATTTGGGCCCAGCAGCAGCAACGCCACCACCACCACCACCAGTTCCACCAGCAACAACGCGGCGGTTGTGGCCAAGCCCCAAGTGGCTAAAAGCAAACAGGCGGCGGCGGCGGTTTCGTCTCAGTAGTGGAAGAACAGCAGCAGCAGCAGCAGCCCAGCCCATCTTCAACTATATCTTTAGCTAGATATTATCCTATTTCACACACCTAGACCCTGCACCACCCACCCACGCCGCCCATTTTATAATGTATTTTATAATTTCGTTTTTTTTTTTGGGTAATACAAGTAGTACTCCCATAATGGATCATCTAAAGTGGAGAAGGTTTTTCAAACGACCACCAGCTCCCCAAACAAAAACCCCCCCTCCCCCATGCGCAAACTGCTTTGTAAATATTTATTTGAAGAATAGCCCTCACCACCAACCTAGTTGTAAGATGTAGTAGTCGCAGAGATCGGGAGTCAGAAGAGAGCGTTTTTTTTTCGTCAATTTTAGCTGTGCTAAAGTGCCACGCATGCATTGAATAATACATAATATATATACACCTATATATGCCTAATATATACAAACACATATATATAATATATTGATATACATAAAGAAACGTACGCACACGTTGGCATAGTGTGGTTTAGCTATACGTATACGTAATCTAATGCTATTTCTATATCTATTTAATTTCCATTGTACGCTCGCTGGGAGCCCAACCAGATGATGTTTAATTGCTAATGAAAATGAATTATGCCTAATATATATACACATATATATACATAACACACACACACACACACCCTCAACACACACAATTGTATGGAGAACCTAGCCATAATGTTTGCTCTAAACAACTAGATTGATAATATTAAATATTAATAAAAAGAACCAACGCAAAACTGGAACAAGAACAAGAAAATTGCCAACGAATTTCTTTCAATTATTTCTGCCACTCGAGGAACGCGAACGATAAGCGCTTGGAACGAACGCCATAGGTTCTAGCCCCTATCTGATTAGGCGCCTTATCGAGACAGCACTCCCCGGTCCGCTGATTTATATAGAGTTCAGTCCTCGTAATTGCCGGAGCGCTGCAGCGAATGAATTTATAGAGCACTCGCTGTCGAGATAAGGCGTGTATATGTGTTTACGAACATGTGATATTAAAGTGCGTTTTGCAGCTATTTTGCGGAATTTGTGGATTTTCGATCTGAAAAAATCATTTCATTGGTTTTCAATGTTTATTGTTAATTATAGATTGTATATATTATAATATCTTAATAATCTTCATTTTGTAAAATAATAAATTAAACTATATCATGGAAAATTTCTGTACAAGCTTATCATATAATTTTTTATATTTTAAAAGTCAAACATGATTTTAATTATTTCTTAAAAACATTTAAAGCCCCTAAAGCTCAAAGTTCTCATGCCATAAATAAGGCGATTACCTACTTAGCATTATTTCGGAGTTAGGATCCCACTGCCTTGAACCGGACTGTCCCATTGGACTTGTGACTCTGTCCCTGTCGATAATGACGGCGTTAATGGCCGTGCAATTATCCGTCTACAGATTGGGCAAAACGTCGACGTCGGCCCCTCTGAATTTCCTTTTCATTTTAGCTGCCTCTGCCACTCAACCTCCTCCTCTCCTGCTGAATCTTCACCGAATATCCACCTCATTTGTATGCTCCCCGTCTGGCCGATCGCTTTAATTTGCGCTCCCGACATGGGGAACATGCCACCATAGTCATAGTCTGTCCAACGTCTGGACAAAGTTCCAGTTTGTCCCCCTGGGGAATCAATCTCAGACCTCGGAGCCCAGCATACTTGGCATAATTTTGAGTTTTGCGAAATCCAATTGGGTTCCAAATATTCATGAGTTTGGTTTGCCTGAAAAGGGCTTCGCTGAGATCTTGGTATTTCTTGGGGAACCAATGGAACCGAGACTTGCTCGACGGGTTCCCGAAACCGCAGTCGACGAATGTATTGTGCACAAGAAGAAAAAAGGTAGTTGCTAATTAAAATTAAACATTTATTAAAAGGTAGTTTAAAAATATATAATTTTAATACAACTATTCATTAGATTTAAGTTTTATGATACTTGGAAAATTATGAATATAATATTGAAAGATTAAAGTAATCTTAAAAATATTCCATTTAGAAATACCTACAAGTAATAGAGTTCCAATTAAAGAACAGTTCTTGTAACGTTAACTATCTATAGTCTATAGTCCATGTCCAATTCAAGAACCGCCTTGATAACACATTGATATTGTTTGAAGAACCATTCCTAAACCCATACTCTATTGTCTAGAAGACAAAAACCAACTTATAGAGGACTTTCCTTGTTGCCATAACTAACTTTTCCAACTTTCTTGATAGGAAAATCCCAGTCCTTAGCTTTTTATCCTCTGTGTAAGTGCATTGCACCGATCGTTTTTGCCGGCCCATTCAATGATCATGGCGGTAATGATCGTTATTGGGTAGCTTAATGTAATGGAAATGCCAACCGCAAGGTGTACCTCTACCTCCACAAGGGGGGCCCGCGTGTAACGATGTTAATGGGCCCGGGACTTTGGACCTTGCCTCCCCGATCTGATCTCGCCCCCCAGATTCCGATTCTTCCCGAAGCGACGATGACGAGGTCTGGTCTTCCAGTCTTCAGTTGGCAACGACAATTCTTATCGCGGAGAAAGAAGGGGAAATGAGGGAAGGAGGAGGAGGAAGAGGAGACCCATAAAGGCGTTCCAACTATAAACGTAATCAAGAGTATTATAAAAAAAAAAATTGAATGACTTTATAGAAACACAAGAAAGAGAGAGGGAAGAGTCGGGAGAGCGAAAAGAGAGAGAGGGGACGATAAAGCCTCAGGATGTGCCCCTGCAGGGGGCGTGGCATCCTTCAATCAGCACGAGTGCGAGCGAGATGGCCTGAGGTGCAAAGTGCAGAAAGTGGCGTGATTCTTATTATTCATTCTCTCGCTTTTGATTATTGAGTATGATATTTCACGGGTATTTGTATTAATACGCCGACTTCTCTGATCTTGGTGTGCACATTTCTCTCTTGCGTTGCACTTTGCCGATTAGAATCTACATGCGTCAGAGAATCTGAATCGGATCTGGAGGTTATATCAGTTTATTCGAAGAACCGAGTGCACTGCAGTGGGCAGTCATTATTCTGGTTTTTGGTTTTAAGTAGACGAATTATAAAAAATCTTTAAAAGATTCCTTGTTTTGCGCCTGAAGAATCAACGTAAATCACATTTCTTCTTAAAATCATACGTCCTATAGTGCCTAATGTTTTTTTTTTTGATAAGCATTACAATCTGTACTTTAAACGGATATATTATTATATTCATTATTCTGGTTTTTGGTTTTAAGTAGACGAATTATAAAAAATCTTAAAAAGATTCCTTGTTTTGCGCCTGAAGAATCAACGTAAACCACATTTCTTCTTAAAATCATACGTCCTATAGTGCCTAATGTTTTTTTTTTGATAAGCATGACAATCTGTACTTTAAACGGATATATTATTATATTCATTATTCTGGTTTTTGGTTTTAAATAGAAGAATTATAAAAAATCTTAAAAAGATTCCTTGTTTTGCGCCTGAAGAATCAACGTAAATCACATTTATTCTTAAAATCATACGTCCTATAGTGCCTAAGGTTTTTTTTTTTTGATGAGCGTTACAATCTGTATTTAGAACGGATATATTACGTAAAAAAAAGGAAATATACAAAATTGATCCTAAGCTTTTTATAAGAACTTAAATATAAAATTTATATTTTGTAGGCTTTATTTTGGACACAGCAAAACACAAGGTTAAAACATTTAACGTAATATTCAAGAAAACAAAACACCGAATAGTTGGCTAATTAAATTGATGCAATTGCGGCAACAGGTATAAAAATCAATTGGCAACTGATCGATCGACAATCGCTGATAAGGCTAATGGCGCCTAATGAACGCCGCTCTGTCCCTCGTCTTCAGCCACCTGATCTCCCGTTTCCACTTGGCTGGCCTCGCACACTCGCTTGGCCTTGACTTTGCCGTTATCGCTATCACCCAGTGGCGTCGATGGGGGGCAGTGGCTGCTCAGAGAGGAGCATCACGGGGAGGAGGGCGCCTGCATCAGAGCGAGATCAAAGTGCGGCTGTTCGCAGAGCGTGAGACTCCGGCTGAGACGACGGGCGATCATTTGGACCATGTGCCTGGCCAGCGGCGGAGCGATCATCACGCGACGCAGGAGTGACCAGGTGGAGCCAATGAGGGAGCTGGGGCAATGGTGCTTCTCCTGAGGCAACAGACTGCGACTTGTCTCTAGACGATTCTCCTGCGTCGCAGTTGGATTCTTCTGATAGTTTTCTCTCCCGCTGTTAGCCTGATTACTGATCTTCTCTTCATGACTCCTAACATGCCTGGCCTTCTCTTGTTGATTTTTTGCTGGACTCTGAAGATATTGCCTTTGAGGCTTCTGCTTTCGATTCCTGCGCTTCCTATCAAACTGCTCTTGAGACGTCTTCTTCTGAAGTTCCATTTTTTGACTTATGTGGTCCTTCTCCATAACCCTTAGGCTCTCACTTCGCGCTCTCTCCCTCTCCTCCTGCTGATGGATCCAACTGATCATGATCTTTTCCTTGACCCTGAGTCCCTCTTTGAGCAGGCTATTCCTGCGCAGAAAGTGCAACGCATCGTCGTATCCCTGCTGACAGAAATTGGCCATGAAGTCCGCTCTGCCCGGCAACAAGATTCGCACCATGCGTCTTAAGTTCCTCCTGGACAGCCGGATGCAAGTGTTCGCCCAATTGATATTCAGCTGCAGCAGATGGGGGCTCTGATCCCGCGGGCATATGTCGCTCTCCCCGCAAAAGGGACTCACGGTCACGGTGTGCTCGTCCAGCAAAGGCAGGTTATTGGAAAAGGCGCCATCCATATAGCGAACTCCTCTGACCTGACAGGAAATAGATTCTGGTTTGTATTCTGCATTTATGGAGAATTGATTTGAAGGTCTTAAGTTTAGGCATATTAAACCATATTTCTATATTTTGTAATATTATTTTTATAAGGTATGTAATGAATGTATTTAATATTACTTTTATTTATGAAGAACAATATGAAGAAAGTTGAAAATCATGTTATTAATTACTTTCTTTATAGATAAAGTACCTAGAAATAATGCATTTATCTATAAAGTAATTTAAAATATATAAAGATATAATTTAAATATATAATATATATAAATATGTAATAGCATCTAAAAAATATATGGAATGGGAATAAAAAGAAATACGATATTGGATAGACAAAGTCAAAATGATATAGAATTTCTTTTGCTTTTTTTGAAAGCTCAAAACTTGGAATTTCTTCCCTTATAAAATAAAAACCTATTGAAAAATACACAAATATTTCAAAAATTCCAATACCTAATCCTTATGAGATCCGAAGTGATCTTGGTAATTTTCTGTATAGGGTTAAAGATCTTAAAATAGGTTAAAAACTTGGTAGTAACCCACCTGCGGGGGCAGCAGTCCAGAGAGTCCGGGAATGAAGCAGGAACACATGAGCGCCTGGAGGAGCTCCTGGCGGGAGATGAACTCCGACATGACCACGTTGCAGCGATCGCTGACGCGGGTGAGGGAGATGTGCAGGCGTCCGCTGACCCGTCGATGGGCATCCGCCGGCAAGCGGCGGTGCATCCCCTCGAGGAGGCACTCCGGCAGATTGAACCACGGACTGAAGGCGCCCAGCGAGTGGCGTCGCGTCTCCTGCACCACACGCAGGAAGTCCTCGGCCATGCATTCCAGCGGCAGGTCGCAGATCAGGCAACAGGCGGCCAAAGCTCCGGCGGAGGCGCCGGCAATCCTCTCCAGCAGCAGTTGGGGCGCGTGTTGGCGCAGGCAGACGGCCACGCCGACGTGGTAGATGCCCAGGAACCCGCAGCCGGCAAAGGAAAGGCTCCTCCTCGTTCGGATCTTCATCTCGGTGAGTATATGCAAGTTATTCGTGGCATCAGACCTCTCCACGTGATCGCCCAATCCCGTATAGCTGTCTCTTTTTTCGATTTGTTGTTGACGTTTTCCTTTATTTTTCCAAGTTTTCTTTCGAGCTTAATTCTCGGCCGGGAAAGTGTGACCTTGCGAGGCGGCGATCTGTTCTATAAAATACCGATTAAAAGGGTTCGGAAATTATATTTTCAAATATTTCTTGGTTTTTAATTATATATTTTTCATTTAGTTTGGTATTTGAATGCTTACTATTTTGAAAGAGGGGTGTTTGGTTTCCTTTTACCTCTATTGAATATTAAGAGTCAATTATGAATATTTGACTTTAACAAGGATTGGAATAAAGTTTTAGATGATTTTATTATTATAAGCGTATTTTGACTCCCCTAAGCGAATTGTTTAGCCACTAACAATTCCTTTAATATTTACATTTATTTTTATATGATTATTAAACAAAAAATTGTATTCAAACGTTCCGAAAAAAAAATGTTTATCTAAATAAATAAATTAGTAGATAGATTTTAATCTATATAAATGAAATGACCACTACAAGACATCTTCTCAGGCTTATTTTAATTTCTCCATTCAAATTTGCCGCCCCTTACAGAATCCGTTACATTTTATTACGCAGTGCTGCCAGATCCTGTTTTTAAAATAATGCCAAAACTGTTAGCTACAAGTAGCGCTATTTCATGAAATCTAGCTTTAGTTTTGATCTAGTTAATTTACAGTTAAATTATCTAAAAACTATTTAAGTTGATATTAAATTAGTTTATATGGTCGATTTGACATTTTTGTTTTTAATTTATTTCTATAGATACATATATTACAAACGGTAAATTGTTTGAGTATCAAATTGAAATGATAAATTTACCTATAAATCTCTATAGTCATAATACAATTAAACTGTTGTTTAATAAATAATACACGTTCTTAAAAGTAATCACGAAATAACTAAATAAGAATATATTTTGTTAATAAGAAATGCACCGAATCTGGCTAAAAAATAGCTGATTTGGCAGCACCATAGCGGTGGATCCCGTATTGTGCACGGCAAACGGTCACACTGCGTGCCTGAGCATTTTGTATTTTTTAATTTTAGGCCAAGCAGCTCACAATGCAAGCGGTAAGATAAACGCCGGCTAAATTTAGCCACCATTACTCATTACTCGCCGCGTCACTGCCTGCAGATCTGGCGGGGAATGCCTGCAGGCGCCGTCCTCCTCACAGGACTTCTGCTGCTGCTGCTCGGCGGCTGCCAGGATGCGGAGGCCTACGACAAGGAGATGACCGTCTATGTGGAGGCCGGCAAAACGGAGTGCCTGTACCATTCGGTGCGCCAGGGCGAGACCATTGACTTCGAGTACCAGGTAATCGATGGCGGCCACGGCGACCTGGACATCAGCTTCACCCTGCTGGATCCCATTGGCCTGGTGATCGTGAGCGACTTCAAGAAGCCGGAGAACGTGCATCGCCACGAGGTGGCCAAGGAGGGTGACTATCGGTTCTGCTTCGACAACAGCTTCAGCATGTTCAACCGCAAGACGGTGTTCTTCGAGCTGATCGTGGAGCGGGAGGGCGAGGAGCTGCGCGGCGACGCCCAGTGGAACGAGGTGGACGAGCTGACGGGCCTGTCGCGCGACGAGTACTACGACATGAAGGTGCAGGACATCATGGACTTCATCGGACGCATCCGGCTGCAGCTGAACAAGGCCCGCCAGCTGCAGGATGTCCTGCGGTCGCACGAGGCACGCGATCGCAATCTGGCCGAGTCCAACTTCCAGAAGGTCAACCACTGGTCCATGCTGCAGATCAGCGCCATGATCGGCGTGGGTCTCATCCAGGTCTTTATGCTACGCAGCATCTTCGCCACCGGCGGACGGATGCACAATCTGTGGCGCAAGCTGGGCATTTGATGGGTGGATCGGACGGGAACGAGAAGGAGAACGAGGAGAAGCCTCTACCAAAGATGTGCGTGCCGGAGCCACAAGGATGCATTTATCCCCGTTAATAAATGCCCATCGGGCAACTGGATCCCCTAGATAGAATGTAATTTAAACACACGAAAAACTTGCCATCATCATATGTAGTTCGTTAGTTTCATATACATATATATATATATATCAATTATCATGTATTATGTAGCCGAGAGTTAGTATTCCGCATATTTATAGATATGCGGGTGTGTGCTTGTGATATACCGGGTGTGTTGTGTGTGCTCCCGTGTTTGGGGCAGTGTTAAACGAAAGCAATTGTACTATTAAGCCAGGAGATGAGTTTGATATTAAATTTAAAGTTGCAGGAACCAGTGAAAAATACGCCTTTTATTATCTAGGGGTTGGTTTACTTCTTATAGGTCTAGAAGTCTAGAATTGTAAACTATAAATTCTCTTTAAGGAGGACTTTCTATATTGATTTTGAGGGTTCTAAGCTTTTTAAAAAACGATCCCTTATGAACAACTCAAATATGATCTTCCTTTCATGCTCTTTTTATTAATTAATTACTAACAGCACCTTTTAAAATGTAATTTTAATGAAGCAAAACGAAAAATATAATTGTCCTTTAGATATTTTCCTTGTTCCTCGCCATTAAATATATTAATAATTCACTTAAAATGTAAACTGCTATCTCATGTTGTAAAATGTTCTTTAAAATTGCCAAGTGGTTAGATAAAACTACTAGTTTACCGCCATTTCGCTATTGTATTCCAATTATCTCTTTATGGTGAACACGAAAATTGCATTAGGAAACTACACTGAAAAAATCCATCTGTGTAATCGATTTAAAATTGTAATTCTTTGTATTAAACTTTCCAATCGATCATTATTAGTTAAGTTTAGTGGACGTATTGGTAGTTTTTATGCTTCTTCATTTGAATTTCTTCAATGAGATATAGACATCATCGTTTTTTTTAATGGCAATTCCACATAAATCAAGTTTTAATAGGGATTTTATAGACACTTATGGGGTATGCACTTGTCAATCGTTATAACTTTGGGTTTTTAAAGAATATAATCTTCTTATGAGAAAACCAAAGGTTTTAATAACATAGGGTCCCATCTTATTAAACAGTTTTATTAATTATCATCTTTATGAGCTTTTTAATGGATCCTTCCCCTTTTAAGCTCCTTCACCCTTATTCATTTTAAACTGAACTCCTTTTTTAGGTTCACTAGACAATAGTTGGCCAAATAAATGGCTGGAACATCCGCTTTTTTACTAGCATGGAGTAGTTTACTGGCACTTTCTTTGGAAACAAGCGATTCCTTCTTTCTACGGCACCTTGTTGGATAAACCTTTCTTACTAGGTTCCTTCAACTAGAATCCATTTCAAATCGATGCTCTCACCAAGATCCAATAGGCAATCGTCGGTTTTTCGAACAGTTTTTCAATCGTTTAATGGCTAATAAAAAAAAAATGGTTAGCAGATCCGCATTATTACTAGCATGGAGTTGTTTATTGACATTTCCGCTGGAAACTAGCTTGCAACATGGGGCAGTGGCAGTGGATCCGCGCGGCCAGGTGCGTCTCCTGGTTGTGTGTAGAGGGGACTTTATCGTTTTTCAGGGGACTCTGGTGTATCTAGCTTAGCCTAGGCGGCCTTGTTGAGGCGCTTTTGGCGCTCCAGCAGCCGACGCTCCCGCTCGAACTCCTTCATGCGGAGCACGTAGTCCTCGTATTCGCAGGTGAGGTACTCGTGCTTCTGGTGGGCGCACTTATACACAAACGGGAAGGTGTCCGTGCGGCAGGCCTGGTAGGCGATGGCCAGGTGGGCGCAGTAGTCGCGGGCGTCCAGCGGCAGCTTGGCGGACTCCATCTCCGCCTGGGTGGCGACCATCACACGCTCCTTGCGCGACTCGAAGCCCAGCATTGGGTCAAAGGTGGTCACCACATCGGGGCCGGGCATCACGTCCGGCTTCAGGTAGTGCGTCAGCGCGTTGCCCATCCTGCTAATGGGGGAAAAGCGTTTTAGTATCCTCGCAAATCATCGAAAATCGCACAGTTAAATTACGTAAAATGTTTTTCTTCGATTTCGGTTGCGGCGCAGCTGTCAAAGTCTTCTTCTTCCTGCCCCCCTGTTGTTTTTGTTGCAAGTGACAGCTGCTGGCCAGGGTTGCCAGCTCGCGACGCGCCGACGTTTTACAGCACTGAACGAAAAACAGCTGGTGATTGCAAATAGTCGTTAGACATGTATTATTTTTCAAAAAAGTTTACTTTTCCAACGGAACTTTTAAGAAAAAAGCCACTAAGTTTTTATATAGCTTTTAAAATGTTCAAATTGCGGGATAACTGCGTAACGCCAAGAAATATATTAATGGTAAGTTAAACATATTGAATGCTGCCATAATAATTGTAAGTTCATTTGTAAACTGTAAATAAAAGTACTCAAAATTTGTAAAACACGATATAATAGACTTTTAAGTTACGTTAATCTTAACATAAATATAAATATAAATATAAAAAAGCAAGTGGTTAATAAGAAAATCCTGGTTGCCATTTTAATATTCAAATAACAGGACCTCCGCTTTCCAACACTGTTTCCAGCCCAGCTGAGCGTCCTCTCTCGCAGGAAGCGGCAACAACAACACGGCGGGGTGGAGAGAGAGAGAGAGCCGAAAGTTTCAGTTCTCTCGTTCCCATTGTACCGTTGCGTTGTCGTTCGGTGTGTGTTTTTTTTTTTGCGTGAAAGTGACAAAAGCAAGTGACAAATGGCAAAAACAAAGCGCACCAAAAACGCCAGACGATGCTCGTCAAAATAGTTAATTCCTAGTTGTTAATTCATATTTCGTTTAATAACCGCTGTGCAATATAAATCATTAGCCAAAAAGGAGAGAGAACGAAGAAGAGAGAGAGAGCAATACGTTGTAACGGTAGACGGTAACGGTAACGGTAGCGGAGCACTAGAAACATATAGAAAATATCGATTGGAGCCCTGGATCTAACGGCGAATCGGGCCAAAATGGTGGGCCTGCTAAATCCGCTCAAGTATGGCGACCATTTCTACGAGCTGTACACGAACAGCACACGCAGGTAATCCCCGCCAGCATCTGGATAACTATATGTCCCGGAGTCTCCTTTGCCTTTGCCATCCCCTTCCCCTGGCCAACCCCTTGCATCCCCCCGTACATCCCATTCACCCGGGGTGGAAAAATCGATCGCTGCACTCGGCTTCGGGCTTCCAATCTGGGTCTTCAACCCCTACACATTCACATTCATTCGCTCTCTCCGATGTCGTTTTGCACCCCCCCGGTTTTTTGGGGGTTGAAACGGGCGGAAGTGGACAGTCCTGCGCCGAACAGCTGAGCGGTGCTCAAAATCAGCTGATTGTCGAGAGCGCCGCGACCTGCATTAACCCACTGACGGCCCACGGGGGTGGCGGTTGCAGGGTTAAGAATGCCACCCCTCGTACCGCCAAAAAACCTACTTTCAATGAGAACCCATATCAAAGCGATTTATCACTCTGAAACTATTCCTTTCTCCAAATTGAAAGAAAATGCACTATACACTTTGCTATAAAATAATCATTTTTATCAAAGTCATGGGTTAAAGTTAAATTAAAAAAGATTAAGATGGTTGGTACTATATTAAACCATACTTTTTAAAGTTCGTGATTAGTAAATCAAAATTTATAGATGAAAAATAACCGAAAAATAGAAGAGATAAACGTTTTAAAGCAAAACCAACCAAATGTCCTCACAAATTTGGGAATATAGAACAAATTTTTAATCATCGTTCTACAAAAAGTTTTTTATTAAAAAATGTCTAGATTGAAAAAAAATCAAATTTATAAAATTGCAATTTAACTCAACTGAAACCTTGGGGTGAAGGTAATTTGACGGGCAGAAAACATTTAATCGAACACCTGGACATCACTTAGTTGGCAAAATACCGACACGGTTCTACAAAATCGATTTTGCATAAAACGAGCTAAAAGTTATTAATTGTCTTTAACCTTCTATGGGTAAAAATGTTCATATTATTTGATTACTGTAAAATTGGTCTAGAATATTTACACTAAAATAAGAAAAGCTTGAACTGAATATTAAAACACACAATGGAAAGACTTTAAATATAAGGTTTCAAATATTTTAAAATTTTATTTCACCATCATATCTTTTGAAAATTCAGCAAAAGAAAATTCTTAAAAATTTTTTAATCCTTTAAAATCAAATATAAATAATTGTATAAATTTTTAAAAAATAGATTTGATCTGACCACTAATCAGATTTAGTGGTAAACTTTAATGCAATATGTAAACTTGGATTTTTTTTTGATTTAGATTAGATTTATAATCCCACAATTGCGCATTATTTATGCAAGTCAAGTAGGGGCTGAATAATTGATATCCCCACCCCACTCACTTTCGCAGCAGTTTGCAAACTTTCGAGCCAGTAATTGGCGCTCTGAGGGAATCGCGCAAGTTGGGAAGTGGCCAACAGTAGTCGAAACCACCTGTCAGCTGCAGGATACAAAGTTCCGGATGCACACGGGCCTGCCATATTGGGTACATACATCTTAAAGCTTGCACCTTTGGGTAGTGCAATACCCCAACTGGCGTCCAAAAATAGCGGCCAGCATCCTGCACAAAAGCTTCCAAGTTGATAAGAGCCACTAAAGAGCAAAAAGCTTCCCATGGCCAACAAAAACAAATGCAAATTCTTACCAGGTCCTCGACATATTAAGCTTGTTTGCCTTCTCAGTTAGTTGGAATGCGTTTTTGATTTATGACCTGTAGTTCGAGTAGTGTCCCATTAATAGTTTTTTTTCCAAAATGTTTTTTCTGTAAGTCCAAGTACAGTACTCTCTATAAGTAGGATTAAAGTGATCAGTGAACTATAAGAAATATGTGTCGGGTTTTTTTAAGATTCTGAAATATGAAATAGTATTGTTTAAACTCCCAAAAAATAGTATTTAAAATTGTAAAATTTGGAATTACCTCGTTAGTTCTTATAAAAAGTAGTAAATCAACTAGTGTTTTACACAAAATCAAAACACCTGTTATAATATTGAACCTACAATATATAACGATACAAAAGGTCAAAGGTTAAGCTAAATACCTATTTTCAAGTTTTAACGTTGAAGTTAATGGGTACACTTTTTTTTTTAATCTTACAATAAAATCTGTTCTGAGTGCTGGTAAATATAATTTGAATATAATATTACGAAGATAGCGCAATTTATATTTTAAAGGGAATTTGTTTTTTTTTTAATTCGGAAAGCAATGGTAAAAAATTATGGGTTTTGGAAAACCTACTGGTTTTTGGTATACCTACTCAAAATACTACACTAAAAAAATATGTTTTTGGTAAATTTAAAAAATCTTTACAAAATATTAAAAAAAAAATAAAATAAAAATTGGCTTCTAAATTTTAAGTTAGTGAACTAAAATGGAATAATTTTAAACAACAAAGCTTTAAAGATTAATATTAAACTAAGACATTTTCAGTATTTTACTATTATTTTTTGAAAAATATTTTTTTTTAACCTCTCATTTGCCCGCACTTTCAGAAAAATGCAACACGATCGCAAGGTGTTAACGAAGCGTAAAAGTCGGAAGGACAAATCGGCGGCAGCGATGGCCGCGGCAGCAGCGGCGGCGGTTCTGGAGGGGAATGCTGGCGCCGGCGGACTGGTGAATCCCCTGGATCCGCCCCTGGTCAAGGAGCAACTGATGATCCTGCCCTCGTTTCCGGTGGCGCACATCGAACTCGATCCGAATGCCTCCAAGTTTGCCGTCTTCTCGGCAATTAGGTCCACCGTTCTGGAGGCGGAGACGCGCTACTCGCTGTTCCAGGAGGGCGGCGGAGCAGCAGGCGGAGCTGGCGGCGGATCGGCATCCGGATCGAGCGTGAAGAAGTGGAGCAACAACCTGAACCCATCCTGCTGCATGATGTGCGCCCACAGCTGCATGGTTAGCAACATTCTCGACTGCCCCTGTCACGCCCATCTGGGCATGCACGGCGCAGTTGGACCGCTTGGCAACCCGCCGCACGGCGCTCCGGTTGGGGTGATTGTCGAGGGACGAGCCCAGGCTCCGGTGCCGGTGGTGGTCGGCGGTGGGCCTGGTCTGCCGGCGGAGAAGCGACCGCGCCGGGATAGCGCCAACAGCGATGCCGATTCCGATACGGAGGAGCCCACCGAACGGGAGCCCGTCTATGCCACCGTGCCCCTAATTGTGGGCGCCGGACTGCGCAGCCTCTTCGAGCTGATCGCCGATGCCCGGCACGTCCATCCGCTGCTGTGCACCAAGGCACTTAAGGCCCTGCTCGATGTCATCCAGGGCCAGCAGCCGGAGAGCTTCAAGCTCGAACCGGAGGAGCTGATCAATCCGCTGTACGATCTCCTGCTCGATCTGGCCACCATGCCGGCGGCCCTCAATTCGGCCACGGGTGCGGAGGCCAACTGGTCGGCCATGGCCTGTGCCGCCCTCCTGGGTCTCTGCATTGCCCGCGGCGACACGGGCAAGATGCTCAAGGCCATTGCCGCCATGCTGATGACGCCGCGCCAGCTCTCCGCCCAGATTGTCCAGCTGCCGGTGGTCCTGGCCACGCTCCAGCACACGGTGGTCAGTGCCGCCCTGAATAAGCCCACGAGGCCGGACTTCCACAGCCACGGGGTGCCGCACAATTCCCTCATCGATGAGGTGAGTCTAAAAACATTTATAAAAAAATTTAAAAATCTTTACCTAGATTTGTTTAAATGGTATTTTTATTTGAAATATTTTAAAATATATATAATATAATATTTGAATTAAAATATTTTGATAAACAACAAAGGTTTATTTTTTGAAAATATTTGCAATATTTTCTGGGATTCGAACACAGACCCAAATAGCTTTGAAAGGCTCGATTGCTCAATGTT
The DNA here is from genome assembly GCA_035046095.1 of Drosophila pseudotakahashii. Lineage (NCBI taxonomy): Eukaryota > Metazoa > Arthropoda > Insecta > Diptera > Drosophilidae > Drosophila > Drosophila pseudotakahashii. Next base: position 8,291,457 of record JAWNOE010000105.1, on the reverse strand, counting down.
ATGTTAACTTTTGACTGAGTTAAGCTACTGAATATCATGATGGTGTATATCCAGCTGAAAACACTTAACTAGCGGACAGGTTCCAGTTAAATTAAACGATGGACAAACCGAAACTAACAAAAAAAGTTTTTTTACGCTTGTTTTTCAAATTGTTAGTTCTGCTAATTAACATCATAATTAACGTCATAGTTAACATCCGTAGGATTAACATCACATTGAGAAAACAAATTGGTTTAACTTTCTCTGGCCAATAAGAAACTGGAATCCCAATACTAACAATAAAACTAGTTTAGTCTGGTATTTAATCTTCGTTAAAACCCCTTTTTTCAGTTCCCCCTAAAGCTGCCACCCTTGAGCACGGGTGCGCCCATCACCTCGCCGGCGATGGCCTGCGACGGAGTGTTTGTGTACCTACTCTATGGCGGAACCCTGGTGAAGATCGGCACTGGCTTCGGGGGATCCTACAAAGGACACGTCTATGCCCAGAACGAGGACTTCAGCCACGAGCGGAGTGCCTGGCTGGGCTACAGTGGAGGGCAGCTCTACTTCCGGCGCACCTGTCGCCGCAGTGCTGGCGACCAGCTGCAAATGGTGGGCCTGGACACGCTGGCCATCAAGGCGATGAGCCCGCTGAGCATGCTGCACATGCGCGAGGGACTCAACTACGTGCTCTTCACGGACGACGACTCACTGCACGCCATCTGCAGCAACCGCGATGTGAGTGTTGGTATTTCATTTATGAGAGATCCTTGGTTTTTATTTTTAAAAAAGAATGGGCTGGAAAAATGTCCTATCTAGGGAAACAAATTTTTGTAAAAACACCCGCGAATTCTTGAGCATCTACACGATGAACAAGTTAAGGGCTTGATAAAATTCTTAAGAAACAATTTAATAATGAAATAAAATAGAGGCTTCATTTTAAGTAATAATGAAAATAATATTAATTACTAAATATTTCTTTAAATATTTTATAATTCAATTTATTTTTTTACACTGATTAAAAAAAAGTAGTAAATCCAAAGATTTTATATTCAATCAAATTTGTTTCATCCATTGCGGTTTTTAATAAATTTAAATATGAAAATATTATATTTAACAATTCAGTTAATTTTAAAAACTTTTAACTTTGATTTTATTATTTTTAATAAAGTAAAATAATACTTTCTCTTGATTGAAATATTTCCATTTGTTAAATTAATCAATTCAATAAATATTACGTTTTTTTTTATTTAATATAAAAATTTAATAGGAATCTTTGCATTCAATATGCAAATAATTATTTTTACTATTCTATTTGTTTTATCAGTATAAATACTTTTATACACTTAAATACACTTTCAAAGGTACTAAAGGTGTTTAGAAAGTCTTCAGAGGTTTTAAACCTCCAAGGAAGCTAAATTATAATTATTAATACACATATTTAACTATCTTCTTTAACACAGAACACCTTTCAATGCTCTCCCTCGGTTTCAATAGAACCATTGATTTTACCTATTTTTAACCTCCCTCATTAACGTTCATTAACGAGTATCATCTTTCATTTTGCGTAGGATACACTGGTGGTTAAGAAGCTAAATCTGTACCACAATAGCTACAACATTGACCCGCCGCCCTTTGAGCTGCCCCTCCAGTTGGCTCGCAAGAAGTTCCGGACCTTGGGCTACGCGGCCTTCGAGGACGAGCTGCTCAACCAGTACCAGATCCAGCGGATCCAGTCGGCCCACAACAGCTTCGAGCCGAAGCTACCGGCTCCCTGCCGGGACGCGGACGTGGATGTGATGGGCATGGCCTGCGGCAAGGAGTTCGGCCTGGTTCGGGCCAGCAACGGCAGGGTATATTACTATGGGAAATCCGCGGCGCTGGGACTCAAGTGCGTGGGTCGCACGCCCACGCTGAAGCTCACCGAGCTGGTCATCTCCAAGGCGGCCAATATAGTCCATGTGGCCGTGGGACACGACGGCATCCACGCCCTGTTGGTCAACGACGATGGCACCGTCTTCTTTGCGGGCACAGCGCGTCGCGGCGAGGATGGGGACAGCAGCAAGAACCGGCGACAACCGAAGGCGGTGAAGCCCAAGAAGATGACCAAGATCGATGGCCATGTGGTGGTGCATGCCGCCTGCAACAATGGCACCTCCGCCTTTGTGACCAAAACCGGGAAGCTAATCATGTACGGCAAGGATACGGCCCACTGCGATGCCATGGGCTTCGTCAGCGAGCTGCTCGATCAGCATGTGACCAAGGTGGCGCTGGGCAAGGCCCATTGTGTGGCCCTCAATGCCAAGGGGCAGCTCTTCTCGTTCGGACTGAACAACAAGGGTCAGTGCGGCAGGATATTCAACAAGCTGCAGCCGGTGAAGGATGTGCCGCCCTTTGCCTCATCCTCAACGGCAGCCGCCTGTTTTGCATCCCTGCTGCCGCTGGACAAGCGCCTCAAGCTGGACTTCTCGGCGCTCTGCGACTACGATGATCACAATCTGGTGCAGGGCCAGTGCCGGGTGTGCGTCATCTGTCGCGAGTGCACCGGCTACAATGTCAGCTGCGTGTCCGCCCTGAATGTCCCGCTGGATCAGCGACTGGCGGGCAGCATATGTCCCTGTGGCCACGGCGATGCGGGCTGTGCCAAATGCGGCCTGTGCGCCGCCTGCATTGCCCTCCAGGATAGCGATGGTGAGGGGATAATTATCCAAAGTCCATAAACATATATTTCAAATCCCATTTTATCTCTGCAGAAGCCAAAACGGAGCTGAAACCCCCTCCAAGTGACGTCCAACAGCGCCAGCAGCGCTCCAAGACCCTGATCATGCGACGCAAGGAGCGCAAGGGTGAACTGGAAACGGGAGCCGCCGGCGGAGGAGCTGCCACGCCCACTGACCTGGACAAGGATCCGCCGCGCGTGGCTCCACTGGCCCCACAGCTGCTGCAGCTGACCAGCTCATCGCCTGTGGTACAGGTGGCCTGTGGACTGCACCACACCGTGGTGCTCACCCTGGCCGGTGAGGTCTACACCTTCGGAAGCAATCAGTACGGCCAATTGGGCAGCGGAGATCTGCAGCCGGTGAGCGGACCGGTGCGCGTCCAGGTGGCCGGCGCCATCAGCCAAGTGGCCGCCGGGAGCAATCACACCGTGCTGCTGACGTCCAAGGGAATGGTGTACACATTCGGCAACTACCAGAAGGGACAACTGGGACGGCTGCCCAGCGATTATGGCATAAAGCCTCCGCCGCAGGAGGACGAATCGCCGGTGGGAGCAGGATCGGATGGGGCACCGGGAGGAGGAGGATCGCCAACAGTGGGGCCCGTGGGAATGCCCGGACCGGAGCGACCACAATCCCCGATGGCCGTCGTTCAGCCAAGTGGCTCCAAGGAGATGCCTGCGCCGCTTATCCCGGTGCTCACGCAGCGCCAGAAGTTCCTGTGGAACTGCTCGCCCGGAGCCGTCTTGTAAGGGATAATATAGGGGATAATATAGGAAATAATATAGGGGATAATAGACTTTCTAACTTATCAATGAATATTTTTGATTATTTATTTAAATTTTTCATTATTTTATCGATTTTGTTTTTATTAAGTTTATATTTTTTTATTAAATAATATAGTTTAATTAATAATTTTTTGAATGTGAAGTTGTTTGTTTAAATTCTTTATAACTTTATAACTGTTATAACTTTTTTATTTGATTGAATAAGTTTAGTATTTATATCTTTTGTTTTAATAATTGCTTCTTTAGTAACTTTTTATGGAAAGGAATATAGTGATAATATAATGATAATTTTGTAACTTCTATTGATATTGCATTCAGTTCAGAAGACGTGGTTTCAAAGAGATATTTTATTTGATTACTCAGATATCTTTTATTATATCTTATTATATCTCTAAATTTTTAGTTGGGGATGTATGTAAGGAGAGATTTTAGACTTAGTTAGGCAAAATTCTGCAGTTTCCTTGAGATATACTTTATTATTATATTATAATACACTGGTTGAATAGTTAAAAAAGTGATCACTAATCAATCTCTTGATTTTTCCAGTGGCCTGGGTCCCTGCTATGGCAAAAAGGTCACCTGGATAGGAGCCAATGGAGATCAGACTTTTATCAAGATTGACGAATCCCTGATTACGGCCCAAATGCTGCCCAAGATGCATGTGGTGGCCAACAAGAAGACGATATGTAAGTGTTTCAAACTATAAACTATGAGGAGACGAATGCTAATCCCTAGTTATCCTGGAACAGTGCTCATTCCCAGCATTCCGCTGTCCTTCCACACGCTCTCCATAAATCGGCGCGATGGCAGTTGTACGGCCCATTATCGAGGACAAACGAACTTTGTGAAGCTGATGCAGGCACAGCCGGAGCAACTGCAGCCGGAGATAAACTCCAATCTGGATGTGGCTGTCACTCCCGTGGCGGATTCACCGGCACATGCCTCCTCGTCCTCGCTTCTGACCGCCCTGACCGGCACGGCCACCGCTGGAGTGCCCATCAACGAGCAGATGTCCCGGAGCATGCACGAGGCCCGGAATCAGATCTTCGAGGAACAGCCGGCGGCGCCGCCGCCGGAGGTGGGATCATCCGGTGCAGCAGGAGGAGGAGGAGCGGTAGCGGGAGGATCAGTAGGAGCATCAGTAGCTGCTCCTGGAACGCCGGGATCGGGATCAGCGGTGGCAGCGGGCTCTGTGCCACGAACGCGGCGCAGTGCTGGCAAGCAGGGAGCCAGCTCCCCGGAACCCGTTCCATCGCCACCCCAACTGGCCTTCACCATGGACCCCACCTACAATGTCCTGTGGGTTTTCGATGGAGCTGCTCGGAAGTTGCGCTGCCACAATGTCGTGGCCAGTGACATCAACGAAAGCGATGCGGTGGGTTGGATTATAATATGCAATATTATTTTGTTAACTTATTAATTATTTATTTATTTTTTATTCACTAGTTTTTTTGTTAAAACATTTATTTATTGTAATTACCCATTTAGGGTAATATATATTTTTTTATAAAAGGTTTTTTATAAGAATTTCGTTATTGTTAATTTGCTAGCCTTTTAATTGATTTATTTATTTATATTGTAACTATTATAATTCTACAATACAGTCTTATAATAGTGTTGTTACAAAACGGAAGTGAAAGTTTTCACTATTATATGATATTCCTTATAAAGTTAAATGAACATTAATTAATTTCGAATTTTTACCTTGAATTTTTAATATTTTTATATTAGATTTATTTTAATTTAATTAATTTATTTTTGGATTTTTTGGTTTATATTAATTTATTTATTAATTCAATTATTTTTAACGATACTCCTACCTTAACTTGATAGTTATTCATTGCTTATAACACATATCCTTTAGCTCATACTTATAATTATGAACTTGATCTCTTCCAGAACTCGGCCACATATCGATCGTTGCTCTCGCCGGAATTATCGCTGCCGGATCGCGTGGACTCGCGTGTGGCGCGCTCGCAGGCCTCCCTGAATCTGCTCGCCTGCCTGGACATCCTGACGTCGGCGCAGGACAACATACCCGGCTGCTTCGAGCAGCCGCTGCTCAAGCAGACCCAACAGACGGCGGAGACGCAGGCCGGCGAGTTCCAGGTGGTCAGCCGGTTCGACAACTTCGGCGGCGGCTGGGGCTACTCCGGCCACAGCGTGGAGGCCATACGCTTCTCTGCGGACACGGACATCGTGATCTGCGGCTTCGGGATGTTCGGCGGACGCGGGGAGTACAGCTGCAAGCTGAAGCTCTTCGACCTGGGCGGCGATGGCGGTGGCTACGAGAAGGAGGGCATCCTGATCAGCGAGACCAAGGAGGTGCCGTACGAGTGCGGCGCCCGGAGCAAGCACCACATCCTCCTGCCCAAGCCGGTTAGTGCGGTGGCCGGGCGTTGGTATCTGGTGTGGGCTCGCATCGCTGGACCCTCCTCCGATTGCGGCTCCTGCGGCCAGGCCTCCGTGACCACCGAGGATCAGGTGGTCTTCTCCTTTAAGTCCAGCAAGAAGGCCAACAACGGCACCGATGTCAACTCCGGCCAGATACCGGCCATCCTGTACCGCCTGGTCACCCAGGACTGCAAGCAGACGCCGGCCCAAATGGACGCCGATCCCGTGCAGCGGATCTCACGGGCCTTCGCCAACAGCGTGAGCCGCGAGTGCTTTGAGAGCCTGGTGGTGCTGCTCAGCTGGTCCTGGGACTGCTTCAAGCTGCAGCTGCGCGAGGAGCGGGATCGCTCCCGGCCACTCCAGCTGCAGCAGTCGCTGCAGTACCTAGGCTATGTGATCAAGTCGTGCCTGCGCCTGCTGCGCAAGTACACCAACGAGATCTACCCCCAGCGGAGCTCCTCCTCCGGTGTCTCCTCCGGTGGCTCCAATGCCGCCCATGGCAGTGGCGTGGTCACCGCTGCCAAGATGATCCAGTCCAAGGCGAACAAAGACAAGAACGCACCGCGTGTGGTGGGCAATGGAGCCGTGATGGCCAAGTACTTTGGCGACCCCTCGCCATCGGTGGCCCCCGCAATGATCAGTAGCGGCGGCAGCGGCGGAGCCCCGTCCACATCCGCCTCGGCTGCGGTGGCAGCTGGCAGCAGCGGAACTCCCGTGACCCGGAAGACCAACATGGAGAACATCCAGTTGGCCGAGTGCATCGGCAATGTGAGGGCCCTGCTCATTGGCATCTTTTGTGATGACATCTTCAAGGACATCGCCACGGATGAGGGTGAGTGCGGGAAACCTGGAAGCCATTCTAAACCCTTGCAGGGGTATAGTGATTTCAGTCAATGTTTTGGCCGCAACAAGGGAAATATTGATCCAAATATGGATTGTCATACCTTTTTGAACTCGTTATTAATTTTCCAATCGATTCACATTCAAATTTTGACATTTTATTTTTTTGCCATTTTTCGCAAAAAATCATGATGTACCCACTTACAAAAAAAATTAAAATGGACAAAAATTTTATTGTTTCAAAATCACACGGAAAGTGTCAGAGATGTAATTAATATATTGTAATCTGTTCAAAACAGTATGTGGTTTTGATGTAGGACCATTTTTGGCCAAGTTATAGCAAAAAAACCAAAATAAAAATTCCTATTTTTGTTAAAAAACCAAAATTCCGAATTTCCAAAAAAAAAACAAATCATTTTTTTTTTGCTAAAACAAAGGAAATATTGATCCAAATATGGATTGTCATACCTTTCTGAACTCGTTACTAAGTTTCCAATCGATTCACATTTAAACATTGACTTTTTATTATTTTGCCATTTTTTGCAACAAATTATGATGGTAACCCTTATAAAAAAAATGAAAATTGGCAAAGATGTAGGAAAGTAAATTTATACATAAGTGGATTTTTGTATTATTTCCAAAATGACCTTTTAAATTTTTAGCAATCTGCAAGGGTATATATATAAACTCCGGCTTGCCGAAGCTAGCTTTCTTTCCTGTTCTAATTTCTAATCCTCTCGTGACCTTTGCAGGCTACACACTTTCGCTGGAGATCCTGGACGAGTGCCACCTGAGCTTTGTGGCCTGCTTCGATGCCTTCTACCCGACCTCCTCGCTGAAGTGGAACTGCCTGTGCGACCTGCTGGCCCAGATGGACCGGGGGGCACTGCACTCGCGGCTGCTCAGCGCCATCCTGGCGGGCCTCTGCTCGCCCTCGGTGAAGCTGCGGGCCACCTTCTCGCTGCTGAGTGCGGCCGGAAACGAACGCCAGTCGATCATCAGTCCCAGCGACAACTCCGGCCTGCCCATGCTCTCCTCGACGGACGCCCATCCGTATCCGGTGCTGGTGGAGCAGATGATCTACCGCACGCAGCAGGAGAAGAGCGACTTCCTGAGCAACTCGTGGACCTTCAAGGATGTGCTCGTGCGTCTGTTGGACATCATTGCCAGCCCGATACGATCGCGCATCGAGGCGATCTACAGCCGGAGTCTGGGCAGTCTGGGCGGCAGCTATCCGGGTGCCAAGGAGTGCGTCAATCAGGGCCTGATCGACAACTGCTGTCACCTGCTGGCCCGCGTTCTGGCCGAGATTGTCTACCAGACGGCGATGGGCGAGTATGACAAGCTGTTCATGCCGCCCAGGACGCTTCACTCGACGGGCGCTCGCTTCGCCCGCTGCGATGTGAGCAGGACATGGAATACGGGCAACTTTGGGCCCGATGCCATTGCCTTCGCCGTGGATCGACCTGGTGTGGCCATAGCTGGCGCAATGGTCTACTCAGGATCCGGTAGCTATGACTATCAGCTGGAGCTGCTGTACGATAATACAGCCGATCTGCAGCCGCAACACAAGTGGGAGACCCTGGAGTCGGTGTCGGGTAGCTACGATCAGGAGGCCGTGCACAACGATCTAGCGGAGATCAAGTTCGACCATCCGGTGCACATCAAGGAGAACGCACGCTACGCCCTGAGGCTCTGCTCCCAGGGGGCACGCACCTGTTCCGGCGACGCGGGAATGCCGGCGGTTCGCGGTCCATGTGGCGCCCAGTTTCACTTCTATGCCTGCGATCTGAGCTTCAACGGAACGACGCCGGCCAGGGGTCAGCTGCCCTGCATCCTGTACTACAGTACGCCCGCGAAACAGGATGGCAACTCGGCCGGTGGCCGGACGGGCGAGGGTCTGCCGCATATGGAGGAGCGAATGATGCTGCTGGGACCCCACGAGGTCTCCACGCGGGACACAGCCCTGCAGATTGCCGCCGATATTACCAAGAAATGCACCGAACTACTCATCCTGGCCAGGAATGCCATGGCCGCCTCCTGCTCGCCCTCCGATAATAGCTCCAATCACACACAGACCATCGATTCCGAGCACAATATCACGCCCATCGAGGAGCACATGGACATCAACTGGGCGAACAACTCGCGAACAGCCGCCCAGCTGCCACCCAGTGCCATCGATCCGCAGCTGTCGACGGCCAGGGATCTCGGCAAGCGCATCGAGTCCTTCTCCAAAGGCCTCATGGAGACCCTGAAGTTCGACAAGCGATCCACCAATCCCTTCGAGATGGAGATCGAGATCGGGGCCACCGAAGTGGAGGAGTCGGCGGACCTAAGGAATGGCCAAAGCCAAAGTCAGAGTCAAAGTCAAAGTCAGGTTCAGAGTCAAAGTCAGAGTGTTCCCATCAATGGCAATGAGCGAACCACCGACTTCGAGATCGCTGAGCAGCCGGCTCAACTGACGATGCCCCTGCAGGTGCTATCCGATTCGGAGGAGGCACCGCTGGAGGTGGCCGGCATGGCGGCTGGCAGCGGAGTGAGTGCGGCAGGAGGATCCGGAGGAGGACAAGCTGGCGGAGGAGATGGAGAACTAGCCGTTGGCAGTCAAGTGGCGGGGGTGCAACTGCTGGAGGTCTTCAATCTGGCCGCCTCGAATATGTTCCACACCCTCCTGCCACTGGTCTATGCGCACATCGCCAATCTGGCCTGCAGCGATCCGAAGAGCTCCGTTCAGATACTCGGTCTGATCAAGGAGATCCTGCCGCACATCGCTGCCCTGAATCAGCTGCACGTGTCCAAGGATCAGCGGCAGCCGGAGCCGGCCTCCAGTTCGGGCTCCAGTTCCTCGAGCAGCAGCACCACCAGCAACCACTATTGCCTGGTGGAGAGTGAGCATCCCTATCGCAGCGCCAGCATCAGTAGTTATCGCGTCGAGTTCCCGCCCTGCGTCCAGTGGCTGACCATTGAGTTCGATCCGCAGTGCGGCACCGCCCAGCTGGAGGATTACCTGCTGCTGTCGATACCCATGCGGCCGGCCTCGCAGGCGCCACCAGTGCCGCATGTGGATGACTATCTGGAGCAGGCGGACAACAATGTGGCGGGTGCGCAGGGTGCAGATAGGCGGCGCACCGAGGGAATGGCCGGCAGCGGAGCAGCACCCGTTTCGCACCAACGCTCCGCCAGCGTCCAACTGACCATGGCCAGCTGTTGTCGCAGTCCAGGCGGTGGGAATGCTCCGGGATCCGCAGCTGCTCCCAGTTCCATGCCGTTGCGCAGCCAGGATCCCAATGACAGGGAGTGGATTGTGGTCAAGAAGTTCAACACGTAGGTGGAATGGAACTCGGAATGTAGATTTGATACTAAATTAACTGTTTTTTCGTTTCCTATAGCGCCTCCACGTGGCTGCACAACGTCCTCATCCTGCCCGGCAACTGTGTGGAGTTCTCGCTGGAAACAGCCTCACTTTATGCCCAGGATCCGCACAACAATCGCTATGGCTTCAAGTGCCTGGTGGTGGGCTATGACAATCCCACATCGGTGAGTCTCTGTCGGACTCCCTTGCCGTCTCTTTCTAATCCATGTCGTTCCCTCTCGCTCAGATCAATGCCAGCAACTCGTGTCTGATACGATTGGAACAGGAGTTGGCCTACCTAGGCGGCATGTGCAGTGCCAATCTGATGAAAAAGGAGCTCAATCTGCCAGGTGAGAGGATTAGAAGATTGTTCTTTAAGCACATCCATGTATCTACACAGAAAATCGATATGAAATGGGGTCAAATCTACCTTATTTTATATCAATAAAAAGCCGATATGATTTTTATCAAATTGATGATTTAAACATGTCAACATGATATTTTATCATATCAAATAAAATACCAAATGTAGTATTTTTTGAACAAATAATGTAAATTAAGATAAATCAAATCTTTATTCTTATCAAAATGATATAAATAACTCAATCTTTAAAAAATATAAAATTGACCAGAAAATATCAATCTGATCTTTTCAATTTCTATCAATCCCATTTACAACATCAGATGACAAGGACGTGGAGGACATGAGCGGCATTGAGGAGACCATTAACGCTCATCACACCCTGCTCTCTAAGGGATTCGCCCTATCCGAACCCCAGTTGACCGTGCACCAGGCCCTGGAATCGTATCTACCCATCGGGTGAGTTTCTCAAATCATATCATAAATTATTATCAATAATCCTGTATTTTTGATGTTATAAATGATCAAAAGTGTAATATATCCTAATAATAGAAAAGTGGATTTCTATAATGGTATAATAATTTCCTAGGAAAAAGTTTAGTTTTTAAATAATCAATGATTACTATAAAACAGAAGTCTGGCTTTAGATGTATTTATTCAATATATGTACGTATTTGATGGGATATGGCGAACCCACCTGGATATTTCTGGGCAAGATCCCAGCCTACATGCGACTATTTACATGGGCCACTTACAACTGACAAACATTACGAGTTATGCGTATAAGAAATTAATAATATGATATTTAACTAAGACTAACTGTAGGCTATGGTTTTGGTACAGCGAAAGGTCACGCATTGGTGGTTCCGTATGATGGGTGGTGGTAATGGTTACTCATCCTCCTGGTCCTCCTTTAACCACTCCACCACTCCGCTCCTCTAGCTTCATTCAGCTCTGTGTCTCTGCGGATAGAGGGTTCTATCCATCCATGTCTTTCCTTGGCGTCTACAAATCAGTCTTTAGCAGGCCAGCGTTCTCGATTTGGTATACGATCTGCGTTTCCTTGTAGGTGCGCGGCTCCGGCTGCACTACGTCCAGTTTGCGGCGCCTCCGCTTCTGCACCACTCGCCACCAGAGCAACAGGATCAGCAGGAGAAGCAGGAGTCCGAGGAGCACGCTACCCGAGATTATATAGGCCATATAGCTGCGTTCGCGACACTGATCGGTGATCAGCAATCGCAGTGGCACATAGGGATGGACTTCACCGCCGCCTCGTTCCGCCCCCGAGAAGGGCGGATGGAACATCAGCTGATCGCTGTGGAGCCGAAAGAAGTCCGCCCGTGGCAGCGGTGGCTCCACATTCCTGTCCAACTGCTCACAGCTCCAGGAGTTATCGTAGCGCAGGTCCCGAATACTGAGGGCGAAACTGCCATCGAAACGCAAAGGCTGGGGTGCAATCACCGCTGCTCCTCCTGCTCCACTGCCATCTGCCCGGGGTGGATCCGCTCCAGGACGAGAGCTACGCAGGCTGTTGTTGTGGAAGCGCAGCTCCAGATGCTCGCTCAACTGATACGAACGATGAACGGTGAGGCTGCGAAAGGCGATCTCACTGGTGGCCCCAAAGTCGTTGCCCCGGATATTCACCGCATCGCGGATCTGGGCCTCCAGCCACTCGCCATCCACGGACACAAAGTGATTGTCGCTCAGGCTGAGCTTGGATACAACTGTAAACGGGAGATTCGGGACATCTTATTAGTAAGATCTTTGGAAATCCCTGTCGTCAAAACACCTACGCTTGAAGGAGAAGGCATGGGAGTGGACCTCCTGGAACCGATTGCCCCGCAGACTCAGCTCGTTGGTGACCTCCAGCTCGTAGAAGGCTCGTGTGGGCAGATCGCCCAGGAACTGGCAGTTGGCAATGATCATCTGCTCCACGGCGAACTTCTTGAAGGCCTGCCAAACGAAATCGCAATATATAATATATCATAGATCATGGAGAATCCCTCGTCCACTCACCTGACTCTCGATGCGCTGAATGGTGACCCCGTCGAACTTGAGCAATATGGCACTATCCTTGGTGGTGGTGAACCCGAACGGTTTCATCAGCTCAATCCGTCCGCCCACAAACGAGATCTCCGCGATGTTGCCATTGATGGCATGCGATTCGATCAGCTTGAGGTTCGTCTGCTCGAACTCCACGATCAGAGCCTTGTTGCTGGCATAGCGCGGCACACTCAACGCGTACTCCCGGAGCACCAGCTGACCCACCTGGCGGAAGGTCACCTTCTGCAGGCCCATCGTATCCGCCAGCCGATTGGCCTCCACCACAAGGTCGCGACAATTGCGGATCTCCACCATGTCGACGCCTCCGTGCAGAGTGGGCAAAGTCATGGGCTGCAAAATAATATATAGTTACTATAACTTATAATTAAAAGTAAACAGTAGAGGGAATGAATTTCTAAGAAATGTTAGGTTTTTCGCTTACTAATTAAGCAATTAAGCCTGCTGATAAAAAAACGGTAATAAAATTGTTCTCAAACAATTGCTCATAGATATGATATAAACCTAATGTCAATGTTTCGCCAAAAATTTGTCATATCCTTTTGATGTTCCTATTTTTTTAAATTCCTATTTTAATTTTTAAAGGTAGAAAAGTAAAGAATTCACGATAAAAGTTCTTAGAACTACCTTTAAAATTTATTGTTCATATACTTTTGATGTATTACTCATAGATATGATAAGGAATTTGACGTATATCCTTGATATTTTTACATATTGATATTATTCTGGTATTATTTACATGTAAATGTAGAAAAGTAGACAATTTAAGTTAAAAGTTCTTACTCATAGATATTTTTCATATCCTTTTGATATTTTGGTTAGGGTATTTTGTATATTTTCGATGCATTTTTCGATATTTAAAAGCAGAAAAGTGAATAATTAAAGATACATATCAATGCAAAATGGTAATGATATTATTTTTACATTTTTCACTTCAAAAAACATTGTATATTTTTGCTAATGACTCACCTGGTCGGAGTTGTTGCAGTCGCAGGTGATGGTGGTGCCGTATTCCCCGCAGATCACCTTAGCCGGATCCGCCCTAACCGAATGGGGGAAGAGGACGAAGACGAGGAGGAGGAGGGGCAGGAGGAACCGTGTCCATGCCGTGGGATCCTTGAGATTTCTGATATTCCGCATGATTTCTCGACTGATCCGCCTTTGGCTAATTATTCACTCATATTAACTTGTGCTTTCCGCTCTCTCTCTCTTCGCCCACTCTATTCTTTGGCCCACTCTTTGTTCATTTTCTAGTCGTGTTTACCATCCGCTCCGTTTTGCACTGCTCTCCGCCGTAAGCGCTCCGTGGAAATGCTGATAAAGTCCGATTCGTTTCAGCGTTATCTTTGAAGGTGTTTCTTATCTATAGAATAGGTACACATACACATACATATGAGTTACACTTGTGTGAATTGCATTTGTGTTTCGAATTTCTGTTGACTTTGCGTGTGTGTGTGTGTGTTTTTTGAGCTCCATTCTCCCCCCTTTATAGCAGATAATACCGATAGTTGGCCCCTAACATTTCTAGCTCGAACTTCCTTTCGTGATTTTTGATATAAATATAATATTTATATCTTATTTTTGAACCAATTCCTAACGAAAAATAATTATATAATTTCCTAAAATTGGTAACTGAATAAATGGCTAAAACCATTTATACTAGTTTTTCAAAGTTACATCTTTAATGCTAAAGAAAATGCATTTAAATGCTTAAGGTGTGCACTGAAAAATATATATTTAAGATGAAACCCACACCAAAAATGAGTAAAATCTCACATTTATTTAAGTTTATTTATTTATTTATTTTAATTATTTATTTATTTTAATTATTTATATATTTTTATTTTTTTTTTTACAAAAATAAACTTGAGTTTAGCAAAGAACTTTTCTAGCTAGCAAGATACTCTAGCTAGATGTAGCTAGATGTCTTAAAAACTAAAAAATAAGATTAGACCAGCGATCGGTAGCGTCCTATTAGAAAAGCAAATTTAATTGTTCTGCCCATCCTCTGCCTCTCACGTATAATGTAGAACAGCGGTCTGCACACACACACTAAAGAGCTGTCCCGTGCAATTTACTCACACAAATATAAAACAAAATGTCATTGTATGTGTGTGCCGACCGCTGGATTAGAAAATGTAGTTTCTAGAGGAGATAAGTTGGCGTAAATTTCATGTCAGTAAATTTTCGTACGGTCTTCTCTATGGTTCCCTAGAGGGAATTCGTTTTTTTTTTTTCCGGTAACCGACTTACGATGATGCAAGGACGAGGATAGGCTATTACAATAATTCTGATTTCTTCTTAATACCATGTAAGTTTTTATTACTTGCAGATCTCTAACTTTAACTTGCTTTGTTAGAACATTATAAGAGGGAAGTTTTTAATTAATACTAAGTGATCGATTATATATTTTCATTTTTAAAAATTCCAGTTATAGTTCCAAATATTAAAAAAAACAGAAATTGGTACAACAGTTCTATCATAACATACTTCATAATTTCAAAAGTAAAATCCCAGTTCTATGATAAAAGAATGTTGCAAAACCGAGGCGAAAATTCAAGCTGTCCCCGAAATTGAGTGATCGATTACCGAACTCGAGGTGAAATTTCGACAAACTACTTTCGGCAGTTGAGAGTGTCGATCATAATCAGCTAACGCTATTGCCCAACGATCGCAAACACAGCACTTGCTCTTCAGGACGGGGATGTGGACGAGGGTCTAATTGAATCACAACACCCTCTCCAATTGTGATCGCCTCGGCAGTTTTCTCCTGCCCTCCTCCAATCACCGCTTCAGCCGTCTGTTAATTGAATTCTGAGGTCGAATAGCAAACACAGCGAATGGAAATGGAAATCTCTCTGGCCCTTGAAAACGGAGCCTTCGTCTGGGTATAGAGTTTTGAGTATTGAGTCTTCTGGTAGCCCCAACATGAGCAATTATGCTTTGTTATTTGTTTATGGCCATTTCATTTCATTTCCATTTCCATTTGTTTATAGAACTCAATTTGCGCGAGAGGAAATTTAGTCAGCGCCAGAGTCGGGTCTCCGTCTCCATCTCCATCTCAAGTGGCGGCTGTTAAAATATTTGCGCACAAGTCGAGGAATTTCGAATAGCCAGCACGAATGGACATTCCGGAGACTTCAAGTTGACCATCGCATACGTTTATGCCCAGTCTTTCATGAAAATGTACTCGTATCAACGTTTAAAATCGATATGTGCATGTAAATTTCTGGTTATGCAAAACCCATATCGTTTTTACATGAAATACTCATTTCGACCATATCAAAAGTTAAATTTGATATTACATAATGTAAAATCAATCAACGTTTCATATATAGTTTTTTTTGGGTGTAGGTTTTTCATTAGTTTTCTATGAAGATGTACTCGGATCAACGTTTAATTTACGATCACGAGTAATATTTTATTTTTACTGCACCATAATACAAGTTAAGTGTGTCTTCGACCTTTAGTTTTAACATTTTGTCCTTTTGAATGATAAGGTATATGGCCTTTTATAGTTGGTTAAGATAATGGAACTTATAGTTTACTATTTAATCTAGTTATCTTCCCTTATCCCATAATGGCTCCTTGTAATACCTACCCATAGAGTTGATAAAGTTATTTATACTCCCTGGGACGGGGCCATAGAATTCCGTATGTGTCGGAGACAACCCTTTGGGGCAATTGCCATTAAATCAAGTGATGTCCATTTGAGTGGACTTGCGCTTTGGAAATTGAATTAAAGCGCAATTGCATTTCCTGTCAAGTAAAGAGTCGCTCACACGCACATTTCAATCCGTAGAATCAGAACCGCAGGCACAGACCTCTTATGAACCCCCTCGAACTACGCCCCTGAGAAACTTCAATTACGCGTTGCCCAATTAGGGGGCAATTATGATATAAATAATTGGTATTACGTGGTAAAAATAATGCAGTTTAAGTTCTAGAACAATTTTAAACATTTTCATTTAATAAATAGTAACTTCCATAATTTTAAGACTGTCTAAAGTGGAAATATTGTATTTGCCTAAATAAGAACTTGCTCTTTTATTGATAAGACTTAAGATATCGAGTATAATATTAATAACTAATAACTAATCCAAAATTAAGTGATTAATATTGATCTGCTTTTTAACTAAATTTCTGGTTATGCAATACGCATATCGTTTTAACATGAATTACTCATTTAGAGCATATCGAATTTAAGGGGCCGCATATCAAGTTAACATTGATATTACATAATATAAAATCGATCTACGTTTCATATCGATCAAGATCTTAGCAATTATTTCGCAATCATAGCTTTTGAAATGCATTGTTGATTTTGGAATGTTTGTTCACCTCACTGCTGTTATTTCGGGCACAATTTTACATGTGTGCACATAATAATTAGCACATTTCATGGACTTGTAACCATTGACTTGAATTAATTCCAAAGCAAAGCACAACTAAGCGAATCGAAAGGCTGCACTGCAATAGGCCACCGTTGCACTCCGCCGATTATCTACCGATATCTTATCGCCGCTGTTTATCGATTGCGATAAGAGGGCGAATGAGTCAGAAGCGATTGCCACACCATTTGACTCAATTCTCGCAGGATGACACATGTGTGTTTGGGTAACAAGGGCTTGCACACGCATTACTCCATGCAGTTTACACGGCAGTGTGGAATTTATGGGTAATTTAATGACTAACTGGAGTATTTTTGACTGAGAAACAGTTGGAAATCAGTCATGGTGATAATTTGGGGGTTTAATGGGGGTTTATTTCCGTTTTCTCGACCGCATGTTAAAGTTAAAGTAGGCTTTAAAGGTTGCAGCCTTACTTTAAATTTTACATGGGGAATAATAATAGATAATAATTAATAAATAATCGAAATTAACAATAATAATCGGAAGAGTATCGATGTATTAAAAACAATACTTTATGAGTTATCGATTTTCAAACCAAAAGTATATAATTTTTATACTTTTAAATTTTTTGGGTATTTAATTATTTATTTTATTAGAAATAGTTCACTAAAAGGAATGTTATTTTAATATCTCTATGCCAAGTTATTTTCTAGAAAAATCAGTAGATTCAGTTCAAAAACAGAAAAAAGAGAACAGAAACAGTGAAATATTGACCCTGACCCTTTTTCGACGGAATATTTTCTCTTTAAAGATGGGCAATTAAAAATGAACTACAAGCTTTCCAGCGATTTAGCAAATCTTATCTGTTGCAAAATTGTCAACGACTTTCTTCCCAAGTTTCGGAATTTGTTCAAAAAAGCAATTCTACCGCAAAAGCTCGTTTAGTCAAAGGTCCAACCACTTTGAAAGCGAAAATGGTGTAGTAGAATGCTTAGGGCACTTGGCGGGGTTAATGTTTTTAGTCTGTTGTGCTGCTGCTCTTTGCTTTCTACTACTTGAAATTCGTGCAGTTGTTTCGGTTACCATACACTTGGCACAAATTTCGATCAACCTTTCACAACATTGACTTTGGCCTTGTTTGCAGCAGAACTTCTTTACACACAAAAACATGTTACATGTTACCGTAAAATCGATATGGCCATGTAATTTTCAGGTCATGCAATACCCATATCGTTTTTTACATGAAGTAGTCTTTTCGACCAGGTCAAATTTACCTGGCCATATATCAAATTAAAATTTATCTTAAATAATGTAAAATTGATCTACGTTTCATATCGATTTTTTTTTGGGTGTAGGTTTAATCGCCAGCAAATTTAAATTATATGGTCTTGAAACTAAGAAAGAGAGTATATCTTAAATGTTAGTTCTTATTCGAGGATTTTTTAGAATTTAATGCCAATCTAAAAATGGTCAGGCTTTTGAAGTTTTTTTTTGGAAATTCTAGTATTCGAAGTTTGAAAAACTATACTTTAAAAATATTTCAAAAAAAATGTAATGAAAAGTTCAAAAATTCTTGATTTTGCATTATTCTGGCTTAGAATTTGTAGATCAGTTTTCTAGTTTTCAAGATTGTTTTTCTATAGACTTCACTGTACGGCGGAAACAAATAACTCTTTGTAACATTGACTTTTGGGGTTGGACTTTTTGCCGTTCCGAAAACGTTTTAATGCCAAAAGCAAACTAAAAACAGATTTTTATTTCACGTTTGCTTTTCTCCGTCGTCATTTAACCTTGAAATATCGAAATACAATGATGA
The DNA here is from genome assembly GCA_035046095.1 of Drosophila pseudotakahashii. Taxonomy (NCBI): domain Eukaryota; kingdom Metazoa; phylum Arthropoda; class Insecta; order Diptera; family Drosophilidae; genus Drosophila; species Drosophila pseudotakahashii. The sequence continues at coordinate 8,272,797 of JAWNOE010000105.1, read as the reverse complement.
CGGGCAGCGGACATAATGGATATGGATATATGGCAAGGTGTCTGCCAATTTGTATTATATATATTTGATTTTATTTAGCAAGGGGGCGTCGTTGCTGCTCACAAATATACACTGCTAATTTAAATTCCCCGGGGGGAATGGCAAAAAACAAAAACACAAAAAACAAGAAAAAGATATCGAAAAGCAGAGAGATTTTGAATTCTTGTTTGGGCCTTTGATTTGTTTTGTTTGGATGCGTGGGCTGGTGATCATGATCACCAAGAATAAGAAGGAGAAGAGAACAACGTGAGAGAGCGAAGAATTAGAATTCTTCTTCTCTGTTTGTTTGAATTCTTTTTTTTTTAGCTTTTCACAGCATTTTTGCAAGGCAAACGATTTTTCCTTCTCTCCCTATTAGTGTTTTTTTATTACTTTGAACTTTATGGCGGTTCCAGAAATGCACACTTACACACACGCAGATTTTCAACACATATGGAAAAATATAGACACACTCAAAAAAAAAAAAAAGCTAACCTTATCCGCAAATTGCCCAAGTAAATATTCGCATTTATTTATATTAACAGTAAATATTGAAAACACGCGAGCGGTCAGGCGGTTCTAGTTCGGTAGCCTCGTTTTCGTTGGTCGCCCAACCGGCGTAAGCGCGTCCGAATGACAAACTGAGCGCCAAACCGTCGACCGCTGAACGCCGAACACCAACCGCCAACCGCCTGGCGCGAATAACCAATCCGTGTCCACAAATCAGTGATGAAAGATTGGCTTTTATTTTATGAGAATTATTTAAAATACAAATTATATTTATTTCTTACTACTTTAAAACGCTTTAACAAATAGTTATATTTTTTTTTTAATATTTTAAAGTATTTTATATTTAAATAGGCGATTTTAAAAATTTGACTAAGAAAAGGCCAAATTTGGAATAAAACTCTTTAAAATTTTATATGACAAAAAAAAAAAGTAATAACAAATAGAAAATTTAACTGCGATCCAAATTACAATATATGCGTTTTCAAGTAAGTTAAGTATAACTTGTGCAACTAGTCTAGTTTTCAAAACCTATGAGCGTATATAGCCTTTTTTTCTAGCTTATATCCCGCCATTTCTCGTCTGACATCACTGTCGGGTAATCTCTCTTTTGAGTTTTTGACGTGCATTTTTTTGCCGCTCTCTCTTGCTCTCTTCTTGAGCGGTTTTTGATCTAAACGAGCGCCACTTTGGCTGCGGAGATTTAGCGGCAGCGTCTCTCAAACGATCGCAAGCTCAAAAAACTGAAACTAAAAAAAATTACAAAGAGGTGAAGAATTTTTGCGTTTATTACCTGCACATGGAAAAATTATCACGAAAATTATCACATTATTACATTTTAAAAGAAATTTGAGATTGAATTTGATAAGGTATTAGAAATTTTTGAAAACTAATTTAAAAAACTATATTTATTATATTTTTATTTGTTTGTTTTTAATTTTTTTTGTATTAAATTTATTTATTAATTTTTTTTTAATCTCAAGAAAATAAAAAAAAATTAATAAATAAATTTAATAAAAAAAAATTAAAATCTCAAGAAAATAAAAAAAAATTAATAGTTAAATATTCAATTCTAAGCCTCCTTAAATAATCTTTACTAAAACTCCAAATTTCTTATATTTAGGGTGTGTTTTCAATATTTATTACAAGTATTCGTAATTTCTTTCTGTGCACTTGCCCTTTAGTTTTGCTTGGTGTATGTCAAGTTGAAGTTGAACATGGATTTTTTAATTTAAATCTGTATCTGAATTTCTTGCGCGGCGCTTAATTGAACGATGCCACGCATCGCTTGACACTTGCCGCTTTCAGAAAGCCCCCGCAAAAACCCGAGTAGAAAGATGGGGCTAAAGAGGAGCGGCGAGGAAAGGAGTGGAGTGGTGAAAACGGAAAGAAGGAGGAGGAGGTGGACAGTTGATCAACACAAATCAAATCACATTTACTTCGGGGCAAACGCAAACATGGAGCACTTAGCGGTGGGCTTTCTAAGAGCCAAACTATGTAAATATGTAAAGACTTATGAGCAGGCTCTTCAGATCATTCGGTCTTACAAGAGCCCCCGGGAAACCTCTTCAGATCCCGAGTACAGTTGAGCTGCAGACCACCCAATATTTTTTTAAGGAACCCTGAACTTACCAGGTTAATCTCTCTAGAAATCGATAGTAAGTAGTCCTATTGTAGTTTCTGGAACCTTCGGTGAGCTGAACTCATTCTTATCGCTAAAAATAATAGACCGGCAAATTGAGCATTTCATATTTATGGCTTTTTGAGTGATTGTACATATTTAAAAGCGTCGATAAGCACGTCATTTACCTTGTAAAAACGGAGGGGCTGGAAGTACTTGGGTCATAAATATCCCTATTCCATTTGAATGATTTATACTGATTTTTACAAACGCATTTCTTTTCAAGTGCACTGCAAAATATAAACGGAAAAAAATACAAAAGGTGTCTAAAGTTATGCAATGAAATTATCAGACCTCTGAAATTAAAATAAATTGTTGCATACTTTTAGACACCTTTGTTAGTGATTTTGGTAATACAATAATTTCGGAAAATTTAAATAAGTCTCTTATAAATGTACATATGTGTAGCTATAATCGCCCAATTAGATTGGAATTCAAGATATTTTCTCGCAGTGCCCCCAGTTTGTTTTGGCCCCTGCAGAGAGATGTGAGCCAAGCGATCAGGCCGATCAAACTGACCGAGCGCCCGCCTGACTTACTGACCATATATGCACATTAATAACTCGAAAAGGCTTTTAGAACGCATTTGCATGGCAGCCGCTGCAGCAACAACATTTAATTTGCAACAAAAACAGCTCGCCGATCGCGCTTGCAAATCAAGTTAAACAACATTTCAAAATGCAATTTCAGCACAGCTTTAGCACACCCGCCTGGCATTTTGCTTTGACTTTGTCTCAGCGATTCAATTTTATTTTCTTTTTTCCACTTTTGTTTATGGCCAGACATACAGCTGAAAAAAAAACAAAAACAGCTGTGTAAGCCAATAGCGATTAATATTTATGTCTCATGCGCCAGCGTTTTGTTGAAGTAACCGAGAAATCGGCCATTTGATATGCCACCCTGTTGATAAGAATCGGAGAAATGCGATCTATGGTTTGTTTATATTACCACTTGGGCTTTAGTCACTCCGAAGTGTTCCGGGAATTTTCAAATAATAATCAGTTGTGCTTAAAAGTATGCAATACATTTTTGAAAACTATAATCTGTATTTTAGATTTACAATCCCCTAGTGAAAAGTATTCCCCTATAACTCAGTTCTTCAGACAGATAACATGTTTAAATATTAAATTAAAAAAAATAATATAAATAGATTTATTTAACAAGGAGTAATATATCCTTGTTTATAGGGACTTAAGATATAATGTAATATTAAAAAACCTTATGTAACTCATCTTTCGAAGATTTGGATAAAATACTCAAAGTAAGTCAATCAATTTATGTGAATTTCGAGCTAGAAAATTTCTGAATTATACATTTTCAACAAATGGCATTACTTGGATTTATCGGACCCCCCGAAATAAATAAGATCTGCAGACAATGAGTCAGTCGAGCGGTCTGCTAGGACTCGTTTATTTATAAGTAAATTTATAATCACTTAATCTAGCTTACGATATCATTCCTCTCGATCGGTTCTATCTAGCTATATCTACATATACGTAGCTCTGTCCCCAGCTCTTCGCATATCCAGAGAAACTGTATGAATATCACAAAGTGTTTTCGTTTTTTGTTTTGGACTCAAGAGCTAGAGCTTGAAAAGATATCGACAGTTTGCTATATCTCGATATTTAATATGAGTGTTTCCTTGAAAACATATTATCGAATCGATATTGTGAAAATATCGAAAATATCGATAAGTTTCAAGCTCTACTGCTGGCAGGTGTTTTTCTCTTTTTTTTTTGTTTTGTTGTGGGTGGTGGGTGGCAGGTGTTGTGACAGTTGTGGCAGATATATATGGGGTATATATATATATATATATATATATATATATATATATACCGGTGTTCTGCATACTTTTAGGCATCCGCATAGTCGATCACATCGGCAATTTGGACGGTCACATCGCTGCCGCCGGAGTGATCCGATCCGGAGTCCATGTGCTCCATGGCTGCCAAACTGGCGGCTCCGTCGAGGCACTCGAAGCTGCGTCTTCGCTCCCGGTGACCTCCTGGGTGACCTCCTCGGTGAGCCTGCGACCTGTGGCTCTGACTGTACGCCGGCGGCGGTTGGACCGGCAGGATCTGCAGGATTTGTCTTTGGTTACGTGCTGAGGTCAGCTGATTGGGATGGAATTGTGGCGAGTTCTGGAGCGCCTGCCTCAGATCCTTGACAGCCCTCGGTGCTGTGGTCGCATTCTGTTGTCCCTGTGCCGGCGATGGGAGTGCCCCCGAGGGCGGTCGGCTGGTGGGCGTGGCACTCGGTGTCGATCGCCAAACGGGCGTCGCATAACTGGCCGTCGTCGCTGGCTGTTGTGAAGATTGTGAGGTTTGTGGGGGCGTGAGGATGCGCATGGGCGTGGCATACTGATAGGCAGGCGGCATGTCGTTCGCATCTGTAAAACATAAATAAATCATTTAGAACTTTTTCAACTAAGGGTTTCACTTTTAGAATCCAAGTTATATACATGGTAAACACATAAAATATATCCAGTTACATAAAAAGTTAAAACTTTAAGCTAGAGCTTGAAAAATATCGACAGTTTGGTATTTCTCAATCATTAATTCTGATTTTTTTCTTGAAAACATCTATAGAATCGAATCATTATTGTGAAAATATTGATCATTTTCAAGCTCTATTATAAAAAGGTTTATCGATACATCGGTATTATCGAATCATTATTGTGAAAATATCGAAAATATCGATAATTTTCCAGCTCTATTATAAACCTTTTTAAAAAAAAAGTTTATAACTTTAGAATGCAAGATAGTTTGTCAGTATACATATAGACTATATATAGCTAAAATAGATCTGGTTAGATTTACAAACTACAAAAAGACAGAGTACATACACCAAACATTTTATAGAATCCATCACCATGTTTTTAGAATTTTAAACTACGTTTTGTTTTTAGTACCTTTGTGGATAAATGCGTTCCGCATTTTCCGTTGCCATTGTGTTTGTGAACCGAATCCTGCCAGTCAATTGTGTGTGTGTGTGTGTTTTTTTTTTTTGGGGTATACAATAATTTTTGGGTGCTATATATCTACGTGCATGTGCGTAATTAAAGTGGAAAAACACTTGCAAAAAAAAAAAACATTTAAATATCGTGGGTTTTATATATATATAGATAGTGCTTAATGTAAAGTTTATGGAATATATTTCTTCTCCATATGGATTGCATATGTTTCCATGGTATTCGTGTTATTTTACAAGTTATATAGATATATATACATATAGTTGGGTTCGAATCTCTTTTTTTTTTCTTTGATAAAATGCTTATAGTTCCGATATAGTTCTCCATCGCAGCTCCAGACCCAATTATACATATCGTGGGACTCTCATAATTTTAATAAATACAAAAACCAGTCTACACACGTAGTTATAAGTACAATTAGGATCAGGGTGTTATATACAATTCACGGTAGCTTCTCGGTTAGCCCAACCAAACAGAAAAGAAAAAGGGGTAGGACTAACTAAGACATTCGGTTGGGATGCGGAAGTAGGGGTCGGATCGGGCTGGGAGCCATCGAACCATCCCGACGGCCATAGGGAATGCCGTACTTACTCGTCGCATTGAACGGCTCCGAGTAGGTGTCCTCGACGGGATGCAGCGGCGATGAGTAGTCGCCGCAGATGAGGAGGCGCTGCTGGTCGGGCTCCTGGTAGATGGGCTCATCCTCGAAGCCGCCGCCCTCGCTGGGACTGGGACTGGGTGCACTGGGCGGCGGCTGTGGAGCACCGGTGCCACAGGCACTGGTCGCATAGGCCCCGTCCATCGATGGACTTACATCCAGGTGACTCTGCGAGATGTGCTTCAGCAGCAGGCTCTCGATCATCGACGAACTCTTGGGCATATTGTCGAGGACGAAGAAGGTCCGCTTGTAGCACTCCTTCTTGCTCAGCCGCCCTTGGATCAGTTTCAGGACGCCCTTCCTGGTGGCATCGCCATCGGGCAGGGCCATGGCATTCTGACGCAGCTGATCCCGTATATCCTCCTCCATCGAGCATTTATCGTTGGCATTGCCCTCTCCGCCGCCGCCGCCGCCGCCACTTCGCCAGCACCTGGCCACCACCAGGACAACGGCAGCAAAGACCAGAAAGACCGACACAATTAGGCCCGCTATCCACGTGATATCCGTCTTGATCGACTCACTGGCCGCCTTCGTCACCCATTGGCCGGCAGTGCAGTACTTCGTCACGTTTCCACCACACGCCTCGTTCACAAAGCGTCGCACATCCGTGCTGGTGGCATTGATGCAACCGTCCTGGGGCTCCGTCACCCGGCACATCACCTCCGATTCCAGATCGTGATCGGTGAGATCCGCTAGCCAGGCCCTGGCGTTGCAGGAGCACTCGTTGCCCACGCGCACCTGGTGGATGCGACAGGTGAAATTCAGGCTGCCCGGTTGCGGATTCTTCAGGATGTTGTTGCGGAAGCTGCAGTTGGAGGAGCCAATGTTCAGCTCGCATCGTCCGTAGTCGTCGAACTGATTGTTCTCGATCTCCACATGGTCGGCCTGGCTGACACTCAACCAATTGGCCTCCACCTGGGTCATCAAATTGTTGCGAATGAACAGGCTAACGGCGGCTATTTGGATGGCATTCGAACAGATCCTTTTGATTCTGTGGGGGTTAAAAGGGGATTTGTTGAATTAGTTGGTGTAAATGAGGTAGGGTTGTGAAAACATCCATATCGATTTTATCGATATTATCGATACTATCGAAAATTAGAAAAAATACACAAAAATAACTAAAACCAGGAAAAACTCATAAGAAAATTTAATTTGAATTTAAAATTCAATAATAAATGTTATAAAAACACAAAATTTTAACATTTTACTGAATTTAAAGAGATACGGAATTTAGTGTTCTGTACACTTTACCCATAAATACTTGTTTATTATTTAATTTAATTATTTCGCTGAGCAATACTATCGATAATGGTATCAAACCATCGGTGTTTCACTAACTTTAAAACAATCGATATAATCGATAAAGTTATCGTTCGTATTACCAACCCTGAAGTGAGGTTATGCAATCGATAAGTAAATCCAACTCACGTGTTATTCGACATAATCATGGTGGTGATGCCGCTCTGGCTGATCGCCTGGCCCTCAATCGTGCCGATCACCGTGTCCAGAATGGCCACCTTGTCGCTGTGCAGCTTGTTGGTCAGCGCCTGCGACTCGATGGTCGCAATGCGACAGCCCTCGATGTTCAGCTCCTTGATGCTGGTCACATCGAAGGCGTTGCTCATGATCGTGTCAATTGTGGAGTGCAGCAGACTGACCTTGCCCATGGACACACCAAAGATGCCCAGCTGGATGATGTGCGAGTTCTCCACGCGTAGCTGTGAAATGGATTGATTAACGATTAATATCGGATAATATATAATGGCTCTCTCTCACTCACATTTATGCCATATGTGGGATTGCCGGGATTAAAGGCGTTCTTCATCAGATCCAGCTGTCCGATATTCCTGAAGGCGCAGTCCAGATTGGTCATCTGAAGGGCATTGGGGAAGACGGTCAGCTGGTCGACATTCTCCACCAGCAGCTTGTACTCCGCACCTAGAGTTTTGGGATGGTATGATTAGTAGTTAAGTGAAGTTAAATCCCTCTCGAGAATCTCTTACCTGTGAGGAACTTGTCGCGGAGAAAAACCCTCGAAATATTCACTATTTCAATGCTGGGATAGCCACCTTTGTTGTGGCTGAACGCATTGCTGGTTATCTCCACCTGGTCATCCCTCCTCACTCCGATCAAGCCGATGTAGTTCACCTGGTTGTCACGGAAGAAGTTCTCGGACAACACGAACTGGGTGCCAGCAATCAGTCGCACCTCAATGTACTTAATGTTCAGCGGCACCATGTATTTATCATTGAATTCATTTGAAAGCTGTGGAGGATATATAAAAAAGAACAATTAGATATGGAGATATAGGTTATTATAATATGTATTTAAATGTAAGCGCTGGAAATAAAACCGGAAAGACACCAGGCGATCTTGATATATAACAAGCAAATAAGAATGAATTTAGACATATCGTTTTGATATGGATAAAGGTTATATTTACCTTATTTTACGTTACTGGTTCAAAAAATACTACATTTGGTATTTTAAACTAGTATATTTATAATTTTTATAAAATAATAACTGATATGATTGAATATCTTATTGATATGCAATGTTATCATAATGATATGAAATAAGGTTGAATTTAGCCCTATCTCTGTGTTCTCTAAAAATGTTTAAGAATGATTTGGGATAAAAACACATAGATATGAATTCTGGACGACACAAGAAGCCAGTTTAAAAGTAAGCATTCAGTGCAATTTACTATGGCTTTCAAGAAATATACATAAATCAAGTTATTTAGCACTTCTTTTGGCACAAATGACTCAGAAATTCATAGGCTGTTAAGCACACAGTATTTTTTGTTTGTTTGTAAGAGGGAAACTGGGAGTTGCCAGACACTTGCCGCAGTTGCAATTTCTTTTATTTCTGATGTTGCTGCTGTGGAGTTGCTGTTGCCGGGGGTCTGTGACGCTTGACTTACATTTCTTGCGGTCTGTATCCCTCACTCTTGTGTTATTTTTAAACGCAGTGTCTGCGACAGCAACAATAGGAGATGCAGCAACAGCAACAGCGACAGCGACAGCAGCAACATCTGACGACGACGACGACAACAACGGCAACTTGACCGCAACGTTCATTGCTCCATTGAGGAACCCCAACTGGAACTCGAACTCAAACTCGAACCATCACCCGAGGGTGCAATTTTCTCATTAAATTAAGTGAAAATAGTTGCAATGGATGACGACGAGATGTCCACTCCACTCCACCAATCCACCACATACGGCCGCTAATGACGCTGATGATCTTGTTGTTGATCACGTTGAAGTGCCCAAGATCTTCCTCATTGCGTTAATGAATCCGGATTACCGTGGTGGCCCTAGAGTGAATGGAAAGCCGAGCATTTCTCAAGATATCCCAGGGTTTCACAGATTTCTTTTAAATATGAAAACACAGTAGATTTCCGATTATCATAGATCATCTAGAAGTGATTTTGTTATACTGAGATTTAAGAACTGAAATCTTTACCTATAAGGTTAAACTTTAAAACCATAATGGTTTGGTATCCAAATGATTATTATAGATTATTTTTGATGGATATATTTTAAGAAAATGAAATATATCTGTATTTTGTATGTATTGCCTAGCAATATTCATGATTCGACCTTTTGTCGATCGCTTTTAAGCTGATTGTTTGCTTTTGGACGACTTATTATGTCTGACTGTTGTGTTTCAATTTTGTTTGATTTGTGACTGACTCACCATTGATTCACACTGACCAGTTTCGATATTCTTATCGCCACCGAGCTGCTGATAATTTACAGACAAGCTGAGACTTTAAACTTTGCTTACACTGCTGGCAAAATGCAGACTTGCAATAAATAAAGCCAGCAAAAAAAACAAAGAATATCATAAGTAATGTATCGTTATAAAGTACCCACTCCAATCCAAAATAGTTGAAAGAAAAGCAAAAGAAAAATATAAAATATAAATGAACAAAAATTGTATCCATAAAAAACAGTTATTTATTTTTCCTCTATGTAATTTTAGTAATGCTACTAACTGATATATCTGATTTGATATGTACATTAAGCACTCAACATTGGTAATTCTTGTAAGTTCACGTTTCGGCATTCCATGAAGTTTTGCAATTTCAAGGGCACTTAATACACATATGTACTTATGCATACATAAGTGTCAAATGTAAGTTTTCTTTAGTTTCGAGTTTTTGTATGGTTCATTGCAAGTATCACCCTTTTGGGGGCGTAGGTGCCTACGTGCCTTTGATATAGACACCATACCTTTACCTTTTTTGCGCCACTGTGTATACTTTTGATATTATTTCACCACAGGTGACCAATTTTTATCAATGAGTACAGATGTTTTTCCTGGAATTGGTTTGACTTTCTTATGTTATCTGGAATTTGAAATTCCTTATACAAAGCAATGGAATCCAGTCATTCTATAATTGGAAAATTTTTTTCTATTGATATTTTATTTGAAAAAATATAAAAAGTTAAGGTCAACTAATTGTTATATTAATGTATATGTCAGTTTTAAAAATTTTATTTTAGTTATAAGATGGTTTTTTTTCGTTCTTGAATGAAACGTGTAAGATATACCCATATAAAAGTAGAGCTTGAAAAAATATCGGCAGTTAGCTATTTCTCGATATTTCATTTCAGTTTTCCCTTAAAAACAGCGATATTATCGAATTGTCAAAATATCGAAAATATCGATCATTTTCCAGATCTATCGAAAAGTGTATAAACACTTCGGCCTCTCGGTTTTCCCGTTGGCGTAAATCAAATTTGTCATTTCTGTCGTCTTCGCAGTTGCCATAATAATGGTATAATGGTAAAGAAAAAGGAGGGGAGGGGACGGCATCGTAATTATAATGCACGACTCGATCTGGAAAAGTCTGGCCACCTGCTCTTCCGTCTGGCCTCGTTGTCGTTGGTGCCTTGTGGGTTCAATGTCTTTGGATCTGAACCTGAATCTGGATCTTTAGCCCACAGCTGCAGTGGCTTTATCCCTCTTTCGCTGGCCTCTTCTTGCCGAGATTTGTTTTTTTATATCTTAGACCCCTTTCCTTCCTGCCAAACCCCCCCCCCCCCTCCCCGTGTTTTTTTTCTCGGTCTGTTTGTTACACGCCTTTGGGCGCAATTTCTTTCAATTGCTCCAGTTTCTCGCTCTTTTCTCCTCTTAAAGAGGAAGTCTCAATTACGTGTGAGTTTTAATTTGCTTGTTTGTCTGACAGACAGTTTTTCCACCCTCTTTCCTCCCCCTTTTTTTTTACTTCTTCCATTTTTCCGACGGTTTCAAGTTTATGGGAACCATCAGTCGACAAGGAAAACAAACAAAATTGTGGCCAAAATGTCTGAAAAGTTTATGAAGTTTCATCTCGTCAGCAGATTTATATATATGTATACCTATATTTTAATACACATATGGCTTAAACAAAAATGAGTCATAAATTTCATATAAAAATGCAAAATAAACTGATATGATAATGGTGTTTTTAGCCTTTCCAAATAATTGGGGTACTCAGAAAATCCAAGTATAAATACAAAATGTTTACCCAAAAAAAAAAACATACCTGAGATCATTCTAATTCCCGGGAAATTAGTCACCTGAGTTTTGTCTTTTTTGGTACAAAATCATTATATTTTAATATATATTATAAGAAAATATTTTAAGAATACCCAAAAATTTTAAAGAACAAATTACCCCTATTTTGTATGTATAGTAATCACTATTATAAGTACTTCTATTATTATTACTAATCTTATGATGTTTTTCTCACTGTGTGGCTATAGGCTATATATTGAGATCTAGGCTCTATATATAGAACCTCTCATTTACTGATCTCCGGGCGCTTTTCTCCAAAAGATTCCGATTCCGCTCACGATTTTCACATTTTCCGGACATTTTTCGTCGGCGACAACTTTAGGCTTTATATATATATATTTTTGGAACGGAGTCATATAGTATGGAGTATAGAGGCTGGAGTCTGGAGGTTGGAGGCCGATCGGGGGGCGTGGCAGACAAGCGGAAATAGCTGCCGTCGCCTGGGTGGAAGTGCCAAAAGCAACAACAGAACATAAATAACCAAACAAAGCCAATTAAAAATAAATTATGATCCACCTCTCGCTCTCTTTTTGGTATCTGTATATCTGTAAATATACATACATCTCTTTTATAAATTTTATGAGCCAGGGAAATGGGAAAACTAAGACGCGAAATTCAAACGGCATGCTGGTCACATGGGCGACAAATCGGGGAATCGGAAAATCGGAAAAGGACTTTCCCAATCTATTTCCCACACACACAAGAGCCCCTGTGGCGAATGGATCATCTGGAATCGCTGCACTATCGGCATCTTCAAGATAATAATGCTGCCTCGACACGTTCGGATGGGAAATGACTACGTGACTTTCTGCAGAGAATTCCTCATGTGGTTCTTTTCTCTCTATGCTTTTCTCCAATTCGTAATTCTGACCAGATAAGCCATTCTGGCTGTAAGTACGCAGAAAATTAAAACTGCGATTACATGGGACTCGACCACAAAACAGTTGTCGAGCGATAAGAAAAGTGAAAATGGTCTTTCAAACCGCCAATCACAAAGCACTTTCCCAGTTTACTATCTGCCTTCTCATAACATTAAGTAATGGGTAAGGCAAGATAGAAACAGAAGTTTGCAATAAACAAATGTACATATATTGGATATACGAATCTGCAGTCCTCTGAAGTGCGGAAAACTTGTAAAACTCTCCTCAATGAAAATGTACTGCGGAAATGTTTATTCGGTCTGTTGGCACTGAAATATCTTTCTGTATACAAAATCCAACGATTTATGTAGACGAAGAACAACATTTACCCACAAAACTAACTAACAGGCAAATATTATTCCTTTTGGCCACTATGAAAATACATACATTTTGTAAATGGAAATGAAAATGGAAAAATCAATTTTCTTTCGGCTTTTCAAGTAAACTAACTTTGTTTATGCCAAAGCGAGGGATTAACTATTAGTTATCGCAGTAAAATGTTTTCGGAATATTACAAATATTATTATAAAGTTATAAATTAGTTGGTTCTAAAAAATTATAAAATATTTGTATTTATATAAATAAATCCGTTATTACAAAAACAATTTGTAATGATCCCAAAAATGTGATATCGTATATCGCCTGCTTTTTCCATACACCCAAAAAAAAAATCGATATGAAACGTAGATCAATTTTACATTATTTAAGATCAATTTTAATTTGATATGTGGCCGGGTAAATTTGACCTATTTGAAAAGAGTACTTCATGTAAATACGATATGGGTTTTGCATGACCTGAAATTTACATGGTCATATCGATTTTACGGTAACATGTAAGTAAACCATCCCAAATGGTTTATGTTTGTGTGGTTTATTGGATTCCCGGTTTATAGTTCACAGATTTGAGTCATGTGCAGCCATATTATGTACACACATCGGATTGCATATGCTGGGGTAAATGTTTCTGTTACCATTTCCATATCCATTTGCATATCAAAGTGGAAAACGGGGTGCGTTATATACACAATCGAAAGTTGTTTACCGATTAGCGGAATTATTGGCAAAATAAAAACGAATGCAATGCATACGAATTTTCCGACGGCGCCTCTCTATCTCTTCACCTCACTTAATCCCTCTGTATCTACATATATATCTTTTCCAGATTTTCCAGCCACCTCCTGGGGCGCTGTCTTCTGATTTTCTTTCCTCACTTCTGTGGCCCACCTCACTGCATTCACATTCACATTCACACTCCTCTTTCCTCTTTTCTTCCTCTTAGTCGCACTTTGTTGTTGTTTTGTGGAACGAGCATTCAATTTGTGGCAATTGATGGATTTTTAGCAGCTCACAGCCATAACATTTGGTCCCAAGTAGTTTAAGTAGCCATTCGAAATGGGAATTTAAGTAGGCGCATTCCACTAAAACAGAAACACTCGAAACGCCACGAAACCCATCCCCACCCCCCCTCCTATTCCCTGTTTTCCCCTGCAGTGGAAGAAATTTTTGATATTTTTTGGTAAAAGATTCAGTTAGATTCGATTTTTCCTAAAGATACTAAGTAAAGATAAAGTAGAAAAAGTTTTAATATTTACTATCACAAAGTTATAAAATGTTCGGTTAATATTATTTCAGTTCTAAAAGAAGGGTAAGATCATGACCTTCTTTAAAACAAAGTTATCATTTAATAATTACTTTTAAGCCATTAAAATCTATATCTATTTAGGATCTAATATCCTCTTACTTTAAGTATCTCTTGACGTTTTTTCCCGGTGTTTTCCACACCCAAAAATAAATCGATATGAAACGTAGATCAATTTTATATTATTTAAGATCAATTTTAATTTGATATGTGGCCAGGTAAATTTAAACTGGTCGAAAAGAGTACTTCATGTAAATACGATATGGGTTTTGCATGATCTGAAAATTACATGGGCATATCAATTTTACGGTAACATGCTTTTTTTCTTGTTGCTGCCGACACTATATAAGGGATCTTCTTGGCTTATTACTGTCAATCTATAGATTCCAATGGGGGATGGGTAGGAAAAGTGGGTGGAATGCATTTCCACTTGGCTTTGTTGCCCATCCGTTTTCGGTTTTCATTTCGCTTTCTGTGTTTCTCGTTTCGGCTTCTCTTTCGGTTTTCGATAGTCTGAAAGTCCACTTTGCACATAGAAAACAGAACTGCAGGCCCACGCAGCAAATAAATAAAATTCTGTATCTACAAGATGACGACACATGCGGCGCACAAACAGTCACTCAATCGCTCACAAAGAAAAGATAAGTGGCGGGGTGAAGGGGAAAAGGGGGAGGGGGGTGGAAAAGGGGGTGGGGGAAAAAGTGTCACCCACATCCGCTGGAAAAAGCATCTAAGTTCACTCAATTACTGAGGAAGTGCAGAATTCAATGACTTCGAAAACGATAGGAGATATGTAGGCATATGTCTGCATCTAATATAGAATTCGGAGAGATATTTTTGGTCAAAGCGAAGAAAACAAATGTCTTATATCTTCTACATATGTACACATTGTATACATATCTTTCGACAATATATACGTAAAGCATTTCGATTATTGATTACTGATTTATGAATAGAAATGGCTTTTAGTTCTTGGAACTGCAGTCTGATTTGCTTTATAAACATATGGGGATAATAAATAAAGGCAAACAGTTTCAGTTTGTGTGTAAAGTGGTATTAACTTCCATACATATATGGTTCAAATAATTGAAATGACCTTGATATTTCTGTTAATCAAAGTTCTTTAAAGCTATATTCAATTGAAATTGCCCAGTAGAACACTAAGTGCTTGCGACGGCTGATCTATGTGTGCATATTAATTAAAGCATTATTCATTTCAGTTTTTTCTTATCTGGGTGGAAATTCAATTCTAATTAGCAATCACTTGCGTTTTCAATATGATCTGTAGTTAAAGAATGGCTTTTGTATTTCTGTTATCTCTAAATAATAAATGTATTTTGTCTTGTAAATAATATATTAATATTATATAGTTTCTAAAAAGAAAGATAATTTAAGTCCAAGTTTTTAACTATTTATATATTATATTTCATTCCCAGAAGATTTAAAGTTTTAAGGTTTTTAAAGGTTTTTTAGAATATTTTTATTATCATATATGTAGGTCTAAGACTGATATACAAAATATTTGGTAATATATCGTGTTTATAGTTAATGATATTCCTGTTAGATAGTTCCTGAAAAGATAGATCATTTAAGAGCAAGTTGTTCATTATTCCCAGAAGATTTTTTATCAAAGGTTCTTTCTTTTTTTAGAATATTTTTATTATCATATAGGTCTAAAACTGATATACTGATAATATGATAATATTTGGTAATAGATCATATTTATAGTTAATGTGCTAGCTGTTTTTATGTTTTTTTTATCATATAGGTTTGGTGATGGATAATATTATAGACATAAACCCCAAAGTGATAAAGATTGATATCTAGTGGCTGATAAAATCCGAAACTTATGTATTCTATAAGAATACGATTCTGGGAAATCGGCTTTAAACCCAGCCTGCAATCACTTGCACTTGCGCGCTCTTCTTAATTGTTTTTTATTTTTCGGAGAGCCCCAGAGAGCAGCAACGAATACACACACACACATGCACACCTGACTCATTAGCATAACCTGTCGAACGGGTTGGTGGCCAAAAGGGGGGAGGGGGAGGGGTACCACCTTATAGAGAAGGCGGGCAGAGGAAGGGGGAGTGGCGACGGCGACGGCGCCGCCTTCTTTCATTTAATTCTTTCATTCATTTTATTTTGCACGCATCTCTGGTCTTTGTTTACATTCCGATTCAGCTGTGCCATTAATCAAAAAGTGCTCGAAACGCATTTCAAAACAGCTAAATTTCCCTCAACACCGGAAAACGGAGGAAAACTATATTTTCAACCAAATTCCAGGGTCGAAATAGTACAAATAATTGCATTTAGCCGGAGAATATCTTAATATATAAACAATAATTTGTATATAATATTGATAACATTTGGAATATGCGCCTTTTCAATTCATTTATCAGTATTAAATGTTTCTAAATCAAACACTAAGTTAATAAAAATAGTATTAAACAGCTAATCTTACAAATCTTCAAGATCCCTAGGTGATTATTCCTATTTTCAGGTCCTAAAGGCATCATTTACTAAAGATATAATCCTAAATAGTACAAATTTTGATAAGAACCGCTGATAACATGACTCATAAAGCATAAATTCAACCAAATTTTGGTTATTACGTTTACAAGATCATTTAAGATTTATATAAGATCTATATAAAAAATCATACGATTGAAAATAATTCTAGTAAAGTGCAATCATAAGTTATTGCAGTGAATTTCACAACGAGCTGAAATAATATTTACGTATATTCTTCATTTTCCTTTTCAAAATCCATCAACTTAGTCAACAAATGGCGGAGGGAAAAGAAAGGCAAAGTGATTTTATGATTTGGTGTGCGTTTACTTATCGCCGCTACTGTCTGGTCTGCCTCCCCGTCTTTATCAGCTCCCCCTCCTCCACCTCCTTCTCCGCTTCTTTGTTCTATCCGCCTATCTTGGTGCGTTTTATTTCAGTTTACTTTAGCAGTTAGCTGCCAAAAGCCTCTACCCATGCGAAAAGTATACGACAGTCAATAATCAACGTCACTTACTGATTTTCGGAACTAAAACTGCCTATCGGGTGGCATGTATATATAAATCAGACGATCCAATCGAGCAATCATAACGCCAATTAGGGGTATTAATTACTGATACTAATAGAACAGTTAAGAGGTGTGGCCTACATACTTATTATCAATGGACTTTGAGGACTTGAACTATTTTAAAGCTGATTTTGGTTAGGAAAATCGTCATTACTCAAGTGGAATTGCTTCTCTAAAAATCATATCATATCTGAATAAAATCTGTATTATTAGGAATATATGTATGTAAATTCCTGTTAGTAAAAAGCAATGTTTAAACAAATTTGTGGGCTAATTGGGCTAATTTTGAGCCATTATTAATAACCGCAATTATTGTTTGGTGGAATTGCAAACATTTACCCAATATTTTCTTGCAACTGAACACAACTTCTTATGAATACTAACTGATATGTTAATTCCATAAAATGTCACACACAAAACAGAAACAAACCTTCGAATTTTTCGCTAATTAGAAAAGCAAGGTTAACGCATTAAGGAGTGCCCACTGTAACAATGGTACAGGTTTCAGTGGGATCTGTTGTGTTATATGACTTTCAATGCAAGTGTTTTGGGGCGAAAATAACAAATGTCTCAGAAAGCGAGATAAGCGCAGAAATGTTTACAGTTTTTAGCTGACGATTTTATTGCAAATTTCCTTATTTTTGTGTTTGAAAATTCTTTGATTAATTGGAAATTGATATTATAACAAGAAATCTTTTTTTTTTGGGCAAAAATCACTTTTTTGTTATATACAAAATTATATTATAACAAGAAAAATCCCCTATTTTTATATACAATATTATATTAAAACTAGAGTGTTGAAACGTCGTGCTGCCATGGAAATATATCCATTCGATGAGCAATTAAGTAATATTAAAAACCGCTTTTGTCTGGCTGCGGTTATGAGTGGATACCGAATCGGAATCCGAATCCAAAACTGAACTCACCGTTTTGTTTAGCTTGAAGTCGCAGATGGCCTTGAGATTGGTGCAGTGACAGTGTCTGCAGAGGTCCTCCCTGTTCTCGCGACCCTCCCGGTGGGCGGGTTCCTGCCCCCCACCGATCTGCGAGTGACCCCGGTGCTCCCAAGAGGGCAATCGATCGTAGCGCTCCGGATAAGCAAGTGTATCGTGACCCGATATCGAAATTACTACGATAATGAGTGCTATCGTTGTTATCCATTTGGAACTCATTGTGTTTTGGTGTTTAAATCCTGGGCTCTCGATTTCCTTGGCTTTTTTATTTTTCACTTTTCTTTGCTGATGTTTTTTCTTTTTTTTTTTTTGTATAACAATTTCGTTTTCGTTTTGGCAATGGCAATTTTCTCAAACAAAAACCGTTTCACTAGAGGCCTCTATCTTTTCGGCGATCCGCGATCAGAGATCTTAGGGGGCCGCACTAAACACGCATTTTAATGCGGCTCTTCGTCATCCACAGAAATATTTTAGAACATCAGTGGGAACGAAAAAAAAAAGAAAAAATAGAGAAAAAATGAACGCCGCGAGACTCGGTTGTAAGGAAATATTAAAAACAAATGCTGGCCCGCACGTCCAACTTGTTGCTCTCTCGGCGGTTCGTACTTTAATAAAACTTGCCTCTGCCGATCTAAGTGAGCTCTACTCGTTGAACGATCCACTTTTACAGTGGAACGTATTCAGGCTCTCTCTCTCTCTTTCTGCGGTCTGTATACATAGTGGATTCGGTTTGTCATCGCATGCGTACTACACTGCGGCGATCGGGGAGGAGGTTATGGGCTAGCAACGATATTGGAAAGGTTTTTTTTATACCAATTATATAATGTTTATTATTCCAAAAAATATAAAACTTACGATTTAAAATTTTAAAACCTACTTTAAATTTACCAAGCGATCGATCTTCTTTTGAGCTCCATCTCCTTTGACTGCCCTATAATTCCCAATGGGTTCTAGCCGCGCAGAATATAATTGTACACTCAAGTAGTGGATGCGGTTTGTCATCGCATGCGTACTACACTGCGGCGATCGGGGAGGAGGTTATGCGCTAGCAACGATATTGAAAAGGTTTTTTTTATACCAATTATATAATGTCCAATATTCCAAAAAATATAAAACTTACGATTTCAAATTTTAAAACCTACTTTAAATTTACCAAGCGATCGATCTTCTTTTGAGTGTCCTATAATTCCCAACGGGTTCTAGGCGCGCAGAAAAGATTAACTCTGTATGTATCTCGTGAAATAATTGTACACTCAAGTGATATAGATATGATTTGGATTTGTTCAAAGTCTAACCATTTCAGACGTTGGTAGTGAAATTGTTTCGCCCAGTGTATGCCTCTCCTTCATTCTCTATCTCATTGTCTCTCTCGGAGACCTCACAGCTGATCTCGCTTCTCCACGGGGCTTTCGATAAATTAAATCAGCTCAATTTTTTATTTCATTTCATGGGATCTATACATACATATGCATGCAAGAAGAAGACGAGCCGGAGAAGATAAACCAGAGAAGGCGAAGAACAAGAACTGATGAAATCCACTTTAAGTCGCCCTTTATTGTGATCTTTTGTCATCCACTGCATATTCGTATACCCCCATTAAAGCATCTTAACTTTGCTATGCCGAAGACTTTAAAAGTTTAACTAGTTTTATTCTACGTACATATGAAGAATAAAGAAAGTACCATAGACACAATTAGATCGCTCCAAGTTTATTATAATACTTCTTGATAACCCGTAGATAGATTGGTAGATAACCCCATAGATATAGAATATGTTAGGTATTACGTTTTAAATGTGCTTGGCCCAATTACGGTTCATGTAAATATTAAAACTTATATCTATCAAAATGATAAAGCCGCTTTAAAATTTGCAAAGACTGATGAAGATGACGTATTACACAAGTTTCTATGAGGGGTAGGTAGAATGGGTTAGTAAATTTAATTGCAGGCATTAGGAAGCAATGCCCCTTCGCTTGTTTTAAATGCATCCCTCGCCCATTGTAGCACATCAATTTGCGTTCAATTTGAAGGCAAAACGGAAAACGGAAGTTGCAGCACTCCAATCACTGGAGGAAAAGAGAGAGGCGATCTTTTCGGGTGGGACATCGGGTGGTATATACGGGTTACCCCGCCTTCCCCGATCCCGAACCATTCAATTAATACGTTGATGGTCGGTGATTTCTGTCTGAGTTTCAGATCTCCTAATGATATTTTCCATTCCTTAACCTCCCCGATTTTCCCAAAAAAATAATTGTACGAAATGGGCCTTATAAATGTGGGGTGTGTCAGGGGAATCCCCGGAGATTTTTAAGTGAACGCAGGCACAACTTTTCGTTTTCCCCACTTTGGATCAATAAAATACCCATATCATTTCAACACAAATCGTCATTTGGTATATCAAATATTAATAGTGATTTTTAGGCTTGGAATTTTAATAAATACTAATAAATTAACAGTTATCAAGGCATTTTATGATTTCAACATTCGTTTAATGGTTTTTTCTAGAGTTTAACATTGGAAAAGCGTATTTCTTTAGGAAATATATTTCCCTGATGTGTATTTAGTATTTTGTAACTACATATATTTCAAGGTTTTTATTATTAATTATTTTATTTTACTGTAATAGATCGATATTTGTTGTTTATTGATCATATTATAATTTTTGAGTGGTTTCACTTTTTCGTAGAGTTGAGTGAGCGATAAAGAAATTGACGAATGTCATGTACTTTGTTTGCTCTTGTCTCCCTCTCGCTCTCGCTCTCTGTCCATCTATCTATCCGTCCCCCTCTCCCTGTTTCCCTAGCCCCCTTTTCATATTTGTTGTTTTGCCCCTTTGGACAAGACAACTCTTCCGCATTTTGTGGTACGATAAAACTGAATGAATGAATGAACGATTACATTGCCGCAATAGGGAGCACACACACACACACACGCACACGCACACACGTCTTCCCGTTGTTCCCCTCTCGCTCACTGCCCCCTAGCTCCCATAGTCTATCCCTTTCTAGCAATGCAACTTCAGTTGGGAACCCGCAACTTGTTTCTCTGCGCTCCATTTCCATTTGTTTGCGATTGTACACTGGACGAAATGAGGTAAAGTTTAAAAAAATACCTGGGAAATTCTAAGAAAAAGTTAGAGTTATTCTTGAAATAAAATGATATTTTTATGAAACTTATTTGAGGAGAAATGTAAAAGAATAGCTGAAAAGTCAACGTAATTACCACTTGGGAATTATAAGCTCTTGTTAGTGGGTCTTTAAAGTAATTGAAAGTAATCAAATTATAATTTCAAGTGTAGGCGGGAGCTCGAGAGGGGGAGGGGGGGGGGCGTATTCAGGGGGGTAACGGGGTTAAATTGCAGTGGAAACGTGTTTCCCACAGGTAGCTCACGCACACTCACGCACACTTACACGCACACTTACACACACACTCACACACATGTGGCCACAGTTGGTTGCTGCCCTTTGTTGTTATTGTTGCTCTTCCCCACCCCATTATCGCTTTTGTTTTGTTTTTATATTCGCCGTGAAGTGCAGGGTCGCCTCCATGAGGTGGAGTACTGTGTTTAGTACTGGGGGACCAAAACCCCCTCCCCCTCCCCCCTCCCCAACCAACTGACATTATCATTTTCATTGGAAAACTAAAACTCCACTTTCCTCTTCCGCCATCCCCCCTTTTCGCATTCCCATTTTCCATTTCGTTTGCATTTATTTGTTCGGTATTGTTTTATTTACTTTTTATGTAAATAAAATACATAAGTGTGTGTACGCAGCTTTGTGTGTGTGTTTTTCGATTTGGTTCCCCTAACTCCCCAAAATGTGACCGTTACACCCCCATTTCTATTTTATTCTATATATGTATATGTATTTTTCACCGTTTTATTATTTGATCAGCTTAAGTCACTCTATTGCATGTTCTAAACTTTCCAACTTTCAAGGCTTTCAAGCCTTGAAATACTTATATAAACTATAACTTATGACGCGCTGGGCGCTTTTGATGCCATTCAGTAGGCGATAAGTAGGAATACCTCCCAAAACTGATTCATCCTAATATACGTACCCACTTGTAGCGTAAATAAACAAAACAAAACAAACCCCGCAAAAAATATCACCTGGTTATCAAGTTATTCGTCATTTTTGTGATACGATCGGTATGGTTATGGTAATGGTTATCTTGTTGATAGTATTTGGGTGTTGGAAAACGGTTTCCCGACTATCTATTCTTTTCTCACACGTCGCTGCATGCGCGCTCATGTCGATTTGTCCCTGCGTGCGCGAGTCCGTCCATTCACGCACACACGTGCACCGCCCGCTGTGACCCCTACGTGCCCTTCGACCCTTTCCAGTCCTCTTCCACTACGTGCCACTCTCCTTCCGCCTGCGAACCGCAGGTCAGCGGGGCGGTCCATCTTTGATGCTGTGCCTCTGATTGGATTGGATTGGATTCATTTGGAAAGGAAAGAAATGGATTTGAGTGCTCTACCTGATCGGTGACCTTAAGCATTGACCCCTGACCCGGGGAGAAATTTCAAAGAGAAATTCTGACTGGTACATACAGATATTCTTACATCATTATGGTGTGGAAATAATTGCTTTCTCTTGAAAGGATTTCATAATTATAAAACGAATTGGTTTTGAATGGGATTAAAGTAGAATATGTTTGGGTTTTACATGGTATTTTACAAATGTAAGTTTATATTAGTAATTATTAAGTGTATTATAAGATTTTAAATGAATCCATAAGAGTACATCATCATAAACTCTAATAGGAATAATTTTTAGAATTAAGAGAAATATATTCGGATTATTGTGGCAATACTACATATTGAAATAGGCCTAAAACAAATGCATTTTTCGTATCACTAATAATATTATGTAACTTAAATGATTTTTTTGTTGATTGTATTGGAATTATAATTATATTCTAGTGATGTAATTCCAAGACAAGTGCTAATCATCCAATTACTTGTGATTCTTTCCTTCCAGATCCCAGTCGAATGAGCGGCAGTTCCTCAAGGACTTTATCAGCGGGGCGCCAGGATCGTCGGGCGCCCGTTTGGCTGCCTGGTTGCAGCCGGAGTCGCGACTTGATCCCAATAAGTAAGTCCAATAATCAAGATCTTAACTAAGGAAATATCTACACCCAAAAAAAAACGACATGAAACGATGATCAATTTTACCTTATGTAATATCAATTTTAACTTGATATTCTCGAACCGTAAAAACGATATTTCGGTAATATCAATTTTACAGAGCATAATCGCATCTCACATACACACAATTGTTTAAGTTAAATTTTTGTAATTTTTCGAAGTTAGAGAATTCGGCAAATGACATTATTTAATATCAATTTTATGAATATTCCAAGTTAAAAACGATATGAGTGTGCATAGCCTCAAATGTACATGACCAAATTGATTTCACGGCGACGTGCTCTTTTTTTGTGTGTACCTATGTATGTAAATATATATATTTTAACCCCCCTTAACCCCCCTTAACCCCCCTTAACCCCCCTTAACCCCTATTTTCCTCCTCCCCTGCAGATGTGAGCTGAACACGATCACGGAGCCACTGCGCTACGGCTGGCCCTCCCAGGTGACGGTCACCATTCGGGATCAGTACGGCGATGCGGTCCTGGTGCCGGAGCTCAAGGTGGAGATCAAGGCGATACCCACGGGCTCGGGTCCGAATGCGGCCGGCGGAAGCGGAGCGGCGGCAGCCGGAGTAACCGGAGTAGCCGGAGTGACCGGTCCGAATCTATGGATGCGTCGTGCCTCCGGCGACACGTGGGGATGGGGCGGAATGGCGCCGCCGCCGCGTCTCAACTACGAGCCCACCTCCAAGGAGAAGATGGTCTTCAAGGCCATCACGTTCATGAAGCCGTTCACCAACTACTCGTTCGAGGAGCTGCGCTACGCGAGTCCGGTGCAAACGCGCATCACCGAACTGCTAAACGCCAAGGACATGGAGGACGGCACCTTCAGTGTCCAGTGGACGCCCAGCTCGGTGGGCGCCTACTGCCTGGCGGTGACCATCGACGGCATTCCGCTGGAGGAGGTCTACCGCGTGGACGTCAAGGAGGGCATCCTGCCGCCGCCCACTCAGCGGAGCAGCGCCCAGCGAAGGCCGCAGGCGCCCAGCAAACTGCGTCGATTTCAGGTAATACATATATCCAAGTTATTGTATTTGTTTATGAATGATAAGTGGGAGATAAGAGGAAGTGGCACGTCTTATCATTTTGTTTAACCTCAAGCGCGAATTCTTCAGTTCGTGATTGAGCATCGCGGTCTTACTGAAAAATTCGCGGTTTATTTAATATTTGTACAAGCAATCAAGATCAGAATAGATTACATATTTGCAAAGATGCTAGCTGTGGGTAAGCAAATAATAAGTACATATATAGGGATTTGTAAGATAAACCTGTAAGGTACTTATTTTTTGGGCTTTCCACAGGAACACGTCCAAGTAAACAAAAACAAAAATCAACAAATTCAAATTATTGTCATGTAATTAGAACTTATTCACTTGGAAAATAAATGGTCCCACTGATAGGATATTTATACCATATTCACCGTGGGAATGATCGTTTATCATAAAAAGTTTTAAACTGATTAAAAAAAAAAAGTAAACCCAAGTATTTAATTTTTAATTATATTTTTATTTATTCAAAAAATAAATATATAATTGAACAATTATAGTGAATTTAAAGATTTAAAAATTA
Organism: Drosophila pseudotakahashii; assembly: GCA_035046095.1. NCBI lineage: Eukaryota > Metazoa > Arthropoda > Insecta > Diptera > Drosophilidae > Drosophila > Drosophila pseudotakahashii. The sequence continues at coordinate 8,248,078 of JAWNOE010000105.1, read as the reverse complement.
AATTTCTATGTTTTTTTTTGTTTAATTTAAAAATTTAATAGGAATATTTTAATTTAGTATGCAGATATTTTGTATACTGTGCCATATTTTTTTTAGTGTACCGTATTCATCATGGGAATGATCAATGAATTTTTCGTTGATCATTTATCTCTAAAATTCATTAGTACTAGGGATAAAAAGCAAGAAGGTTTTCCAATATTCTCAAACTAAAAATTCCAATTGCACTTTCAGGCTCGCCACAGTTCCGGTCTGCGCATCCGGTCGCATCCCACGCTGCAGTCGGAGCAGGTGGGCGTGGTGCGGGTGGGCGGCGTGATCTCGTTCATCGACGAGATCGAGAACGACGACGGCGTCTGGCTGCGCCTGTCCACGGAGTCCATCCGGCAGCACTGCACCATGGGCTGGTATCCGACGGAGGCGTGGTGCCTGCAGTTTAACCAGCACCTGGCCCGCATGCTCCTCCAGCCGGTCACCGACAAGGAGGTCAATCCGAATTCGAATTCGAATCCCAGTCCGCGGCGCAAGGCGGCCGCCCAGGCGGAGGAAGAGGAGGAGGAGGAGGAGGAGCCGCCGCCGGTCAGTCCGTCGGCCAGTGGCGAGGCCAGTCCCGAACCCGATCGGGATCCCAGTCCGGTACTCAGTCCGGCCAAGTCGAAGCCACCACGCTTCCTGGCCGGCCATCAGTCGACCAATCCCTTTCTCTATCCCTCCAAGCACGCGGATCTCGCCGAGCGGGAGGCTCAGGTGCAGGAGAAGCTGGAGAAGGAGGAGGAGGAGCGCGAGCGGGAGCGGGCGGAGCCGGAGGAGGAGCCGGAACAGGAGGCTCTGCCCGCCGTGGAGCTGCTGCCCGCCCACATAGGATCCGCCATAGCGGGCGTGGTGGGAGGCGGAGCCATCAAGCTGCAAGCCCTGCAAAAGTGGTTCAAGGGCGATGGAGCGGTGGAAGCGGGCCAACCCCTGACCCCCTCCCATTCGCCGCCCCTAGCGGGCGTTTCGGTGAGGGAACTGGTAAGGGCCATGGGTGGTCAGGACACCTCGTCTCCACCACGCGGCAATGGCAATCGCAGCCAGCAGCAGCAGCAGCAGGATTCGCAGGAACCGGAATTCAGTTTGGCCAGCATGAGGAGACCCAACTACTCGGCCAGTCAGACGGCGGCGTTGCTCTCCACGCCCAAGCACACGCCCAAACGGAGTGCCATTGCCCCGACCAGCAGTGAAACGAGTGGCCTGGAGGATGAGTTGAGTCTGCTGCAGATCACCACCACCACCACGACGCAGGGGGAGCAGCAGAGCGAACTGCAGCTGGCCACCACATCGGCGTCCGCCAAGAGGAGCGCCATGGGTCCCATCAAGCGGGCAATGCCACCCTCCTTCGCGGAGAGCATTAGGGCTGTGTTCGCGGCGCTCCTCTGGCACGAGGGCGTCGTCCACGATGCCATGGCCTGTGCCAGCTTCCTAAAGTTCCATCCCGGACTGCCCAAAGAGGGGGCCACCGTGGTCACGCGACGCGGCGATCCCGGCGACCCGCGGGTTCAGCTGTCGCGGGAGCAGAAGGCCCAGCAACGGCACTCCGTGGAGGTGGCCAATGCCGGCAACTACCTGAACATTCGGCCGAGCACCCTGGAGACGCTGACCAAGAGCGGCAACTGTTCGCTGCACAATCGCAGCAAGTACCGCAAGAATCTGCTGAGCGGCGGAGTGACCAATCCCGGCGAGGATCAGGCCCAGAAGCTGCAGGCCCTGCCCGAGATGGTCAGCGTTCTGCCGCCCGCCCTGCGGTGTCTCGTCTATCTGTGGGAACAGATCTGCTCCGGCTGCGTGCAGATCGTCCAGTCGAATGCGTTGGAGCAGCGGGAGACGCGCCTGCTGTCGCCGGGAAGTAGAGACCTGAATGGGGATGCCGAGGCCGAGGGCAAGGATGGTGGCAAGTGCTCGGACCAGGGATCCGGCGGCGAGAAGGAGCTGGGCAGGAAGTGCAAGCGCAAGAAGAAGGACGACGGCAGCTGGTGCGAGATCTGCGAGCTGTTCCTCCCGATGCCGGTCACCTACCACATGAGGATCGCCCATCCGGGATGTGGGAAGTCGGCCAAGGGCAAGGGCTACAACTCGGTGGGCATCTTCTGCGAGGGATGGGCAGGCAACTGCGGCGAGGGCGGCAAGGGAGCCTCCTCGTGGTTCCTCATGTGCGATCCCTGCCGCGATCGGTATCTCGCCTCCTGTCGCAGCGCCAACAACATCAACAGCGCCGCCCGCCAACTGGAGTCCAGTGCTGCCGAAGGTGAGATTGTATTTCAGCTTAAGAAGCCTACGAGAAAAATAAGATTAATATTAGTTTTATTTTATAATATAATCTTAGAATATCCATTTAAATTTTTTTTAAATGTTAAAAGAATGTTTAAAGGGTTAAAAGAGGTTTACTTATTTTTAATGTGTTTTTTTTTTAAATAAAATCAACCGCGAATTCTTTGGAACAAAAGCAACAAATATGGACCATAAGAACACATTGGTTACTTCTTACTTCCTCAATAAAATTAGACCGCGAATTATAGAGAATAATTCTAAGTTCTAACCATTTAAAACCATACATAAATTCTTCAACCAAATAAGACCGCGAATTTTAGTTTTAAGTTTTAAAGGTTTTATTATAAAAAGTCTAAGATCGATTTATGAATAAAATAAGACCGCGAATTCTTTAGAACATGTATCACGAACATTAATTAATAATAACTGGATAAATATCCTGCAAATTTTTTTTATCAAGTTTTTCACTTTGTAATCCTAATTCTCTTCCATCTTCCAGGCAACGAACTGAATTTGTTTGGCGTCAAGTCTACCACATTGATAGCCAATGCCGAGGTGTACACCACGATGCGTGAGAACGCCACCTTCCTGCTGGAGCTGTGCTCCAGTTCCAGTTCCGCGTCCGGGGCCGTCGCCAGCTTGGCTGCCAGCAGCTCAAATCCCAAGCGATCGCCGCAGCAGATGTCCGTGGTGGCCATGCCGGTGGTGATCGAACACCAGCACCAGCTGGGCAACTCCGATCTCAAGCCGAGCACCAGTCGCTGCAGCCGGATGGCCCGCCTGAGTGGCTCCAAGTTCTGTCCGGGTGTCGGAGCATCGGGAGCGTTCCGTAAGAGCTTCGTGGGCGGACCGCCGGCAGCGCCGGAGAACGTCTGGCTGGCGCCGGAGAGCTTTGCGTGCCTGGAGTGCCTGGGCACCGCCGGCCACGAGGATCTGCCCTACGAAATGTTCGGACTGGGACCCAACTCGAATGACAATGGCTACGATAGGGTGGGTAGATCAATGTCTTTGCTATCGAACTGTAACTGTAACTGCAAACCTTATTTTTCAGCCCCTTTCGGAGATCTCCTTCGAGTCCTGCGAACAAAACAACTACGAGCTAATCCCAGGTTCCCTGGCGCCGGGCTCCACGGCTCCTGGCTCGGTGGGCGGTGGCAATCTGTCCAAGTTCCATCGCAGCTACTCGATGGGTCAGGGCTGGGCGTCATTGGCCCAGCACAACCAACCGCAACCGTCGCTTCACCAGCAGCAGCAGCAGCCGCACCACCATCATCACCAGCAGCAGCACCAGCAGCAGTTGCATCTGCAGCTCCAGCAGCACCAACAGCCGACGGCGGCGGAGGGCCACCCGAAGGTGGTCTATCGGCGGCGTAACAACTCCACCAGCGAGGGCGACGGATCCCTGCTCATCTGCTATCCTTCGGAGCATCTACGACGCCTGGTGCCGCACAAGTTGCTGGCCAGTGTGTGCGTCATGCAGGCCGGAGAGGCCAAGGATCATTCAACCGGGACGCTGGGACTGGATCAGTCGGCTGGCCAGAACGGCGGGGGCAACCTACTGCTCGCCCGCCCGGCCATGGCGTTCATCACGCAGAAGCACCAACTGGACAGGCTGAGGGCGGCCATGCGCAGGAGTTTGAGGATTGCCGCATGCAGGATCTATGCCCTGCAGGCGCTCAACTGGCTGCTGAGGAGCGTCACCCAGGGCGTGTGTCTGCACGATCTGATGTGGTGGTTCGTCAGCTCACTGACCGCCACCGCCGGCGGCGGTCATCCAAGCGAGGGTCGGGGCGAGGAGGCCTCGGAACCGGCACTCGAGCACCCGGTGGCCTACACACAGATCAGCGGAAGGTTCGCCCATCTCATCACCCAATCCCTGCATGTGCTCCTGCAATCGGTGGCGGATCTCACGCTTCACCTGCCGCTCGGATCGCCATTGCAACGGGTGGCCATCCAGTGCTTCGGCATCCGCTTCCGCCAGGCGGACCACCAGTTCCTCCACAGTTCGCATGTGTTTGGGAACATCTCGAAGATACTGTCCAAGTCGGATGAGCAGAACGATGCCATGGCCGTGTCGATGATCCTCAAGCCCGACTGCGATGCCGAGCACAATCAGGTGCATCCGGTGGCGTCGGGATCGGGATCGGGAGGAGCTGGAGCCCGGCTCCTCTGCTACACAGATCTGGCGGGCATGTTCGAGGTCACTGTGTCCTCGCGTCCGGCCATGGCCGAATCCCTGACGGACAACTCAACGGAGACGTTCTGGGAGAGCGACGAGGAGGATCGCAACAAGTGCAAGATCATCGAGTTGTCGCTGACCAAGCTCAACTACGCCTGCCGCTATCTTCTCGTGCACATCGACAATAGTCGGGACATTCAGGTGAGTCTTCAAGGATATCTGATCTAAATGGGATAATATGTAAAACCAAAGATCTCAATCTGTACTTACTTTTACTTTCTTTAGTTATTCTAACATTTTAAAATTTTATTTAATTTAAAGATTTTTAAATGGAATTCCCTTTCATAAAATTAAAAATTATTATTATTATTATTATTATAAAGTGTTCGACTATAATGTAAAATTTACAGAGAACCTAAACTTAGCTATAGCTGCGGGGCCTTAAGCTAATAAATTCAATTTTTTTCATTCTTCATTCATAAGGGTTGTCTACAAATTTACAATCTAAGTTAGACTATCAGTTACATAACTAAAAATTATATTTTAGTACATATGACTAACATCGTTGCTGATATACTAATTTAAATATTTTTGTACTTAATCATGAAAACTAAATGTTTGTATTGAATATTATGTTTTTGTATTTTATTCAAATATTAAATACAAACATTTTAATATAATGTTTTAGGATATAATTATTTTTATTATTCCATTTTTTGTTAATCTATATATTGTGTTTCTGTATGTTTTTGAAATATTAAATACAAACATTTTAATATTTTATTTCAAGATATAATTATTTTTATTATTCCACTTCTTTTTTAATCAGTGAACTTATATTATTTTCTTTTTTTATATATTAATTTATAATCTTTAGAGATTATATATTATATGTTTATATATTATATGTTATGTTTCTGTATTTTATTGAATTATTAATTACAAACATTTCAATTTATTATTTTATTGTTATTATTATACTTTTTTTTATCAGTGAACTTATATTGTTATTAGTTTCTGTATATACTTATACATAGGATTCGTATTAGTCTTTAAGATTTAATTCTTGAAAAATGAATTATTATTATTATTAAGAAATGAATTTATGTAATATTTGTTTTCCTAATGTTTTGGAATTGTCATTTAATATTTTCAAATTAATTGTTATACCTTTTTAAATAATTTAAATATTTAATTAATAATTTAAAACTTAAGAATAAGAACATATTTCGATTAGTTTTAGATTTGTTCGATAGTTTTGGGTTGCTGATAAGTTTGATATAGAAGCGTTTTCACCTTTTTTTTAAGGTTTACCCCCCTAATAATTTTTCGTAAATACTTTTCCAGAACAAGGTGCTCAACGTTGTCTTCTATGCCGGACAGTCGCTGGGCGACACGAATGTAATAAAGTCGGCGGACGTGGATCCGAAGGCCTGCTCCTGGATCTCCGCGAAGATCTGCGACGACAGCTGCACGCACTTCCGCCTGGAGCTCCACGGACCGGAGAACACCCTGCGTGTGCGGCAGATCAAGTTGCTCGGCCTGCCGACAGGGGGAGGACTAGGAGGAGGAGGAGGAGGCGGAGGATCGGTGGGCCTGGAGGAGCCGTCGGAGCACAAGCACCAGCCCCACCTGCGTCTCAGCCATGCCTCGCGCATCCAGCAGCAGATTTGCGAGGCGGAAACACTGAGAGTTTTCCGCCTGATCACCGGACAGGTGTTCGGCAAGCTGATCAGCAACGTGGGCTCCGACTTGGTGCCACCGGATTCGGCTGGCATCGGGCCACCGAGCAGCGGAGCCGCCAGTACCTCCCTGCTGGCCGACTCCCTCGATCTCCGGGAGCACATGGTGGGCATTCTGTTCTCGCGCAGCAAACTGTCGCACCTGCAGAAGCAGGTGATCGTGCACATTGTTCATGCGATCCGCAAGGAGGCCCAGCGGGCCAAGGAGGACTGGGAGCTGGCCAATCTGGCCCACGCCCTGAAGCAGCCACCCCAGCTGCAGGCCGCAGCTGCCCCCGCATCCGCCGGCAGTGAGAGCTCACCGGAGAGGAGTCGAGCACCGGACACCTATTGCTTCGAGATGCTCAGCATGGTGTTGGCCCTGTCGGGCAGCGTCGTGGGTCGCTCATATCTCTCGCAGCAGCATGGACTGCTCCGCGATCTCCTCGGGCTGCTGCACACTGGCAGCGATCGAGTGCAGCGCCAGGTGACGGCTCTGCTGCGCCGCATCCTGCCGGAAATATCGCCGGAGAGCTTTGCCGAGCTGCTGGGCGTGCAGAGACTGCCGCCGGCGGACTATAGCATCGCCCATCAGTCGGCCAGCGACTTCGACATGAGTCGCCTCGGCCTGCTGGACATTTTCCTGGCCGTCATCGCCAAGTCCCTGCAGCTGCAGGTCAAGGTGAAGACCACGGCTGCCTCCGCGGGAGGAGGAACTGGATCTGGAGGTGCACCCGGAGCATCATCATCGGCTGGAGGAGCTGCTCTGAAGCCAGGCCAGCAGGAGAAGACGCCGGCCTTTGTGCGGCTCTGCAGTTCGCTGGATCTCTCCGTGCAGCAGCTAAGATCGCGACCGCCCACCGGCGAGCCGGCTGGGCCTGATCCCTTCCAGTTCGAGGCCCTGCCGCCGCGTAAGGAATCAAAGCGGAATCTCAACCAGCGGTGGTTCCTCAACGGCGTCATCTCCACCAAGCAGGCGGAGAGCATTATCGGCCTCATAAGGGATTTGGCCAGCGTAAGTGGATCCTTAGTAGATAAAAGCTTTATACATACTTACTTATTTACTTGTTTTGCAGGGCAAGCTCAGCGAGAAGTGGTCACAGATCACCAAGGCGGCCATAGCCGAGTCCGTGTTGAATCTCACCCGGCTGGAGGAGATCTACCGCTCGCCGGAGCACTGCACCAAAACCTCGACCCTGTGGCTGGCATTGGCCAGCTTGTGTGTGCTGGAGCGCGACCATGTGGAGAAGCTATCCTCGGGCCAGTGGTCGAAGCTGTGCGATACCCGGCCGCTGTGCAGCAACCATGACGATGGCGAGACGGCGGCCATCATCCAGTGCGAGACCTGCGGCTCCCTCTGCGGCGACTGCGATCGATTCCTGCATCTGAATCGCAAGACTCGCTCCCACAAGCGAACGGTGGGTTGGCCTTGGGTTTTTATACATGTATATCAGATATTCATTATCCATTATCCATATTCTAGGTTTGCAAGGAGGAGGAGGAGGCCATTCGTGTGGAACTGCACGAGTCCTGCGGTCGCACCAAGCTCTTCTGGCTGCTGGCCCTGGCCGATTCGAAGACCCTGAAGGCCATGGTGGAGTTCCGCGACGGCAGTCATACGATCATCTCGGGTCCCCAGGAGGCGGTGGGCAGGTGCCGCTTCTGCGGCCTCACCGGCAACTCGGGGCTGCTGGAGATAGGGAACGTGTGTGCCGATGCCCAGTGCCAGGAGTATGCGGCCAACTCGTGTCTGAAGACCAAGCCGTGTGGCCATGCCTGCGGCGGAGTCACAGGCGAGCGGAAGTGCCTGCCCTGCCTGCAGCACGTGTGCCATGCGCGGGAGAACGAACTGGCCGAGGAGCTGAGGGACCCGAAGCTCACCCAGGACGCGGACGACATGTGTATGATTTGCTTCGTGGAGGCAGTGTCCTGTGCTCCCTCTATACATGTAAGATCATAGTAGTCGAAGCCCAAGTAGGAAATCCCAACTGATTATGGTATGGTTCTGAATATTACAGCTGGAGTGCGGTCATGTGTTCCACTACCACTGCTGCAAGGCGGTGCTGGAGAAGCGCTGGAGCGGACCACGCATCACCTTCGGCTTCTCGCTGTGTCCCATCTGCAAGGCGGACATCCAGCATCCCCTGTTGGCCGACATCCTGGAGCCGATCAATGGACTCAAGCAGGACGTCAAGCGCAAGGCTCTCATGCGGTAAGTTAAAAAGGGTCTCCATTCAATCATCTCCATTAATACTAATCCCCAAATCCCCTTCACAGCATCAAGTACGAGGGCGTGGTTAAGGACACGGACAGCAAGGACGTCAACATGACCCAGCTGGCGATGGATAGGTATGCCTACTACGTGTGCTTCAAGTGCCAAAAGGCCTACTACGGCGGCGAGGCACGCTGCGATGCGGAAATTGGCGAAAAGTTCGACCCGGAGGAGCTGGTCTGCGGCGGCTGCTCGGATGTGGCCAGGGCGCAGATGTGCCCCAAGCACGGGACCGATTTCCTGGAGTACAAGTGCCGCTACTGCTGCTCGGTGGCGGTGTTCTTCTGCTTCGGTACGACCCACTTCTGCGACACCTGCCACGACGATTTCCAGCGGCTGACCAACATACCCAAGGTCAAGCTGCCCCAGTGCCCGGCCGGACCGAAGGCCAAGCAGCTGCTGGGCGACGAGTGCCCGCTGCATGTGATGCATCCGCCCACCGGCGAGGAGTTTGCCCTAGGATGCGGCGTCTGTCGCAATGCCCAAACATTTTAGCCAGACACTTGGATTGGACCCGATGGCGAATGGAGAACACCCCGGTCTCGGGTCCCAGATGATGATGATGACGACGACGACGATGATAATGATGATGATGATGACGACGATGATGAGGAGTTGGCGCCGGACATGTGGGCGAACGTTTGGTCCCAGTCGGACGACTCGCGGACATATTTGTAGAAATTAAAAAACCCAAAAAACAAGACCCAGAACACCCCATGGAAGGATCGATCTTTCATCCCTCTAGATATTAATTCATACATCGGATTGGAAATAACGAAACGGATAGATATTTTCTAGGATAGCTGATATTTGAACGATGGATATTGGATTACAGATTAGCAAATAGCATATAGCATACTTTATCCCAGGCAATATTATTTTGTAAAACTCGAAATCGAATTGATACGAATCGAATCTCGAATCTCCCATTTAAAGATCAAAAACTCACTATTTATTTAATGTACAATTCGGAGTTGAGCGAGCGAGTGCGAGCGAGAGAGAGCTAGTGCGGCAGAGAGCGCGAGAAGTGTGTACATAATCCTCCAGCTCCCCGACCTCTGACCTCCATGACCCCTTCTCCCGCCACCACCTCGTCCTTGTCCACGGCCATCACCCTCCTTTTCCTCCTCCTCCGCCACCGCCTCCTTTTCCTCCTCACCCACACTCCAACAAAGTCACATTATGCTACATTTATATATATTGCAAATAACTAAATTATATATATTTATTATGAATGCGACGAGCGGATGGATGCAATAAAAATCAATTCTATATGTACATTTTCAACTGCTGTTTTTTTAATATAATCAAATCCGGGATTTTGGTTTTTTTAAACTAAGATATGAATTTTGTCTTTTGGTTTTTTTGCTATAACTTTGCCAAAAATGATCTTACATCAAAAGCACATAGTGTTTTGAACATATTACAGTATAACAATTACATCGGTGACACTTTCCGTGTGATTTTGAAAAAATAAAATTGTTGTCAATTTTTATTTTTTTGCGAAAAATGGCAAAAAATAAAATGTCCAGGTTTACATGCCAATCGATTGGAAATTTAATAACGAGTTCAGAAAGGTATGACAATTCATATTTGGATAAATATTACTTTTGTTTAAGCAAAATAAGTGTTTTGTTTTTTTTTGGAAATTCGGGATTTTGGTTTTTTAACAAAACTATAACTTGGCCAAAAATGGTCCTACATCAAAAATACATACTGTTTTGAACAGATTACAACATTACAATTAAATACATGACACTATCCGCGTGATTTTGGAAAAATGAAATAAAATAAAATTGTAAATTTACTTTTTTTCCCTATCGATTGGCATTTAAATATGGACGTTTAAACTGTTTTTAAATTTTTCGAAAAAAATTGTGAACATAGACCTTAAAAAAACGCAAAAAACCAAAATAGTGTTTTTTTGCAGAAAAATATCAGTGTTTTTGGCGTTAAATGAAAAATAACTGTCAGAATATAAAATGGCATACCTTTTTGAGCTCGTTATTAAATTCCCTATCGATTGGCATTTAAGTATGGACATTTAAACTGTTTTTAAATTTTTCGAAAAAAATTGTGACCCTACCCCTTAAAAAAACGCAAAAAAACAAAATCGTGTTTTTTTGCACAAAAATATCAGTGTTTTTGGCGTAAAGTGAAAAATAACTGTCAGAATATAAAATGGCATACCTTTTTGAGCTCGTTATTAAATTCCCTATCGATTGGCATGTAAATATGGACATTTAAACTGTTTTTAAATTTTTCGAAAAAAATTGTGAGCCTAGACCTTAAAAAAACGCAAAAAACCAAAATCGTGTTTTTTTGCACAAAAATATCAGTGTTTTTGGCGTAAAATGAAAAATAACTGTCAGAATATAAAATGGCATACCTTTTTGAGCTCGTTATTAAATTCACTATCGATTGGCATTTAAATATGGACATTAAAACTGTTTTTAAATTTTTCGAAAAAAATTGTGACCTTACCCCTTAAAAAAACGCAAAAAACCAAAATCGCGTTTTTTTGCACAAAAATATCAGTGTTTTTGGCGTAAAATGAAAAATAACTGTCAGAATATAAAATGGCATTCATTTTTGAGCTCGTTATTAAATTCCCTATCGATTGGCATTTAAATATGGACATTTAAACTGTTTTTAAATTGTTCGAAAAAAATTGTGACCTTAGACCTTAAAAAAACGCAAAAAACCAAAAATATCAGTGTTTTTTGCGTAAAATGAAAAATAACTGTCAGAATATAAAATGGCATACCTTTTTGAGCTCGTTATGAAATTCCCTATCGATTGGCATTTAAGTATGGACATTTAAACTGTTTTTAAATTTTTCGAAAAAAATTGTGACCTTAGACCTTAAAAAAACGCAAAAAACCAAAATCGCGTTTTTTTGCACAAAAATATCAGTGTTTTTGGCGTAAAATGAAAAATAACTGTCAGAATATAAAATGGCATTCCTTTTTGAGCTCGTTATTAAATTCCCTATCGATTGACATTTAAATATAGACAATTTAAACTGTTTTTAAATTTTTCGAAAAAAATTGTGACCTTAGACCTTAAAATAACGCAAAAAACCAAAAATAACTGTCAGAATATAAAATGGCATACCTTTTTGAGCTCGTTATTAAATTCCCTATCGATTGGCATTTAAGTATGGACATTTAAAGTGTTTTTAAATTTTTCGAAAAAAATTGTGACCTTACCCCTTAAAAAAACGCAAAAAAACAAAATCGTGTTTTTTTGCACAAAAATATCAGTGTTTTTGGCGTAAAATGAAAAATAACTGTCAGAATATAAAATGGCATACCTTTTTGAGCTCGTTATTAAATTCCCTATCGATTGGCATGTAAATATGGACATTTAAACTGTTTTTAAATTTTTCGAAAAAAATTGTGAGCCTAGACCTTAAAAAAACGCAAAAAACCAAAATCGTGTTTTTTTGCACAAAAATATCAGTGTTTTTGGCGTAAAATGAAAAATAACTGTCAGAATATAAAATGGCATACCTTTTTGAGCTCGTTATTAAATTCACTATCGATTGGCATTTAAATATGGACATTAAAACTGTTTTTAAATTTTTCGAAAAAAATTGTGACCTTACCCCTTAAAAAAACGCAAAAAACCAAAATCGCGTTTTTTTGCACAAAAATATCAGTGTTTTTGGCGTAAAATGAAAAATAACTGTCAGAATATAAAATGGCATTCATTTTTGAGCTCGTTATTAAATTCCCTATCGATTGACATTTAAATATAGACAATTTAAACTGTTTTTAAATTTTTCGAAAAAAATTGTGACCTTAGACCTTAAAATAACGCAAAAAACCAAAAATAACTGTCAGAATATAAAATGGCATACCTTTTTGAGCTCGTTATTAAATTCCCTATCGATTGGCATTTAAGTATGGACATTTAAAGTGTTTTTAAATTTTTCGAAAAAAATTGTGACCTTACCCCTTAAAAAAACGCAAAAAAACAAAATCGTGTTTTTTTGCACAAAAATATCAGTGTTTTTGGCGTAAAATGAAAAATAACTGTCAGAATATAAAATGGCATACCTTTTTGAGCTCGTTATTAAATTCCCTATCGATTGGCATTTAAGTATGGACATTTAAAGTGTTTTTAAATTTTTCGAAAAAAATTGTGACCTTACCCCTTAAAAAAACGCAAAAAAACAAAATCGTGTTTTTTTGCACAAAAATATCAGTGTTTTTGGCGTAAAATGAAAAATAACTGTCAGAATATAAAATGGCATACCTTTTTGAGCTCGTTATTAAATTCCCTATCGATTGGCATGTAAATATGGACATTTAAACTGTTTTTAAATTTTTCGAAAAAAATTGTGAGCCTAGACCTTAAAAAAACGCAAAAAACCAAAATCGTGTTTTTTTGCACAAAAATATCAGTGTTTTTGGCGTAAAATGAAAAATAACTGTCAGAATATAAAATGGCATACCTTTTTGAGCTCGTTATTAAATTCACTATCGATTGGCATTTAAATATGGACATTTAAAGTGTTTTTAAATTTTTCGAAAAAAATTGTGACCTTACCCCTTAAAAAAACGCAAAAAAACAAAATCGTGTTTTTTTGCACAAAAATATCAGTGTTTTTGGCGTAAAATGAAAAATAACTGTCAGAATATAAAATGGCATACCTTTTTGAGCTCGTTATTAAATTCCCTATCGATTGACATTTAAATATAGACAATTTAAACTGTTTTTAAATTTTTCGAAAAAAATTGTGACCTTAGACCTTAAAATAACGCAAAAAACCAAAAATAACTGTCAGAATATAAAATGGCATACCTTTTTGAGCTCGTTATTAAATTCCCTATCGATTGGCATTTAAGTATGGACATTTAAAGTGTTTTTAAATTTTTCGAAAAAAATTGTGACCTTACCCCTTAAAAAAACGCAAAAAAACAAAATCGTGTTTTTTTGCACAAAAATATCAGTGTTTTTGGCGTAAAATGAAAAATAACTGTCAGAATATAAAATGGCATACCTTTTTGAGCTCGTTATTAAATTCCCTATCGATTGGCATTTAAGTATGGACATTTAAAGTGTTTTTAAATTTTTCGAAAAAAATTGTGACCTTACCCCTTAAAAAAACGCAAAAAAACAAAATCGTGTTTTTTTGCACAAAAATATCAGTGTTTTTGGCGTAAAATGAAAAATAACTGTCAGAATATAAAATGGCATACCTTTTTGAGCTCGTTATTAAATTCCCTATCGATTGGCATGTAAATATGGACATTTAAACTGTTTTTAAATTTTTCGAAAAAAATTGTGAGCCTAGACCTTAAAAAAACGCAAAAAACCAAAATCGTGTTTTTTTGCACAAAAATATCAGTGTTTTTGGCGTAAAATGAAAAATAACTGTCAGAATATAAAATGGCATACCTTTTTGAGCTCGTTATTAAATTCCCTATCGATTGGCATTTAAGTATGGACATTTACACTGTTTTTAAATTTTTCGAAAAAAATTGTGACCCTACCCCTTAAAAAAACGCAAAAAAACAAAATCGTGTTTTTTTGCACAAAAATATCAGTGTTTTTGGCGTAAAATGAAAAATAACTGTCAGAATATAAAATGGCATACCTTTTTGAGCTCGTTATTAAATTCCCTATCGATTGGCATTTAAATATGGACATTTAAACTGTTTTTAAATTTTTCGAAAAAAATTGTGACCTTAGACCTTAAAAAAACGCAAAAAACCAAAAATATCAGTGTTTTTGGCGTAAAATGAAAAATAACTGTCAGAATATAAAATGGCATACCTTTTTGAGCTCGTTATTAAATTCACTATCGATTGGCATTTAAATATGGACATTAAAACTGTTTTTAAATTTTTCGAAAAAAATTGTGACCTTACCCCTTAAAAAAACGCAAAAAACCAAAATCGTGTTTTTTTGCACAAAAATATCAGTGTTTTTGGCGTAAAATGAAAAATAACTGTCAGAATATAAAATGGCATACCGTTTTGAGCTCTTTATTAAATTCCCTATCGATTGGCATGTAAATATGGACATTTAAACTGTTTTTAAATTTTTCGAAAAAAATTGTGAGCCTAGACCTTAAAAAAACGCAAAAAACCAAAATCGTGTTTTTTTGCACAAAAATATCAGTGTTTTTGGCGTAAAATGAAAAATAACTGTCAGAATATAAAATGGCATACCTTTTTGAGCTCGTTATTAAATTCACTATCGATTGGCATTTAAATATGGACATTAAAACTGTTTTTAAATTTTTCGAAAAAAATTGTGACCTTACCCCTTAAAAAAACGCAAAAAACCAAAATCGTGTTTTTTTGCACAAAAATATCAGTGTTTTTGGCGTAAAATGAAAAATAACTGTCAGAATATAAAATGGCATACCGTTTTGAGCTCTTTATTAAATTCCCTATCGATTGGCATTTAAATATGGACATTTAAACTGTTTTTAAATTTTTCGAAAAAAATTGTGACCTTAGACCTTAAAAAAACGCAAAAAACCAAAATCGTGTTTTTTTGCACAAAAATATCAGTGTTTTTGGCGTAAAATGAAAAATAACTGTCAGAATATAAAATGGCATACCGTTTTGAGCTCTTTATTAAATTCCCTATCGATTGGCATTTAAATATGGACATTAAAACTGTTTTTAAATTTTTCGAAAAAAATTGTGACCTTACCCCTTAAAAAAACGCAAAAAACCAAAATCGTGTTTTTTTGCACAAAAATATCAGTGTTTTTGGCGTAAAATGAAAAATAACTGTCAGAATATAAAATGGCATACCTTTTTGAGCTCGTTATTAAATTCACTATCGATTGGCATTTAAATATGGACATTAAAACTGTTTTTAAATTTTTCGAAAAAAATTGTGACCTTACCCCTTAAAAAAACGCAAAAAACCAAAATCGCGTTTTTTTGCACAAAAATATCAGTGTTTTTGGCGTAAAATGAAAAATAACTGTCAGAATATAAAATGGCATTCCTTTTTGAGCTCGTTATTAAATTCCCTATCGATTGACATTTAAATATAGACAATTTAAACTGTTTTTAAATTTTTCGAAAAAAATTGTGACCTTAGACCTTAAAAAAACGCAAAAAACCAAAAATAACTGTCAGAATATAAAATGGCATACCTTTTTGAGCTCGTTATTAAATTCCCTATCGATTGGCATTTAAGTATGGACATTTACACTGTTTTTAAATTTTTCGAAAAAAATTGTGACCCTACCCCTTAAAAAAACGCAAAAAAACAAAATCGTGTTTTTTTGCACAAAAATATCAGTGTTTTTGGCGTAAAATGAAAAATAACTGTCAGAATATAAAATGGCATACCGTTTTGAGCTCTTTATTAAATTCCCTATCGATTGGCATTTAAATATGGACATTTAAACTGTTTTTAAATTTTTCGAAAAAAATTGTGACCTTAGACCTTAAAAAAACGCAAAAAACCAAAAATATCAGTGTTTTTGGCGTAAAATGAAAAATAACTGTCAGAATATAAAATGGCATACCTTTTTGAGCTCGTTATTAAATTCACTATCGATTGGCATTTAAATATGGACATTAAAACTGTTTTTAAATTTTTCGAAAAAAATTGTGACCTTACCCCTTAAAAAAACGAAAAAAAACAAAATCGTGTTTTTTTGCACAAAAATATCAGTGTTTTTGGCGTAAAATGAAAAATAACTGTCAGAATATAAAATGGCATACCGTTTTGAGCTCTTTATTAAATTCCCTATCGATTGGCATTTAAATATGGACATTTAAACTGTTTTTAAATTTTTCGAAAAAAATTGTGACCTTAGACCTTAAAAAAACGCAAAAAACCAAAAATATCAGTGTTTTTGGCGTAAAATGAAAAATAACTGTCAGAATATAAAATGGCATACCTTTTTGAGCTCGTTATTAAATTCACTATCGATTGGCATTTAAATATGGACATTAAAACTGTTTTTAAATTTTTCGAAAAAAATTGTGACCCTACCCCTTAAAAAAACGCAAAAAAACAAAATCGTGTTTTTTTGCACAAAAATATCAGTGTTTTTGGCGTAAAATGAAAAATAACTGTCAGAATATAAAATGGCATACCTTTTTGAGCTCGTTATTAAATTCCCTATCGATTGGCATTTAAGTATGGACATTTACACTGTTTTTAAATTTTTCGAAAAAAATTGTGACCCTACCCCTTAAAAAAACGCAAAAAAACAAAATCGTGTTTTTTTGCACAAAAATATCAGTGTTTTTGGCGTAAAATGAAAAATAACTGTCAGAATATAAAATGGCATACCTTTTTGAGCTCGTTATTAAATTCCCTATCGATTGGCATTTAAATATGGACATTTAAACTGTTTTTAAATTTTTCGAAAAAAATTGTGAGCCTACCCCTTAAAAAAACGCAAAAAAACAAAATCGTGTTATTTTGCTCAAAAATAACGAGTTCGGAAAGGTATGACAATCCATAACTGTTTGTTTTAACAAAAAAAATGTTTTTTTTTTTTAAATTTTGGTTTTTTGACAAAAATTGGAATTTTTCTGTTGGTTTTTTTGCTGTAACTTGAGGGGGTACATCATGTTGGTCCTACATCAAAAACACAAACTGTTTTGAACAGATTACAATATAATAATTACATACATGACACTTTCCGTGAGATTTTTAAAAAATAAAATTTTTGTCATTTTTTATTTTTTGATTTTTTGCGAAAAATGGCAAAAACATAAAATGTCCAGGTTTAAATGTAATTCAATTGGAAATTTAGTAACGAGTTCAGAAAGGTATGAAATTCAATGTTTCGACCATTTTTAGTGGGGACCAGGAACTTGGATTAAAGTATCCATATATTTGCAGTTTTCCAGTCATAATTGAAGGCGCACAGCCAAAAGTAGTTAATAATAATAATAATGACCTAATCTAACGATTCCCATCACGTTCCCGAAAAATTAATTTTTCACCAATTTTTGCGTGTTCAAAATTTTTTGCGAAAAATTAAAAAAAAACAAGAGAGGCTCGTGTCCCGACTATCTAATACCCGTCACTCAGCTAAAGGGAGTGCAAACGCTGTACTCGGGTTGGTGTCCCGACTAATAATCGTAACTCAGCTAAAGGAAGTGCGAGGGAGATAGATATAGAAATTTTGATTGCGTATAACTTTTTAATGAATGGTCCGATTTGAAAAATATCTTCTACATTTCCATAGGTATAAATATGCACAACAAAATTGCATTTATACTTCTCGGAAATCTTTAAAGGTGTGGGCGCCAGACACATTTTAAAATCGTTAGTGGGCGATTGTGGGCGTTAGAGGGGGCGTGGCACTCGGCTGAAACTTGCGCTGCGTAGGAAGCCCAAGAATATGCGTGGAAAATCTCAACCTTCTAGCTTTTGTAGTTCCCGAGATCTCAGCGTTCATACGGACAGACAGACGGACAGACGGACAGACGGACAGACAGACAGACGGACATGGCTAGATCGACTCGGCTGGCGATCCTGATCAAGAATATATATACTTTATGGGGTCGGAAACGCTTCCTTCTACCTGTTACATACTTTTGCACGAATACAATATACCCTTTTACTCTACGAGTAACGGGTATAATAAAAGTTTTAGGTTTGAGTGCCAATTGATTGGAAATTCAACTGCAAGTGCAAGAAGGTATTGCGTTCCATACTTCGACCATTTTTTGTCCTAATTTCCTAATACTTACCATCCATCATTTTAGTTTCCCCCCCCCCCCCCCCCCTCAACTAAGAAAATCAAAAGAATTCAATGATATTTTTTAAAAACATTTATGTATGTATTTCTCTTTTCTTTGTTTCTTTTCATTTATTGTGTCTTAGCTTCTGTTCTGCGCTTTCTGCGGTTCTGAAAACTTTTTTCTTTGCTTCGTCGCGTTTTTGGGTTCCCCATTTTCGATCGATCCGTTCTAAACCCAGAAATATAGGCGTACAGCCTATATGATTCTGATTCTCGAGTTCGTGTGTGTGTGAGTGTGGGTCGAATGCGGCAATAATCAAGTAACTATACACATTAACTGTAGGCATTAATCCAGCGATTCTCAAATAAACATTACGACTATTTCTGTTATCGATTTCGCGGCTCGTCTCCTGGCGTTTAATCAGTGGCCCAAGGACGAGTCCTAGCAAGCTTTTAAATGGTATAAACTACCTATGTATATATACATATATCGGTATATATGTTGGTGTATGTATATAACTGTAAATCTGCTCAGCAAAGCCGTGGCTTGATGTCTCTAAGTTTTCGGCGCCGTTGAGCCGAAACTCAGTTGATTTCAAACTATTTTTACATGCTCGTATTATTTTTGGTATTTTTTTCTTTACTTGGAATGTTGCAATTGCAATATGTAGTATTTTTGTGGTTTGTTAAATTTGTAGTTAATTGGTAATTCACTTTCTCTTCATTTCATTTCGTTTCATTTTGTTTCTTTGTTTGTAAATATATAAATAGGCAGCTTTTCGATTTTTTAAAAACAAAGGGCGCGTGTACGAAATAAGTTTCGGTTTTTTAGGTATTTTTTTGTTTGGTATTTTAGCAACTATGCTTCTCAAATTGGTGGAAAATGTTTAACATTGCTTTATCGCGTTTGTTCTTGTTTCATCTTGTTGTTGTAAAATTTTGGTTCTTTTTCGTCTAGAGTCTAGAGCATAATGCTAAATATTTTGGTTTGGTATTTTCAGTATCTTTAGTATGTTTGGTTTAGCCGTAGTATTTTTTTAATTTCTTTTCGTTTTTTTTTAGCATTGCTGTGGGACTTACGTAATAAATGGAAAAAACGAAAATGAGGCGCGTGTTTTCTTGGTTAAGGCTTTTTCTATCATTTTAATGTATGTATATTTAAATTAATTTAGCTTTCACTTGGGGCTTTGTAAACGGTATTCGTTAATTGAGTGTTGTGAGTTAATTTTGCTCTGGCTTCTCTGGCTTGCATTAATTGTGTATATTCTTGAGTGTTTCTTTTTTAAGTTTGTTTAGTTTACTTTCGTTTTTTAGTTGTTTAGAAAAAAATTCTGGCGTATAAAAGCTTAATTTTGATAGGTTGTTCTCGTTATCAATCTAGGTGTAACTAGAGGTACACATATATACATGTACATATCTATAATAATAATATGGTTTAATCAGTTTCTTTGGCGCCTCTCAGCGAATGTCCCAGCAGACGGACCCGAACCGACCTTCAGCAGCCTACCATCTGGCGATCTCTATAAATATCAGACTGAATCGGGCGTTTTCTAGGCGAAATCGAAGGCCAGAACATCATGAGTATGAGGTTTTTCTTTCTTATCCGGGACTCGAGATTGGGGTTTTCTTCTTCTTCTTCGGCTGTTTGTCATTGTTTGCCTGAGTGTATGTACACACATGAGATTTGCAATTCATCCTATATATATTTGCATCCACACATCCTCCCTGCCCCCCCATAAATTGTTCAATATAAATTTCGACTAAATTGCTCGCTCAGCTTGATCTAAAAATTTTAATTGCACCACTTTTAGTTTCACGTTTTCGTTCACTTTTAATGCTAATGCTAGGTTTTTAGTATTAGGTCTGAGTTGCTAGTTTGCTGAACGCTGCTTGAGTTGGTTTAGTTACTTTAGGTTATATTTATAAGGCTCTGTGTAGTAGGGTCTAAAACACCCGTAAAGAATACTAAGGATGGGGGCGGAAGCGAGAGATAGATAGAGAAAGAGTGAGTGAGATAGAGAGAGAGAGAGAGAGGAGAGAGATAGTGAGTGGGGGAAAAGGTGGCGAGAGACAGGGTTAAATAATACGAGTACTAAGCTGCTATCGTATCAGTGCTATCGTATCTTCATATGAGGACTATCGGTAAATCTCCGTCTTATCGTTTCCCTTCTCCGGCCTAGTGCGTCTTAGCTTTCCTTACTCAGTTGCTTGCTGCCTAATTATTAACTATTTATTAGTTGTACATATATTTATATATATATATTTTAGGTATATTTGATTTATTGTTATTTAAAAAAAAACTATGTACAGTGAGCCCGCTACATTCGTTAAACTTTCAACTAGAACTTAAGCCCTAAAGGTATGCAACAAATTGTTTTTCTTCGCTAACCATTAACTTTTGATTCTTTGTTGAGTATTGGAAATACGTATATGTATAGGGGGTGAGTGTGACTGACTGAGTGAGTGAGTGTTGGTTACTCAAATTTTAATACCACTTGAATTGCTTTTTGTTGGTTTGGTTTCGACGGGGAATTCGGGAATGGGAATCGAAAAAATCTACAACTAGAACTAAGTAACTTTCGCGGATAGAACCGCGAAGCCCGCCAAAAACCCTCTAAGACCCCTCTAAGACCCCTCCCAACTCCCCCAACTATACAGGGAAGACAGTTCGTATGTGTTTGTATTCGGGTATCCGTATCCGTATCTGTATCTGTGTTGCGGTTCTGCCGCCTCTCTCTACGCTAGGTATCTCGTAAGTATCAAATATCAAGTAGCGGTTATCGAATAGCAACTAGGGAATCAAAACGGTAACCGAACGAGATTCAAGTGGACTCCAACCGATGTGTCTCTGGCGACTTAAACGTAATGAAACCTTGCCCATAAACTGTCCAGGATACCTTTCGTCCTCCTCTCCCGCTTAAACATACTACATATCGCTATCCAAAGAGCATATCATATCATATCATTCTGATCCTCATTCTCATCCTCATTCGGTAAAAACTATATGCCAAGTGCAAGCCTATCAAATGCCAGCATAAACAAATATCTAGGTTAATTCATTTTGTCTAAACTTTTCAAATTGGTTTTTCTTTAGCTAATTTCTTTTTTATCACAAAACATGTGTGTAGGTGTGTGTGTGTGTGTTTGTGTTTGTGTTTGCGAGTGTGTGTTGGTGAGCGTGTGGTAACATATTTTGCTAAACTTTAATTCAAGTATTTACAATGCCCAAAGAAATCGTAGTTGATCGATCCTTGCTTTTAACTAGAGATTTGCTATTCTTTTTTTTTTAATTTTTGTTTATCTTTTTCAAAGTTTTTCGTTTTTTGGTTTCTTAGGTCTGTCGATTGTCGTTTCGTTTAGCGGCCACATTTCTGCTGTCTATATCTTTTGGCATTTAAATATGGACATTAAAACTGTTTTTAAATTTTTCGAAAAAAATTGTGACCTTACCCCTTAAAAAAACGAAAAAAAACAAAATCGTGTTTTTTTGCACAAAAATATCAGTGTTTTTGGCGTAAAATGAAAAATAACTGTCAGAATATAAAATGGCATACCGTTTTGAGCTCTTTATTAAATTCCCTATCGATTGGCATTTAAATATGGACATTTAAACTGTTTTTAAATTTTTCGAAAAAAATTGTGACCTTAGACCTTAAAAAAACGCAAAAAACCAAAAATATCAGTGTTTTTGGCGTAAAATGAAAAATAACTGTCAGAATATAAAATGGCATACCTTTTTGAGCTCGTTATTAAATTCACTATCGATTGGCATTTAAATATGGACATTAAAACTGTTTTTAAATTTTTCGAAAAAAATTGTGACCCTACCCCTTAAAAAAACGCAAAAAAACAAAATCGTGTTTTTTTGCACAAAAATATCAGTGTTTTTGGCGTAAAATGAAAAATAACTGTCAGAATATAAAATGGCATACCTTTTTGAGCTCGTTATTAAATTCCCTATCGATTGGCATTTAAGTATGGACATTTACACTGTTTTTAAATTTTTCGAAAAAAATTGTGACCCTACCCCTTAAAAAAACGCAAAAAAACAAAATCGTGTTTTTTTGCACAAAAATATCAGTGTTTTTGGCGTAAAATGAAAAATAACTGTCAGAATATAAAATGGCATACCTTTTTGAGCTCGTTATTAAATTCCCTATCGATTGGCATTTAAATATGGACATTTAAACTGTTTTTAAATTTTTCGAAAAAAATTGTGAGCCTACCCCTTAAAAAAACGCAAAAAAACAAAATCGTGTTATTTTGCTCAAAAATAACGAGTTCGGAAAGGTATGACAATCCATAACTGTTTGTTTTAACAAAAAAAATGTTTTTTTTTTTTAAATTTTGGTTTTTTGACAAAAATTGGAATTTTTCTGTTGGTTTTTTTGCTGTAACTTGAGGGGGTACATCATGTTGGTCCTACATCAAAAACACAAACTGTTTTGAACAGATTACAATATAATAATTACATACATGACACTTTCCGTGAGATTTTTAAAAAATAAAATTTTTGTCATTTTTTATTTTTTGATTTTTTGCGAAAAATGGCAAAAACATAAAATGTCCAGGTTTAAATGTAATTCAATTGGAAATTTAGTAACGAGTTCAGAAAGGTATGAAATTCAATGTTTCGACCATTTTTAGTGGGGACCAGGAACTTGGATTAAAGTATCCATATATTTGCAGTTTTCCAGTCATAATTGAAGGCGCACAGCCAAAAGTAGTTAATAATAATAATAATGACCTAATCTAACGATTCCCATCACGTTCCCGAAAAATTAATTTTTCACCAATTTTTGCGTGTTCAAAATTTTTTGCGAAAAATTAAAAAAAAACAAGAGAGGCTCGTGTCCCGACTATCTAATACCCGTCACTCAGCTAAAGGGAGTGCAAACGCTGTACTCGGGTTGGTGTCCCGACTAATAATCGTAACTCAGCTAAAGGAAGTGCGAGGGAGATAGATATAGAAATTTTGATTGCGTATAACTTTTTAATGAATGGTCCGATTTGAAAAATATCTTCTACATTTCCATAGGTATAAATATGCACAACAAAATTGCATTTATACTTCTCGGAAATCTTTAAAGGTGTGGGCGCCAGACACATTTTAAAATCGTTAGTGGGCGATTGTGGGCGTTAGAGGGGGCGTGGCACTCGGCTGAAACTTGCGCTGCGTAGGAAGCCCAAGAATATGCGTGGAAAATCTCAACCTTCTAGCTTTTGTAGTTCCCGAGATCTCAGCGTTCATACGGACAGACAGACGGACAGACGGACAGACGGACAGACAGACAGACGGACATGGCTAGATCGACTCGGCTGGCGATCCTGATCAAGAATATATATACTTTATGGGGTCGGAAACGCTTCCTTCTACCTGTTACATACTTTTGCACGAATACAATATACCCTTTTACTCTACGAGTAACGGGTATAATAAAAGTTTTAGGTTTGAGTGCCAATTGATTGGAAATTCAACTGCAAGTGCAAGAAGGTATTGCGTTCCATACTTCGACCATTTTTTGTCCTAATTTCCTAATACTTACCATCCATCATTTTAGTTTCCCCCCCCCCCCCCCCCTCAACTAAGAAAATCAAAAGAATTCAATGATATTTTTTAAAAACATTTATGTATGTATTTCTCTTTTCTTTGTTTCTTTTCATTTATTGTGTCTTAGCTTCTGTTCTGCGCTTTCTGCGGTTCTGAAAACTTTTTTCTTTGCTTCGTCGCGTTTTTGGGTTCCCCATTTTCGATCGATCCGTTCTAAACCCAGAAATATAGGCGTACAGCCTATATGATTCTGATTCTCGAGTTCGTGTGTGTGTGAGTGTGGGTCGAATGCGGCAATAATCAAGTAACTATACACATTAACTGTAGGCATTAATCCAGCGATTCTCAAATAAACATTACGACTATTTCTGTTATCGATTTCGCGGCTCGTCTCCTGGCGTTTAATCAGTGGCCCAAGGACGAGTCCTAGCAAGCTTTTAAATGGTATAAACTACCTATGTATATATACATATATCGGTATATATGTTGGTGTATGTATATAACTGTAAATCTGCTCAGCAAAGCCGTGGCTTGATGTCTCTAAGTTTTCGGCGCCGTTGAGCCGAAACTCAGTTGATTTCAAACTATTTTTACATGCTCGTATTATTTTTGGTATTTTTTTCTTTACTTGGAATGTTGCAATTGCAATATGTAGTATTTTTGTGGTTTGTTAAATTTGTAGTTAATTGGTAATTCACTTTCTCTTCATTTCATTTCGTTTCATTTTGTTTCTTTGTTTGTAAATATATAAATAGGCAGCTTTTCGATTTTTTAAAAACAAAGGGCGCGTGTACGAAATAAGTTTCGGTTTTTTAGGTATTTTTTTGTTTGGTATTTTAGCAACTATGCTTCTCAAATTGGTGGAAAATGTTTAACATTGCTTTATCGCGTTTGTTCTTGTTTCATCTTGTTGTTGTAAAATTTTGGTTCTTTTTCGTCTAGAGTCTAGAGCATAATGCTAAATATTTTGGTTTGGTATTTTCAGTATCTTTAGTATGTTTGGTTTAGCCGTAGTATTTTTTTAATTTCTTTTCGTTTTTTTTTAGCATTGCTGTGGGACTTACGTAATAAATGGAAAAAACGAAAATGAGGCGCGTGTTTTCTTGGTTAAGGCTTTTTCTATCATTTTAATGTATGTATATTTAAATTAATTTAGCTTTCACTTGGGGCTTTGTAAACGGTATTCGTTAATTGAGTGTTGTGAGTTAATTTTGCTCTGGCTTCTCTGGCTTGCATTAATTGTGTATATTCTTGAGTGTTTCTTTTTTAAGTTTGTTTAGTTTACTTTCGTTTTTTAGTTGTTTAGAAAAAAATTCTGGCGTATAAAAGCTTAATTTTGATAGGTTGTTCTCGTTATCAATCTAGGTGTAACTAGAGGTACACATATATACATGTACATATCTATAATAATAATATGGTTTAATCAGTTTCTTTGGCGCCTCTCAGCGAATGTCCCAGCAGACGGACCCGAACCGACCTTCAGCAGCCTACCATCTGGCGATCTCTATAAATATCAGACTGAATCGGGCGTTTTCTAGGCGAAATCGAAGGCCAGAACATCATGAGTATGAGGTTTTTCTTTCTTATCCGGGACTCGAGATTGGGGTTTTCTTCTTCTTCTTCGGCTGTTTGTCATTGTTTGCCTGAGTGTATGTACACACATGAGATTTGCAATTCATCCTATATATATTTGCATCCACACATCCTCCCTGCCCCCCCATAAATTGTTCAATATAAATTTCGACTAAATTGCTCGCTCAGCTTGATCTAAAAATTTTAATTGCACCACTTTTAGTTTCACGTTTTCGTTCACTTTTAATGCTAATGCTAGGTTTTTAGTATTAGGTCTGAGTTGCTAGTTTGCTGAACGCTGCTTGAGTTGGTTTAGTTACTTTAGGTTATATTTATAAGGCTCTGTGTAGTAGGGTCTAAAACACCCGTAAAGAATACTAAGGATGGGGGCGGAAGCGAGAGATAGATAGAGAAAGAGTGAGTGAGATAGAGAGAGAGAGAGAGAGGAGAGAGATAGTGAGTGGGGGAAAAGGTGGCGAGAGACAGGGTTAAATAATACGAGTACTAAGCTGCTATCGTATCAGTGCTATCGTATCTTCATATGAGGACTATCGGTAAATCTCCGTCTTATCGTTTCCCTTCTCCGGCCTAGTGCGTCTTAGCTTTCCTTACTCAGTTGCTTGCTGCCTAATTATTAACTATTTATTAGTTGTACATATATTTATATATATATATTTTAGGTATATTTGATTTATTGTTATTTAAAAAAAAACTATGTACAGTGAGCCCGCTACATTCGTTAAACTTTCAACTAGAACTTAAGCCCTAAAGGTATGCAACAAATTGTTTTTCTTCGCTAACCATTAACTTTTGATTCTTTGTTGAGTATTGGAAATACGTATATGTATAGGGGGTGAGTGTGACTGACTGAGTGAGTGAGTGTTGGTTACTCAAATTTTAATACCACTTGAATTGCTTTTTGTTGGTTTGGTTTCGACGGGGAATTCGGGAATGGGAATCGAAAAAATCTACAACTAGAACTAAGTAACTTTCGCGGATAGAACCGCGAAGCCCGCCAAAAACCCTCTAAGACCCCTCTAAGACCCCTCCCAACTCCCCCAACTATACAGGGAAGACAGTTCGTATGTGTTTGTATTCGGGTATCCGTATCCGTATCTGTATCTGTGTTGCGGTTCTGCCGCCTCTCTCTACGCTAGGTATCTCGTAAGTATCAAATATCAAGTAGCGGTTATCGAATAGCAACTAGGGAATCAAAACGGTAACCGAACGAGATTCAAGTGGACTCCAACCGATGTGTCTCTGGCGACTTAAACGTAATGAAACCTTGCCCATAAACTGTCCAGGATACCTTTCGTCCTCCTCTCCCGCTTAAACATACTACATATCGCTATCCAAAGAGCATATCATATCATATCATTCTGATCCTCATTCTCATCCTCATTCGGTAAAAACTATATGCCAAGTGCAAGCCTATCAAATGCCAGCATAAACAAATATCTAGGTTAATTCATTTTGTCTAAACTTTTCAAATTGGTTTTTCTTTAGCTAATTTCTTTTTTATCACAAAACATGTGTGTAGGTGTGTGTGTGTGTGTTTGTGTTTGTGTTTGCGAGTGTGTGTTGGTGAGCGTGTGGTAACATATTTTGCTAAACTTTAATTCAAGTATTTACAATGCCCAAAGAAATCGTAGTTGATCGATCCTTGCTTTTAACTAGAGATTTGCTATTCTTTTTTTTTTAATTTTTGTTTATCTTTTTCAAAGTTTTTCGTTTTTTGGTTTCTTAGGTCTGTCGATTGTCGTTTCGTTTAGCGGCCACATTTCTGCTGTCTATATCTTTTCGGTATTTGGTATTCGGTTTTCGGTTTTACTTAAGCTTTACTGTTGCTGAGTTAACTATTTGGTTGAGTTGAGTTCTCTTTATCTGCTTCGATAAGCCTAGATTCTAGGGAGCCAAGCGAGTGCGAGTGCCGGAGTGCTCAAGCCGAGTTTCGTTAAGTTAGTTAGTTAGGACGGGTTATATCCATATATGCATGAATGAATCTTGAATCTGAATCTGTGTCTATGTACAATATCATTATCATTATCATTATTTTCGGTATGTGTGTGTGTGTGTTTATGTGGCATGGCATCCCTGTTGGATCCTTTTCTAAGGTTAGGTTCTTAGGTCTTTTTAGGCTATGTACAATTCACGGGCATTGTTTCGGTCTGTAAGCTTTTTCTTTATCTTTTCTTCTGGGTTTTTGCCTCCTTTAGCAGTTATCACAAAATTATCCATATATACATACAGCTCTATATATATATATATATAAATGTGTGTGTGTGTGTCTGAGAGAGTGTCTGTGTCCTTTACAACGTTTGCCTGTCTATTATATATATATATATATACGTATATGTATACATATAAAGGTAAATAATTGCAGTAAATGTAGCAAATTCGTAAGCAATATGCTTGCCTTAATCGTTATCGTTATGGCTAACGCTATCGTAATCGTAGTCATAATCGTAATCATGTAACGGTTAAAGAGTATCGAATATCGAGTATCGAGCACTTCCATTCAGAGTGTGTGTGTGTGTGTGTGAAGTGGGAGTGGGATAGCATTAGGTAGAGATTCGTGTAGCGAAAAAGATACATAGCTCTTCATCCAAAACTCCACTACAACATATCTTTCCAAATTATTTTGAACATCATTTGTATAAAGAAATATCAAGGAATTTTCAGTAATATAAGAGATTGCAAGTTAGAAAGTTTAAGGAACTTTTAGTATTATATAAGGAGGCAATTTGGAAGTTTTGTAGAATTTACAGAAATATATGAGATTGTGATTTTGACATTTTAAAGGCTTCCATAATATTTTGGATTCCAAATTCTTGTATGATATAATGGTAAGGAACTAAGATTTTCGAAAGTCTTTTATGGAAGATCTTTCATTACTTTTTGGATAGATACATTGTAGTGGATTTCCGCGAGTTTGAGATACATGAGTTAGCTTTCGTGTCGATCTGAGGTTACAGCTGTATCTTAAGTATATAGACTAACTAAGCGTAGGCGTAGGCTTGCGAGTGGGCGTGGCTGGGCCCCTACTGCCCCGATTTTGTATTATTGCTCCTGGCTGGAAGCTGGCTCCTCCCCATCCTGATCCTCCTCCTCATCCTCGCCCACTGGGGGCTACAGGAACTCCATCTTGCCCCGCGTACCGCTGCCTGTGGGCGTGGTGGTGGGCGTGCCGCCTCCGCTGCCGCTGCCCATTCCCGTGGGCTGTGGTGGCGGTGTTGTGGGCGTGGCACCTGCCCCGGATCCCCCACCTCCTCCTCCCCCGCCAGCCGATGATGAAGTGGATGGCATTTGGGCCGCGGTAAAGTCCTCCTCGAGCAGGCGAAGATGCAGCAGCTCGGCTCCCGGCGTCGTTGGCGATTGATCCGCCGGCTGCTGCTGCTGCTGATCCGCTGACGCTGGCGCCGATGACGTCATGCCAGATCCGGCGACGCCCGCGGGAGCTGCGGTCGCGGCGAGTGTCTGCTTAGGAGGCGCCGGTGCTTTCCTGCTCTTCGAGCGTCGCTTCTTGAGCATCAGCGGCCCCAGGCCGTTGCCTCCCGCGCTCGACACAACAGCTGTGGCGCCCGGATTTAGCAGGCCAGCGCCACCAGCGCCAGCTCCCGATCCCGATCCCGATCCTCCTGGCGATGAAATGGTTATCACAGTGTCCACGGGGCTGCTCACCACGGATGTGGGTGCCTGTGTTGTCGGCGTTCCACCCCCACCGCCGCCGCCCGCGCCGCAACCTGCGCAGATCTCGTCGCCCGGCGTGGTCTGGCCACTGCTGTTGTCGGGAGCGGCAGCCGCTGCTCCACCTGGCGCCAGCCGCTTGACCAGCTCACCCAGCAGATCCTCGATGCGGCCAATGCGCTGCTGCATCCGCTGCAGCTCCAGCCGCACGTCCACCTTCATGTCCAGCACGGTGGCGATGAGATCCCGCTGCGCCAGCGTGGGCGGCGTCTCGCGGAGCCCGGTGTCGTAGGTGTCCGAGGTGGTGGCCCGCGAGCTGGCCATCTCGATTTGGCGCTCCCGCTCCAGGGCCAGATTTCGTTCCGCCTTGGTGGTGGCCACGATGGCCACAACGGTTCCAGATCCCGGGGCTCCCGATGATCCTGCTCCTCCAGCCGATCCGGAGGCTCCTGCTGCCGCTCCTCCTGCTGCTGACGATGATGCACTGGCCACTGGCGGGGAGGCTCCTGCTCCGGCCGAGCCCTCGATGACCACGCGACTGTCGCGACTCGGCGGCGAGGAGTCCACCTCGCCGCCCTCGTCGATGGTGTCCTGGCGGGCGAGGGTCGCCTGGCTCGCCTGCAGCTTGGGCGCCTTGGGAAAAACCTGGAGGTGACGTTTAATGGAACAATGGGCGATGCGGAGATGCGAAGATGCGGAGATGCGGATGCAAATGCGGGATAGACAGGCGGGTGGCAGGTTGTTGCATGGGAGAAAAGTGAGAAAAATTGTGTTTGAGTTGGTTTTTTACGGTTTCGGTTTTTGGTTTTGGGGTTTATCAGTTTTTTGGTGGATTGATTGTTGATCGATTTGATTGGTTGATTGATTGGTTGTCGAGGCATTCATTTCGGTTGTTGTTGCAGTTGCAGGTTGGTAGTCGGTTGCAGGTTGCAGATTGGCAGAGTGCAGAGTGCATTGAATTTATTCCAATTTTATATGTATTTATTTAGGTTTTTTTTTTTTATTATTTTTCAATTTGTTGTTTTTCCAATTCGGTATCAATTTTGATTTGTTGTAGCAAGGCAGGCAATGTTATTAGTTCAATTTCGAGTTTTTAGTGGCGGGTAGAGAGAGAAAAGTCAATAGTAAACGGAAAAGATCGAAGAAATATATCAATTTGGTTCGGGATCATTGCAGTATATAAACAATCTAAAGGCAGTTTGCTGGGTGTTTTTTCTTGAAGGGCGGTGGACGTGGTGCAGGGATTCAATTTTCGGCCATGGGCGGGCTGGATAATGGTTCATCTATAAGCTTTAAATCTATTAAATCGATTATATCGATAAAAATCGATAAGTTGGCATCACTAAATTTACTACGACTACCAATTTACCTGCCCGCCCATTGGCCTATCGATTGTCAAACCGATAACAGTGTATCGTGTGCCAGAGTGGGACAGCCAACTAAAATAGCGGTTAAACAAACTATTTGTTCGTACACTTACTTTGCTTAATTGTAAATGCTATTCAATTCGATTGCACAATTTTCAAAATGGAGAAATACGATAAATGATAATTGAGAAAATGAACGCAAAATGATCGAGTAACCGCATTCGGAATCGATAACAATATCGGTCACGCAATCGGAAGTGAGAAGAGCAAACGAAATGCAAAAAAAAAGAGAGACAGAGTTATTCATAAGATGGAAACCCCAACAAACATGCATTTTAGCACTATTCAGGACATGTCTGTTTTGGTATAATTGTATCGTGGATGGTACTACGTTTATAAGCTTTTTCCAGTTTTACAAACTATTCTGTGAATGTTTATAGATTTGAACTTTTAACCAATTTAATCTTGTGCTTGAAAATTGTTTGGAACCCATGCTTATAAACGTAGTATGTGTTTTATATGCACATATGTAGCTTGGTTCCTCAGATGTACATTTCTTCACTAATGTGAGGTTATAAACGATTTTCATTGAAAACCTTTTTAATATTTGTATGGCAACGATTTAATAAGAGGTAGAACTGTTAATCTGTGGAAACAAGCTAAACAGGTTAACAAATCATAACGAATTAAGTTGAAACTGAGTTAAAATTTAGTTCAAAGAAACCTCGTTTCGAAAGTGTTTTCGTGTGACCCTGAGTGTTTGGTGTTTCGCAGATCGCGGATCCCCGATCGCAGATCTCAAATTGAAAATTTCCAACCCCCGATATATAGATCCCATATACCACATCCCATATCCGATTGATTAAGCGTATAATTACTTTGTTGCCTTGTCCACCATTGCTACTCGAAGTACTACTCTGCCGCGCTTGGGCGGTGCTCTCTCGGAGGCTTTCGCGGGCGCTCAAACTTCTCGAGACGGCTACCTTGGCGCTGGTGTCGCTAGCTGAATCGACGCTTGAACTGCCCAGGAGGCGTCCCCACTTGCTGGCCCGTGTACTGCGCGCAGATGGTGGACCCGATGAGGGCGATGGGGATGGCGAGGGCGATGGCGCCGCGGCGGTGCTGAGGATGCGAGCGTCCTCGGTCAGTGTCAGTTTGGCTGGTAGCTTCTTGTGTATGTTGTTGCATTCGATATATTTTTGTTTTTGATGGTCGATTCGATAGTCGGTTGTTGTTGGTTGTTTTTTTTTTAGCATGGGGGCATTTTCGAGCATTTTACCGAGCAAGCATTATCATATCAGGCGTTTTGCGGTAAAAACATTTTTTGGGGGGAGAGAGAAGAAAGAGAAAGTGTGGTTGGGTGGTGGGAGGGGTTGTCAGAAGCGCAGGGGTTGCAGGAAATGGGAAATAATACAGAATTTTCCGTTAGTAATTTTGTTTAATTCAATTTCGATTGTAGTTTAGCCAAATTCACGACATGAACATAAATCAAGACAAGGCCAGAAAGGTATATGTACAAGGCGATAAAAAAGTACAGTTGTGTTGTGGTGGATTTCGTGAGGGTGATTGAGCATGGGTGGTGGTTTTGGTGAGTTTTTGGTGGGTGAACAGTTATATGCATTATGCGTAAGCATGTTAAAGAAAGACAAAGACAAAGAAAGACATACAACGAGCATAAGTCACTTTTGTATACAGTTTTATCGCTTCGAAAGTAAAGAACATTGGTTAAGCAAATACAACGGTTATTAACTACGGTAAACGGTTAACAGTTAACGGTAAACCACCGGTCGTGTTTCAGTGCCCGGGTGTTTTTTCAGTTCGCCTGGGGGCTTGGACTCGGGCTGGAGCTGTGATTGGTGGATTGTGAGGCTGAGGCTTCGAAACTTCGAAAGAAACGTTAGTTCGGTTAACGGTGAACAATGCGGCGGAAACGAAACGAATGGCAGCGGAACGGGTTCGCACCGTGGTGAATTTGAGCCAACGGAAAAGGAACATAGGATTTTTAAACAGCAACGGAATATGACATACGAAAGATTCCCTCGAAGGTTGTGCGATAAGTAAGCAGGATCAAGGATCTCTTTAAAGTAATTTTTAAACATCCTTATCGCACAACCCCAAGGAACGTAGATCAAACGCACATAGAACTACTCAATAAACACAACAACGAAACATGGTAATGGAACGATAAGTAACAACAACGAAACACTGAAAACGGAACATATAACACGGAAAGCAGAATGCACAACAACAGAGAGAGAGAGAGAGACAGAGACAGACAGAGAGAGAGAGAGAGAGATTTCGATCCCTAGGACTCACCTTAGTGCGCTCCACCTCGCCGTCACCCTTCTCGACATCGCTTTGGCCCGAACCGCCGACGAGCTCCTTGCTGCCCGCCTGGACCTGCGGCGTCCGGCGGAACTTGGAGAAGATCTTCCGCACGAGATGGTCCTGATTCTGGGGCAATTGCGGCTCGTTCTTACGCCGTTCGGCCAATTCTTTTTCGCGCTTCACATCGGCCACCTTGCGAAAAATCAGTCGATGTCTGAGATTGTAGGTGAGCACCAGATTGCGTGCAAAGCTATTCGCAAATGCCGAATAGAAATCGAGGACTTCGAGCAATTTATCACGTTTGATGGCATGCAAATCACAATAGGTCAGGGCGCGCACATTGGCCGCGCTCTGGCCAACGGCCGAGTCCTTCCAGAATTGATCGCCGAAGACGTCGCCCTTGCCTGCAAAGGAAGTGTTCTCAGTGTGGAGTGGAGTGTTGCTCGATGGGGAGCCGCAGAGCTAGTGCCGATATCGATTTGTACATTCTTGGTATCTACTTGGGTTTGTTAGTTATTTAGGTACCCCTTTAAAGCTTAGGTTGTTGTCAACTGAAATACTTACGATTTTAAGTTAACAATATGGGCAATGATCACGTTAGTTATCAAATTAATCGAAAATGTAAGCTTTTTGCATGAAGATTTTAATTAGTTATCGATAAAATCGATGATTTTGTTATCGTTTAACTCTCTTTACCATAACAACGAACAATGAAGGCTAATAATGTTTTTTTTAAAAAGATGACATAAAGGGCGTTTGTGTCAAGCTGAAGTTTTACCTGATTCTATCGATTGTGCTGGCGTACGTTATCGAAATAATCGAACCGGTTAGTTCTGCGACTGTCGCTGGGGGAGCAGGGGAATCGAATCGGTTGTCCTGGTAACTCACCCAATATTGCCACAACCTCGTCGTCCTGTATCACCTCCAGGCTGCCGGTGACGATGAAGCAGAGGCTATCGATGCTCTCGCCGGTGTGATAGAGCAGATCCCCCGGCGCCGAGTGCGACATCATGAAGTGCATCGCCAGTGCCCGGAGACAACCATCCGAGGCCAGACGAAATGCCGGATGCTCGTTAAATACTTTGCGATTTAGATGAACACATATGTCAGCCTTCATATCTTTCGGACAATAGTTTAGTACCTGCGAATTGTGAACGAGTTGCGAGTGGCGGTTCGATAGGCTTCGATTCGAGGCTAATCGAATCGAAGCGATTGCGATCGAGATTGGGTGATTGGTTTATCGGCTTATCGGCTGATCGATAGGCCTCATTCACTATGGGAACTTGAAAATTGCGGACCACCACGGAGGTTTTCCACCCAGATTATTTGATCCTCTGGGCGGAATTCTTCAGCTCTAGTGGCTAACGGGACACGCACACACGCGCACACATACACTAATACTCATACAACATTGATCGAGTGTCAGTGTGTGTGTTGTCTGTTTTCCATTGATAGTGTGTGTGTGTGTGTTTCTGTTACTGTCTGTGTGTGTGTGTGTGTGTGGTTGTCTGGGTGTTTTTAAGTGCTATTTCCGATTTTCAGGAAAGTAACACCACAATTTTTTTGGAGTTTAAGGGACGGGGATGCAGGGACTCTTAATTGCGGCACAAACTACAGTCAACGAAATAGTTATAAAGGTCAGTTTAATCGGCTTGGACCGGTTGTAAACTCTGTTTCTGTCTGTGAACCAAACATGGGCGTATGGATATTTTCAAATTTCTTAGGCGCAAACGACCCCGAGTTGGGTTATTCTTGGGAACGGGCTGAGAGGTATCTGGGATTCTGGGGGGCGCTGCGCCGTTTGGTTCAGGTTCATCTAAAGGCATGAATTTGACGGACGCTTTTCGTTTTGGCACGGATCTCGCTCGCGGGCAGACACATGGAGAGAATGGAGAGATAGATCATCGATTAGCTGAGTTCTGTTAAAGATGGTTTCGTTAGATGTATAGAGCTTTTTAGGTGATTCCGCATTTTTTTCAGTTTTTTTTTTTGGCTTCAGTTTCTCAGCCACCCACAGCTTACCTCGGACCCTTCGTCTGGACCTTGATCTGTGGGTGGGTTCTGACTTTGCTGCTTTCTTTTTGTTTTCGGGCGGGGACTTTGATCTTAGGCTTAGGGGTATGCGAGTAGCGGCTTTAAAATAATAGGAAAACAAAGCGCAAGAGCAGCGACGAAAGTTTCATTGTCGGAGAGTTGAGGAGAGAGAGAGATAGTAGAGGTGTTGTGTGAGGTAGCGAGTGGCGAGTAACGAGTAGTTTGGTGTCTGTAGTAGAGGTACGAGTAAGTGCGGTTGGTTTGGTGTAACTGTGTGTGTCAAGCTGTACTACTAGTGACAAGTGACGAGAACCATTTAGTAATGAATACCGAGTGAATCAGTGTCAAATAAAATAAACATAAATTAATAAAAAACGAGCCGTAATTATGGAAAACTTGTTGAGATGAAAGTAAAATATGTTTTTGGTATAATGAATTATTCAGACGAAAAACAGACGAGGGAATGAAGAAAATTAATAAGAAAAAAGGAACAAATATGTAGTAGCGAGTAACGAGTAGTAGTTGTTAAATGTATGTGATGTACGTGTGCGTATGCCGAGTGCATTAGAGATAGTGATAGGCTGAAGTGCGCCAAGCTCTATAGAAAAGCCAGCTATGTACAAACGGAACCCAGTTCCAGCGCATTAACTTTATACACAAAAGCGTTACTAAATGAGACACATAGATGGTTAAATGTAACCTTATTCCAGTTGAAACAATGCCACAGTGAATGATTCTGGAAGCTAGAAGCTGGTTTTGGCAACGAAAAAGGCTCAAGGCGATTCAGCCTCCCGGGAGATCCTTTGGGAATCGGGAACGTCGCATCGAGAACTTACCTTCTCGGTGTCCAGACCCTTGGTCATGGCCCAGGTGGAGACGACATAGTCCATCACTCGCTCGCTGAGAGCCTTCGGCACCTCGTGCAGCTTCATGAACTCACGCACGTTGTTCAGCATGTCGTGGTACTTGGCCGTGGCCGAGGTCATCTGCTGGATGATGGTGGTCACGTGACCAAAGATCGTGGCATACAGCAGAGCTATACGGTTGAGGGTTTATATATAGACGGAGAGAGAGAGAGAGAGAGAGAAAGGTGATGAGACGGACAGATTAAGCGACGGCGGTGCACACAGAGTTGGCGTTCGTAGTTTTGGGGGTTCCATTCAAAGCAATCTTTACACGATCAGCTAGATAACACTTGAGATGTGTGTGAGGGCACAGAGAAGAAATGACCATATCTATGATTTCAATTTGTCAATCTTAATGAACCAAATCGAATGAAATCCATTGTACAATAAACTAAATCAATAATTTTTAAGACCAACAAGTTAAAATACTTAGAACTCTTGTCGCTATTTTTTCTCTGCGTGTACGTGAGGTATGCGTGTGATGTGTGTGAAGTAGACAGTTAGTGGGTGTGTGTTATTCGGTATTCGCTGATTCTACGCGCTGTGGAAGAAGAGACGCACAGGTGCGCGGCTAGAACAGTAATAAATGCCACAGATTGGACGAGCACACAGTTAGACGGAGACAGAGAGATGGATTTTGGGGAAGAGGGTGATGTGGGAGTGTGATGGTGAGTGATGTGAGCGATATCCTGCGCAGGATCAGCTCTTCCTTGGCATTTCACCTTCGCTTTTGTTGGAATGCTGATCATGCGCAGTTTAGGAAGGACGCTTTTTTCTGGATTTTTGGTCGGCATGAAGTACAGTACGCGAAACAAATAACGAGTTACAGATAAAGAGTTACGAGTAACGAGTTATCAAAGACTATTATTAACGAGTTATGAACAGCAAGTTACTACCAATGAGTAACGAGTTTTGCACAACGAGTTACGGATCATGCGTTACGATTACCGATTTACGAATAACGAGTAACGAGTTACGTTTACGGACAACGAGTAGAGAGGAATACACAATGCAACTCACACATGGCCACGAATTGTGCAACTAGATGACGACGGAGCAGAAGAAGGGTCGAGAAAGACTTTTAAGACTTGACTCTGGCTGCGATCAATCAATGATTGACGTGGTGAGAATGCGAGTGAGTTGCTCTACTTGGACATGGACAAATGGACATGGGCTACGGATCGTGATGAGGCTCTACACCAAATAACTGGAGCGATTTATTAGTTCTAGCGGCGCAAGCGGATGGCCTAGCTTTCAAATGGTAACGGAATCGAGATCGAGAGATCGGAACCGGAATTCAAAAGCGTGACGCGTGTGCGGGAATATCAAGAAACTTGGACGCGGCAACGGAACGTGTTAAGGACACAGCACCTGCAATGATCATCATGCAGATGGTGAACACCTTCTCGTTGTCTGTCTCCGCGGCGACATTGCCGAAGCCCACCTGTAGAATAATGTACAATAGGGAATAGAATAGAGAGTGGAGAACAATTGAGGTGTTATTTAGTTATCGGGGCGCGTAGATAACAAGAGGTCACAACCCACCGAGGTCATGCAGGTCATGGTGAAATATAGGGCCGTCACGTACATGCTCTTCCGTGACGGCCCATTAACCAATTCCGGACCGGTGTCATTGCTCCATATGTACGAGTACGGCGATTGGGTGACGTTCGCCAGCTTCCACAGCCAGCTGTATTGGATCTGCAAGGGGATCGCAAGGGATTAGCACTTCATATAGAGGTCCTCCCAGTCCCAGTCCCAATCCCAATCACACTTACCCCATTATCCGCATCGCTGCGACCGATCGAATACCAGATGCAGGCCAGCCAGTGGGCCACCAGCATGTAGAAGCAGAGCAGCAGGATCAGCATGGCCGCCCCGTACTCCAGGTAGCGGTCCAGCTTCCGCACCACCCTACCCAGCCGCAGCAGGCGGACGACCTTGAGGGCACTGAACAGCGAACCGATGCCGTCCTCGTCCCGATCGAACGCGTTGAACACGTCGTACGGCAGGCAGCTCAGCAGGTCGATGATGAACCACGACTTCAGGTAGTTCATCCGTATGACCTTCGGGTCGCTGACCACCTCGCCGCCAGGACCCACAAACGTTGTATGGAAGTTTAAAACTAGGTATTAGATATATAAATAAAGGTGTTCGAATGTTTATGGGTATAACTAACTAACTTACCAATATCTATAAAGAATATAACATCGACTATTGAATCGACCACGAGCAGGGAAACATCCTCTGAGGTTTTATTTTTAAACGCTACATTGTATGGCACCTAGAGAAGGCAATATATAAGTTATAAAAACAAATTGTATGATTTTCATAGACCAGAAAAAGTTATGCCCACAAGGCGTATGATTAATAATGGAAGTATAGAAAACATGATGTAACGCATACGACCCGTCAAACAAACAAAAAATAATCAAAAGAAGAAAATGCTGTAAAATGCAACCTGTAATTCAAATAGACTCGATTGTTTATTTTTTGGCATGAGAATAAATAAGCCGCCAGGGAAATAGGAAATAAGAAGATATGTGAATCGAATGATCTGTCAGTGGCAGAGTTACAGGTGCGTCTCTTGTTGCCATCACCTGCAACAGTTGGTTCCCCCTCCCTCCAAATTTCGCCCGTTGTCTTAACTGTTGACCCAAGTGGCAGTTACAAGCCTCTTAACGTGGCTCGTCTTGGCCTGGTCGGAGGTTGGATTACAAGCCACGAATGCCGCCGCTTATGTCCTGTCAAGCCCTGTCCTCCATCCTCCGCCGACTGAGCATATTAATTTAAGCACATAAAACATAAGCCGCCCTCTTTGAGGCGGCAGGAGGAGAGTAAGGATGATGATGATGGGGGGGAGGCGGAGGGACTCGCCGCCTGAGCAGCCACTTGGTCATGTAAATGTGTGCACTTGTCTGTCTTCCTGTCCCAGCAGCTCGTCCTCTGCCTCCTCGCCGGCTTTGTCTGGCTGGGAAGCAACATTAATGTCTGACAGAGGGTCGTTATCTGAACTCTTCACTTGAGCTCGAGCCCCTTCCGATCCGATTCGAGGGTATTTGCCCAATTAGAGGCCTAGTACACACTGCCAACACACCTGTGGCCCGAGTAAGTTAAACTATTAGTACTACCCATTGTATTGTCATTTCACTAATATCATTTGAAGTTCTTTTTTATATATATTAAAATATGTGCCGAAAAGTATGCAGTACTAAAAGATAGTCGTCTTCCTGTATGAATTCGGTTACCTTTTGGCCA
The DNA here is from genome assembly GCA_035046095.1 of Drosophila pseudotakahashii. Lineage (NCBI taxonomy): Eukaryota > Metazoa > Arthropoda > Insecta > Diptera > Drosophilidae > Drosophila > Drosophila pseudotakahashii. Next base: position 8,209,212 of record JAWNOE010000105.1, on the reverse strand, counting down.
AAAAATATATTGTTGCATACTTTTAGACACCTAATTTGACATTTAAAAGTGATTTGAAAGCTATTCTGAATTAATTAATGCTTAAGCACTTACAGTAATGAAAATTATGATTTCAGCCCTCCTTTCACTTCAACTTCAACTCCTCTTTCACTCTTTTATATCTGAAAAGCCCTTGGCCACCTGGTTAAAATATCACTTAACTTTTCGGCTTTTTCCTGTGTGCACTTTGTATCTGGTGCAGTCACAGACAAAGTTTTGATTTGTCGCTGGCCATACATTTATCTCAAAGTTGCGACGGCCACAATCCCGAGCAACAACAAACAGGGACAAGCAACAACTAGTACCGCAAAATGTCATTAAACAATAAGTAAACGAAGAGTGTGCAACATGGAAACCGAAACAAGAACGCAACAAGGAATTGCAACTTTCTTTCGGATACATAGTATTTTTTTTGGATTAGGGTGGGGTTTTTGGGGGGAGTACGATTCAGAGAGCCCAGAACCCACACGTGTGCGGATGCCAACTTGTGCTGGGCGCAATTTAAGCGAAAATGTTAACATCTTGTTGACGGAAATATACACAATTCGAGCAGACAGACGACATCGGCTTATGAAAAGGCATCGCAAGCGGCTTTGTGGCAATCTGAATGTGGATGTGGAGGCGGCAGGTGGTATCGCAGTCTCCCCTTGATAATCCCATTCCTGGAAAACCCTGCCCCTCCTGCACCTGTCCCCGAAAAACCGAACCAAGTCATAAAACATTTCACAATCGTTGTCAGACAGGATGTTTTGCGGGTGAATTGGTGAGCATCTGGAGCAGTACGAATGGGCTTATCAATGGAAATACGTTAAAATGTTACTTTAATAACAGGAATATGAATATAAATTGGAACAGAGCCCAAGGATGTTAACTGAAAAACATCAGAATGATGAATAATAATGAGGTAAATTTTTCAAAATATTTAAACAGGTTGAAAAACTGATTGAGTGACTATGAAGTACATTTTAAATTTAATTGTGGCCTAACTGAAATCATTAACAAAGCTGTCGAAAAGTATGCAGTGAGAAAAATATGCAAAAAAATGGTATTGCATACTTTTAGACACCTTGATTTAAATTACTGTTCCCCACTCACCATGATGGCTGTATAAAATGTTAAACACAATATCACCCAGTCCCAAATTGCTTTAAATGCACAATAATGCAGGAGTATGTGTGGCGGCGTTTTGGGGGCTTCCTGTCGGTACTGTGGCATAATATCCGCGCTCAGCGACATCATCTGATTGAAGGTTAATATATAGTATATATATTAAGATAATCGATAATCCGGACTCACATGCGCCAGGTTGGACTGCTTCGTGGGATCCTTCAGCGTGGGCAGATGGGCGCTGAACTGGCGACTTCGGGTCACCGATCGTGCCAATTTTGCGAACTTCGAGAGACCTAAAACTGGCAAAAATAGATTAACCGCTACGAGGTGGGAACACGCACACGAACACCGATGAAACAGTGCATCGAAACGGTATGTGGCATACAGTACAGTACAGCATACAGTGTACACCGAGTATAAAGGATATTAAACACACAAAGGAGTCACAGATATGAGTGGCATTTAGTATACATATTTAAAGTGTTGGCTCATCGAATTGGGTTTGGTTTGGTTTTTATATGTTTGGGGTTTCGTTTTGTTGGTTTTCAATTTGTTCAAGCGTATTTACAGGTGGGTGTGATTGTGGGTGTGCAAGTGGGATTGTGTGTGTAGACATGGAAAGAAAGAGCAGATAAGTAGAGTAGTGTAGTAGGGAGGAAAGAGACGGAGACATACGAGGGTGCATAGACAGTGCATGGAACACACGGTTGCAACAACTTTCTTCTAGATCCTTTGATGGGTTTATTTTATAAGTTGTATCTTAAGGGATAATAACCTACATCTGAAACTCATGAAATCAATTTTAAAAGGAAGATATAATTTATTTATTTTTATTCAATATTAATATTTTACTCAATACTTGAAATTGAAAATATATTTTTAGATAGATTTTAAACATTTCCAGATTCCTGTAAAAACTTTTAAGATTTTTTAACAAAAAATGTGCAAGTTCTCAGTCGACAACCGTGGTCCATGGGTAAATAGCAACAAAAAACGGTAGCTGGCAGGTCACTTACCTCCCTTGGTGTCCTCGCTGTCGATGGGCTGCTTGAGGGCCGTGATGTCCCGGAAGGTCAGCAGGAAGAGCACCACCAGGTCGCGTTCGTTGCGGATGGGGGCGACCTGTAGCAGCAGCCATAGCGGGGTTTCTGCGGGATGCGCGCCGGAATTAATAACAATTATAGGCAAGTGCTGCCCCACGGAGCCAAGGTGAAAGGGGGGGGAGGGGGGACACCAGTTCGGTTCAGTCATATGGATAGATAATCCCATTCTCATTTCCATTCGGATTCGCAAACCCATTCGCATTCGAGTCACGACCAGACAGAGGAGGAAACAGCGGGGCACAGACATTTCATTGGATTGCAATTATCGATATGGAACGGTGGATAATGGATGCCGGTCTCTGAATGCTCGATGCTCTATCTGCATCCAGACAATGGAAGGCATGTAAATACAGTGGGCCCCCAATGTGTGCAACAGCTGAAGCTGTTTACTCTTTGGCTGCCCGGATGAATAATTCAGTGAGCAAACCGATTGCCAAAGCAATCGATGGGTATTACAATGCAAATTGATGCATTAAAGTCACGCATTAAATGGGTAATAAAGTATTGGTTTCCAGAGAAAGTGTTCCGAATAAAAATTCTAGGAATATTAAAACACTGTATTACTTTACTGTATTACTATACGATATTAAATAATGCCTGCCAGGTGTGTCCCTGAAAACTCTAACAATCAAAAAACAACCCAAAAGCCATTTTTAGGATCCTTTAAACATTTTCCGACATTTCCATAGCCTAGAGGCGTTTGAAAAACATTTGAGTAGGCTTTTCACACTTTCTTGCTTTATACTGTTTTGAACAGATTAAAATATATTAATTAAATCTATAACACTTTCCGTATGATTTTGACAAAATGAAATTTTCTCCAATTTTTCATAAAAAAAAAAGAAAACAGTTTTTTCGCTGAAACAAAGAAAATATTGATCCAAATATGGATTGTCATACCTTTCTGAAATCGTTACTAAATTTCCAATCGATTCACATTTAAACCTTGACATTTTATTTGTTTGCCATTTTTCAAAAAAATTATGATGTACCCCCTTAAAAAAAATAAAATTTTTGAGAAAATTCGGGATTTTGGTTTTTTAACAAAAATAGGATTTTTTCTTTTGGTTTTTTTGCTGTAACTTGGCCAAAAATGGTCCTAAATCAAAAACACATACTGTTTTGAACAGATTACAATATAATAATTAAATCCATGACACTTTCCGTGTGATTTAAAAAAAATTAAATTATTGTCAATTTTTATTTTTTTTATAAGGGGGTACATCATGATTTTTTGCGAAAAATGGCAAAAAAATAAAATGTCCAGGTTTATATGCCAATCGATTTTAAATTTAATAACGAGTTCAGAAAGGTATGACAATCCATATTTGGATCAATATTTTATTTATTTAAGCGAAAAAACGTTTTTTTTTTTAAATTCTGGATTTGGGTTATTAACAAAAATGGGAATTTTTTCTATATTACTTTACTGGGAATACGACATTGAATGATACGTGCCTACAAAAAAGAATCATATGATATTATGAAAACGGAACCAAAGACAGTAGGTTAGTTTTAATTGTCTAGAACTCTTTTATTTTCCACACACGTACTTCTAACGACCGTAATTCCCGTAATTGTCGTTCAATTTTGCACGGGACAAGGACTTCTTCCCTCTACCTCTTCCTCTTCCGTTCCGTTTCGTTCCGATTGTGTATTCAAATATGCGATGGTATTTGCTTTTGATGGCATAATTATTCACTAATTGCGAGCACAATTTGCTACTTCCGCTTCCGGTGACTGTTTATGTGCGGTCGTTGTTTCAGCCTCTGCACCTATTTCAATCCCCATTTCCATTTGTATTTATATGCCGGGATTGATGGACTACAACTGAGTGGATTAATTGGCTCTGGCTGGAGTATGTGGGCCTCCTTTGCTCCATTCGATATATCCAATCGCCAGGGGACACCTGTCAGTGCTTCGATTTGCCGCAGATTCAGCTATTGTTTCTTTCTCCTTGGCCTCAATCCCCATCACCATCCCAATCCCATTCCCAATCCCAATACGAATCGAACAAATATTTTGCCGGCCAATCGCAATTGCAATCTCATTTGTGCGCCAGATGTTGCACTTTCTCATATTGCAATTGATTTATGCCTATTTAATGCACCACCCCCTCAATCTCTTTGATTTCTGACCGCACATGCAACAGGATGTGGATGTGGATATGGATGTGGATGCGGGTATATTGCTGCGGGCAGCCTGCCAAGACATGAATTGAGTTTCCCGCGCGGAAAAACGCCCCCCGTAGCGAAGGGAAAGCCCGTAATTTTCAAAAATACCTTGGGTTTGTGCCTTGCCAAACTGCGAGAGGGCGCAGCCACACTGCAAATCTGAAATTTAATACTCGGAGGCGTTAATTCATGAGCTCGACACCCGGAGATCTCTGGCAATACTCGCTGGGAAGCTGGGGAGCTGGGAAGCTGGCAAGCTAAAGCTGTGGGGCCACTCGATTCCACTTGATTTGGCCGGGATTGGATGGATGTGGCATTACTACAGGTGTCTGCGTGGCCAGCTGGCAGCCTGATTGATGGGCCTCACTCAAAAGTGCCGGCGGGCTGCCATCGCAGCCCCAATTTGTTGGCACTACGGGGTGGCAGGTGTTGGTTTTGAGGAAAAAGGCAAAGGAAAATGGGATGGGGTGTTGTTGTGCACACTCGCAAATAGAATTCAAGGGGTTATGCGGGGCTTGGGAATGAATTATGAAAGGTTCTCGGGTTCGGTTTCGGAGTCAGGAACTCACGAAATGAACAATTTACAATGGGCATAGCTCGAGCATGACGCCAAATAGCCTACAGTGTCGGTTAAAGGATTTATTTGGCCTCCCGAATATTAATTAATTTGGATTAATAACACTTTATAGCCTACAGACTTTTATTTCATGGGTGGGATTAAAAAATGTGTTAAAATGTTAAAATATGTGTCTAAAAGTATGCAACAATATATTTGCAATCCAAAAGTGATTTGTATTCACACAGGAAAATGACTTTCTTATATTCACTGCATACTTTTAGACACACATTTTAACATCTAAAAGTGATTTCATAAAACCAAGCTTTTTCTGTGGATTTATTTTTGAAGTATACGGCTTAACAACGATTAATGAATTTATATTTTAATCATATAGATTTAAAATAAGATTTTTTAAAATAAATTTGTATTTTTCTCTAGCAAATAATAAATATGTAAAATATATACTTAATATGTAGAAGTAGTTTTCAATGAAGAAATGTAATTTATATATTTTTTTTCAACACTGTCGACTCTACGAGAGGGGATAAAGCAGTATGACTTTGATTTGGGTCTGGAATTAAGCTGGCCAGTAACCATTAGGCACAGGCGATTAGGCACAAAGGGGGCGGGGGAGGGGGTCGAAGGTCGAAGGTCGTGCAAGTTAAAGGGGCATACTCACTGTTCTTCTTGTAGAGCAAAATCTCAAACTGATCCTGCTGCTGGTTCTCCAGCGTGTATTCCAGCCGTCCCACCGTCTCCTTGTCTGTCAGCTCGCCATACATGAAGCCGCATCTGCAGGATTCCCAAGGATTCCCGAGGATGTGGAGGTGGATGTGGTTGCAGATGCCAGGGAATGCCAGAAAGATAGAAAGAGATGCGGAGAGCAGACGAGGTATTATTCTTGGTTAGCTTTACATCGGTTGCATGCCGCACACACGTATATGAACAAACATACACACACACATGGACACATGGACGCCGAGGCAAACACATGCAGCGGAAAATGGGAAAACAGAAAGCGTTCCAATTCGAGGAGAGAGGAAAACATGCCGAACAAAACAAGATTGATGCACCTGGGGCCCGGCGGGTGCAAAAACGGCGAAGCTTCACTGCACACGGCAAAAAAAGTATTAAACAAATATCAATTTAATGCACCGCTGCCCAACCGAAGGGTTTCCACATTTCCCTCAGGGGCTCAGGTCAACATATCGCATATTATATAATATGTGGGGTCAAGGCGTTCTAGAACTATCTACAAAAAGAAAGCCTTAAGTAATATGGAAAATATTTATATTATTTTAATATTCGGTATAAGAAAAAAATGAAACATTGATGCAGGGGCGTAGACAGAGGGGGTTTTGTGTGTTGAACACCCTTTCTCGGTTGAAATCCTGTGCAAAATATGGTTTTAAAAAGTATGCTACACAGAATGAGTACTGAAAAACCCCCCTCAACTTAATCCTAGCTACGCCACTGTTTTTAATATAATTTACCATCTTTTTAGGTCGTAATATCAGCACTTTAAATCGATCACATTTTCCCACAGTGTTGCCTGGATTATTGAAATCAAAAACTGAACTCGGTAATTTGATATTCCCAACATGCGATCGACTTTCCCTAAAAGTTTGGAAAAACGCATGACCCCGAGGCGCTATCCTTATGCATACAGTTTGGTTACTTTTGTTAAATTTATTGTTTTTCGTTCATTTCCCATTGAAAACTAAATAATTAATGATCGAGTTTCTGGGTTAAAAGGGGGGCTAAACTTTTGGTGCCTCGGCGTATTATATATACGTGTGTATTTACTTGGAGAAGTCAGCTGGAATCGGGGGACAGGGAAAAAGGGGAACCACTTGCAGTGCCGCACAAAAAGTGTTGCATACTTTTGGGCCAGGCTCGATGACGTCAGCAGCGAGACGAAGGGAAACGAGAACACAGCCGAAGGAAAAGTGGGTGAAGTAGCAGAGAAGGAGGAGCAGTAGTTAATTTCTGTTGTTTTGCTTTATTCGTGCCCCGAACAAAAGTTCAACAAACTATGCTCCACCGAAACGGCGACGTCACGGGTCGCTTTTGTGTGTGTGTGTGTTTTTGTGTTCACACACACACACACACAGAGGGGCAAAAAAAACGAAATTGGGTTACAAAGCAAACAAAAAACAGGTCCTGGATTCGGGGATATGGCCATAGATATAGATATGGATGCACAAAGTGTTTATGTGCTCATGGGTGGAGCACGGTAAAAGCCCTCGACGAGCACTCGAAATTCTATTATTTTCTAGGGCGGAATTCCAAGGGAGAGCACTCAAAGAAAATCCCTAAATAAATTCAACGTGTATTGGATAAATACACCATGGGGATTTATGTACACTTTTGAAGGGGTTTTTCAATTCTATCGGAAATATTTACAAAAATAAAAGTGAGTAAATGTTATTGGGGTGTAAACTTGTGCTTCAATAACTACTTCTTTTGGAAGCACTTTTTCAGCACTTGGTTCACCTAGTCGTATACGTAATTTTATGGTCTTTTCTAGAATTATACCTGAAAAAATCCCATTACTAAACCAATTTGAAAGCAAAGACTTTTTGATCCTTGGCATATTTTGAAGGTATGACTTTGTAAAGGTCCTCTTTAAGGAATTGATACTGTAAGGGGAACTTGGGAGATACGAAAGCGATTTGCGTTGCACCAAAAGAAATTGCATTGGAGCAAATGTCGAGTGAAAATCAAACGTTCCTTTGGCTTTTTTGCATTTCCTTTTCCATTTTCTTTTCCTTCTTTCTTTTTTTAGCTGGTCAATGTTTTCTTGTTGCCTTTGGCCGTCATTCTTCTTGTTTTTTGGTTCACACGCGACCAGAAAAACAGAAACAAACAAAGGAGAAGGACGGCAACAAAAGTGGGTCGCAGCAACAACAATGCGGATGATTGAGCGGTGGAGAGAGAGGGACGAAGGGAAGGCCCCCACAGACAGAGAGAGAGAGAGAGATGGCAGGCATGGAGGAGGGAAGGAGACGGCGTTTCGCTAGCTAAACGGCAGATTGGCATTAAAAACTTGTACTTTTTTCCACCTGGGGAATTTGGCCGCTGATGCTGCAGGTGAGCTGCCGAACCGTATCCCTATTCTTTTTAGGGCTGCTTTTTTGGCCTGCAAATTACAAGCAATTCTCGGGAGAATCATTGGATACGCTGGCCTCTGGGCCGCCGCTTGTTGATTTATGAGGCTGTTTTCGAGGCGGAGAGAGAGAGAGGGAAAGAGAGAAAAGGATAGAGTAAGAGTGAGAGTGATGTGAGGGGGACAGGAACAAAAAAAAGTGAGGGACCGAGTTCACGACCATCGAAGGTCCTAGCCGAATTAAGGCAAACAAATGCAGTTAACGCTTGTGCAGATGCTATCGCCCCCTCTCTCTCTTTCTGTTCTACCCATCTCTTTCGTACTCTCACCCACCCATCACATCAATTCACCAAAGGTTTGCATAGAAAATTTGTTTGGCCAGGACCACCGGCAAGCAATTTGCAACAGTGTAACGGGAAATGGAATCGCAAAACGGTTGGCACAAAAGAAAAACTGGTTAGGGGAAAAATAGGCCAATTTCCCGCGGAAAAATTTAACCAACTTCCCAAGGGGCATTCATCTGCCTTAACCTTTTCGGGCAATTATCCTCGCGGTATGCCGATGATTCATTATGTACATCAGAGATGCCTTCTTGATATATGTATATATTTTTTTAATTTTAATACTAACTATAAAAATATGATTAATGGAATGATATTATTTTTAGCCCGTTTGCTTTATAGTTTATGCTTGATTTGACATTTTTTTCACCCTTTTTTATGTTTATTTATATTAAAAATATTATTTATAATAATTCTGTATGAGTTCAAAGCCAAAGTACAAAAAAAAAGTTGTTTTCTTTTTACTATCGCATCTCTAGCATATTTTCCCTTTATGCGCTGCATACTTTGTGGCATTTTCCTTTCATTACGCAAGATGGAAAAGCGGACAAGCCTTCCTGTCCATTTGCATTAAGTTCGCTGAGCAGCAAAGTGCATTAAGTTTGACAATGGTTTTTAAATGGCCGGAAAAAAAGAAAAAAAAGGAAAAACTACGCAAATTAATTGAAAAAACTACAGGCGGAGCAAAAAAGCAGAAAAAAGCTGGAACAATAAATGAACTTCACATTCAATGGCCGGTGTAAGCAGCTGCGGATAAGCCGTTAAGCAGATAAACACGGTGGAAAACCCAGTAGAGGGAGGGGGCGGGGGTTTTTCCGGGGCTGGTCAGGTGCGTAAAACAAGCTGTTAATGGTTTGGAGCGACGGAACGGGAGGAGACGGGCCAGAAATCTCCTGCAATCTCGGGCAATCCTCTTAGCTGTCAAGGCTCCCAGAGGGAAATGTCCAAAGTCTCCGCCCTGTCTGTCTGCCCCCCTCCCCCCCTATCCCTCCTGACACCCCTTTTCCACCTGCATTTCCACCTGTGCAGCTTACAGTTTGAGCAGCACTGCTCTAAAGCTAATATTTGCCTAAGAAATGAGCATGCAACTTTAACGTGGTTAAGAGTCAAACTTAAGAAAGTGAAAGTGATGGTGAAAAACACAGAGATAGGTGCTAAGAAGGCCGGAGAATAGGATCCCATAGCTGTAGGAACTAATAAATAAATAATAAAAATAAAACATGAAATAAATACAATGCTACGATATACGATATAATGAAAGTAAAAATACATATTAACCACAACATCGATGGTAATAAATCAACATCTTGGCGGCCTTATCGGCCAGTAAGGCCACGACATCAAGGATACCAATAAAGATATATATAAAGTATATTCAATAATCGCCAAGGGATTAACAATTAAAGCGGCACTTATAACGCAGAGAACACCGACAGAACAACAGCGAGAAGAGAGCGAAAGTAGTTGGAGTGAGAATAAATCGGCAATACGTACACATACCTGCACGACTTCTGCATGACCTCGGCCCGGTTGTAGCCGCTGATCTTGCAGAAGGACTCATTGCAGTAGACGATCGGGAAATCGACGATTTGTGCGTTGGCCAAAAGAAACGAGCTGTCCGCTGGAAAAAACGAAAGAAAGTTTCACAAGTCAATATATTAACATCAAAAAAATATTTTGTATAATTTTTAATATTTTATTTTTATGCTAAGAGAGCAAAGAAAGTTCAACAAGTTAATTTATTAATATCCAAAATATATTGTACAGTTTATTATATTATATTTATAAAGCATAAAAAGTTCCAAAAGTTAATACATTAGTATCTAAAATATATTGTATAATTTTTAATATTTAATTTTTATCCTAAGAGAGCAAAAAAAGTTCCACAAGTTAATTTATTAATATCCAAAATAAATTGTATAATTTTTAATATTTAATTTTTATCCTAAGAGAGCAAAGAAAGTTTCGCAAATTAATTTATTAATATCCAAAATAAATTGTATAATTTTTATAATTTAATTTTTATTCTAAGAGAGCAAAGAAAGTTCCACAAGTTAATTTATTAATATCCAAAATATATTGAAAATTTATTATATTATATTTATAAAGCAAAAAAAGTTCCAAAAGTTAATATATTTATCTAAAATATATTGTTTAATTTTTAATATTTAATTTTTATCCTAAGAGAGCAAAAAAAGTTCCACAAGTTAATTTATTAATATCTAAAATATATTGTATAATTTTTAAAATTTAATTTTTATTCTAAGAGAGCAAAGATAGTTTCACAAGTTAATTTTATAATATCCAAAATATATTGTATAATTTTTAAAATTTAATTTTTATCCTTAGAGAGCAAAGAAAGTTCCACAAGTTAATTTATTAATATTAAAAATATATTCTATAATTTTTTTAATTTAATTTGTATCCTTAGAGAGCAAAGAAAGTTACACAAGTTAATTTATTATTATCCAAAATATATTGTACAATTTATTATATTATATTTATAAACCATAATAGCCCCTTGAAATCTTCACAAATTTATTTACGCTCAAAAGGACACTTTCTCAGTTACCTTTCACATTTCACAACTTCCCCGGAAAATAGCCAACGACAAATTTGTCGCTGTCAGTCAGCCGGCAAGTCAGTCTATTGGGCTTTTGGCGTGGAGGTTTATCAAAATATTTGAGCGTAATTGGAACATTTCAAATGTTGTCATTCATAATCAAAATCGTTTTATTGACTGCCAGCCACCCCCCACCCACCCACTCATTTTGGGGGATTCAGTCTAGTCAGTTGTCAGAGGTGGAAGCGATGGGTACATATTTGCATTTAGCTTATCCACTAGGAAACTTCAGAGTAAAGAGAAAACGGAGAAACATTTTATGAAAAATTTCTCAAATGATAATAATAATAATAATTATAAATTAAAATCATAATGCTGACTTTATATAAATAAATAAGAGCTAAAGTTCCAAGTTAACTTTGGTAACCTTTGTATATGGTTATTGGACCTAAATCAAGTACCTAGTGATATACCCAGATGATTACCATCACTTTCGGTCGGCAGGTCGACTAATGGCGGTTGTTATTGCTGAATTTGTTGCAGTTTGAGTACGAGTAGAAGTACCAGTACGAATACGAATACGAATTGGAGTCCTCAGGTATGTAAGCAGGTAACATGTGTAAACCACGCGCTGGCATCGCATGGCAGGGACATAGACACGGACATGGATACGCAGACATACGGACAGGGAGACATACGGACAACAATACGGACAGAGACACGGACACGGACATGGCATCGCATCGGGCAACGGGTAACGGTAACTGGCATCGACCTGCAGGGGAATCCCCCACCGCCCTTTACTTTGCCATTACGTCTGACTGGCTGTTTTACTATTTATTTGCTGTTTGCCATTTGGCTTGTTTTCCCTTGTCTTTTTTCCACATACATTCGAATTACTTTCGGCTGATTTTATTAGTGGCGATTGAGGTGCTGCCTGCAGGGGATTCCCCAAAAGACAAGTTCCACGAAACAGTTCAAAGGTGAAATATATTGGGATTAATATAGAAATAATACAGAAATCCAATTATGTATCCTTAAAAGTAACGAATCTTAAATTAAATAATGAATGCATTAATCTTCTGGTGATAAATAAAATATTTCTAAATTATCTCAAGATAATAAAGTTAGTTATTTTATGAACCCAAGATAAAAATCATTTTATCTTAATTAACAAGTATAAAAAATGTGTTTTATATTTAGAAAATGAATAAACAGAACATAAATCTAGGGATAATCTTAAAAACCTTGAAATATTTTTAAAGTTTCATAAATAAGTTAATTTCTGATTTTCATGTTATAAATAAAATATTATATCAAGATAATAAAGTTAATTATTTTAGAAAATTAATAACCAGAAAATAAATCTAGGGATAATCTTAAATATCTTTAAATATTTTTAAAGCTTTAAAAATAAACAAAATATTTATAAATTATATGAAGATAATGAAGTTAATTATTTTATGAGCCCAAGATAAAAATGATTTTATTTTAATTAATAAGTATAAAAAATGAACAAAACATTAATAACCCGAAAATAAATACTGGCGAACAGAAATTGATTAGATCCGAAAATAACTCGCAACAGATTCGGTTCACCTGGTCCACACACCTGAAGGAAACGGAAAAGGGCGCGAGTGGGAATCAGTTGTTGTTACTTTTTATTGACATTATGGTGGAAAATCGAGTAGGGGGGGGGGAGGGGGTAGTGGGTTACGGGGAAATGGTAATGGTAAAACCGGTGGGGTGGCGCCTCTCAGCTGGCAAATGCAAATGTGGCAGGCACGCCATTCCTGGCTGAAGTTGCATGTCGCAGGTGCCAGACGACGGGAGCAGGAAAAAGGGGAAAATCGGTTGGAAAAGCGGGAGAAAGGAGGAAGGAGGAAGGAGAAAAGCACACTAACCCACATTGACATGGACATGGCCAAGCCAATGAATATGTATAAAAATATTCGCATGCGATGGCTCGATGGTTGCTGCTTCTGGGAAATGCATATTTATGTGATACTCACACACACACACTCGCAGTCACAGTCACTCACACATGGAGCACTTTTTACGACTGCAACAAGGACATCATCAACAAGAACAACAACAACGTTTGCTACTTTGTAGTGTCAACAGTTGCCGTGACTGAAGCAAAAACAAAAACAAGGGAAAAAAGTGGGAAAAATAAAGAAAATAGTGTAGGAGGTGGGCGGTTCCATATAGGTGGGGGGCGTGGTCGCAACGGCTATCTCGTTACGCTCTGCATTTGACTGTTGGCAGTTGGTAGTTGGGAAATGGAAAAGGGAAAATGGAAAATGGAGAAATGGTGGCACAGGACCAACCTCAACGTTTAAGAGCGTCTATTTGGCTGGACCCGTTGGATCCTCGAAACTGAAATTGGCCAAAAACTGCCCAAGTTAATTACCCAAAAATGCTTAAATTGTGCCTGGCAGTAAAGACCACAATTTATAACTTTTCGTTTCGTTTACAAAAAAAAAATGGCTCCAAGGCATAGGACAGCATACACATATATATTTATTATGATTAAAAACAACAAATTATAACTTTTAGGGGCGGTAAGAATATTATTACCCATACGACACGTTATCCAGGTCAATGTGAGAGCCAGCAGTCTCCAGCTTAAATATTGTTATTGGGCTCTCTATTTTTGAGCTACCAACTTAAATTGCTTAAATGCATAGAAAATTCATTTTAATCATAATTTCTCAAATATTCTCTTTTAGTTATACCAGTTACACCAAAATATTACATAATCTTAAAATCAGATAAATCTAAAGATTTCTAAAAACCCTATCTAGTTCACAAATTAAAACAGAATATATGCACAAAAAAAAAAAATTCACAAAATATCAGATTGATATGTGCTGGTCAATTTTATATTTTTTAAGATCAAGTTATTCATATCATTTTGATAAGAATAAAGATTATGTTTATCTTAATTTACATTATTTGTTAAAAAAATACTACATTTGGTTTTTTATTTGATATGATAAATTATCATGTTGATATGTTTGAATCATAAATTTGATATAAATCATATCGGTTTTTTATTGATCTTAAATAAGGGGGAATTGACCCTTTTTCATTTCGATTTTGTTTTCTGTGTGTAAGTTAGGGTTCTGTGCAATATACATAAGTATTATCCACAAGAAAACACCTAAGAAATTTCCAAGCCAACTAAGGTCCACTCTACTGGACATACAGTCTATATGGTCTAGGTCTTTGGTCCTCCGCGGATGGGCTTAATCCTAGCTGGCGGGCAGTCCTTCTCCTTGCGAGGCATAAACCTCGCGGTTGCCTTTGTGTGCGTGCCTGATTTTGCCATTATGTCAGCGTCACAACATTTTTTACCCAGCTGGTTGGGTGTTTAGGGTGGAGCTTTAGGGTGGTGCCATGTGTGGGTGCATGGCTGTTGCGGCTGCGACACTTAATGGCATTCAAAGCTGGCGGACAAAGTTTTGCAATTTGCCTTGGCCATTTCTGTCCGGCAGCGATTCGCTTTTAAGCCGCGGATTGCTGCCATCTCGGCCCGGTTTTGCACGGTTCTTGGCCCACCGCATCGCATCGCATCCCTTAACCCGATTCGGGATTGCGAGAATGCGAGATTGCGGGAGCCGGAGAAAAGCCGATTGGGAGCAAGGTTTTACCGGAACAATTTCCCCGCAATGAGATCACAATGAATGTGTAAGCCATGTCCTTCTAGGATGCGATGTCAGTTCAACAGATGTCCTTTAACTTTGATTTGCAATCGCTTTCTTTAAAATAAGTTATCTTGAAAGAAGTTTACTGAGAGATTTAAAAATAAGTTACATCAATACTCCCTGCCTATGAAAAATCCCACTAATTCTGTAAATATTTTCCAGAAAAACTACCATATAGACTGCAAAACTAACACAATTACCGAAGGCCAAAACTAATAAAGCACTCAAGACGTCAAATCCAATAATAATATCGTAAGGAAATGAATATTTCATTGCTGATTGACAGCAACATCTCGTGGCCCAGCGTTTTGCCACGCCGTCCTGTGATTGCCCAATTATTTATGAGCTCGATCAGGGGTGATGTATTATAAATGTCAACATCAACCGCCAACGGTTGTCCAATCCAAAACAGGAGGAAAAAAGCGAAGAGCCGGCTGACTTACGATTTAATTAATGATTTTTTGATTTTTATTTGAAAGCCAAACAAAGGAGAAAAGGCAGGCGAAAAATGCGCAAACAAAAGGCCGATAAATGTATCGAAAAGTTGGAAGGGGGCGGTGAGATATCCTGTATTGAGAGCTCCGGGTGTTCGAGTGTTCCAGTGTTACAATATTCGGGTTCGGGATTAGCTTTTAGGGGGCTGACAACTCAACCTGAAATGTCAACAAGCCGGGGCGGAGAAACAAAGGAATTTGGATTGGGATTGGGATTGGGATTGCGTTCCATTTCCCGGCAGGCGGTCCGTGTTCCTCGATGATTGATGAGGCGGCCACCCACTTTTCACTCTCACTTTTCACAGCCCCCTCCCTTTCCCCCTGCTCCTGAACCAATTAGCCGTGCAGCATTTACAGTTGTAAGTTGGGCCCAAAACGAGAGGAGAATAAAAATAGAAGAACGCGGTGGGTTGCCTTGTCGTTGATTGATTTGGATTTGTGCGGTCGACCGCAGTCCGAAAAAAGAGTCCTCCTAAGTGGATTTGTTACTGGAGAGGCCTTGAATGGGGGATGGTGGATGGGGGGTGGGGGACCTCCAAGGGATATAACAAAACTAGTCCATTAACTAAATACACCCCGAACAAACACACACTCACTCTCGCACACATGCAAATGCGGTTGCAATTTCGCAAAACTTTCATTTCCGCTTGGCCACCGCACAGTGGGGCAAAAGTGGGCATTTATGGTTTCATTCGAAGGGATTTCAAAATAATAAAAAAAAAATATTTTGTTGTAGTTTGTAAAGTGTCAAATGAGGAATTCTAAACTAACTTTAAAATATACCGAAAAATACCAAAAAAAATACTTTTCCCCCAAATTAATATGTGTGCTCCTTTAGTGGAGTATCTACCTAATTATAAACAAATATTGGGTCAAAAACATATAGGAATATATTTAAATCAAGTTCTAAGCTTTTTTATTTGTAGAATTTTGGTATTTAATTTAAATAAATAATTTTTCTTAACTAAAATCCAAAAATTTAAGTATATATTGATAGCTAACTATAGCTACACCCACTCGTTCCACTGTGCGGGCCACTTTCTCGTCGCTGGCTGCTGGTTTTCCCTGCCCTTCCTGCGTCCATATTACCCCATATATACCCCTTAATTTCCCCATTCCCCGATCTCCATGTCTCTGGCCAGTTTTGTCATTATTTTTTTGTGGTTTCGGCATTTGCCAACCTCCTTGTGGCTGTCGGTGTTTTTCTGCTTCTGCTTCTGTTGTTGCTTTTGCTTTCTATTGTTTGCAACTTGCCACCGACACATGGACCATATAGCACACATATTCTCACACTAACGAAATCATTTGTTTGGTTGGTTTTTATGACATTAGTGTGAACGGTGAACGTTATACGGTCCTAGCAATTATCCCTTATGCACACGTCGGTCCCCGTTTTGAGGACCCCCTTTCAGAGGACCCCCTTTCAGAGGACCCCCTTTCTAAGGACCCCCCTTTATCCCGCATTTACCATTCCCCCTTTGGAGCTGCGATTAGGCCACAGATTGCCAGCTAGCCAGCTGGCCAGGCCATTGTGTCCTCCATTTTGCAGATCCTTTAACTCCTTTGGCACTTTCTCTTCTCTCCGCTCGTTTTTCGCCCCCTTTTCACCAGTCGAGTGCATAAATTTTATTGTCCGAAAAGTAAAAAAGGCTCGGCCTCCGTTGGAATTGCGATTTAATTACATTAGCGACAGCTGGAGAGTGCACAAAAGTGGGTGGGTGGGTGAAAAAGAAGGTAAGAGAGTGAGAGAGTGAGAGTTTGGGTGGAACAGGACAAAACCACGTTGATTAGGCCAGCCTGTTACCGCTACGACTCCTTGGGGCATGCTTGAATGGAATTGCAACCGAGTTCCCTAAACCCTTCCCCCTTTTTTTTTCGTCGCATAATGGCATTTATAATAAACCCCACGCCCTCCGTCTGTCTCGCACTCTCTCGCTCTGTCTCTTTCTCTGTCTTTATGCGCGCCATTTGGCGTTTGTTATTAAATTTGCATAATTAAGTGAGAAGCTGCGATCCGACCGAAGAAACCGAGCCAACTTGAGACATGAAATGCCAGAAGTCGGCTTCTGCTGAGTCCAAAATTAATTGAATTTGTTAGGAAACTACAAAAAAATGGTGAGAAATGAAAGCGAGAAAAAATTACCATTAAAAGGAGGGTTCTAAAAAATTAGAAAGAAAAACTCATTTTGCTAAGGAACCATTTTTATACTATAGATAAGCCGAATATTTGATTATAAATATAAAGTTAACATTTTAATCGAAAATGCAAACTTAAAATCAAGAAATCTGATTAAAAGCAGTAAGAATTTTACCATATGCTCGACTCCAGTTTCAGTATTTCCTTTTCTTGTTCTTTTTCATTTCCATTTCCATTCTCCAATCCACCCGACGTCCCAGCCCGCAACTTTGTTTGATTACTTTTCATGTTCTGTGACTGCTTGGTGGACATTTGACTTCAAGGTCAACAGAGTGTTCGTGCACACCCATACCATCCAGGCCCCCCTCCTTCCTCCCCCTTTCCTTCTTTCCGCTAGATATTCCAGCAAACTGACTGTTCATTTAATTTTGCCCGCGGGGCCTGTGGTTCTGCGATTCTCCGCAGTCCTTCCAATATTTTCTAGTTTAAATGCTCTCCAGCATTTCGGAGACTTTCGCCAACAAACAAAACGTACGTGCCCACACTGGGAAAAAGGAAAATGACTCTTCACTCTATCCTTTTAATAGTTCAAGGGTATTAAGATCTAAGCTGATTTGTTATTTAATATTTAAAGCATATTATAAATTATTAAAATAATTTATACTTATTAGGTATGTAGATTGCTAAATAATTTGATTTATAATTTGAAATATTATTAATAATATCAATATGGAATTTAAAGGCCAAATTGTCTTTATTTATTATATTATTAATAAATATTAAATATATAATAAATACTGAAATATTATTAATAATAGCCATCTTGAATTTAAAGCCGAATTTATTTGGCTACATATTTTTTTATGATCCCCATTAACGTTTAAATATTGATGTCTTCATCATAGTTTATTTTCATATTGAATTAACTACCGATTGCTTGCCAAATTCTGGGGACTTTCTTTCTGGTGCGAGTGTGTGTGTGTAAGTGTTAGTGGGTTGACCAACTCACACACACACAGACAGCCGCAGAGCTGTTGGCGCCATCGGTTTGCCACGCTTCGCTTCGCCTCGCATTTGCTGATGCCACATTAAAGTTTTTGGCCCCGTCAACGTCGTCGCCACCGTCATTTCCTCCCCTCTCTCTCTCTCTCTCTCTCTCTTTCTCTCTCTCTGTCTCTCTCTCTCTCTCTGCGAGTGTGTGTGTGTGAGGATGCCTTGGCTGATAAATAAAAAAAGCAAAAAAAAAGAGAGCGGCGAAAAAGTTGATTGCGTAAACTTTCAACTCGGTCCAAAGCAGCAACAAAGTGGCCGGGAAAAGCAGCCAACTTTTCCCCACTTTCGAAGTGCAAGAGCGAGTTTTAGTTTCACACACTTACAACGTATTCCCAGGACACGTGTGTGTGTTTGTGTGTGTGTGTTTGTCGGCCACCAGAATTTGCCATCCTTTGCCTCCATTTTGCATTTTGGCCGCAACTTTTGCGCTGCGTTGCGTGTTGCGAGTGGCCCCAAAAAGCATGCTACACTTTTTGTGCCAAGCAAATTAGCCACGCACTCACACACACACACAGGATGGCCAAAGAGAGAGAGAGAGAGAGAGAGGGCGATATGTTTGCGGAAAGGAAGAGAAAAGGCCACTTGGCACGCGATTTTTAGTAAACTTTCAGTGGCCACCTCAAGCACTTAATGCTGAAGCATCGCCTTATCTGCATTTAGATTAATATCCCTGAACCAAAGTTAGTTAGTAATAGTTATTCATGGCTTAATGTTTATATAAATAAAACTCTCATATTTATATTAATAATTAAAAAACAAAAAGTAAATCAGTAAAAGGGCACTTTTCCCCTTTGTTCTTAATAAAAAGTGGCAAAAAGGAAAAACATTTCTCCTCTTTGTTTTTTTTTAATAAAAAGTAATACAAATAAAAATCGTTGTCTTTTGTAGGTTTTTAAAAAACACAATTAGTTTCCCCATTGGACGTCATCATGTCAATATTAATATTTTCACACAAAGCTGAATCAGTGCAATAAAAAACGCAGCAGTTCTTAAAAAAAAAGCTAGAAATGGAATAATGGTGTGGGAGAAGGAAAACTCTGCAATGAAAATCCCTTTGGATGGTATTTATTTCACTCTAGATTTTTTTTATATTTTTGACAGAATGGAAAACTCACAACGGGGTTCATTTTGAGCTGGATGGTTGAATTTTCAACACAAAACGAAAAGAGGCTGGAAAAATCTACTGAAAATCTTTCATAATTTCTGAATAAGCAATCTTAATTAATAAAACAGAAAAGGAAACTAACCAAAATCGATTGTATATAGAGAAACAAGGAAAATCGCTTATGAATCCACGGGATGTGTCCACCCAATTCAGCCGTTCTGTCAGGGATTAGACTGCGTCTTAGTTTTGATATGCTATATGGTATATGGCACTTTCAGGGGCCCCCGTCCACTGGCCCACAGGCCCACCTGCCAGGCACTTCGCACTGACAGCGGATGGGGGGCAACAACTTAATCCAATTTGAATGGCCGGAGGTGAAACTTGGAAACTTGGACCTGCCCAGTGGCCCCCATCCACCCGACCATCCGCTGTGGTCATTCTTAAATGGCCTTTTACTTAATGCTAAGTGTCGTTTGACTGCTGGGCCTACCCATCCCCATTCCCATCCCCATCCTCTCCACTCGTGACCCAAAACTCACGCGCTGTTGTCTAATTAAAGCGATTTGGCTTTGGTCACATGTCGATATGCGGCATATCCCGCTGAATAATGATGGATTCGTGGCAGAAAGGGGGTGAACAGAATGGGGGATTATAAACGCAGGCCTCATAAATTACGCAGAAGTCGTAGTCGCCGCAATCAAAGGGCAAAAAGGCCTGGGAAAGGCAGGGAATAAAGGGCCAGGGGGCTGAAAACGTCTGGGGCGGTGCTCAATCAATTGTCGCCACCTGGCCACTGGTCTGTGGAGTGCGGCCCTGATGGTCAGCTCTTTTGGCCATGGCATTGAGGGCCCAGACCGGAGGAGCCCACCATTGATTTCCATGGAATTTCTGGCAAAGGTCAAAGCGGCGCGAAGCTCTCAGGCGAATGAAATTGTTAACTAACGGAAGGAAGTTGGGGGAGCAACTCGAAGGGAATAAATAATTACCCTTGGAAAGCTAAATTTTATTCCCAAATAATAATATTAAAAAAAAAAATTAGTACTAGATAAATACTGTAAAATACTAGAAAATACTAAATCAATAATTGATGCAAGGACGTGCTACCTCTTGGAAAGAAAATGTAAAAAAGTCTGTAAAAATACTAGAAAACACTAAACAAATAATTTAAGCCACTTCTTGGAAAGAATTTGTTAAATAGTCTGTAAAAATACTAGAAAATACTAAATAAATAATTAAAGCTACTTCTTGGACAGAAAACGTAAAAAAGTCTGTAAACATCCGTCATTCTCATTGTAAAAATTCCCTTCATTCAGTGATAAATGTAGTTCTAGTTTACTTTTTGGCGGGGGGCGTTGATTGGTGGCTCAATTGTTATGATTACACCTTAGCGTAGCGGCGCGACAACGTGGCGTATGATTAATGTGGTGCAAATATTTTACCCGTGGCACTGAATCCATGCTTTGTTTGATTCGCCACAACGGCACAATGGCCAAATGACACGAAATCTTTGCACTCGCCAGCCAAAGAAAAAGTGTTTATTTAAATTTCTCCTCTCTCTCTCTCTCTCTCTTTGTTGGCTTTGATTTACTGTTGCGTGCAAAGGTCCGAGTTCGAGTTCGAGTCCGAAATCCATGGAGCAGGAGCAACCTTTTGGCCAGGTCAGTGCGGATTATTATTGCCATTGCCGTTGGGTTTTCAGTTTTCGGTTTGTGCCCCATCAACGACTCTTCAGCGCTTCCTTTGCATTTTTTTCGTGAATCCTTTGACCTTCTCGGGCAGCCAGGCAAGCAGTGGGTGGGTGGGGGTAATGGGGTGCAGTCGCGCATTTCCGGCCGCCCAAAAGGGGAAAAAAAAGAACCGAAAAACGGGTCAAAGACGCAGCCCCAGCAACAGCAATGAAAATAACAACGGCAATAACAACAAACGACAAACAACGCGAAAAGTTAAGTGTCGCAAACTGGAAACGCAAGCAAAGCAGGGCAAACGAAGGCAGGGCAAAGCAAAGAAAAGGTAACAAATGGGTGAGAGAGTTTGGCCCGAATGAAAATCAATAAATGTAATGACCGCCCCCTTTTTACACCGCCTCCCATGGCGGCAAAAACGTTAATTTACACGAACCAGCGACAATAACAAAAGCCGAGGCGAAACACAGACGGCAAAAAAAAACGAAATACGAAACAGAAAACACAAAAAAAGGAAACAAACAAACAAACAGCGAAAGCGAACGACGAAATGAAAAATGAAAATCAATAATAAACAAACACACTGACATCGGAGAAGGAAGTGCAGATGGCGCCCGAACAGGGACGCAGGGTTGCAGGGACGCAGGGTTGCATGGACGCAGGGTTGCAGGGACGCAGGGTTGCGGGGACGCGCGACAGCAGACAATGATTGTACATAATTGCAATTGTTCACCGATTGGCCTGCGTGAGGGCGTTTCCCAATGCGGCTTGTTGCATGCCACACAGCGAGGCGACTCCGCTTGCACACACAAATTAGTGAACGTGTTTGTCCCTTCCATCTCTTTCTCGCACTATCTCTCCCTCTCTCTCTGTCGTTATGTCACTCGGTGTGTGTGCGTAGGTGCGATTATGATGATTTTGTATGACAGTTGCCCTGGGCATCCTTTTGCGTCACTGGCTCTGAATTTCCACACAAAAACGGGCTTATCTCAATTATCACCCGAGCATTATTAATCTGTTACATTTGCCGACATTTTCGTTGAGGTTTGGACGGATTTCTGGGACTTTTGTCAGGGTTTTAGCGGAACTGGATCTCGTATTCTCTTAAATACCTTATATTATCTATGCTTCCATGCGAGCTATAGCGCTGATTCACCGCCTATACTAGGCTATCGTTTATCCATCGCAGGCCCAACGGCTCTGACCTGTGCAAACACAACCAGCAGGGCAGTGATGGATATCGCCTGGCACGTGTTTTCTTTTGTGGGCCACCAGGCGTATGCGTAATCAATTGTCAACAGGCAGGCAAAACACTCACGAGAATGGATGTAACACGGTGAAAAAATGGGAATATCTGTTTTGTTATGAAATATAAATGTAAAAATATAAACTTCCAGCTAGAAATCTATCACTTTTGGTTTTTTTTCACGACAAAAACATGTTTTATCATGTTTGGAAAAGTATGTGTGACCAGATTTCTTAGTTTTTTCTTGGGGTGTAAAAGAAAGCTTTAAGGACGGACTCTTTCCATGACTCTTGGCCACTTTGGTCACTTTTTGGCTGCTGCTGTTGTTGTTGCTAATGTTGTTTGGCTTGCTGACGAAGATCAAACAGCCGCGCCAAGTGTCGAGCTGCGACCTCCTGGGGGGCAAAGGCCGTGCCGAATGGAGGGGGCCGAATTCAGGGACAGTCGTAGGGGAATGAGAGAGCAATGTGCACTCGAGATAAACGTGCGAGGCAAACCGCAAAAGTGACAAACCCAAAAAAGGCAAACAGAGAGAAAAAAAAGGAAAAGCAAAAAAGAAAAAGAAAAACAAGGGCAAAGTTGTTTGTCTCTTTTTGCACACCTCCATCCACATCCACTTTTTCATCCCGCAGATAACCCACTGAAAAATGCTTGCCATCGGACTAGTCGGGATTTTTGTGGATTTTGGTTTTGCCCCCCGCCTCGAATGTGTGTGCCTTTCCTTTTCCCACAGGGGGAGGGGGGGCTTTGCGTTCAATTTTAATGAGTTTGTTGCCAAACAAGGACAAACACACGAATTTTTGCCTATTCGCAACTTGTGGACAAATCGAACAGGCCGCCAAAGGGGGCTTAGAACAGAAGGGTGGATGGGAATGGAGCCCGGAAGCGTGAGGCATAAAGTCAACTAATTAAAAAATCTGCCTAAGCCAGTTGCTCTTTTTGGCAGTGTCTTTGGTCAGTTTATCGCCGACGTGGCTGAAAATTCGCAGCCCAAACAAACAGCACGAAATGGTGGGCCATCATCTCGCCCCTTACCATTTATCCTCCTTAAATTTTCCAACCCATTTCCCCCGGCTTGATGGATTTCTTTTCGGGGGAAGGGAGCATGCTTGCTCTGAAATATTCTAATGAGGAGGCTTTTTAGCGCCAACGAATATATCACAAGGAATTTCTTTGAAATTTATCTGGTATTTCTCTAATTTGACTTTTTCTACTTTAAAATATCGCTTTTATTTTATTTATATATTAATTTATTTCACCTTCAATTTCCTACGTTTTTTACAATTTTATTTAGAATTCTAACCATTTTTTGTGATTTGTTTTCCTATTAAGGACTCCAAATTGGGCAACCAATAACTTGTAGACTAAGTTATTTAGGATAATAATTGGGACAGAGTCAAGGGCCGCGAAAGAAGGTTAAGTGTTCCAGACAGACGAATCGTGCAGACATTCAAATCAAGCCACGCAATTTCTGGGTCTTGCACTCCACTTTCCTAGTCCCCATTTCTTGGGCTATAACCCCCTTCACTTCAACTTCAATCTGCGACCCCTTTTTTATTTGCGTTTGGCATGAAAATCACATTAGAATCTATTGCTTCACCTGCCGACCCATTTCCCTCAGCCATTTGGATTCCCGCCTTAATATGCCGCACTTACGAAGACCCCCCTTTTCAACCCGCCCCTGTGTGCATTTCCTTTATGGCATTTCCAGTCCACGTATCTGTATCTGTATTTGTATCTGTATCTGTTTCTGTCCGTTTCAGGTCAGAATTCTCCTCTTCCTTCTCCAAAAGCATTTACTTTTCTCCTCACTTTTCCTGCCAACGAAACGAAATCCTTTTGCAAAAGGCTTTGCGTCTTCTCAGTAATCCGCTTTCGACATTTACCGGGTATGGAAAACTATGCCTAGAGGGTAGGGGGGGGGTTTGAAGGCGGAAAAAGCTAAAGGAGCGAAGCGAACTGACAAGTCCCCGTTGGGGTGCCTAAATCTATTGATGGCTCCTTTACCGGGATCGGAATCGCAGCTGAAGTGGGAAGTATCCGTCGCCTCTCGTCAAATTGAAATCGAAAGAAGCCTCAATAATGTCTAAGCTTATTTTTCCTAATTGGGTCGATAGTCGAGCTTAAAATATGGCCATTATGTGGCCACAAAATGGAGTTTAATTGAATTTTGTGTGTTCCACTGGTTCTTTGTGACTTTTGATTAAACAGAGAACAATAGGTTAGCTTACTGTACAGTAGATCCACTCCTTAAAAGTTTAAAGTCACAAAACATGCCTGCGGTCACACGCCTATCTAGCATTGGGCACACGACGATTCTGCTTTGTGTCGCTATCCGCACTCTTGTTTTTTCTTCGCTCATAAGTGTGTGTGAATGCACTGTCATAAGGCCATAAAGTCCATAAAGTCGTTTCGAAAGACCTTCTGTACAAATCGATGGCATATCTCCTGCCATTTTGGCCCCTTCAATCCGTCAGTGGAGCCACTTTGCAGGACTTCCTCTGGCGGTGATTAACCACAGTTGTCCGGAATACTTTTCGGCCATTTCGAAATGCAGCCTGTGTGGGGCGTCGGACACATGGTCGCATTTACATGGCAATGGAGTGCATCAATTGTGCGTCCATTTATGTCGCTCTGCCCCCCGGAATCCATTCCCTAATGAGCTGGACAGGAGGAGAGGGCTGGATGTTAATTATCTCATGTTGTTTATGGCTGCATGTGTTGCCTTTGATGGCTGTTGTTGCTACAACTGCTACTGCTACTTTGTTATTTGCCAAATGGCAAATGGAAGCTCAAGTTGCTGCGACAACTGTTTGTTTGGGATTTATGCTGTTGCAGCTGAGTCCCTAGTTGACCAGCTGGTTGATCCGATTGAAGTTGGACCTGCCAGTGGCCTGCATTTCCATTTCCACTTCCATATTCCTTGCCCCACCCAACCTCAATTGGCCCGCCTTAATTGAAAGTGTTGCCATTGACCGCAGGCCAAAAAGGGATTTCAATGCCGGGTCTCGAATTGCCAAGCACCTTCCGGACTTTCACCCATTTTCCCACCCTCCCCCTTGCAAATTTCCCTGTCCACTTTTCACAGTTGCCACAGTGAAACAATTCAATTTCACTGAATCGGACATTTCTCGGTCACACGTGCGTGTGTGCCATTGCTCTCGAGTGCGAGTGCGAGTGCGAGTACGAGTGCTCTATTTATAGCTCATTTCCCTTGCCCCGTTTCCCTTTTCACTTTTCCCATTTTCCATTTTCCACACACACCCAGCATCCTGTTCACGTTGACAACTTAACGGAAAATTCATTTCACACTCTCGCACTTTCGCAGACCCAAAGGTTGCCCCTTTGCCCACTGCCAACCAACCAAACCGATAATTGTGTGGCATGCGTGAAATGCCGATTGCAGCCGGAGAATCGAATATGCGACGCATCGAAAGGGTCCCGCTGAGAATATCTCGGTTTCGGACGAAGTGAGAGTTAAGCCTCCCAAATGATTTAAATATTTCAACAAAATCATTTTATTCATTTGTTTTAAGGGTTTGAACGTTTATTTCGTCGTAATTTTGCCAAATAAGGTCCTTTTACACAGCTAATAACCTAGGCTAACGACCCACATCACATGGGCGTAGAATCATTGGGTTATTAGCTGTACGAAACACTGCAACTTTTAGATTTGGAAACATTTTTGCAAAAATCCTTGTTTTGTTAAAAACCAAAATTCCGAATTTCAAAAAAAAAAAAACAGTTTTTTCGCTGAAACCAAGGAAATATTGATCCAAATATGACTTCTCGTACCTTTCTGAACTCGTTATTAAATTTAAAATCGATTGGCATATAAACCTGGACATTTTATTTTTTTGCCATTTTTCGCAAAAAATTATAATGTACCCCCTTATAAAAAAAATAAAAATTGACAAAAATTTTATTTTTTCAAAATCTCACGGAAAGTGACATTATGTAATTATTATGTTGTAATCTGTTCAAAACAGTATGTGTTTTTGATGTAGGACCATTTTTGGCTAAGTTATAGCAAAAAAACCAAAAGAAAAAATTCCTATTTTTGTTAAAATACCAAAATTCCGAATTTCAAAAAAAAAAAAAACAGTTTTTTCGCTAAAACCAAGGAAATATTGATCCAAATATGGATTGTCATACCTTTCTGAACTCGTTATTAAATTTCCAATCGATTGGCATGTAAGCCTGGACATTTTATTTTTTTGCCATTTTTCGCAAAAAATCATGATGTACCCCCTAATAAAAAAAATTAAAATTTACAAAAATTTAATTTTTTCAAAAGCTCACGGAAAGTGTCATGTATGTAACTATTATATTGTAATCTGTTCAAAACAGTATGTGTTTTTGATGTAGGACCATTTTTGGCTAAGTTATAGCAAAAAAACCAAAAGAAAAAATTCCTATTTTTGTTAAAATACCAAAATTCCGAATTTAAAAAAAAAAAAAATCAGTTTTTTCGCTAAAACCAAGGAAATATTGATCCAAATATGGATTGTCATACCTTTCTGAACTCGTTATTAAATTTAAAATCGATTGGCATATAAACCTGGACATTTTATTTTTTTGCCATTTTTCGCAAAAAATCATGATGTACCCCCTTATAAAAAAAATAAAAATTGACAAAAATTTTATTTTTTCAAAATCTCACGGAAAGTGACATTGTGTAATTATTATGTTGTAATCTGTTCAAAACAGTATGTGTTTTTGATGTAGGACCATTTTTGGCCAAGTTATAGCAAAAAAACCAAAAGAAACAAGAGAGAACGCTATAGTCGAGTACTTCGACTATTAGATACCCGTTACTCAGCTAAAGGGAGTGGGAGAGAGATTAATATATGCACGCGTCAAAGCTACTAGCGCCATCTAGTGGCTGTTTCATTTTTTGCTCATAACTTTTTAATGGATTGTCCGATTTGAAAAATTTCTTCTACAATTCGATAGGTATTGATAAACAGAATGAAACTGCATTTTTACTTTTCCGAAATCTTTAAAGTTGTGGGCGCCAGACACCTTTCAAAAAATGGTGTAGGGCGATTGTGGGCGTTAGAGGGGGCGTGGCACCTGTTTCAAACAAACTTGCGCTGCGTAGGAACTCCAAGAATCTGCATGCAAAATGCCAATCCTCTAGCTTTTGTAGTTTCCGAGATCTCAGCGTTCATACAGACGGACAGACAGACGGACAGACGGACATGGCTAGTTCGACTCGGCTAGTGATCCTGATCAAGAATATATATACTTTATAGGGTCGGAAAAGCTTCCTTCTCCCTGTTACATACTTTTGCACGAATACAATATACCCTTTTACTCTACGAGTAACGGGTATAAAAATGCCTATTTTTGTTAAAAAAGCAAAATTCCGAATTTCCAAAAAAAAAAACACTTGTTTTGCTAAAACAAAAGTAATATTTATCCAAATATGGACTGTCATACCTTTCTGAACCCGTTATTAAATTTCCATTCGATTGGTATGTAAAGCTATACATTTTATTTTTTTTACCATTTTTGGCGTAATTATTTTGTTTTTATTTTTAGCGCTTTTTATGACTGAAACAACGCAAAATATTGACAGAAAACATTAGGATTCTGAAATTACCTTAAAAGGTGTCTAAAAGTATGCAACTATAAGTGTAGAAACGGGAAGTCAGATGGATTCACTTCGAAAGTACAATTCTGTTCAATTCCTACATACTTTAAGTCAACTTTATGGGTGCTTTTCAAAGGAATCAAATAAATCCGAGCATTTCGTTAACGTTTCCATGGCCTGAACCTTAACTCCTTTACTTTGAAAGTGGATCACCCTGGAAGGACTGAGATGTTTGGAATACTTACGCTGCGAGTTGGAGCGCCGAATGATGTTCTCGAGGAATGTGTTCTGCGGCGCAACCAGTCCACGTCGTCCGCCAGGCATTTTGCCGCCTAAACGCTACGCGCCGCGCTGCCCAATCCTCGCCTGCTCCTGCTCCTGCTCCTGCTGCTCCTGCTCTCCCGTTTTGCTAGCCCCGGTGTTCTTCCACTCCCAGTCGCAGTTTCACTTCCGCTTTCCGCTGACAGCTGGCCACCTGGACGCAGGGTTGCTCTGACAACTGACAGGTGCTGACGGCTGACAGTTGTCAGCTGATGGATAGATGGATAGTCTGGATTCTGACTCCTGATTCTGGATTCCTGGCTGCTATATCCTGGCTTTCACCGAATGCTTTCGAATGGGGATCGATCTCAAATGGTCTTGGATCTGGCTCATTCGAAATCCGCAGCGGGAAATCCGCTTTCCCGAGCGTCCGTCATTCTGCTGCTGTCTCACTCTCTCTCTCTCTCTCTCTCTCTCTCTCTCACTCTCTCACATACACACACACTCGCCACTCACTCACTCACACACATGCGGGGGAGAGAGAGAATCGCTTCGATGCTGATGACCACTTTGACCATTCACACAGTCTTATCGGTTGCATATGGCACTGTGGGGAATAGAAGAGAGGATAAAAGGTCATTAAAGGTCATTGGTACTTGAATATTAATCTTTAAATTAAATCTTAGGTCTATCAGTAGGCTCCACAAAGTGTTTATCCATGTATTAAAATGCTTTTCAATCTCCATAAATGGTTATAAAATGCAGCATTCTATTTGGAAAAGTCAAGAACAGCAGGCTAGCTTTCAAATTACACACACAACATTAAAAACGCTTGCCAGATATAAAATATCAGACTGAAACTGAAAGAGATACATATATATAAACGAACCAAATAACATTTTAAAGGGGGACTTAACTCGTTTAATCCCTGCACTTTGGCGCTGCAACTCGAAACTGAGAAAGTGTCACAATAAATTGCATTTATTTAGCAGGCTCTACGTTCGATACTCGATACTTTGACTAATTGCAGGCCAATCAATATGGTGTAAAAAGCACTAAAACCCAATTAAACAGAAGCAGAAAAAGATTAGAATTATGATTTGGTTGCAAAAATGCTTCGATGACAAATTAATGACAGCTCTCTCTTTATTCTCGATGCGGGGAATTAATTGAGGCGTGTAAAGCAAAAGCATTTGCAAATTAAAGTTAAATCAATTAGGCCGAACAATTTGGATTCAAGGCCCTTTTCTTGTGGCCCGCACACATGCCGCATGCAAATTTGCTGTCAAGTGCCATTAATAATGCAGTTTATGCAATTTAAATTTGGTAACATTAAGTATACGCAACGTGAACCCCCGTCAAAACTCAAACATTGATTTGTGCAGTTGGGCCGAAGTTGTGCTAAATTTGCACAAGTTTCGCAATTAATTATGTTATTTCGAACGGACAGCCGTACGGGGCGTATGCGTAATATGGGCATTGTTTCGGCTTATCTTCGCTCCCGTTATTGTACAATACAGATGCCGTTTGAAATCTTGTTACCCGATAAGTGCCATAACTCGCACATAACTCTTGGAAAGCAGACCGTACTTCTGCTTCAGCTTTGGCCAGAATCCCCATTAATGCCATCAATTGGCCGCCTCAATTACGCAACTCGATTAGGCAATTATCAGGGCCAGCGAACTGGGGCCGCAATAAAATCCAAGGAAATCCAAGGAGGAGACCAAAGCAACTGCCTGCCTGCCATTCGAGTGCTGCAACAAATTGACTAATTAAAGAAGACAGCCGAACAAAGTTGGCTGTCGAGCAAAGTTGATTCACTTGTCCAACACGCACTAATTACAAAGTGCAGGAAGTTCAGAGGAGGCGGTGGAGATGGAGGATCCCAGGATCCCAGGAGCCAGGCAGAGGCACAGGAACCGACTCATTAGGATCGGATTGAGAGACGAGTTAAATTGGCAGCCGGAAGGAGCAGCTGAAATATGAGGAATATGAATAGCTGGAATCAGACGGAGGATGCAGGGATGTAATCATTAGCCAACGCAACAAGATGTTTGCATTCAAAGGTTAAGTCTGAATCAGCAAGTTAAATATTAGCCAGTTGAAACTGAAGGGGAGAGAATTTTCACAGAAATTCTTAGTTAAGTGTTGCAAGTGAGAGAAACTAAAGTTTGCAAATTATCGATATTTTCGATAGTCTGAAAATTATCGATATTTTCGATAGCTTGACAATATCGATTTTTTGAAGGCAATATACAAATTAAATATCGATATACATTTACAATCAAACTTGCACTATAATTTACCATAATTTTCCTACCAAAATTACTTTCAAACACTTGTAAATATTTTAGAGACCTGAAAACTAATCCCCCCAAACCCTCTGGACGAGGAAATTCCATTTGCAATACAAGTTTTTCGCAATTTACTGTAATTCGCTTTTTGAAATTACCTCTAAATGCCCGGCACTGCAATTATTAAGGGGGGTTCTTTGGGTCGTGAAAGCATTTCATATTCAATTTTTCACCGAGTTAAGTTTTACAACCCCCTTCCCCCCAAAAAAGTTATTTACTCAAAAGCAAACGCCACAACTGTTGCACAGTGGAAATAGACTGGCATTGGGGATTTTTAGTGACTCCACGTTTGTACCTACAAAAACCCCCCTTTGACACTAAGCCCCTGTGTTTCTGCTTCTGCCAGCTAGCTGAGCTCAGTAATCTTTAATTTCATTAAAATTCAAGCAACGCCAACGACAGCTTCCCTTTGTCCTGGCCGCCTTGCTGGATCCTTGTTGCTGTTGTTGTTGTTGGTGGACCATGGACCATGGACCATGTTGCTGCTGCTGAGCCGCCGTAAGTGCTTATTAGAGGGCGAGAGGAGCGCTCTCAGGCATTTATGAATTTTCTGGCTTTAATGCGTGGCCCAGGAGCAGAAGGGGAGCCAAAAAGGAGCAGGAGGATCTGGCCCAGTTGGAGCAGCAGGAGGGTCAGCTGATGGAAACTGGTAGCTGCATAGCATAAACTTTGCCAACAATGCCACCACCGCCCTTCTGCCTCCCTTAGCCGCCTCGTTTTACACCCCTCATTGGCTGGCTCATCCTGTCCTGGAAGCTTCTCTGCCGCTCCTCTGCTGCTCCCCGTATCCTTACAACGCGTATAATTAACTGCAACTTGCAACTTGGAGCTCCGTGTTTGCCCCAAGGGATAATGGACGCCAATTCATGGCTGATCCGGCGGAGGGGCATCTTCTTTTGAAGAGCTAATGAACCGAAGATTATGATGCAAGTACGGCGGCAATCAATAGTTAAGCCCGCAACTCAAATTGCAACTTCCGGAAGGGTTTAAGATATTTAAATGGATGGGAATTCTATTAATTAGGAAGGGTTAACAATGCAAAATTATCATATTAGAGTTTGAAAATCATTTAAAATTATATTGAAATATATTTTAAAACCGCAAGTAGGATTTCTAAGTCATTTCTCCCATTGTTTTTAAGAACCAAAAAATATTTTTAAAATTTTAAGTTTCCAAACAGCAATTGATTTATTTGTAAAGAAGACAACTAGACCAATCCAACCACAAGAGCACAACTGATTGATCCCCGACAGGCAAAAGACATACACTGATGAAACGCACTGTCAATTTGAGGACCAATCGCAATCGCAAATCGCCCACTGACGTCACAGGCCAAAAAGCAGGTAAAATAGAAACGGAAAGTCAAGCCTCTCAGCACTCGCCTATTTATAATAAATGGAATGTCGCCACGCCCCTTAATATGCCTCATGTCCCCCAACCTCCACCCCCTCCCCCTTTTCCTCCTCCCCAGCTGACACACTTGCCACATGCCATGGCCCCTATTTTCCACCATTTTCCACAATTTTCCCCATCCCATCCCAGCACTTGTGCACCTTGCAACACATGAAAAACGAGAGGAGTTTCGCTGGCTGTGTGTATGTGAGTGGGATAGTGTGTGTGTGTGTGGCAAGGACCAACTACAACTATTTTGGACGTATATGTGGCAGATACACTAAAAGAAAATAACTGGCAAAACTATTTAATGAACTAATTCATATTTTCAACTCCTTTAAATGTTTATTTTTAATTATAAATACTAAAAAATACTAAAAAAAAATACTTTTTAAAAGGTAAAGGTATAAAGAAAATGTTATTTTGAAAAACCACTAGAAATCTGCCTTATTTTTGATTTCCTTTACTTTTATCAGAATTTTTAAATGAATAGTAGGTATATGTATATATAGTATTTTTAGTGAGCCCACGAGATGAGTCGAACAGTCAATGAGATTGTTCTTTTCTTGCAGTCTGCTGACGTTTTCGTTGGCGGTGGCGACTGAGTGACCACGAGGAAGGAGCAGGACAAACGATGCCACTGGATGACGCTCACCTTGCCCCACAAAGCACAGCATCAACGGCAGGGGGGGGGGGGGATGGAAAAGCAGGAGGGCCGCTCGGAGGCGACTATACATTTTAATTTGTTGCAGCTCTAAGAGTTCATCCCCTTTGGGCCAAATTCCCCTGAAGCCGCCCTCTCATGTTATGGCTCACTTCAAGTACGTCATAAAAATTAACATGAGAGGGGGTCGAGGGGTTCGAGGGGGTCAAGGGGTGGAGTGGGAAAAAGGATAAGGAACAAGTAGCCAAGCCAAGATGTCAGCGATTCAAAAGACACGGGAAACGAAATGAGGGATAACTATCAGCCTTTACTTAAAAAATGCAAATCCAGTATTTAATTCTGGTATTTTCTGGTATATTTCAAGAACTTTGCCCATACTTCACTTTTAAGGACTAGAAAAGCCGGGGATCTTATATTCCTGGTCCCTGGACCCGAACTTTAAGGTTTATATCCTTCTTCCACTCACACTCACACTCACACTCACACTCCTCCATGCATATAGAAATATTTACATGCCACCCCCATTCATTCGGATTTAATTTCCGGTGTGCTGCGTTCGGCTTTCAAATATTAATAGAGCCCCGGCATTATTAATGAGATGGTGTCATCAAGAAAATGAAGCTGCCCCTGCGATGTGTAGCCGAGTTGGGCATCATCATCCCCCCTTTATGTGCCGCATCCATTTTGGCTCACCTTTGGATGCTTCACTTTACTCAGCCATTGTGGACTATTCAAAAATTTATAAACTTTTTGCCATTCGCTTTCGGTTCAGTTTCTGTCTAAGCCAAAAACATAGAGAGAGAGCAGCAGAGAGACAGAAAGAGACGGAGAAAGGGAATTTCTGAGCAGGTGAACTGGGTAGCAGAATCCCGGGAATCATTGGCTAATTACCTAGTGGGTCCAAAACCGAGTGTTCCTGACGTTTCGTTAAATGCGTTTGTGCTCGGCCATTGCACATGCACATCCCAATTTCCATTTACCATTCACCATTTTCCATTCCCAAGGCATCCACATTCACATTCACATTTTTCCAATATTCGCTTTGACAACAAATTTTACGCTCTGTGGATAAATCATTGTTATTCCCCGCAAAAAGAAACACAAGAGGGTCCCCTTCATACGATATAATACGTTTTGTTCCGCCCCCCTCGGCATATATGTAAGTATATATCCCATTCGGAAAGCACAATTGTTGCAACAATTACACAAACACAAATGCAGGGGAAACCAAAACAAAGCCGCAAAACGCAGAAGGTGGGGGAAAAACGGGCAAACAGAAAACAAAGCTCATGGGGGACAATAGGCTCGACTGGGTGCCTAACAGGAGGGGAGGGGGAAATGGGGGGCTAAAAGACCCCCCACCAGACAAAAAAAGCAGACGAAGAACAGACCAAGGATGCGATGGCCGCAGGACAATGGACCGCCTGCCTCCGCCGTTTCCCAGAAGAAAGGCTACTTGGATTCGATTGAATTGGTTGGCAAATGAAAATGGTTGGATGGTCTGATATATCAGTGGGTTATAGAGCTCCTTTCTGGTTGCAAAAGGGTCCAGAGAGAAATGTTTACTTGGGTTTTCCAGAATCGTATAAATTATTGCATACCATTGGGCTGATTTTTAAGTGATTTCAAGAAGAATCGATTTCTTTTTTTTTTTTTTGAATAACTTAAACTCAGGCATCGTAAATTGCAGAAGTGACCTGATATTGACTTGTGATTTTGCCACATAAACAAATGGCATACCAAACTATTGACAGGCTATAAATACTAAAGATTAAAAAATGTATTGGACGCCTGAAAGTCTGCAAGAAATTTATGGTTTCTTTTAGGAAATAATTTTTGATAAACGATAAATAAGTTAAGACTTAATCCCGGTTGTAATGGCATTTTGAAAATAATTATTCAACTTAGTGGCGGCTTATCAAATCATTTATAGATTTGCCTGTCAATATTTCCGGAAAATTAATTAAGTTTATTCTAACTATATAAACATTCTTATCTTGCTGGCGCAACATTTGCAAAGTTAAGCTGCCAAATTTAAAGGGTTTACGTTAATTGAACTGTCAGTAATTTTTAAATGACCATGAATTTTAATTTATACATTTTAAGGAAGATTAAAAAATCCAAATTCCCAGTACTTAACCTGTCAATTCTTCTTGGGGTCCTTATAAAATTTAAAATGCATTGCATTTAAGCCCTATCTGGAGCAAACGAAGTAGTGAAAAAGCAAAGAGTAAGAGAACAAAAAAAGCTAGCTGGAAAACGACAGCGATTTGTGCTGCAGAAGGTAAATCAAGTCGGGCAATCAGAGGCCATCCCTATAAATTAAAGTCAAACAGGTTACCTATGACCACTTTGCCGACCGGGAAAGGTCACGAGTTCCAAGAAGGCGGCTGCAATCGGCAGTGGTCAAAGACCCACAGAAAGGGCTTCCTTTCCCTGCCCCCCGAAATGAATACCCATATAAGGATTGGGCTCCAGCTCCCCACTTCCCAAGGAGGGCCAACCGCCGACGCATTTGGCGCCTAGGGCTGGGCTAATTGATTGACATTTCCTGTCGCAGCCCAGGCCTTTGCCTTTGCTTCTCCTTATCCTTTTCCCTGGTTTTCCCGCTCCCTGGGAAATATATGTGCACAAGTCACTGCTACTTGGGTATGCGCATAAATACATATACTTAACCTTGATTTTGCCAAGTCGTCAGCTTTTGCCCGTTGCCTGGGGCCTCCGACTGGAACTGCTAACTGAAACTGCGACTACGACTGAAACAGCACGCTAAGAAATATATCTTATATGTAATCTGTTTGATAAGCCTGCAAAAATACAGAAATAATTGGGGTTTTTGAAATCTCAAAAGAGGTGTCTAAAAGTATGCAACAATATATTTGTAAACCAAAAGCGATATGTAATTATTCACTGCATACTTTTAGACACCTATTTTATTTTATTTTTATTTTCTATTTAAAATATTGTAAATATTTTTTTTACTTTATTTATATACTTTTCTTTAAAAAGGGAAAATATTTTTTAGATAATTTTAAAGACTTTGTCATAAATTGGTTTACCCATTTTTGGTACTCAAAAAATGCCACAATAAAATACAAAAGAGTATTCATATTTTTCGCCATGTACAACTGAAACTGGGCCTGACTTTTGCGTGCCAAGTTGGGGCGCCTTGGCCGGGCTGGCAAAGTAGGGCAGCCATTTCATTAACCCAAGACAACAACAACGAAACAAGCGCAAAAGAAAGTCTATTTTGGGATTCCCCATTCCCAAGATAAATATTTCAGTTGAAGGAGATTGCATTGAGGACCGGGGGCGGGTGAGGGGGAGGGGGATGGCTGGCCAATTCCCTCCCAAATCCGACTGCAGCGAGCGGAATCGATCTGCTTTGGTACCTCGGAGTGCAGAAAACACATCCCCTTCCTCAAAAACGCAAAAACTGGGAGCACATTATCTCCGACTAATGCCTCGGATGCCTCGGATAATGCGTCCTATTTGTCTCCGGTCCTCTGAGTGAGTCATTTTTATTCATATTTTGTAGTTAATTAGGCGGCGTCAGTGCCAAAAGCATTTCGGCATATGAAAAATAAATGGAGATGAGTATTCATTAAATTAATTGAGTGGGAGGGGCATTTTTCTTCATGCATTTTCCCGGAAAAACTTCGTCCCTTCATGTTTTATTAAGACTTCAGGGGTAAAATAAGCAAAGAAATTAATTTTCTTTTCAATTTAAAGAATTTAAAGAATTTTAAAAATATAATTTAAAATACTTAAAATACCATAATACTGAGAAAAATCTTTAAAGTTCCGTTAAATTGTAATATTCATCGGCATTGCGTATTTTAAACAATTAAATCCGTTTAAGTTTGCTTTTGAGTTCCGCTGAGCAGCCGCCCTCTTTGCAGATTATGTCCCCAACCCAATAACCGATACCCTCTACCCGTTTGCCCGCTACCCGTTACCCGTTACCCGTTTGCTGACCGTTCGAGCCCGTTAACGTGGCGCGGGCCAGATGTGATTTGATTTTATTGTTGCGGCGGCTTATCAGCTTTTGGCCTTAGCTCACGGCTCACTTGACTGCCTTTGGGCCTCTTGTGCCCCTTCTTAGCCCTCCTCCTTCCATCCTCTTTAGCATTTTCTTACTTCGCTTCTCCCTTCTGCTTTTTTCCTCAGTGGCAAATTCAATTTGATCTTTTTATCGATTAATTTGGCCTAGGCTAAAGCTGTGGGGGGGGGGGGGTCTGCCCATCTCTTTCTCCCTCTCTCTCTCTCTCTCTCTCTCTCTCTCTCTCTCTCTCTCTCTCTCGCTCTCTGTCTATCTTTTTGTCTCTGTCTCCCTATCCAATTAGACTTTGGTGCCCGAAACGAGCAGTGCAATAAAACCCACCGACAGACACATTTAAAGATAGTGTTGCACCTGGGCAAGTCGTTGCCTCCTCCTTGGATTTTTCCCCTTTTCTTGCCCCCTCCCCCTTCCATTTTCCGCCGCACGCAAGGTCAGTGCGGCGCACGTAAGTATGCAACACATAATTTTTGGCCCGCTTTGCATGGCTTTTCTTGCATGCAACTTCGTTTTCGCCAGCGTATCCTTGTGCCGATTGCCCCGAAAGCAGTCCTTCGGCTCGAACTCCCAAAAAAGAAGAAGAAGAAGAAAACAGAAAAGAAAAGAAAAAGCCAGTTAGCACGCCCACCGAATATTCTAAATATAGCTGAAAACAGCTCCATTTCCCCGCTTTGAAGTTTTCCCAGTAACTTCTTGGCTCGGCTACTTTACACTGAGCATTAAATTGCTAAGTTTGTTTTGCAACTGAAAGCTGTCTGTAATATATGATCTTTTATGTGCGTTTTTATGGATATGTAAGAGCATTTTTTGCATTTTTTGCACTTTTATAACTTTTTCAATTGCAGACGGAATATGAAGTGGTTTTCGCAGTTGGAAAGGGCTAAATCGAATTTTTCTCAGTGCACCAGAAATGAGTCAGTTGCTCCCCTTTTTTTCCGATGGCGAAATCGAAAATCGAAAGTGTGCCAAGAAAGACGAGAGAGGCGAAAGGCAAATGGCAACAAAGGGAAATTGTGTCATAAAAACTTTTTCGATTGCGCCACGCGCAACCAAAGCAACACTAACACTAACACTAATACTAATACTAGCAACAACAACAACAACAACGACAGAAACAACAAAAACAACAACTTGAGAACTTCTGGCCAGGGGCTTTTGTCTGCTTTTCTTCAGCGCTGGAAAAGTGGGCATATGGGAAATGCGAAATGGGAAATGGGGTAGGAGGCTGGAAAAAAACTCGAGACTGGCCAATTTATTCAGCTTCTTCTGTGATGGCATATTTACTTGTCATGGCTAAAAGCAAAGCTTACGCCAAAAAATATTGACACAGTAAGAAAACGCTCTCACACACACACTCAAACAAACACCCATCCCCATGCACATGATAAGCAAACAATAGGCCAAAGCAAGGCAAACACAAAAAAAAGCGAAAAAAAATACGAGAAAAGAACAAAAAAAAAACAGTGAGGCAAAAAGAGCAGAAAATCGAAGAAGTGGGCATCCCTTTCTCTCACTTTTCGGGGGATCCCCCCACACACACACACACACACGCACTCGCACGCACAGCGACAATAAGTGTAATAGTTTTACAGCGCCCGCCGAAAAGTATGCTGCGACATTTGGGCGGTCGACAAACTGGCGTCTACAGTTTGACAGCCACTTGGGAGAGAAAAAACCTTTAAAAAGTTTTCCATTTCCGGTCGGTCACTTACTTTCGACTTCGATAAACAAATTATGCAGCATTTCAGAGTAAATAAATACGTAATGGATGCCACCACTCGCAACTTGTTGTAAATATCTGTGGCTACCGAAATTAAAGTGCTCGACAGTTAACCTTCGTTCGTGTAATAAAGTTATGCGGTTTTACGGAAACCAAAACACCCGGCGGTGTCATTTCAAATTTGTTAAACATATTTGTGGCTTGCGACAAAAATAATAATTGCAAAACTTTGACTCCTGCACAGTTCGTATTTCGACTAAAACCGGTAGTTTGTCAGTCAGTTACTTTAAATTATTAAATGCTTTTAAGTACAGTCATAAATTATGCCGGTTTATGTTGGCAATAAGCTTATGCAGAGCTTAAAATAAATGTTGTCAAAAATCAAATACAATTGCCTTTCTGATTTAATACTCATATAAAAAAGCCTAATACTAGTATTGCAAATCAAAATGTGTATCTCTCGATGTAACCACTTCCATCTGATTGTTAATTACGGACATGTTATGAATATTTGTGGCCCATGAAATGCAATAATTGTGAAAAATATTGATAAGGCTACTTTAAATGAGATATTCTGACTATTAATCCACTTTCAGTTATCATAATTATTTATTTATTATTTCACAATTAAATCATTCTTTAAATTGTATATTCATACACACATATATGTAGTTGCTTACAAACTTTTCAATAATAAATAAATAATTATTTCTTGCAAAATATTTAAATTTGATTTAATTTTAGTTCACAATCCTGACAATAATTTGTAAATTTTATTTTAAAAAATCTCAACCAAAATATTTTCCAATATAAACTGCTGTCAATATTCAAATCTTGCATCCAAGATACAAGGTAAACATATTTCGAATAAATTGCTTCTGAGGTAAATAAAGAAGAAAATTGTCCATACTTGCAAATATTATTTTGTTATAGTTATCATTTTTACTGAAAGACATTGGCTTTAAGGGCAGAAAGCTGAGTTTAGCATGAAGGAAAAGGGAAAAACAATATTATTATTTGCTAGATGGTGATTAAAAGTATTTTGATATTAATAGTGTGTTTATCGACGTCTCCTTTTTAAAATCTCTTTTATCGGATTTTTCGTTCTTTAAATATATTAAATTAAATATAAAATATTATAAAGAAACGCGATTTGTATTTCGCAGCTACAGGCAATAATTTATTTAATCTTCTGGCGGAGAGATTTGTTGTGCGTCTTCAACCTTTTTTTGCAGACTGCCCTTATGTTCTTTTTTAATTATTTCTGCGGCTTGTTGGCTCTCCGGCTAAAAGCTTTCCGGGTGGGCGGAAAGGCCACGCCCGCTTCTGGCCGTTTCTGGTCGCTTCGGCCGGGTACAACACGAAATTCATAAATTAATGCATGGCGTGTTGTTGGCTATTAAAAGCAATGAGCAAGCACATGAGAGGGAAGATCTTGAAGAAGCGGGACGGGGCGCACAGACACACAAACAGCTTAGGGACTAACCCGCACACACACACACTCACATTCGGCCGGGCACATTAACATAAAAACAACATCAAGCCAAGGGCCAAGAAGAGCAGAAACCAAAAAGCCAAAAACTGGGCAAAATTGGGGAAGAACAGACGAAAAGGCGGAAAAAGCTGAAAAAAGCAGCAACAACGGAGAAATAAATAAATTTACATATTGCGCACGTGCTTTGGTGAGTTTTTTTCGCTCTTACAGCTTCTTCGGACAGGTAGGTTTGTCAAAAACATATATCAAATAATCCAAATGGATTTTCTAAGAGGTTAAAAATGCAGACGATAAGTGGGCTTTGAAAAATTGTCGGATTTTTGTGATTAAATATATTGTTGCCTACTTTCAGACAC
The DNA here is from genome assembly GCA_035046095.1 of Drosophila pseudotakahashii. Lineage (NCBI taxonomy): Eukaryota > Metazoa > Arthropoda > Insecta > Diptera > Drosophilidae > Drosophila > Drosophila pseudotakahashii. The sequence goes on along the minus strand of JAWNOE010000105.1, from coordinate 8,168,886 downwards.
CCTATGAAAAGATCTTCAAATTTCTAGATATAAAAATTATTAAAATTATTTTAAATATATCGTTGCCTACTTTCGGACACCCTTTGAAAAGATCTTCAAATTTCTAGATATAAAGAATATTAATATTATTTTTAAATAATAAGACATCTAGAACCCAATAAAAGGTCGCCAGCCCTGGCTTCCAGCTTCTTTGGGTTCAGCTTTTCCGGGGAAAAACTTGCTCCAATTTTATGGCGACAGGACGGCGTGCCCGTTCGCCCCAATGGCTGCCAAACTGTGGCCACATTTTACATATGTAATTGCCCACCCCCTCCTTCCTCCCCAATTCCTCGCACTCTGGGGCACCTGCCAACTGCCAGGGGCGCGGGCTGAAGCACCGCTTTGATAGCCAGTGGAATGTTAATAAACTTGTTTTGATACGACAGCCAGATCTCGGGCACAAGGTCAACGAGGACAAGGACGCCAGGAGCGAGTCTCCAGTCTCGAGTCCTCGCTGCTGTCAGGCAAAGAAGCCACCGCCACAGCCAAAAGCCAAGCCAAACAGTCTGACAATCTGACAGGAAGTCAGCAGGTGGTCCGGCTGCTGGTTCCACTGCATGGCGATAAGTGCCGCTGCCTGCACAAGGAAAAATCAAAGTAAATTCAGTAAATGTTGCATACTTTTGGATACCTTGCGGGAAATACCGAATTTACTTCGAAAAAGGAATAAAACAATAGCCAATAAAAATTGTAAATCATGGTAAACTGTCTAACAAAGGGCCGCTTTTCCGCCCAGTGTAGATAGCAGGCAATACGATAATGCAGTTAGGAAGGTGGAAAGGGGAGCCGGCGAATGCAGCGCCATCCGGAAACGGAAGCCACGGCAAGGCAACACGGATGCCAGCGGATGTCAAACATAAAACATTTGTGCAGGGTCAGGGGAAAAAAAGAGACAAGCGACGGTTGGCAGCTAAACATTTCACATATTTTATGGAAATCCGACAGCGAATACTTTTTAAGTCCTTTTGAAGTACGTAAAGTAAAGTTTGATTTTGATTTTTCCAACGAATATAAATTATTTTGCAAATCTGTTTACGGGGTTTATTGATGCCGCTCGATTGATTAGCCAGGATATTCCCAACTCATTCCCCCCAGTTTACACTTCATTGACTTTGAGCAATATAAGTACAAAAAAAGGCACTGTTATAAAAAAGGGATACTCAGTAATTTAGGTTTTTGAAATCACTTTGAAATTTCAAAACAAGTGCCTAAAAGTATGCAGCGAATTAAGGATAGTCGTCTGTCTGTGTGAATTCACATCACTTTTGACCCAAAAAGATATTGCTGCATACTTTTAGACACCTAAATAATTGAACCATCTATTTGCGTTCAGTGTAAAAATAGGGCTGTATGTGTGGCGAATCTCATTTACGATTTGTCTTATTAAATATGCGCAGAGTAAAATTGAAAATTTCGAATGGGAACAGGAACAGTGAGAGCCAAAAGTCAACTGCCAAAAGCGTAGCGAATACATCTAGATATATACATACATATACTATGCATGTACAATATACATACATACACATGTATCTTTAGATGTGTATTTGCTTCTTTTTATTTATTTTATGTTAACAGCAAATTGCGGCGCCCGTCAGCTTGGACTTTCTTTGTGTTATTCCCGTTATTCTTGATATTCTTGTTATTTTTGTTATTCGTGTTGTTGTTGTTCTTGTTGTTGCTGCTGTGGTTGCTGGTACATTTTTAATGTTTTGGCTCTTTTCATTTGGCCCACACACACACACACTTCAAGCCACACATGCGTGACAAAATTGCTGGGCTCTTCTTGTGAATTCGGTTGTTCTTTTATTTTTCTGTGGGTTTTCTCGCGTTTTCTTGAGCGGGCGCAAAACTTGCTAAAGATTTACTCGACAGTTGTGTTTGTGTTGGTGCCATTTGGCATTGTTTGCATACTTTCAGGCGCAAAAAGTGGGCGGAACCATTCAATTTCACGTCCTCCCTGTCGCCTTCCCTTTTGGCATCAAATGCTTTAAATATTTAAGTAGTTTTACGTTTTACCCGTTTCCTGTTGCTGTGACTCACTGTACGTGTCTGTGTGTGTGTGTGTGTGTGTGTGTGTAAAGGGCATCAATATCAATCTTGTGTGGATGTCAACTAACACAGGCCGCCTACTTTTACCCCGTTTCACCTGTACAGTGGAACTTTTCGTGCTCGAACTTTCACAAGTCCAATCTTTCTGAACTTTAGCCAGCTTAAACTTTCAGCTTTCCGTACTTGAATATTAATAAATTACAAAAAAAAAATACTTTGAAAGCGGGTCACTCACATTTACCATTTCTACGATATTATTTTTATGTAAATTTCATGGTTTAAAGAAGAACACAATATTTAAAATCGCCTTTAGAGTGCTGCAATATATTGAAGTCGCCTCTGTGGACGACTAATTATTGCCTAGTTTTGGGCGCAGCAAGATATCTACAATCAATTTTGTAGCACACTTTTTTGGTGCTCACCTTAAGGACCCTCAGTGGCTGTCAAACTGCACGCGTGTGTTGCGGTTGACACTTATGCAACCGCAACCGGGTGTGTGTGTGCTTGTGTGTGTGTGTGTGTGTTAGCTGCACTTGAAAAGCAACCAATTGTTGTAGTTGCCAGGACTTATTTCGCTTTATTTAGCTGCTGACATAATTGCGCACTTCATTTTTTTTCTTTTTGGTTGGCTGACACACATTAAGCAGGGAGCAGAAAAAAGGGAAAAACCTAAGAAAACAATAAAGAGCGAAGAAAAAGCGTATGAATAAATAAGAAAAGCATGAATCAACGAAAAACCAAGAGCACGCAAATTTAAGTTATTATGTTCATTTTTTCCACTACTCCTGCTCCTTGCTCCTTGCTCATTTCCTCTTTCTTGGCTTTCGCCTGGCTTTTCTTTGGGGAAAACTTGGCTGCCGCGCCTGCTGTCTCTTTCGCGCAGCCAGGAAAAACTTTTAGTGGCGGCAGCGACGCCGGCAGAGCGACAGTAGACAACAATTACAATTAGAAGTGTGTTTATGCCGCTTTCTCTTCAACTCTCCCTCTCTCTCTCCCTCTCTCTCTCCCTCTCTCTCTCCCTCTCTCTCGCACTTTCTTTGCGTATCACATTCGCTCTTATTGGACTTTTCTTTTTGGGCAAAAAGCAATTCAACTTCATTACACAATATTTCGTTCTTTTTGTGATTACCTTTTGTTGCTTTTTGTTGTTTGTTTGGTTGCTTTTTTGATTGCTTTTTAATGGTGGTTACATATATGTATTTAGTGTTATTCCGATTCCGATTCTGATTCTGATTCTTCTTCCGGTTCTTCCTTTCGATTTCTTTCTTTCTTCACTGGGTTTCGCTTGATTCTTCAATTCTCTTAATTTCGCTTTATTTGCGATGTGATTACTCTGCGACGCGTTTTTCGCATTTCACTTTGCACTGCAGTTGTTTGGTGGTGGGGGTGGTAGTGGAGGAGGAGAAGAAGAAGAAACCATTAACGGGACACGAAGAAGCACACAACAAACAAGAAAGAACAAGAGACGAGAAACGCGGAGGAGCAGCGTGCAACAATTGCCGACTGCGACGCCGACTGCGAAGTCGACACGTGCGCGCCCCCTGCCTTCCCCCCCCCCCCCCCTTCCTCCTCCACCGACCCCCTCGCGATTTTCCACCCCCTCGCGACACCACCACTGCCCCACTGTAATATCGCAAAAAATCGCAAAAAAAATAGAAAAAAAATTCCTTTCGAATGGCGCACAGAAATGTTGGATTTATTTTCTGATTATTTGAACTGCAGGACGACCGGAGGATTCTGAGGACCGCTCGACGCGAGAGCTGCGTCTTCATAGTTTTTCGCGACTACGCACCTAAAAGTCGACTACAAGTGAGTTGCGCGCGACTAGAGCTGGAAAAACATCGATGGCACCGCCGATTACACAGGTCCTTTTTCCTCTTTCAAACATCGATTGCTTGTAACAGCCCTGTTTAAATTAAGTCACACGCCAGGTGGCGCCACTCACGATAGTATCGATATACCGCGTACTTATGCAAGCGTTGGCTAACGGTACAGGCGCGTTATAGCTATCGATTTTAAAATATTCATTGGGGCATTCAAAAGTATAAATAAGTTAAAATGCCTTAAGTTGTGCCATGAAACATTTGAATTCGTTTTTTCTCAATCACTTACAGCCTTGCGAAATAAAAATACATATTTCTTAGGTTTATGGTTAAATGTACCTCACAAACTTGTAAATTTTTAAGGGATAATAAACAAGTTCGCTAGTTGGAAAAGTGGTAAACTCCAGATAACATTCTTATCTAAAATAAATTGAATACGAGAATTTCTAATACAAAACAAAAAACAATTTTGTAATATACAAACATTTTTAAATAACCGGGTACTATCGATACTATCGCAAAGGCAAAAAATTAAAATTTTTTCAAAATTTCGATGACTTCAAAGCGACACCTGGAGGTATTACTAGTTAAGTATAAGGATTGTTGACCAGCAGGTTGCGCATATGTACATAAATAAAATATAATAATCTACATTCTACATTTTGGCTTTAATTATATTGCACAGCTTTCTTGCCTTGAGCTTTCCTGATCACAGTTTACATTTTTTTCGCAACCTTTTTAAGTTCGCCAATGCCTTTAGTGCATGCATTTAATAATATAATAGGTCGAATTAAGATTAGGCACTTTCTCGAAATTTAGTCAAAATTACTTTTTCATTAAAAAATTAAAAGTAAAACAGATATTACTTAAACTTAAACTTAACATTAATTTATTAACCTCGATGAATGCTTAAACATCTTATCACCAATTTGTGAAGGCCAACAAATTCCCCGACGCAAGAATTCTGCAAAAAAAGGACCTAAAAGTTTAAAAAAAATTCTACATTTTTCAAGATTTGGAGGGTTATTACAGGCAAAAAGATTCTTGGTTTGTTAGGCTGTCAATGCATTTAAAAAGTGACACTCATTATCTTTTGAATCCCATAATGAAAATAATTTTAAGATTTTTTTTAAGGGAAATATAAAGGAAAGAAAGTATAGCCTTAGAGATACAGCTGCGGCCAAAATAATAGTAGTGCAACTACACAAATTTGTTAAAAATGTTATTGATTATAATTGCACTGTAGATAAGATTATTTAAACAACCAACTTTAAACACAGGTGTTGAAAAATATTCTAATCAAACCTGGAAAATAGTGAGAAAAGTGCCAAAATGCCAGCACTGAGTGGCAATGCCACCCCCGCAAATGAGTTATCTTCCATCTCACTCTTGTGAGGAGAGAGCGAAAGCAACCACTGTGGTGCAGAACCCCATTCGCCCCCCTTTCATCCCCCTCACTTTTTGGGGCAGAGCATCAAGTTGGTGGCAGTTCTCCAACGAACGCTGAGCACAGCAGATTACCAAATTAGACTGCAGGTGTGTCAGTGAGTGACAGTGAGCGACGGAAACTGAAACTAAAAACCGAAACCTGTGGCAAATCCCCCCCAATAAAAACTGATAAAGCATCCGAAAAAGTTGAACCCTACACCCGAGAAATCTAAATCCCCCCCATAATACAGCTCGAAAATAACAACCATAAACTTGTTGGGGCTGCAGCAAATAAAAAAATACAAAAATGGGAATAAAAAAACTCAGATGCAACAACGTTAATGAAGTCGAGAAAAACTGGTTTGCTTGGATAAACATTTTGGAGTTTGTTTTGGTCCCGCTTTTTGAAAGGCAGAAGGTGGGAAGGGGGAAGGGGGAAGGGGGTCCAAGCGATTCGAATTCGAACCACTTTGAGCCAGGGTACAAAGTTCAACACAAAACAGCGACTTGTTTTCGCACAAAACGCACAAATTTGGCATGCTTCACACAGGCGACTTCGCACATTTAGCATACATCATAAAGTTTATCCTTAGGACCTGTTGATTATTCTGTATTTTACCTGAAACGTCTTAAAGAGAGAGTTTTCTCGACCAAGACTCATTTTCAATGCCTCAAAATCTCCTGACAAAATGAAGTCTTTCGGTCTTAAAATAATAGAAAGACGTACTTATTTAAAAACAAATTCTTTTATTCGTAGCTTCGTATTATTTATGTAATAAGAAAAATGGAATTAATTAGCTTTTGAATGTGCTATATTTGTGAACTCAACTGTGGACGTGGGAGAGGCAGAGCGAGAGAGAGAGAGAGAGAGAGACACCATGTGTGTGGTGCATTTTAAATGTTGTTTAATTTGCTATGCGAATAAGCACATTATATGTGAGTTTACTTAAGATAAGTTTGAAATGCATTTAACTGTTGAATAACACGTATACGATATCCATAATCCCCAAGTATACTATATACTATATAAAACTGGATATCGTGCCCACTGTAGCTCTCTCGGTTTTTTTCATTTCTTTCAATGCAAATGCAATAACGCGATCCATGTAAGAGAGCGGGAGAGAGAGGAGGAGAGAGGTGGTGAGAGGAGCATGCAAATTTAGACGGAGAGTGAAAGAGTCAGAGCTATTAGAATGTGCAAGTGGGAGAGGGAGGGGGAAAGGTGGAGGGCCTTTTTTGGCCTTGAGCCCTCCTTACGTTGCTCTCTAATTGTTGTTGTTGTCTCCTACTGCTTCCCGGCGATTTGTTTGTTGCTCGTGTTACATAGATTGTGGGGATTTTGTTGCTTTCTTACACGGTGTCCATTTCAAACGCATAATTTCCCCCAGCTGGTGAAACCTGTGGCCAAGAGTGTTGAGTTTCCCATTCAAACACTCGACAAAGGTGAATGCACTCGTCACTAGAAGTGGAAGTCAAAAGATCTAAAAAGGATGTCCTGTGATTTTGAGATGCTTGAAGGTCGTTTTTGCTTATACCACCTATTGCACTTTCACCAAACTCCACATGGTGGTCTACTTTGTTATAATACAACATCCTACCAAGTTTCACATTAATATCTTTAAAAAAAAGAACTAAATTCTACTGAGGTTGATATATCGTATGAGGAGGGATCTCCGGCCATTTTAGCAAAACTATTTTTCCGATTCGTGCTGATCGGTCAGGTACTTTTCTACTGAAAGTATGTTTAAGGTTTTATTTGAAGCAATATGACGAATATTTCTGAATCATACAAATAACATTTGTAATCGTTTGAAACAAAGTTAATAAAAAACAACACCCCTATTATCAGAAATCTAGAAAATTATTCAACTAATAAATAATATAAATAATATATTGAAATAAATGAGTCAAAACGGTTTTGTTCCTTATGGATCACTTCGAAACTACAAAAAAGCCCCCTTTCATGAGCACTAAAAGTGTTTGCGGGAATGTAGTTAGATTATTTTCACTCCCACCCGCTACAGGTGTTCCAAAGGGGATTAGCAAGTCTTGAGTCAGTGATCAAGGTTCACAATATTATTACCTGTTAGCCATACCATACTTAATAATTGGGGTGATAAGCAGGGCGGGAAAGGCCTGCAAGTCATGCGTAGACATCAAGAAGCCATTGCATCGCGATAACGATAAGCCAGGGGCGGGAAAAGGGGGCTAAGTACGTGGGAATGCAGGTCTAGCACTTCGCAGCCACTGTGTACGGGAGTTACTCAAAGTGGTGCACTGGAAACAAGCCAAGTTGCTTCGAGAGGCCACCTCTTCCACTTGAAATATTCAAGTGTCAATAACAACAGCTTGGGGTGTAATTATATGGTCGTATCCCTAGTTTCTCGAATGGACAACAACGTGACAACTTAAAGGGCCTGTTTTCTTATATATCAAGTGACTAACACGCTGTTTACCTATTGTTTTGTGTTTTTTTCCTAGCAATTTTAGATCAGTTTTAAGTATCAGTGCATTATTGACAGATCGCTTCACTTTACAATTTACAGTTGCTGGCCACTGTATTCGGAGAGGGAGAGCGGGAGATTGAGAGAGTGCATTCCGAAGAAGGACAACAACAGCAACGGCACTGCAGCATATGCACTGAACAAAAACTCGGGTATGCTTTCTTATCGAAATGGTAAAATGGTTCTATTTAACCTTTTATTTATTTGTATAATTATTGTATAAATAATATTACATACATAAGTACCTACAGAATATTATTTGTAAAATTTTAATGTTTTTTTTAACAATCTATAATTAAGTTAATAAATTTTTCTTAAATTCTTTTATTTTATTTTAATTAATTATTACACTTTAATTATTTTTTTATTTATATTTTCATTCCAGTGTACCGAAGAGCGGGACAGCAATACGGCGCACCGCCAACGCGATCGTGCGTCGTGGTTTTTGTTGGTGTTGGTGGGTCGGTGAGTAGCGCGGCGGCATTACTTTTTCTCAGCGCCGCACGGCGTCGCCAGTCGTGTCTCAGCACCCGACAGCAGCAGACGTGTGGCAGCAGCAGCAGCAGCAGTAAATTCCGGACCTCGAATACAAACATCCGAATCCCACTCCCCAAAAATCTTTTTTTTACACTGAAAAGCAAGTGAAAGACCATGAATCCAGCCGCTCAGTTGCTGCGCCTGCGCAGCGCCACCGCTTTGAGCAGCGCGGCTACGCGCTCCATTTCGACCAACCGGCGCGAGCGGACCACCAGTACCGCCAGTGCGCAGCGGGAGCGGACGCAGGGCGTCAGCGAGACGGACAAGTTCCTGCACTACAGCGCCGAGGATGGCTACTACAAGACCTCGCCCTTTGACCCCGTCATCGTGCCCAACGTGCCGCTGCACGAGTACGTGTGGCGCGACTTCAAGAAGTGGGAGCGACGCACCGCCGCGGTAAGTGTGACAGAATAAGTGATCAGTGATCAGTTATCGGTTATCGGTGTTTTGAAGAACCTTCCCTCGAGTTATACCTCGTCCTTTCAGCAACTAAGCGTTAAGTTTATAAATCTTAAATTTCCTTTATCTTTGAAATTATATCAAGGTGAAGCTGAAGTTCTTATAATTTAAAGGGCTTCATTCACTGAAGAAGTGCTAGAGTGTTCGGGATGCTAGAGACCATGAATCCTGGTTAATTCGTAACTCTTAACAAATATTACCAGCTATGTATAGAGTTTAGTTTTGTAGGAAAGTGATTTTAACCTGATAATTTAAAAAAAAAGTTAAACCCTTAAAAAACCTATCAAATAATTTCTATAAAATAATATAAATACCCTTAAAATCCAAATATTTCAAGTGTAGTCTTAATTCTTTTGAAATAGAACCCAGGTTCCTGAAAGCCAATCTTCCTACCCCAACTATCTAAAAACTAATAACCGTAACCCACTGAAATATCTCATCTCCGATGGGCAATTAAAATCGAATTTACTATTTGAATGAGTCCAACATAAAGGCAAACGTAAACGTAAGCCCGAACCCAATTAAAACCCCGTAAATAGTAACCGTAAACCCAATCACATCATAAATTCACGCAATCGAAATCGTTGCAATCGTTGTCGTAGGCGCCGCTCAGAAATTCTTTGTTTGTTTATGGCGGTTTATTGAACCTGAACCTACGTCTATATATAAAGCGATATTTATACGGGCGCTGGCATTCGGCAGTCTGATTTGCGTCTGCCTCGAACATTTTTGCAATGGTGATGTGTGTAGAGCTCTGCGTTCCCAAGTATTCCGTATCTTGGTATCCTCCATCGCACAAATCCCCCCCGCGGTCCAATAGTATTTCCAGTTCCATGGTCCCATTATCATCGCCTCTGCCAGCGCTATCAGTGCGATAGAGTGGGTCTAGGTATGGTCTATGGCAAATATGGTATTTGGGTCATTAAGGCCCCCGCCCCCGGTCCGGGTCCTCCGTCCCCTTATCGGACATCGCTAATGACGGGTTGTGCTGATAAGCAGGTCTGTGATAAGAGCGAAAGTGAAATGTGTAGTAAACAGCCAACGTAAGGGGGGCCAAAGGCGGGCCTCTCCAGGGGTTATAACATATAGTATACCACTACTACCACGCCGATTCCGGTCTGGAATTCACAATTCCGATTTTTATTCCGATTCCGATTGCGATTCCCGTTCCGGTTCTTCATCCATGGCTCACTGGAAGCCAGTCAAGTGGTCGGAGGCAAATTGCCGGGGATTTGAGATAAGAAAATCTCACGATTAAATGAATCGCGTCGACCGATTGTCAAGGGAGAATATGGAATAACCGATGTAATATCATCCCTCCACTTGCATAACCCCCCCCCCATATATCATATATATCATCCCCCAGCGACCTTCGCCAATTGTTTAGTCTTTTCACTTTTCGTCTAGCTAGCAGCTGTATATGCAAGTACTATGTGCATATATAAAGTGCCTGTGCAAATCAAAGTGCAAACAGTTTTCATTGAAATTTATTGCCATCATTGGTGCAATGTTGGAGCTGTTGATATAGCGGTCTGATATAACCGAGTAGTAATCGCCCACAGGGTCGGGCAGAGGCGTAACCGGAGAACCATGGCAATTGTTGAATTAAATGCAATTACAAGTACAAAGTTCGCCTTTTGTTTCCACTCACTGCCACGCCCTCTAATATTCTTTTGAAAGAGTCTTCTCTGTAAACATTTGTGCAGCAGGAGTATCCGTCGCCAAGGGTTTCCAGCAGATAAGATAGGGATTCCGCCGTGTCATTATTATATTTCACATTCTTCGCAAATCTGATCTTCCATTGTTTCAGCCCTTACAAATATTTATAGTAATATTTCTGTGGAGTAAACAAATTGCATTACTGTATTATTTGACTCAGAGCAGTTATCTACGTGCTATTTGCTCAAAATCAGAGCTTATTAGTAATTGTTTACATTCGAAATATTATCGGGATTCCTTGGAACAAGTTTACTGTTTCTAGATTGTAAACATTTCAACTTAAATTCGACTGTTGGTGCAAAAATGCACTTATACGGATGATTCATGGGTGCAATCGGTCAATTTTAATCAATTTCCATTTTATTTGAGGCTCGCTCAAGTGTTTGTCGCACCCAAATGAACCCCCGAATTCCTTGATATGCCCGTATAATGCGCTTTTAATTGCCTCGAACCTATTTATATTTTCATTTTGTTTTGGGTTGATAATTTTGATGGTTTTGTTTTGATTTTTGTTGCTTTTTTTGGTGGCCGACGTCAGCAGTTGATCGAGGTCCAGCCTCCTCCGGCATTTTGGCACGATCTATTCTCTCGCCGCTCTTAATTGCCCAACTGTGCTGATCAGTTGGCTTTATAATGGTCTTGCAGGGTGGGTTTTTTAACAGATTTATAGATACAATTTTGGAAATATATTTGCTGAAATACTTATTTTATATTGTAATTTTTATTTTTTTGTAGGTTTTTTTAAGAAAATGTTTCTAAAAACCTTTGCAACTGGTGGTTTGTCTTTAACTGGCTTATATTATAAATAAAATTCTTTATGCATTTAGACTATATTAGATCGCATTTGAAAGTACTTAACTTTCCAAAATGTCTACCCAAAATGTAAGATATTTTTAGCTATTTATTTAGCTACTTTTTGTTCGAAATCAACAAGACTGACTGTCTGAAAAGTCAACAAACGCTGCGCAGAGTAGGTGACAAGAGAGAGATAGAGCGGCACAGACAGAAAGAGAGGGAAGAGGGGGCTTTGAGGGGGGTTGCTTTGGGGCCCGACTCGTTTAGACTTTGCAGACTTTGTACTTTGCCCCACTGAACTTTGGACCGGCCAACCGATTGAAGCCAAGCGAAGCGGTTTTCGATGGACCCCAAGGGGACTTCGGGGGAATGAATATATGGCAAATGCACGAAATGATTCTCTTATTTTTTACTCGCTTATTTATTCATTATGATGTGCGGCTGTGTGTTTGGCTCGTTTGTGGGTTGTTTTCTTCAATTTGAGCAACTTGTTGGCGGCGCTGCTGCTGCTGCTGCTATTTATAATGCTTATTTTTAACCGAATGCGATTTCCGACTGCGCAAATTTAGGCGAACAATCCCCTAATCAAACCACCAACCGCCTCCCCCTTTTCGTTATTCGTTATCCGCCCACCCATTAAGCTGACGTTTGCATAAGTTCGTTTTCGACGACCTTCACCTTAGCCCTGGAGACCGGTTATGAGGTCAGAGTAACGAGAAGTCAAGGCCAGCGAAAGGGCCTGTAGAGGGAACACGAATAAGATCTGTTGGGAACTTATATTATACCATTTGTACAATACTTTAATACAAATAAAATCAGTTGGGAACTCATATTATACCATTTTACAATACTTTAATACAAATAAAAACAGTTGGGAACTTATATTATACCATTTTTACAAATACTTTAATACAAATAAAAACAGTTGGGAACTTATATTATACCATTTTTACAAATACTTTAATACAAATAAGATCAGTTGGGAACTCATATTATTATATTTTTACAATACTTTATATTATAACATTTAAGATCAGTTGGAACTCATATTATACCATTTTTCCAATACTTTAATACAAATAAGATCAGTTGGGAACTCATATTATACCATTTTTACAAATACTTTATGTTATAACATTTAAGATCAATAAGATCAGTTGGGAAATCATATTATACCATTTTCACAATACTTTAATACAAATAAGATCTGTTCGGAATTCATATTATACCATTTTCATAATATTTATATTATTATACGATTTTCCAACAAACTGACCTTGGCTAAATCCCAAAGACATGACTTTCAATCTGCGAAATCCCAACACTAAAACAGATAAATAAAACAGCCGATTTTCCATTCGCTGATTAGGCTGTCATTGTCATTTGGTTTAAGCAGCTACGGATTATCTTATCGCATTTGGAATTTTTATGGGGCTCTTGGGAGGGTCTTTAATTGGGTGGTAAGCGATTTAGCCCCCATATCAGTGGGGGGCATTACTGGCATAATTGCTCTAGTTAATTTCACCATAACACCTGTTCTCTATTGTAGTTTTGGGATCTCTCTTCTCATAAATATTCCACTCGGACATATGATTCCACTCGAAACGTTCTTCAGATAAGATTCGTGTGGCACCATTTGGGTTTTCCGAGGTTTTGGTTGATTTTGATTTTGATTTGTCGTTATCTGCAGATTTGGCTGATTTACATTGGATTTTATTGCAGCTGGGCTTGTTTTTAGCCTCTAACAGTGCAATCAATAGATTTACATATATTAATGTTTTAAAATTCCCCATTTCAGGTCTGTGTGATCACCGATCGCCAGTACACTTTCGCCCAGATGCGAGATGCCAGTGCCGCCTTCGCCGTCCGTCTGCAGACCAAGTTCCAGCTGCACAAGCCCGATGTTCTGGCCATCTGTCTGCCGAATATCCCCGAGTATCCCATCGCCACACTGGGTGCCATCGAGGCGGGCCTTACGGTTACCACAGTTAATCCCGTCTACACGCCGGGTAAGAAAGAAAGGTCCCGTTTTTCGGTTAGGCCAAAAGCCGGTGATAAGATATGTACCCACTGTACAGCGGTGTTCGGTGGGATAGCACTTTGTTTGCTTGGAAAACAAAAGAATATTTCAAAAGAATAGGAACAAAAGATTGAAGATAACAGCTTTACAAATTCAATGTGATGTAATTGTAAGGGAAAATACAATAGTTTTGTACCTAGAAAAAATGAAATAGTATTAGTCGGTATATAAAAAAAAGGTTCAATGAGGATTAAATCTTTCAGAAATTTTAACCTTGGTAGTATACACCTGTCTACTAAAAGCTATCTAGTTATTTGTGCAAATACACCTTTAAAATTTTTTAAAAACCCAAACCATAACGATTCATATATGTATATCACGATTACCTCCCGTAAACCCTTCATAAAAGTTTAGGGCAAATAAAAGTTAAACGGTTAATTGGGCAAAAAATGAGCTATTTGCGTGACCACCGCTGTGCCAGTGTGTTTATTGGGGGCTCTTGAGTGCGTCAAAGGCTCCTTATCTGGGGGTCTTTGGGCGCTGACATCTGTATTTAGGGGTTCCAAAGTCGAAAGATCGTCACTAATAGTCACATTTCGATTGCAGACGAGATCGCCAGGCAGCTGACCTTCAGCGGAGCCAAGTTCCTGGTGGGAACGGTGTCCGGATTCGCGACCCTGAGCCAGGCCAGCAAATTGGTGGGCCGGCAGATACCCATCGCCGTGGTGCGGACCAGTGCGGAGGAGACGTTGCCCGAGGGAGCCATCGATTTCAGCGAGCTGACCAGCACCCAGAATGTGCGATACGAGGATTTGGTGGCGCCCAAGGAGGCCACCGCCGACGACATGGTCTTCCTGCCCTTCTCCTCCGGCACCACCGGCCTGCCCAAGGGCGTGATGCTCTCGCACAACAACATCACCAGCAACTGCGAGCAGGTGCAGGCCTCGCTGCCCCTGGACCTCATGGGCCCCCAGGAGACGCTGCCCGGCGTCCTGCCCTTCTTCCACATCTACGGCCTGACCGTCGTGATGCTCTCCAAGCTCGGCCAGGGCTGTCGGCTGGCCACCATGCCCGCCTTCAAGCCGGACGACTTCATGCGCTCGCTGGACAAGTACAAGGGCAGCATCCTCAACCTGGTGCCTCCCATCGGTGAGTTCAGCCTTTGTAATGATGGATTTTGATTGGGTATAAAATAATATTGTGAGCTAGGGGAAAAAGTTCCTTGGGAATATTTGAAATTTTTAACTATTCCGAATTTCAAAAAAAAAAAAACAGGTTTTTCGCTGAAACCAAGGAAATATTGATCCAAATATGGATTGTCATACCTTTCTGAACTCGTTATTAAATTTCCAATCGATTGGCATATAAACCTGGACATTTTATTTTTTTGCCATTTTTCGCAAAAAATCATGATATACCCCCTTACAAAAAAAATTAAAATTGACAACAATTTTATTTTTTCAAAATCACACGGAAAGTGTCACCGATGTAATTGTTATATTGTAATATGTTCAAAACAGTATGTGCTTTTGATGTAGAACCATTTTTGGCCAAGTTATAGCAAAAAACCAAACGAAAAAATTCCTATTTTTGTTAAAAAACCAAAATTCCGAATTAAAAAAAAAAAAAAAAGTTTTTTCGCTGAAACCAAGGAAATATTGATCCAAATATGGATTGTCATACCTTTCCGAACTCGTTATTAAATTTCCAATCGATTGGCATATAAACCTGGACATTTTATTTTTTTGCCATTTTTCGCAAAAAATCATGATGTACCCCCTTACAAAAAAAAAAAAATTGACAACAATTTTATTTTTTCAAAATCACACGGAAAGTGTCACCGATGTAATTGTTATATTGTAATATGTTCAAAACAGTATGTGATTTTGATGTAGAACCATTTTTGGCCAAGTTATAGCAAAAAACCAAACGAAAAACATTCCTATTTTTGTTAAAAAACCAAAATACCGAATTTCAAAAAAAAAAAAAAAGTTTTTTCGCTGAAACCAAGGAAATATTGATCCAAATATGGATTGTCATACCTTTCTGAACTCGTTATTAAAGTTCCAATCGATTGGCATATAAACCTGGACATTTTATTTTTTTGCGATTTTTCGCAAAAAATCATGATGTACCCCCTTATAAACAAAATGAAAATTGGCCAAAAATTTCATTTTCCAAAATCACATGGAAATGTTCATAAAATTAATTATTATATTGTAATCTGTTCAAAACAGTACGTATTTTTCGTCTACGACCATTTTTGACCAAGTTACAGCAAAAAAACAAGAAGAAAAAAACCCTATTTTTGTAAAAAACCAAAATCCAGAATTTAAAAAAAAAAAACAAAACAGTTTTTTGGCCGGGTGTTAAATAAATGGTTCCCATAAATTTATTTGTGAATTGTTTTATAAGGGACGTTTTCGTTTTGCATAGCTGCCTATAATAATTTCTACTGTATGTTATCAGATCGACAAATAGTTAGTGTAGGTAAGCTAGTATTGAACAGGTTTTAATCAACATGTCAAAGTAGTTCAAAATACACCTATATAAACTGGATTATAATATAAGATTATTTTTCTTGATAATCTATTTAGGGAAGGCATGAGGCATACTGGTTTTAGGTGCCTTTTACTAGCATTTCTACCAATTTAAGTATAAGAAGTTTTTCTCATCTGATAATGATTAATTATACCCAGTATTTAAATCTATTAATTTGCATATTCGTTTCTCCAGCCCTGTTCATGATCAACCACCCCAAGATGACGCAGGAGACGGCGCCCCATCTGAAGGTGGTGATGAGCGGAGCAGCTCCCATTGGCCAGCACGACGTGGAGCGCTTCCTGCACAAGTGAGTTGGCGATTGAACATTTCACGATAACCACAGCTTATGATATGTTACTTTTGCAGATTCCCGAAGACCACCTTCAAGCAGGGCTACGGCATGACCGAGGCCTCGCCCGTGGCCCTCCTGACGCCGGACGGCAACAAGGTCTACGCCTCCACCGGAGTGCTGCCGGCCAGCACGGAGGCCAAGATCGTGCCCCTGGACGGCGTGGATGCCAAGGGCGTGGGCCCGCGCACCACCGGCGAACTGTGTGTCCGTGGTCCGCAGGTGATGGCCGGCTATCTGAACAACGAGGAGGCAAACCAGGTCACCTTCTATCCGGGCAACTGGCTGCGCAGCGGCGATGTGGCCTTCTACGACGAGGATGGGCTCTTCTACATCACGGACCGCATGAAGGAGCTGATCAAGGTGAAGGGCTTCCAGGTGCCGCCGGCCGAGCTGGAGGCAGTGCTGCGCGACCACCCCAAGATCCTGGAGGCGGCCGTCTTCGGTATTCCCCACGAGCTCAACGGCGAGGCTCCGCGAGCCATTGTGGTCCTGCGCCAGGGCGAGAAGGCCAGCGCCGAGGAGATCGCCGCCTACGTGGCCGAGCGTGTGGCCCACTACAAGAAGCTCGAGGGCGGCGTGATCTTTGTGGACGAGGTGCCCAAGAATCCCACCGGCAAGATCCTGCGCCGCGAGCTCAAAGAAAAGTTCTCCGACTAGACGACGTGCAGCGGAGGGATCTTCATAGGCTAAAGCTATATTTTTTGTGATTTTTTTTTTGTTCGTCTCAATCGGGGATGATGGGCCCATAGATTCCTGGGGTTCTTCAAGAGCTTCATTGGTTTCATTGGCGCCGAGCCCCGCAGAACATGTACGTATATGATGAACATCAATGTTGGCCCCGGAATCCCCCGATCCGTGGGCTCTGGTTTAGACATTGCATTTACCACTTCGAAAATACTTAGTTCTTAGGCATAGGTCTCGATTAGTCGCTCGATTGGTCCATAGTTAGTAAGCGTAGATTAGTCAGACGTTAGGCCCCTATCCATAAACAAGTACGTAACTGTAAAGTGTAATCTGTATGCTTGTACTCTATCCTTTGATTATACTTAATGACAAACCCGATATTTTACTATGATATTCCCCTATATACCTACACATAAATATCTTTTTTTTGCCTAGTACCATAAGATAATTGATTGTTAATCGTATTGAAAGACGGCGGCATGCCAAATCCATTACTATATATGTATGCCATGTATGCCATGATGTTTGAAAATAAAGACGAAATGAACTAGTTGAAATGGTCGAGTTTTTAGAGGGGGAAAATAATTCTGAGGGAAAAGATTGCTTTTCGGATCTAAAGATTTATGTTTAAACTTTAAAGTTTTCTCCATTTTTGACATAAACCACATTGTTGTTAAGAAATCACGTTTTAAAGATATTAAACAACAAAAATTACCAACTTTACATTCCGATATCAAAAAACAATAAATTTTATAGGTATTTTTCAATTTATTTATTTACGACAAAATACACAAAATTTTACATTTCATTTATTTAGGTTTAGCTTTTAGTTTAGTTCTTCGGTTGGTTGTTGGTTGTTGTTCTTGTTCTTTCTCTTTTCTTTCACACTGCATTACAATTAAAATTACTTGCACTTAATATACAATAGAAAAAAAATATATACGTGGGTGTGTGTGTGTCTAATGGGTGTGTGTGTGTGATTCGGAGAAGTGCTTACAAAAATTAGGGTTTATTAATCTAACAAAACAAAAGGGCTGGATAAATTGTTTAGCTACGTAAATTCCAGTTAGATGTTAGTAAATAACAATAAATTAGTTCCCTTTTTTTCAATATATTTTATTTATATTTTCTTGCCTTTTGCTATAAACTAAACAATGTAAGAATAAAGTACAAAAATTGTAAATGCATATTCGTAGTTCAATATGTGTTATAATATATATATAAAAAAAACATGAAAAAATATATTAATCGACACAGACATAGTTTCATGAAAGTTTTGTATAACAACAAATTAATATTGATTTCTCTTTGTGCACTAAAGTGTTGGTAAGTGTGTGTGTGTGGGTTTTGGAAGAGCGCCAACTACAGAGAAGCCAGTGTTGTAAAGCTGTATGTGACTTATTAACAAAGGACATCAGTCGATCGAGTAAATATGATAGATTTGGCCTTTTGTATTTCTAGCAAATATCAGACATAATGAAAGGCAAAACCAATTTAAGTGTGATTTACTGAAAACGAAACTTGAGCCCGTTATGGCACTATCAAGTAAGAATAAACGATTAACAAAATACAGGAGAAACATGTACGAGTTTAAGATTATATTTAAACTATAAACTATAATTGGGGAGTCTGTTTTGATACAAACTCTAGATTTGGTTGAGTTTGGCCGTTGACTTTTATGAATAGGAACTCGATCGATCGTCTTTAATAGTCGCACCCTCTCTCTCTCTCTCTTTCCATTTGGCTCACTAGCTTATAGATTTGGCTTTAGTCGATAGGCAGTAATTGTAGTTTTGGACAGATGTTATGTATTCCGTTAGCAGATCGAAATTGTGCGAGAAAGGGAGAGAGTGAATACGTATTTGCAACTTTACAGCACTGTAAATTGTTTTATACCTTTACAACACTGTCTGGCATGAAATTTTTGATGCGGTTACTTAGAAGAGCTCTTTGTATATAGTATATAGTTATATAGTATAGTAAATAAATAGCTAACACTCTGCTTAAATGGTTTTCGCTTTAAAGTTATACAAATTTCACGTTGATTTTTTGTTATCGTTATCGGGTTATCGTTTTCGTTTTCGAGAGAAAAGGCCACAAAATGTTGCGTACGAAATGCATAACTTTAGCTGAGATTAACGTTGGTTTTTCTTTTCTTTTGTTTTTTTGATTGTTACCCGGGCAAACATCACACACACACACACTGGCACACCACACAGACCAGACGAGTGTATGTGTGTATAGCATGTGTGCATATACATATACAAAGATATATATATATATATATATATAAATATAATATCGGAGTACATTTTGCTACGTTCGATTGCATTTCGAAACTCAAATTTAAAGTTTCAAGTTCGCTTCGCTGTTGTCTCTCTCTAACAAATGCACACTAGCTCCGTCCTCTTCTTTCGCTCTCCTGTCATCTCCTTCTCCCGTTTTTTCTGTCTATCCCCTTGCCGTTTTCAAATCGGTTACAATTCCTTTGCGTTGCGTTACGTTGTCATTGCCATTTCCTGGATATCCCATTCCATTAGGTTTCACGCCTTGGCCCCGGGAATCTTGGACAGGACCTTGGACAGATCCACTCCGGTGAGGGCGTTGATCGAGGGCGGCAGCTGGGCCACCAAGCGGGTCACGTCGTTGGTAATATTATCGTTGCCGCCAATCAGGACAATCTCCTCCGTCTTGGCCAGCGGTGCAGCCACCTCGGCGGCAATCTGTGGGGGTGATTTTAAAACCATTTTAGTTCCGATATTAATAGGGTATAAATCTAAAAATCCCTTACCTTCGGCAGCGATTCGAGTACAATGTTCATGATGGCCGCGTCGCCATACTGCTTGTACACATGGGCCTTCATCCGCATGCGTTCCGCCTCCGCCTTGCCCACCAGCTCGATGGCATGGGCCTCCGCCGATCCGATCTTCCGGATGCGCTCCGCCTCGGCACGGGCACCCTCAATGGTCTGGCATCTGTAGAAGGGCGGAAAAAAACGGTTTTGAGCATGGGTTTTGAACAAGGGGTACCTAAAGAGTCTATACTTATATTTTTGATAATTATTTTATTAAATTATTTAACTTAATTCCTTTATAAATGACACGAACTCACTCCAACATCAAATTACTAGATATATTTTGCGTGCTGACTGCAATTATTAGTGCTGAAATTGAGTTTATCTACATGTGGTTAACAACCACCTACACATTACTATAATTGGACAAAGCTGCAACGTTGGAACTATAGTTCCCATAATGATTAATTCATTCCATATTATATAGTTACTTCTAAATCGAAATAATGAAAATCAAAAAGAGGAGACTATAGTGACATATGAAAATGCTTGGATCTAAAGAATTCACGTGGTTCTCTGACACTTAAAATGCTTGGATCTGAATATTTCTCGTAGTTCTCTGATACTTTAAATGCTTGGATCTGAAGAATTCGCGTAGCTCCCCAATACTTTTTAGATTGGACTATAGTAATAGAACTATAGTCTCAAGAACTCGCGTATTTCTCTAATACTTACTGCTTGGCCTGGGCGAGGGTCTGGAGACGGAAGGCCTCCGCCTCGGCCGGCAGCTTGACGGTGCCGGTAAGCTCGCGATCCTTGCGCTGCACCTCCTGCGACTCGATCTCGATCTGCTTGCGTCGCTCCACCACCTCGATCTGGATCTCCTCGTTACGGATGCGCTGACGGATCTTGGCCGCCTGCAGTTCGTAGGCCAGCTGCGATTCGGCCTTGGCCGTATTGATCTCCTGATCGAAATTGGCCTTCTGCAGCTTGTACATCCTGGTGTTGTCCTCGATCTTGGTGTCCGTCGAGTACTTCACGTCCATGGCGCTCTTCTCGCACTCGGCCTCACGGATTCCGGCATCTCGGTTGGCCTCCGCCACGCCGGCATCGGCGTCCCGCTTCACGACGGCCGTCTGGGCCTTGCCCAACGAGGCCAGGTACTGCACATCATCGTAGACGTCCTTGATGGTAAAGGAGAGAATCTCGATGCCCATGCGACCCACGTCCGGGGCGGCCACCTCGCGGACCAAGGCCGCGAACTGGTCGCGGTCCTTGTACACCTCTTCGACTGTAAGCGTTCCTGCAAGGTCACAAGCGAAGTAATCGAATATTAAATGGGTGTCGTTTGGGGGGGGGGGAGGGTAAAATATGTGGGTGGTATTACACGTGAAAAACTAATGACAATTTGAGACCCAGGTTAATGTACTGGATTATTCAGAAGCCCCTCGAAATTCTTTAAAAAACATGTCATTTATAAGACTAAGATGATTTTAAATAGTGTTTGGATATACTTAGTATTTATGTAAGGTCTTGAAATAATAATCTAATACAAAAAAAAAAAATAAAAAATTAAATGAAAAAAAAAGGTTATTACTAATAATTATTGTTTAAAACTAAATTTGATTTGTTTAGATCAGTGTAAACCCAGTCTAACGGGTCTATACAAAATACCTAAACACTTCGATAAGACATGCAATTATGCAATTTAGTATGCAATATACACAAATCACGTTCTCAGATCGGAATTAAATTGTGGGAACCTTGGAATGCGAATATCGGGGCACGTACTTAAATGGAAGGACAAATTGCTAATTTTTGGGAAGTTAAACTTTGCGAATTAATGACACTATCGTCTTGATAAGCATATAAACATAAATTTGTTTAAGAGATAAGAGTCTGGTTAGTTAGTTAGATAGTAAACCGACTATAAATGACCACTGTGTTTGGGTTTGATATATTATTTTTGCTGTTGTAGTGCCAGTACTATAAATGGGGTGGCTCCTTCTCTTTCTCCTTCACTTTCTCCCTCTCTCTCTTTCCACCATTAATCGATGACCTTACCGCCTGACCACCAGCGAGGTGACGCCCACTATGAGGGCCACCTTGAAGACGCCCATCCACACGGCGGACATGTCGTCGAACAACTGTTCCAGTGGCCACCAAACGGGGCTCTACTTATTGGATTGCTATCTCTGCGCTGCTTTGACACTATCTAACCATCTATCTTGCTGGCTTTTAATTAAATCACGCCCCTGTTCTCTTCCACTTTTGACGTCATTTGTCGCAGTCTTATCGGTTATCAGTTGTCCGTTGATAAGAGTGACGTCACTTGAGAAAAAGGGGTTCGAGCGGGAATTAATCGGATCGGATCGGATGGTAACTCTGGGATCACAGCTGTTTTTCCCGAAGCGAAGGCCAGGTCTCCTTGGCACCCGCAATTATTATTATATTAACTTTTAACCTCCGACTATTCACACGCGATTGAATGAAGAAAAAAAAAGAAAAAATAAACAACCAGAGCGTCTCGCGATGCGCTTACAACTGACTGACTGACAGCTCAAATTGTCCGGAGACTCGGAGACTTGGATTCGGTTTCGGAATGGGTATATATGTAGGTATAGGTATGGGTAAGGGAATCGGATTCGGTACCGGAATCGGTACTGGAATCGGGTACCGGCTCGCAAACTGAAATTGTAATCGCGCCGCCAATTGAAAACCGCCTTGAGGTCTCGAGCTTCTCGTAAACACACTATAGACTAAACTATCGTAAACTACATTCATACAAACGACTCGGGTTCGATGGGCCCATAAACCCTCGACTCGAGTTATGTTTAATTAAAAGCTGTAGATTGGCCATCAAGGTCGTGGACAGGTCTGGGCAAATAGAACTGCGAAGAGTTGCGAATGCGAACTTGGCAATACGATAGAGAGGAATAAATGTTCTTTAAAAGTAAAGAACATTTATAATATAATATTTCAAAGCAAGTGATAGTCGGTATGCCAACTTGGCGATACGATATAGAGAAAATATATAATATATATTATCTCATTAAAAGTAAAAAACATTTATAATATAATATTTCAAGGGAAGTGCTAGTCGGAAAATCAATATTAAACAGCAAAATGATTTTATCGATTAAGGTTTGTAATTAGAATGTGAACGTTTGGCATGGAAAACTGGTTTCTTAGGGGGCTAGTCATTCAATCGTAGGTTAATCAAACATATAGGAACGCCAGGTAAATCTTGATAATAATATATTCAATGCACATATCATATTTCGCACTTATTATTTTGTATTATAGGCATAAACGGTCAATAAATTTATAATGAGAGATATTTCGGATATTAAAAAACCGTAACGCAAAGTAGGCGCTGTCCTTAACCTCGTTACACATTTCAATTTTCCGACCTCGAATTGTTCAGTATCATTTTTCACTCCGACCGTAACGTACACCCAAAAATAAATCGTCTCACTCTCGCTACGGATCCAGTTACAGTATTCTTTCGTTTTTCTTCTTTATGTAAAAATAAACACAAAAATATAGTTTCAACCAGAGTTAAATCGATCAGGTAGTTTATATATTAATAAGATAAAACACAGAGATCAAGATGTCGTCGCTCCGGCGTTCACATGGCGGCGGTCGTGATTTCCTGCAGGAGAACAAGCAGAATGTCTCGCGAATGGAGACCAACGGAAGATGCCTAGCGGCAGCCAATGCCCGCCGGGTGCCCCTGTGGCGTCCGGTGGTGCTCCACTACTCGGAGAAGCTGCGACCCCATGGCCGCAATAGCCAGCTTCGTCCACGCCAGCAGCAGGCTCCCGATCTGCGCAGTGGTCTGGCCCAGCCGTATGGCTTCAGGAGCGAGCCGCGGCGAAGGCAGCCACCGAACCCGAACCAGGAGGTCCGCGGGGAGCAGGAGCGCCTGCAGGGCGGCTGGGAGGATCAGCAGAAGCAGAGGGAGACAAAGAAGTGCTGCAACGGTTGCCACTGTCAGCACGTTCACCACGTTCAGGGTCACCAGGGCGAGATGGGATCTTCCCATCAGGGTCACCATGCTGAGATGGGATCTCCTCATCAGGGTCACCTTGCCGAGGTAGGATCTACCCATCAGGGTCACCTTGCCGAGGTAGGATCTACCCATCAGGGTCACCAAGCAGAAGCGTCAGCTCCCCATCAGGGTCACCAAACAGCAGAAACGGACGTGATGATGTCCAAACAGGGCGAAGGTGATCAGTTCGATCGCGTTTCTATATCTTCCCGATTATCCCGTTTATCGCGACGGTCCCATAGGATCGCCACTCCGAATCCCCAGGAGAACACCGCTGCCGAGGCACCTTTAAGCGCCCGCAGCAGTGCCTCCGCCAGGACCCTCAAGTCCAAGCGATCCGTTTCCCAGGAGAGTGTACGCTCAAATGCCACCATCAAGTCGAACATTACGGTGGCCTCCAGAAGCACCACGGCCTCGAAGAGATCTCAGGTTAGTCGCAGGTCGCAGATGATGGAGGTAATGCCGCCTCCCACGCATCTGCAGGATCAAAGGCCCGTAGAGCAGGTGGCTCAGTCACCGCCAGTGGCCTACGAGGGCTACACACCGCTGACCACCAACGAACGGAATGCTGCCCTCCAGGATGCCCACTTCAAGTACGGCAAGCTGGTCGAGGAATATAACCATCTGCCCGTTTCGGAGCCAACTTTGCGCGTGCGCAATCGGAAGATCGCCATCGAACGACAGCTGGACGAACTGGACTATGCCATCAATATGTTCGATCAGCCCCACCTGGATATGTACTACAAGAAGTGATGATCGCACTCCGCTTGTTATTCGTTTCCAAGAATGTTGCCCATTTCCAAATTGAGTTGTTTGCCCTTCAAAACTTGACCCCACACATAAAACAGATTCGAATTCCAAGTAACAGGGCAAAAATACCAATCAAATGGTAAATTTGATGCCCGACATCGAACAAATCAAAACTCTCAAATTAAAGAAAAGTATTTCAAAATCCACTAAAACATGAAACTATAACAATGTCGAACGTAAAATTTAAAAAAAAAACCTTAAGTATGTTAAAAAGAACCAAAAAAATACAACTCGAATGAAAATTCGAACTGCATGAATATAAAATCGAACACAAAAATATATTTCAAAGCGACAAGATTCTTTGAGCTTAATTCATTTGCTTTGTTTTTATTGCTCCAAGCGAAAGCTCTTTTGTCGCACCCAAAAGTAGGCATCGATCTATCTAACTGAAGGCCTTATAAATAACTGAAATATCGTAAGGTGACCCATAATATTAAGAGCTTAAAACCAAAATGGTAGTTAAATATTTGTATCTCTAGAAGTGAGTTTGTAAATTTCTTAATATAATTATAATAATCTGTTAGCTGAGTTGCGGAAGGCATAACATCCTATGATCTGACTATAAGATTTGGTGACCCCGATACATTTTTTTCATAATTTTGTCGGAATTTTAAAAAAGATTACTCTTTTAAAGAACTACCAACTTAGGTATTTTAAAAACCAAATGTGTAATAAAAAATCTATGAAAATATAATAAAAGGTTCTTGACAATAAATGGGTTTCCTACCAATGTTTTTGGGCACTTGAAATCCCCCTCAATCCCACTGTCACTCGGTACTCACCCAATATGGCCCTCAGGTGTCCTTCGAGGGTCTGCAGGATCGTCTGCTTGATCTCCTTGACGCTCTTGCCCAGGAATTGCTCGCTGGCAGTGCCTAGAAGCTCGTCGGCCTGATGGTGGAAATAATAAACATTCATCATCTGTACGTGTGTGTGTGTTTGTGTGGGTGTGTGTGTGTGGGTGTGTGTGTGTGGGTTGGGCAGGTGTGTGGGTGTCACCATGTCGGTGTGCGTGTGTGTAAGAAGGGCATTTTGTAGGTTCGATTGATTGATTTGTTAAATAAATATTTTGATAATTTTGATCACGGGTTTGTTTTAGTTTATTTATGATGGTTTTTTTTTTGTTGTTGTTGTTTTTCGTTTTCATTTAGATTATAGTTCCCCCACACACACGCACATGCACACATAGACAGAGCGACAGAGAAATATATTCATATATATATATATATTTATAAGGTATATAGAGAGCGATACATGGAGTATAACGGTAACAGCAGCAACCAGAGCAGTAACGGTAGCAGTAACGGTAGTGGAGCAGTAGAACAATTTAGATTTAAATGATTTTTGTTGGTTGAATGCATGTGTGTTGTTTTTTTTTTTTTTTGGTTAATTATAGTTGATTTCGTTTACAGTTACAGTTAGTTGCGGATTAGTTTTATATATTTTTTTTTGATGAGTTGAACGTTGAACGATCGGTCAGCAGGGTTTTTTGGTCGATTTTTTGGTGGTGGTGGTGAAAAGAAAGTAGAGAAAAAAGAGAGTAGAACACAGAGATCAACATGGTTTCGATTTTCGATATTTTTATTGTATTATTTTGCAGACTGTACTTTTCTTTCTCCTTCTTCTTCCTCCTTAGCTTCTGATGATGATGATTGAATGACTTCGATAAACGCAAAATGCATACGAAAAAAACGAATAGATTTGAAAGCACATGCATTTAATATTAAATAATGGATCATGATCCCTTTTCGCTAAGTGTGTGAGTGGATGCGTGTGTGTGTGTGTGCGTGTGTGGGTGATTGGTTAGGGTGCTTGATAGTAAAAATGAAAGTACAAATATTAATTTTAATTTTAATAAACTCTTAAATGGACTTAAAAGGACACAAAACCAACGAGAATCGAACCCAGGATAGCAAATCAAATAAATGCAATAATAAACATACCTCGTCGTTATTATAATCGTTATGCTTATACGAAGATGACTGCAAAATCGAATGGAAATAATTAAGTAATATAACATAATTTTGAGGCAGGCAAGTCTTAGTATATAAATCGATCATAATTGCGACTAATCTGAAAGCTGAAGTGCAGTTTTATTTTTTTACTATTCGGTGCAGCATTCACTGGTATTTGTGATCAGACAAGTGGAGTGTTTTGATGTGATATAAGGTTAGGTCACTTTTTTTTTTAAATTTTGGAGCTGGTAAAAATTCAACATAAATTAAAATATTTAACAGACTTCACTTTATAGGATACAAAATAGTTAATATCAAAGTTTCTTAATTTTTAAACATCTTAAATCTGAAAATCTAGACAGTTAAACAGATTAAGTGATCGATCGAATAAAGGAATGAGTTGAAGATCAACAGATCCCGAAAACCAGTGATAGGATGATTGAACAATCGAATGGCTAAACCTTTGAAAGTGAGTTAAGATTATAACAGTAAAGGGAAAACATTAAATACTTCTTGGTAAACAATGAAGGAAACGTTGAGAGAAATAGAATGAACAATACTATGACGAAACAAAATCAAGAGATGTGAGTGATTAAACAGGAAATCGAATTATAAATAATACATGATACTGTCCGGAGCACGGATATGTCTGAAAAGTCAAGTAAATTCACGATATTCCGGTCACACAGTCACTGTCCAACACAGCCGATAAACTGAAGATAAACCTAAATAAAATAAAATACAAGGTAAAGTAGCAAATCGTTCGTAAATCCACGGTTTTTACCTTTTCACTCAACAAAGCTAGTGGGAATATTGTAAGAAATAATAACTGGATAATAAGTACCGAAGAAAAGGGACAAACATAACTGAGTTACGGCAAAACAAGGACATACAGGATACGGGGTGTTCGATGAGTTATACGTGTTGTTCTACGGCTGCATCTAGTATCTAGGTCTACGTGATAGAGATCGTGAGATCGCAGGGCTGGGACGATCGCAACTTACTTGGCGGTGGTCAGATTGAGAGCACTTGCTAGGCTAAATATGCATTCGATGGGGATGGAGGTTGGATTACTTGGGGGAATCGGGCGGGAAATGTACAAAACAAAGAGCCAAACATTTGATTAAAGTAAATTCGATACGATAAATTCGATTGGTTATAGAGAAGATATGTACTATGTAAAAAACGGGTGCAGGCAGGATACCAAATCACTACATTCGGCACTCTAATCGGCTAAGAATATCGGGTACAACAAACCAACAAATCTTGCATACGAAACTGAGGAACTCAGGAACTGAAAAACTCAAACTCGGGCAAGCTTCAATCACTTTCGCTCAGATTGGGGGGTGCAGAAGAGAAATGGGTGGCCCGAGTACCCACAAACGAGCGGAGATCGGGTGAGCAGAGCCATAATAGGGCGTATCTACGGATTCAGTGGGGGATCGTACCTTCATGATCTTGCACTGGGCCACTCCAGTCACCGTCAGCGGAACGCCCTGGGAGGTCTCCACGTTCTCGCACATCGGATTGAGGGTCATCACATTGAGGGAGAGTCGCTGCACATCGGTCACCAGCCACCACGCCCACGCCCAGCCGCCCACAATCGTACGCTTCTTGGTCGATCCACAGCAGCCACCTGAAGGAAATGGCGAAAAATTGAATTCAAATGAAATAAATCACTATGTAAAACATTACTGATACTTTATTGTATCAGTATACGCTATGAGTAACGATTAAATGTATTATAATGATAAGGCAACATCTAACAACATAAACTGACAATCTCGCTCTTTTCAAAAAAAAAATATATTTTTTGACCAATTTTTATTTTTTTGCAAAAAATGGTCAAAAATTTATAGTTTAAATGCAAATCGATTGAGAATTTTATTATGAGTTCGTTGAGATTCTTTATTCTGACTTTAATGTGTACCATTTCGGCCAAAATACTGACTATCTGTCCTTCCTCAACACTTTTTCGATAGCTTAAATAATAAAGTAGTGTAATTAATTTGAGATATAATCAAATTGAACGACAAAGAGTCTTTATAAAAGGGTAAAGAATAAAGATGATATGAATAAAAAGGTTAATTGAAAGGAAGGTTGTGAGTTCTTATTTATCTTGGATAAGAAAAGATATATCTTTTAAATTTTTTCAACACTGAGGGCGAAGAACAAAGTAACCAAGGTTCATAGGTCTTTAAAAATCTTTTTCAGTAAACCCAAAGTAAGCGGGCTCCACATTTTCATAGTCTACCACCCCTTTTCAGCTTCTTCGATGGCGGGGAAGTGACGTCACATGAACAGTGACCTACAAAAAGGTGTTGTCAGCGAGCCCGTCACCTGGGAAGAGCGTGGAGCTTTTGGCTCAGGTGGTCAGTTGACCAAATAGTAAGAGTGAAAGCATTTCGCCGAACCGTGATGGCTACGTGCCGGCAAACACGTCACAAGGTCCAAAAGTCGAAAAGTCGAAAAGTCGAAAAGTCCATATGGTATCGTATTGGACCCAGCCACACAGGAAGTGATTGTCATTGTCCCATTGTCGCATTGTCCATTTACAGTGGACAAAACTAACGGTCGGACTGGCCTAAAGGGCACAATTCTGCGCTCCCCGATGAGCCGAAAAGAGAAGAGCTGAAGAAAGAGAGCGGGATAGAGAGGCGCTACCATCTTTAGCGGTATCTTCGGCCTTTCTTTCTTCAGTTGCCAAGCGAACCTCAAAGCGTGAGGTCGTTTTTCGAAGCTCCGCCTAGGGAATTCAACGAAAAGCGCTTGAAAAGCGCGCACGCATGCGCAGAGCGACAGAAAGAAGAAAGAGATATAAAAGAAAAGAAAGAAAGTGCGCACAAAAATAAAAACAAACAAATCGCGCTAAGGAATTCGAGAATTCTTATTTCGTTTCTCAAGTGAGTAAAGAGAGAAGAGAGCGAAACAAAAAAAAAAAAAAAAAAAAAGTGTGCCAAATCGTAAAAGAAGAAAAAAAGGAAAAGAAATCAAAGTCAAACAAGAAGAATCGGGGCTCCAAAAAAGAGTACGCCCAGCAATTCTCCAACGCCTACGCAGAAGCTTTCTCAATGAAAGTGATTCATGTGTTATGCATTTCTCTTTGCCAACTGTTTGCCGAATAGTTTAGCACACTATTTTCCTCCTGCATTTGAAGTTTTTTTTTTGTCGGTGTAGATGGTTTTTTTTTCATTTTTTTTAATACCTTGAACTTGATCTGTGGGCACATTCAACTCTTACAACCAGTTTGCAACAACAACAACCGAACAGCAGGAACAACAACAAGTTTTGTAATTGCCATTGACTGAAACAAAAAAGAAAGAAAGGAAAAAAAAACAACATCTGTAACAGCCTCTAATGGTTACTAGACTTTATTATGCAAAAGATTCCTCTTGCGGAAATGTTTTTCTCTCTCTCTTTTAGCTTCTTCTCACTGTTAGGACCAATCGAAAGAGTTACAGTCACTCTTTTTTTAAGAAAAGCAAGTTTATTCCTAAAAAATATAGAAATTCATTATTTGGTAGCGTATGGTACTTCAAGTTTAAAAGGAAGAATGGGTTCTATTTTCTGTTTCGAAACTAGAACATTTTATAAGAATACAAGAATATTAAAAAAAAAATTTTAGTTTAATTTAATTATTAGGTACCTTTCCAATACCGGTAAAATGGTTCCTATCAAACAAATTCATGTTTATGCTATTTAGAAAATCTTTATTTTTTGTTCATGCTAACGAAGGTGCACTGTATCCAGGCAAACTGGTTGCAAGTGAGAGGAATATGTGCAAGGGAATATGTGAGTGTGCATCGCAATTGTTGCATGCCATCGGACCGGGAGTGAAAAGTAGCTAGCTGCGGCTTTTTCAGTATTTTTTTTGTTTTCCCTGGCTGCCCAGTAAAGTTTTATAATAGACTGGGAGATTTCACTTTTATGTGGGAGGCCCCTCAACCAAAGATCACACTTCTCCTCACCAAAACCATCCATATGAATACATATTTTACATTCCAAAACACTGGGTGCAGCACGTGACGCGAAAGATTTATGAAAAGCAGATGAAAGATCATTAAGAAAAAGCGTTTAAAACGGGTTCGACAGACGAAATAAATTTAATTTAGGAGGTAATGCAATTTTAGACGAGTTACACCCAAAAAAATCGATATGAAATCGAGTTTTTAATATCAATTTTAACTTGATATGGGGCCAGGAGTATTTCATGTAAAAACGATATGGGTTTTGCATAACCAGAAATGTACATGCACATATAGATTTTACGATATTGTATATTGATATTGTATAGATCCGCTCTTAAATACCTATAAATACCATCCGTTATGTTACTTTTATAAGTAATTTCTCTTAAGACGACGAGTAAAAAGAACATTTTATGGCCCCGAGAAATGGGGGGTGATTGTTTGTATTAACAAATAAGCTCTACTAGATTTGTAAATCACGATTATCTTGGGTCGTAATACTTCACAGAGTTGAGGGAATTCGATGTGGAGACGCAGCCAAATGTATGCATAACAAAAGCAAGTTACGAAATCGTCGCGATCGATGCGATACGATACGATACGATCGTGATCAAAATATTGAGTATGAAAATCGCACCCTATAACCCGATTACATACGAAATTCGTGTCTGTACCTTTCCCTGTTCCCTGAAACCCACTTCTGTTCCCAAAAATATAAACTTTTGACTTTGCATTGCAGCCACGTTCCATCTAAAAATCGGTCGAGCGATCGGCGACCTATTTGATAAACACATATACACCATATCCCGGCCCAGAAAATGAGCTCGGCGATCGTTGGAGCCGCCTCGGCCATCGGCGGAGCGGTTACGGCGGCCACCAGCAACAGTTGGTTCATCCCGATGCTGATGGCAGCGGTGGCCTATTTCCAGTACGAGGAGATCATCGATCCGGAGTCCAAGCCCAGCGATATCGGTGGCGAGGATATCCTCGATCACTATGACTTTATAGTGATAGGCGCCGGTTCGGCGGGGGCGGTGGTGGCCAATCGACTGACGGAGGTGGAGAACTGGAACGTCCTGCTGCTGGAGGCCGGCGGCGATGAAACGGAACTCACGGACGTGCCCCTAATGGCTGGCTATCTGCAGCTCTCCAAGATCGACTGGCAGTACAAGACGGAACCGTCGGGCACATCGTGTTTGGGTGAGTCAATATGATCTTTAACTAAGGAACCCCTTCTATCTTCTTTTTTCCAGCCATGCAAGGAGGTCGTTGCAATTGGCCACGGGGCAAAGTGCTCGGCGGATCGTCGGTTCTGAACTACATGCTCTATTTGCGAGGATCGAAGCACGACTACGACAACTGGGAGGCCCTGGGCAATCCCAGTTGGTCCTATCGCGACGCCCTGTACTACTTCAAGAAGTCGGAGGACAACACCAATCAGTATCTGGCCAATACACCCTACCATGCCACCGGCGGCTATCTGACGGTGGGCGAGGCGCCCTATCACACTCCTTTGGCGGCCAGCTTCGTGGAGGCGGGCGTCGAGATGGGCTATGAGAATCGGGATCTGAATGGTGAGAAGATGACGGGCTTCATGATAGCCCAGGGAACGACAAGGCGTGGCTCGAGGTGCTCCACCTCGAAGGCCTTCTTGAGACCCGCCCGCCTGCGTTCCAACCTCCACATCTCGATGAACTCGCATGTCACGCGCATTATGATCGATCCGGTGACGAAGTTGGCCTTCGGCGTGGAGTTTGTCAAGGATCAGAAGCTCTATCATGTAAGGGCCACCAAGGAGGTGGTCCTGTCGGGTGGTTCCGTGAACAGTCCCCAGCTGCTGATGCTGAGTGGCGTGGGTCCGCGCAAGGAGTTGGCCAAACATCGGATACCGCTGATCAAGGAGCTGAGTGTGGGCGAGAACCTGCAGGATCACATCGGACTGGGCGGCCTGACCTTCCTCGTGAACCAGCCGGTGTCCATAGTCGAGAATCGATTCCACACCATGTCGACGGTCCTGCAGTACGCCGTCTTCGGCCAGGGACCCCTGACCATCCTGGGCGGCGTGGAGGGACTGGCCTATGTGAACACCAAGTATGCGAACAGCTCGCTGGACTGGCCGGACATTGAGTTCCACTTCGTCTCCGGTTCGACCAACTCCGACGGGGGATCGCAACTGCGCAAGGCTCACGGTCTGACGGAGGCCTTCTATAGGTCGGTCTTTGAGCCGATCAACAATCGCGATGCCTGGAGCATAATACCCATGCTGCTGAGGCCGCGCAGCGTGGGTAACATTCGCCTGCGCAGCGGCAATCCCTTCGACTATCCCTACATCTTCCCCAACTACCTGACCGATGACTTCGATATGAAGACCCTGATCGAGGGCGTCAAGATAGCGGTGGCCCTGTCGCGAACGAAGGCGATGCAGCGTTTCGGTTCGCGGATCTCGAGCATCCGATGGCCCGGATGCGAGCAGGTGCCCCTCTTCACCGACGCCTTCTGGGAGTGCATGGTGCGGCGGTACACGTCGACGATCTACCATCCGGTGGGCACCTGCAAGATGGGTCCGTACTGGGACAAGGACGCGGTGGTGGACGCCAAGCTGAGGGTCTACGGGATTAGGGGGCTGCGCGTGATCGATGCCAGTATTATGCCCAAGCTGGTCTCCGCCAACACGAATGCGCCGGTGATCATGATCGCCGAGAAGGGCAGCGATATGATCAAGGAGTTCTGGATCAAGAACACCATTGTCTGATTCTGAGAAGGAGGAAGTTGTGGTTTCCACGAGCTGATTTCTTAACGAAACTCTTTAATCTCTTGAGATTTCATTAATTCCAAGAATAGAGTTTGAGAAATCAGTTTATAGAAACCTGGCTTTATCCATTGAATGCCTGAGTATGTGTCTGACTATCGTGAGTGTTTGAATGTCTGGACTGAGTGTGTGAATGTCTGAGTGAGTGTCTTAGGAATAGAGCTGTCCCGCAAGCTGATTGACCCATCAAAAATTAATTATACCGAACTGTACTCGTCCCATTTTTTTTTTTTGAGCAGTATTTTATAAGCACGCCCATGTATTTATTTTAATTTTTATGTGAACGCAATAAACAATTGAAAAACATTATTGGTCTTTCAATAATCAATACTTTTATCGTTAACTGAATGCTTTTAAGTAGAACATTCTAGATAAGTTGGTGATATCGTTTGGGATCATAAATTCGTAAGCTGATACCAAACGAAATGCAAGCATTTCAATGGGATTTTTTAAATGATGCTTAATTGAATCTTTATTAAGAGAACCTTTGTATTTTTAAATCAATTGAACAGCTGTGTTTTCTCATGCTGCTAAATTACAAGTCAAGTTCCTTGGCAGCGCCACCTGTTGGCCGGGGCCTCAGGCACAGAGCTATAAATATATATGGGCTTGAAATTTAAAACGTTTGCTTTCGCGTTTTTATGGCTGGCAAACAGAAAGCAGTCCGAAATATTAAGTAAAAGCGGCCAGAGTAAATGTATATTTTCTCGTTGATACGGTTATCGTGCGCGACATTCTTTTAATTGTGGCTAAAAAGTTGAATTCATTGGGTTGATTTCATTAGTGTTGAACGTAAATCAGCGGAAGATGGTCGTCGGTCAGCGAGCACACGAACCGCGTTTAGCGAAGGCGCGAACCATACTCCCAATCCTCTGGGTTTTTGGCGCCCTTATTGATCAGTCGGCGGCCCAGTTGTTCTCGGTGGACAGCAGTGGCCTGGGCATCTCCCTGATGCAATCGGTGGCCATGGCCCTGAATGCCTCCAGCCTCGCCCTGGCCAACAACACCGCCTGGCCGGAGCAGCACGAACCACTGGGGATCGAGAGCTATGACTACATCATAGTGGGAGCTGGAAGTGCTGGCTCCATAGTGGCCAGTCGTCTGAGTGAGCAGTGCCAGCTGAAGGTCCTGTTGCTAGAGGAGGGACAATTGCCGCCGCTGGAATCGGAGATCTTTAGCCTCAGTGGTGCACTGCATCACGACGCGCGGTACATGTTCCTCGAGGAGGCTGTTCCCAATCCCAAATGCTGTCAGGCGATGGCCGCCACTCATGGTTGCGTCTGGTGGCATGGCCGCATGATGGGTGGCGGTGGAGCCATAAATGGCAATATCTACATACCCGGCAGTCGGGAGAACTTCAGGCAATGGAACACCACAGGCTGGGATTGGCCAGAGGTCCAGAAGACCTATTCCCGCCTGCAGCGACGTCTGAATCTCTCCTACCTCCAGGCCAACAGTCTCAACCAGAAGTTGGCCAACCTGATCTACTCCGCAGCCTCGGAAATGGGTGTTCCGCGGATGAAACAACCCCTGATAGCGGGCTCCACTTTCGGATACACCCATCGTGTTCCAGTGACTGTGAATCAAGGACGTCGGGCCAGCAGTGGTCGCTTGTATTTGGCCAACGATCGAGTGAATAGAAGAGCAAATCTCAAGGTGATACGCGGAGCCCAAGTTCAGAGGGTGCTACTCAACGCAGAGGGAAACCAGACCACTGGAGTGAAATATACCATTGATGGTATGGAATATACGGCGAAGGTCTCGGAGGAAGTGATCCTGAGTGCAGGAACCCTGAATTCCGCCAAGCTACTGCTGCTCTCGGGCATCGGTCCGCGGGAGGAGCTCCAAAGTTGGAATATAACCAACCATCAGGATCTGCCGGTGGGTCGGAACCTCCAAGATCACGGAATGCTGCCGCTCTTCCTGCTCTTCGGATCCCAGTGTGCCGTCAACAGTACGCGGGATCCCACAGATAATCCCTATGCTCCCGTTTCGGTTAGCAAATATCTGCTGGAAAATCAGGCGGGTCCCTTGGCCAGCGGTTTCTACATGATGGGCTACATCAACTCCAGTTCACCCGGTTCCAGTCACGGCGAACCCGATGTCCATGTGGTGGCCCACACTCTGTTGCCCAAGGGCAGTACCGGTAGCTTTGGCTACCTCGGCTTTCGACCCGAGTTGGTCCAAGCTCAGACGGATGTCCTGCAGAACTGGGATATGCTGCAGATAATGGGCTCTCTACTGCGTCCTTTGTCACGCGGCCGAGTGAGTTTGTCGAGCAGGAATGCCTCGGACCAGGCCCGAATCGAAAATCACTATGGCGAGGCTCTGGAGGATCAGCGGACCCTGCTGCGCTATGTGAGATACGTTCAGGGGTTGGCCAAAACCCGAGCCTTCCGTCGCTGCGGGCTGCGTCTTTGGTTGCCGCCCCTCGAGGAATGCGATGTGCTGGCTCCTGATTCCGATGATTACTGGCTGTGCTATGTGCGTTACTTCTATGTGGGCGCCTGGCATTCCGTGGGCACCTGTCGCATGGCTCCCAGGAAGGATAGCCAGGATGGAGGCGTGGTGGACGAGAGGCTGAGGGTCCATGGTGTCCGGGGTCTTCGCGTGGTGGATTCCAGCATTATGCCGGAGTTACCGGCGGGCAATACCAATGGACCCGCCATGATGATCGGCGAGAAGGGGGCGCAGATGATCCTCGAGGATCGCCAGCTGGACAATGAGGTGGTCCAGGAATGCTGATCGATGTCTGATTTATATATATACATTTCTGAAAAACCTTTCTTTGAAATCTAATGACTTTGTAATACACTATATTGTACTGTACTACCAAAACTTTAAAGTATTATTATTATTTAATAAGGAATGTAAAGTGTAGATATATGATTCTTTATCGAAATTCTCAGTTTCTTGTTATAATTTTTGGTTTTTTTTTTTCTGTTTTGCTTAGTCCATTTGTTTATGGTTTTATTTGGATCATAACTTCAAGCATACTTAATTTTTATGACCAGATATTAAATATATATGAAGAACTCTGGTGATCATAAGGCATTATCTAATCGGCCACTTCAAATATCGATGATTAGACCTTTTTAGGTTATATTTTTGTTTTTAAAAGGCTTTGTTTTCATTTTTAAGTGGCTGTCATTTACACCCAAAAAAAATCGATATGAAACCTAGATCGATTTTACATTATGTAATATCAATTTTAACTCGATCTGCGGCCAGGTAAATTTGATATGCTCGAAAAGAGTATTTCATGTAAAAATGATATGCGTATTGCATAACCAAAAATGTACATGTGCATATCGATTTTACGGCGACATGTTTTTTTTTTTTTGTGTGCTGACAAGTGTTAACCTTTAAGTAGCTGGGATTGCAGAAGCCAATGTTTGGCACATTGGTCAATGCACTTATGGAAACCGTGGCTTTTGTGGGTCAGCGAATTTCGACTTTAGCTGGATCAGCTGGATTGTATGTACGGTATTATAGTAGAGTAGTCCCATCGAAACTCAGCCGCAGTCAGTTGTATTTTCACAATGACGGCGATCAACACGTTCGTGGCGATGTGGCGGTTCCTGCTGACCCTCGGCCCCTCGGCCATGGTCATCCTGCTGCTGAACAAGGGAATCCTCGACCAGAGGCCGGATATTGTGGACGAACCGCATCGCGTGCGTTCGATACAAATCGAGAATCTTCGGAGCACTTATGATTTCATTGTGATTGGCGGTGGATCGGCTGGTTGTGTGTTGGCCGCCCGGCTCTCGGAGAATCCCGAGTGGAGTGTCCTGCTCCTGGAGGCTGGCGGGGATGAGCCACTGCTGATTGATTTGCCGCAAATGTATCCGGTATTCCAGCGAAGCCCCTGGGACTGGAAGTACTCGACGGAGCCCTCGGATCGCTACTGCTTGGCCATGGAGGATCAGCGTTGCTTTTGGCCCCGGGGCAAGGTCCTGGGTGGCTGCAGTTCCATCAATGCCATGATGTATATCCGGGGCAATCGGCGCGACTACGATCACTGGTCGGAACTGGGCAATCCCGGCTGGGACTATGCCAACGTTCTGCACTATTTCCGCAAGGCGGAGGACATGCGGGTTCCGGGATTCGAACAGAATCCCTACCATGGACACGGCGGTCCCATTTCCGTGGAGAGATACAGGTGATATACATATGAGGTGGAAAACTTTGTTGGCTATTAACTATACTGAAAAGAAAAACGTGTTCCCTTGTTCCAGATTTCCCTCTCCCCTTCTGGACATCTTCATGCGGGCTGCCCACCAGCTGGGCATGGTCAACCACGACGGGGACTTCAATGGTCGCTCGCAGACGGGATTCGCCCCGCCCCATGGAACGCTGAGGGATGGACTGCGTTGCAGTGCCAACAAGGGCTACCTGCGACGCAGTTGGCAGCGTCCCAACTTGGATATCGTGCTCAAGGCCTTTGTGGAGCGCATCCTCATCGATCCGCAGTCCCATCGAGCCGTCGGCGTGCGCTTCGAGTATGGTCTTCTCAAGCATTCGGTGGCCGCCTCAAGGGAGGTCATTCTCTCGGCCGGCGCCTTGGCCAGTCCCCAACTGCTGATGGTCAGCGGCATGGGTCCCAGGGAGCAGCTGGAGCCACTGGGCATTCCGGTGCTGCAGCATTTGCCCGGCGTGGGTGGCAATCTGCAGGATCACATCTCCACCTCGGGCGCCATCTACACCTTCGAGGGCGGCCAGCAGCAGCACTTGTCCTTCATCGTCCCCGAAATGATGAACGAGCAGGCGGTGGAGGATTTCCTGGAGCGGCGCGATAGCTTCTTCTACGCGATGCCCGTCAGCGAGGTGATGGGCTTCTACAGCACTCGCTACCAGGATCCCCGCCTGGACTGGCCCGATGTCCAGCTGTTCATGGGCAGCTATGGCTATGGGGCCGATGGCGGAATGGTGGGTCGCCGCGGAGCTGCCATCACGCTGGAGAACTACGCGGAGACCTTTGAGCCGGTCATCTATCAGGATTCTTTCGTAATAGCCCCGCTGGTAATGCGTCCACGCTCACGGGGATTCCTTCAGTTACGCTCGGCCGACCCGAAGATCCATCCGCTGATCCATGCCAACTACTACGACGATCCGCACGACATGGCCGTTATGGTGGAGGGCCTGAAGCTGGCCCATCGTCTCAGCCAAACGCCGGTGATGCAGTCCCTGAATGCCACCATGAACATCTACGAGTGGCGCAACTGCCCCGAGGTGGAGTACCTCAGCGACGCCTTCTGGGAGTGCCTGGCCAGGTTCTACTCGCAGACGATCTACCATCCGGTGGGCACCTGCAAGATGGCTCCCGCCTCGGATCCCACGGGAGTCGTGGATCCCCGTCTGAGGGTCAGGGGAATGCGGGGATTGCGGGTCATCGATGCCAGCATCATGCCCACCATTCCCACGGGCAACACCAATGCCCCGACCTTGATGCTCGCGGAGAGAGGAGCGGATATCATCAAGGAGGATTGGCGGCACTACCGAGACGGCGGTTGGGGTTAGGCACTATTATATCATCTATCACTTGTTTAAAAAAATTTAATAAATAATAAATTGTAAACAGAAAATGCATTATATTTACACAAAGAAAAATAATCAAGCTCATTGTACTTAAATTGAGAACATTCGTTCTTAAAAAGCATGCATTTTGAATGTTTTCTCAATTTCAAGTTGATTTTGTTCCATTTTCAAGATGATTTTGTTCTTTGTTCAATGCAAATTCTTTAAAAGTATGGTAACGAAAGACGAAAGATGGTCTAACTTGTAAAGCAACTTAATTCAAATGGTTTTGTTCTTATTTTGAGAACATTTTTATGAACCAATTTAACTTGATTCAAGAACATTTTATTCTTAGATGCGTGAGAATTCTCTCTGTGTACCTCTATTAAGCGTAAATTTCTTTAATTGACTGCAAAGCTCACGTGACAAGAGAACCTTTATAAATAAACATTTCGTTTGGCGGGCATGGGAAGATATTTATGAAAATAAGATGGAATGATAAGCCCTTCGTGAAGTTGTGAATAATGGCACACATATGGCATTGAAACGAAGTCGGCCACTGTGATTAGCAATCCATAGGTACATATACCTATATCAATTGCAACCAGCAAGTGTATAAACATACTAAGTACTTAATGGGGAACTATCCATTGTTGCCATTCCCCCCCAGGTCAGCTAATTTGCTTTGGTAATGATCTTGGCATTCATTTGACTCTTGGTGCGGTTAGTTTTCCATTCTCATTCCCATTCCCATTTTCAATTCAATTCGTTTAATTTTCCATTTATGCTTTTTTACTCTTTTTAAGAGCAATCGCTTGATATAACAATTTCCCAGCGCTCTGAACTTTTGCAATTTTGCGGTGATTATTTATGATATTTTATTCAGTATTCATTCTAATGTGAGGGTATATTGGTCTGTTGTTGGCTGTCTGTAACCGATCTTTGTATAGTATGGAAAATAAAATATATGGTATATGGTATATTTCCTAAGTATAATAAGTATTTTGGGATTTTTATACCCTTGCAGAGGGTATTATGATTTCAGTCAGAAGTTTGCAACGCAGTGAAGGAGACGTTTCCGACCCCATAAAGTATATATATTCTTGATCAGGATGACTAGACGAGTCGATCTAGCCATGTCCGTCTGTCCGTCCGTCTGTCCGTCCGTCTGTCCGTCTGTCCGTCTGTTTCTACGCAAACTAGTCTCTCAGTTTTTGAGCTATCGGAATGAAACTTTCCCAAAAGTCTTCTTTTTATTGCAGGTAGTATATAAGTCGGAACCGGCCGGATCGGATAGCTATATCTTATAGCTCCCATAGGAAGGATCGAAAAAAAAATCGTGCAAAAAATTCTAGATTTGATGTTTTTTGAAATATTACTTTCTACTCTTGGGAATATTATTTATTAAATATTTTGGAATTTCGGATTAAATTTTTATAAAATCGGATCACTATATCATATAGCTGCCATAGGAACGGTCGGAAAATTAAATGGAAATTAATAGGAAAAAAATTATATCTTTGTTGATTTTTATTACATTGTCTTCTCCTCTGGGATATGACTTTTCTTTTACATTTCAAAATTTCGAATAAAATTTAACAAAATTCGGACGGCTATATTATATAGCTGCCATAGGAAGGATCAAAAAGTTAATGCCGAAGTAATACGAAAGCAGCTAAAATTTGGATTGTTGTAACATATACGCAAGTTAATTTAAATATTATGTTTTTGTACATGAATAGGAATGATCTGCAAGGGTATATAAGCTTCGGCTGGCCGAAGCTAGCTTCCTTTCTTGTTAAAAATATTTTTTCTGTGACATGGTAGTGATAAGTAAGGAGTAACTCGGCGTTCTATCAATCATATGGAGGCATTGTTCTCAATCGTTTTCTGCCCGTAATTTATGAGCCGGCCACTGAACTTAAATGGCAAATGGCAGCGCGCGAAGCTTACGGGTTTTACCAGTTTGGGTGCCTCAGTGGGCCATGGCTTTGCTTTGGGCTCGCTTTGGAATCGGAAAAGGTTTTCGAGACTTTTCATGCGAGTGCTCGGCCAGCGAGCGGGTCAGTCCACGTCCGCCACTGATCGCAAGATGACGCTCCCGGCGCAGCCACCCAAGTGGATACTACTGATGGCGATGCTGCTGCTGATTCTGGACTGCAACCTCCTGGCCTCAGCCTCGGCCAAGCCACAGCAGTTTCTGCTAGCCGAGGATGTGGTAACGGGAACGGGAACGGGCACGGCTTCCGGAACTGGTACGGGAACCGGAACTGGAACTGCAACCGGAAATGCTGCTGATCCCCTAAACGATCCATCGGGTAAGTGTTTATAATATATCGTAATATTTCCAAAAATTGTATTATATCAATGCTATCCAAAAATGGTAAAAGCAAGCCATTAAGGTGCCACGTCCAAAACATCCAAATATTTATTAAAAACTTTTAAAAATTCTAGTTCTATTACAAAAACTATTTCTAAATTTGTAAGATTGATTTAGTAATCCTCAAAAGACAAATTCAATTTTATATATTCAGAAAAAAAACCGATATGAAATAGGGTTATTTCTACCTTATTTCATATCAATAAAAAGCCGATATGATTTATATCAAATTTAAGATTCAAACATATCAACATGATATTTTATCATATCATATAAAATACCAAATTTAGTATTTTTTGAACAAATAATGAAAAATAAGATTAACATAATCTTTATTCATATAAAAATGATATGCATAACATGATCTTTAAAAAATATTAAATTGATCATTATCATTTTTTTTCTGTGTATATTTTCGATGCCCAAAAAGGGAATTCTCTCAAGATCTTTTAAGTCTTTTTTTGTACTATACCTAATTAACAACATATTTTGAAGAGTTTTTGTAACCTCTCAAGATCTTTACATATTTTTGTGATCTGTTATTGTTCTTTTTTTTGCAGATCTAAGTGCTGGTCTAAATTTCGCCCCCGTTGGCAATCTGATTGCAGCAGCTGCGAATGCCGTACCCCCCGCCCCCATTCAATTTATTCGCACGGCCATGAACAGCGGGCTCTGACCGCCAGGTGGCGCTAACCTGGATTCTTGGCCACCCCAAAATTAATTGTCTCTAATTTTTAAGCGCCTTTTTAAGCAACACTTTTAATTACTTTGTTAAGCGTTTATTTTTTTGGCGTCTTTTTTTTTGTGTTTTTGGAAGTAAGCTTGTTTTGTTTTTGTTTGTGGTCTTTGTGTGTGTTTGTGCTGAGCTAAGTGCCTATATAAATGACTTTATGATACTTGTTTTATCTGGTTATGACTTTTTGGAGCGATAAAATGTGTGCAATTGGGGGGGCCTCAGCCTCAAAAGCTATTTTTGTTATCTGGATTTGTTATCGGGGAATTCTCTATTCTATATCTTTCACTTTTTTAATCTAAGTCGGTCTGAGCTTTATAAAGGGATGAACGAGCGAAGATAAAGACCGATGTAGGATTCAAGAACAGTAAAGACAAAAGTGCATTAGTTAAAAAAAATTTTTAGAAGATCTATTAAAATGATTATTATTTATTAGAAAATTAAATATAAATTGATTTTTGAAGTATTTTGCAACAATAATAAACTTCATCCTGAATGTGACAGTGATAGCGCTCGGAAAAACATAAAGTAAATGAAAGAATGTAGTTCAAATGAGCTTGCAACTGAGATAATGTGAGGTTACCCCTCTTTCAGAACTGGATCCCGTCACTCGAACTGATTTCGATTGCGATTTTACTTCTCATGATGATGATGCCGATACACAAGAAGAAAAATATACACATAACTGAAAAAAATTTGTAAAAACTAAAGTTTAAACTTTAAAATTTCTATTCTATCTATCAAATATTAATCCAGCCTTAGTTTTTATAATAACAGCAATATGAAGTTTTCACTTTCTATCAAGTAATCACTGATCAAATAGTAAAATACCACCAAAGAATTCTTTTTTAAATAACTTTTTTTATCCCTAAACAACATATAGGAAAAAAAAAATTGTAATAAAAGTATCGTTTGTTTAGGATAATATTACTAAAGAAATCAGTCCTAAAAATGCGACACTTTTTTCTGATAACGATCAGTTTTCTTCATTGATATTATTCTGTGCCCCTTAAGTGCACTTTATCTCTGTGTAATGAAAAATGTGATCGATCACCATTGAATGCATTTATTTTTTCTGTGTGCATCAGTGACACACTCACACGCGCCTCTCCGCCGACTGAGTCAACGTCCTCGGCGGTTGGTTGAAGTGCTGCTCGCTTGTTTGCCGCAGGGGGAGGATGCACTGTGGCCGCTTATCAGACGACCGGCTATAAAAGCGAATCTCCGGTGGCGACTGCGCCTCAGATACAGATAGAATCGGGTCCAGTCGAGTGCCAAACAACACAATGTCGCACCATGGCGGCCAGAACCTCAGCTTGGATGCGCTGGCCAGTGGCCTGAATCAATGTGGAACCGGTAGTTCACCGGCCATCGGATTGTGGAGTGGCATGGTGAGCGTTCTCCTGCAATCCCTTCTGGCGGCCCAGTGTCTCATTTCGCCCGCCAGACAATGGCCAGCGGACTACGGAGGTGACTTGAGCCAACCCTATGACTTTGTGGTCATCGGAGCTGGATCCGCGGGATCCGTGGTGGCCAGCCGGCTCAGCGAGAATCCCGAGTGGAGAGTACTCGTGTTGGAGGCGGGCGGCGATCCACCCGTCGAATCCGAGGTGAGTCTGTTTTCCTTTTTTGAACACAATGAGATCATAAACTGACTTCTAAACTGGTAGAAAAAGCTGTTTGTACATCAAAA
This sequence comes from Drosophila pseudotakahashii, assembly GCA_035046095.1. Lineage (NCBI taxonomy): Eukaryota > Metazoa > Arthropoda > Insecta > Diptera > Drosophilidae > Drosophila > Drosophila pseudotakahashii. The sequence continues at coordinate 8,125,220 of JAWNOE010000105.1, read as the reverse complement.
ATACTATCTAATCAAACTTTTTCTGCCTATAAAACTACAAAACATATATAAAACACTCGCTAAAAACCAAGGAATCAACACTGTTTCCAAAATAGTTAGGATATAACACCAAATTTTTTACCGAAACTCCTTAGAACTTAGAAATGATTTCAGCCAAGTGTTCTCAATCCATTTCTTTATCATTATCAAACTAATCCATTGTCTTCCCAATCCCTTGCAGCTGCCGTCGCTCTTCTTTGGACTGCAGCACTCGGAGTTCACGTGGAACTACTTCACAGAACCCAGTGACGAGGCCTGTCAGGGAATGAAGGATGGTCGCTGCTATTGGCCGCGTGGAAGGATGCTGGGAGGATCGGGAGCGGCCAATGCCATGCTGTATGTGCGAGGCAATCGGCGGGACTTTGATGGCTGGTCGGCGATGGGCAACGAGGGCTGGAGCTACGATGAGGTGCTGCCCTTCTTCGAACGATCCGTGACGCCCCAAGGAAATGCCACACATCCCAGAGGTTATGTGACCCTGAGTCCCTTCGAGCGACAGGATGATCCGATTCACCAGCTGATTGTCGACGGAGCTCGGGAGCTGGGAGTGCCGTATGTGGAGCGTTTCGAGGAGGGCAGTGAAACGGGCTATGCCCATGTCCCCGGAACAGTGAGGCAGGGTCAAAGGATGAGCACGGCCAAGGGTTATCTGGGTGCAGTGGCCCGAACGCGACCCAATCTCCAGGTGGTCAAGAAGGCCTTGGTGACCAGGCTGAATTTGGATGGCGATCGCCGTATCTCATCGGTGACCTTCGAAAGGGCCGGTGTCAGTCACCGCGTCGGGGTCACCAAGGACGTGGTTCTCTCAGCCGGCGCCATCGATTCGCCCGCTCTTCTCCTGCGCTCCGGTATTGGTCCCCGCCAGCAATTGGAGGATCTGGATATACCCGTGCAGTTAGATCTTCCCGGAGTGGGACGCAATCTCCAGGATCATGTGCTGGTGCCGCTCTTCCTGCGCATCGGCGAAGGTCAAGCCAAGGCCTTCACCGAGAAGGATATGCTGGATGGCGTCTACGAGTACCTCATCCATCGCCGCGGACCCCTGGCCACCCACAGCACAGCCTCCCTGGTGGCCCTGATTAACACAAATGCCACAAGTGATAGTCCTTATCCGGATACGGAGAACCATTACCTGTTCTTCCAGCGGAGCAACCATGCTTCGTTGGAAATCTTCACCAAGGGTTTGTTCTTCCAAGAGGAGTATATAGAGTCGCTGCAGGAATACCTCAGGGACTCGCATCTCCTGTGTGTCTTTGTACTACTCTCCCATCCCGTGGCCAGAGGTGAATTGCGCCTGAGGAGTGCAGATCCCAAGGAGCCGCCCATTCTCAGGAGTAACTACCTAACGGAACCCGAGGACGTGGCCACCTTAATGCGGGGCATTCGGTATATCGAATCCCTGGAGCAGACCAAAGCCTTTCGGGATCAACGGGCCGAGTTGGCCAGGATTCCCATCGAAGAGTGTGATCATCTTGGAAGCTACCGCACCGAGGAGTACTGGCGTTGCTATGCCAAATACTTCACCATCACCTGCTACCATCAAGCGGGCAGCGTGAAAATGTCGCCCGCCTCCGATCCCGAGGCCTGTGTGAGTCCCCGTTTGAGGGTCCATAACTTGGACAACCTGCGGGTGGCGGATGCCAGCATTATGCCAGCCGTGGTCAGTGCCAACACGAATGCGGCCACAGTGATGATCGGGGAGAGGGCCGCCCACTTCATACGGGAGGATTACCGGGAAAGGGAAACCAATGAGAACAGTGGACGACAGTGGGTGCCGCACATGCATGCGGATGGCTTTTAGCTTATAGCTTTTAGCTTGATAATTCCGAACACAGTCGCCCCATCAAACTGGCAACTTGTCAACAAGTTGTCGATACTAAAGTACATAAAGTACACAAGTTAGATATCGATTCACGAATACCACAATTAGGTAAATTAAACGATGTGAACTGTTGCACCTTTCACTTCGCTTCGTCAGGGTACTTTTCTTTTCCAAAAATGTAAATATATTCGATTTTTTTTTTCTTATTTATAAGACACTTTTGATAAATATTTGGATGATGATAACTTAATAAATAATTTAAAAAAAAATAGAAAACAAATGTTAAATGTTGTTCTACAAAATTCTTTAGTATCATTAAAGTTCTATATTACTAACGAAAATATTCAGAATGAAAGCAGAAGAAGAAAGAATGAAGAATCAGAGTGGCCAAATTAAGATGTTTAGCATATCGCCGGCCAAACTTGACCCACAAACCCACACAACTGGTTTGTCCATCGCATTGGCGATGCCTCAACAAAAATAACCTGTGCTTATCAGCTGGAGCCCCCGAAAATACCAAATACCAAATACCAAATACCAAAAACAACCGAAAACACGGCCACCATCGATCCTCCACTCGAGCATAAAGATAAGCGAGTGCAAACCGCGGGAGACTCTAGATTCTGGACTCTCGATTCACGATTCACTATTCTCGATTTTGGGTGGCCTTTGTGGGTCGCTCGGGTTTATCACACCTCGCTTGGCTAATCTTCGTGTGATAAGGGGAGTGCCGCGCAGCTGCTGAAGGCGGAAGGTGCGTCTAATTTATATGGTGTGTATACGGTGTTTATGGTATATAGGTATGTTTGTAGGTACGGCTCTACCTATGCACGACTCGAAGCTAAATGCAAATGTCTCCGAGCGCTTTTGATTTACGGACGCCGATGGCATACGAAAAGCGTTCGCCAACCGGCCGTACAAATTCCGGCTGAATGCCGGTCCGCTAGAACAGTTGCCGTCGAGCGGAGAGAGCGAGCGAACGTGTGCGGCAGGTGGATTACCGACTTTCAACGTTCAGGCTTAAGCGAGGATAACCGGAGGATAACTGGAGGATAACCAGAGGATTTGCTGAGGATAGCGTGTGGACTTCCAGTGGATATCCTGTTCATAACTTGTAGGTAACATTGTGAAATTGGTACCCAAGGTTTTCTAAATACAGCATAGTATCCCGATCCTAACTTGGAAATTTCTTGACGAAAAGTACAGGTTACCCTTAAAGTAACTTCAAGATTTCTCAAGGATAACTTGTTATTTTCGATAAACATAAACCTTTTAGTAGAATTAAAAGCAAAGATAATTGGAAAATACTTTGCATAGAATGCCAAAGGATAAATTTTAGGATATCTTGAGATAACTTTTAATCTATATTGTGAAAAACTAAGGATAAGTTTTTGCTATTTTTCTAAATTTTCACAATAATAACTTAAGTAATAGTAATAGTGATGGAAATTTTCCAAAAGTCATAATGATTCTTCGAATTTTTCCTAAGAATATCAAAGTTTTTTTAAAAGAATTTTCTAGATTTATGAGAAAGTTCTTAAGACAGCATTTCTAAAAACAACTGAAATATGAACGGGGGTTTATTTAAAGGTTTTTTTAACCTTATTTTCCGATTACTTATGGAAATAGCTACCTTATCCTTAAGTATTATCCATATTTCTTACTTATGATAATTTCATTTCAGGACCCAAGGACCCTAAGCGACCCCAAGATGGAGTTCCTGAGCGCCCAGTGCGCTGCCCGTTCGGCGGGTCCGGCGAACACGCTGATGTCCCTGCTCCTCTCCACGCTGATCGCCAAGTACTGCGACCTGAGTGGCCAGCAGCAGTGGCCGGAGGACAAGGGCGATTGGTTGGACCAGAACAGTGGCTTCCAGCACGACTACGACTTCATAGTGATCGGATCGGGCAGCTCGGGCGCCGTGGTCGCCGGCCGTCTGGCCGAGGAGACGAAATGGAAGGTGCTGCTGCTGGAGGCCGGCGGCGATCCGCCGATAGAGACGGAGTTCGTCGCCTGGCACATGGCCACCCAGTTCTCCGACTGGGACTGGCAGTACCACTCGCAGCCCAACGGACGTGCCTGCATGGCGATGCAGGGCGGGAGTTGCCACTGGCCGAGGGGCAAGATGCTGGGCGGGACGAATGGAATGAATGCGATGATCTATGCGCGCGGCACGCGCAAGGACTTTGACGACTGGGAGGCCAGGGGCAATCCGGGCTGGGGCTATGATGAGGTGCTCAAGCACTTCCGCAAGGCCGAGGATCTGCGCTCCACGCGGCCGGACTACAAGCCGGGTGATCATGGCGTCGGCGGACCCATGGGCCTGAACAACTACGTCTCGGACAACGAATTCCGAACGACAATTCGCGCCGGCATGCTGGAGATGGGCTACGGCAGTGCGCCGGACTTCACCGAGGGCTCCTTCGTCGGCCAAATGGACATTTTGGGCACCCAGGACGGCGGTCGTCGCATCACCACCGCCCACTCGCATCTGCACAAGAACACGCCCAATCTGCACATCCTGCGACACGCCCACGTCAAGAAGATCAACCTGGATCGCCACAATCGGGCGGAGAGCGTGACCTTTGTGCATCGCGGCAAGAAGGAGTACACGGTGCGGGCCAGCAAGGAGGTCATCCTGTCCGCCGGCGCCATTGGCTCCCCACAAATCCTGCTGCTCTCAGGTGAGTTCGCAAATCGTAGAGATATTATTCAAATATCATAGTTTTAGGATCTCGAATAGGGAAACTATTTCTTAGAAATGTATTATAAAGGAAGGAAGATGTATATAATACCATCTTAAGACCTTAGTTTCTAAATACCAAATTATTAGGATCTCCAGCAAGAATACCATTTTTTAGAAATTTATTAAAAAATAATGAAGATAGTTTCTGATAGCATGAAAATATTTTTTCTTATCTCTCATAATTTAATTTATCTGTTGGTAAAGTCGAGATACCTTTCCCCTATGCAATTGATAAGCCCAAGACCAACATGATAACGATTTACGATAAGAGCTTTTCTCCCTGCATTAGTTTAGAAAGATATACTATGATCCTTCAATCCCACTTTAAAGCCCCTAAATCTTCCGTTGGTTTAGCTTCTGTTTTGCTGGTTGCATCTAAAAGGCTGGAAAGAGATTAGATAGCCGAAATATCAGACCCAAGCAACGGAGCCTCGTGTCGATGAGATGTCAATGTCAAAACACACGCAAGGTCGAGCAAGGTCAAGCGATTATGTCTGCCCGATCGGTTGGGGATTGTAAACATATGGAAAATAACGTTCTAGCGAGATATAACTAAAATCGTTTACGATAGGGCGGTACTTCCCCTTTAAGCAAAGGGGAGCAATATTATTTTTTTTACCAGCTGATGACTTGTGGGTTTCACAAATATTTTCGCTTCAAGTGTCGTATTACTTCGCATTTTTACATACCTGCAAAGATAAAACAAGAAAAAAAGGTTTAAAGAAATTGTCTTAGTTAGTTAAAAACTAGTTAGATTTCCATAAAATTTCACATGAATTTTAAACTAAAATGGGACAGGTTCTTCTGCCCAACTTAGAACAGGTTTATATTTATTATGTGTATATCAAACATTCTAAACAAATAATACGCAGTAGAATCCACACAGCTAGTTTTGATGGTATTAAGATATTATTTAGGCGTTCAACAGTTTAAACATAAATACTCAAATGTTTAAGCTTTTAAACCTTAAAATAATATTATCATATAACTTACTCATTAAATTTGCTAGCAAGTCCTAAGATTTAATAACTTTTAACAAAACATTTTTAATAATTTATATATACTTTATATACTTATATAATTTAAAATGTATTTATTTATATTTTAAAATACTTATATATATTTTAAATGATTTATTTATATTTTAAATTACTTATATATATTTTAATTTATTTATTTATATTTTTAAATATTTTTTTTTTATCTATTTTAAATTTTTTATATATATTTTTAATTATTTATTTATATTTTTAAATATTTTTTATATATTTTAAACTATTTATTTATATATTAATTTACTTATTCATAAAATTTTTATATATTTTTTGTAAGGCGTCGGTCCTGCCGATCACCTGAAGAGCCTGGGAATTCCTGTGAAACTGGACCTGCCTGTGGGCAAAAACCTTAAGGATCACGCAAGTCTGCCGGTGATCTTCCAGATCGACAAGTCCACCGCCCGCAAGCCCACCGAGGAGGAGCTGGTGGATGCCATGTACAACCTGCTGATGGGTCGCTATAGCAAACTGCTGCACCACGAGGCCACCGCCCTGACCGGGTTCATCAACACCACCTCGATCGAGGGTCCCAATCCGGATATTCAGACCACCAATTTCTTCAGCCTGATGCAGAGTCCGGAACTGAAGGGCTATGTGACCGCCACGGGCTTCAATGATCGCGTGGCCAAGAGCATTTTGTCGGCCAACCAGGAGACGAATACCTACATCACCTATTTGCTCCACCTGAAGCCCTTCTCGGCGGGAAGTTTGACCTTGCAGTCGGCCAACTACTTGGATGCCCCCATCCTGGATCCCGGCTATATGACCGATGAACGCGATGTGGACACCTATATTCGGGCCCTGAATATATACAAGAATTTGCCCAAGACCAAGGCGTTCAATGAGCGCGAGGCCACTCTACACAAGATCGATTTGGAGGCCTGCAACGGACTGAAGTATCAGTCGGATGACTATTGGCGCTGCTACATCCGCCACATGACCACCACCGTCTATCACCCGGTGGGCACTAGTCGCATGGGTCCATCGACCGACCCAACCGCCGTGGTGGATCCCCAGCTCAAGGTCCATGGGGCCAAGGGCCTCAGGGTGATCGATGCCAGCATTATGCCCGATATTGTGGGCGCCAACACCAATGCCGCCTGCATTATGATCGGCGAGAAGGGGGCGGATATGATCAAGGAGGAGTATCTGGGCGGAAAACATACCGAGCTCTAAGCTCTGCGATATTTTACCATATAAGCTAAACAATTTTTGTCAATTTTTTTTTTGTTTTAATAAACATATGCATTTTTAAATAGTACTTGTAAATTTAGAAGGTCTTTTTACATTAAAATTCCAAAATCTGCTTTTCGGTTAATGTCTTGGCTGCGGTATCTTCTGCTTTTCGGTTGGTGTCTTGGCTAAACTGATCAACAGTGGCTATAAAACTGTTTTGAATTTTTAACGAGCTAACTCTTTTTGTTAAATTCAACCATTTTAAACATATTTAAATAAATGCTTTCAATTAAATCTCATAACTATAAAAGGATATTGAAAACATTTTTGGGGTGTGAATTTCGTGTGGTCGCAATGATTTATCCGGCAAAAAACTGCACCATCAGCATTAAGTGGCGATTGTATTGAATCTGGGCGATACTTGATGCTCGGCCTGGTTAGCTACGTTTTGCTTTTGATTGACAGCTTTCACTTTTCATTTCGCCGCTTTTTTTTATTTTTAAATATATTTTTGTGACTAGGTATATTTTGATTTTTCGGCCAGCAAATTGCCGCTCATTGCGGACAACTCATTATCCATGCCCCGCGATGCCAACGCAATATGTACGTATAATATTTCCAGGCGCCGCGAAGCGTGCCAGTTTTCGGTTTTCATCTAATGGCTGGCGGTGCATACCAAACTAAACGCAATTAATTGTTGGCCAAGTTGTTGGCCACCAAGTGGGTGGAAGTGGATTGTATAATCGAGGTGTGAAGTGCAGAGGAAACAGAGATTGGCGGAGGGTAAACGAGATAAATACGTGTCTATTTTAATTGTTTAAATCAGATCGTTTACTTTATTTTATAAATTAAGATGAAAACTTGGAATTTTCTGAAGAAGTTTCACATTAAATTAAAATTAATGCTTATAATCAATTTGTTATCATTCAATTTCATTTTATATTATGGTATTATACTAATGAAATTTAATAGACCCAATTGTTAAGTCATTTTTCTCCTTTTCCTTTTAGAAATTCAATTGAATGAAACCAAATGTCCGTATTATCTGTCTCATTGCAAAATATACTTTAACCAATTGCTCCATTTAAGTGTAAGGGGTTGGGGTTACACTATCCAAGTACCCACTCCTTTCCAACCAACTGAACAAAGGTCACGTAATAACCCTTTTCTGGCCGTGCACTTGACCAAACTTAAATAATGGAAACCAATTAAACGAAATCGCTCGCGATGCTAGCCAAAATAATGGCTGTGGGATGTGGGATATGGGATATGGCCAAGCTGACACATTCAGTCGGTGGAAAGTGAAAAATGGAAAGAGTAAAATTCCGAAAACCACACAATAAGTAAAGCTGAACAACAGTTTAGGCAAAGTGATTGGGATGAGATATGTGTGTTCGCTGCGGTTTACGACTGCTGGACTACCAGTTGGCCACTGTACGCCACGCCCACTTTTTTGACAACCGCCCATGGTAACCTACATGTACCTCTGCGGCTATACATCTGTGCGGAGTCTTTGGCACGTCGGCCAAATCGGCCATGCTCGACTGCTGCTCAGATACTCGAGCCGAGATACAAATCGGAGATGGACGTGAGTCGAGGGAAACTCACGAGTGGATATAGTAAATTAAATAGGAGAGGAATGCTAACTATACGCCTTTAAACGAATAGAGTGAAAAAAGGTTACTAATAAAACTTGATTAATACAAAAAAATGGTCTAAAGTATTTATTTATTAGATCTATTTATTTCTTTACTTTAATTTATACCATTTTCATTAATAAAAAATAATATATTAACATACTATTTAGCTAGTTTGCCTCTCCGAATTATTCCTGAATTTATGTTTTCTTTTTAGATTTTTATGTCAATCCGTTCTGGGTAAATTTTGCTACTTGCCTTTTTTTCGGTAGCCCTTTATATTTATTTAGATTAATAATAATTTATTATGTATTTAAGTCTAAAAATGTATTATCCTAAAATTTCTAAGCTATAACAATAAATCTTTAAGGATAATAGGTATCCTCGAAATATTTAGATATTCAATAATAATACTGGGAAATATTTCAATATAATTCCCAAAAATTCCCGATTTTCCGAATCGTGTCACGCAGCCATTTCTCAGGGAGTTACGAGTACGCGGCGCACTTGCTGTTATTGCTCCATGACTTCGTTTCTTGCATTTGTCGTTTAATGAAGTTCATTTTCAGTGGCCAAACTGGAGATACCGATGTGGATGACTCAGCGAAAGGGTAAAACCATGGTTAAAGAGGCTGGGGGGGGGGGGGGGGCGCGTAATTGTTATGTCACCCCACATATAGAGCTTTCTTCTGGGGAGACGCTTGCCCTGGAGAAAGGGGAGGTGGCGGCTCCTCTTTACTTTACCCAAACTTCACTTTTATTATTTTTTCGGGGCCTCTTCTATTTTCACTTTTAATTGCCCTCAAGCAAAATTTGTTTGTTGATTGGGCAATTGGCCCACAAGAAATATTGCGTCTGGGGCAATGGGCGTATGGTATGTAGTATGGTAGTACGTAGTATGGTATAGTAGTACTCATAGAGCGAAGAGCGGTAAATGCCGGAAATTGCCCGTGTGTGAGTTCCACATATACTTAGTAACACTAATTGTAATTGTAGCGGAAATCGTTGATTAAATATGCACAGAAGCCTGGGAACCGAAAGTGTTTTTTTTTTGTTTGGCCATTATAATGCATTAGTATTCATAATTTCTATTTGGTAAGCGGAGGATTGGTTAGGTATTTCATTTAGTTTTTAATATTTGACGGGAAAACTAATAGTAACCTCAATAAATTAACCGAATTTTAGCCACAAATCAAAGTCAAGAACAAGTTATTAGAGGTTTGTATTCCCAAGGGTCTCCCCTCCTTCAAGTTAAGGTCAAGCTATTGAAGTACAGCCCTTGGCCAACGGAGGCCCTACAACTGACTGAAAAACTAAGGAAAAAACCAAAACAAAAGCCGGCAAGAAGACGAACCACTCATCGCAAAAAGTTTGACAAGTTTATTTGTGTCTTTAATGTCAAGTTTTATTTGTTTATTTGCGGCGGATGGGGAGGGCAAGCGAAGTTTCCTCGACATTCGCATGGAAAACTCGGCTCAAATCGCTTGTGCCGGTGACCTTGCCCCATTAGATGGTGATATATCAAACGATCGTCACATCGCGACTCTGTTAATTTGCGGGCATTACATTGTGTGTGAGACTTTCGTCATTCCTTGTGCAGGTGGAAGTGGTTCACATTTTCGATTGGGAAATATTCGGGTAAACACTGAAATAGTCAACCAAAGATAACTGACCAAAGATAATAACAAGCTTAAGATAACCTACAAAAAGAATAGCTTTAAACCTCAAAAAGAAAATTATGCATTTCTTGAGAAATTGTTAAAAATAACTCATACGCAGTGTGGTCCTCACTATATATTACTCATACGCAGAGCATTTATATATATAACTTTTCTCATTTCCTAACCCATTTAATTTATTACAAGTAATAGCCTTATATATAAAATCAATTTTTGAATTCAAAAGTAATAAAGCGGCCTTTTCTTTGAAAATAATTCCTTAATAACTCTTTCATTTCTCCTTAATCCTTCCCGGATGTCTGCTTTTATAACAATGCGAAATGCAACCAGGAAATTGTGAGAAATGTCTTTGGCCCCCCGAAATTCATACTCATAAAGTGGGGCCACCAAAACATCACCCCATAGGCAGAAATGGGAGCAATTTCGGTGATTCCATCGATTGTCGATTAATACGACAAACTAGTTGCGTTCAATATCCGTTCGGCATCAGGTGTGTAATGTAATGTAATGACAATTACTTGGCAAAATTCGTGTTGTGGTTTGTCAATTGGCGAACACACAGGCACACACTTGGAAAAAATATAAGAAAAAACCGGTTGAACAATGAAAACAATCAACCAACAAGTAAATGCCACAAATTTCACTTTGATCTCCACTTTTTTTATTGAACTCCTCCTCGGCTTCTTCAATGCCAAAAACTGGTCAATCGATTGCGGTTCTTCTGCCGGCTGTCTTTCCATGTCGAAGTTGAAGTCGATAATGTATGTAAGTACAGTGGAGATTCTCTGTGGCATACAGAAAAGTTACAACAAGTTTCAGGTTATTAAAAAATAAAGTTATTATGAATTTTTAAAGTTATTTGAATATTTTTTTGAAATTCGGATAGATTTAGTCAGATTTTTCAAGATGTATCTAAGATTTTAAGTTATGGTTTAAGACCTTGCTAAAAAAATCGGTTGTGAATCGGGTAAAAAGTAACGGGTTGCGGTATAATGTAATGTCAGAGACTTGGAGTTTGGAAATTGGCACTTATCGACGTTCGACTGTGCATCTTGTTGACGTCTTTGCTTAAATGGCTTACGTGCGCAATCCCAACCACACAACTGCCAAGCAACTCGAAGTGGAACCCGAATTCCGACTCAAAATCGAGCCCATCGTTCGCGGAGAGAAGTGCACATAACCGTAAAGTGAGCATGAAGGTCGTCTGGCGTCTGCAAGGAAATTCGAATTCGAAGTAAACGAGTGGGTATCGAGGGAAAAAAAACCGCAAATGTCAAATATACGCATGTGTGGCGGTAGTGCGAGAGGCAGGAGCTGCAAGCGGTTATATGTAACCGTTTCGCAATGCACAGCATCAGCCATCAACCGCAACCGCATCGCATGCGAATGTGAATATGGATGTGCATGTGGGAGAGTGCGAGAGAGAGGCTCGCGAAACGGTAACCGTTTCACATTGCAAAAGAAGCAGAGAGAGGGAGAGAGCAGGAGTGCCAAACGGTTAGGGTTTTTACAAAGTTTTTCAAAATATATTTCTGAAAAAAAAAGTAGCTCTTTTAACTTTTTTTTTATTTTAATAAATGCTTTGAAAATATAAGTTTTATTTTGAATCCAACGTAAAAGGTTTTGAAGCTTTGAAGATAATAATAATAAACTTAAAGACCATTACTAAAATGTATTATAAATATTATTCCACCGACTATTATGCTGCCAGGATATCAAATTTATGTGAGTATAGGTGAATAAAATTCAATTAAATTTATGTGGCAACGTTAACAATCGACAATTGTTTTTAAAACCCTGCTGCCACGGCGAATGCAGTTGGATTCGCTGGTGAAAAACGTGCGCATGCGCAACTGCTTAACGGCAGCGACGCCGGCGTCCTCTGCTGCGGCTACCGCCTCTGCCGGCGCTGCAGCGGCGGAGACAAAACGTCGCAGGCCAGCGGCTTTTGTGGCTCAGAAACGCAGCGACTGCCAAGCGAGGCGGATGGCCTAAAAACAAAACATAGCGAAACGGGCTGGCGAGGCGAATTATCCAGTGAACCGGTTAACCGATTACCAATTATCCATTATCCATTACACGATTGCCTTTAACCGATTCCAAAAGACGCGCGCGGCCAAAGCTAACTATTTCAATCACAATTTATTTATTTTTGTTTCTGTTTACTCAATGTGTTTTCGAGGCCTAAATGAAAGTGCAGAAAGGCAAGTGACTGTGAATGCGAACGTGACAACGGCACAGAGAGAAAATCTCACCGAAATCGGTCAACAATTACCCTGTTTCTCATATGAATGGATTTTCTGTTTAACTGAATTGTGCTGAATTTAAAGTATCACCATGTAAATCGAAGAATTTCTAGAGATAAAGATGTCCTTAAAAAAAAAAACTTGAACTTTTTATTTGAAAACCCTTTTTTTTAACTTTTAATCCTAATATATTGTAATTGCAGTTTTAATTTTTGAATTTTAACTTCATTCTTGTAATATTTGTATACCTTTGATTTTAAAAACCAGGTTATGAGAAACATGAAGTAATCCTAATTTAATGGTTTTTGTTTTTCTCAGTGTGCGCTAGTAGTGAAGTCAAAAATCGATTAAAAGTGCAATGCAGTGACAGCAAGAAAGTGAACCAAAAGCCAAGGAAACGCCAAAAAATAAATTGATAACAAAAAAATAAAAGGGAATCCCAATCCCCAGTCCCGAATAAGTCCGCTGGTTAGACGCCTCTTAACCTCCCAAAATGGTCGTAGTTCCCGCTCTGGGCGCCGCCGCCGTTTCCGTGGGCGGGCTGCTCTTCAAGGCGAGTGCCGCCTCCAAGGCGGCGGCGGCAGCGGGCGTGGCAGCGGCGGGCGCCTCCAAATTGGGCCTCGCCATTGCCGGCGCCATTAAGCTGGCCACCGCCGTAATCGGCGTCGGCAAACTGACCATCCTGCCCTTCCTGATAGCGGCCATCGCCTACTACAACTACGATCTCTTCGATCCCGAGAATCGACCCTTCAATGTCCAGCAAGTGGAGCTGGCCTACGACTTCATCATCATCGGCGGCGGCTCGGCGGGCACTGTCCTCGCCTCCCGGCTCTCGGAGATCCCCCACTGGAAGATCCTGCTCTTGGAGGCCGGCGGACACGAGACCGAAATCTCTGATGTTCCCCTGCTCTCGCTCTATTTGCATAAGAGCAAAATGGATTGGAAATATCGGTAAGTGGCTTTAAATATTATAAGAATTTTAAAATTTTATAAAAATGTTATCAAAATGTTATAAAAATTTTATACAAATTTTATACAAATTTTAAAAGAATTTTAAAATTGTAGTCCTCCAATTTGTAATAAAATTAAGAAATTATATTCTTTAATATTTTCTCCTTTATTCTTTATGATTCTTTATTTTATTCTTATATAATAGCTTGTGTTCTTCAATATCCATTAATTTGTAGATAAAATATAAAATAAATAGTATGTTCTAAAATTGCCCGAGTACAAATTTCCAGTTATAACATTTTAAAAAAATTTTACACTTTTAGGAATTATGCATTTTTTAGTAGCTTTAATTTAAAATCAATTGAGTTCTTAAAAATGTGTAAAAAATGAAAACCCTCTTTTCTCTTAAATTTTAAGGTAAAATAATCATATATCTTGACTTTTAAATATAGAAATAAAAAAACATTTAAAATCGCTTCGTTACTTCCTGAATTCTCCAGTTTATCACTGACTCAAAACCTCATGGTCTTCATGTCGCTCACTTATCTTAATTCCAAATATTTTCCGGGTACTTTTGTGGTTCAGAGGGCTGTGTTTTGGGTGGAATTGGGGTGGGTCAAAAGCTCGACCTTAGCAGTGGCCCTGTTTGCCATTTGTTTGCGCTCTTTTCGACCAGCTCATCCCAAATGACTTTGCCAATTTTCCAAAGGCAGCCAACAACAACAGGCATTGAATTCTGGCATTTATGCAAATCTCGCCGGGTGAGCCATTCATCGATGAGTTGCCGGCCATCATTAGCATTCGGAATAGACCAAGACAACTTGGCCGGGGTTTTGCGGTTCGGGTTCAGGCGACTCAACTCGATCATGATCATGGTGTTGATGATGATGATAATGATCATGGAGATGATGCCAAAGGCCGGATTCGTTTAGTTAGCAACCGTCTGCCGAATTTCAAACTATTTGCAAGCTCTCTTCACACGCAAACAGCAAAACGATTTCAGCACTCGGCGAAAAGAAAGGGAAAACGAACTGACTAATTTGGTTTGCTGACAGGAAATGTTCAATTGAAATACAATTAGGATGAGTTTTGGTTAAACATTTGGATATTTTATAGGCGCTTATATAATTTGTGACATTTTTAAGAAAAAGGATCATAAGTTTTAACTCCTCTTAATAAATTTTCATAAATAAACATTTTTTTGTATGAATGAGATTTAAAGTTGGGTTCCTAAATCATTTTTGATATAATATGTAGGTATATTCGATTTTTCCTATATTAATTCACAGCCCAGATCTATTTTCTTTTACTACTTATCTTCTATTTAATTTCTTTATTTCTTACTTCTTTATTGTTTTATTCCCAAACGAATCTATAGATATTTCTTAAATATATTTCTAACTTTTATTGTAATTGTAATTGTTAAGTTGTAAACTTTTCTTGTAACACCTATTAACACGAATTACTTTACGATCGTTTTCATTTCTTTCCTCTCGATTTATGGCTTCTGCTCTCGAGCGTTCCAATTTCTCGGATCTTTCACTTTTCCCCGGCCCACTTTCCTCTCCACTTCACTCACCCCCCCTCCAGAATGTTCCAATTAGATAAAGACAAACGTAAACCATTACCATTTACCATTTACCAGTATCATCTCGATGGATCGTATCATCTTCCCCCTTTGTTGTGTCTCTTTTCTTTTCAAAGAGCAATTAAGTGAGGCTTTATAAGGCGGGCTGAGCCTCCATTAGACAGAAAATGTTGGGTTAGCAACGAAAATGGAAAATAATCAGTGCTTCTGGGAACTGATTCGAATTAGAACGGGCTACCGTTAGACGGGGCTGCCTGAAGGCTTCATTTTTAGTTTTTTGGGGTGGGTCCCTCGTTTCATTGAGATCGTTTTCTATCTCACGGCATTTCATTAATAACAGCTGATGATCGACGGCCACCTGTGGCCACAAATCGAACGCCGCTGCTTAATTATTCATGAGCATTTGGCATTTTTTACTTCGTTTTTTTTCTACTTCGGAATTTTGTTCGAGCGTGTTACCAATACCGTAATCCATTTAACTGTTTAATGTGACAAGGGGCTGGGTTTTGGGATTGGGTTGGGTTGGTTTCATAGGCCTAGCGGCGATTTTGGTCTGGGTTTCTCCTATGGCTCTTCTTTTGGCTTCGGAGTTTCACTTTCAGAATTCCGCATCCATTAGTATTTCCATTCCCATTCCCCTGCCTTCCACTTCCATTTGCATTTTATTTCCTTTCCATTTTTATTTCCATTCCTATTCCTAGTCCAAATACCATCTAACTTTGCGTAATTGAATGCAAAATGCGACCAGGTGCATGCGAATTAAATCATAAGGTGCCAAAAGAAACAATGGTCACACTGAAAAAATGGATATGATATTAGATCATTTAGATTCAGATCCATAAATCTATTATAATAATATCTAATAACTTAGGGATTAATTGATCATAGATAAACTATCCCCTAACATTTGTTCACTATAGATTAGAATATTTTGGAATATTTTTAACATTTTGAAAAACCAAGATCTAAAATCGTTCAGTGCACACAAGAGCAGAAAAACCAAAACCCCAAACTGAGTGCATCGAGTGTGGCAATATAATCGAGTGTGTTTCTGAATCATTGCATCATTGGCAAACTCGGGAGAGTCGGTAGCACAGTATCTGCATTTTTGTATCTCAGTATTTGTATCTCGACGGGTCTCCCAACTCCAGTCAGCTGGATTCAGAGAGAGGGAGAGAGCGATATATACAAATATATATACAATGCATGCGAGGTATACGAAAAAAGAGTGAGTCTTAAGTGTTTGTTTTGGGTGCAATGTGTACAAATCGACACTCGAAAAGCGCTTTACAAGCAACGGGAAAATCAGTCAATAGACTGCTTAGAAATTGAAATTAAAAAACTAAAAAAAAACAAAAACACTTGGCAATCACTCTCACGTCAATCATGGCCAGTAATCTTGATTGACTCACTCATGGGCGAGAAAAAAGTTTCACCCGCCTGAGAAAGTCAACAAATTGGTGTCATCTTTGTGTTCAGTGTCAAATGTTTGGAGTTCAAGGTCATGAAGAGATGATGAATATTTTTTTAAAATATTTATTTAATATTTCTGCTTGAAAATATTTAAATACCTCTACAAACAAACAACTCTTGCTGCACTGATAATAAAGCGTACCATTTGCAATCACCTTCGTGTGCGATTACGGGATAAATACTTTTAAGTTTACGACTTGCCGCTAAATATTTCATAACCCACTCTCGCGTGCAACGATCGTTGCAAGTCATTTGAAAGTATTCAAATTCGCAGCCGTCGACAACAACAGTGGATGCCGCCTAAAACCAACAATCGTTCTACAGGGTAAATAAGCAGCGAGACGGGGGAGTTCGAGTTGGTTTGCGGGATAGAGGCACCCACAACCCACAACCTGAAAAAAACCCATCTGCTGTGCATTCCAACTCGGGATGATTATGCAAGACGAGTTCGCGATGACCCCCAGCCTTATCCGCATCATTAAATTCCCTCTCCCCGCGTTCATAAATGCCAGAAACAGAAATATTTTGGCATCCACAGTGGAGACGGGGACACGCCCCTGATGGATTCGGATTCGGGATCGCATTTTGAATGCAAGCTGCAAGCGGATATCAATTCGTGAAGCAACTACACTGGGAGTAAGGAGTTTTATACAATAAGATGTATACTATGAGCAAGAACTTAAATAAACCTGAAAAATGCAGTGATATGAACTAAAAAAAAAATTAAAAAAAAACATTTTTTTAAACCGGTTTTTTAATTTTTTTTTTTTACAAAAATTTTTTTTTTTGATTTTTTAATAAATTTTTAAAAAACTTTTTTTTAATTAAAAACAATTTTTTTTGTTTAATTTTTTTTATTTGATTTTATTTTATAATAATTTCTTTTTTTTTAATATTTACGCAATTATAAACAGATACTTGAAACTTTTTGCTCAATGAAATCTAAGCCAGCTACAGCCAGTAAAATTGAGAACGATTGTTCTTGATTTGAGATTTTTTCTTCTTGACAGAATACTCTCCCTTACAATTTTAAGAACTTCTCGCAGTGCTCATTCTGAGATCGGGATATCCTACGCCGGTGCAGTCCAATTTCCCAACATAAAACCAGATCGCATCGGATCAGAGTTGCTCCGAGCGGCATGGCAAAGTGGGTTAGGCGGTCTGCAGGTCTACAGGTTTGGCGCCGCCGCCATGGAAATGGCACGAAGCGAAATGAAACGAAACGAAATGAAATGAAACGGTGCTGATACTGGGCAATTGCACCTGAATAGCCGGGTTGCCAATCGCGAAAAGCCAAAAAGCCGATCGAAAGGCGAGTGAATGGAGAGGAGAGTGGCTACGTGAGCCGGTTAAATGGACAGGCTTCGGTGGGTCGTCAAACGCGAGGCTAGTGCCTCGTAGCTCGAATTGTGTCAACCGGGCAATAAAACAAAAATATAAAAATAAAGAAAAACCAAATGCACTTCACGCATGCCCCCGAAAGAGAAGAACCACCGATAATCACTAAATATTGATATGGTTATTGATATACACACAATTTTACACAATCGAAAACACGCAATTCGTTATGCCACCAGACGGATAACAAATATTTGCTGTTAATTTAATTAACACCAATGGGGATTGGTTAGTTTATAGATTATGCAAAGCGGAAAAGTTATTTAGGTGAGTCAGCGAAAAGAAAAGAAATCTGTACATATTTCTAGGATATATTTCAAAGGATATTTTTCGTACATACATTAAAAATAAATACTTAATACAAATTTTAAAAAAGTGCAAATGCCATTTTATTGTGTTTATTAACATCTATGGAAATGTAAAAGAGAAATTTTAAATCGGACCATTAATTAAAAAGTAATAAGCAAATAATGGTAAGCAAGCAATGCAAGCAGTCGATTTACTGCTTTACTGTTGATTTACCTAAGAATTATAAAAATAAATCTAGAATCCTACATTTTTGGTGATCAAGTTCCGTTTCTAACACTTTTCCCACATTTTATTCAGTAATTATTTCATCTATAAATCTTTCCATTAATAAATCGCTTGGAATCGTTGCCATTTTACAGCTTAATGCGGCCGCTAAGTGATTTTATATGGCAATCAACAGCTGTTCCATCCGAATGCGTTTCCCCCTTTATTTGTTTTTTTTTTTTTGTTGTTTGCTTCTTGGGTTGGGGAACTACGGTGAGGCCTTAACCAACTTTCGGTTAACGAGCATTAAACAATTATGAAAATAATGCAATCAACTCGAATTTTCGGCATGCATATTCATTTCATAAGCGGCAATTATGATTGCTGAGCCAGTGAATGTCCCTAATGCGTGTTTTAAAGCCACAGTTTCTAGATCTTTAGTTATTTGGAAGAGGGAAATAAAAAACCTTATCAGCTTCATCGAATGAAATGCTACGCTTTGTAAGACATTCAGGATTATGTCACTAATGTATTTTTGATCTTTTTTTAAAGAAATCGTACAATCAAAAATATTTTAAGACTGTTGATATTTTAAAGGATGTATTTTAGCTTTGTCCTTTGAAAATAATTTAAATTTAATCGATACATTTTTACTGAATTTATTTCCTGGTTTTGTTAGATAAATTTTTCAACTATGAAATATTTAAAATAAAATCTGTCTTTCTATAATCAATAATTTAGATTTTCTCTAAAATTCTGTAAGGTTATTAGGGGGAGATTTACGCCCCCCACACACACAAAAAAACTAACCGAAATGAGTTAATAATAATTTGTTACGTTTATGTGAGTTAACTGTTAAATGGCTAATAAAAAGCAAACAAATTGCGTCAGTTGGGCGTCTCGCCCAGTCAGATGTGGATGTGGATATGGAAGTCTAGGCCGGAGTTGAAGCGAAAGTTTTTTTTTCCCCTCTATTTTCCATGTATGTTTGGCACCTGTGTATCTATGAGAAATGAGAAATGGCCGGAGCACGTAGCCAATAAGTCAGTATGCCAAACAATGTGCCACAGTGGACTCACAGTGGCGCGAATTGATATTAATGGCTCGCAAAGGGAAAATATTCATCACCGATCTGGGCAGCATAAATCAGACAACCAAAATGTGCATGTCGTATGCTAATTACCCATACCTCCAACTTGGAGGAGGTGGAAAACAAAGGGGAGGGGGCTTTGACACCCTAATCGCCAAAGATGCAAATGCATTCGAGACAAGCGGATGATGGACCATGAAGAGCCTGAAGTTAAAGCCTAAACCACCGGCTGAAACTAACTGACATCTTCATTATATACACGAAATGTGTATGTTTTCAAGCCAGTAAAGATAATACAAGGAACATAATACCGATACACATTACAAGATTTTGAATGCAAAACACTATAACATTAAAGGATATAATACTTTTTAAAAGCGGTATTTTTAAATCTATAAAATATTTTTGATAAATTATTATTTTTGTAGGTTAATTGACATATATTTTCATTATAATATATAATAGTTTTCAAGTTAGTAATGATAGTACAACTTACGTGGATTCATAAGGTTTCTATGCTTTCGTAAATATAATTCATTTAGTTTGGATGTGGTGTATTCCATTTTAAATACTGGTTTTTTAAAAGGGGATTTAAATCTATAAGATATACTTAAATTTTAGTTTTTGTAGGTTAATTGACAGACAGTTTCATTATAAAATATAATAGTTTTCATAAGGTATCTATGATTTTTGACACAACATCTTCAGATCGTTACCATAATTGATACTGTAATGGATTACATAGTAATGGATTTAGTATTTTCAGTATTTTTTTAGTATTTAAAACTCTTTTTTTAAATCTCATTTAAGTCTTTCCCAATGGTATTGAAATCTTTAAATAAATCTCCACATAACGTTGACATTACTTTCGGGTTAATGGGTGTTGCCAGCTTCGTTGCCATATATTTATTGCCTAAACTTTACACTCTTTCTCCTTCGGCTTAGCACGCTTTTCGCCCCGCTGCACGACTGTGTTGGCCAAGTAAAATCATTGCTGACCAAGTTTTCCGCAACTGACATTTGATTTCCGTTCGTTTTCTTCGTCGCTTCGCCTTTCTCAGCCGAATGTGGTTAAGTCGAGTTAAGTCGTCGCTGTGTCTCTTGATTGTTGCCTGTCACTGGTAATTTGTATTTTCATTAACGACAACAACAAAAAAAAAAAGTCTTCCTATATATTTAGCAGCGGGTATAATAATGGGCACCCAAAAGAAATGGAATTCGGATTTAGATTTGGAACGAAAAAAAAAGAAAAAAAGGGGAAAAGCAAAAATATAGTTGTCAAAACGTTTTGTTGGCCAATTTGTCCGTTTGCATTGGTTGCACTCACGGCAGGGAAATATTCGGATAATGCTGGGAACCCTGGCAGGAGATTATTATCTCAACAAATGCGTAACTACGCCTGGGATATCCGCTAATTGGTAGAGCTTGAAATTGCTGGGTGCAAATTATCGTGTTTTTCTCTGCTTCGCTCGAGGTTTTTACTCTTTATTATTATCTCTTCCCTCTGATTTCTCATTTATGCAGTTATCACTTGTACAAAAAAATACAATTGCACTTTCGACTTCCTCTTTGGTTCATTGACACTAAGTTTTCATTACTGAAGAAAATGTTTATTTCTAAATTCTAAATCATTTTATTTAATATATTTTATCTACTTTTTATTTGATTTTTCAATTATATATTTTTTTTGAATTTTTAAGTATTAAATAAAAATAAATTAAAGACTGTTATGGCTCATATTAAATCTTCTTATTTATGGTTAATAATTTTTGGCTAGCTTAATTTTAAATTCTAAATTTTTTATTTATATATTGATCTACTTTTTACTTGATTTTTCATTTATAGTTTTTTTCTAATTTGCTTTATAATTACAAAGTACAAATTAAAAATGGTTATGGCTCTTTTTAATCCTTCTTGTTTATGATTAACAATTTTTCGCTAGCTTTAAAGTGGTTTTTTATCCATACTTGTGCAATTTTTCATAGCAACCTCGTAGTACCATAAGCCACACTTTAAATGCCACTTGTAAGTGCCGAATACCCGTGCTCAAAGATACTCGTACTCAAAGATACTCGCACTCAGGGACTCATTAACCATAAAGCCATTTAAAGGGCAAAAGTACGAAGGGGAGGTCGCTCGGTTCATTGCCTCATGGATATTTTGGAGCTGGAGCTTGGCCTAATGAGCGTTTAACACCGGCTTTTGTATTTTGTAATTAACTTGGCCACTGGGCAATTTGGGGGCGAGTGGGCGTGGCCTCTCTTGACTAATGCGCTTTCATTGTCGCTTTGTTTACTTGCCCACAAAAATGATCGGATATCTCTCGTATTTCTTTTTTGTTTGTTTGGTCTTGGCGAAATTCGCTAATTGTTTATTTTTTTTTTTGATATATCCACAGACATTGTTAGGTTTTCTCTTTCACCATCTCTTTCATGACTTATCTGTTGTTTATTATTTACAGAACCCAACCCCAATCGACGGCCTGTCAGGCGATGAAGGACAAACGCTGCTGCTGGACGCGAGGAAAGGTCTTGGGTGGCTCCAGTGTGCTGAACACGATGCTCTATATTAGGGGCAACAAGCGAGACTTTGACCAGTGGGCGGATTTCGGCAATCCCGGTTGGTCCTACGAGGAGATTTTGCCCTATTTCAGGAAGTCTGAGGATCAACGCAATCCCTATTTGGCCAGAAACAAGCGTTATCATGGAACAGGTGAGTCCTCAGATAATCCAATTGAGATCGAAGAAGCTACTTGATGATTGAAAAACACCTTAATATACAAAAAGAAACTGTCATAAATCATTTCTCGTTGGGAGACCGTAAATGTCTACTTAAAAATCCTTACCAAGCCATAAATACATTTTTTTGGGTAATAAATCTTTTGCGCTTTTGTCTTTTTGAAAGCAGTAGCAGTAGTAAAATAGAAATTTAAGGCAAGTGAAAATATTAAAAATGCTTGATAGCTACAAATTTATGGATTACTGCTTTAATTTTGAAAAAAAAAAGAAAAATTTAACTCTCTCTCTAAAAAAAAATATACTAGATTCAGTATATAATGTGATATTGATATATAATATACATTTTTTATTCAGTATTTATTTCATACTAAATATAATAAATTTTATATTTTGAATATACCAAATGTTTCCATTTTGATACTTTCGAATAGATTTTAATCCTAATCTAACCTATTTGACACTCAATAGTGCAGAATTAATGTAAGAATGGTTTGGTTTATATGACTATATTTTTTTCTGAGTGCATCTTTCTATTTACAATTGTTTAAGTAGAGATCAAAAGTTGGTTTAAATATTTTTAAAGAAATACTAATTTTCTTATTTTTTCCAGGTGGTCTCTGGACGGTGCAGGACTCGCCCTACAACACGCCCATTGGACCCGCCTTCCTGCAGGCTGGCGAGGAGATGGGCTACGACATTGTGGACGTGAACGGGGAACAGCAGACGGGCTTCGGCTTCTACCAGTTCAACATGCGACGCGGCTCACGCAGCTCGACGGCCAAATCATTTTTGCGACCCGCCCGTCTGCGATCCAACCTCCATGTGGCCCTGTTCTCGCATGTGACCAAGGTCCTCACCGATCCGCAGACCAAACGGGCGACGGGCGTTCAGTTCATCAGGGACGGCCGGCTGCAGAATGTGTATGCCACCAGGGAGGTGATCCTGTCGGCGGGGGCCATTGGCTCGCCGCACCTGATGATGCTCTCGGGGATCGGACATGGCGAGGAGCTGGCCAGGGTGGGCATTCCGCTGGTGCAACATCTGCCGGGCGTGGGACAGAACCTCCAGGATCACATAGCCGTCGGCGGCATAGCCTTCCTCATCGACTATCCCATTTCGATTGTGATGAAGCGGATGGTGAATATAAACACCGCCCTGAGATACGCCATCACGGAGGACGGGCCACTGACCTCGAGCATTGGCCTGGAGGCGGTGGCCTTTATCAACACCAAGTATGCGAATGCCAGCGACGATTGGCCCGATATGAACTTCATGATGACCTCCGCCTCGGTGATGTCCGACGGGGGCAGCCAGGTGAAGACCGCTCATGGGCTAACCGATGAGTTCTACCAGGAGGTATTCGGCGAGGTAAACAATCGCGATGTCTTCGGCGTCTTTCCCATGATGCTGCGGCCCAAGAGCCGGGGCTACATAAAGCTGGCCTCCAAGAATCCGCTGCGCTATCCGCTGCTGTACCACAACTACCTCACCCATCCGGACGATGTGAATGTGCTGAGGGAGGGCGTCAAGGCGGCCGTGGCCATGGGCGAAACGGAGGCGATGAAGAGGTTTGGGGCGAGGTTCTGGAACAAACCGCTGCCGAACTGCAAGCACTTGACCCTCTTCACCGACGACTATTGGAACTGCTACATCAGGCAGTACACGATGACGATCTATCACATGAGTGGCACGGCCAAAATGGGTCCACCCACGGACCCCTGGGCGGTGGTCGATCCCCAGCTGAGGGTCTACGGCATCCCGGGGCTGAGGGTCATCGATGCCAGCATAATGCCGGCGATAACGAATGGCAATATCCATGCACCGGTGGTCATGATTGGTGAGAAGGGTGCCGATATGATAAAGCAATTGTGGTTGACCCCCACCACGGGCCAAGGTCAGGCGCCCAGTCCGCGTCAGGGTCAAAAGGTCGCCAGTCAGTGGCGGAGCAAGCGATCTTTGAATTCAACCAGTGAAAATTTGGACCTCGGAATCTCACCAGTTCATCAGTGGCCTTTGCCAAGGTCGTAGCGATTCTTAAAGCGGGGGGAGGGGGGTCAAGAGGGGTGCGCGTAGGGGTGGGGGGGTTTTTAGTTTCCGTCTTCGAAATAAATTTAATTTATTAAGCTTAATTTGCTTTACATTCTCACTGCCTCTCGCTCTCGCTAGCAAAAAATACTAATAATCATAATGAAACCCCCTGCCTTCTCCGCCCATGATCGTAGTCACTTAAGCGCTTCATGTAAATATCGAGTCATTTATGCTAATTCTTACATTTTTTTTTTGTTTTTAAATATCGCTCGTCTGTTGTGTGTGTCCAATCGATATGTGTATTTTTTGTTTTACCTTTTAATGTTTGTTTGACGCCGCGTACACTTGGAGTACCTCAATTAGTCCCTAAGTCGAAGATTACGATTACGATGCAAATGTTTGATTAGTTCTTAAATGTAGACGAACTCAATAAATCGAAAAAAACACGAATATTACCTCAAGCCTTGCTTTATTGAACTATTATATCTAATATCTGTCTCTATTTACTTATTTATTTAACAGATTAAAAGTAAAGCTAAAGCTACAGTTTGAAGTATCCTAGTTAATCTCGGCTTACTTACAGTTTGACATCGGCTTACGATAATTTGATAAGCCCACAGTTTGAAATGCACCATTAAAAGCTTAGCCAAAGCTTACCTGTAATGAAAGATCAAAAAAGAGATTATTAGTAAACAAACTATTTTCAAATGGAAGCTTAAAGTTTTCATAGTTGGCTTAAAGTTTTCAAAAGCTTCCCTTAGAAAGCTACAACCCTTTTTTTTTAAAGGCGGGTTTTAAGGAAAGCTTAGACTAAATAGTTATTGTAATAGCTAAAATTTAAATATATCAAGGAAAGTAATGCTTTTAAAATAAAGTAGTCAAGGAAAATGTTAAGGTATACAAATTAGAACTCTAGCATTTTTAAGAATTTAAGTAGATAGCAAATATTTTTGAAATATATTATTAGAACTTTAAAACTTTAGTAAATTGTATAACAACCATTAGGATAGATGAAAAATTCCTAGATAGGTTAGATATTTTATCTAAAATTTGAGTTTTTAGTGCCATTTTTAGTGCTATTTTCTTTTTGTATTATTTAAACCATGTATTTCCAATATTTCAGTCCTCAAAAATGTGCAAGGAAATGTTATGCAACCGCGATACGAATGCAGTTCCTCATTTCGCACATCGGATATCATATATTCCAGCGGATCTAAGTAATTCGATGCGGTTAGGTGCGTTTATGCCTAATGCCTAATGCCAATGCCATAATCCGATAATCTCCCTTCGGCATTGCTAGTAATTGCAATTTTACAATTTCATTTACGATTTCGGCCAAAGCCGATGATAATTGCAATTAAGTACAAACATTAAAGGCAGCAGTTAACGGTGCGTAGAGGGATAATAAATAATTCCCAATTGAATAATGCATTTTCGGCCGGCACCAATAATTTGTTAACAAAATGCACAACACAAATCAAGGCGGTTTTTTTTTTTTTTTTTTTTTTTTGTTTTGTGTGCTTGGCTAATTGCCGCCGGCTGCGCTTTTTGCCACAGATATTCCCCCTATTTTCAACCACTTTTTTGCACTTGGGTCGCGGAAGACGTCCATAAATCTGAGCCACATGCCCACCTGGCTAGATTCCATCTCCTTCTCCATGTGCAGCGCCCAACTTTAAGGCCGATTCCAATTCCAATCCCAATTCCAGCGCTCTCAAGTGCAACGCATAAATATTTATGCTGCGAAGCAATGACCGTCCAAAATTTTGCAGTCATCTGAACGAAAATGAAAGTTGCCCGCGACCGGGGGGCTTCTCAGCCCCCACAGATCCCCTCTCCCAAACAGTTGCTGCCCCCAGCTGCTCCATTTCAAGCCTCTCCACTTTTGCCCCCACCCAAAAAGAACACTGTGAGAAACTTGTGTAAATTTTAAATTAAGGTTTTATAGGCCCATTTAGGATATTCCTTTAAATAATAGATAAATGTTTGAAAATAATATTATTTATAATTAATTACATTTTTTATTGCTTTGAACAATTCCTTATTTATGAAAGAAAGTTTCAATTCAATTTATATTACATTCAAGTAAATATTTTAAGGAATAACTTAATAAATGTACTGGGAAAAACTTGTGTAAGGTCAGAGCTAAAAAATTATATTATTTAGAAATAAATACCTACATATTTTTATACCTTTAAAAAATGTCTTATTTATCTAAATTAAAAATCTTAATAATAATATTTAAATTTTTTAAATTGTAAACTTTTTCCCCAGTGCAATGTCAAGCTCAAAGTCGGCTTTTCGGCTTAAAATTTGGCCTGGTTGTCGGAAGCCCACAACATGCCGAGATATATTTGCGATCACAGCGGAACCACAAGCTCTGCCCTCCCCTGCCCCCCTTGCATTCATTTATTTCGGCCTCCGTCCCTGCCTTATTGCATACGCAGAGTTCAATGGGGGGCAATTGCACCTGATACCTGATGGCGCCCACAGAGATCGCAGGGTTCACAGAGTTGTTCAACTCTTTGACTCGCCTAATGAATGGAGCGAATGTGAATGGATTTATTTCGAGTAGGTTGTGGTTTTTCCAGTGGCTTGGCGGGATTGTCGGGAGACAACGAAAATAAATTGCCAGATGGTTAGTAAATTGACTAATTTATTAAGGGTTTTAGGGTACGAAAGAAAAACTGTTTAAATAAATAACTGCTTGGTACATTTATATATGTTTGTTCATTTTATTATCCCATTAAAAAATAAAAAACCTAAAAGCTGATTAAATCTAAATTCATTAAATAAGAAAAGACTTTAAAAAAAAAAAACCCAAAATTCAAAAAAAAAAAAAAAAAAAAAAAAGTTTTTTTACTGCAACAAATGATATATTGATCCAAATATGGATTAGTCATACCATTCTGAACTCGTTCTTAAATTTCCAATCGATTGGCATGCAAACCTGGACATTTTATTTTTTTGCAAATTTTTGCAAAAATTATGTTGTAGAGTATGTATTTTT
Organism: Drosophila pseudotakahashii; assembly: GCA_035046095.1. Classification (NCBI taxonomy): domain Eukaryota; kingdom Metazoa; phylum Arthropoda; class Insecta; order Diptera; family Drosophilidae; genus Drosophila; species Drosophila pseudotakahashii. Next base: position 8,098,031 of record JAWNOE010000105.1, on the reverse strand, counting down.
GATGTAGGACCATTTTTGGCCAAGTTACAGCAAAAATACATAATTAAAAACTTCCAATTTTTGTCAAAAACCAGAATCCCAAATTTACAAAAAAAAAAAAAAAAAAAAAAAAAAAAAAAAACAAGCAACTAGTTTTTTGCTAAAACAAAAAAACCAAGCATATATATTTTTAAATATAATAATTATTTAAATAATAATATTTTAAGATTATCAAAGTAAAAAAGAGAAAATATCGAAAATCATGATTTACAAAACCAAAAGCATTACCACTTATGATCGCCTTAAATTGTTGACAGTATCGCAATACTTTGATATGTTCCCCCGGCCACAAGTACTCTTAATGATTTCGGTATCGAGCACTTTTACCCTTCGATTGCATCGATTGCCAAATGGAATGGAGTGCGAGTAAACAAACCGGAAATCTCCATCTCGAAGTCGATCTTTATGGCCTTGTTGCTATTGGCCCCCCCTGTTAAACGCTAAACTTTTGGATTGGGAATCATGAATAATAAAACGGTAAGTCGATTGCCGGACTTGTAAATCGCTGGCGATGATCGCTGCGAGCAGTTTTGGCTCAGCCAAAGAAAGCCTCCAAACCTGCTGCTGCAGTACTTCTCTTCTTCTTTCTGCCCCAATGTCGCGCTCTCTCTCTTTCTGCTCGCTCTTCCCGTCCTTTTCTACGAAATCCCGAGAAGCTTTTGCATTCGCGCCGTGGTAACAAACGTTGAATGGAGCACGTAGCTCAATGACAAGACCCGAAGACAGCCGAAGCCCCAAGAAATGGAAACGAAATCGAAAGTGCAGCCGTCTCATGGTCAGACACTGAAAGAAAAAGTATCCAAAGAAAAGCTCTTTCTCAAAAATCTACCTTCTAGTTTTAAAATTCAACAATTTTAGAAAACAAAATAAAAAAAAAGCTAATGTTGTTTTTTTGACCTTATGTTTAATTAAAAGTATAGATTAAACTATAAACTCTCCATATGTTATCTACCTACTAGTTTAAAGATTAAAAAATTTTAGAAAAAAAAAAGCTACATGTTGTTTTTTTGACCTCATGTTAAATTTAAAGTATAGATTAAATTCTAAACTCTCATATGCTCTCATAAACCCTAGTTTTTTAAAACAAATTTCAATTTTCTCCTCCGCATGTTAAATGTAAAGTAGGGGTTAAACCATTAACACGTAAGGAAATTCAGAGTTTAAAGCCTGCTTTAAATTTAACATTTGGTCGAGAAAAGGGTTCTTAGAATGGAAAAGGTGCCTGCTCTTAGAGACTGGGAACATTACCATTTAAATGGTTTACATTCGTGACCTTATACCATTATTAATGCATTCAATTTGTGCTCAATTTTCTTACGGTGTAACCATTTTGTAAGCCAGCTTTACGGATATTACTCCCTCTTTTTGTTCACTCTCTCTGTGGGCTCGAGGCTCGGACTTTTGTTAGTGCTTCGATTTGGACTCCACGGACTTTGTTGTTATCATTGTGGCTGCGAGGGAAAAGCTTTCGAAGGCCGTCCAAAAAGCTGCTTCTTCCACATCTTGGCCGTCTTCGCCCAATGCGGCCAAAAGCAAAGCCAAAAAGCGAATTGCTCATTGAACAAGACGAGCTCGTGGCGTGCGTTTCGCAGTGAGCGGCGAGATATAAATGAAATATATATAGATATATATTCGAGAAATCGGGAGTGAAACGAAAACGCCGTGTACAAAAATCACTTGAAGAAATTGCCGTGCAATCAATCGTACTTTGTCCCTTATTTTTTTATTTGTTCGTTTTTTTTTTTGCATTATTTTGTTGCCGTTTTGAAAGATGAAAGACGGCAACAGCAGTCATGGTAATCGTGAGTGAGACAAAGGAAAGTGGCAGGCAGTCGCGTTCAGTTTGAAGCCGCCACACCACAACAAAAAAAAACCAACAAAATAATAATAATAAAAAATAAATAATCCGCAACAACAACTGTAAATCAGCAGCTACTGGAACCAGAGCAGCGGCCACAAAAAATAACAACAAAAAACCAGAGGCAAGTGTACTAAACTCAAGTGCTAAAAAATAAAATACCCAGGGGAATTTTATGTTTCTAAAGTTTGTATTGCATAAATGAGATTATCAAATATTTTAAAAAATATTTAAAAATAAATTTAATTTAAGATTTGTTTTCTTTTCAATAGAACTTACTTTTCAATTAGTTAAAATATTTAAATTACTAATTTTTTTAATATATATATCATAAATATACCTTCGTTTTTATATTTTTTGGTTCGCCATACATCATAATAAATACCAAATAAGAGATCAAATTTTACAACCTGTATAAAGACTGTATAATAAACTCACAAAAAACCATTAACTCGTACATTAACACCTATTTGCATTCATACAACTTGGGTACTACAACTGCGCGCTTGTTTTCACTTTTATTTTATGTAACACAACTCCGATTTCTGACCCTTGAGAGAGGGCCGCAAAAAAAAATATAATATATATTTAAAGTAAAGGAGGCGAATACTGTGGGCCAGATATTCTTATGTAAGCCCCCGCCTCCAACCAACCACGCCTTGCGGCTCAGTTTGTTTATTTGCTTGCGGTCTATTCACACTTTCTACCGCCGATTCGGTGGCATTACTCCACCGATCCAGCCGACCAGCGATCCACCGACTCACACCTCTGTGCGAATTATTATCAATTTGTGCACGTCGCGGCCATAAAGAGGCAATCATGGAGCGCGTGTATCGCCACTGGCACTGCATATGCATACGAGTCGGGCAATTAAAGGCCCCAAGCAGGCCAGCAAGAAAGTGCTGCTATCTAGCGATATAACCATATATGTGGTTGGGGAATTGGGGCAGCCGTAACGAACGGGGAATACCCTGGGGTGATGATAGATAGGGCAATATTCAGAGGAATACATGTTCTTAATTAGCCAACTGATACTTATGGTATTTCTAGTTTATATACTAAATCGATTGATTCAAGAGGACTCTTTGAAAAACTTGGTTTAAATGTGTACCTCTTAAAATTAAAAGTTTATATTTATTCTGCACTTGAATTTCATTTTGAATATTATCTCAAGTATTTTAGTTACAATTATAAGCACAAAATAAATAAAACATAAAATAAAAAAACAAAATATAAAAAAATAAATATAAAATATAACGTAATAAATAAATATTAAATATAATATAATAGATATAAAATATAACGTAATAAATAAATATAATAAAAATAAAATATAATATAATAAATGTATATAAAATATAATAAAAAAAAAAATACAAAATATAATAAAATAATTATAAAATATAATAAATTAAATAGAAAATATAATATTATAAATATAAAATATATTATAATAAATACAAAAAATTATATAATAAATATAAAAGTTAAAATAATAATTATAACATAAAATAGCGCATACAAAAAATAATACAACACCTACATGTGTATTTAATACATATACAAATAGAATTGTAGGACAAATAAATTATGATATGATAATTATAAATTATTAAAAACGTAGAAAAATCGTAGAAAAAAATTTAGAATAAATTAATATCCCCAATATGCCGGATAAAACATGCAATTCCAAAATTAATCCCGTTTCCAAATGGTCATTGAATACACCTTTCATGGCTTAAGGCCCCAATAAATCATAGATTTCAAAGAGGTAAATGTGGTAATTATTTAATTTTCAGTTGTCACCTAGCATCTGCAGTGCACGTAGCAAGGAAATGCGCCAAGTTTTCTGTTTTTTTTTTCTTGTGTGTGAGTTTTTTTGTTAGCCAAGTTGAGCTTCTTTAATGTGTCACGGTACCATGACTCAGTCGATTGTCGAGAAAGCGTTCGGCTGAAGTAAAGTAGCTGAAATTACTTACCGCTTTCGGACTGGATTTATGTGCGATGCGACCCACAAAGGGCGAAAAAAAAAACAAAAAAAAAAACAAGCCAACTGAAATCCGTGAAAATGTCATCAATTATGGGGCATAAAAAGTCTGTCCATAATTAAAAGCTGTCAAATCATAATTGGCAGGCAGTTGAGGCTCAACAAGAAAACCATAAAAAAATAATAATAATAATAATAACAAATAAAAACTGAAAAACTGAACCAGAAACTACAGGCTGAGTTGCTAACAATGTGTGAATTGCATAATGACGACGGCCGAACCAACGAAATAGATGGATGAATCGACATCAATGTGATGTAAAAATGCCCGAGAAAACCTGGCCCAGTATTGCGTCAAGAGAAGAAGAAGAAGAAGAAGAAGAAGAAGAGTGAAGAAATAGAAATGAAAAATATCTCGGAGGGTTTTCCTTTGTCACTCCGCCCAAGGGCGTTGCATAAATTAGCGGTGTTGCGTCTGCTTTTTAACGGCGATTTGAGTGAATGAATTTTTCGGATTTCAGATCTCGAACTTCATTTCTGCAGCTAGCTGATGATGTTTGATGTTTGTTTTTAGTATTTTTATTTTTACCTTATTTTTTTTTTTCTTCGTTTAGTTACATGGCAACCGTCGAGCCGTTCAAATCGCTGAAGCGAAATTGCCAGGCGAAAAAAAAAAATAGTTATATATACTATATCTCAATTTAGTTAACAGCATTTTGGAGCGTCTAAAAATAGACAACTATTTTCGGTTTCAGAGCAGTTCCAGTTACTTTTTCTTCGAGTGTTGTGACAGAGGTACCCCCAAAAAAAAATAAAAAAAAATGCAAAAATAAAAAGGGAAAAAATAAAATAAATATTACATACAAATGGGATTACATGAAATACGAGTACCGTATGTAGGAAGCTCGATGTCGCTTGCTTGGCTTTCACTGCTGCGATCGCTTTAAATCGAGAGCGCGGAGGGGAAAATGGAAACTGGAAAAACCACAGAAACAACAACAACAACAACAGGAGCTGGACAGCAATTAAACCCCGATGCCGCCGATGGACAAACAAAATAACGAAATTGCATTTTACAGGCTGAGACATTGAGACATTCGAGACTCTCGAGAGACAAGACAAGAGTTGAGGATTTTTTCATTTCTTTTCATTTCATTTCATTTCATTTCTTTTATTTTATTTTATTTTTGCCATTGCTTTTTCCGCCTGCCAAACGGCATTGAACTTGAAAAACTAGCCAGCGCGGGTAAAGAAAATATACAGCCGTGAAAAGACAAAAAAAACTAATATATATAGTAGAAAACAGAAAGAAATGGCTGGCTAATGAGATTCGTTTTCGTTTGCGGCTGACATCATTTGAATATTTATATTTTTTTTTATTTGTTAATTCAATTTCTATGCGATTTGATAACGTTTTATTTTCGTAGTTTTTCGTTGCTTGCGAAAAGTGTAAACAAGTTCGTTGCCTAAGTCTTTTGTTTGGCTGCGCGTGTGACAGCGCCATCTGTTGGCCAACGATTGCCAAACTGGAGGCTTTTGGATATATGTATCTATGTATTTATATAGCGGCTTCCGCTAGACAATAATGCTTGCATGTTGCTGATTTTCGAGCCAGTTTTTTTTATTTTTTGTTTGCCAAGTCATGCAACAATGGCAAACATGTTAACAAGAAACCAAAAAGAGCCACTACAATGCTCATCAGTTACCCATCATCCATAAATGGATGAAATGATAGCGCCGCTCCCACGCTGCGATTGTCGATTGTCGTTATCTCGAAATGGTCGAGAGCTGGTTGCTCCATCCGCGTATTAGGCTGGGAAATATTGGGCTAGAGTCGTAAATGTGATCGTTTAAAATACAATCGATCAACTTTATTTGATAGGTTGCTTAAGAATTCAGAATGCAGCCTATAGAATATTTTAATATTTAAAACAAAGAATATTAAAAAAAATAATAATAAATAAAAAAAATAAATAAAATAAAAAAATAAATAAAATAAAAAAATATATATATAAAAAAAATAATAATATTAAAATTATAAAATAAATAAAAATAATAAAAAAATAAAAACAAATAATATATAAAATAATGATAAAATAAAAACAAATAATATATAAGAAAATAACAAAATGTAAACAAATAAATATTAATATTTTTAAAATTATAATACTTATAATATATTAAAAAATAATAATAAAATAAAAATAAACAGCTTGTAAAAAATAATAATAAAATAAAAATAAACAGCTTGTAAAAAATAATAATAAAATAAAAAAAAATAATACAAAAAAAATTATAATAAAATAAAATAAAAAAAAATTTATAAAAAATAATAAAAAGATACAATAAGATACATAAATATTAATATTAAATATATATATAGGAAAAAATGAACTCACAATTATCCAATCAATTTCTCGGTAAATCTAAGCTTAATATTTTGAGTTCTCTATTTTATTAATTAAAATCTAAAATACTCTTAATAGCTGAAAAGATTTTTCTATTTATTTTCTTAAATATCATCAAAATAATTTAATAATTCTTTTGTTTTGCCTTGCAGTTCTGTTCATATTTCTGTCAAAATATGGGCCAAGAGATATCGCAGCAGCAAAATCAGCCACACCAACAACACCAGCAGCACCAACAACAACAACAACCCCCCCACCACAAGCACAGACAACCGCAGCGAAAGAGCTTCAGCGGCATTAGCAACACCAATCAGCCGATCTACACGCCCACCAGTCACCTATCCACCGCCAGCAGCTCCACCACCACCACCACCAACGACTATAGCAGCAATAATAATAACTTAAATAATAACAATAATAACAACCATAACTACCGATTGCGTCACAAGTACAATCTGAGCAAGCAAACGTACGAGAGGAGCAAAATAGCAGCGAGTGGAGCGAGCACAAGTCAATCGGACACCGATTCGCACTACGCCAAGCTAAATCTGCAGAGGAGCAGCTCGCAGAGCTCGGACAGCGGGATATACAACTCGTCGTGCCACTGCAGTTCCATATCTTCGATATCGGTGGTTAGCAGCAGTGCCAGCAGCAGTCGCAGCAGCAGCAGCTCCAGCCGCGGTTGCCCCAGCTCGCTGGTCTCCAGCAAATCGAATCGATCGCTGGACAAGCAGAAGCACTACCTGAGCCACCATCTGTACATCAAGTCCTATCTGGATATCTTGGAGGAGGACGAGCGGGCCAGGGCGCATTTCAAATCCGCTCGTCCCGGCGGCATACGCAACTATACACCCAAGATCTTGGCCAGCGGCGAGTCGAGTCTGTCGGGGAATTGTAGTTCCAACACCAATACCGCTGCCTCTTCGGCCGCCTTGTCATCGAGTGCTCCGGCTCATTGTTACGGCCCAGGAAAGCGATCGAGCGGGGGAGCAGTAGGAGGAGGAGGATCAGGATCAGGAGCAGCAGGATCAGGAACTGGAAACCGAAACGGCCAGGAGGATCCGTGGATTTGACAATTACTGAAACATGGCGTTTGGCACAATGACGTCTTTGCTTGGCATGATCCCGCTGCTGGCGATCGGCATGAATTTCTATCGCTATCAAAGCGTCGATCCCGAGAACAAGGTCCAGGAGCCAACCGTCGTAAGTTAAAGGTTTTTAAGTATTATCGATCTAAATTTGGGTCAAAATTAGTAACTAAAACCTACAATCATACCAGAACTTGGAAAATATCGACATTATCGATATTTTCGATATATTTCGAAGTTTATCAGAAATATCCATGTTTTTCTGACCTTTTATAATAAATATTTTTTAAATAATTTATTTAGATTTTATTTTTCTTCCTAAAAAACATCGATATTATCGACAAAATATTGTGTAAATATCGAAAATATCGATATTTTCAAGCACTTATTCATACAAATCTTAAAAGTGTATCTCTGACTACTCTGAAAATGTGTTTAAATTTATTATAATGAAAGGCAATGATCTAAACGATCACAATCATTACCTTGACGGCATGTTACTTCAACCCAACGTCCATATTATCATAATTATTCATTTCAGTAGCTCTAATACCCCGCTAATTATTCAGATCATTATCATTATACTATGGTAACTCTAACCCATCGCTTTAAATCCAAAACCTATTCCTGACTAAAATATATAATTTACGTAATGTTATAGAATGTTATATAAATTACTACTACTATTTGAGATCACAAATGCTAAATCCTTTCTCAAATCCTCTTTTTTTTATAGATACGTCGTCAGTATGATTTCGTGGTGATTGGCGGCGGATCCGCCGGAGCTGTGGTGGCCAATCGCCTGAGTGAGGTGCGCAACTGGACGGTGCTGCTCCTCGAGGCGGGCGGCGATGAAACGGAGATCTCGGACGTGCCGGCCCTGGCGGGATATCTGCAGCTAACGGAGCTGGACTGGAAGTACCAGACGACGCCCTCGTCGACGCGCCAATATTGTCAGGCGATGAAGGGCGATCGGTGCTTCTGGCCGAGGGGTAAAGTCCTCGGCGGCAGCTCCGTTCTCAATGCAATGGTCTATGTTCGTGGCTCGAAGAACGACTACAACCATTGGGCCTCGCTGGGTAATCCGGGCTGGGATTACGATAGCATGCTCAAGTACTTCCTCAAGTCGGAGGACGTTCGCAATCCCTATCTGGCCAAGACGCCGTACCATGAGACGGGCGGCTATCTGACCGTTCAGGAGGCCCCCTGGCGAACGCCCCTCTCGATAGCCTTCCTGCAGGCGGGCATGGAGATGGGCTACGAGAACCGGGACATAAATGGCGCCCAACAGACGGGCTTTATGCTGACGCAGAGTACGATAAGGCGGGGCGCCCGTTGCTCCACGGGCAAGGCATTCATACGGCCGGTGCGTCAGCGTCAGAACTTCGATGTCCTGCTGCATGCGGAGGCCACCAGGATCCTGTTCGACAAGGAGAAGCGGGCCATTGGTGTGGAGTACATGCGGGGCGGGCGAAAGAACTTGGTTTTCGTGCGACGCGAGGTGATAGCGAGTGCGGGAGCTCTCAATACACCGAAATTACTAATGCTTTCGGGCATTGGACCGGCCGAACATCTGCAGGAGCACAATATACCGGTTATATCCGATCTGCCCGTCGGCAATAACATGCAGGATCACGTGGGTCTGGGTGGCCTGACCTTTGTGGTGGACGCCCCGCTGACGGTGACCCGAAATCGCTTTCAAACCATACCCGTTTCCATGGAGTACATACTGAGGGAACGGGGTCCCATGACCTTTTCGGGTGTGGAGGGTGTGGCGTTTCTGAACACCAAGTACCAGGATCCCTCGGTCGACTGGCCGGATGTACAGTTTCATTTTTGCCCCAGTTCGATTAACTCGGATGGCGGCGAGCAGATAAGAAAGATACTGAATCTGCGAGATGGCTTCTACAATACGGTGTATAAGCCGCTGCAGCACAGTGAAACCTGGTCGATATTGCCCCTGTTGCTGCGACCCAAGAGCACCGGTTGGGTGCGCCTGAACTCGAGGAATCCGCAGCAACAGCCCAAGATCATACCAAACTACTTTGCCCACCAGGAGGACATCGATGTGCTGGTCGAGGGCATCAAGTTGGCCATAAATGTCTCGAATACCCAGGCCTTCCAGCGCTTCGGCTCCCGGCTGCACAACATCCCGCTGCCGGGCTGTCGGCACCTGCCCTTCCAGTCGAACGAATACTGGGCCTGCTGCATCAAGGAGTTCACCTTCACGATCTATCATCCCGCCGGCACGTGTCGCATGGGCCCCAGCTGGGATGTTACGGCCGTCGTGGACCCGCGACTGAGGGTCTACGGGGTGTCCGGCGTTCGGGTCGTGGATGCCAGCATTATGCCAACGATTGTCAACGGGAATCCTAATGCCCCGGTCATCGCCATCGGCGAGAAGGCCTCCGATCTGATCAAAGAGGATTGGGGCGCCCGGAGGGCGAACACTTCGGCTTAGTTCTTAGAATGTCTATCGCTAATTTATGTTTCAACTAGTCAAATGTGGATTAACTGATGTAATAGTATCGCTGTTGGCGCCGAAAGCTTGGATGGAAGAAGACTCGCAGTATTTAGTTTAGTTCACCTTTGAAAACATTGAAATGTAATTGTAACTTTGAGAAGTCATTCCAATTGTAATTGTTTATTATTGAATATTGTATCGCACAATGAAATATCGATGTATCGAATAGAATCGAGTAGATCGAATAGAATCGAGTAGAAGCGAATAGAATCGAGAGAATACCAATGAAAAAAGAAGAAGAATAAAGCATTATTGGAAAAACGACTGATCTGACTAGCGGCGACATTGCGCCTTTTTTATAGCCTGGGATTTGGGTCCAGGACTAGTTCAGGAAGTAGCGTATTCATTTTGGCGCCCGAGCAGGGACTCTTGGAGAAGGTCCTTACTTGGAGCTCATTGTTGGAGCACCCCCATTGAAGCTCATCGTTGGAGCACCATTTGGAACTCACCAGTTGGAGTTCATCGCAGGAGCACCACTACTTGGAGCTCATTGTTGGAGCACCCCCATTGAAGCTCATCGTTCTCGACCACTCGGCTGCGCGAAGCTGTGCGAATTGCGAGTGATTTCTGGCTTGGCGCACTTGGTGCCTTTTGCATGGTATGTTAAATTGATCGAAGAAAAACTGCAGGTTAAGTTCTAAATAAAACAGCAAATTGCGGTTCGCCACGTGGTGCACGTGGTTTTGGGGGTATCAGGTTGCGAAGTCTGTACTACATACACACACACGTGTACCTACATCATTGCGGTACATAGGCTTGAAAGTGTGCATTCTGGAGCTTTTTGGAGAAGCGTGTGTGTGTGAGTGATAGCGCGGCACGCGGCGGAACGGTTTTATGTAAGCTTGAGAATTTGTCAAAGTTTAACTAAGTGCGCAACAGACTTGTACAGTTACGTCGCCCATTCCCTTCATAAGCACAGAGATTAAAAATGGGTCCTAGAAAGAATAAGGAAGATGAATTCCTTTTATCTCGTGACGGCTTATTGAGTTCCCTCGAGCGTAACGGAAATTTTGTGGAGAAAAATGGGCAGACCATGACCACCGCAGAGTTAGAGGCTCGGCTTAGTCTAGTGGAGTCAGTGTTTGTACAGTTATGTGAGATACAAGGCCAAATAGAAAGGAGTGCGGAAAACGCTCAAGAATATGAATGTAGACAGGGATTTGAGGATAGCTATTGTCGCATCAAGGCCGCGATATTAGGGCACTTGGCGGCAAGGGGGAGACAAACATCGCTGGCATCTGGGTCCGGAGGAAACGGTGCATCAATCATCGGGACATCTGTGGCAAAGTTGCCATCTGTAAAATTGCCAGAATTTTGTGGCAAACATACGGGTTGGACCAGTTGGTTCAACTCCTTTACAACTTTAGTTGATTCGGATGCAACTTTGGACGAGCTTACTAAATTTGTTCATCTAAAATCATGTTTAGGTCCCATTCCCTTGCGAACAATTGACTGCTTGGAATTGTCTCAGAATAATTACCGGAAGGCGATTCAGCTGCTGAAAGATCGGTTTGAAAACCGAGCTCTCATAGTGCAATCTCATATTGGGGAGATCTTCCAAATTCGTCGAGTAAGAGTTGCTGATGCCGATTCCTTACGCAGCCTAGTGGACACTGTGAACTCTCACCTCTCCGCGCTCAGGTCTTTAGGAACAGATTCCGAAATTCTCAATGCAGTTGTATTTCATTTAGCGCGCAGTAAGCTAGATGAGGAATCGCTAGATAGATGGGAACAAGAATATGACTGCACAAAGCTACCGTCTTGGCCATTGCTATGTACATTTTTGGATAATCGAGGGGTCAACCTAGCAGGACGAGAAGTGAGGAAGTCAGTTAATAGTAAGTTCCAGAGTAAAGGCGACACCAAGAAAATTAGTTTAGTGGCGTCCGTACCAAACCCTTGCCCGGGACTTTGTCATATCTGTGCAGGACCTCATCGAGTAAAGGCTTGTCAGGAATTCAGATCCCTAACCCCGGTTCAAAGATATCAAGAGGTCAAAAGGCATGATTTGTGTTTGCTGTGTTTCAGCAAGCGCCATAAGACCAAACAGTGCAACGCAGCGCGATGTGTGGTGTGTCATAAGCCGCATCATGACCTATTACATAGAGGAGATTCAGAGGTAGGCAACGCAAGAGCTGATGGTGGAAACGATCTAAGATCCTCCAGTTCGTTGCATAGCGCTCTTTTGGCGAACCGTTCGACAAGCTTCTTAGCGACAGCAGCAGTGCTGGTTCGAGACCGAGACGGCAACTACCAGTCATGCAGATGCGTGCTCGATTCGGGTAGTCAACTGAATTTTGTGACAGCCAGTTTTGCCAACAAGCTAAAGCTGGACATCCAAAAGGTAAATCACTCGTTGACAGGGATAGGTAGTGCAGAAACTAAAGCTTCGGGCCAAGTAAGAGCCACATTTAAATCCCGAGTGACCAATTTTGTTGCAACTGATGAATTTAGCGTATTGTCAAAAATTGCTAAGTATAATCCAGGAATTGCAGCGGGTGGGATCCAAATCCCAGAAGAAATAAAGCTGGCCGACCCGTCCTATTACTCAGCAGAGGAAATTCACATGCTAATTGGAGTAAATCTATTCTTTAAGCTCATAGTAGCAGGACAAGTTAAAATGGGCACTAACTTACCGGCTCTGCAAAAATCCCTATTGGGATGGATAGTTGTGGGGGAATACACCCCATCGAACCAATCCTGTCTCATGTCAGTTGACCAATCTAATAAGGTAGATGAGTTAACTTCTCTTGTGCAGAAATTTTGGGAGTGCGAAGGAATCCCTAGGCCTACAAAGCGACTTAGCGCAGACGAGGAGTTCTGTGAGCAGCTGTTTATTGCAACGGTAGCAAAGAACCATGAAAATAGGCTCATAGTTTCGCTGCCCTTTAAGGAACCGAAGGCGCAGCTTGGAGATTCATATCAGATAGCTCACAAGCGTTTCCTAAATCTGGAAAGGAAGCTCAATCGCTCCCCAGAGCTGAAGGCTAGTTACACCGAATTTGTAGAAGAGTATCGCAGGTTGGATCATCTTGAAGAGGTTCCTCCGGAGGCAGTGCGTGACGTAAAGTACATTTGTCCGCATCACCCAGTCATTCGACCTGACAGCTTAACCACCAAGCTGCGAGTCGTATTTGACGCCTCTTGCAAGACCAGTAACGGGAAGTCTCTAAATGACATAACCCTCGTGGGTCCCTCCCTGCAACCAGATCTTTTCAACACGTTGACCAGGTTCCGATTTTATAGGTATGCCCTAACCGCCGATATCTCTAAGATGTACCGACAGATTCTAGTTCAACCAGAAGACCAGCTGTATCAATGCATTTTATGGCGGGCCACAACCCAAGAGCCTATAAAGGTATTGCGCCTAAAGACTGTCACATATGGCACTAACTCGGCACCTTACCTTGCAGTGCGCTGTCTACGCTACTTAGCGGAGCTTCACGGTGAGCAATACCCCATGGCTAGGGATGCAATAGAGCGAAACTTTTATATGGATGACATGCTGTGCGGAGCCGAATCTATAGCTGAATTAGTCAACCTAAAAAGGGAAGTAACCGAATTACTGAATTTGGGCCGGTTCGAACTGCACAAGTGGCGCTCTAACTGCGACACTTACCGAGATAAGACGTTAGATTCTGAGTTTCTTGCCCTAAAAACGGCCGACACCAAGGCTCTCGGCATTTTTTGGGCAGCAGCTGAGGACTCCTTTCGGTTTTCATACTCAGCAGACGGATCGACAATAATTACGAAGCGTAGGGTGCTGTCTGAGTTAGCTCAATTATTTGACCCGCTAGGATTTCTAAGTCCAGTCATAATTATAGGAAAAATCTTCGTGCAGGAGTTGTGGCGTTTAAATATCGATTGGGATCAGGAGCTACCACCAAACTTGGCCCTGCAGTGGGAGAAATATAGAAGAGAATTAAGTCAAGTAGATTGCTGCCAACTTCCTAGAGCCGTAATCCCAACCACAATCGATACAATATCCCTGGAACTTTGCGGGTTCTCCGACGCTTCCTCGTTGGCCTACGGAGCGGCGGTCTACGCTCGAACGACCGATCCGCTGGGAGTAGTTCAGGTCAGGTTAATAGCTGCCAAGTCCAAGGTAGCTCCAGTGAGCGCCACCTCAATACCTCGATTGGAACTGGAAGGTGCTCGGCTGTTAACAGAGTTAATGGAAAAGATAAGGAAGTGTTGTCCAAGGGCAGTATCTGAAATCAGCTACTTTACGGACTCTACTACGGTGCTGGGATGGATCTCCTCCCATTCTAGCCGATGGAAAACCTACGTAGCGAATAGAGTAGCAATTATTCAAGGGACTACCAAAAAGGAAGATTGGTATAAGGTAGAGTCCAAATCAAATCCGGCCGATATAGTGTCGCGCGGTTTGTTGACGAGCGAACTAAAGGGATTGTCTATGTGGTGGGAAGGGCCCCCTTTTCTAAGGCTGTCTCGGGATAAATGGCCATCGACGCGTTGGATTGCTAACGAAGAACTCCCAGAACAGCAGAGGTCGAAATCTGTCTTGGTAGCGAGCTCACTCTGTAATATAGACGACTTAGTTGGGGATAATAAGTTTGCAAAGGATTTCGTTAAGCTTACCCGGGTGTTCGGATACATATATAGGTGGCGCCGACGTCAGACTAAGGTCGAAATAATTAAGGATCGGCCTCTAACTGCTGATGAAGTGAAGGGTGGATTAACGTATATAGTTGCCAATTTGCAAAGGCTCCATTTTCAAGAAGAGCTATCCAACTTACAAAAACAGGAAGCTGTAAGATCAACAAAAATCCAAGGCCTCAATCCGTTTCTCCACAACGTTCAGGGCATAGAGCTTATTCGAGTAGGTGGTCGACTCTCGCAATCTGATGCCCCTTATGCCACAAAGCACCCGTTTTTATTGCCCAATAACCATATTGTAGTGCACTCTTTATTTGAACACTTTCATCGATCAAATATGCATGCCGGAGCGCAAACTGTATGTGCTTTTGTGCGACAAAGGTACTGGGTCGTCAACGCAAGAAAAATAGCTCGCAAAACAGTACGGAATTGCATTGCCTGTTTTCGACAACGGCCAATACTGGCACAGCAGCTGATGGGACCACTTCCCGGAAGCAGAGTGAGCAGCGGACTACATCCGTTCGAGCGCACAGGACTGGACTATGCCGGCCCTCTATGGATGCACTTTAATCAGAGAGGCCGAAGACCGAACAAAGGCCTGTCACCTGGAGCTGGTTTCGGACCTTAGCGCCAGTGCCTTCATAGCTGCGCTCAAGAGATTTTTCGCACGCCGCGGAATAAGTAAGCACCTGTTCTGCGACAATGCCACTAACTTTGTTGGGGCATCGCGGGAGTTAAAGGCTATCGAAGAGGAATTGATGATATGGGAAAAGGAAAAAAGAGACCGAATCGTCGATCATTGTAGTAGGCTCCATGTCGACTTCCACTTTATACCACCTCGCTCGCCCCATATTGGAGGGCTCTGGGAAAGCGCGGTCAAGGTCGCCAAGCAGCTACTTGTGAGGTGTTTCAATGGAGCGGCGCTCAACTACGAAGAACTGTCTACAGCGATCGCTCAGGCAGAAGCTTCACCCGCTTTCGTCAGATGCCAACGACTTTGAGGCACTCACCCCCGGCCATTTTTTAATTGGTCGGCCGTTAAATGGACTCGCCGAACCAAGTAACGAGGATTTGAAGCTTTCAGCGACCAATCGGTGGAAAAGGATCATGGCGGTTCATCACTCCTTCTGGAGGCGTTGGTCGTTGGAGTACCTCACGTTGCTACAAGAACGATCTAAGTGGAAGACAGCCTTCAATAACATCAAGCCCGGAATCCTTGTGCTCATCGCGGAGGACCACACTCGTCCGGGCCAGTGGGCTCTAGGCCGCATTGCAGAGATACACCCAGGACTGGATGGAATGGTTCGGGTGGTCACCATACGAACTTCTTCGGGATTCTTCAAGAGGAACGTTCACAAAATCTGCCCTCTGCCCTGCGAGCAGGAATAGTTGGAACAAGGTTCCAAGGCTGGGAGTATGTTGGCGCCGAAAGCTTGGATGGAAGAAGACTCGCAGTATTTAGTTTAGTTCACCTTTGAAAACATTGAAATGTAATTGTAACTTTGAGAAGTCATTCCAATTGTAATTGTTTATTATTGAATATTGTATCGCACAATGAAATATCGATGTATCGAATAGAATCGAGTAGATCGAATAGAATCGAGTAGAAGCGAATAGAATCGAGAGAATACCAATGAAAAAAGAAGAAGAATAAAGCATTATTGGAAAAACGACTGATCTGACTAGCGGCGACATTGCGCCTTTTTTATAGCCTGGGATTTGGGTCCAGGACTAGTTCAGGAAGTAGCGTATTCAATCGCTATGTGTTTTGGTTTTATCGATTTCCTCGTTTCGTTTGCCGCTAAATTTATGCTTAGTTATTCGGTTAAGTTAAGTATACGAATTCCCACATACCATCATTTTTTTTTTGTTATCTTATCAAGCATTTTATTAAATATTTATGTATTTATGAAACAGTTTTCGTTGTGTTTTATTTCGTTTATTTGTTGGCTTCTGAATTTTAAGATGTTTCTTATAAAAGGGTAAGAATAGTAATAAATGTGGGGAGTGATATTGTAAGTTCCGTTTGTTATTATCGCTAAAATTCATTTTTAAAAAAATATTTTTGGGTTTACATGTTATTTAATGTCAAATACATTTTATCTACATGGGGAAACCATTTTATACAAAGGATTCTCTAATTTACATGTAACTTTACATACTTTTTGGGTATGCAATGATTTAAAAAAAAAAAAGCAAAGAGCAGGATAAACAAAATGAAATAACAACTAAACTGTCTATAAAAACCCAAGTAAAATAGGTTAATTACAAAAAAAAAATTGATTTGTAGTTTGATTCAAGTAAACTTAGCATAGACACCAACCAATTCTACGAGTTAGCTAAGACATGCACCCCGGAGAAAGTGAAGTCACGAAATTCATAATTTCAATTGAATTTTTCGATTTGCCTTAAGTGCTGGGCGTTTTTTTTGAGTCCGCCCCTTTTGGCCAGCTTTCTAGGCTGCCCACTCTTCCGCCTTCCTAAAGCCAAATGTCAAAAATTGCCAGTATAATCAAAAAAAATTCCCCTCCGCGAAAGCCCCTTTGAAAAGTATAAACTCTGCATTTATGATATGCTGATGGTTTCCGTATTCCCCCCGTCCTGCTTTTTTTCGGACCGTGGGCGTGGCTTGATAGTCAGGCTTCCGTGTTGCGATCAAAGAAAACATACAGTTTCGCTTTCGAGCGTTCAAGTGTGCCAAGGTTACCGGAATTTGTGTTGACCACACGGCACACAGAGCATTCGGCACGTTTTATTTCGTAGGTGTCAGTTGAAAGTTTGGGCAATGGCCTGTCGACAATTATCGGCTGCCAGCGAAAAGCCGTACGGACAATTGCGAATTTCGCATGCTACTTCCAGAGAAGCTATGATAATATTGCAAAAATAATAGTAATAATAATACCAAAGACCAACAAACCGACAAACCGACAAACGGCAATGAAACGGAGGAGTCTATAAACCACCCAAGGCGATGCCCAGACTTCTTATATAAGGCCCTTTTAGGGGGTCTGCTTGCTATACGGTATACAGAAATAACTAATAAATAAATGCAAACAAAGCTCGGGCAAATATTTGATTTGATTTTAACGAAACGACAAGTCATAGCGACCGCATACGAATGGAAAGTGTTATGCCAAACTGTTTTTGGTGGTGTGCCGGGATGATGACACGCTATAAAATTCAAAGATCGGGGGACGCGGTGTGAATATATCTGAATATCTGTGTCTGTGGTCAGTGAAACGATGCGTCGGTCCGGCAGAAATTGGGTCATTAAACCGCCGAGAGTTCGATCGATGATTCGATGAGACCCCTTGAAAATGAGCCGGCCAGATGAGGTAAGATAGGAGGAAATGCACATAATGTGGGGGCGGGGATTACAGATGGATGGAAAAAAAGTCTCTATATGAGTTGTATACATTTTAATACACTTTAAACTAATAAATAATATTCACGAAAATAGATATGCGAAAATTATTCATTATAATCATTCATAAAGAATAGTCCCCATTCGCAATTGATTGATAAATGAGGATAAATTACTTGAAGATCATTAGAAGGATCGGAAATATAACGGAAAAAAATTATAGCTTCTTTTTTTGACATATTACTTTTAATTCTTGGGAATATAATTTATTTAATAATTCTGAATTTCGAAAATAAATAAAAGCGGATGACTATACCAAAATAAAAGGGAAATTAGTAGGAAAAAAAAAGTATAGCTTCATTGATTTTTATTGTATTTTCTTCTACTTTGGGATATAACCCTTTTTTTAGTATTTCAGAATTTTGAATTAAATTTAACATAAATAGGACGACTATATTATATAGCTGCCTTAGGAAGGATCGACAAATTAAAGTCAAAATAAGAAGTGAGTGACTGAGTATTAACCCAAAAAAAAATCAAATAAAGTGAATCATTTGATTACCACTCATTGGTAATCATGTCGAGTATCTCATCAGTGCGTGTATGCATTGAATCGAAATTAATCATAATACATGTCAGGAGAAATTTGCATTCGCTTGAATACCTTTTCTCCCCCTCCTTACTACCCCCAACATCTTAGTTTCTATTATCTCTTCTCCCACATCGTCGTAATCGTCATCCACTTAAGCTCCATAGTTCAAACAGAGATACGTGATGTCGAACACACGCGACAAATCGCACAAGAAAACGAGAGAAGAAAACGAACCCAAGACTGGTTGGGATTTTTCTTTTTTTTTGTTGATTTTTTTTCAGCGAGAAGAGGCTTTGGGGAGTTGCAGGAGGGATTGAGTAATCTCTGTTTAATTTCGGTCAATTATGCCGTGCCTCAGTTTGCCGTCCAAGTTGCAATTGCAACGAAGTCAAGCCGAAACCAAAAAGCAAACCAAAACCGAAAAATAAAAAACCATACCGATCCGAACCCGAAATCGTTCAAGGCATATAATTTCAATTGCAAACTGGAAAGAGAAGAAGAAAAAAGGGAGGGGTGGCTGAAGGAGGGGGAGTGCGGAGGAGCATTGTCAAAAAAATATATCAGACCCGCCGCTTATGTCATAGATGGGGCAGGCAAGGTGTTAGGTGCCGCGCCTCACGTAGGCAATCAAAATCCAAATCAAAGCCACACAATATCCGCCAATAGCAGCCAGCTAACGAGCTTTAATCCCGACTTAAAGCCACTTGTTGCCCTTTTAATTCGAGCTCCCATTTAGCAGGGAGCCTTCCTTTCGCCAGATGTTGCACTTAGGCTGCACACCCCCTCTTCGAATCCGAAGAAAGAAAAAAAAATAAAAAACAGATCAAATTGACTTTAAGGAGTTTTTAAGCTGGGCGAAAGTTGCAATACCCTTGATAAGGGTATGGGTTTTATTTGATCACAGCACAATAAAAACAAGGCATTATAACTATGAAAGTTGAAACAAATTCAAGATTGGTGGGAAAAATTAAGAAAAAAATGTAGAGCCTAGAAAATTGATATTCTAGCACCAAAAACCATTTACAACACAAATTAATTTTCAATCAATGCTAAATAAAATAAAATAAAAATAAAAATAAAAAAAAATAAAAATAAAAAAAAATAAAAATAAAAATAAAAAAAATAAAAAAATGTTCCATAACTTTCTTATAATTATACCCGTTACTCGTAGAGTAAAAGGGTATATTGTATTCGTGCAAAAGTATGTAACAGGGAGAAGGAAGCTTTTCCGACCCTATAAAGTATATATATTCTTGATCAGGATCACTAGCCGAGTCGAACTAGCCATGTCCGTCTGTCCGTCTGTCCGTCTGTCCGTCCGTATGAACGCTGAGATCTCGGAAACTATAAAAGCTAGAGGATTGGCATTTTGCATGCATATTCTTGGAGTTCCTACGCAGCGCAAGTTTATTTCAAAATGGTGCCACGCCCCCTCTAACGCCCTCAATCGCCCTACACCATTTTTTGAAAGGTGTCTGGCGCCCACACCATTAAAGATTTTGGAAAACTAAAAATGCAGTTTTATTGTGACTCTCAATACCTATCGAAATATAGAAGAAATTTTTCAAATCGGACCATTCGTTTAAAAATTATGCCCGATCAAAGATTTTATATATCTATCTCCCTCGCACTCCCTTAGCTGAGTAACGGGTATCTGATAGTCGGGGCACCCGACTATACCGTTCTCTCTTGTTTTAAATTAAATGTTCTTTTTGAACCTAATTTTGCAAGGGCATCCACAGTTTGGACTGCAAAATGTAACCTTTCTTTTCTATGAGTTGCATTTTTTTTTTGAGGGCGTTGTTACTTAAAATCGCCACATTCCCTTTTCGGCAAGCTTATCGCAACGGATCCACCTCCTGGCGCCCAAGGCCCCTCTTTATATATGCATAATATGTAGATCCCTCTTCCCAGAGCACTAATTGCACTTTAACACCCAACACACAAAAACGGCGAGCCGAGAAACGAAGCGAAATGGGAAAGAGACAGCAGTGAAATATTTCAACAGCTTACCTAAATCATGTTGTTGCTCTTTACCGTAGCTGTGCTGTTTTGGTTTTTGTTTTTTTTTTCTTAGCTTTTTTGGCTCATGATTACATAAATTATACCCGTTGACAAAACACAGCCAGCCAGGTTGTGCCAGCCAATTGCCAAAGAGATTTCTCGCGGGCAAAGCAAAAACTAAAAAAAAAAAACAGACAGTAGAAAAAAACAAACACACAGATTTTTCTCAACCATGTTTATGGGTTAATAACTTCATTTGACCATTTTTCGCCTTTGGCTTGGCACTTTTCTGCTGAGTTTGGCAATCGAGGAATGCGGTTATTTAGGTGGAAAGAGAACTTTCAGCTTTGCAAGATCTTACAAGGAATTTGGGAGTCCTTCATAAAGAGCGGAAGTCTTAACCACATTTCTTTAGATCATTTGAACTGGTAATATACTTAATACAATGGAAATCCTTATTAATAATATAATTATTAATAATATAATTATTAATAATATAATTATTAATAATATAATTATTAATAATATAATTATTAATAATATAATTATTAATAATATAATTATTAATAATATAATTATTAATAATATAATTATTAATAATATAATTATTAATAATATAATAATTAAAAAATATTTTATTTAATAATTCTTTTATTTTTTTTTTTTAATTATTATTTTATTTTATTTAATAATTTTTTTTTTTATTTTTAATTATTATTTTATTTTATTTAATAATTATTTTATTTAGTAATAATTTATTAGATAATAATTTTTTAGATAATAATTTTTTAGATAATAATTTTTTACACAAAAATATTTAAGTGTGTAAGTTTGGAAAGTTAATTTCAAAAATCTCTAATCAAATATATATCGATCAATCGAATTATTAAAAATTTTTTATTATTTTATTTGAAAAGTTTTTAAACTAATTTTATAAACCCTTTAACATCCAACTTTATTTCTTAAGATTTTTTCTGTAATATCTCGGTTATTTCTTTAAAATCAGACCTCAAAAATGGTTAACCCATTTTTAGGGTCTTTTAGACCCAATTGCCAGCCGCCCACATCTCTTCCTCTTTCTCCCTGCGATTTGACCTTCTGCCTTTGTTGGCCCAATGACCGCATCGCATCTTCGTTTTAAGCTCCAGCTGACGTACCGTTATCAGAGCTTCGAACTTGTTGGCCAGCCAACGTGTTCGATGTGCCAATAATATGCAACTCGCGTCTGCGGCTTTTCGGAATTTCGCGGCAAAGGCAAACGGATCGTTCAGTTGACTTCGTGCAACGCAGCCGCGCAGACGCAGTCAGCGGTTTAGATATTCGACATATATATACCTAAAGATATATCTCTTTTTTTTTCAAAAACACATCCAAAGGATCCCGTGACGTCGGTTTTGTGATCGATGTGCCAAAAGTGCCAGGCTACGTGGGCTAAGAATTACAAGTAAGCCACATAAAAAAGTGAAGTGAATCAAAAGGTTAAAATTTTGAAAAAACAGAAAAAAAAAAACACCTATTGCCGGTTACAAAAAAAGAAAAAGAAAAAAAAAATGAGTAAAAATGAAATGCACTCAAGTGCATAGATTTTTTTCATCATTTGCACAATCCACCCACGAAATGTACAAACCAAAACTATGAAATACAGTCGAGATAACGAATAAAAAAAGAGTACAAAGAGCATTAACAATAAAGAAAGAGGGGCTTTGATAAGTAGGCTATATGTTGCAGGCACAGCAGCAACACTAACGGTTGTTCGGGGGATTGTCATTGTGTTGCTGCTGTAACTCTTTATTTTTTCTTTTATTTTCTTCTCTTTTTTTCATTTTTTTTTTTTTGCAACGCCAAAGACAATAGAAAGATTTGTCTTTGCGGCATTAACTGGCAGCAGCAACATCTGCAACAGCAACAACAATTGTTTCTCTATGAACATTATGCTCTCGTGTAGACATAAAAGAAATTTGCATTTACATTAAAAAAAAAATGAAAAAAAAATAAATGAGGCGTAGGGAGACGCCGGCCACGCCCCATTTCGCATAACTTCAGCGCACAGCAGCAGCAGCAACAACAATGCACAGCAGCAACAGCAGCAACATCTTCGATAACAGCAGCAACACTAATGGCTTTTTGCCAGTGGGCATTAGTTTAAAGGAGGTTTTTCAATCGCAACTGTTTACTTGATTAAAAACACTCATTAAAACTCATTGCTAGCTATTTGGAAAAGCAAAAAGGATATTATTTTGCCAGGCTGCAAGCTAATAATAATTAAATAAACATTTATTTACCAAATTTACCATTTTTTTTAATTATTAAATTAATTTTCATTACATAAATATAAAAAACAATTATTTTTTTAGTTACTTAAATGTTAGTTTCTTTTAGGCAATCTACCAAAAGTCGTAAATAAACCTATTTTATTCGATTTGTTTGGCTTAATCGCCAGTGCAGAGTTTTAATTAACATTTGGCACGCATACAAATACACTGAAATAAATTTAAATAAAGTTTCAGATTCATATTGTATTTATTCAATTTCCTATATAATATTTGGGAACATTTAAATTTTATTCAGCGTTTCATAGAGAAATTAAGCATGAAATATTTAAATACAAATACACTGAAATAAATTCGGATAATTTTCCTTGTATAATGTTTTTAGATTAATATTGTATTTACCTAATTTCCAATATATTATTTAGAAACATTTTAATTTTATTCAGCGTTTCCTAGAAAATTCAAGCATAATATGGAATATTATGAAATATTTCTCTCTGTGCATCTGCAGTTGCTGCAAGCATTTCCCTGGGTGTTGTTGCAGCTAAATGAAATTTGCCGCTAGGTGATTAAAACATTTTACTTAGCCATGAGGATTATAATTAATTAATTGCACCATTTGAATACAGTTAAAATGGTAATGGGATGGGGGATGTTGTTTTTGTTGTTGGCCCAAAATCAAGTCATTGACACAATGCCGTGTCTTTAGCCAAAGTTTGAAGAATCCCAGCCGGCAAATGACTTTGCCACCTGCTGCTGGCCAAGGTGACTGACACCAAATGACACCGACTGACATTGTAATCATGAACCCAACGACTTTATAGCGATGTCGAGTGGCCAAACAGCCAAACAACCGACTCGCTGAGTGAGTTACTGAGTGACTGACTGATGTCTGCGTTTGTTTACACCAAATTAGCGCACAAAATCGGCAAGCAAATCACTTTAATTGTCTCAATCATCTCATGATAAAGTGCTTGGATGCGTGGGTGTCAAAAGTAGTAAGGCAAATAAATACCTGAAGCTGGTCAAGTGATCAGTGATCATGGCCTTTAGCTGGACAGGAAGTCTAATTGGCTTACATCAAAGCCATTATTTTCAAAACAATCTGTAGACAGCTGTGTGCGAAATATTAGCAAATTTTGTATTTTTTAATTTTTTTTATAAACAATCTTTGTTTTCTTATTTAAAATAATAAAAATATTTGCAAAAATAATTTGTGTAAAAGTAAAAACACACTTTTATAATTTTTAATATTAAAAAGAATTGAAAAAAGTTTTGTTTTTCTTGGAATAAAAAATATATAATAAATTATTCCATAATAATAATAACTCGTAAATGGTATGCAAATATTTTAAATATTATTCTTGAATATTTTCCAGACCTGTAATATTTATTAAATATTTTTTTCTATTATTTTGAAAACAGCTGTTGATGTACATTTTTGGCTCGGGCCTAAAAACAACGCTCTTTTTTTCTGTACAGTAATGACGCATGTCAATAGCAGCAGGAGGATGAAATGGGGGGGGTTGTGGGGGGTGGATGATAACTCCGGGCCAGGCCAACAGGTTTACCTGGTCCCGGAGCCGCAAAGTAAACTTGTTTGCTGTCGCTGCTGACCCAATTTCGTGCAACTTTTTTTTCGACATTTTTACAACAATTTTTGTTACTGCTGCTGCCCCGCGGAGGTTTTTCGCACAAAACAAATCACAAACAACAAAGCAGAAAAACAGAAAGAAAAAAAAACAAAACAAACCCTAAGAAAAGCTGAAAAACACTGTCGAAGAAATGGACCCGCAGCTTCCACTTTTTGTAGATTGAAGCTGAGATACCGAATCGGAATCCGTATCTGCATTTGCGCCAGGAAAGGTTCAGTTTGATAGCCACCTGCTTTTTTGGTTGGCCCAGTCTCAGTCTCAGTCTCACTTGACTGGCCTTTCACTTGGCCACCGAAAGAGCTGCTTTTGCGGTTGGCAATTGAAGTGATAAGAAATCGACATTGAAACTGATTATGTCAGAGTGGTCGGCTTTCGAGGAAAAATACCACAGAGAGAGTGGAGAATCTTAGTTATATATCAAACCCAAAAGAACACACAGCCATAGTAAAAACCAGCTATAAATGTTATAAAAAAAACTGCCCTACGAATTTAGTGCCAACCTTTTGTAATAAAAAGCGGTTAACTGGCATTTTCTAAACACATTTAACAAGCCACAAAAAAATACTGTCAACTGTCAGAAGTTCTTAATTTTAAGAAAAATGGTTGAAAAGAAGTCACAGTTCTTATTTTCTTGTTTATGATTATTTATTTATTTGTATTACTCATCAGAAAATAATTAAAAAGTTACTTTGATTAAAGAAATCATTTATTTATTAAATTAAAATATTTTTTATGATTTATTTTTAATTTTTATTATTTATCAGAAAAGAATTAAAAAGTTTATTTTGACTAAAGAAATCATTTATTTAAAAAATATCATAAATTAATATTTAAATATTTTTTATTTATTTTTATTATTTATCAGAAAAGAATTAAAAAGTTTATTTTGATTAAATAAATAATTAATTTATTGAAGTTAATTAATTAATATTTAATTAACTCGTTTTGAATAGAGCTTTTCATAGGCCGAATTTAGCCTAATTTGTACTTTAAACAAGTTAATGAAGTTGTAAAGCGAAGCAAATCGATTTGTTTCTATTAATACGAAGGTATATCGTTAATCACTCGAATGAAATGGCCAGCACTTCCCTGTCTTTCGCCACCACCTGTCACTTTTATTTTATTTTTTTTTCTCCAGCCCCCCGGGCTTCCCTTCACCTGCCTGTCTGTCTGTCCCTGTATATCTCACACTCATTATACCGGGCATGTAAATTGTAAGTTTCTTACCCACCACTCCTAAGAAAAATATAAAAAAAAGACACCCCCAATGAAACCCCTTTCCTATTTGTAAACTGGATAGACAGGCGCTAAATGCCGTTGGATATTTCAACACCCGCTCGATAACAACTCAACAACAACTATGGATAGCATAGCAACAGCACACATACCATGTGTCAACAGCTCCCTCGGCCAAATATAGCTAGCTATTGAGAGCTATTGAGTCTCGATCTGGGCTTGAACCCCCAGCTCAGCTCAGCTGAGATCCAAGAAATGCTCGCAATACAATCGAAATGAAACGAAACCCATTTCGTATATCTTTGCCCAATCGAGCACGCCAATTACGAATTGCCCAAAAATCCGAAAAATACAAAAGTGAACAAAAAAAAAACCATAGGTCCGAAAAAGTTACGTCAGTGGATCGTATGCGAGTATTGTTGTAATCCAGCCGAAAAAACGGCCGACGAATTTGAAAGACAAACAAATGAAAGATGGTTGCATTTACGTGGCTTACATTATAAACCGAAAACGAAAAGCCGCTAACAATCCCCCTTTGTCGCTATTGGCCGCAATAACGTCAAGGTCGTCGTCGTCGTCGTCGCAGTGTTAACATCCCAAATTGGTCAGGAAATATCAACGATTCGATGGGGGAGGGGGGATTAGTGCAATACAAACCACTGTTGAAACCTTTGTTGCATTCAACAAGGCAGTTAAGCAAATCAGTTCGAAATTTGTTAGTATTTCTTTTGGGTTTTTCAACAGCAAGAACATGCAAGAAGTTGGGCAAACGATAATAGCACTTTTTGCTTGGTTAGGCATATGCAATTTTGGACTGATTTTGGTATATTATGTGTTTTGCAATCTGAAAGGGCCTTCAAAGTATATTAGAACAATAATAATTTTAAAGGAATTTTACTTTTGTGCAAAAAAAAAAAACACGATTATGATTTTTGCTTTTTTTTTTTAAAGGGGTAAGGTCACAATTTTTTACAACAAATTTAATAAACCTAAAATTTACATATTTGAATGCCAATCGATTGTGAATTTAATTACAAGCTCAAAAAGGTATGACACTTCATATTCTGACCGTTTTTCTCATGTTACGCCAAAAATACTGATATTTTTGTGCAAAAAAAAACACGATTAGGATTTTTAATGAAAACTATAGATTTTATCCGAGTGGTTTTCTTCGTAGGTTGGCCAAAAAAGGTCGCAAAGTAGAAAGAATAACTGATTTGAACAACTGAGGTCCCTAGCGAACGTTCCTTATCACTTTCTGACTGATTCTCAAAAAAAAAATGATTGGCCAATTTTTCCGTTTTTTATAAGCGGTATTTTTTGATTTTGAATTATATTGATAAAGATGCTAGTTAATATTCCAAAGCTATATACCATTTCTAACACACTTTTCTTGTATTTCAGTTGGCACAACGACGAGCACCAGAAAAGCACACAAAATACACCCTACAAGGATAGAAGGGGTTCAATCCAAGTAACCAACAACATTTTTTCAACAAGAAGAAGCTAGGAAGCAGATAAAAGAAGCACAAATCTAAAAGCAATAAATACCTGGCAACAAATTAACCAAAGGATTATCAAAAGCTGTGCTGTGAAGAAGCAAGAGCATAGGATTTTCCGAAACCCCAGAAAGCAAATAGCATTAAAGCCAAGCAGCTTAGTGAAAATCGGGCAACAACCGAGCCCCGCCATGCACAAAAGAAAGAAACGCTAGATCTTAGAGAGTGTGAAGAAGAAAGAGTGTGCAAGATAAACCCGAAGTAACGAGAGATAATACAAAACCACAAAATCGGGGGATAATCTAGAATCTGTAAACTGGAACCCAAGTAGAAGCCCCGAACCGAAACCCAAGATGGTGCTCAATCTGCTGTTCATAACCACTGTGATCAAGTCCACATTCGGTGTGGTGACCACGGGCCTCTGGCTCATTCCCCTGATGCTCGCGGCCATCACCTACTATCGCTACGATGCCGTGGATCCCGAGTCGAGGCCTTTCGACCAACTGAACCTCTTTCCCGAGTACGATTTCATAGTGGTGGGCAGCGGATCGGCTGGAGCCGTGGTCGCCAATCGGCTGAGCGAGGTGAGGAAATGGAAAGTGCTGCTGATAGAGGCCGGTCCCGATGAAAACGAGATCTCGGATGTGCCATCGCTGGCCGCGTATCTGCAGCTGAGCAAACTGGATTGGGCCTACAAGACGGAGCCCTCGACGAAGGCCTGTCTGGGCATGCAGAATAATCGCTGCAATTGGCCGAGGGGTCGTGTGATCGGCGGCAGTTCGGTGCTCAACTACATGCTCTATGTGCGGGGAAATCGCAACGACTACGATCACTGGGCCTCGTTGGGCAATCCTGGCTGGGACTACGATCATGTTTTGAGGTACTTCAAGAAATCCGAGGATAATCGCAATCCCTATCTGGCGAACAACAAGTATCACGGTCGCGGAGGACTGCTAACGGTTCAGGAATCGCCGTGGCACTCGCCTTTGGTCGCCGCCTTCGTGGAGGCCGGCACTCAGATGGGCTATGAAAATCGTGACATTAATGGCGCCCAACAGGCGGGCTTCATGATCGCCCAGGGGACCATAAGACGCGGCTCGCGTTGCTCCACGGCGAAGGCCTTCCTGCGACCGATACGAACGCGCAAGAACTTCCATCTCTCGATGAACTCCCATGTGACCCGCATCATCATCGAACCCGGAACGATGCGGGCCCAGGCCGTGGAGTTTGTGAAGCACGGCAAGGTCTATAGGATAGCGGCCAGAAGAGAGGTGATCCTCTCTGCGGGTGCCATCAATACGCCGCAACTGATGATGCTATCGGGTCTGGGACCTCGAAAACATCTCGAAAAGCACGGCATTCGAGTGTTGCAGGATCTGCCGGTGGGCGAGAATATGCAGGATCATGTGGGAATGGGTGGATTGACCTTTCTGGTGGATAAACCCGTGGCCATTGTCCAGGATCGCTTCAATCCCACGGCCGTGACCTTTCAGTATGTGCTGCGCGAACGCGGTCCCATGACCACTTTGGGCGGCGTCGAGGGACTGGCCTTTGTGCACACACCCTACTCGAATCGCAGCCTCGACTGGCCGGACATTCAGTTTCACATGGCACCGGCATCGATTAATTCGGATAATGGAGCGCGAGTGAAGAAGGTGCTGGGCCTGAAGGAGTCGGTGTACCAAGAGGTATATCATCCGATTGCAAACAAGGATAGTTGGACGATAATGCCGCTGCTTTTGAGACCTCGTTCGAGGGGTTCCGTCAAGCTGCGTTCGGCGAATCCCTTTCACTATCCCATCATCAATGCCAACTACTTTGACGATCCGCTGGATGCGAAAACCCTGGTGGAGGGCGCCAAGATAGCGTTGCGAGTGGCCGAGGCGCAGGTTTTCAAGCAATTCGGCTCGAGATTGTGGCGGAAACCGTTGCCGAATTGCAAACACCACAAGTTCCTGTCCGATGCGTATTTGGAGTGCCACCTGAGGACCATTTCGATGACCATCTATCATCCGTGCGGCACTGCGAAAATGGGACCCGCCTGGGATGCCGAGGCGGTGGTGGATCCTCGCTTAAGAGTTTACGGCGTCCGTGGGCTGAGGGTGATCGATGCCAGCATTATGCCGACGATTAGTAGCGGCAACACCAATGCGCCGGTGATAATGATAGCGGAAAAGGGCGCCGATCTCATCAAGGAGGATTGGCTAACGAATCCCGAGTACAAGGTGAAGCGGCAGGCCCAGAGGCCAAGAGATGCCGAGCCAGCTGGGAGCAGCATTCAAGGCAACATTGTCGCCCTGCCCGCCAGCAATATCAGCAGTCAAGGTGACAGTTTCATCGGTGACAACATCGGTGACATCAGCAATAGCAACAGCAGTCACATAAACATCGGTGACTTTGGCAACAGCAGCAGCAACTCAAGCGACAGCAGCAACTTTACACTCAACTATGCGGATAGTTAGGCTAGTTAGCTCCACCAGATGGGATATACATCCAGATTTTGTGCTCAGGGCTTCGTTAGCTTTAGACACTCAAAAAAAAAAAAAAGGAAAGAAGAAGTGTTCACAACGAGAATCAACACAAAATGTTTGCCATTGCTTGAGTGACTTGATGAAAAGCCAGAATGTGATTGAAAAAACACTCTAAAGCTTGGGAATTCACAGAAAATTCTGAAACTGATACCACAAAGCTATCTATTATTCAACCATGAGTTTATCTTAATCATGGTAAATCTGAAATTCAACTTTTAATTAGCCAGTCATTTTGTAATGCCCCTAAAAACGTTTACAAAATTCTACTTTTCAACCAGAAGTTGTAAATTGCTGCTTCTACTTTATGACACCACATAAAAGGTTTTATACCTGAGACTACGAAGAACTTTAGCTTCGTATTTCAAGCTGTTGTTGGTTCAAGTTTGTCTGTTATTAAGACAATGATTAAACCAAAAAGTGTTCTTCCTGAAAAAGTCCACACAATTATTGCGGAAGAGGCAAATGATTGTGCTCAACCTCGAGATATCGAAACTCCCCACTCAATCTCATCGCATGACGTCCTCAAAAACTCTACACAACGATCCATTGCAAGACGGAATCCAGAAATCGAGTCATAGATTAAATGCTTCAACTATCCTGTATTTCTAGATATTTTACTTAGATATTTTAATTGTTGTCCTCCTTTTTTTTTGTGTATATGTATTATTTATGCTAAGCTAAAGTTAGATAATTTAATGTTGTTTGACTATTTTTAGGAAACCACAAACCCATAAACGCATTATTTAAATGACATTTATTTAATAAATCAAATTTGCATAAACATTAAAGCCGTAATGGTTGTTATTTTCTGACAGCCGAAAAGCAGGCAACTGAAATGAGGTAAGCAAATTGGTTTGGGGCCAAGTGAAAAGCAAAGAGAAATGACTCATCGCGTGGTTGGGTGGATTTTGTAGCCTTTCGTCCCTACTTTAATAAAGGGATAATGAGAAAATTCTCTATAAAAGGTGCAAGCAACGGGAAATATTTATATATAATTTTTATATATTTTGTATATATTTTGTATATATTTTGTATATATTTTGTATATATTTTGTATATATTTTGTATATATTTTGTATATATTTTGTATATATTTTGTATATATTTTGTATATATTTTTCATATATTGTGAATATATTTTTGTATTTTTTTAAATTTATTTTGCATATATTATAATATATTTTTTATACATTTTTATGTAGTTTTTATATTTTGTGAATATCTATTTTTTTATTTTTTAAATATTTTTCATATATTTATAATATATTTGTTATATATTTTTTTTATTTCAATATAATTTGTAGTATACATCTTTGTTATCATAAAGATATAGTATAACCCCTAATCTACAGTATTTAATTACATCATAGGCAGTATTTGATTGATTACATCACGCAACAGAGTGAGTGACAACTGAATGAACCCACCCTAAAGTGAAAATATTCACGAAATATACCCCATTAAAGGCCCTGCCCATTTAACTTTATGGTGGCATTTGAGGATTTATATACCATAGCCTAACATCTGGGCGCGGTAGTAAAAAGACACAACAGCACGCAACAATCTTGTGTAGAAAATATG
Source organism: Drosophila pseudotakahashii (assembly GCA_035046095.1). NCBI lineage: Eukaryota > Metazoa > Arthropoda > Insecta > Diptera > Drosophilidae > Drosophila > Drosophila pseudotakahashii. The sequence goes on along the minus strand of JAWNOE010000105.1, from coordinate 8,066,775 downwards.
TATGTATATATTTAATTACCAGTAGACAGCCAGGTTTTTTTTTAACTTGTCGCAGCAACGCCCATCGAAATGGTCAAAATACAGCAAAATATAATGGTATTAACTAGCCTACCAATCGAAGTGTTATAAATCATCTTTCTGACAGCCCCAAAACCACAACCTTGGTCAACAATTTTCATGTGAGTATATCGGAAGCCGGAAATGGCCAACGGAACTTGGTCTAATCAACTCGAGTTATAATCACTTTGGATCTCTTGTTTTTCCGGACATGAATCGAAGATGTGCTAAGTGATCGGTCCCTGTTCCACTTTGTCCACGAAACGTTCTAATTGGCCGGCCAAAAAAAAAAAGGTTCTTATAATTTCAACTGAGGCTAAGCTTAAAAACCAGATTTTATGGCTTATTAATGGAAAAAATCCAAGACGCAGCGCACATTTACAGCAAAACCTGGTCAACAAATCACACATTTTAATGGACGAGCGGTTCGGGCAAGTTCAAGGTTTAATTTCGTTAAAGGTAGCTTTTTCTTTTTGAGTTTTTTTTTTTTGGAAGCCATTCATGACTAGTAGATTGAAATGTATTCTTTCGAAAATTTCAACTTTTTGACATTCAAAGTAGCTTAACTTTTATATTATGTTACGTATACGCACTGTGAGTATTAAATTTAGAAGAATTTGGAAGTAATTTATATTTATCTAGTGTATACAATAAATTTATTGTGTATAATTTAGCTATTAAACTATATTTATTAAAAATTTTAGAAAGACTTGAAATCTCGATGTTTTAAATGAAAAAAAAAAAAAAAATCGAAAAAAAAAATCGAAAATTATCGAAATTTCGATTTTTGTTCAAAAAGACCTTTCCTTCAGTATAAGACGGTATCCACTAGTCGTATAAAGCGCGATGGCCAAAAAATAAAAATTATAAAGAGCAAAGTAAACGAATTGGAGACCCAATGTCTACGTGACCGATTGCAATTTCGCCACGAGATCAGTTGGCCAGATTTGCCCTAGACATGTGTGTCGTGTCCACACGCATATGTTTCTCGGCCAAAAACGCAATAAACCCAAGTGTATGCAAAATTGGCCAGAGAGTCTGCAAAAATCGAATGGGCCAACTGGGTCAATGGCCAGCGGAAGTATCTGCGTATCATCTGCAGGCTAAGAAAAGAAGATGACTTCCGGATCGATGTGTTACCGTTCCAGTTAGAGGTCAGTCAACTTGTTGTGTTGTCCGTTAGACAAGCGATCGTGTCCGAGCAGTTGACCCAGACCCAATGAACTTGATCTCTGGCTCGTTGTTCGGTATTCGGTATTCAGTAATCGGTATTCACTTATTTGCATACAAACTATCCAAGCAGCCACTCACCTGTAAATGAAAAAGAAGAAGAGAAAAAAAAAATATTAATTACGATCCATAAATCATGAAAAACTAAGAATAACCCATTGTAAGGGATTACAGCATAAATATTCATGGCAACATGTCAGCATTCTTATTTTTTTCCATCTAGCTAGCGGAAGTGTCATGATTCTGTTTCTATTATTATTATTTCACGGCCCTGGTTCGTGATTAGTGACCCATATACACGATGTGAAGTGCCCCTGCGGACCTGAACAGCCAGTTTATTTAGTTGTTACAAAGGTGCCAATCAAGTTTCAATTCGATACAACCAAAAAAAAAAATTCTTAGTCACTTTGGCGACCTTGGGGAACGGAAATGTTGGCCAGGAAATTGGGCTAGGCATTGGGTTTTATGATTCAGTGGTAAGTTTATATGATTGTTATTAAGAACTAGTCTCTGTGATTAGCATAATGTTAAGTGGAAGCGGATGAAGGGAATTTAACGGATTTTAATACAAAGAATTAAAGTTTTGTATTTCCTAAATTCTTTCATTTTCAATATATATTTTCTTTAATTTATTTATAGCTTGTCGGCTTGGTAATCTTGATCCATGAACCGCTGTTCCATCATCATTACCATCATTGCGCTGATATTTCCGATCAACTTCCTGACTTCAACAAGTATTTCTTTTTTGGAACTACTCAATTGGCCATTGATCACAGCCATCGCACCGAATAGTGGTCTTCAAATCAAATAATTGCACACTTTAATGAGCTTTAGTGCTTGGCAAACAATAATGTTATCTAGCCAAACTTTGACTGTGCTCGGATATTTGGATTGTATCTGTATCTGTATCCATAGGTGCGTTGGCGTATAGCAATTATGCGCATTATGATCGTATCGAAATGTTATTCAACTTCTGTTCTGCTTTGTCATGTCAATCATCGGCAAATGAATCGATTTGTTGCGGCTTTAAAGTCCACTTTGTGGCGGGGGAAGTCTCAACAAATTGATTCATTCGCTCGGCTTGACTTCCTACAATTCAAAAATGCGTCGGTTTTTTTTTCTTTGTAAAGCAATCGTAGAAATCGCAAAAAAAAAAGTGTAATAATATTTGAAGTGAATAAACGATTGGGAAATCTTAAGCCATCGATGATGACTCAAAACGAGTTTAGGGAACTATTTGGAATAAAACCCTATCAAGAAGAGCTTAAAAATTAACGATATTTTCGATATTTTTCCACTATTTTTCAATAACATCGATAAAATAACGAAAATTATCGAAAATTATCGAAATATCGATTTTTCCCATCTCTACTATTAAAAACTTTCCTTTTATAAACCACAGTTCATACTCCTTATACAAATCGCCTTTAATCATTGAAAGAAGATGGTTTTAGAAAACAAAAGATTTTACAAAGTGGTGGAACTTTCAATGCTTTGCGACTTAGCCGGAATCTTTGAAAGTTTTTCCATTAGATGGACACCCTTTGGCTGGGAGCCCGGACTTTGCCAGCAGTTCTTGTACCAGGCGGCCTGCTGGCGACTCAATCCAAAGCCGGCAGCGATTCCCATCGAACATTGATGCAGGCCGCGGCCCAGAAGGCGGAGGAATCGACCAAATCGATGGGATGGCATCGGTTCCGGGAGGACGAAGGAGTTCAAGGGGATTCGGGGTCGCCTTCGAGCCCTCAATTGCATGATGGCGGCCTCATCCATTCCCTCATCGCCGGCATCATCGGTATCCGCACCCGCATCGTAGCCATTATCCGAGGAACTGCAACTTTGAAACTGCACACTGGCACCCAGAGTTTCAATGGAATCCCTGTTGTTATTGGTTTTGTTCAAACTCTTCTTTGGATATTTTCCCGAACCACTCGGCTCGCTGTCGGAACTCTTGGAACTCGAAGGTTTTCGGCTTTGAACTCCCACCACCTTGGGATTACTCCTGATCCTGGGCTTACGTTCCCTAACAGCCGGTCTGGACATTTTCCCAGCAGATTGGATAAGGTGCACCCAAAGTTTCAGGTTAAATTTGTATTATTTTCGAATTTTGATTGCTCAGATATGACCTACTCGAAAGCAAGATCTAAAATAAGATAGTCAAGATTTAAATAAAATCTTCACCGAAATGGAATATCTTAAATAATTATAGATGAACTATTATATCAAATAAATGTTATATATTTATATATACTAAATATATTTTTTCAAAATATTTTAAATATATTTAACTCGAAACTGGAATTTTCCATTTGTAACCCCTCTAATGACCACAGCAAAAAGTTATTACCTGTAATAAATCTGCAGATAATGAACGAATACAGAAGCTTGTCAAAATAGGGAACACCCACTTCGTAAAACAGACCCATTAACATTTTTACACAAAGGTAGCAAAATGTGTAAAATGCAGAAAAGAAAAAAATATCCAACGTCAATAAATAGGAATGAGTTTTGCCGTCATTTTGTATTTATTTGATTTATTCAAAGGCAAAACTAAAGGCCCATTCTTTTGCAACCTTGAATAGTTATTTACCACTAGATTTGGCTCGATTCATTCATACAACACAGCGAGCCTCTTGGTTTTTCGCAAATATTTACTGGTTTTAAATGTAACAAAACGCGAGAAACTGGTTTTTTGGTTTTTTCGCTTTAATCGGGAATCAGATCTTTAAACAGTCTTTATTTTTACCGGCAAATATTACCACATCTAAAACATTGCCTATGCAAATTTGGTAAACGAATTGCTTTGTCATGATGATCGAACGCAACGCAATTAATCGCCAAAAAAAATAAAAACTCATAAGTTGTGTGGTTAAGTTAAGAACCTTTTATGGCTAGCACATTCTCATCACCACTTTTGCCAGTCATTGGGCAGATTGTCAAATCTATCAGCTTTATGAACATAGATTTCATTTAATTACAAGATATGTATATAAGAAATCCTTCGTTTGGGTGATTGGATGCCATCCTGTTTTCGAATGCCATGGGCCCAGCTGCCAATGAGTGTCAAAAGCGCACTAAAGACATGGTCGAGGCCCCAAAATAAAAATTGTCAGTCTTGGTGCAAAGAGCAACTTGGCCAAAATCAGCAGTTGCCAACTATGAAAACTCGGTCAAAGACAACGAGTTTGCTTAAATTCTTGACTTTATGCGAACAGAAACAGAAACAGTCGGAGCTGCCAGCACACAATACCTATCGATAGTAAGAGTCGAAGCTTTAATTGCCGTTAGCGGATTGCACTGAGCGAAAAGCGGAAGAAGTCGCTTAATGGTTAAGTTAAAATATTTTAAACATTTTTGCAATAGAACCAAAATTGATATATTTTTCACTATTACTAAAAAAAAATTATCAATATTTAAGAACTTAGGATCTATAACTAATGTTCTTATTTTTTAAACAAGTTCTTGGCATTACTTTAATGATTTATCAAGTATTTTACTAAGAACTCGCTATAACTGATGGATTTATATAATAAATTAAAAAATATTCCCTTGAAAGACACCCTACTAAATATGTAGGTACATATAAAGGGTGAGTTTATAAAGATGAAATAATTCCCTGATTAAATTTATATTTGTTATAAAAAAAAATATTAGGTATTATATAATGAACTTGCTATTCCTGATGGATAAATAAATAATAAATTAAAAATATATAAATAATACTTGTATAAACACCCTACTAAATACATATAAAAGTGAAATTAAAATCAATAGAATTCTCTGATTAAATTCATATTTTTCTAGTTGTTTATAGTAAATTTTCTCAGTGCATTTAATCGAATGGCAGCTCAACGAACTTGAGGTCCGCGCGAATCACAGACGAATTGCGAAATTGGAAGCCGCAGTGCTTTTGCAGCCTTGACTCCAAAGTACCGGTCGTTCTTGAATGTCAACGCTTTGGTTCTTGATTGCCGTTGGCCCTCCGAAAAGGGTTCTACTTATTCCAGCGAACCTCATTTGTATGCCAGTCAGGTGCGGTTCCTTCGATGATGCGATAAACTACCATCTCCCATCCTGGATTCGGAATCGGAATGTCCTTCGACTAACCATATTCCATCAGAACGACGACGACGACATTTAAGGGGGCGGAGAACACATCAAAAAACCATTAAGCACATTTTTAATTTATTTTTAGTTTTCCTTTAGTGTGTCATACGGTTGCGGTCGGCTGGCCAAGTTTACGTTGCCAAGTGTTTCCACTCTCGAGTGGGCCGGGGATCTTTGGAATTTTTCACAGCGTCTGCCAAACCGACTGACTGCCAATCCGACTCTCTTGGGCTCTCCCATTCTAAGCTCACGAATTCACATGCAAGCGGAAATAATTATAAAGATTATTCACGAAAACAATGAGGTAAAAACGAAGAAAAATCAAACATTACATGCCTCCAAGTCCATTCACCATTTACTGGTAAGTAAGTGTAATTACATAGAAGCAACTGATGATCGTTTGAGCGGCGATTATTTGGAAAGAAATCGATAAATTAATGAATACTCGGTTTTTACATGCGTTCATTAGCCGCAGAGATCTATCACTAGGCGTCTTAACATTCGATTCCTAGAGATCTATGATTGGAAAAATGGTTCTCAAAAATGCAAAATTGTATTTAAAATTAAATAAATTTTTAATTTTTTTAGTTTGCCTTAAATTTAAATGCTAAAAATAGGTTTGCATGTAATCCGATGTTTATTTATCACCATTATATCGATATATCGCCAATATAACGATCTTAGGATCTCTTACATAATATTATGGTATTTATTGGTGAATAACTTTGATAATAATCTTTTTCCACTAGATTATCTATGGTAAATTTACACAAATAATTCCTAGTTTGTAATAACTATAAAATTTTCTTTACACTTGACAACTTATAGAGATATTCCAGATATTAAAGGCATTAGAAATCAAGATATTCGGTTCTTCCCCTGGTGAAACTGATATTATACGCTATAATTAGCGTTGCTTTGTCACCTCTAAATTAAATTCGATGTTATTTTCCCCTAGAGATTACTTATTAGATCAGACCCGTTATTACGTGATTTCAGTATTCAGCGCACAATTTAAGATACCCCCTTTCATTTGTGCATTCCGAGTGCATTTCGGATGGAAAGCTTACGATCTTTGATCGATCGATCAATTACACAAAATGATATTCCATATCATACCACCTGACAATCTGTATTCTGTGTTCTCTCGCTATGGCTAAAAATACGGATAGTTCGGACCAAGAGCCGTAATTGTCAACGGTGCAGGGCCACCAACCTACCTCCCCCCCCCCCCCCTAGTTTTTTTTTGTTTTTTTTTTAAGATGCAGTTTCCCCCAGCCTCTAAGTTTTAGTTCTGCTTTTAGCTCAACGGGCCCAGTCGATCGCGGCAGTCGAGTGAGTCCGGCTGCAAGGTGATGAAGCTCCAATGACTTCGCCACGGAACCTCAACCCCAGAATCATTCTCAGCCTGCTGTGGCTCTTGGGATCAGCGTTGATATTGGAGATATCCGAGGTTCTAGCCCAGAGCTACGATGGCAATGTGGTGTACGATATGCTGGAGATCTATCGTCGCGGCCAGAGGCAATTGGATCTGGAGAATCTGGACGAAGGTCGGCCGCTGATGGCGAAATATGATTTCATAGTGATTGGTGCCGGGACAGCGGGTTGTGCCTTGGCCGCCCGCCTCTCCGAGAATCCCAAGTGGCGTGTCCTCCTCCTAGAGGCCGGTGGTCCCGAGAACTATGCCATGGACATACCCATAGTGGCGCATCTCCTGCAGCTGGGCGAGGTGAACTGGAAGTACCAGACGGAGCCGTCGCAAAGCTATTGCCTTGCGATGAACGGCAATCGTTGCAATTGGCCGCGTGGCAAGGTGGTGGGTGGCAGTTCGGTGCTCAACTACATGATGTATACGCGAGGCAATCGCAGGGACTACGATCGCTGGTCGAGATTGGGCAATCCGGGCTGGAGTTACGCGGAGCTGTTGCCCTATTTCCGGAAGTTCGAGGGCAGCTCAGTGCCCGATGCCGAGGAGCAGCTGGTGGGTCGCCGGGGACCGGTGAAGATCAGCTATTCGGAGACCAGAACTCGGATAGCCGATGCCTTTGTCACAGCCTCGGAGGCGGCGGGATTGCCACGGGGGGATTACAATGGAGAGTCGCAGATACGGGTGTCCTATCTGCAGGCGAATATCTACAATGAGACGCGTTGGAGCTCGAATCGAGCCTATCTGTATCCCATCAAGGGAAAACGCCGCAATCTGCAGGTGCAAAAGAACGCTTTGGTGACGAAAGTTCTCATTGATCCGCAGACGAAAACCGCCTATGGGGTGATGGTGAAGATAGGAGATGGTAAGAACCAGAAGATTCTGGCCAGAAAGGAAGTCATCCTGTCGGCGGGAGCCATCAATACGCCGCAATTGCTGATGCTCTCGGGCATTGGACCGGCGAAACATCTGCGGGAGATGGGCATCAAGCCTCTGGTGGACCTGGCCGTGGGCTACAATCTCCAGGATCACATTGCACCGGCGGTGAGCTTCCTGTGCAATGTGAATTCGCTGCAGACCAGCGAGATGTTCAGCGTGGAGGCGATGGCCCAGTTTCTTCAGGGACGCGGTCCTCTTCGCATTCCCGGCGGTGTGGAGGCCATTTCCTTTTATGCCCTTGACGATCCCGGCAATTCCGATGGTTGGGCCGATATGGAACTCTTCGTCGTGGGCGGTGGACTGCAAACCAATTTGGCTTTACGCCTAGCGCTGGGCATCCAAACGGACATCTATGAGAATATGTTTGGCGAACTGGAGCGCAGGAATGCCAATGGCTTTATGATCTTTCCCATGATTTTGCGGGCCAAAAGTCGGGGACGCATCAAGTTGAAGAGCCGAAATCCCGAAGAGCATCCGCGGATCTATGCCAACTACTTTGCGAATCCCTATGATATGAATATCACCGTTCGGGGAATTGAGAAGGCCGTGAGTTTATTGGATCAGCCGGCATTTAAGGCGATTGGAGCAAGGTTATTCGAGAAACGAATACCGAACTGTGCGAAATACAAGTGGAGGAGCAGCGCCTATTGGGCCTGCTATGCCCGCCACTTCACCTTCACGATCTATCACTATTCGGGAACGGCCAAGATGGGTCCCCGGGCGGATCCTTCGGCGGTGGTGGACGCCCGCTTGAGGGTCCATGGAATCGAAAGGCTTCGCGTTGTGGACGCCAGCATTATGCCCTACTTGATCTCGGGCCATCCCAATGGACCGGTGTACCTGATAGCTGAAAAGGCAGCCGATATGATCAAAGAGGATCATAACTACAGTTAATAAGGGGGGGCAAACATTATCCTTTGGGGTTCGATAGGTGATCTTTAGTTCTTAGTAATATACTATTCCTTTATTTTGAGTGATTTCTAGTGAATTAATAATGAAAAGATTTAAAGTTTAATTGCGGAAAATAATTATTGTAATATAATAAAAAAACAAATAATACAAAACAAAATAATAAAACAAAAAATAATAAAAAAAAAAAAATAAAACAAAAAATAATAAAAAAAATTAAAAGAAAATAAAAACAAATACCTAATAAAATAAAAAAAGGAAATTCCTATCTTAAAAAACAACTATTAATATGAACTTTAGCAAGTTTATATTTTTAAAACTGTAGGTGTGTTAAATCAGAAATTCCGTTGATAATATTTTTGCGGTGACAAAGATCTATTATAAATATTTAATTTACATTTGCTAGTTTTTATGGTGCGATTAAAACAAAAATAAGAATGTGAATCAAATATAAAATAGCATTTGGTAATAAAATTTAGGAATACGATTAAAAAAAAAAATTCAAACAAATCTATTTTATTTTTGGGTTTTAATAACTTAAATATTTTTTATAGAATACTGAAAAAAACATAATTAAATTTTGTCATAAATAATAATTAAAATTAATGAACATGATGAGTACAACTGAAAAAGCTGGCTAACCGATAGCCATCTAGAACCATAAAATTATGCAAATGTGTGGATAAATTAGATTAAAACCTGATTGACATTTACCCGGAGACGACGACAGGTTCTTCGAAGAACCCCGCCCGAATTCTTCTGCCAAAAGCGCAGAATCACGATGGCTCTAGGTTAATTGCAGCCCAAAATCGAAAGCTAAAGCTATAGAAGAGGATTCTTCAGTGTGATCTAGTGGTCAGGGGAGGCCCTTTAATGTCTTGTGACACCTTCAGCTTCCGCATTCGATCCACAAGCTGCTAACGATCGGCGATCCAATCGCCGCAAGTCAATGTCAGATTTAGATTCAGATCGTAGAGCTTTCGATTTTAACCAGCTTTTGCTTTGTCGGTGGTGGGCTTGTGAACGTGCCCATAGTCAAGTCTTCGAAAGATTTGAAGATTCTTGGCGTAGCCAAAAACCGAAGCTGAGATCGGAGATCGGAGATCCGAAAACAGAGAGCCGAGAGATTCGCACAGCGATCGTTTCGTTCGGCGATCGCCGCCGAATTTAATATTAAATTGAACTTGGCCACCGAGTTTGTCAGCATTTCTAGTTACGTATCCGATTGGGCAACACGCTCGCGATCGCGTTGAAGTTGATCGAAACCCCCCTCTTAGAACCCATTTTTTTTTTTTGGATACCACTATAAACCATATATAAGAACTATATTTTTTTTGACTGTGCAACGAAACAGTGAATAAATCAGTGAATCAACAAAGCCCAATGATGGCTAGCAAATCGCTTATATTTCTGGGCCTTTGCCTGGCTTTATTGGACCTACGAATCTCGTTCGCCCAGGAGAGCAACAATGTCCTCTTCGAGACGATTAACTTCCTGAGACGCGGCCAGGCGGACGTGGAGCTGGAGAACTACGACAACAATCTGGTGCTGGACAGCGAGTACGATTTCATAGTGGTTGGTGCCGGGACGGCGGGTTGTGCGTTGGCCGCCCGCCTCTCGGAGAATCCCCAGTGGCGGGTGCTGCTCCTGGAGGCCGGTGGACCCGAGCGACTGGTCATGGATGTGCCCATAGTGGCGCATTTCCTGCAGCTGGGCGAGATGAACTGGAAGTACAGAACGCAGCCCTCGGATCATGCCTGCCTGGCGATGAACAACAATCGTTGCAATTGGCCGCGCGGCAAGGTGATGGGTGGCAGTTCGGTCCTCAACTACATGATGTATACGCGAGGCAATCGCCGGGATTACGATCGCTGGGAGGCTTTGGGCAATCCAGGGTGGAGCTTCAAGGACGTGCTGCCGTACTTCAAGAAATACGAGGGCAGCAGTGTGCCCGATGCCGAGGAGGATTACGTGGGACGCAATGGGCCGGTGAAGGTGAGCTACGTCAACTGGCGCTCCAAGATCGCCGAGGCCTTTGTGGATGCCGCCCAGCAGGATGGTCTGAAGTACCGCGACTACAATGGACGGATACAGAATGGAGTGGCCTTCCTGCACACCACCACCAGGAATTCCACACGCTGGAGCTCCAATCGTGCCTATCTCTATCCGCTGAAGGGCAAGCGCAGCAATCTGCATGTGAAGAAGAACGCTCTGGTCACCAAGGTGCTCATCGATCCGCAAACGAAGACGGCCTACGGGATAATGGTTCAGACGGAGGGGCGAATGCAGAAGATTTTGGCCCGTAGGGAGGTCATTGTCTCGGCGGGAGCCATCAATACGCCGCAGCTACTGATGCTTTCGGGCGTGGGACCGGCAAAACATTTGCGCGAGGTGGGCATCAAACCCGTGGCCGATCTGGCCGTGGGCTACAATCTGCAGGATCACACGGCGCCAGCGGTGACCTTTACGACCAATGCCACATCGCTGAAGTTCGAGGACTTTTCGGATCCCACGCTCATCAATCGATTCAATCGCATGGAGGGACCCTATGGCTCGCCCGGCGGCTGTGAGGCCATCGCCTTCTGGGATCTGGATCACGAGCGCGACGAGGACGGTTGGCCCGATATCGAGCTCTTCTTGGTCGGCGGCTCCATGTCCTCCAATCCGGCCATCTCGCGTGCCTTCGGGCTGAAGAAGTCCATCTACGATACGTTGTTTGCCGAAATCGAGGACAAGTCGCTGAACGCCTTCATGATCTTCCCCATGATCCTGCGGCCCAAGAGCCGTGGTCGCATCATGCTGAAGAGCAGCGATCCCTTCAAGTATCCCCTCATTCATGCCAACTACTTTGCCCATCCCTACGATGTGGACATCTCGGTTAGGGGTCTCCTCAAGGCCATCAGCCTGATGAATCAGCGCGGCATGCAGACGATCAATGCCCAGTTGTGGGAGAAGAAGATCCCCACCTGCAAGCAGCATGCCTACAAGAGTTGGGCCTACTGGGCCTGCTATGTGCGTCACTTCACCTTCACGATCTATCACTATTCCGGCACTGCCAAGATGGGTCCCAAATCGGATCGGGCTGCGGTGGTGGATCATCGACTGCGGGTGCATGGCATCAAGAATCTGCGAGTGGCCGATGCCAGCATTATGCCCGAGATCATGTCCGGACACCCCAACGGGCCCGTCTTCATGATCGCCGAGAAGGCGGCCGATATGATCAAGCAGGATCATGGCTTCATCCAGTGATGTGATGATATGATGTGTACATAGCATACCCGAGAATCCCCAAGTCCAAAGCTCATTTCCGCAATCAGGTGTAGGGCCCATTTGCGCGCAGCCCGACGTCACGCATCTTGTTAATCCCTGTTAAATCATCTTTAATCTCTGGCTGCTGTTAAATGGGCTCTAAGTTAGAGTTCTAAGTTCTAGTTAAGTTCTAGGCCTTCTAAAATCGCTTGTTATTATCTGTAATTCTCTCTTGCCTGAACTGATTCTAGTTTAAGTTTAGTAATGTAAGCATAAATAAATCAATATAAGTTTTATATGTACTTTGAAGCCAAAACTGTTTTATATTTTACAGGAAAAATGGTGAAAAAATCAAATCAGAGGTTTTAAACTACTTTTTGTTTGGAGTTTCGAATAATATAGTTTTTCAAATAATATTCCAAACACAAAACCTATCAAAATTAACCAAAAATCTTGTCTTGGGTCTAAAAAATCTGACATTGACATTGAATTTTATTGGATCTCTGCGTTTTCGCCTCTGTCTCAATTCAATTTCAATAGGAATTTTCAGCTCTGGCAATTTTCATGCTAATCAATTTGTGGCTTCATAATCAAAATCCATGAAATCCATGAAGTTTGAAGCTTGTTTGACGATTCTTCGCTTTGATTTATTACACGCCTTTGTTTTGGAGTCTCTCTCAATCTTTTTTATTGTTGCGGAAATGATTTTTTGCCTTACTCTCGTTTTTTTGTCGCTTTCGGTTTTATTTGTTTTACGATCAAAAGTTGGTGTGAATATTTTGTTGAGGGTTTTTTGGTGCTAAATCGTTGGTTTTATGTTTTAACTTGGTTTGGATTTGCATCGATTTGACCTTAGAATTATTTATGTATGTAGAGTGCGTATAAATCTGTCGAAAATTGAGAATAATTGCTATGGCAAAAGGTGATTTTTCTGCCACCCAAAGGTAGACTATACAAAAAGTAAACTTAAGTGGAAACTAAGAGCTTTGAAGCTTGGCTTAAAGCTCTGGGCCATTTTATTTCAAACGCTGGATTTAAAAAAATATATATATAAAAAAAATTTTATTCTAAAATATATTTTCCACAAATTTTACTTTATTTCCTTCTTTGAATTATTTCCGAATTTCAATTTTTGTTTTTAGATTTTTATATCAATCCGTTTTAGCTGCAGCTTTATCTTCCCGTTTAAAGTACCCCTTCTTTTGTAGTTATTTATAGATGATGTAAAACACAAGCCCATTCCTTTTACCATTCCATTCCTTATAATCGAAATTCCTTATCCAGCTTAAAAAAGTCACTATGGTTACGCCAGACTTTTCATTAACACAAATTGAAATATTCATGAATCAAGGGGGCGGTTTCAGTTGCTAAAAAAGAAAGAACAAAAAAACACAAAGACAAATTTTGAATGCAATTGCCATGACCAAAACATGGCCCATCCTCCGTATTTAGATCCGTGTCCTCTGTCTAATCCCTGTCCTGCTCATTTATTTGGTTTCCTGTTCCCCTCGCTGGCTGCGAATTGTAAGGGAATCCATTGACTTTGGGTATTCGGGGTTGGAGGAACTGCATCCATATGCTGGGGTTGCTGCCGCTGCAGTGGGCCACCCCTTTATCCCATTTCGCTTATATATTTCAACTTTTTCTTTTTTTTGGCTAGACCTAAAGTCGTTTAATCCGCTTTGGTTTTGTTTTTCCCTCGATTATTATACCCGATGGGGGGTGGCTTGGAAAATATATTAACCCTCGAGTGCCCGCTGCTGGTGCTTCAATCTTCAAAGATTCAACTGACAGACCAGCAGCATAAAAAAAAAAATATTCTCCCAGCCAGAACAAGTTGCCCATCCAAGTGCCATTGAACCGGGCTCAGATGCAAAAGCCAAAGTTACACAGAAAAAAAACATATACAAATGCATAATCATGTGTAAAAATACACTCATATTAATTAGTTCATTTAAAAATATTGAGAGTTTGCTTTTTTTCGACATTAAAATTGTGTTTCCTTCAAAACATCGATATTATCGAATCGATATGGTCAAAATATCGAAAATGTCGATAGTTTTCAAAGCTCTAATATTAATGAGCAACATCTTTCAAGAATGCTTGAAACTCCAAGTTGTAGGCCCTCCTAATTTTCTCTCTCTGCATTAGGAAAGAGACAGCCAAACGGTAAATGAAAGAGAGGCAAGACCGTAGCCAGAAAGCGCAAATTAGCAAGTGGCAATAAAAATTCTGAGACAATCTCAGCCTGTTTTGGCCCTAAAAACCCGGCCACCAAGTCAACCAACTCAAAAGTGGAGAAAGATGGAGACATGGAGAGATGCGGAGAAAGGCAGAGAGAGAGACAGAGTGAGAGAGAGAGAAAGAGGGAGAGAGACAATGGATAGAGATCAGTCAGGGAGAACCAAACCGGCAAGATAATCCACAGTGGAGCAGGTTTAAAAATATATTTTCAATTAGCATGCAGTACGAATCTTGTTTTAAATATGTAAATATCAAAAGCCCTAAATACAAATTACAGTGCACAAAAATACTCCTTATCTTTCGGCCATTAAATGCAAATTCAAGTCATAATTTTCCTTTACAATGTAATAAATTTTAAAAGTATTCTCTTAATAATAATAATCGAACTTTCGGGGATACCACGCCCACTGGTAATAAAAAAAAAACGGACAAAACACTTGGGAATTCTACAACCCGTTCCACAGTGCGTTGGCAGATGTGATGCCAAACAGAGGTTGAGATCCAATTTCACCCGAAGCACCGAAGCTGCAGAGTTCAGTTACCGACCATCGCAACCATGGAGAAGCTGCTGCTGTCCCGGCTTCTTCTGCTGTTTCTGTTCCCGGTTCTGCTCCTCGTCCAGGTGATCCACTGCCAACGGAATCCCCAACTGGACGAACTGAGGCGTTTGGGACTGGGCAATGTCGTCAATGTGCCATTCTTCAGCGATGGTGAGGGTTTGGTTATATTTTTTTGATATTTACCAAGATTATGATGATTAATCATCGTAATAACTGCATTTTTTAAACGTTATCAATGGAATTCTTTAGTGAATAATGCCTTCAAAAATAATATTAAAGTATTTCCATATATTGATCCTAACACTTCTTTATATTTGCTGTACTAAAAAAAATATATATGTAGTTATACATTTCAATGAAATTTAATAATGATTTAGAATATTTTTAATTCCTTTTATTCTAAGCAAATTTTTATAAAATTAAAATTTTTATTTTTATTTCATAATTAGATTTTAGCTTAAAAAAAATGTTTGATTTTTTGAATAATTTAATAAAAATTGAAATAAGTTCTCTTGAATTTGAATGTTAAGAATACATTTTATTAGTAAATCCCAAAGTAGTTAAGTCATTCATTAAAGAAATTTTCTTATATCATTATTATCATATCATATCATATCATTTATTTCTTTCATATATCAATATTATTTCGATAACCCTTTATAACCTTATAATCTTCTTGTATTGGCAGTACCTCAAAAGAACTACGATTTCATAGTGGTTGGATCGGGGGCCGCTGGCTGTACGCTGGCCGCCCGCCTCTCGGAGAATCCCAACTGGAGTGTCTTCCTCATCGAGGCGGGCGGAGTGGAGAACATAATCCATCAGGTGCCCCTGCTGGCGGCCCACCTGCAGTCGACTGCCTCCAATTGGGGCTACAATTCGCAGCCCCAGCGGCATGCGTGTCGCGGGATGCCCGATAACAAGTGTGCCCTGCCGCGGGGCAAGGTTCTGGGTGGCACCAGCTCCATCAACTATATGATCTACAATCGTGGCAATCGCCGGGACTTTGATGGCTGGGCGGCGGCGGGGAATCACGGCTGGAGTTACGAGGAAGTGCTGCCCTATTTCCTGCGAAGTGAGCATGCCCAGCTTCAGGGACTGGAGCATTCGCCCTATCACAATCACAGTGGCCCACTGAGCGTGGAGGATGTGCGTCATCGGACGCGACTGGCCCATGCCTACCTGAGAGCCGCCCAGGAGGCGGGTCATCCGCGTACCGATTACAATGGTGAGTCCCAGCTGGGTGTCTCCTATGTCCAGGCCACCACCCAGAAGGGCAGGCGGCACAGCGCCTTTCGCGCCTACATAGAACCCATTCGATCGAGGCGTCGCAATCTGCACATTCTAACGCTGGCCAGGGTTACCCGCATCCTTATAGATGCTGCCACCAAGTCGGCCTACGGCGTGGAGTTAACCCACCAGGGTAGGAGCTTCAAGGTGCGGGCCCGCAAGGAGGTGATCCTATCGGCGGGTGCCTTCAACTCGCCGCAACTGCTGATGCTGTCGGGGATCGGGCCAGAGGATAACCTCAAGGCCATTGGAGTGCCCTTGGTAAAAGCTCTGCCGGTGGGCAAGAAGATGTACGATCACATGTGCCACTTTGGACCCACCTTTGTGACCAACACGACGGGCCAAACCCTGTTCGCCGCTCGCCTGGGACCGCCGGTGGTCAAGGAGTTCCTCCTGGGCCGCGCCGACACCTTCCTCTCGAGCATCGGGGGCGTGGAGACGCTCACCTTCATCAAGGTGCCCTCGGCCAGCCAGAGTCCGGCTAGCCAGCCGGATGTGGAGCTCATCCAGGTGGCCGGCAGCCTGGCCAGCGACGATGGCACCGCCCTGGCCAAGGGGGCCAACTTCAGGCCGGAGATCTACGAGAAGATGTACAAGGATCTGACGCTGCGCCAGCAGGATCACTTCAGCTTCCTCATCATGCACTTTAATCCCGCTTCGGTGGGTCGCGTGTGGCTCCACAATCGCAATCCGCTCGAGTGGCCACGCATCGATCCCAAGTACTTCTCGGCTGCGAAGGATGTGGAGCATCTGCTGGAGGGCATCAAGGAGGCCATACGCATCTCCAGGATGCCGGCCATGCAGGCGATTGGAACGCGGCTACTGGACAAGCCGGTGCCGGGATGCGAGAGCCACGAGTTCGCCTCCGATGATTACTGGCGATGCTCGATAAGAACGCTGTCCTATACGCTGCACCACCAGGTGGCCACCTGTCGCATGGGACCCGAAAGTGATCCCACGACCGTGGTGAATCATGAACTGAAAGTTCATGGGATGAGGAAACTCCGGGTGGTGGACACCAGTGTGATCCCGGTGCCACCCACCGCCCACACGAATGCGGCGGCCTTCATGATCGGGGAGAAGGCGGCGGACATGATACGATCCGAATGGAGTTAGTCCACAGATCACTTTCAGAGACAACGGCGATTTATGCAAAGGGGTTAATAAAATGCGAGAGGAAAGTTGTGGAAAGAAAGCAAACGGGTACACTTCAGAAATGATACGGATTTTGCTTAAAAGCATTTCGATATTTTTTTTCATATTCTAAATGGTCTAGTTTCTAAGTTGTTTGTGGGAGTCTAAGGGGTATCATTTCAGGAACCTATAATAAAATTTCAAATTCATTTCATTCTTATTATTAAATAAATAGGTTGAGTTTTTATTGGTGGTGGTAAATTAAAAATAACAAAAAATAATCATTATTTTATAACTCAAATAAAATTGATGATATTTTAAAATTTTTCCAAAAATTCTCCGAGTGTATCGCCCAACGGTTTCTTAAGAACGGTTCGGGTCAATCCAATTTGGTCCACGTCATGACCTAGCTTAATAACTTCCCACCGATCCGTTCCGATTTCGAAATGATCCGAATCGGAATCCAAGCGGAGCAAACGAGGCATCGCAAACGGGTTTACGCACATCAAGTTCAATGCCTCGGAGTTTTTTTTGGAGCGAACAAAATAAAAAAAAAAAAAACTTAATAGGGCGCCGGGGGTGTATGCCTCATCGATGATGTATATATATCATAATATAATATTATAATATACGTGAAGTGCATTTAGGGGCCCAACGCAGGGAGAGCACGCGCCAAAGTTAAACGAACCCGCAAATTGCGACCGGCACTTAAAAAGTGAGAATCTTGTCATTCTCCCTTCACATTTGGCCAAGCCAGGATACGAAGTGTTGCCATTCATTGGATACCCTGTAGTTTTCGAGATATTTTGTTTTGGAATTTCATACTTGAAGAGTGTGCGATCTTAGAAGAAAATGTTTTTGATTTATGATAACATTTCAATATAATATATTGAGATTTTCTAACTTTTATTTAAGAAGAAGAAAAACTCTTCCAAAACTAGATCATTCGAACTTTATTTTTATGATTTCGGCAGCACCTCTTCAATGTTTTGATGTTTCCAGCTAAACTCTGCAATTTTCTCTAGTTTTTGTTTGTTTACTGCTAATTGGTGCTAATTTTATTTAAATTTGTTTTAAGTTCTTCAACCGGTTTCAGTCAACTTTGCTTTGCTTTTAATAGTTTACTATTTCGGTTCGCCTTGCTTTTCGGTTTATGTGCTTGGTTTGTCTTGTTCTTATCTTAGTTTCGCCTTTGGATTCGTTTTGTTTAATGCTTAATTTCATTCTCTGTTTGGAAACTATTTCTCACTTCATTTGGTCTTCGCGCTTTATTGGCCTAAGGTGTTTTTTCTTTTTTTTATGATTTTCCAAGTTAATCTTAGTCCGGTCCATTGGTTTATTTCTTCCTGGAGTTCACTGGTCTGTTCTTTGTTTTCATCAAAATAATATTTTATAGGGTATGCTACATTGCGTATTCTTTGAAATAATTTATTTTATTTAAAAAATCATGTTATGATTTTATGAAACATTTTTCAACTTTAAATTTTGTTTCTTTCAAAATACTCTTACTGAGAAATAGTTATATTTTGATATTTTAAGAACTATTTAAGTTTATCTGTCATCCTATTAAGTTTTTTCACAAATTGTTTCTTGTTTAATCTGGAAAATATTCTATTCTATAATCAAATCAAACCCATCACCGAATCGCCAATTCCCTTTGGCCAATTACAGGGTATGCGGTTTATATGGCCAACGGGGTGGGTGGGGCAACCCACTGACGTGTTTTTAGCATTATGGCACCTGACTCACTCATCGTCAGCCCGATCCAATCCAATCCAGTCCCGGCCAGGAGCCATGGCTTAAAAGCAACTCCCCCCAGACGATGGCAGCTCATTTGCCCACCATTAGCCAAATGCAGTCCACACAGATCTCACACCTGCTCCTTGGGCTTCTGTTCCTTTTATTCCTGGGCCAATCCCGTGGGGATGCCAACCGATTGCTGCTAGATCAGCTCAACCAGGTGGGATTGGTGAATCTCCTAGAGCAGGCCACGCGACCCAATGGTGAGTAAAATCAAAGCAAACTAAATAATAAAATAGGTGCCTCTTAAAATGGCAGGTTGAAGAGTGAGAAGAAACGGTTTTACATAGAAATCTACAAAAAATATGTCCAATAAATATTAAATTATATTAATAAACCTATGGTAAATATATTTCGATCCTATACAAAAATCAATATATCTTTAAGTAGGTTCT
Organism: Drosophila pseudotakahashii; assembly: GCA_035046095.1. Lineage (NCBI taxonomy): Eukaryota > Metazoa > Arthropoda > Insecta > Diptera > Drosophilidae > Drosophila > Drosophila pseudotakahashii. Next base: position 8,047,435 of record JAWNOE010000105.1, on the reverse strand, counting down.
TATAAACATGGATAGGCTCAGGCAAATTCCTTAGGGAATATTTTTTTTAAATAAGAAATAGAAATAGATTTAAGTGTTTATCCATATAAAAAATTAATAAATATTGTCAATTTCTTTCTTTCGTTTTTTTAGTTCCCCAGGATCTCTCGAACTATGACTTTATTGTGGTTGGAGCCGGAGCAGCGGGTAGCTCATTGGCCGCCCGTCTCTCGGAGAATCCCCAGTGGACGGTGGCCCTCGTCGAGGCGGGCGGCGTGGAGAACATAGCCCATCTGACGCCAGTGCTGGCGGGCTATCTGCAGCAGACCTCCTCGAATTGGGGCTACAAGTCGGTGCCCCAGAAGCTCTCCTGCCACGGGATGAACAACAACGAGTGTGCCCTGCCGCGGGGCAAGGTTCTGGGTGGCACCAGTTCCATCAACTATATGATCTACAATCGTGGCAATCGCCGGGACTTTGATGGCTGGGCGGCGGCGGGGAATCCCGGCTGGAGTTACGAGGAAGTGCTGCCCTATTTCCTGCGCTCCGAGAATGCCCAACTCCAGGGCCTGGAGCAGTCGCCGTATCACAACCGCAGTGGCCCACTGAGTGTGGAATATGTGCGCTTTCGATCGCAGTTGGTGGACGCCTTCGTGGAGGCCTCCGTGGAGTCGGGACTGCCGCTCACGGACTACAACGGGGAGTCGCAGTTCGGGGTTTCCTATGTGCAGGCCACCACCCTGAATGGCAGGAGGCACTCGGCGTACTCGGCCTACATAAAACCGGTGAGGGATCTGCGCTCCAACCTGCATATCTTCACCTTCGCCCGCGTGACCCGCCTGCTGATCGATGAGGCTACGAAAACCGCCTACGGCATCGAGTTTCACTACAAAAACAAACCCTATACCTTCAAGGCGCGCAAGGAGGTGATCCTATCGGCGGGCACCTTCAACTCGCCCCAACTGCTGATGCTCTCGGGGATCGGGCCAGAGGATAACCTCAAGGCCATTGGAGTGCCCATGATTCAAGCGCTGCCGGTGGCCAAGAAGATGTACGATCACATGTGCCACTTTGGACCCACCTTTGTGACCAACACCACGGGCCAAACCACCTTCACATCGAGGGTCACGCCCACCGAGGTGTTGTCCTACCTGCTGGCCGGAAATCCAGCCACCAGATTGAGTTCTATCGGCGGGGTGGAGGCCCTGGCCTTCCTCAAAACACAGCGATCGGAACTGCCAAAGGATTGGCCCGATATCGAGTTGATAATGGTCACTGGCAGTTTGGCCAGTGACGAGGGCACCGGCCTCAAGTTGGGCGCCAATTTCAAGGAAGAAATCTACGATCGGATGTACAGGGAACTGGCGCAGGCCCAACAGGATCACTTCACCCTGCTGGTCATGCAATTCCATCCCAAGTCGGTGGGTCGTCTTTGGTTGAGGGATCGCAATCCCTTGGGCTGGCCCAAGATCGATCCCAAATACTTTGTGGCCGAGGAGGATGTGGAATACCTACTGGATGGCATTAAGGCCAGTCTAAGGATCATAGAGATGCCGGCGATGCAGAGGATTGGTGCGAGATTGCTGAAGAGACCGGTGCCGGGATGCGAGAGCCACGAGTTCGCCTCCGATGATTACTGGCGATGCTCGATAAGAACGCTGTCCTATACGCTGCACCACCAGGTGGCCACCTGTCGCATGGGACCCGAAAGTGATCCTACGACCGTGGTGAATCATCAACTAAAAGTCCATGGGATGCGGAGGCTGCGGGTGGTGGACACCAGTGTGATCCCGGTGCCACCCACCGCCCACACGAATGCGGCGGCCTTCATGATCGGGGAGAAGGCGGCGGACATGATACGATCCGAATGGAGTTGAATTCAGAAAAATGCATTCCTAAAACGCCATATAGAATCCATTATTGAATTCTAAATATTTTTTTTTACGTAATATAACTCATCTAGTTTTCTATATAAGGTTCAGGAATACCCACTATATTAACATGTTAATACCAAAAGTAAAATAAAAATATTCTAATATTTATATAAAAATCTATTATCGAATTCTAAATGTTAAATAATTTCTCATCACGTTCTGACTGATTCTCAAAAAAAATTGATTCGCCAATTCTTGTGTTTTTTTTAATAGGTCACAATTTTTAACAAAAAATTTAAAAAAATTAAAATTTCCATATTTGAATGACAATGGATAGGGAATTTAATTACGAGCTCAAAAAGGTATGACACTTCATATTCTTACCGTTATTTCTCATGTTACTCCAAAAATACTGATATTTTTGTGCAAAAAAACAGGATTATGATTTTTGGCAAAAATGTCGATTAGGATTTTCTGTTAAAAATATAGATTTTATATGCGTGGTTTTCTTCGTAGCTTGGCCAAAAAAGGTCGCAAAGTAGAAAGAATAACTGATTTGAACAACTGAGGTCCTTATTTTTAAGGAAACGCTTCCTTCTCCCTGTTACATACTTTTGCACGAACACAATATACCCTTTTACTCTACGAGTAACGGGTATAAATATTCTTATTATTATCAAACTTATCTTGTACCATCTATATTAATTTGAAAATATCATACTCTTCGTGCTCTTCGACCATTATGTTTAATATGCGTGCTCAAGAACATTTAGTCCCCCCTTGGCAAATAAATTCCCATTAAAGGATTATCGATACCCGCGGGTAAATGCATTATTTTATTATATCGTTTGCAAAAAGGCGGAAAAAGTGAAGAGTGAACTCAACCATTAGTCGCCAGTTATTGTTTGACTTGGCAAGTTAATTAAATAGAATTACCTTAACGAGTTGAGCGAGTTGCATTTGGATTTTTGGGGTTGGCGAAGGCTTGGGGTTCCGAGTGGTTGGGGTGCCCCTAGGGGTTGGCCAGAGTGCATTAACCCATGCCAATGGGGGTTGAAAAGTTTGGCTAGGCACAGGGCACAGAAGGCGAAACGGGCAGAGACGTAGGCAAAATGGCAACATAAAACATAAAACACAAAACATCAGGGGGTGGTTTCCCTTTGGCCGGGATGCCGGGATGCTGGGGATGGTGGGTGGTTGCATACAAGTGGTTATCACTGTCCTAGGCTTCCGCGTCCTCCGCGCTTCTGTTGTGTGTGTGAAAAATTCAATATGCATCAGGGAGTTTTCTGTGCCGCCGGAGAGGAAGACTTCCGGGACCAGGGCTACACAATGGATAGCAAAGGTTGCACGGCAAGAAAAAATGGTCTAATAAGATATTAATATCTAAAATATCTTAATATCTGAAATATATCATGCTTTGATGTCTGGAAAACCCGAATAATACTTGCTAATGGTTATAAGTTTGCTTGAAGAAAGGTTTTCAGAACGATACGAAAGTGTTCATAATTTTCAAAATAAAAAGAATTTTTCTAAATCTTCGAAACCCCTTTTTCCTTAATTCCTTCAGTAATATCAAGTTCCAGTCAACTTAATCTTAAGTATCAATCACTTTTCAAGTGCAAATACACGATAAATATTTATTTAAACATGTTTGAACTTTATTGGACAGGTAATACAACTTTTTGGCATTAAGAAAATGCCAAAAGTGAGCCTAAACGGGATCAAGTTCAAATGAATTACACAAACTTCGTAAGTATTTTTATAATAAGTAGGTATATGCATTTCAAAGCAGGTTATTTAGGATTTGAAATCCCCTATAAAGCTGTCTAAAAGTATGCAGTGAAAGTATATCAGAATCAAGATATGTTGCTTACTTTTGGACACCTTTCGAGATGATTTCTGTGCATCCCGAATATTTTATTTTTCTCAGTGCTGTCATTATCCAGAATGCCCTGCAATCATAGATCAAAGCGAAGTCGAATGTCACTCGCAACTGAGTAAATGTAAATATGCAACCCTGGCTGAATTCGCAATGTCCTGTCAACATGCGGTTTTCTAATTGCAGCATTTCAAAATCAGTCAACAGGCGTTTGACGCAACAGTAAAGGGGGAAAAAAGGGTTAAGCAGTGGGTGGGTTGGGTGGTTTTGGGGTGGTTGGGGTTTTCGAAGGCTTCGCCCGACTCACCTGAAACAATTAACGCCTCATTGGGACCCGTCGTGTGTATGTTGCCCATCGTTGAGGTTCCTCGTCGTCGTCGTCTACTTGTTGGTCTTTATTTATATTTTTATCTGTTTAGTATTACTCCTTTGCCGAAAGCTCCGCTGAAAAGTTCTGCCGCAAAAGCAAACAAAAGAGCACACACGAATGTATAATTAGCACACGGCGAGAAAAACAATGTACCAATATCATGGAATATTTATTAGTTTTAGTGAATTTTTCTTCTAAATTTGAGAAGGGTTTTTGAAATATTTTGCTATAGGAACTTTTCATTACTGAATTTGTTTTTTAAATCTGAGAAGAAGTTTTTGAAATATTTTGCTATAAAATTAGAAACTTTACATTACATTTAAAATAATTGTATCGTTGATAATAATATGTTGTTCTTAAAAATGTTTTTTGTATATAAAATAGGTTTTCAAAGTGATATATTTAAAATTCTAGTTATCAAGTATTTTCTTTCTGTGTGTGAGAATAAAACATAAAAAGTCAGAAGCTTTCCATGGGGTTGTGGTCCCGGTATTTATATCGCCGCCCGAGAGTATGTTACAAATTAAATTTTTAGATTAACATCGAACACGCGCGCCTCTATTGTTTTTATTTATTTTTGATCTCGATTCTTGTTGTTTGTGTATTGGCAGTTTTTTTGTTGTTTTATATCGTTTTTATTAAAAGCTTTTTTTATTCATTCTCTAGGGAAGAACAGCAACAACAATTAGCATTGGGAGAACAAGTTGTTCGGTTCTGCATATAATACTGGGTATATACATCGTACATATACGGTCTGTAGAGTATTAGAACGATTAAATGGGCAATATGGAATGTGGGGGCTTAAGTTATGGACACTTGGGGAGTTAAGGAACGATAGAAAAAAAGCCACTCGACAATTGTAAACTGTGTTGGTGATTTTTTTTTATTATTTTATGACTCTGCTAGGGGGACTTTTGCTCGCCCATTTCTATTTTTTTTATCAAAGCGCAAATAAAACAGAAATAAATTGCGAAAAAAAATAGAACAAGGGTGTTGAAGGAGGGCAGGCGGGGGGTGGTGCGGCATGACGTAAGCAGCCATGTGTGTGTGCGCGAAAGGGAGAGCAAGACTTTGGGCGGCGTCTTATCAATGAGCTCATCAAACTTGCACTGAGAGAAATGTAGGGCTTGTAGAACTCTAGAAATCCTTATCTCACTGGAAGGCAAGATCAAAAACAAAGAGTATAGAAGAAAGGTCTTGGGACAAAAATAACCGACACACACAGGCATACACACTGGAAATTAACCCTCAGAATTACTGAATTCTGATTGGGGTGGCTTATTGGAGTTTCTAGGTAAACAAAGTTTGTTATTGCCGCTTTGTTGTTGCTGTACCCAGAGTTTTTGTTAGTAATATATGTAGTTTAAGCAGCATCCACGACTAGTACACGTTTCGCGACAACCGGCTCTCGGGACAAATCACTTATTATTCATCATTGCACACCGAAATCCAGCCGGCCAAGCAAAAGCATCCCACAGTTGTTTCGCGTTTTTAACCTCGGTGTTCTCTTCCAAATGATTGATTCGTATTCGCTTCACTCCACAGCACAGCAACAAAAATATGCAAAAAAATATGTACAGTTCAATTGATCGGGTTGGGCCAATTAATTAATTCTTGATTTTAATTTCACAATTTAACTCCGAATTTACCGTTTCCAGTATAAGTCGTGCAGCCCTTTTAACAAGCTAGAAAATATTCGATGACTGTTTTGGTGAATTCGGATTGCATAGCGGAAACCATCGATATTATGAATTTATATCGATATTTTAATTATTCGAAACACTTTAGACATTTGGGGAATTCTTGTGGAACGTAGCCACCTATTTGCCTATTTTGCGGTGCTGGCTTTATAACAGAATAAATTTATAAATAAATTTATAACAGAATAAATTTATAGATAAATTTATAACAGAATAAATTTATAAATAAATTTATAACAGAATAAATTTGTACACAATTTCTTATATGTAGGTACTATTTAGAAACTACAGGAGCGAGAATGGCAATAGCTGCTGTATTATGTTAATACCTACCACTAACTATTATTATTATATTAAAAGCATTACCTTTTTTTATGCATATGCATTTTTAATTTCCTCACCTGTAATTAAACCAATTTTTAGCCTTTAACACATTTTACACTTGTAGGTATTTTTCCATTTGTAAATGTAAATATATATATGTAGAAACAAACAACTAAAAAGAAACCCCTTTATACGATATATTTTTGTATTCGATAAATTTGTAATCAATATGTACCGTGTAAAGTGTTCCAGCTATCGATAAGTATTCCAAATCTGGATGTAAACAAAAAGAAAGAAATAGAGGAAAAGTAAATAAAACAATGTCCCGGGGCGGTGAACTGGTCTTTAAAACGAAGAAAACCTCGGAGAAGATATCGGAGAACATACACATATTCGCCAACGATCCGTCGCTGGCTTTTTTCCGGGTCCAAGAACACGTTCGCAAGGTTTCCCCAGCGATTTTCGAGAAACGCGATGAGGTCTTCCAGCTGCAAAACAATCTCCAGGGGCATTGTTACGATATGGAGTACGGAATTCAGTAGGTTCTTGAACTAATCTACCCCACGCATACCCATTAATTGCAAAATTCTTTACTACAGAGCCCTGCGAACGATTGAGAAATCGGAGAGCATATTCGACAACATACAAGAAATGATCAAGGCCTCGATTTTCCTAAAGCAACAGCTTAAGTACGAGGAAAACAGGAAGAAGATCAAGAAGGAGAGCACCAAATCTTCGGTATACAAGCGATTCTCCGCCCATCTTGCGTTGGATCTGCCGGACTTGCCTGATTTTGGCGGCGTTATGCGGGAAACCAGCCAGCGAATGGAGAACATGATAGGTCCTGGCACAGGGACAGGACGAACCGAGGTCCAGGCCACGCAAACCAGCAATCCGGGGGAACTCCAAAGGTCCTATACCACACTCCACTAGTTAGCCTTAGGTTTTAGTTTTGTATTTGTAGCTATGTGTGTGATTATTGCAAAATAAATTATATTCCAATTATGATTATTGCTTGATTTAAAACCAAAATGTCTATAATAATGAGTTTTAACTAATACGATAAATTGGGTATCAGGTATTAAATTAGTATACTTGTTTTTATTGTGACAAAATAAATACCATTGTTTTTTTAATATCAGATTATAGATAATATTGATGACTAAGTAATAGTCTGAAATAAATAACAAAAGCTGATACATTAAACGTATTATTATAATTAAAAAAGACTGATATTTTTATACTTACAGTGATAAAAAAAAAACAATACGATTTAGAATAATTTTTAATAGGCATTAGTACAATATTTTACACTGCAAGTAACGTCTTTACAATTTTCTAGAATTCTAGAACTTCTTGAATATTTTCGAACTAAAACACTCGATTGGTCGTAGTATCGCCAGTCGAGTATCGCTATTCGATACATTTCAGCTGACACTTGACAGCCCTTGTTGTTATTAGATAATATTATTAATATTATTATTACCTCGAGGAAAGCGCCGCCGAAGATGAACCGAATTTGCCAGAGCCTGTTGCGTCCCAGCTACCGGATCGCCGCCGGAGCAAGTGCCTCCGCCGGCACCCCGGGTGTCCTCGGTCGCTTCTTTGCCGCGGATGCGGCGACCGGCGCGGCGGTGGACAAGGCGACGCTGGACAAGCTGGTGCGCACCAACAAGGTGGTCGTCTTCATGAAGGGCAATCCCCAGGCGCCACGCTGCGGCTTCAGCAACGCGGTGGTGCAGATTATGCGGATGCACGGTGTCCAGTACGATGCCCACGATGTCCTGCAGAACGAATCCCTGCGTCAGGGTGAGACCCGCGCTTCCTTCTCCACTTGAATGTCCTACTCTAATCTATGGTTCCCCCTTGCTATTCAGGAGTCAAGGACTACACCGACTGGCCAACCATTCCGCAGGTGTTCATCGATGGCGAGTTCGTCGGCGGTTGCGACATCCTGCTGCAGATGCACCAAAGCGGCGACCTCATCGAGGAGCTCAAGAAGGTGGGCATTGAGTCCGAGCTGCTGAAGGCGGAGCAGGCCAAACAGGAGGATGACAAGGCCAAGTGATGCCGGGCCAGAGCACCCAAAGATCAAACCCCAGACACCCCCCACAACCTAAATGTTAGCCACGCAACGTTTTTATTATTAAATGTTTAACTCATAATGATAATGCAATGTGTACAATTTGATTTAGGTGTTTATCATACGCAGGGCCATGCCTTAAATGTTGTAAATACCAAGCTTTGTAATGATTAAGATAGATGATTCGATGAGACGGAAAACAAAGCTTTGTAAAATGATGTAATGATATATTTGACATTCCTTTATAGTGATTTATCATCGAATCCTACGCTTCTCGTCAATTCGCTGCAGGATGTCCAGGATTCGACTGCGTGCCTGTAGAGAATCGGTCACCTGCAAGAGTTCAAAGCACTGTTGTCGGTACTGCGGATTAGTCATATTTACCAGGATCTCCATTAGGTTGTCGGCTATGGAGTGGCGCATTGTTTCCTCCGAGGGCATGGGTGGAATCACGCGACTGCGACGATAAACTATTGGTTGAGAGGCGGAAAAATCCAGGTTCATATCCTGATTTTCATTGTCAAGCTTATTTTTCTCCAGAATATGAATTTCGTTGGGCAGTTTTTCCGGATCCTGAACCTCACCTTGATGCTTTCGATTCTCAATTTCTTTCGAGAATTCTTCTGTAGGTTTTATTAAACGATTTTCCTCTACTTTCTGATCATTATTAAGGTGCTTCAGATTTTTAATATCACTTAAGATCTTATGATCCTGAATTTCTACTGGCAACTGGCTATGCGGTAGTTTTTCCTCTTCACTTGAAAACCCCAGAAACTGATCCTGAACTTCAGTTAGCAGGACTTGATCTTGGAGTTCATTTAGATGTTGTTCAACAAAGAGGTCCATAATATCCTTTAATAGAAATACTTTTCATATGTTAATTTAGATGTTAAATTTGGATATTTGTTATTATCTTACAAATTATAAATTTATAATAATTCGGATATGTTATGAATATAACTGAGTATCCCTCACTCAATAAACGAAAGTATAAAATATACTCAACTAAAATCGGGAAGTAAACAGTTATTTATCGAAACTGTTGAACGTGTTAACCCTTGTGTATATAATATTTACTAAATATAGTAGTATAATTATTTTGATATTTTTTAAAATGTTTTCAAATGTTTTAAAATTGTATTACAATGAAATAGCTTATTAAATAAATCATACTCTTTGAATAGATTTTATCAGTTGCAAAATTAAAATTAAATTGGTAGTTATTTAAGTAGTATGGTGATATCAAAATTAAAAAAAACTTTTTCATATGCTGATATTAACATTCCAAAAGTCTGTATGTTCACGCTCGACTAATGCTTTTCAGCTGACTCAGCCGTATTTATATATTTGTTTAAGTTTTTATCTAACCCAACTTTGGTTTTATCGTTATCTATGCTCAACAAGTCAAATGTTAATATCCAGTGCCAAATATAAATATATTTCTTATCATAGAACCCCTATGGTTTCTATACCCCCACAACAATTAGACACCAGCTGTATTCGTAAATTGAATTCATTTCCAGAGAAGAATGTGTTCAACCAGAACTTATCACCCCTATGATGGAACAATAAATATGATAGGTATTCTTTGATTTTACAATTTTGATTTATTTAAATATACATATCGATATATTTTCATATATTTAGTTACATACAATATAATACATATTGATTTAATTGGTGTTTTCTTACGCTTCGTTTTTGTTGATTTGCGGTTTGAATTCGTTTCACATCAATTGCTTGTCGTTACGCTTGTTATCATTTAGCCAGTGTTACTCTGTTTTATTATGCAGCGCTGCAGTTTAGTGGTAGTAAAACGAAATAAAAAAAACTTATACCATAACTTGCTTATTAGTTAACAATAATCAAAAGTGTTAAAAGCGATATGCCATGTGTATGTGAAAGGGACTTTTCTGTGTGTTTTAAATGGTTTTTCTTTTGTAATACTTGGAAAGTTCAGCGTTGAAAGTAAACAAGTGGAACGAGTGTGTGTGGATCAGACAATGGAGGACTTGTCCAGGAAGGAGGAGGTCTCCATTAGGAGCTCGCTGCTGCTGCTCAGTATGTCGTACAGTTGATGCGGTGCGTCGCCGGCGATGGGATTGCCGAAGGGGAAGAACGACGATAGCGTCGATAGCTGCAAATTCCCGCTCATGGATGTGAGTCCGTTGGTGGGGGTGGCCGCCTTCGTCTTTCTGCGTCGCTCGACGCCATCCACGAACTCAGCCTCATCCTCCTTGTCCGGCTTCTCGTCCTTCTGCTGACTGGGCCGCGATTCGCCGGTGGACTCGTAGAAAGCTTCCGGCAAATCGTCAAAGTTCTGGAGATCCAGGCAGCGCTGTATCTTCGCTATATTGCTTAGCAGCAGGCGATGGAAGAGATCCACCTGCGGCTGGCCGCCACCGCGAATGTCCAGGATGGGCAGCCAGCGATAGTAGCACTGATCCCACACTTGCAGGTCAAAGATCCTGTGGGCCGGCTGTAGGAAACGATCCTGCGGCACTGAGGAAGCCGTGGCGAATAGCTGCGGATTGATGGTGTTGCGGGAGGGCGTGGATGCAGTTGGTCCAGTGCCCCTACTTCCCACCGCCAGAGATCTACGGTGAGCCGCCGCCGCCGCCTGGGCGCCAAGATCTCCCCTTTGGCGCTGGTACAGCGGATTGCTGAAAAACATTTTGTCCTTGTCGGAGAACTGCTCGCCCCAGTCCCAAACGGGTCGATGGACGAGCTGCGACTCGCGCGCTGCCTTCAGGCGCTGCGCCTGCGTGTCAAACTGGAAGGTATCGAAGATGGGCATGAAGCACGAGTCCCACAGCGTGGTGAGGTACGTCTGCGTGAACTCGAACTCGTCGGGGAACTGCTGCAGCAACTGCCACACGCAGTCGAGGAAGAGCAGGAAAACTGGGCTCTGTTCGCTGTCCAGCAGCTCGGCACTGCCGCCTGCCTGCTGGGCGGGATAAACGTGGCCCAGGCGTCGCTGGAACGGATGCTCTAGGGCCACCCACTCCTTCTGCACCAGCGACTGGAAGCCATCAATTGTACGGAAGTGCGGATCGAGCAGGAGCTGCGCCAAACTGCTGATCACGCAGCACAGATCACGGCCATTCGACTCCTGGAGGACACAGGTAACGCCGCTGCGCAGGGTGGCAGCCGCTTCACTAGCATAGCGTAGGCACAACGACACATAGAACAGCCAGTTGGTCTTTTCGAGTAATCCCAGGTACTTGTCATCCTGCAACATGAACTTCTCCGGCGTCTCCGGCGTGCACAGGCGCCTCAGCTTCTGATAGGCCCTCAGCACATCCTGGATGCTCGGCAGGCGATCCGTCAGCTGCAGCAGCTTGAGCTGTCGCCCCGCATCGCACTTGCGCACCAGCTCGAGCATCACATTCTCCAACTTTGTGTCCTGCTGGGCGGCCGGCTGCAGTTCGGCCAATCTCACCAGGGCAGCGCTACTGCCATAACTGTACACCCAGAAGGCCGCTCTTGAATCGCAAAAGGCGCGCGATAGGTCCAGGAATCGATCGACGGCGCAGCTCTTCGGTATGACGAAATGCGGCGGCACGGTGTACTTGCCCGCCTGGAGGGGATTCTGCAGCAACTGGACACTAGCACTGCTCACCACCTGCCACTCGGTGGCGCCGCAGCGTATCAGCTCCCTGGCCCAGTCGTTCTTCGTCGCATACATGCTCGTGCCGGAGGCCCCCAGCGTCGAATAGTACGGCTCCCTGTGCGCATAGGCGAAGCTCAGATCGTGCCGCATCGGATAGGCAAAGCGGACCAGGGCCGAGGCAATCAGCTTGCCCTGATCGCTGGCCCCAAACATCTTCGAGTCCTGCTGCTGGAAGGCGAACTTCAACAGGCGAAAGTTCTTACACACAATGTGCAGGGCGGCGATCCTCCCGCTGATGTTGTGCTGCTTGAAGGGCTCCAGCTTCTTGCGCCGGCTGATTCCGTGACTGGCCATGCCGCGCGCCGCCTGCAGCGCACTGGCCGCCCTGCCCAGCTCCGCTATCGTGTAAATATGATCAATGTTGTTCAGCGTGATCTCGTTGCGGCCCAGATAGGCGTTCTCCTGATACAGATCCACCAGCGGGGCAGCTGGATTCCGCTTCGAGTGCAGCGGCACGAAGGCCAGCTTAAAATTGGTGACGCTCAGCAGCCCGAAGGTTGCCTCCTTGTGCGAATCGGCCGGATTGGATGCGGAGGAGGAGGAGGAGCCACTGTCCATGGGATCGATGGGCGAGTACATGTAGGCCGGGGCCGAGGCCACGATCTGCTCGCCCTGCAGCAGACGCGGCTTGGCCAGGTGGACGTCCCTCAGATCGCTGGGCAGGCACCATTCGTTCGTGTCCGCCGTGGCCCGCAGATCGCCCGGCAGCGGTGCCACATAGCTGGTGAAGGTGTTCCGCTTGTGGTGGTCAGCATTTCCGGCGGATCCGGCTCCTCCCAAGCCACCGCCACCTCCTCCGCCGCCGCCGCCCGTGGCCATAGCAGGGTGCAACTCTCCTCGTGACCGCTGCTGTACGCCGATGGAATATTCAATTATTCGCTACTTCCTGTCTGGGCGCTGGTACCGTTATGTGGTGTGCTATGTGCGTGTCTGCTCTGTCCAGAACGGGAAGAGGGAAAGGGGAAAGGGAAATGGGGGGGAAAATTAATACAGTGGCAACCGGACGAGGTGGAAATTATGCGAATGGAGGAAAACAAATTTAGAATTATCGTTTTTTGGGTGATAAGTTTATCAGTGGAACTCACCGTTCGGATTACTACCTATGTGTGCGTGTGTGTGCGGGGCAGCGATCGGATCGCCGTTGTTGCTGTTGTTGTTGTTGTTCCTCCGAACTGCTGCTGCTGTTGTTGTGCCGTCGCTGTGTCGCCGTCCGCGGGGTCAATCGTTGCTTTTGGGGTCATCCGCTGGGGTCATCCAACTGCACCATCTGGCATCTGCACACACGGGCCGCCTCGGTCGCAATGTGCATTTATTTATTTATTTTTATTTTCGCTGGTCGCCACAATTCATACGACACACAAACACGCACGCACACACACACACGCACGCATGACTCTCGGTGCAATTGTGCAGTGTTGCAAAGTGCTTTTCGGTGTATTTTCGGTACTATTTTGGGGATGGTACATCGGATAGACTATATTAAAAAATTAAAATAAATAAAGGTTTGAGAAAACTTGTTTAATTTGTTTGATTTTTATGCAATTTGAGAACAAGGTTTGATACTATTTTTATTTGTCGTATAATACGACTCAGTCCCCCGTTTTGAACTCTAAAATATCCAAGAGCCCCGAGACTTAACTGATCCAAATTGAGACACACGAATAGCTTAATTTTCTGATATATTTTTGGTTTTCGGCTATCGGTAATAGTCTGCGCGACAACCCTACACTTTGTCCACCGCGGACCAACAGCTGTTTTGATCCAGCGTGTATCGATTAACGATAAGCTCGCTATCGATACAGCACGCCCCGTGGTTTTTAAATAATATATTTTAATATTAATTCAGTGACCGTCAGAAGTATCCCTTCCAATACTGGAGGACTTTGACAGGACCGTGAGCGTTGAAGTTGAGGTGTATTTTTCAGTCGGCTTGCGGCACAATCCTACTGCCCACCTGGCAACTCTGCACCTATTTGCCTTGCCCTGCTTGTCGAATCGGCAAATCCAGCCCAGTCCCCCGGATTATTAATTCCAATCCCAACGAGGCGAGAGCGATCCGACGCGGATCGCAGACCGTGATTCCCACTCTAGACTCTCGACTCGCATGTGCTGGCAGCGACACGGCGCACATTTGCTCAAACGAATCCCATTCCAAGTCCGGACGAAACGCCGGAGCCCCATTATTCAATTAGCCGGCGGACGGACAAGCGCAGCGTGGAAGATGACGGACCAGGTCAAGTATCTGGACACACCCGACAAGTCGGAGACGGACAAGAAGCTGTACAAGTGAGTGCCCGGCTGTTTGTGACCCAGATAAACCGGGTTTAATGGCTGCTTTCCCGTTTTTCCCCCTTTAGGACGCTGCTCCTGGGCAATGGCCTGCACGCCCTGATCATCTCCGATCCCAGTCCCATGCCGCACGACGGTTTCACCACCTCTGAGTCCTCGTCGGAGAATGCCTGTGAGTCCGAGTCGATCAGCAGCGAGGTGACCAGCAGCAGCGAGACCAGCTCCTCGAGCTCCTCGGACAGCGGCAGTAGCGTTGAGTCGGGCAGCGAGGAGGGCGACGAAAAGCTGGCCGCCTGCGCCCTGATGATCGACTATGGCTCGTTTGCCGAGCCCACGAAATACCAAGGACTGGCGCACTTCCTCGAGCACATGATCTTCATGGGCTCCGAGAAGTACCCCGAGGAGAACATATTCGATGCGCACATCAAGAAGTGCGGCGGCTTTAGCAACGCCAACACCGACTGCGAGGAGACACTCTTCTACTTCGAGGTGGCCGAGAAGCATCTGGAATCCAGCTTGGACTACTTCACGGCCCTGATGAAGGCGCCGCTGATGAAGCAGGAGGCCATGCAGCGCGAACGCAGCGCCGTCGACTCGGAGTTCCAGCAGATCCTGCAGGACGATGAGACGCGGCGTGATCAGCTGCTGGCCAGCTTGGCCACCAAAGGTTTCCCCCACGGCACCTTCGCCTGGGGCAATATGAAGTCGCTGAAGGAGAATGTGGACGACGCAGAGCTGCACAAGGTGCTGCACGAGATCCGCAAGGAGCACTATGGCGCCAATCGAATGTACGTTTGCCTGCAGGCCCGTTTGCCCATCGATGAGCTGGAGTCGCTGGTGGTGCGTCACTTCTCGGATATCCCGCACAACGAGGTTAAGGCTCCCGATCTGACCAAGTTTGACTACAGGAAAGCCTTCAAGCCGGAATTCCACGAGCAGGTGTTCTTCGTGAAGCCCGTAGAGAACGAGTGCAAGCTGGAGCTGACTTGGGTGCTGCCCAATGTGCGCCAGTACTACCGCAGCAAGCCCGACCAGTTTCTGTCGTATCTGCTGGGCTACGAGGGGCGTGGCAGCCTGTGCGCCTACCTGAGACGCCGCCTGTGGGCTCTCCATCTGATTGCCGGGATCGAGGAGAACGGCTTCGACACCAACTCCATGTACGCCCTGTTCAACGTGTGCATTTACCTCACCGACGAGGGTTTCAAGAATCTAGACGACGTTCTGGCCGCCACCTTTGCCTACGTCAAGCTCTTCTCCAACTGTGGATCCATGAAGGAGGTCTACGAGGAGCAGCAGCGCATCGAGGAGACGGGATTCCGCTTCCAGGCTCAGCGACCTGCCTTCGATAACGTTCAGGAGTTGGTGCTGAACTCCAAGTACTTCCCACCGAAGGATATTCTCACTGGCAAGGAGCTTTACTACGAGTACAATGAGGAGCATCTCAAGGAGCTGACTGGCCACCTGAACGAGCTGAAGTTCAACCTGATGGTCACCTCGCGCAACAAGTACGAGGACGTGAGCGCCTACGACCTGACGGAGGAGTGGTTCGGCACTGAGTATGCCACCATTCCGATGCCCGAGAAGTGGCGCAAGCTGTGGGAGGACTCCAAGCCCCTTCCGGAACTGTTCTTGCCCGAACCGAATAAGTTTGTCACCGAGGATTTCACGCTGCTGTGGCATTCGGCTGGCAAGCCGGAGGTACCCGCTGCACCGAAGAAACTGCTCAAGACAGACACATGCGAGCTGTGGTTCCGACAGGACGATAAGTTCGACTTGCCCGAGGCCTACATGTCCTTCTATTTTATCTCACCGCTGCAGCGACAAAGTGCCAAGAAGTGAGTGGCTACGAATTCGAGTCTCTGATTTAATAACCTTTTTAATTTTTTCTCAGCGATGCCATGTGCACACTTTACGAGGAGCTGGTCAAGTTCCATGTGTGCGAGGAACTGTATCCAGCCATTAGTGCCGGCCTCTCTTACACCTTCAACACAGCCGAAAAGGGTTTGCTGCTCAAGGTGAGCGGCTATAACGAGAAGCTGCATCTCATTGTGGAGGCCATTGCCGAGGGCATGCTCCATGTGGCAGAGACCCTCGACGAGAAGATGCTGGCTGCCTTCCGCAAGAACCAGCGCAAACACTTCTTCAACACCCTGATCAAGCCGAAGGCACTCAACAGGTAATGGACCTCATCAAATGGTGTTTCAATGATTACTTATCTATACCTTGCTCTCTCTTTTTCAGGGACGTTCGTCTCTGTGTGCTGGAGCAAATCCGCTGGCTAATGATCGACAAGTACAAGTGCCTCAACGATATCACCTTGGAGGATCTGCGCGACTTCGCGCGCCAGTTCCCCAAGGAGCTATATATCCAGGCTCTTATCCAGGGCAACTACACGGAGGAATCCGCTCACAATGTATTGAACTCGGTGCTGAGCCGTCTCAATTGTCAGGCCATCAAGGAGCAGCGTTACGTGGAGGATAGGACCATACAATTGCCGCTGGGCACAAATGTGATCCGATGCCATGCTCTCAACGAGCAGGATACAAACACGGTGATCACGAACTTCTATCAAATCGGACCCAACACCGTTCGCGTGGAGAGCATTCTTGATCTGATGATGATGTTCGTGGACGAACCTTTGTTCGATCAGCTGAGGACCAAGGAGCAGCTGGGCTACCATGTGGACGCCACTGTTAGGATTAACTACGGAGTTGCCGGCTATTCGATTATGGTCAACTCGCAGGAGACAAAGACAACGGCCAGCTATGTGGAGGGTCGCATCGAGGTGTTCCGCGCCAAAATGTTGCAAATTCTGCGCAACCTGCCGCAGGATGAGTACGATCACACTCGCGACTCGCTGATCAAGCTGAAGTTGGTGGCCGACATGGCACTGAGCTCGGAAGTGGGTCGCAACTGGGAGGAGATCATCAACGAGGATTACCTATTCGATCGCCGTCGTCGTCAGATCGAAGTATTGCGCACGCTCCAAAAGACGGAGATCATTGATTTCCTTTTGGATATCGATACCAATAACCAGAGGAAGCTGTCCGTTCAGGTGATTGGACATCGTCCGGCAGATATGCCGGAACCCTTGCCCGGTTCCCACATTGTCGGCGACGATAACAAGGATAAGCTCGAAGAAGCTAACGACGAAGATGATGGAGATGAAAGTGGAACTGAAAAGGGCGATCACGAGGATGAGGAGGACGAGGATGATTCATCCGAAGACGACGAGGATCTATTTGTGGCTCTGGAAAATAAGCTAACCGTCGTCTTCCTACCCGAAGTCGGCAATCAAAACACCATTCTGGATATTAACGAGTTTAAGAAGGGCCTGGACGCTTATCCGAAGCGAAAGAGCCAGCAGGAGGAGGAGGATCAGCAACGTGCCGCTCTCATTGAAGATGCCCTGGGCCAGGCGTGAGAGGCCCAACCACAACCACCTCCTCCTCCAACCAGCTATCTCCATTACCTCCCCCATAACACTTTGTTCAACTAGCCAAAGGTAGAAGTTTAGTTTCACAGAACGCAAGCACTTTTACCCCTGACCAAGTCAGCCATTTACTCTTATAATTATTTGAATTTTTACACACAGACCACCCGCACTCAATGACAAATGCATTTTTGGAGTATTTAAACACCATATATGTTCGATCGCACTGTCTTTCGTACTGATTTAATACCGAAATAAAAATCAAAATTTAAAGTAATCAAGTTGGGTTTCTTTTTTAAGGGAAATCCTTTTTCTACGATTGATAAACATTATAATTTTTACCACAATTATTTATTTAAAAATATTTTAGTAAATATATTTAAATAATATCTGTAAGTAAGGAAAACACTTGCGTTGCAATTTGCCAGTATGGGGATTCTCCTCTGAATCTCTCGTTTTATTCATATGTACAATAACAATGCGTTTTGTGTATAAACTTAAAAGCTACGTATAAAGAATGTCTGTCGTTTTGTTTTATTCTTGTGCCCAATTGTTTTACAAGTGTACGTCCTCCTGCGATTGCACGAATAAGGATTAAAGCCGATATGGGGTCGGGGACTTCAAGGAGGGTCAAGTTGTTCGATGTTCGTCTTTTGATTTTGATCTGATTTATTCTTCCCTTGTGTTCTTGTGGATATATGATAATGCGTATTAACAATAGGTAACAATAGTTCAATGATGGTTGATGTCTGTTTTTAACACCTTTTCTTTGTTCAGTTGAACTTACTAATAATATTCAACTTACAATCATAACGCAAAAAAAAAATAGTTTGTATAGCATAATAATAATAATAATAATGGTAATTATGATAAGCAGAATATAGCGGGAGAAGAGGAGTTAGAAAATTATTGTATAAAACAAAAAACTCGTATAAATGTTTTAAGTTTCTTATTAAAAATGGGAAAATAACAAATATGTTGTAGAAAAAAAGGGACGGTGCTGTGTGCCGGTTTAAAATCAATAGTAAACCGGCCATATGTTTACAACAAAAAACCCTGGAATCAGGAGTACGATTACATTTTTTGATTTATCCCTTAGATCTAATATAAAGTTTATAACTCTCATAATGGAAAAAGATAAAGAGGCGACTCAGTAGTTCAAAAGAGTGTACTTAAAATATAAATTAAATATTTTGTGTTTGAGCTATATTTACATACTGAGCATACTTTTCCTATCTTGTTTGCCTATGTGGGACTTACAACATCATATTAGACCAGCGAATAGATCAAAGATCCTACTGCTTATTCCTTGTAAAAACAATCAATCTGCAAATATTTACACAGGTCTTATAATTCGCTCTCTTACTAGTTCAATTTAAAGCCCGCAAACAATTTCACTGAAAATTTGTCGTTTTGAGGTCCTCGGTTGGATTGTGGTTGCTTCAGTTTTAGTTTCAGCTTCAGCTACAGAGTTGCCATCGTTGAGCTCACAGCTTCTGCAGTTCGGTGCTATCGTTGGCATGATAGAGACTCCTCACGATTTTGGTGCGCCCATCGTACTGCTCCTCGGGATCCAGCAGTCCCTCCTCGTGCTTGGCGTCCGGCGAGGCGATGCTTCCGTTGCCGTGCATGAAGATGCGTGAGATGAGCGAGTTGGTGGACCGCTTGAAGGCCATCCTGCCCTTTTCGGGCAGATCGTCGAGGCCGCGATGCAGCGACAGCTTGTCCAGCTCGAACTCGGAGCCACCGGCCCGTTCCGCCGCCAGCTGCGCCTCGTACTCCGCCGTGCGCAGCGTCTTGGCCGTGGGCTTGCGGTACATCTTCAGCAGCAGCGAGGAGCACACCACGCTCACCGAACTGGCGGCCATGGCCACGGAGGCCATCCACGGCAGCAGGGTGAAGCCGTAGGGTGCGAACAGGCCGCTGGCCAGCGGAATGCCCAGCAGATTGTACATGCTGGCGAAGAAAAAGTTGTAGCGTATGCGACGCACCGTGCAGCGGGACAGATCCAGGCAGGCCACCACGTCCAGCAGGTCGTTGCGCATCAGCACAATGTCCGAGGCCTCGGCGGCCACATCGGTGCCCGCGGCGATCGTTATGCCCACATCCGCTTGCGCCAGCGCCGGACTGTCGTTGACTCCATCGCCCACCATGGCCACCCGGATGCCGCTGGCCTGAATGCGCTGGATCTTGGCCACCTTGTGCGAGGGCAGGACCTCCGCGTACACGGTTCGTATGCCAACCTAATGGGAAAAAGGTGATACATTAGTTTGACAAAAGTATTAGGGGTTATCATTGGTTAACCCACCTCTCTGGCTATGCTGGCAGCCGTGTTCTTATTATCCCCCGTGAGCAGCACCACATCTATGCCCATCCGCTTCAGCGTGTAGACGGCGAGATGGGCTTCCGGCTTGACCATATCGGAGACGGCAAACATGCAAACGAGCTGCCCGTTGAGGGCGCAGAGCACCGCGGTGTGTCCCTTTCGCTCCTCGTGCGACATGCAGTCGCTAATCTCCAGCGGCACCTCGATGGCATTGCGCTGCATCCACTCCCGATTGCCGATGAGCACCAGAATCTCGGGGCCATCGATGATCTGCTGACTCTGATCGTCATTCGTGGCGAGCTGATCCGCCTGTTCCAGGACCAAGTCGGATAGCAACTGCTGATTGTTCAGTTCCATCGACTTGCGTACGCTGTGCTGCGGCAGCAGATGCTCGATACTGGCTCCATTGTCCACCGGCACCGATTCCAGCGGACTATTGCGATGCAGATTCTCATAGTTGATGATCCGTTCGGCGTTGCAGGCCTGTCGCAGCGTTTGCTCGTAGTTGGAGACGGTGACGCGGATGCCACAGCCGGGCACCGCCTGGAAGTTGCTGCTCTTGCCGAAGCTGCCGGCCTGCGGGGTGGCGCCCACGTTCAGCATGTCCTTGGCAAAGTGCACAATGGCGGAGGCAATGGGATGCTCGCTGTTCTGCTCGGCGGCTCCCACGATGGTCAGAGCTCGAGCCAGGCTGCAGACTTGGGCTCGGACGAAGAGGGTAACCTTGCTGGTCATCGGGGTGCCGTGGGTAATGGTTCCGGTCTTGTCAAAGACCACAGTCTTCACCTGGAGTAGGAAGAAGTCAATTAGAAATCAGAAAGGTTAGTTACTCTTCATTTGAAGCTCACCTTGTGGGCATTCTCCAGGGCGGTGGCACCCTTTACCAGCACACCATTGATCGCTCCCGTGCCGGTGGCCACCATCACGGCTGTGGGCGTGGCCAGGCCGAGGGCACAGGGACAGGCAATGGCCAGCACACTCAGGGCACACTTGAAGGCATAGCTAACGATGATGGTGTTCTGGTCCATGTGCATCTTGTGCTCCATGGCCACGGGCACCAGATTCGGGTTGGCGAAGCCGATAATGATCCAGGCAATCAGCGTGATGCTGGAAACCACAACGACGAAGGGCACAAAGTAGCCGGCAATCCGATCGGCCAGCTGCTGGATGGGCGCCTTGCTGGTCTGGGCCTCCTCCACGAGTCGCACAATCTGCGCCAGCGTCGTATTCTCGCCCGTGTGCGTGGCCTCGACCAGCAGGACGCCGTTCTGGTTAATCGAGCCGCCGATAACAACGGATCCCTTGCGCTTGGCCACCGGCATGGACTCGCCGGTGATGAGCGACTCATCGCAACTGGAGTGACCGTAGAGGACCTTGCCATCCACAGGCACCTTGGCGCCCGGTATCACCTTCAGGATGTCGCCGCGCTGCACATAGTCCACGGATATCACCTTCTCGCTGACGATATCAAAGTCCGGCGATATCTCCACCAGCAGCGCATCGGCCGCCTTGAGGGAGAGCAGCTTGGACAGCGCCTCCGAGGTCTTGCCCTTGGCTATGTGCTCCAGCCAGCGGCCCAGCGAGATGAAGATCAGCAGCATGGGCGGCGTATCGAAGAAGGTCAGCGGCGAGCTGTTCTGCTCGAGGAGAACGGCGGCGATCACCACGGCCACGGAGTACACATACGAGATGGTCGTGACCATCGAGATCAGTACGTCCATGTTCGTGGTGCCGTGCTTGATCGCCCGATACGACTGCACGTAGAAGTGGAAGCCGCCGAAGAACTGGACGGGCGTCGAGAGCAGAAACATCACCAGATTCTCCATCGACAGGCCGGGGACGAGGCAGCACATGTTCGCGTGGCCCTTGTCGCTCATCTCCAGCATGAAGTAGATCATGGCCACCATGCAGGGACCGCCGAAGATCAGCGAGACGAGAAAGGCGTTGCGCCACTTCCGGATCTCCTCCTTGTGCTCCAGGTAGTTGTGGGCCATCTTGTCCCGGCCGGTCATCAGCTTGGCCTCGAAGCCCAGCCCCTCGATCGCCTCGCAGATGCTCCGGGGACCCGTGTCCTCGGTGATGTAACGGAATTTGCCTGGAAGGTAATAAGATGGAGACGAGTTTGTTATAGATTATGTGTTAAAAACTGATATATTTTTGTGATTTTTTAATACTAACTATTTGTATTGGCTTTATCCCATTTTATTTTTTGGTTATCTTAATTTTAGAAGTTACTATATAATTTTAATATATTTGTAATAATTTTTTTTAATATTTGAAACCGTTTAAAAAAATAATTTTGATTAATTTTAAATTTTGTATTTTTTATTCGAGTTCTAAAAGTTATAAGTTATTTTTAATATATTTTAAATTATTTTTTTTTTAATGTTTAAAACCATTTAAAGTTTTTCAAACTTTATAATTTTTATTCAATTTTTTTTTTTTATTCCAGTTCTACAATATTACGTATTTTTAATATTTTTTTTAATACTTAAAACTATTTTTAAAAATTATAATTTTTTTTTTTTTTTTTTAATAAATTTAAGTTTAAGTAGTGCTTGAAAACGGAAAAAAATTAAGCTTAAAGTCATTAGGTACAAAGTTTTTTTTTTAAATTAATAATAACTTATAAGTTCCATTTTCATTTCCAATCTGTAACATTCATTACACTAAATAAGCTCCGTTATTTTTGTTATTTATTGCCCCGCAATCAAGCCTAGTTAATTTACATTGATAGTCTTAAAAACTTGTTCTATAGAACATACATATACATATGTGTAACGATTACAGAACCAGTAATCCGAAAAAAAATAGAGAAAGCTGGTAGCAAATGCAGGTAAATATTCACAGAGGATTCAGTCTACAGTCTACAGGTTATTGAAGAGGTTTGAAGAGAAAGCTAGTCACAATTGAACCGTGCTTGCTGATCTACAATAATGATAATAATACTAAGACTACAATTTGATGTTTTTATTTGGTAAAAATAATGTATCCCAGATTACAAACCAATGTGAATTTAAATACAGATACTTAGATAACTATATCAATGAAAAATTCAAAATAAGTGACTATTCAGAATGATTATTCAGAAATAGGTCCCCACATACGTATGTATGAATGTGTACAACTTGTATCTGAATGCCATATCAATTTCATCACAGTTTCTCGAGGCTGCTATCACTTTTATGGCCGCTCCTGTGTTTAAACCAGAACCCCAGAGAAAAGTGTAGTGTTGGAGAAAGGCAGGCAAACCCATCATATAGATAGGGGCAGTTTAGAGGTTGCCTTTTGGCCGGCGTCGAATGAAAACTGTTTGTGCTCGTTAATGAGTGGAAAATAATGCCGGTTCTGGTATTGAAATTAGAGCGTACAACCGGTTCGATGGCGACAGATTCAGATTCAGATTCGTATGGAGTCGATTGCAAAATCGATTTGCAATGGCAAACTGGATATTTACATTATATTTTCAAAAATCTGTAGTTTTTAGTTAACTTTTTATCTAGTAAATAGGCGGAATACATGAGTATTACAAATTTTAAAAGGTATCATTAGCTTATAGAGGGCCTACTCTCATTTAGATATATCAAAACATGTGGTTAAAACTATCGCTTGCAGACTAAACGAATTAAATGAAATCCCTACAGCTTAGAAGCCCCAGGAATCTTGGGGGCGAAATATCGCTGCCGTTGCTGTTGGTAGGTTCATCGCACCCCCGATAAGATAACTATTCAACTTTTTGTCGAATGTGTAAACTGAATCGCTGCTGTTCTTGATTATTAGCATGTCGCCGGTTACCCAACAACTAGAAATTTCTGATATTATTGCCATCTGTTGTGCATGTTTTTCCCCCCCAGAAGGTTACCCATTCCGATTTGTCGTGTTATTGCTTTTCTCCGGTATCCGATCTCCGATCCGAGAAAATGACGAAATCAGACATATTTCATTATTCGTTTTCTATATAGGCATAAAGGGGAAGTCATTTAGCTAACACGTTGTTCCCTTTGGGGTTCATTGATAAGCAAGTAATCGCCTCTCAGGAATCCAGTGAATGCATTATCTATATTAAGCTAATCACCAGGAATTTAAAACAAATATAACATTCAATTTCTTCTTTTCGGACCTCCTTATCAGACGTGGGAAAAGATCAAAAGATGATTCCGTAACTAGGTAAATTTACTTATAGATTAGAACAACTTAACTATTTAGTAGCCTCCGGTATTTTATCCTATAGGTTAACTTTTATTCTATAAATCACTCATCAAACGTACGAAAAAAGATGATAATTAACGACAATACTATGGACATATCTATATAAAAAAGTCCCCACAGTCATCTAGAAAAAAAACCTTAAAAAAACTTAATAAAAAGTAGACTAATGCCAAGCCCTGTGAATCACTGAAGATACAAAGGGAAAGGGAGCAAAAAGAAATAGTTGACCAAACACATGATATCGTTCAGAATTATTATTTATCGTTCAATTAGCGGGTCATTAAGTGAAAACCAAGCGGGTGGTGTGCAAAATCGAGGAAGGATTGGGATGGCGTAATGATAATGCTTTGATCACACCAAAGGGTGACAATTGTCGCTAATTATCGATGGTATCGATCGATCTTCGCCCCGGTTCCGATTGATAAATGATGTGGGTGTCGTGTGCGTGTGTACACATCACATTCTATAAGATTGACCTTTAAAAATAGAATTTCCTGTAACCTAATAAAATATTTTATATTATGAACAATAAGGTTTTTTTTCTATATTATAATCTCAATAATATCCTATTCATAGGTTTATCGAGTTATAAACGCTCTACTGTTGTCGAAATTCTCTTTCTAGGTCTCTCTATTTTATTTTTTTTTTTGTTTGGCTTGCATCTTATCGCCCGCGATTCGTTGTTACAATTTTAGAACATTTTCAATTTGAATTGAGATTGCCCGTAGTTTTTGCTGTTGCTGTCGTCGTCGTGCACTTATCGCCGAACGATAAGAATCGGAAGAAAACATATGTTTTGCTCAACAGTTTACACTCCCAATTCCGACTACCGATCGGGCGAACAAACTTAAAACAAGTTTACAAGCCCATGGTCCCGGTAACAAATGAGAAACTACAAGTTTAACTAATTTAATGGCAGTTAATGGGAGAGTCCGAAGTTTAAGTTTAAGTGCTAATTGATTTTAAGATAAGAAGCAGTATGGAATTGGCCTAATCCATATGGTAAAAGTTAGCCATTTAAATCCAAGACTTCTATGGATTCTCATATAATTATTGTATATAAGTATTATAGTATTAAAATTTAATACAATACAATAATAAATATGAATATAAATGATAATTAACTGTATTTTTTAGAGATCCTGAATGCTGTTCTAGTTAAGTTTACTTAAATAATATTTGTATATAAGTATTGATTATAAAAACATTTACAGTTTTGAAATTAATCACAATACAATACAAAATATGAGTATACATTTTTTAGAGATCTTAAATACTATTCTATTGCTTGTATAATATTGCAACCTCCTACGATTGATAAGTCCTTTTCGTATGATATATATAATGCTGTCATTTATCCAAAAATAAATTCAAATTTCTAATCTTACAGAAACAACTGAGTGACGTTTGCATTAGGTCACCTTTTGTACTATCTATACTACATTTGAATGTCAGAAATATTTTTCAGTGTCATATAATCGAAATAGTTTCATTCGCTTTTCTTCGTCGTGTGCATATCCATGTCGAAAATGCGAAAAAAGCGCAAAAGGCAAGTGAACTGAAACTGGAAACCAGTTTTATTGCAATCATAATTATGAAGCTCTCATTTATGCATTTTATATTGCTGTCTTATTTTACTTTTCAAACGGTGCACGTACACCAGGTAAATCCAGGTATGCAAAGTGATTTCGGTGAATCAGCTAGAAGCTAAAACCAATGTGTGATCAAACATAGGTCGATCGCATTTTATTGCATAATAGCAAACTAATTTCAAATCAAGATCTGCGAGACAAGAGCAGAAATAAATAAGAAACCCCCAAAAAAAAGAGCACAACTCTAACTCAAAGTGAAGGTGAATGAAACTGGAAATGCACATCGAAAAAAATCTGTTACTTAGTTTGATAAAAAAAATATTAAAATATAAATATAACAAATTAAATTAATATTTTAATAATATTAAAATAAAATATTTTCAAATTTTTGTGGCATAGGGGTTTTTATGATTTATGATTTTATTAAGCTTAATATTGGTGTAAATTTTTGTTGGTGTAAAATAATTAGATTGTAACTTTATGAGATGTTAAATAATTTTAATTTTATACCGATTGTAGAACTATTATACTCTCAAAAAAAAAACAACAAATATTTTATATAATATGAGAATATAATTTTTATATATTAATAGATAATAAAATTATAAAATGATATACTATTTTTTAATAATTATATTTTCATATATTATATAATAATTATTATTTGTATAGTATTTTCTCCCCGTGTAAAAAGTGGAAGTGGACTGGAGTTCGTGGTCACGCATGCGGAGCAGGGAGAGCCAAACCGAAAAAAGAGAGAGGTCTCCCTCTTTCCAGACAAAAGCGAGATTAATTCCTCAGTTTTTGCCTGCGATCGTGGGTATGCATATATTTTTATACATACATATATATTTCGGGGCGTGTATTCGAGCTCTTTCACTTTTGTTTTGATTTTTTTCGTGGCCAGGCGGACTTTTTAGTTTCAAGGCTTAAATGTTAGTTGGTAAAGGCCTGTCAATAATAATTCGAATGCCAAATCATAGTCTATGAAAAAAAACAAAGACCCCAACAATCAGAATCTTTTGTTCTCTAGATTCCTCTCTCCCTTTCTCTCGGCTAATCTTATATGGGTACTTCCTGATTACTCGCAGAAAATACTCTATATCTCTTAGAATTTTCCTATGGAAATACAACTATTTTTGATTTGAATTTCATAATAAAATAAAATAAAGTCCTACAACGAGTGCAAAATGTTCTAATCTTCCGAGTACATTTCCCCTTAGTTTTATGTGCATTTTTATGCATAATCACATTCCCGCCTTTAGTCCCCCGCCTATTAAATTCCCCAACTGTTCCAGATAACTTTACTGCCCACGCACACAGGCGCAGATCTAAGCACTTTAATCTAGTTGCCATTGTTTGCCTTAAGCATAGTGTATAGTGTATATAGAGTCCCTCGTACTACCCCCGGTCACTTTCTTATCGTCGGAACCAACCACTCCCACCCTCCCGAAAACGAAAATATAAGCCCCTTGGCCACGGAGCATAAAGAGAACCGAGTATATCAGTTACAATAAACAATTGCTGGGCCAGTTTTGAGTTGTGAAAAGTGAACAAAACATTTGCACCGATTCCAGTCGATGATCTCGATGCTAAAAAGGTTAATAAGGAACAGCTGTTGCTTCCTAATAAACAAGGGAAAACTTTTAAGTACCCTTGATGAAAATATTTATATTATTAGTTCTTGAAAAAAATTGTTAAAAGTTTTTTTTAGAAAATGTTTACTGAAGATAACAAAATATGATCTATATTCTGTATATTTCTAACCTCAAAGTTTATTTTAATTTTCCATTTATTTATTAAAGGTATATTATTATTATTTATCAAGGGTATAAAAAAAAGTTTAAAAAGTTTCTTTAGAAAATGTTTACTGATGATAGCAAAAAGGGGATCTTACAATTTGACATTATTTAAGATCAATTTTAATTTGATATGTGGCCAGGTAAATTTGACCTGGTCGAAAAGAGTACCAATATAATTTTTACGTGACCTGAAATCTACATGGCCATATCAATTTTACGGTAACATGCTTTTTATACCCGTTACTCGTAGAGTAAAAGGGTATATTGTATTCGTGCAAAAGTATGTAACAGGGAGAAGGAAGCTTTTCCGACCCTATAAAGTATATATATTCTTGATCAGGATTACTAGCCGAGTCGAACTAGCCATGTCCGTCTGTCCGTCTGTCCGTCTGTCTGTCCGTCTGTATGAACGCTGAGATCTCGGAAACTACAAAAGCTAGAGAATTGGCATTTTGCATGCAGATTCTTGGAGTTCCTACGCAGCGCAAGTTTGTTTCAAACAGGTGCCACGCCCCCTCTAACGCCCACAATCGCCCTACACCATTTTTTGAAAGGTGTCTGGCGCCCACAACTTTAAAGATTTCGGAAAAGTAAAAATGCAGTTTTATTCTGTTTATCAATACCTATCGAATTGTAGAAATTTTTCAAATCGGACAATCCATTAAAAAGTTATGAGCAAAAAATGAAACAGCCACTAGATGGCGCTAGTAGCTTTGACGCGTGCATATATTAATCTCTCTCCCACTCTCTTTAGCTGAGTAACGGGTATCTAATAGTCGAAGTACTCGACTATAGCGTTCTCTCTTGTTTTTTGTGTGTACTTTATATATTTCTAACCCTAAAGTTCAAGGGTATACAAGATATCGGATCAATTTTAGCCCGAATTTCCAGCCAGCTGTAAGCGTTGGGTTGAAAACAAACCGCAGCAACAGGTGCATATCGGTTAATGGCCTGGTTCCAGGTGTTTATTCTAAATGTTGCGTAACACCTGTCACTTGCACTTGCGGAATGCCAGATTCGCGATCCCATTGTGTGACCCCGCCCGCGATTCCAGATAGTCTAGTCACAAAGGTATTGTGTTTTGGATAGCAACAACTGTTTAAGTACTGAGATCAAGCTTAACTATGTTAAACAATTTAAACAAATATTCACTTTAAATAAATTCACTACGATTATTCATTGAAAAACTATCCTATATCCTATAAATACTATATACACTACTCACCCCTTTTCGTTAGCAGTGTAACGGAGGCACTGGTCACGCCCTTTATCTTGAGCACATGACTCTCGATCTTGTGGACGCAGGAGGCGCAGGTCATGCCCATTATCTCCAGCTCCACCTCCGCCTCGCCGTTGTCGGGCTCATCGATGAGTTCCGTGGGGAAACCGAGCTCCGTGATGGATTTCGCAATATTCTCGGCCGTCACCACATTGGCATTGAACTTGACCTCGGCCTTGGCGGCCAGCAGGGCCACCAGGATGGTGTCCACGCCGTAGATCTTCTTGCAGTGCTTCTCGATGGCCGCCACGCAGCTGGCGCAGGTCATGCCGCGTATGTGCAGGAAGCACTTGGTCAGCGCCTCCTGTTCGATGGGTATGGCCACGGCCGAATCATTTTGTGCCGCTGGAGGAGGAGACGGCGGAGTAGTCCTCTTTCTGGGCGACGAGGCGGGGGAGGGTGACTTGGACTTGGATTTGGATCTAGACTCCCAGTCCGGTGCCTGGACGCTGGCCTCGAAGCCCATGTCGTCTATGAGCTCGGCTATCTGGGCGGGATCATACTGGGCGGGATCGTACTGGACGCGGGCATTCTTGGCCGCCAGCTGGACCTCTATGCTGTGGATGCCCGGCTTGGTGCCGATGTTGCCCTCGATGTTGCGCACGCACGACTGGCAGGTCATGCCCACCACCCGGATGTTGGTCCAGGCGGAGCCAGGGGATTGCGGGGGATCTGTGGTCTCTGTGGGATAGCTGCACTCGAAGCCCATGTCGTCGATATCGCTGGCTATCCGGACGGGATCCGTTTGCAGCGGATCATAGTCAAAGTAGCCGGCCTGCTCGTCCAGGATGACGCGCACGCCGATCACTCCCGCCTTCTGGCCAATGTGCTCCTGGATGTTGCGCACGCACGACTGGCAGGTCATGCCCACAATGGGCAGGCGCACCGTGGACATGGTCGCTGCTCCTCCTCCGCTTCTTTCCTTGTCCTCACTGGTCGGCATTCTGCATTTGCATTATTTTGATGGGCGGAACGGAGCACGAATGTTTGTGTGTGTGTGTACCGAATACGAAATGGTGAGGGAATTACTAGAAATTTTGGAACTCTTGAGTTGCCCCTCGCTCTATCGCCGTCCCTGTTGCACTCGCCGTGTCCCGAATTGTGTCACTAACTAAACCTCCGCGTCGAGTGGTCGTGTTGCAGCTGCCACTGATTTGTTGTGCCGGAACAGTCGCCTCCAGGCAGCGCTTTTCAATCGGCCAAACTCCACACGAAACTCACAATTTTGTGTTTTTGTGTTTGATTTCCCAATTAGCAGGCAAACAGCTGCTCCGCTCCCGTTAGGTTTTCGCACGGCACGCAACTGGCAGCTATCGGTTGGGGATGGGAGCACTCCGATACACCGTGCTGGCTTTTGGCTAGAAAAAAGCTATATTTTAGCCATTTATCGGTATTTCGTGCTAAAAAAGATACCAACAATCGGTACAAAAATTGTTAAAATTACTTTAAATGACCTTAGTTCGCATATTAATAAATCACATTTTCGGCCATTATTCAATTTTTTGTTTTATTTTATTTTGATACCATAATTATATTTCAGTGAATTCTATTACCCAAGAATCGATCGGATAAAACTTGCAAAACTAAGCTTTTTGTGAATATACTTCGCGAAATGTAAAAACATTCAACACAAATGTTTCCAATTTTTTTGCATACCATGATCAGGATTAAAGCGATTGCCAATCGAACGTATATATTTTTTACCTCCCATAGAAATAATATCAAAATTTAATGTTTTTCGAAATATTTGCATATATTCCGTTGCCTATTATATTATAGTCCCATTTTCCTTGGTGAAATCGGCAAGGGTATTAAAACTTCGGCTTGCCAAAGCTAGCTTCTGTTTGCTTTTACTATTCAAAATGAAAGAATTTTTACATCATGATTAGTAATCAGTGATCACGCTGTGATTTTAACAGAATAGAATAACCCAAATGGAATACGAAATAAATCGAAAAATTTACCCACTATCGATGACAAGTTGACGTGCGATTTTTAATTTTGATTTTCAGATTTGTTGTCCTGTCTCGTTTGTCGGATTGGAATTTTCCAAAACAGAAGTTTTTCCAGATTTGTAAACGCGTTGAGGCCGGGATCTAAACCAAGGATCGGGACTCTGAATCAACATGCCCGTGGTGGAGCTGAGCGTGGATCGCAGCCTGGTGTGTCCGAGCTTCGATGGCTACAAACTGTCCTTCGACCCGGTGCCGGTGTTCCGGCAGGACTTCGAGTGCGATCCCCTGGTCCTAGAGCCGCACTCCAATCAGTTCTCGCTGCTGCACGTGGAGCTCTTCGGCCGGCACAATCACCTGTTCGCGGATCCCTGGCGGCGCCACTGCAGCTACTACATGAACGGGCGCCACCAGCTGGTGCAGTGCGACTACGATCCGCACAGTGGGCAGGCCCGGGGCCAGCGGGTTGTCTGCACGCTGGAGTACCGCGACCAGGGCGACGGCCACGAACATCTGCTCGGGGACTACAACTACACAATCGTCTTCGTTTCGGAGCGCTTCTGTGTGATCTGCGATGGTATGACCTCGTACCACCTGGTGGACACCGGCGATCGATCGCGATCCGGTCCGCAGGCCTGGGAGCGGATCGCCAGGATGCCGGTGGATCATAGCAGCGGGCATCGCGGCTTTGCGCTCTACGATGCCCGGCTTGATGTGGTGCAGGAACGCAAGCAAATCTCCCTGGTGGCCGGCCATGTGGCGCGCCGGGAAGCCCCCGCCTCGTCGCGGGATCATCAGACGCACGTCTACTACATGGCACTCACCTGGGCACGCTGGTCGCAATCGGCGGCCGGTGGCGAGTGGTCATATAGCGTCTGCCAGCGCCTGGAGACCACTGGATCCGTGCACTACTGCGCCTTTGAGCCGCGCGCCGAGTCCCTGATCATTGCCAGCAATCGAGAGGTGCAGACACCCGAGCAGCGCCGGGCGGCCGATGAAGCCGCTGCAAATGCCCCACCTGCAGTTCCTTCGGATGACCAGCTGGAAAACGGTGACCAAGCCCCCTATCGCTGGTCTCAGACGGCTGACAAGGTGACCATCCGTTTCGAAGTGCCCACCGGTGCCTCCAAGGACGAGTTCAACGTACGCTGCACGCCCACCACTCTGGCGGTGGATCATGTAGACCAGGAGATCTTCAGCGGGGAACTGTACGCCGAAGTGAATGAGGATTTCAATAACTGGACCTTAGAGTCGGAGGGTCAGGAAGTCTTGGAAGTGTCGCTGTCCAAGGCGGAGCAGAAAGACTGGCCGAGATTGCTGGCACAGAACGATGGCGAAGTAGCTGCGCCGCTGCCCATTCCCAATCTAGAGGATCCCATCGAAGAGTGCGACCTGGGGCTGGCTGACGAGGACATTAAAATGGGTGAGTGGATTACATAGCTACATCGTATCATATCTAATCATCTTAATCTCCGCCAGTGCGCTTCAATCTGCCCAGTGGGAGCATCACCCACACCATTTTCCTCGGTTCCACACCGCTGCTCTTCTCGGCCACGCTGCGTCCTGGGTTTCCGGCCGCCTTTGCCACGCGCCAGGGCGTCGATGCCTCCATTTGGCTGCAGATGTACCAGCCCAGCCGACCGGACGAATGGAGCGTCCGCCACGAGGGACAGCTGCACGCCTTCGGCTATGTGCAGGCCTCCAAGGAGCAGCGCAAGTTCACCGGCTGCTGTCCCGACCTCGAGTACGTGGCCATCTGCGAGAGCATTCGCCATGTGCTCGTCTACCGGCCGCGCCACGACTCCGCCGGCGGGCTGCGCAAGCGCAACGGTCCGCCCGTCACCGTGGGCAAGCAGAACCTCATCACCCTGGACTACACGGTCGGCGAGATCCTGGGCATGTCCACGGCCAACAATGTTATCACCATTCTCACCAAGCACGCCCTGCTGCACCTGCAGTTGTAGTGGGTCGGCGATTCCCTTTCGGACTTTTCTATCTTTATTTACGTTCACAAATTTCTCGTTGGGGGGACAATAAATGCATTTCGTTAAGCAATCAATGCCCTCAAAATTACAATACTGAAATGTACTTTGGGGATTGTTTGTTTTGAATATATTTTGAAAAAATAAAAAAATAATTTTAAATGGATTTTTAGTTGGAATTATTATTTTAAAACTACAAATAATTTAATTACTGTACTGTTTAAATTAGAAGTATTTCATTCTTTAAAGGTTTTTATGAAAGAAGACACTATTATTTGTTGATCAAAGTTATATGCATATTTTATATTACCAAATAACAATTAATAATTTTTAATATCAAATTTATTTCAATTTTGGCGCCATCGACGCTTTCAATTTGTTTATCGGTCTATCGACTTATCGGCAGTGCTGCACAGCGCCGGTGAAAAGAGTGTTGACACGTCAGAACATTCGGCCTATCGACCAATCGACCGCAATTGAAGAACGATAGGCGAGTCGCCTGCAAATAACGCCGAAAGTGCTATCGATATCACGTCACAAAAAACAAAAACACGTCACATAATCCGGACGGAGGCTCGGTGAGTGGGAACGGGACGAAAGGGACGAAGTGGGTCAGCTGGACAGCTGGACAGGTGGCATCGCAGTGGCCCGGAATCTAGTGACCCAGTGTTTTTCCTTTGCAGCTGGGAATCGCAGGCGGTGTAGCAGAGAGAATCGATAGCACAGAGTCCGCGGACGTGGAGCCCTAGCAAATACCAAAAAGAGAGAGAGAGAGAGAGAGAGAGCGAAAGAAGAGAACCCACCATGAACACACAAATCGTGGTCTTTGTGGCGGCCCTCATGATGCACTGCATCCACGCCGTGGAGTTCACCTTCGACCTGGCCGACAACGCGGAGGACTGCTTCTACGAGGAGATCAAGAAGAACTCGAGCGCCTACTTCGAGTTCCAGGTGTCGGCCGGCGGCCAGCTGGACGTGGATGTCACGCTGAAGGATCCGCAGGGCAAGGTCATCTACAAGCTGGAGAAGGCCACCTTCGATAGCCACCAGTTCGTGGCCGAGACGACGGGCGTCTACACGGCCTGCTTCGGCAATCAGTTCTCGGCCTTCTCGCACAAGATCGTCTACGTGGACTTCCAGGTGGGCGAGGAGCCGGCTCTGCCCGGCGTCGACGAGCACGCCACCGTGCTCACTCAGATGGAGACCTCCTCGCAGGCGATTCACAAGGGCCTCAACGACATCCTTGACGCCCAGACGCATCATCGGCTGCGGGAGGCGCAAGGCCGCAAGCGGGCCGAGGATCTCAATCAGCGGGTGATGGTCTGGTCCTCCCTGGAAACGGCAGCCGTCATCCTGATCGGCCTCGTCCAGATCATGGTGCTGCGGAACTTCTTCACGGACCGAAAGCCCAGCCAGGCGCACTACGGGCGGCTCTAGAGGATCGGGTTGTTGTCGGGATCTAGCTTTGTGTAAGCCCCTGGAAGGAAACCATCCAAATCCCCCGAAATGTTGTCAATCTCGTCTTAGCCACAACGTATTCATTCCCCCCCCCTCCCCCTCAAGGGTGTTTTCATTTCGGGAGAAAAAAAACCCCCTAACGACATGTAATATTTTTTTGTTAAGACCCCACCCGGAAAAACTGAATGTTTTTTTTTTTTTAAATACATGCAAAAGCAACCATAACTCGATAGCTAAAGGTAAACACATTGAGCGTTTTAATAGGGGGTTTGATATACCATTTGCAATTTATGATAGTACAGGTGGTTTAGAAATGATTTAAAAATTATTAAAAAATAATCCTTTACTTTAATCAGCCCCCCAAAATATAAGGAAACGTAATGTTTTTAAGTTTGGTTTAATAGGGAATCATTAGTGTAAATACTTCCCATTTCAGATGGCGTGGCCTCTGGTTATGCTTCATAGATACCGCTAAGATCTGTCCCAAAAATTCAGCTGAGTCAATAGCAAAGAACGGCGGCTGTTTGTGAAGAGTAGAATAATTGTGTTAGGCAGGGTACATTTAATTGAGTAATCATTTTAACGATAATGGGCGAAAAAAACTGTCAATTTAACGGTAGAGATATGATGATATGACTCTGCACAGGAACCCATAATAAAGTTTTAGTTTCTATAATGAAAATAATAAAGTATGACATTCAATTTAATTAAATAATAAATAAACAAAAGAAACTATCATACAAAAAATGACCAGATATGATAAAAATATGATAACTAACGACACGTACTTATCAAATGGAGTTAACGGACAACCTTATCTCTAATGATCGGCCTTAGTGTATTAACCAGATTAGCAACTATCTTTCTCTGGGAACTTGGTCAAATTTTGTTCACAACTGATAAGATATCTGTGTTTTCGCATTTCACACCCATGATATATGAAAAGGTAATGCGATTGTGAAATCGTGACGGATTCGGGTTACTAAACGACAATTATGCAAACAAAATTATTGCCACTGCTAAGATAATGCCCCATTGAAATGCAATAAATCTTTTTAACTGTTTTACGTACGGGCTGTCATCTTTTATTCGCTGATCTTCATTGAGCGACTTTTTTGGAATTTCGCAGATCTTTTGTCAAACGCGTAGCGATGGCATTGCCAAATATGTATGTCCAGATATAAAATACGATAAATGGTATGCAAATATCGTCGTTTGTCCGTATGCCAATTAATAGTATTTAAATCAGTCCAAAGACAATGACAGTGACACATTTGTGGTAGTATGTTTATTGCCCCATTCATGACAAAGGGTGCTGAAACGAGACAAAAACGATTTGGCAAAATTTTCATTTTTATTTACCTGGGATCTATTGATAAAAATACATTTTACAAGTTTAATGGGAATACTTCAAAATGTTGTTCATAAATTACAATACATTTCATATTAACTCAACTAATTTCTAAAATATTTTAAGAAGTAGCTAATAATTATTAACTATTTTTAACACTAATTATTATCTTTTTTCTCAATTTCTTTTATGTTAAAAATATAAAATATTCTTTTTTTAAAAATTAAAAACTTTAAAAACTTTAAAATGTTTATAAATTACAAAACATCTCATATTAACTCAACTTATTTTCTAAAATATTTTAGAAATTAGCTGATAATTATGAAATATTTTTAACAATTATTATTGTATTATTTTCTCAATTTCTTTTATTTTAAAAATATAAAATATTCTTATTTTTCACACTTTCAATCTCTGTAGAATTTACAGACAGAGCTCTTGAAATTTCTTTGTGGTTTTTTTTTTTCCCACCTTTTTGATCATTTAGTTGGCTGGCCCTAAAAGATGTTGGCCCGAACTGAACTCTTGACTTGGCAACAACAGATGGCCGGCAACCTAAAGCCAAAGTGAAGGGGAAGACAATGCTGAAGGACATGTGTAAATGAATTGTCAGCGGATCGATTGATCGATGTCAAAATGGGGTTAATCAAACGTCAACACAGTTTGCATGCTAATTATCCACATTTATAATGATAATAATAACGCGAGTAATTTTGGCACACGTGTCAGAGGTTAAATCAGTCCATTAGTTTCATTCAGCCAACAAAAATATAAACCAAAATTAACCTTATTTAATATTTAAAAATATTTATTATAATATTTTAGAATTTTTAACCTAATAATACTTTGGGTTGTGTTTTTTTTATTTATTTGTATTATTTTTAGATATATTTGATATTACCAAAAATTCCAAGAGATACGTTTCAAGTTAGATAATTTCTTTGCGTGCAGTAATTATTTCTGGAAGGACAGAGGGCATGGATAATATTGGCCAGCAGGGGTAATTAAAAAATCAAATTTCCAAATCCATTCAGATTTGCATGGCGTGGCTCAATAGATAATGGCCAATCAATGAATCGTCACTACAGAGGCCCCCAAAACAAATAAAGCGAACACGCCCCGAACTTCCTGAGGCACACCACCCTTTTTTTTTTTTTTCGTAAAACCCTCCTCTGCCGTTGTAAACCCCTCCGTATCGATCTTTTTTTTGGGCAAGAGGTCGCCGCTTTGGCTGCTGGAGACCTCTTCAGGTTTTATGTATCAATTAGTAGTTCGACGACACCGGTTCCATCCGTCAATGGGCGATCTTCAGCCGGATGCTGCGAGGGTCGCTCAACGATTTCATAAATCGAATAGAAAATCTTATTTTTTGAAAAACCTTGAATATCATAATGAATGAACAATATTAAATGCATTAATAATAATATTTTTATTTCGTATTTTTCAATAAAGTAATTATTTGTTTAGAACTAATTTTTATATTAATACCATATTGGTAAAAATGCATTCTTAATATTATAAAACTTTTTTTTAAACAAAAAAAATTGTATTTCTTTTAAAAGAATTTAGGAACTTATTGATCCACCCACTCGACAAACGCATTTATCCCATCGATTCGGATTCGGTTTCCCTTTTCTTTTCGTTTTCATTTTCGTATCATGTTTTTTGTGGTAGTACGTTTGTTTATCTTAATCGGCTTTGCCAAATACTTTAACGACAGAGAAAGAAAATTATATATAGTATTTAGAATTACAATTGCAGTTTTAATATAATAAGTTAAAAAAAATTTGTTTATTAAAAATAAAATCGAAGATACATTAAAATTATGTATCTTAATTAATAATAATCAATATAAAATAATTAATTTATACATTTTTCGTTATTAATTAATTACATTTATTAATTTTTAATTGTTTTGACGAAAAAACTTATTTTTTTGTACGGAAAATCGGATGCTGTTTTCTTTTTTCGAAAAGTTTTTTTTTGCTGTAACTTTGCCGAAAATGGTCCCATATCCAAAATGCGTACTGTTTTGAATAGCTAACAACCCAATAATTAACTACTTGTCACATTCCGACTGATTTTGGAAAAATAAAAATTTTGCCAATTTTCACATTTTTTATAAGGGGGTACATCATAATTTTTTGTTAAAAATTGACAAAAATTAAAATTTCTAGATTTAAATGCCAATCGGTTGGAAATTTCCTGACGAGTTCAACGAGGTATAACATTCCATATTCGGACTATTATTTCCTT
The DNA here is from genome assembly GCA_035046095.1 of Drosophila pseudotakahashii. Classification (NCBI taxonomy): domain Eukaryota; kingdom Metazoa; phylum Arthropoda; class Insecta; order Diptera; family Drosophilidae; genus Drosophila; species Drosophila pseudotakahashii. The sequence goes on along the minus strand of JAWNOE010000105.1, from coordinate 8,009,621 downwards.
CGTTTTAATCAAAATACTAATTTAGGTTTCAATTTTATTTTTTTTTCAGTGTGGCTTTACTAAATTGCGGCTGCAACCTGTTGCTGTTGTTGTTACTGCTCGTATATGGCACAAATTTAATATTGATAAATATTCCAACTATATGCATGGCCAATAAGTATGTAAATCGACCTCCAATGCCCCACTAATGGGTGGCGATGTTTGTTAATGTGAATATATATTTTTTTACATTTTCACAGAGAACCAGAAAGGGAGAGCGACAGAAAGAGAGAGAGCGACAGAAAGAGAGGGAAAGCGAGCGCGAAATTAAATAATTAACAAGCCAGGCAATATGCATATCAAATTTTTTAGTTATGCCAACAAACTGCAGGGGAACTCTCATAAATAATTAATAATGTATCTCTGATGCTAATTTGGGGGTTGAGCGGAAATTTATGGCACGAAAGAATTGAGGATTGGGCCTAAAAATTCCGGATAGAGTTACAATCCAAACCATTTCATAACTAACAAAACCAATTTTGTAATCTATATAATTCCCTTAATTAAAAGGGTATAATTATACATTACATATATAATTTTTTAATATTATAGATTAGATTAAAACTAAATTATAGGTCGAAATTCCAAATTTATTACATATTTTACTTCGCTTAAATATTTTTATTTATTTTTTAAAATATTATGCGACTTTTTGGAAATATTTTCTGCAAATGTTATTATTCTTTTATACAAATAATTTTAATATATATATTTTCAGAGTTCTGAAAAATTAGTTTTTTACTAAAAAACCATTATAGCTTGAAAATTAGATTCCCACTTTTCTTAAAATACTTTCGTTAAACATTTTAAAATTCCATATAATTAGGCAATCCCCAAAAATGCAAAAAATGCGATCCGATATAAACGTTCACACATTGTTTTATTTAATCAGTTAATAAGTATCTTGGCCCTTGGACCCTTTGATTTTTGTTTGGCCAATATTTCGATTCAATTCAATTCAATTCGATTCAATTATTTGCATGTCCCGCCTTTGTTGACCAGTTCGTCTGAATTTTTTCCCTGCCGGCCTTTTGTGTTGGCCAAGTTGCTTAGCGATCGTTCGGCATTTTGTATGCATTGGCCGGTCGGTGGGCCAAATATGCATAAAGTATTTAAGCCAAGATGGGTCAAGGTTGCTAGATTCGAACATTGGCGAGGGGGAAATCCCCCCAAAAGCGAGCGCCATGGGAAAATGACACGGCTTTCTGCGGAAAACCAAATGAAAGATGTCGCTATAATGGTTATACAACGTTATTTGTTATTTGTTTTGCTGTTTGATTTGTATCGATCGCAGATGAATAGAGTCATGTTTTATGTGTTTTTAGATAGGCGATGTGTGAATGATCAACCTTTTGGGAAACAAAAAAATTTTTCAAGATAAGTTTTATAATTGTAAAATATAATTTTATTTTATTTACTCAATACAATGCTTAATAATTCAAAATCATTTTTTTTGTTTACTCTAGATTTTAATCTCTTAGCTTAGCACTTACGTTTCTTTCAAACATAATAAATAATTCGAGGACTGGTTTTAAAAATTAACATTAATTTTGAAACTGTATTTCAATTTTCCGTCAGAAGAGTAAAAAAATATAAATAGCTAACCGCTAATTGGAAGTCATCATAAACCTGCGACCGATGTTGCACAAGAATCCACGAAGATATCGGTCGGCAGGTGGCATTATTTGAGGCAAAATTCGAGGCGGAGGTGAGGCGACATGCTTATCAATGTTTAATGTTTAATTCATGGCCCAACAAAAAATGGAAAAACAAACAAAAAATAGCCGAGGCGAGCCGACACGCATTGCTAATGACAGATGTAATCATTTTTGGCAATGCCAGCCAGATATTTAGCGAGCATTTTGCGAAACCCAAAGCCCCAAACCCCAAACCCGAAAAGCCGATGCATATGCAAAGCTAATAACAGGAAATCCAAGACACCCGATAACGAGGAGTATTACGCAATCCGGACGGAGAACACACGGCCCTCGGTGACTGATGTGCGATGTCCGAGGTTCGATGCTTGAGATATTTTTGGGAGCAGGCGTATTAATTACATCCGCCCAAAGCACACGGGATAGGGAATTAGATGGCCTACACTGGAAAATATTAGGGAGCCTTTAAGCTCGGATTTCCCATATGGTTTCAAGGATTATAACCTAGTTTAAATTTTGACAAAAAAAAAATTTTTATTTTTTAAATACCATAACTTTCTTATAACTTATTATAATTTTTAACATAACGCCTAAAATCGATTTTAGGGTCCTTATTTAGTCCCTTAACTAATCATCCAATATTTATATATACATTGATTCAAAATTCTCTTTGGTAGGCATTTAGAAAAGTGTTGCTCAGATCAGTTGAACAAAATAAAATTATATTAGATTTAAGTCCTTGACATTCCCATTCTGGCATATCATTTTTACCGTGCAATACCAACTATCTCTCTCGAAAATTCGAAATATAGTGAGATAGCGCTTAAAGTTACATGAGTGGGAGGGAGAAAGACATATTCAAATTTCAAACTGACCTGTTGTTTACATTTCAAGCATATCAAGTCAAAATTGATACCACATAACGTTAAATCGATCATCGTTTCATATCAAATTTTTTTTTTGTATTGCATTGTAAATGTATTAAAAATTCCTCTACCCAAATTGAATTACTTACAAAATGTATCTAATGTATTCAAATACCATTTAGTCAATATATATATATATATTAAAAAGGCTATTTGTTTTTCTAGGTGTATGAGTGGTAGTCAACCGGCGATAACTCAATAAGCGGAATCTGCATTTTCGAGCGAAATGCGAACGAGCGGCCGAAGTCGAAGCGCAACTATTTGAAAATGTTGCGCAGCATCCGAAATCCGAAATCCCCAAGTAACTAAGCCCAACTAATGAAAGGCCCCCTTTCTGTCCACCTTGGAGTTTGGCGAAAGATGATGATGGAGCTTCCGAGGTGCGAGGTTCGGGAAGCCGAAGGGGGGAACATGCAGATGTCGATCGCTGAAGATGCGACGACTAGTTTTCGGTTCGGATTGGCCCTTGTATAAAACGCGTGGCCGGGTCAATCGGGGCATCATTGATCGGTTGGACATCGAGGGCTCAAGCAAGACCACTGTGAAGATGAATGTAAGCTGAAGAGAGGCTAAGGATTACCATTAAGCCAAATATATTCATCCCTATATCATAATAATCACTGATAAGTGATCTTCATTTTTTTTTTCTGTGACTCAAAAACTGTGCTCTTTTTTTATTCGATTCGTTTTCGGTGAAGTTCTTTGGCGCCCTTATTGCGCTCGCCATCTGTGCGCTATGTGGATTAACCCAAGCGGATATATCGCTCAAGCTGCAACAGCAGCAGCAACAGCAGCAACAGCAACAGCCGCTGATCACCAAGGAGCAGTACTATAAGACGGGCGGCGGCTTCCAGGAGAGTAACTACGCCAATTCCGGCTATCAAATCTTCGAGGTTCACAATCAATTCGCTGGTAATAGCAAAGGTCCCGCCTATCTGCCGCCCCAGGCTCAGAGTTCCAATGTGCATGCCCATGATGACAACTTAGATCTGTCCTTCCTGAACTTTGCCGATGCTCCAGCTCCAGTTGCTCCTGCGCCAGTTGCTCCTGCGCCAGTTGCTCCTGCGCCAGCATCAGTTGCTCCTGCCCCAGCTCCTGCTGCTGCTCCGATTTCTGTGCCCTTCCCTTCGAGCTATCAGCATGACTTCCAGCAAAAGGCTCAGGTTTCCAGCTCGGTGGGCTTCAGTGGCCAGGCCTATTTGCCGCCAGTGTCCAACTACCAGGCACCCGATTACCTGCCGCCCACGGCCGCGCCCATCAGCTACACGCAGCCCCAGAAGGCCTTCCAGGGACCCACCTACCTGCCACCTGGGTATGACTTCACCAATCCCGATCAGTTGCCAGTGAGCCTCGGCGAGTCGTCGTCGGTTCAGAATGTGGCCACCACCCAGAGTGTTGCTCCAGTGCAGCCAGTTGCAGGCGAGTATCGTGCTCCTGGCTATCTGCCACCCGGCTACGATGAGCCACGTCCACAGGCACCCAGCCAGATCGCCTACCAGCAACCACAGCAGCAGCAACAGCAGCAGCAACAGCAACAGCAGCAGCAACAGCAGCAGCAACAGCAGCAGCAACAGCAGCAGCAGCAACAGCAGCAACAGCAGCAGCAACAGCAGCAGCAACAGCAACAGGTGTATGTTGCTCCCACGCAAGCAACTGTTAGCAATCCCGGCGAACTTCCCGATGGTTATGACTTTGTGAAGCCCGAAAATGCCGAGGCAGCGATTGCCGAACTGCACAGCCTGCAAACGGCAACCAAATTGCTAAAGCAACAACAGGAGCAGCAATTGCTCTTGCAGCAACAGCAGCAGCAGCAACACCAGCAACAGCAACAGCAACAGCAACAGCAACAGCAACAGCAGCAGCAGCAACACCAGCAACACGCAGACATTGTCTACGGTCGCCCCAAATCGCAGCAACAACAATACAGGGCTTCTGGCTATCTGCCACCAGCTGTGGCAGCTCCTGCTCCAGCTCCTGTCTATGTTTCTGCTCCTGCTCCGGCTGCTGCTCCCGCTCCTGTACATGTGGCTGCTCCTGCTCCAGCTCCTGTTCATGTTGCTGCTCCTGCTCCAGCTCCTGTCTATGTTTCTGCTCCTGCACCGGCTGCTGCTCCCGCTCCTGTACATGTGGCAGCTCCTGCTCCCGCTCCAGTGCGTGTTGCAGCTCCCCTTCGCTTGGCTACTCCCACTCCCATCCATGTGGCCGGACCCGCGCCCATTGCCATCTCCCTGCCAGCTCCCGCGCCCACCCAGGTGACACACATCCACTCGCTGCGGAGCTACATGAACACCGTGCAGCCCTTTGCCCGCTATGCGCAGCCAGTCAGTGTGCGCCAGCAGCAGCAGCAGCAGCAGCACCACCTGCACCACCACTACCACCACCGAGTGGTGCAGCAGAGCCAGCAGATCCAGCAGATCCAGCCCACTCTGAACTTCAGGGCCCAGCAGTCGCTGCAGAAGTTCATGCCCAAGGACGTCCAGGTGGCGGTGAATGTGGCCATGGCCGCCACGGCCCCGGTGGTGGCACCACCCGCCCTGCGTGGCAGTTCCCGGGTGCGAATGGTGCAGATCGTGAAGCCCAATGCGGCGCCGCGAACCTTCAGGGTGTTGGAGCAACTCGATCAGGCGGGCGTCAAGACCATCAAGATTCTGGGGGCCACCAGCGAGCAGCCGCAGGGACGTCATCAGGTGGTGAAGGTGGTGACCCAGAATGCGCACAGTGGGGCCGAGAGCCATGTGCAGACCGTCAAGATCTACGATGCAGTGCAGCAGCAGCAGCAGCCACTGAGATTGCAGCCCATCCTGAATCTTGGCCAGAATAACGCCTACCTGCCACCGGCTCGTCCAAGGTCGCGAATTGTGCGCCAGGCTTCCAAGCCGCTGCGCCTCTATCCTGTCGCCAGTCTCTAAAGGGATATAGGCCAGGGGTCAGGGGTCAAGGTCACCAGCTCCCAGCACTGATTAGTTGTTAATCTCATCATCAAAGCAGCGACTATATATTTTTTTTTACTACTCCACCTTATTTCTACCTCATTTCGCATGCATTTTTGGAAACAAAACTAATCGAAATCCAAATACCACACAAATCGCATTCGAAATCAAATCATTTGCATGCAATAACAAACCGATTCGAATTTCTTACCTAATAAATTTATACTTACGTAAAATATGTAAATAATTTGGCTGTTTAATTTCGTTGATTGGGAGTTGGGATTTGGGATTGCTCATCCATTGGAGTTGGACCTTGAGTTTTTATGGGTTGTACTAATTCCAAATTTAATGGGATTTAAATTGGATTTGATTACAATCCTCAATATATTTATTATTTACCTATATATTTTATTTTTACAGTAACAAGAGAATTGAGGAATACTTTCAAGTGTTATAATAGATGATAATATTAATTTGATCTTAAATAATAATATTTTATTATCTTAAATAATAATCTTAAATAATAATATTTTATTATTTAGGTTTACAATTTTAAATATTTTTAATCTTTACCTATATATTTAATTTGTTTGGTATAAAAGGAATATCAGAATAATTTCTAGTGTTATAATACATGATTATAATAATTTGGTCTTAACTTAAATATAATATTTTATTTTATATGATTACAATCTATATATTTTATTTTTACAGTAAGAAAAGAATTTCAGAATATTTTCCAGAGTTATAATAGATGATAATAATAATATTGTCTTAACTTTGAAAATATTCATGATATAATATTTTATTTTTTAACAGTGAATCAAGTTATAAATAAATTGACTTTTATGGTTTCAAAATAAGTCATATAAACCACATTGCAAGAGTTCAATTTCAAAGCTATGAAAGCTGTGATCTCTATGATGATTTAGACGATGTCTCTGCTTTGGGATTAATCATCCCAGCCCAAAGGCGTGTCTTCCCCTTCTCAAACGTAAACTCAAACTGAAAACTCTCTCCCAACGCGTGACCTTCGTGGTTTCGTTTTGGGGGTTTTGGGTTTTCGGCCTGTGGGTTTTGACGGGTCTTGAATTTGTTTGCTTCCGCTCTTAGTAAGCGGCGCATGGTGAAAGGCCCGACCGGATTTAGGGCCTACACGTTTCGTTTTCCGTTTATTTATTTGTTGTTAGATGACAATTTATCTCACCTTACTCAATACTAAATATCTTAGGCTACCCCTTAACATAAAACCGATTGATTAGGCAAATACCTCAAGGTTATTGGGAAACCATTTTTCCATCTTACGAAATGTAATATTAAATGTGCTTCCGAACTCAAAAATAATACTATAAAAAATTAATTATATTATGTTTACTTTTTAGGAATATTTCTTTTTTGTTTTTAATTATATTTTGTTCAGTGTATTTCATGTGAATGCATTCAATACCTCCGCCTTATTGATATAAAACCTGTGTTTGGACACCGCCCGATGACATAATTCCCCATCGAATGCAGCTAAACCCTCAGTCCAACAAAAGATGAACCACTCTAATATTTATTGAACCATCGATACGTACAAAAACATCATTGAAAACTAGCCGGGAAAGCCCATGCACACGCGAAAAATAATATTTGGATTTTACAAGATATAAAATATGATTAAATATTAAATTTAGGAATTAAAACAAATAAAAAATCAATATTAATGGTTTCCTTATGACCATAGTATAATATCACTTTATTTTATATTTTTCTTTTTAATGGAAACAATTAAAAGTATAATTCTAATTTTATAAACTCCTTAAAGCCTCACATTTTGATGGGTTTTCTTTTTGGTTTGTAACTACTACTTCTTAAACTAGAGCTTGAAAAATATCGATATTTTCGATATGTTCACAATAGCGATTCGATAACATAGATATTTTCAGGGGAATGCACAAATTAAATATCGAGAAATAGCAAACTGTCAATATTTTTTCAAGCTCTATCTTAACCCCTCCCCCCAAGGATAATACCCATTTCCAGATCTTCCCTTTTCTATAGATTTTCTAGTCTAGACTTTTCGCGGCTTAAACTGCAGCCAAATGCCGCCCTTGTGGACGCCCACAAAGATAACGGGATCTATTTGGGTGCCATTCCGGGTGCGAGGACTGACCAGGACCTCGAACCGCTGTACAATGGCCGCCAGGGCGGCCTTCGCCATGGCCAGGCCCAGGCGCATTCCTACACACTGGCGCGGTCCGTTGCCGAAGCCCAGGAAGATGCCCTGCTGCTTGAACCTCTTAAGGCCGCCGTCCAGGAATCTCTCGGGTCGAAATGCCTCCGGCTCCGGATGGAACTCGGGATCATTGTGCAGGGCATAGATGGGCACCATCAGATTGTCGCCGGGTCGCAGCTTGAGCGGTTCCGCATGGTGACTGCCCCGCAGCTCGTACTCCTTGGTGCAGGTCTTCGAGGACCAACCGCCGGCGGGATAAATGCGCAAGCTCTCTGGAAAGATGGATATTTTGGTTTTTCAAATGATCTATTCCATTACGAACCGTTGAAGCAGGCACTCAGGTAGGGCAGGTCGATCAGAGCGTCCAGATCGGGCAGATCCCCGTCGGGACTGGACTTCTGGAGCTCCTCGAACAGACGGCGCTGGCAATCCGGATTGCGACCAAGCTGGAGGGATACGTAAGATATAATAGAATATTAAATGAGAGATCTTAAAATAAAAAAAAATAATAATAACTATTTTTATATCCATACTCTTTGGTAATATAAAGTATTATTAATTGCAATACTAAGGTATTAACTTTACAATGATACAAAATTAAATAGTATAAATAAACGTAATATTAAAATTAAAAAAAAAATAAAATGATTAAATTTGAAAATATTTAAATCAAGGTCGAAAATATTAGATTTGATTTACTTTTCCATGCTCAAAACAAAGTTTAAAATATTTAAATATATTAACTATAATATTTTAATGTAACACATTCATATTTAAAATTAAAAAAACCGCCGTGGATGAAAAACATTAAATGAAATATGAAATCTTAGGTTTTACTACACTTTTTTTTATCAGTGTTACTAGTTACCAGCAACAGACAGTGGGCAATGCTGTTGGAGGTGGTGTCCAGGCCGTCGAACATGAAGGTCATGACATGCGAGGCCATGTCCTCCTCGCTGAGATCGAGCTCCCTCTGCATCTCGAGCAGGTGGTTGATGAAATCGTTCCGCTCCTGCCGCTTCGAGCGGCGCAGGCGCAGAGCCTCGCCGATTAGCGCCACGTAGAATCGATCGTGGGAGCGGGGAAACACCTTGGGCCGCAGGCGGCGGGGAAGATTCGGGAAGAGCCCGCAGGCGGCACCGGCGATGGCCAGTCCCTTGTTCTCGGCGGACATCTCCTGGTTCTGCCGGACGACCGGCAGTGGATTGTCGCTGAAGGTGCGCGCCTGGATGCCCAGAACACAGTCGAACAGGGATTCGCCAGTGAAGCGCAGACCGAGCTAAAATAAAATAAAATCGTTTTAAGCGGAGGTTTAAAATCACTTTCAAAAGGTGTCTAAAAGTAGGCTTTAAAAAAAGACTAATAAAAAAAACGTAGTATATATTAAGACAGCTTTTTAAAAGAGGTTTTAAATCATATTTAAATCGTATACCCACATCAATGCCATCCAGTTCTATGCCGCTGACCGACTTCCTCGATATGAACTCGCACAGATCCCCACAGACGCGCTGCATGATGGCATGGGTGGTGCGGATGCGTCCGTTGGTCAGCAGAGTTGAGAAAACCGCCCGCTGGCGGCGCCACTCATCGCCCTCGAGCACAAACGGATTGAGGGCCACCAGGCGATCCTTTGCGATGTCGATCATCTTGGAGGCATCGTTGTTCTCGAAGTGACTGAAGGCGCTCACATAGATCTCGTAGACCAGGCGGGGTTCCAGGACGAGCAGCTTTGGTGCGCGCAGCAGGAAGCAACCCACATAGCTGTGCGTTTTGCGGTAGCGCCTGAAAATAATGTTTTATTGTTATACCCGTTACTCGTAGAGTAAATGGGTATATTGTATTCCTGTTTTGAACAAATTACAATATAATAATTACATCCATGACACTTTCCGTGTGATTTTGAAAAAATAAAATTTTTGTGATACATCATGATTTTTTGCGAAAAATGGCAAAAAAATAAAATGCCAAGGTTTAAATGTAATTCGATTGGAAATTTAGTAACGAGTTCCGAAAGGTATGACAATCCATATTTGGATCAATATTTCCTTGGTTTCAGCAAAAACACTGTTTTGTTTTTTTTGGAAATTCGGGATTTCGGTTTTTTAAGAAAAATAGGAATTTTTCTTTACGTTTTTTTGCTATAACTTGGCTAAAAATGGTCCTACATCAAAAACACATACTGTTTTGAACAGATTACAATATAATAATTACATACATGACACTTACCGTGAGATTTTGAAAAAATTAAAGTTTTGTCAATTTTTAATTTTTTTATAAGGGGGTACATCATGATTTTTTGCGAAAAATGGCAAAAAAAATAAAATGTCAAGGATTAAATGTAAATCGATTTGAAATTTAGTAACGAGTTCCGAAAGGTATGACAATCCAAATTTGGATCAAAATTTCCTTTGTTTCAGCAAAAACACTGTTTTGTTTTTTTTGGAAATTCGGGATATCGGTTTTTTAAGAAAAATAGGAATTTTTTCTTTACGTTTTTTTGCTATAACTTGGCTAAAAATGGTCCTACATCAAAAATGCATACTGCTCTGAACAGATTACAATATAATAATAACATCCATGACACTTTCCGTGTGGTTTTGAAAAAATAAAATTTTAAAAAATTTTCATTTTATTTATAAGGGTATCTGATGTTCAAAATACTCGACTATAGCTTTCTCTCTTGTGTTTTTTTTATAAGGTAAATCCGAAATCCCACCCAAATATCAAATATCACACTACCCACATGTAGATGTCGCGCATGTCCATGGTGAAGTGCTGGCGTGGCCACACCATATTGGGAAAGGAGCCGAAGAGCGGAAGGACTCGGGGCTCCGTGACGCCGCGTCGCCGCCAGTGGCCATAGTTGGACACCAGGAAGGCGTAGATCGCGCCCAGCAGCGTGGCGATCCCCAGCAGAAGCGATCCAAGCATGACGACGATGCAAGCGAAACTGAGTGGGTGAAATTGAATCTGATATGCGGATCGGATCTTGGGCACGGGGAGATCGCCTCCCTAGCGTGCTTCTATTTTATATTTTATTCCCCAATCCCCGATCTACGTTCCCCAGTTTCCCAATTCTCCATGAGCTTATGCATGTTGGCGTGACTCTAGAATGATGGGGTGTCATTATCGAATTAACCGACGACCTGCTTCTATAACAAAAACAAATAAGGAGCTGCCTTAAACAGTTGACCGTTGAACTTTTTATAATGTGAAGTGATGCGACAAATCAAAAATTAGCCATAAATGGAAGTTATTTTATTTATTTAGTTATTTGTAAAACTTAACTTAAGCCTTGATTTTTTTAATATGATATTCCGTTTCTTTAAGGCATTAAATATTTAAAGTAAATATGACTAATATTTTAACAAATAAATATTATTTAAATATTATGCTTTTTTAATTTATTTCGTCTACTTTTCCTCACCAAATTGTAATACACATTTTTGTGATAAATCAGTAAACTCGTTAAAGACATATACCCCTGTTAAAGGTCATAGGTCAACAGATTGGGGATAAGTTTGTGACAACCCCGTAGAAAGCACTGCCAACAGCCTGGCAACCCTGAGCCAAAGCAAAGTCGCCGCACAATGATAACACTTAATTCAACAAAAGAGGCCATTGTCAAGTGCTGTGGTGCGATATTTGGCCACAAATATTTATTTGTCCTCGGCTTCTGGAAGAAGAAAAAGTTTGGCGAATCTTTGCTTACTCTAGTGACAAGCGAAGCACAAAAGCACTTGCAATCCCTAGCACTTTCACTTGGCTCCACAGCAAAATTGACATCTCTTTGCCATTTAAACTATAGCGAATGGGCATTAGATGTGGTTTCTGGCTTAAGCCTACACTGGATCTAATCAATCAACTGAGGCATCGAGGGTCTTTTTTAAAAGATTTGTGCAGTAGTCGACTTCTCCATCCTCCATCAATCATTAAAGATTGAACAATGATTGATGATATTATGCAAACGAAATGATCTAATAATAGACTACAGAGACCAAAATAAAAAAGAGCATCTCCCATTTATTACGTTTTATAGTTTATAAAAATAAATAAAAAATTAAAAAATCTGTGTAAGGTTCTTAAAAGTACTAAATAATAAAATTTTTTTTCGTTTTTTTTTTAGATATTATTTTAATGCTTGTCAATATTTCTATACTGTTAAACAGTTTTGTTTAACCGTAGGAATATTTTTTTAAGTGTAGTTCCAGTTCCCACTGGTCTGTGACATTGACCTTGTTTTGCCAGACGATTAGACGTTATACCTGCAAAGAAATTAAAGTAAATCTGGAAAACAAATATGAAGAATATGTCATATGCCATAATCTTCTATCTTATAACCCTTGTATTATTTCCTATATATGTACTTTTATATCCAAACTTATTAAAGAATGGCGAAATAGGATTTTAATCAATTGATACCACCAAAGATATCATTCCTGCATCATATTATTTTTGAAAACGAATTACAAATCTGATAAATTAGATAACTTGAAGTTTTTTGCACGCACTTTATATGTTCTTTGTTATATAACCAATCCATAAGATTGCCAATTTTAGAACAAAACAGAACTAGCAAACAGAGCCCACATCTGCAGGAGATATCATGCCATTGTCTCGGAATTTAGACAATTCTTTAATTAAGCGTAGAACACTTACCCTCGGATTGGGGTTTTGGCAAATAGTGCCAATTATGTGTCTCGGGTGAACACGAATTCGGATTCTAAGCGTGTTTTCTTCGGCAAATATCGAGAGACAAAACAACAAAGGTATATGTATATCTGGAGTCCGGAGAACGAAGAGGGCGGTATTTGCTCGGACCAAATAAAAATCCATTCTTCGAGCGGTCGGATGCTGGGTGGATGTTATTGGATACCTACTATATAAGCCTGTTCGAAATTCTTTGGAAGTCACAGTTTAGAGTTTCACTGCCCCCCACACACACAACAAAGATGCGATTCTTCTGCGTACTGATCCTCGCCTGCCTCCTGGCGGCGGCCAATGGCGCAACGACAGCTGGAGCCTCCTCCCCGACACCGCCAGCCTCCTCCACGACACCGCCAGCCTCGACCACTACGCCTCCAGCCTCCTCGACCACTACGCCCACCTCGTCCTCCACGACATCATCTTCCACAACATCGGACACAGCGACAACTACAACTACCACTACAACCACTGTGGCACCCACGACGACCACCACGGAGGCAAGCGAGTCCAAGAAAAAAGTAATACACACAACTCATTGGAGGGTCGTGAGGTCAGAGGGTGCTGAGAAGAAAACCAAAAAGACCAAGAAGTCCAAGAAGTCCAAGAAGTCCAAGAAGGACAAAAAGGACAAGAAGAACAAGAAGACAAAGACGACCAAGACCAGGAAACTCAGGCGCACCCGTCGCAGCGGTTAAATATTTAACACCGAATATATTAAAATCCAGCCCACCGATTCCAGCCAAAAATAATGATTATATCGCGACTTATTCTTCTTTTTTTTAACAAATAAAGCAACTAAAAATAAATAATGAAAAACTATCTCGATTTAAAGTGTGAAATAAATATAAGGATTCAAGATTTGGGATCCTTTTAGCAAAAATCTAGAAACAATCCTAAAAAAGGTTAAAAATAAAAAGTACAGGACTGAGTTCTTTAGGACCATTTTCGTTCTACCATCATGCTTAATCCCAACTTTCTAGCTTTTATAGTTTCCGAGATCTCAGCTCTAAAAACGAACCCTTCAGGTTAATTGATCAAAAGTTTTGACTCAAAACCTATTTAAAACACAGTTTATTTTGAGTTTTTTAGTTTATGCATTTATTATATTATATGGTATGATCAATTCTAAAATCGACCTCTCAAAATGAATTCTATGACACTTTCGGTTATACAAATGAATTAAAAAAAGTTTTTTTTTGTTTTTTAAGCTTTTGATTTGTGTAATTTTTGATTAACTAAGGGGAAAGACATGCGACGACATGAAATGAACATCGGGATAAGATGCCACATATATGTAGGTATATATACTCGTATATGTAGATATAGGTTTTAAGTAAACTGTCTGCCAATTTGCGTATCTATATGTTGTGTGTATATATATATATGTATATATGCGAAGTCATCTCCGTAGACTTAGTTGGCTAAAAACGTTTTGAAAATCGAAACACAAAGTGAAGACGATAGTTGCAAGTATAAAAAATATGTTTATGTTTGTTTCTCCTTCCATATATATCTTCCATCCTCGCTTTTGTTATATAAAATCTTCAATCTTCTATATCCACAACCTCAACCTGGCCAGCAGTATGCGTGTGTGTGTATGTTTTTCATCTATGATTATTTTCAGCGACCTTAGTTTTCTTTTCTTTTACTTTTTGTTTAGGTGGAAACAGGAAGCGGCAATAAGAGCAAATTCTCATTGCTTATCTGCGATTGATTTTTGATTATTTTTTGGGATGGGATTTCTCAGTATGCTCATCTATAATATATAAATGTGTAGATCATCGTTCAACGTTTATAAAAATATATATTTATGCATGTTTCGCCATGAAGTTTGAACTGTTCTCTTAAGACTTTTGTTTTGGGATGTCGATAATGCACCAATGTGTGGGAATATTTATACTATAAGTATATCTGTAAATGGATATGTTTCATTTTTCTCATCTATTTCGGTAACTGGTTCTACGTTAAGGTTTTGATTTCTGTTTTTGGAATGAATTCTCGCTTTAGAATCGAAGAACTAACAAAAGTGTGAATGCTGAAGGCAGAATTAAGACTTGGAATTGGTTAACTTTACAGGTAGCTAAATGTTAGGGGATCTTTAAGTGCATTTCACAACTGTGGGAGAGGAAGTCTGTGTACATAATAATTGTTTAATAATAATTCATTCCCATCCAACAGTCACAAAGCGCACGGTGAATTGTTGAACTGGACTTCATTGGTTTACATAGAAAAGTATACAAAACTAAATTCCTACTTAATTAAAGTACAAAAAAATTGGAAAAAATAATCAAATCGAAAGAAGGTGAAAACTTTTTCGAATTTGGGCTTAAGGAGCTGTTTTTCTTTAGTCTAGGGTAAGTAGATGGAGTTTCTATGCTATTACATATTTCATATTTTGTGGTTCATTGTGTTTGCTTTATGCGCCTTCCGATCTCTAGATATATATATATATATGTATATTTTTAATATTGTATTGTATTTCGCCTCTCGTTCGTTCAACGCTCCTCTTTCATTTACTTTGTTTTTGTTAAATTTTATTTTAAATATCACGGCATTCAGCTGAGGTCTGATCTGATCTATTTCTTATGCTTATATATCTTTTCACACGAATTTGTTTACTTTTTTATTGCATTGGCATTTCACATATTAGTTTTTGTTTTTTTTGGGGGGGGGGGCTTTGTGTGGTTTTGTAAAAATCAAAAAACGCTAAGAAAAAAAAAGATGGCTGCAGGAACGCTTCCGGATATCAACTATCGACTACTTGGACTAAACAAAACAAGCAAAATTAAACTAAAATAGCTCGTCAGAGACACAGATACAGATACGAATACCGAGGCAGACGCCCATGGAGATACAGATACAGAGAATGGGTAGAGCAAGCACCAAAAGCTAAGTCTAGGGATCCTCGACAGCACGCGGACTGAAGAGCTGGGCGCAGATGCGTCGCAACTGGAGCTGGCCCCCCAGGAGGCCCGCCCTCTGCATTAACTCTCACAAATTCCGCCGGCCCAGTTGGCGATCCTCCCGCTCAGCCACAGCCTCATCCTCCTCCACCTCGTCGTCGTCGTTCTCCTCTCCATCCAGCTCCACGTCCACCTCGAAACGGGCTCCACGACCACCACCACCGCCGCCACCTCTCTGCGGCACTCCAGTGGCAGTCGCACTCTCGCTGAAGTGCATCAGATTGGTGTCCATCAGGCCGTTGGTCAGGCTGAGTGGCGGCGACGATTGCGACGGCGGTCCCTCCAGCGAGAGCCGACTGTTGGTGCTGATGCTGCTCAGGCTCAGCTGATCGTCGAACACCTCGATGTTAACCACCGTCGAGAGTTCACCGTGATCGCCGAACGAATGACGAATGGGATAGTCCCCGGCATCAGATGTGACCTCCGATTTCGGCTGGCCCTTATTGTTCAGCATCGCATTGGGATTCATCATGTTTCCTTTGGTTGGGATTATGTTGTTGTTTATGTTATTGTTGTTGTTGTGGGCCAAGCCATCCAGCTGATCCGTGGTAAAATAGTTGCCTAAGGAAGGAACAAAATGTGGTTAGTCAAGTATATAAAGTTAAGCAAGTTCAATTTACTAATATAAACATTTATCTAAGGTCAAACTTCACTTAAAATTTTTTGAAATATTAATTATGTATTGTAAAATATTATTATTTCAGTTGCAGATTCATTAAATTTTGAAGATCCTAATGAAAATTTATTAAATTTTTAAGATCTTAATGAAAATTCATAAGGTTTTGAAGAACTTTATGAAAATTCATAAAATTTTGAAGATCCTAATTAAAATTTTGAAGAACTTAATTAAAATTTTGAAGAACTTTGAAGATCTGAATGAAAGTTCATTAAATTTTGAAGATCTTAATGAAAATTCATTAAATTTTGAAGATCCTAATATAACTTTTTTATAATATTTCTTCTCCAGAACAAGATCCAAAAACCCAGTAACAAGACTTTTTAGACACTTTTGTTGTTTTAACTAAAATTGCATTTATTTAATCATACATCATTTAATTAAATTAAATTTTAGTGTTTAGCGATTTCCTTGCCTCCTTTTTTCATCCATCTCATCTCTCAAACGTAAATCATAAATACTGCGAGTTAGATATAATTTTTATACGATATACATATATATACAGAAAACAATTGATTTCCTCACTTTTTACAATCTTTTAAAGAAAAAAAGAACAAAGAAAAACATACACAAGAGACAATTTTTAATAAGTGTAATAAATTAAAAAAGAAAAAAATATTAAAAAAATTAAAAAAAAAAAAGAGACCTTGAGCTTGAGTGTGGGAGAAACTAGAAGAAACTTGAACGAGTATGGAGAAAACTTAACGAAAGCAAAGCCTAAAAACGAATTCAAACAATTGTGACATTGGACAGTTAGTGTTATAATTATAATCAATGTGGTTTAGTCATTAGATGCTTTGCAAAAGTAACACTCAGTTGGATTTTGGGCAGGAAAATGTGTGTTTGTTTTTCTTGGGAGAATCGTTCTATGGATAAAATTGAATACCCATATGGGGTATTGGGGGTTGTATATGTATTTATTTAACCATTAACTTCCAACTGTGTGTCCTGCAAGCTTTAGCTGCATGTGTGTGTGTAAGCTAGGGGGCAGGATTTCAATTTTACAAATTTCGATTTTCGCACTGAGCGAATTTTCGGGCGCTTTTTATGTACAAATTTGAGAGCATTAGTGTTTCTTGATACATGAATCTGGGTGCTTACGTTTAGCCCATTTTTCTTTCAAATAGTTATATATTGTATAATATATATATATATATAAATGGGTGTCGTTTATATATAGGTTCTGTTGCATTCATATTCTCTAGAAATGTATAGCTAACAATATAACTTTGCACTTAAAAATCGGTTAGTATTTAAATATTTTTTGTCGCTTTTCCTCATTTCTTTTTATGTTTTTTGTCTAAACGAACAGCTACAGTCGTTTTGTTTTTGTTTTTTATGTTTTGTTTCGCTTTAAATTATGCATTATAACTAACTTTTTGTTTTTCTTTTCGATAAATCACAATTTTTTTGCAGAGTTTTGTTTTTTCTTTTGTTTTTTTTTGTTGGTTTTTGTGGTTTGTGGTTGGTTACTGAAATGATTTACTTTTCTTTCTTTTTGCAGACAGCTTAAAATTAAGAATCTAGAGTCATCTTCTGTCGTGGTTGTTGTTGTTGTTGTCCATTCAATCATATGCTTTCGTTTGCTGCTGTCCTACTTGGCTCTGGTCCTGCCCACCGGCTGTTCACCCTCCTCCTGCTTCAAGATGCGATTGGGTTGGCTGTCAGCAGGTTGCCCTGCCTGTTCCGATAGTCCATGATCCTCCGGCGGCGGCTGTTGTTCCGGCTGCTGCTGCTGTTGGAGCGCATGGGCAGTGGGTGCTTCATCCTGTCGATTGGCGTACAGATGCCACAGCACCACCAGGCTAAAGACACACAGCAAACAAATCGCTAATTCTTATCTCTTGCGTCGTTTCGTCTTCTTCTTTGTGGCACTCGGCGGGCTGGCCACGCCCACGCCCAATCCCATAGAGTTAACGCCTCCGGCGGCGGTTAGAGCAGCCGGGGTGGCAGCACCCGTGGCACCCAGGTTGCCAGAACCAGTTGATCCGCTGGGCGAAAGGGACTGCATTCCCAGGCCCAGGCCCAGACCGGTGGGATCCGTGGGATGAACCGTCGTCTCCACACTGCTCTCCTCCGCCGAGGACGTGGACGAGGAGGTGGCTGCCTCGATGGCCGCTATCAGATTGATCTTGTGCTCCAGCTTCTTGGTCTTGAGCTTGTGCGGTGCGGCATTGGTTGTGCTGGAGGAGCCGTAGATCAAATTGTCATCGGATGTGGTGGCCGGCACAGGACCCTCGCTGTCCGTGTTGGTGGCGTTGGTGGCCACGCCACTGCTGCCAAAGTGCAACAGATCCTCGGGCAGTGATTGCTCTGGCTCTTGCTCAGGCTGAGGCTCGGGCTCCGTCTTCTCAACTCCTTCCTCAGCCTCGTCGGGAACTGGCCTAGCAGCTGGTTGCTCCTGTTCCTGTTCCTGCACTTCCAGCTGCGAATCGCACATGCTGATGCTGATCAGAGGACGCAGCTCCTCATCGTCGGGCTCCCGATCTCGTTCCCGTTCCCTTTGCTGTTGCTGCTGCTGCAACTGGAGTTGCTTTAGTCGCTTGTGCTTCTTGCTCAGTTTCTTGACGGGCTCCTCCATAATGACAATCTCCTCGGATCCCGATGAGTTATTCGATGTGGAGGTGGATTTCTGCAGCGACAGCGTATCCAGGGTAATGTATACCGGTTCTGGTGTGTCTACCACCTCGGTCTGAGCCTCCGGATCTGCATCCCTAACGCGATCCTGTTCGTTTTCGTAGTGCAGGGAACCGCACAGGGCTAGGATCAGATTTTGTTCGGTGAAACCGCGAGGTGGTGGCGAAATATTTCGCGGGATCGCCGACTTCTCCTGCAGCGGACTTTCGAAATTGATTAGGCTAACGGCTTCCTTCTTGGAGTCGTCCTTGACCTCAAGGGGTTCGAGAGCTGGGAGCGGTGGCAAGGCCTCCAGTGGCTTTAGGCCGCTCAGGAAGTCCTCGAAGGTGTCCTTGACCTCCTTCGGGGGAGTAGTCAGACCCGGCAGCAGTTTCTCATCCCGCTTCTTTTCCGGGCTCGCCTTGGTGGGCTTCTTGCCCAGGCTGGGGTAATCATGAACCGCAGGCAGCTTGGGTGGAGTCTCGTCGGTGACTCGTCTCCAGGGACTGGTCACGGCTGCCGGGATGGATTCGAGAGACTTTTCCTTTTCCTTCATCTTCTCTTTTTCCGCCTTCTCCTTGAGTTTGGCCTCTCTTTCCTTCTCTTTAAGCTTGGCCTCCCTTTCAAGGTCCTTGAGCTTCTCAGCTTTCTCTTTTTCCTTAAGCTTTTCCTCTCTTTCTCTTTCCTTAAGCATTTCCTCTCTTTCCCTTTCCTTAAGCTTCTCTTCCATTTCCTTCTTGAGCTTCTCTTCCCGTTCTTTCTCTCTAAGCTTCTCTTGCCTTTCTTTCTCCTTGAGCTTCTCCTCTCTCTCCTTTTCCTTCTGCTTTTCCTCCCTTTCTTTTTTCTTGAGCTGCTCCTCCTTCTCCTTGATCTTTTCTTCTCTTTCCTTCTCCTTGAGTTTATCTTCCCGTTCCTTCTCCTTGATCTTTTCAGCTCTTTCCTTCTCCTTGAGTTTTTCTTCCCGCTCCTTCTCCTTGATCTTTTCTTCCTTGAGCTTTTCTTCGCGTAGTTTCTCCTTCAGCTTCTCTTCACGCTCTTTTTCCTTGATCCTTTCCTCTCTTTCCTTCTCCTTGATCTTTTCTTCTCTTTCCTTCTCTTTGATCTTTTCTTCCCTTTCCTTTTCTTTGATCTTTTCTTCCCTTTCCTTCTCCTTGAGCTTCTCCTCCTTCAGCTTTTCTTCCCTTTGCTTCTCCTTGATCTTTTCCTCCTTTAGCTTTTCTTCTCGTTCCTTCTCCTTAATCCTATCTTCACGTTCCTTGAGCTTAAGCCTTTCTTCTTTTTCTTTCTCCTTGAGCTTTGCTTCTCTTTCTTTCTCTTTCTCCTTCAGCTTCAGCTCCTTCTCCTTGGCCTTCTCCTTTTCATTTTCCTTGTCGATTGTCATGGTTGCTACTGCTCCACCTGGCTGTTGCTTCTTTTTGGCCGTCTTAGGAGGCTCCTTCTCAGGATCCAGCTCCCGCTCCTCCTCCTCCTCATCTTCATCCTGGGCATCCGGCGCACTCATCTCCACATGCAAACTTAATCCCTGGGCACTGGCACTGCTCACCATAACGGCTGCAATGCTGCTCTTGTTGGCCAACAAGCTGTCTGCATGATCTGATTCCGGTTCGGAGAGCTCCTCCTCTTGGTCTTTCTTCACCTCCTCCTTCTCCATTACGACCATCTCCTGCTCTGGCTTTCTTTCGCTGGCTTTTCCGCTGGTCTTTTGCTTGTTACTCTTGGCCTTTTTCGCTGATTTCACGATCGTGGCAGTGGTGGCATCATCCTCGGAGGTGCCACTGCCACTCTTCTGGCTGGCAGTTTTATTGTTGTTGTTGTTGGTGTTACCCTTGGGCTTGTTGAGATGCGAAAGCTCTGCGAATTTCTGCGCCTGCGCCGCATCCTCGGCAGCTGCCAAGGATCGTAGGTTCTTCTGTTGCTGCTGTTGCTGTTGATGCTGCTGCTGCTGTGCCTTGTGCGATTGCTTCTGTGACTTTTGCTTCTCCTTCTGGACAAGCACCTCGTCCACCTCCTTGGCAATCACCGGTACAATCAGCTTATTAACCAACACCACTGGCGGTTGGCAACTGGCTTGCTCAAGTTCCAGTTCCGATGCCATGGCTTCGTCCGTCTTCGGCTGCTTATTCTGGAGGAGCTTCTGCCTTTCGACTGGATCACTGCAAAATATGGCCACCACCGGTCGGAACAGAGCCTCGTCGCAATTCTCATGGATCACCGTCTCCTCGGCAGCCAGTTGGCCCACCACCTCGTCCAGCATATCCGTTTGCAGTTCACCGGAGATGCCGGCATTTAGATCCGTTACAGTGCCCAACGGATTGACCATTTTCTCCACACGCGAATAGCTGCATATGTTGGGCAGAACAGAGGCCAGGGCGTTAATGGAATCCATCGAGTGCAAATGCGTATCCGTATCCGGATGCTGATGATGATGATGATCCTCCGCCGCCTCGTCCAGATCATTGAGACTCTCGTGCTCGGCGAGGGCATCATAGTAGCAGGCATTATCACAATTCGAGGACGAACTTCCGCCGCCGGCGGCCAGGAGATCCGATGAGGTTGGCAAGGAACCGGTGGCCAGGTGATCGCCACACGGAGGAGCCGCATGATCTGCAGAGGCAGCTGCAGGCGGGGCAACAACGGTGGGGCGGGCACACAGGACACAGAATACAGAGCGGAGAAAAAGAGAAATAGAAGAGAAAACAAATTATGAGAAAAGCGCATTTTGGTTCGTACAGGAAACAAAAAACAAAAAGCCAAAGGCGAATTTTGATTTCGAAATTGATTCGAAGTTTTGAAAATGTTTAATTGGAAAATACATTTTGTTTTTTTTTTCTATTTATTGTATAAATTTCTTCTTATTTTTTTTTTAAATATTTTAGCTTAGCTTGGTTTTTATTTATTGGCAGTTTGCGCGTTTAAATCTTGTATTTTTTCGAGCAGTTGATCGATCGAAAAGGAAGCGGAAAACACTCAAAACAAAAAGGAAAATCGAACGTGAAACAGAAAAATATAACTTTGTAAATATATATATATTTGTTTTTGGGCAAATTAAAAGAAATGAAAAACGAAAATATCTGTCTGGTTTTTTTTTTATTTTGAATTTTTTGATTTTTTGTTTTAGTGTGAAAACGAAAAGATTAAAAAATTATAGTTAAGAAAATAGCGTGACATTGATTTTTTGGGAAATAATAAAGAAACTGGAACATTGTTTTATCGTGAATTTTGAATTGCGGTTTCGAAATTTTTATGACTTTGGCTTTTTATTAAAAGATTCATGTAGATTAATGTGCTTTCTCCTCTCAACCGTTCTCTCTCTCTCTTTCTCTCCCTTGCTTTCTTCCTCTCTCTCTATCTCCATCTCACTCGCCCCCAATCAGTCTATGGCTTTCTCACTCGCACGTGCAATGAAACTTTTCGGTTCACAAATTTCCTTTCGTCATTTTTAGCAAACGAATATAAAAATCAAAAGTGTATTTAACGAATCACAAGAGACAAGGACGAAAAGGGGCATCCGTAAAAGGAGTGAAGCAGAAGAAGAAGAAGAGGAAGCGGCGAAGCACCGAGGTGAAAAGTGCAAAAAGGTGATTAGAATGTAACCATGTGGTGAAAAGTTCAAGAATCGAGGTGCAAATTACACAAAACGTGGTGAAGAGAACGCGAAATGGATAGTGAATGTTTGAAACAGGATGTGTGAGAAAGTGTGGTGAAAAAATAATGTCGATAAGTATTGGGAATTTCAAAACAATGGCAGACAATTTTAAAAAGAGTTTAAAATGCTGAACTGAAAAATAATAATGATAAGGGTTAAATGTAATAAGAAATGTCCAAAAAGTATATATATATGCCAAAAAGATCAGAAATGTGGTGAAAAAGAAAAATGATTTGCTGTGCTGCTTCGTGGTGAGAAAAGCTGTAGAGACAATTTTGGTTAATTATTGTTTAGTGGTGAAATCAGACAGGATCAGGATTGAATATGTTTCCATACAATCCACTCGATCAGTCCGATCTCAAACCAGGGAGTTAAGTGCACGACAGGATAAACAGCGACCAATGGGGCAAAGAAGTGTTCAAAAGTAGATGTGTAAATATAATGTTTTGCCGAAGAATTCTTTTTGGGGGTAGGTTGTATTTGTGGGTTTTTCTTTTGGATAAGGGGACTCTGCTGTGACAAAAATGTTGTTAGCTTAAATTTAGTTGTCATTAAAATTGAAATAGATTAATTTTAGTTGTATCTCATTTTACGGCTAAACAAAAACACCAAAGAAAAGTTCATTGTTAATTTGTGTTCCGGCTGGAAAAATAAAATTTCAACAACTAAAGGATATAAAAAAAACACCAACACACTTACACCACAAAAACACTTCAATACACACGCACACACACACACACACACACATAGAGAAAGGGAGAAATGTAAATGGATGAGGAATGAGGAGAAAGCTTTAGTGATATGAGAAAGTTGAGTAAGAGGATCATGCAGGGTGAGAGGTGGAAGGGGATGGCTATAACATCACCATCATCATCAGCATCATATCATCATCATTATCAACAACCAACAACCAATGCCAATTTCGTGGTGTTTTATAATCAATATATTAAAATACAGATTTTTTTTTGTCTTCTTTTCTTTGGCCACCAAAAATATTTTGAATTAAACATTTTCATTTTGAAAGCGTTCGAAATAAAAAACATAAGAATATAAATATATATATATATATGTAAATATATGTTTCAAAAACAAAAACTTAAATACAAATAAAGAATCCAAAACAGTAAAAAAAAAGAACATATAACGTTTGTATAGATCGTAGACAATTAATAAACAGATTTGTGAAGACATCGAGAATCGGCTAACGATCAAGGAGGATGCCTTTGATTCCGGGGATTCTCTCGCTTGCATGGTCAAAACGGAACGCAGATCCCGTCCAGAACCACACAAGCAAGACACTCATCAACTCAAGATCATCGGCTAGCATTCGAATAGTCTTGCACAACATGCGATATTTATGTGTACATCTATCCAGGACGATATGGGATTACGATTCGCTTGCCACTCACCCGTTGTCTCACGTCGCGCCGCAGCCGTGGATGGGGACTCACGCATAGCATCCGCCAGATCCTCCTTGAGACGTGTGTCGCCATGGCCATAATCCGAATCCAAGTGGCCATGCCGGAAGCGATCCATCAACTTGGGACTCTGCTCAATGCTGCCTATTTAGGTTCATGCCAAATACTAGTTAAATCAGGAAGCTAAAGTCTTGCATTCATCTTCTTACTGTATGATCCGGATTCGATTAGAACCGGTACTCCGGCACCGCTGCGTCCCGTCACCGCCGAGCTACCGATGCCAGTTCCTCCCACCGAAGTGCCGGCATTCAGTGGCATGTTCAGCGGACTGGACCGATCCTTGCCTCCCGCCGAACCCACTGCCAAGGCCGACGAAGCTGCTGCCGTCGAGGGCAGCGTGGTTGTCGACGTCTTGGTCACGCCAATCTCCACCGCCTCTGCATCGACATGGTTCAGATTTGAACTGGAAAGGAACAGAGAAATTCAAGAAATTGGTATCATTTTCGAGTAAATACATAAACTACAGATCATCATCCCTCACCCGCTGGGCGTATTGTAGTTCTTGAAGACAAACTGCGGTCCCATCCACAGCCGGCGATGGGGTCCGGCGTGCGTGATGATCTCCACCTGTGCCAGCCAGCTTTCGGCCCGCTCGTCCGGCTCGTCGAAATGATGGGTGCTGTCCAGCAGCAGGCTGCCATGGCGATCCTTGATCAGCCAATTGTCCAGCGTCAGCGGTGGTGCAATTTCTTGAGATCCATCCTTGCGCCGTCCCAGATTCCACTGGGCGCGGGCCTCCACCTCCAGCTCGATGGGCGTGTCATCACAAATCTTCTCTTTGGCAACATCTGCAACGTTTAAGTGAATGAAACAAAAGCTCTAAAGATAAAAGAAGTTACTCACGTGAGGCTAGCTTAGTGTCCAGATCGTACTGGATGAGCGCCCCGTGTCCGGCCATCACGAAGAGCGAGTCCACCGCCTTGCGCTGGACGCGATGCGGTTGCTCTCGTGTCGCCATCGGTGGTTCCAGCAGCCAGGAGCGCGACTTGGCGAAGATGGAACAGACACTCAGTGGTTTGCCACTGTCATCCGACAGCGAGGAGAGTCGCTGTCTCTGCCGTTGGCTGTTGCTGCCTACACCGACTCCTCCGTGGCCAACGGAACTCACTCCAGTGCTCATGCCTACACCGCCGCCCACACCACCGCCCAGGCCCGCCGATCCTGGCGGCGAACCGAGCGTGAAGGGCTGGCGCAGCTGGGCCAATGGCTGCACCACCGACGGCCGCGGATACGGCGGCAGCGTGGGATTGTGATACGGCTGCAGCGACTGTACGAAAGTCGTGCTCTCCGAGTGAGAGATCGGCGAACTGGAGCGTCCGTCGGCTCCAAGGCCGGCACTGCGGTGGAAGCGCGACAGCTTGTTGACCACATGCAGCGAGGTGTGTGTGCGAACGCCCATGGCTCCGCCGTAGGGCGTGATGGGGAAGACGTGGGTGGTGCCGCGGAGCGTGGACACGGCAGCCCAGCGCGAGTCCAGCGAGAAGGCGATGTGCTGCACCTTGGCGCTGGTGTCCCCGCGATGCAGCACGTACAGGTGGTGCACGGCGGCCAGGCTGGGGCCAACGGGATGCGGCTGCACGCGGAACACGTGGAAATCGTGACCGCGCCGATCGGCGGTGAGGAGCAGCATGCCGGAACTGTCAAACTCCATGGCCACCAGAGCCTCGCTGTGGGCCACAAAGTGAGCCACGATTGGATCGCCACCGCCCTGTGAGCCGCCCGTGGAGCTCAGCGGAGTGCCCGACGTGGGACTGTAGTCCTTCACCGGATGCTGTAATCAGAAAAATCAGTTTTACATCAAGTTTCGTAGGGTATTGCCACCACTTGCACTCACCTTCACATCGATAATGGTGACCACACCCGATTGCTTGGCATCCGGACCGCCGCTGGCCGAGTCGAAGCTGCTGCTCTTGGAGCTGGCGCCGCTGCCGGCGGTGGTGCCCGTAAGTCCGGCGGCCACCTGCTCGCCCAGCTCACGCAGTCCCTTGCCCAAAGATTTGGCCGCATTGAGCACGGTGGCCGTGTAGCTGGGAACGCCCTCGCCATCGCATCCGCCGCCGCTGCGCTTAGAGTGCAGCAACTTGTGCTCCGCATACGCCAGCCAGCGCGGTCCCAGCGCAATGGGATTGGGATTGATCCTGCCACGAAAGAGAGAGTGCCATTTTATATAAGATTGTGACTTTGTGGATTAACCAAGTTCACTCACCCCGGACTGGGATAGCAGGTGGTGATGGTGAGGCGGTCCTCCAGCGTCCGCGCATCGAAGACGGCGATCCGTTCGTGGAACGTGATGACCACCGCCGATCGATTGGCCTGGATGTCCAGCACGGCGTTCTTGAACTTGATCGTCTTGACCTGGACGCCCGTTTTAAGGGACATGAAGTTCACGGCACTGAATTGGGCAGCGGCCGAAACGCCAATGCCGCCAACTCCTCCACCGGATCCGCCAACTATTGTGACTCCACTGCCACCACCGCCGCCGCTGCCCAAACCCAATCCCGGGTTGCCGGCCAGTAGACCACTGGCCGCGGCACTGCCTCCATCGACGAACGCCACCAGGGGTCGTTTCTCGGCAAAGGCATCCACGGGCTCGTCCGCCCGGCCATTCTCGTCCAGAGCGGCGGCCGTGGCCGGCGTGGGCAGCACCCGAAGGGCAGTGACGACGCCGTGACGCCAGGATAGCACCTCAACCGCCTCGCCATTGGCCGGGATGGCCCACACTTGGACGCCCAGACCGTAGCCGAGTATCAGGAGCAGTGGCGGCGCTGCATTCCCCTCCAGTTCCCAGTCGTCACCAAAGCGCGGATCGCTGACATCCGCACACGTTTCGAAGCGGGCCCAGGTGATGGTGTCCTTGGGATCCTGCACCGGCTGATTGGCCAGGGTCACATCGTTGATGAAACCAATGGCCGAGTCGAGGATCGATCGATCCGAAACTGTTTGCGGTGGCACAATGGCGGGTACGGCAGTGCCCGATTTGCTGCTGCCGGCCGAAGCGGAGCCCAGACCGGAACCGGATCCGGAGCCCGATCCAATGCCGGAACCGACCACGCCTGAGGGATGGCGGCGTGGCGAGTCCGCGGACATGATGCGACAACGGCTGATGGGGGGGGATGGCCGGTGGTGACTGCTGGCCGCCGGAATCGCTCCTCTTCTAGCTGCTACCACAGCTGCTGCCAATGATGCAGTGCCTCCACACTGGAGGTCAGTGGCCGGGAGCCGGGGGGTGGGGCGTGGCAGTGGGCAGTGGGTGGCTCTTGTTGCTCTTGCTTATGCTATTTCCCTTTTTTGTCGCCTTTCCTGGAGACACTGCGTCTGATCGGTTCTTGCTTTCCCCTGCTCGTTCGCTCCCTCTCACTCTCTCTCGCTCTCGCTCTCTGTCTCTCGTTGGCTCTCTTGTTGTCAACTGCAAATAGAAAGCAAAAACAATGAATAAACAAATTGAACACTCTCTCACCCATGCAACTCCCCCGCTTCCCCTTCCCCCGCTCTTATCTCTCTCCACTCTCTTTAGGGTGAACCCAAGCAAGCGGACAAGAGACCTTTGCCCGAATATGTGGAATATGAACTTATGTATACATATGGGCACTTCCAAAATGTCGATCGGGACATTTGCACACCTTTAAAGTTGAAAAAAAATTGTAAAACAATGGATTTTAATTTTAATTATGGGCTTTTCTTTTCACTCTTCCCAAGCTCTATTTTTGGTAAAAATCTTGATTTTGTACCACTTTTAGTTTTTAAGATATCGGTAAAAAACTGCCGTATTCGCTCGGGACAAAAATAGAAGTGGATTTCGGGGAAGTTCATACAACACCAGAAATTATCGAATTCTGATGGAATATTTTAATGCGATTTTTTTAGAATGTTGTTCAAACATGTCGCTGTGAAATGCTTTTGGTTTTACTCAAAAATTGTTTGCCTTTTTTTTTTTATGCAGTTTCAAACACATTCGCTCGGGACATGTCGCTCGGGACATTTTTTCCGACTGTTTTGTAAAGCGGATTTCTTTACCTCTATCTCTCAATTGCCGGATGTTTTGCTTTTAACTTAATAGTTTAGCATGTGAATGAAGCATTCATTACGGAAAAATGTCACATATTAGCATTCCTATAGGATAAATTAACAACAGAAGACAGGTCCAAAAAATAACAAAAAAATATCCAAAAACTGATTTTTGCGTATATTGGTGGAGTTTGTCATAAAAACAATCAAACTATACTCCAAATTTGTAGTTAAGCTCAGTATCCAAATAATTAAAAACTAATATCGGGGCAAAATCATGTGGAAATATGTTTTATTCAAGTTTCAAGGTTTTTGGCTTGGTGGACTTTTTTTTGGAAATGCCCATATGTACATAGTTTAAAGATCCCATGATGATAGTCGCTCAGCCTTTTGTTGTCTTTTCTGCATGTTATTATTATTTATTATGTGCGTTGACTCATTGCACAACACAGCTAAAGTAAAACAACTTGAAATTCACCTTAAAACTGGTTGTAAAGGCAATAATAAGATATAAGCTTGATTTAACATTTTAAAGATAAAATCATCATACGACATGTATTCCAGATTCAATATTATTAATATTAATAATATAATTATTTACATTAATAAACAGTAAGAGCTCATAATAAAAAACCAATTTTTGGCTATCCTTTGAAATGGCAACATCTCGTATGCGTAATAAAGTCCACCCTAATTTCATAGTTTCTTTTGGTCATTCCATTTCGTTCCGTTTTCCCTTTGTCTCAATCAAAATGCTTTAATCTTTGGACAGAGCCACCTCCCACCACCCACTGCCACCTTCTGCACCACCACCCCCTTCACCTTTTCGCTCTCTTGTTACCAATTTATTAGCGCATTACGTGTATTTTTCGCTCTACGATTTGCCTTTATTTTAATTTTACTTTTTCGGTTACTTTTTGTCCCCCCCTTCGCTTTTGTCAATTTCAATTCCATGGGTCGCAAATTAAGTGCAATAAAACAACAACAAAATAAGCTTACAAATTGAACGTATCATGGAATAAAGGGGAAAAAAATAAAACAATATTTGTTGTTGTTTTTTTCACACTGCAAACACGAAACCAAAACAAGCTCCACAAACCCCCAACAACAAACCTCAAAGTCACGCAGAAATCATCAGGCCATTTGCTTTAGCTTCTAGTTTTAGTTTTCTGTTCCGTTTCGCCTCCGATTTGCCAGCAAAACGCAATATGCAAACACAAAGAAGCTGAAGAAGCTGTTCTTCTCTCTGTCTTCCCTATTTATTGGAAATAACCGTTTAAGCCAAGCCAAAGATCTTTCTTCCCATTCCAATGGGCGAAACGAAAAAGGAATTGAGCGAGAAGAGGAAACGACTATTGTCCAGAAAAGGAAAACTTATTAACCCACATGACCCCGAAAAAAATGTAGAATAGATAATAATATTTAAAAAGCATTTGTTTGGCCTTCAATAATAATATTTTTAATTAGTTATAACCAACATTTTGATCAATGGTGACCCAAAATTGTACTTCTAAAGCATACAACCTTTTGTATAGCAAATTTGCATAAACTTTATAAAACAAAATGTATCATAATAATAATATTTTTCGACTTTCTCCACTAAAATTACTTCAGAGGACAGCGCGGGTGAACGATCCCTATCGAGAGATGATTACTCAAATAACGACTTGCTGGGTATATGCAGTTTGCAAAACTTTTCCACGTGTGGTGGCAATTGATTAAACGAGTTTTTCGCCACATATAGATAGAAATGAGGTAATTACATTCACTACATATATGTATATACAAACGTATGCACATGGAATATAGTATTCCGTATTGGAATTGGCGAATGATAAGGCACGAAGTCGTGTTGTAAAGGCGTAATGATTCAATTAAACGCTTGTAAAAATTGCAAAATACCAGCGAGGAATTTCGAAAGGGGGCGAAATTACTTTGGAGCACTCGAAATTCTTAAGGGTTAAGCCCCAAAAAAACAACGGTATCACAAAGCGGGGAGTGGAGGTGGGAGGAGAGCAGCTGCATTGCTGCATTCCTCAATTGGCTTGGCACACGCGCAACAAAAACAAAAACAATAACTGTAATAGCAACAAGCAATGTCACACACACAAACACAAAGGCTACTTGTGAGAGAAAGAGATGGTCTCCCGCCCCCTCGCTCTTCCTCTCTTCCTCTCTCCCTCTTACCCACGGCGACCATAAGTAACGCATTTGTCTTTGTTCAGCAATAGGCATCCCAACGGCATTAATTTCGTGAGGGAGAAAGAGAAAGACCACTCAATGCTAATACAGTCAAACTTCCAAAACACAATCCATCATCAACAATTTGGTGTACTAGAATACCTCTCAAATATACCTATCAATAATTTTGATTCGATTAACAAATGTATTCGAAAAATGAAAAATTGTATTTTATGATATACATAGATGGTGTTCAATGGTCCCTAAGTTTCATAAAATATTACTCATACGACACGTATGCCAGTTAAAATTTATAAAATAATCATGTTAGCAACTTATTTATTTTGTTGGAATATATCTTTAAAAAAAGGAGGAGAAAAATACCAAATGTTTGGTTGAAATCTACGCCACAAAGATTAAAACAAATTTTTGATTATAGCCAACAGTACGTATGAGTGATAAAATTTAAAGTCAATGCAAAGTTCCCAAAAAAAGAATCCATTAAAAATGATTTGCGTTCCAAACTTTTCGATCTGTAAATGCGCATTTGTCAAGATTACTTTTATAGAAGTCACACTGTACCTGCCCCCTCGCATTCGTTTACACATATCCTTGACACTCGATCAATTCCAGAGCAAGTTCAAGCGGGAACTCGGCCACCGCATAAACGAATCTCAGGCTCAATGCAATTTCTACGGTCTAAAGAAATGCAGAAAGAGAATGCACAAAGGAAAAGAGAAACCCCAAACGAGGGGAGCATGTTTTATTTTAGGTGGGGGGGGGGGCCCATTGTTTATGCTGCCCATTGCCAAAAGCCACTTGACAAAATCTCAGCCAGTCTTTTTTTCCTTTTTCTTTTGTTTCCTTTTACGATACCCAAAGATAGCCAACAATAGCTCACTCGCACACGATTGCAGTTCGCGAACAGGTGTTACTATAAATACCAACACACACCGTTTAGATATTAGACATGCAATTTCATCAGTTCTAGCAATAAAAACGTGTTTTTTTTAGGCTCTGAGTAACAGAAACTTAAACGCAACAAAAAAAAAAAAGTAAATACACACACTATAAAATAGGATATACATATGGTAGATTTAGAATGTGCAATTTACAAAAAAAAAATTTGTGAATTTTACGTGTCAATTTAACGAAATCTTTTTCAAAGGTGGTAATTCTAGCATTTTTATTTCCCTAAGTACGTGCAGTACATACATAGCTACTTTATAAGGTATCTGTGAAACAGATTCTATATAGCACAAGTTCATCAACCCACACACAGCTGATTATTTTCACTAGATTACGAGCGAAATAATTTCTATTGAAGCAGATTAAAGAGGAATACGAATATCAGTCACACACGCCCCCATACACCTCATCTGATGATAAGGCTTCTGGGTCCCCCACGTCCATGTCCCTCAACCTTTGGCAGTCCTTGGATGCGAACAAAGGAACCCCTTGGTCTAGAGTAGATAAAACTAACCTATAGGCCATATACGCACAGTAGAGCTCTTTCGAGATGAACTGACGTCTGTGATGAGACTGACTATCGGTTAAACGCAATGATTTAGGTATAGGATATCTCATCATTAAAAAAAAACCAAAAGTAACCGAAAAAACATAACCTAATATGAACATTTTAATTGGTAAAAACATTTAGATGTTCTATATAAATTGATATTTAGTAGTATTTCAATATTTTGCTAGGATCGTAATAGAACCTTATATCTGGCTCTGAATAGGGAGACCCCACTGTAGTGCTGACAGGCGGAATGCAATTTTCGCTTTTTTTTATATTTTGTTTCTCTGCTTTTGTGTTTCTGCTCATTTTCAATGACAGCCACCCACTCGCCCAAACATTGGCAGATTTTTTGGCAAACATTTCTATTAGGTAAAATCATAGAATGGCCAGGGGGGAAGGGTGGTGGGTGGGTGGTTAGGCGCTGAAGAAGAAGAGCAGCCAGATACTGGGGGTGGCAATTGAAAAATGTCACTTTTAATGTGCGTTTTAAATTTGTAAATGAAGCGAAAACAATTTGTGCCATTCAAATATTTTTGTTATTTTTT
Source organism: Drosophila pseudotakahashii (assembly GCA_035046095.1). Taxonomy (NCBI): domain Eukaryota; kingdom Metazoa; phylum Arthropoda; class Insecta; order Diptera; family Drosophilidae; genus Drosophila; species Drosophila pseudotakahashii. The sequence continues at coordinate 7,977,514 of JAWNOE010000105.1, read as the reverse complement.
GATTACACGACCAGTGGTGTTGTATTTGTTTTTGTTTCTGTCGTTGTTGTTGTTGTTGCCTTTAAATACAGTTGGAAAACAAAGAGCCAAAAGCAGAGCAATTATCAAAATATATACAGAAGGCGAAAGGCACAAGTGAGAGAGAGGCAGAGAGAGAGAGAGATAGAGATGGAGATGGAGAAGAGAGCCGAAAACGAAAACAAAACTCAAACACACATCCAGATGCACTTGAATGCACACACAAACGCATTGGCAGCAACTCAGCTGCAACGAAATTTTGTTGTTGCTCTCTCTCTCTGCAGCGTCGCACAGTGGAATAAACATTTTACAGAATATAGATAATATAAATTTATTCAAAATTTTACAAATAGTAAAGATCTTAAGAAGAAAAATAAAATAAGTGGTTTAAAGATTTTTGAAAACATATTATAAAATCTTATAAAATTTCGAATATTTCAGTTTTGAACCACTGTGCCCAAATGTGTTCCACTATCAGTTCGTTTCGTTTCCACTGCTTTGTTGTTGCCCGTCTAATGCGCACATACACACACATTTATACGTATATAGGCGAGTGTATCTGTGTGTTTTTTTCCTTCATTGTTTGTGTTTTGAAATATTGTTTTTTCGCGTCACAGCCAAAACAAAATTTCCACTACTTTTGACATTTAAATAACAGCAAATACTTGGTGGTACAAATACAAATTTTCTGCTCTCTTTCTCCTTCCACTGCTCCACCTCGCCTCTTCCCCCCTTTATTTCTCGCTCTATTCTTGGCCTTTGTTTGCACAATTTACACGTCTGTGATTTCGACAGAGCAACAATAAACAAATAGTTGCATAAATAGAGGTTGTATATACACGATTTTCTTTGCTTTTCGTTTGTTCGTTTTCCTTCTTTTTTTTTTGCGCGTCAAACAAAAACAACAACTAGGAGAAGAGGAAGAACTTACCACTTGCGTTGTTGTTGCTGTTCGTTGGTTGAATCTGAATCAGCAGCAGCTGAAACACATTCGCTCGTTCCACTTTTCTCACACGTTCCGCAGAGCGCGCGCAAAAACAACAACACAAACAAAAATCATATGTTTTCAGCTGCTCGCTCTCTCCTGCTTGCTAGCTCTCTCTCTCTCTCTCTCTTGCTCAAGCTTTTGTTGTTGATTTCCTTTTTGGAGTGTTCTTGTTGTTGTTTTCGAGCTCCTCTTTTTTATTATCTTCGTTTGTTGCAGGCGGCAGCAGCAGCAACCAAAAAGTCTCCAACTCCAATCCAAACTGCGTCTTGCTTTTACCCTCTCTTTCTATCCGCCCCCTTTGATTTACTTGTTTTTTTGTTGTTTTGCCACGCCCTCCAAGTGCTGGTGCTTAATTTTTGGGCTTCTACTAATTAATTAATAGCTCTCTTCGAAACGCGCAGCAAGTTCTCAACTGCGGAGCTCGGGTTTTGTTTGAAAAAAACTGAACTTTTTGCCTCTTCTTCTTCTGCCGCTGCCGCCGTCGACGCAGAGCCCTATTGCTGGCTCACTCGCACTCACACACACACACGCACACGCACCAATACAGACACAACGACTGCGCTGCGTCGTACGTTTTATTTTTTTTCTACTTCTTTTTCGTCGTTTTTCGTTTATGATTTTGTTATTGTTGCTCTCGCTGCTGTTGTTGTGCTGCCTACTGCCACTGTGTTTGTTGTTGCTGCACTAAAAGTAACTGCGACATTAAATCTGCAATCGTTGGCCTTGTTGTTGTACTCTTCCGTTAACTTATATATATATATATATATATGTGTATCGATTAAAGACGATTTATGCGTCGCAACAGAAAAAAAAACAGAAAATAACCAGCTGACTGCCAGAACGAAAAGGAAAAAAACTAGTGCTAGCTGGTCGAAAACTGCTAGCGAGCGTTTGCCTTTATTCGGTTAATATCGTTAGCGGACACTTAGTATTATTAATTGTTATTATTTTGGTTGCTGCGCTGTTTCTGTCTCTGTTTTCTGTCTCTCTTCTGGCTAGAGGTGGTGGGTCGTCAATTGGCCCGTCGATGTTTGAAACCTATCGCTAAGATGTAAGTTAACATGGAACTGTTCTGTAATGAGGGTTAACCAACACGCCATCTATAATTGTTCGCTTATGCGGGTATTCCACTACATTGTTCGGCTTATTCATTAGACCCAAGTTTTCTCAGCCTATACGATTTTACGTAGGTGCGAGCAAGACAGATATATGTCGGCTGCAATGAGCAATCAATCACAAAAATTGTAAAAACCGATGGGCATTTTCGGTATTTTTTTGAGGTATTTTTAAATACATCCATACGGTATTACCTGGAGCGATGAGCAATGAGCAAAATTGAATCTAAAAAGTACAATTTTGCTCATTCACTAGTGCAAATGTGACATGGTATCAATAATAAATATATAAACAAATAAGAACAAAAAATATTTCCGTTTCTAACTAAAAATAACGTCATGCGTCTATAAAGATTTATAAAATTGATACAATTAAATATAAATACGTATGTACAAATACTTTGTACAGCCCAAAACATTTTAAAAGCGTGTTAGAAATGTCTGCTTTCCTGACAATACACACTATTAATTTTACAGCTTTGAAGTTATTTGAATTAAAGTTTAAATTTAACGTTTAAATTCTGAGTGACCATGCCATCTTATCCAAACAAATCCCAGTAAATGCATATATATTTGTCCCTTTCTAAGCCTCTAATGAATGTTTTAATGAATGAGCCGCACAATGTAGTGGAATAACCCCATTAGTAGCAGCGTATACAAACACGCCATCTTTCTGTTAAAACTCTTGTTCCTCGCTACGCTTAGCCGCGTCACCCGCCTGAGTAGGACCGTTTAGCCTAGCAAGGACACCCTCCGCGGCCTTTGGTAGGACCACCCAGGCTGGTGTTTTCCGACCAACGCCATCTGGCAACTCTGGGGCCAAAAAGCATTAGCGGCAAAAAAAATAAATTTTTTGCCTTTACGTTGGCGTAAAGTTCTGTCGCACAACAATTACAAAGCTCGGCCAGCTTGGTTGGTAAGCGTTCCGTTCGAGATTCGCCTGTTAGATCCAGGACCAGTCCAATCCTGTCCTGCTGTCCTGCAATATTTTTGCACAACGGCACATTGTGTTTGTTGTTTTTCGAAATTCGCAAAGTGTGTGTTTATTTGCGGTTGCGCCTGTGTGTGCCAGTGTGTGTGTGTGTGTGTGTGTGTGCGCTAGGTTGTGTTTTGGTATCCAGAGTGAGTTCATCCAAAAAAAAAAGAAAAAACTAGGAAAAGGAATGGAAAATGTTATATGTTGAAAATATTATATTTGGGTCAAGTCAAATCAAATCTGTGCGTGCGTGTGTGAGTGTATTTAACACACTCTTTCTTTTCCTCCTTAATTTCCTTTCGCCTTACTTTCGTTTTCGGTGCGCTTTGTTGTTTTTCTGCTCCCCGCATGTTTGTTGTTTTTGTTGCACGCGCTTCTTCTGCCGGCGCAACTAATTCGATTTATTTATAAAACGTAGATTTATACACGTTGAGATATTTCGCCTCTAAACAAATGCAAGCAAAATAAAAGGCTGTCTGTATGTGTGTGTGTGGTTTGACCTTCGTGCAATTTTCCAATTAATTAGAAAGGAGGAAGAGGGGGGGGGGTGGGGGGTATGCGAAGGAAACGGAGGAGAGGACTTGGTCCTGTGATAATCCAATCAGATCGTTGTATTGGTATTTTTCCCCAGCCCTAACTCAATTTCCCGAGCAACAAGCACTTACGGTTTTAAAACAATTACACACTCTTACAGTTTGAAAGCTTTTTTAATCAGGCAATTTACCTTTTCCTTTTGATTTGTTATTTTCTACATTTCTCATCGGGCCTCTTCTTACCTTTTGCAGCACAGGAGCGGAGGCGGCGGAAAAGGAGAGAAAAACAAACCAAAAGACACGGCAAATCAGTCTAGTCAACAAAAGCAGACCAAATGAGCACGCACTTCGGGACTAACGAGCAGCACAAACTAAGCCAAAAATAAAGCTAAAGATAAAAGAGAGGCAGCAAGCGTCACACACACACACGCACACTAGCGCATCCCCTGTACACTGAGCGAAATCGAGTCGAGAATCGGCGGCAAGATGCGGGTGGTGGCCATGGTCAGTGGCGGCAAGGACAGCTGCTACAACATGATGCAGTGCGTCGCCGAGGGCCACGAGATCGTCGCCCTGGCCAATCTGCATCCCAAGGACAGAGGTGAGTTCTTGAAGCCAGGGAAAATAATCATATCGAGCCAAAGGAACTACCTATAGGTCAATATTTCAATTTTGTAAGCATTATCTTCGACCAAAAACCATATAACTATAAAAAATCAAAGAGATTCTGAAAAATTCTGATAATTTAAAAAAGTATCATCATAAACAATCCCTTTCTAAGGCTTATGTTAGTTAGGATCTATTAAAAAATATGAACATATCTTTAAAAACTGAGATAATATTCCTATAATACCTTTAGAAAACAGTTTTTAATAGAAAAAAATCCTAAAAATGGTATACACTATATATTCAAGGATATCTAAATCATATATTTACTCTTTACCGCTCTTAGAGGAATATTAAACTAGAAAGCGAAAGAAATCCCGTTGACATTTTTAGATAGCCCAATTCTATCTGCTTATATCAGTAGTAGTATTGTTAGTACTATTATTTGCTCAATCATTTACCAACCGATTTGATCTCTTGCCGCTGTCTCTAGTCTCTAAATTGTTACTTTCCAGACGAACTGGACAGCTTTATGTACCAGACGGTCGGCCACATGGGCATCGAGATTCTGGCCAACGCCATGGGATTGCCGCTCTACCGGCGCGAAACCAAGGGCAAGAGCACCCAGACCGGCAAGCAGTACGTGCCCACCGATGACGACGAGGTCGAGGATCTATATAGTCTGCTGGAGACATGCAAGGTGATTGATTGCTTAACGATTAGAGTGTGTGTGTGTGTGTTTGTGGCCCCATCTCAGATTAAAGTTGGTGATAAGAAACCTAGCCAAATCGACTGCAATTGCTATTAATTTCGCTATTATTTCGAAGCCTCTCGAATTCCGAGTAGCCGAAGTCACCGAATACCCTTTGCAAATCTCATGTTCAACTTCAGGCTTCCGATATGTTTATTCTAATGGTGCCCCTTCTGTTCAATTGGGATTGAAATTCAAAACGTTAAACTGCCATTTGTCTAACCATTCGATTCGAATTACTTGTTTATGTCTCCCCGCAAACCTGTTTATTTTCCTAAAATCGCAAATGTGCGTTATCAGATATAGTTATATCATATGGCTTTCGATTGAAAAAGTGCTTTACAGCCGGTATAGGTTTACGTACACGGGAAAATGAGGTTTTCTCCTTAGCATAAGTGCAAAAAAAAAAATCAAATAGTTAGAGTTTCCAAATATTTATTAACTATAATACATTTATTCTTGATCTTAAAACCTGAAACATGATCAGAGAAATTTCTTGATAATTTAATCAATTGTTTCAAGGAATGGTTCATTATTTTGTAGTGTGTAAAGTGTTTGTGAGGCTATCAGATCGGGGATTTCGGTTCGTGTATACGCGCTTGTTGTGCCATGTCCTTGGCTTCTCCAGCTCTCGTGCCCACTCATCCTCGTTCGTCATCAATCAACTGCAGCTCGGATTGCAACTGCAACCACAAACCGCTCCGTAATTGGGTGGCACATCCACATCTACATCCACATTTTGCGATGGGAAGTCGCCGGGCGGTAATCTTATCGCGATGCCCGGCCAATCGAGACGGGACGAACTGTTGCCGTGCACGTGAACCGCCCGACCAACCGACCGACCGACCGGGTTATAAAAAAAACCGAAAAAAATCATTAAAAACAAAATTATAACAAAAAAAACGGCAACGAAATAGCAAAACAATAACAAAACGTGTAAGAGTAGCTATAGGTAATCGCAAAAATTGTTTATTTACCCCTTGATACTGAAAAAAGAAATTGAACCGGCCTTATGATGATGATTACAGTTTTTCGGACACTGGGCTTCGATAGCCGCCGGCTATCAGTATCACAGCCCCTCTCAAACTGTAATTACAGTTTTACATTCCCCCAGCTGATATCGCAAATCGACTGGCTTTATTTTTACTCGTCGCTTACATTACAATTTGATCTGCCTTGAGCTGATAGGAAATTAATTACATTTGGAAAAGCCCATATATAAGAACTCAAGACGTGTTGGTTTTTTTAGGGGAATTTGTACTTGTTAGTTTAAAAATAAAATGTATTAATGTTTTTAATGTGATTGAAGGAGGTACTTAACTTTTCTTTGTGATTATGAAAGGCACTATACTTTTATCATATCTTTTATCATATATCTTCGTATCATAGCTTAAGGTTAAAATGAACTTATTCATTAAAAATAATATGTTATTATGTTTTAAATAGGATAAAAGGAGGTACTTAACTATTCTTTGTGAATATGATATCTTATATCTTATATCACATAGCTTATCTTATATTATCCTATACTAATGCATTTCATTCGACTCCATTGACAGCACGAACTTCAGGTGGATGCAGTGGCCGTGGGCGCCATCCTGTCGGACTACCAACGCGTGCGTGTGGAGAACGTGTGCAGCCGCCTGAACCTGATATCCCTGGCCTATCTGTGGAGGAGAGATCAGACTGAATTGCTGCAGGAGATGATCGACTGCCAGGTGCACGCCATCATCATCAAGGTATTAAATGAGTCCAAACTATCACACACAGATTCCCAAACGGAAAACAGAAAGAACACACCTTCGATGGCTGGCATATTTAGAGGGGGAACCTGTGGGATCTTTGTAGTTATAGATTAGAACGGTTTCATAATCGTATCGAATTCCATTTTCACGACCTGCTGGTTTTCTCAGCTGAGTTCAGTTGTCGTTTGTGCTAAATTTAGCCCATGTAAACAAACAAACGCTCGAGTTGCTCAGCTGAAAATGATCTATTTCAACTGAATTCCACTTCACTTGACCATATGCAACGTTTGTAAAATAAAATACACAGCTGTTTGCCCATCAATTTGAATCTTCAGACTGTATTGTACTTAAATTAACAGTATAGTAAAGTTTACTACTACTATTTATTTGCAAATAAAGGAGGATGATTTGTCAGATTCTTTTTTTTTTTGCCTGGCTAAATGAAGAAATCATTTTATAATGTAGTTTAGAATCCCATTCAAAATAAAAATAGAAAAGAGTTGAATGTAGTTAGCATTTATCGATATTTAATATGTTTTCACTTCGAAACATCGAAATTATCGAATCGATATGGTAAAAATATCGAAAATATCGATTATTTTTCAAACTCTACTACAAAACCCCGAAAATCTGCCCCTCCATCAAAGGTGTTTTCTGTGTCGCAATTTTGCCCCCGCTTAACCAACCATCCTTGGCGCCTCCATCTCCCCCGATATCCCGGACACAGGTGGCTGCCCTGGGCCTCGTGCCGGATCGACACCTGGGCAAGTCGCTGCGCGAGATGCAGCCGCACCTGCTGAAGATGCGCGACAAGTACGGACTGAATGTGTGCGGCGAGGGTGGCGAGTACGAGACCTTCACCTTGGACTGCCCCCTCTTTCGGCAGCGCATCGTTGTCGAGGACATCCAGACGATCATCAGCAGTGCCGATCCCATCTGCCCGGTGGGCTACATCAACTTCACCAAACTGACGCTGCAGCCAAAGGAGGCGGCGGGCGCGGCCAGCAGCGGCGGCAGCGAGGTGGTGTTCGTTAAGCGTTCACTCGACTATATTAGCGATCTGAACGAATCGACGTACAGCGACCTCAGCGATCCGGACTTCAGCGAAACGGAGCTGGAGCTGATCGAGAAGGAGACACGGCTGCGCGAATCGCTTAGCCAAAGCGAGCTGATATCGCGCAGCAACTCCTTTGGCCGCCATCTGGCCGCCACCGCCTCCTCGCCGATACCCATTGTCACGAAGAGCGCCAGCGTCGACGAGCCCACAGCGGCGGCGGGTCAGATACTGGGCGGAGGAGGAGGACCGCCAATCTGTTCCACCTCAGCCTGTGCGTCCATGCTGCTAACCACCACCGCCGACGGCCTGAGCAGCTTGGCCAGCTCACAGAGCCAGGGCGGTGGCCATGGGCTCGGCAGCAGCACGGCCGCCGTGTGCGGCTCGCTGTCGCTGGCCATCTCCTCGCTTGGGCTCAGCGCCAATACCTGCTGTCATCCGGGAGGAGCTGGAGGAGGAGTAGGAATCGGAGTAGGAGCACCTTCGGCCACCACACAGCCGCCCAGTCCGCTGAAGTACGAGCGGGAATTCCGTCCACTGGCCAACGAGGCCAGAGCGGCCATCAATGCCAAGGGCTGGATGTGGCTGGCGGGCATACAGGGTATCCAAAAAGAGTCTCTATTGCATCTCTATACTATCTCTTCCGAAGAGCACGTTGGTCATTTGAGCCTAGAAACCAGACTAGTTAACCAATTCGATTTTTGTATTAGCATTTTGCATAGATTTACTCATGATTTGGTCTGCAAAGTGCAACTTAAAACCATTTTTGTAACTAATTAATTTTTAAAAATCTTGATTAACTTGTAAAAACGAATAGTTCACTTGTTAAACTTGCACCCATACTAACATTGTTTTAGGATAACTATTTTCAAGTGGCCAGCGTGTTTTTTAACCTCTTTGTTTCAACTACAACATAATTGCTAACCCTCGGCTTAATCCTTTCACAGGCTCCAGTTCGGAGGGCATTGAGCAGGGCATGCAGCAGGCCCTGGACACGCTGCGCGACATGTGCCAGGCGAAGGGCTACGATCTGCAGGACCTGTGCTATGTGACGCTCTACGTACGCTCGATCGGCGAGTATCCGGCCCTGAATCGCGTCTACCATCGCGCCTTCGACTTCCACAATCCGCCGACGCGCGTCTGCGTCGAGTGCCCGCTGCCCGACGGCTGCCATGTGGTGATGGAGGCCATTGCCTACCGCCAGCCGGTGGCCGGGGCCATATCCAGTGCCGAGGAGCGGGATCGCGAGGGCGAGGAGACAGCGGCGGCCCTGCTCAACGGGCGTCGCAATACGATGCATGTGCAGGGCATCTCGCACTGGGCGCCGGCCAACATTGGCCCCTACAGCCAGTCCACCAGGGTGAGAAGAGTTACAGAGTCTAGTAACTAGTAACTAGAATGCATCAGTAGAAATCGGGGGACTTAACTCTTAAAGATACATTGCTGTGTCGCCCAGACTAATTCATTATCCCTTGCAGATTGGCGACATTACGTACATCTCCGGCCAGATCGCCCTGGTGCCCGGCAGCATGACAATCATCGAGGGCGGCATCCGTCCGCAGTGCAAGCTCACGCTGCGCCACATCAGTCGCATTGCCAAGGCGATGAACGCCCACGGCCAGCTGCGTGATGTCGTGCACGGCATCTGCTTCGTGACCCATCCGGCCTTCATTGGCGAGGCACGTCGCCAGTGGGAGCGTCGCACCACCAATGCCATCATGGACTACATTGTGCTGCCGGCGCTGCCGCGGGAGGCGCTCGTGGAATGGCAGGTGTGGGCGCACACCCACAACGATCGTTTCGACTGTGAGGAAGAAAAGAAATCGTTTCCATTACCGTATCATTAACTTTTTAATCCGCTTGCGCAGATGAGGAGACTGGCTGTTCGGTGGGTGACTACACCATTTCGATACGACGTCGCTGGAACTACGAGAACAACTGTGCGGCCATCGTTTGCTATGTGTCCACTGGCCTGGCCTCGTCCACCACCCAACTGACCCAGCTGAGCGACGATATCCTGGGCAACCATTGCCGTCTGGCGCAATCGGTTAGTGCGGAGCATCTGGACGAGATACTCACCTATGTGGTGAATCGCCTGCTCAAGGACTATCCGCTGGTCAAGAAGCAGGCGGCCCAGCAGCCGACTAATTCGGGCACACCTCCTGCCACGCCCACGCAGCCGGGCGGAGCTGGCGGGGATCAGCAGCAGCCAGTGCCGGCGATCCACCTGAAATTGTTCTACCAAGTGAATGCCGCACCGGCAACGGATCTGCTGCTCCAGGCGCTGCACGACTTCCGTCTCAAGTGCCAGGAAACGGCCGCTATTGTCTACACAGTGCTGCCCGCCTGCAGCCTGCACAACTTCAGTACGTTCCTGTCCATTTGCGGGGTGAGGCATGAGTAGGAGCCCGCACGCAGGGAGTTGGAGGATGAGGAAAAGGATAATGAGGAGGAAAATGATGAAACAATTTGCTGCCACCGCACCAAGCAGAACACAGAATATATATATATATACACCACAATATATATACACAGATATATGTATAATGGATGGGTCTCTATTTGGTTTGACAAAGAATCGCATTGGCAGAAAGTAATCTTTGGATAATTCCTAGCCAGTTGGCTTTTAGTATGATTACATAAAATATTTATGATTTTTTTTTTTAAATTTGTCTAATGTCTATTGTAAATGGGAAAGCAAATGACAAGCAACCGTTTTCTCTAGTAAGATATTTAACATGTTCCATTCATCTTCTGTGCATGTATAATTATTTCAGGGCCAACTGCCGAGTATTATCCAAAATTTACTTACTGTCTCACCAATTTTCAGTTAGCAAAGAACACAAATAGACCCAATTAAATGTAAAATCAGCTTGCCCTTTGTTGATATTGTTAACTAGCAGATGATCCTAAGATCGAGAAGATACCGTAGAGCCTGCATGCTGTATCTGTATCCATAGAATAGCTCACTTCGTGTCGCAGTTTCGGACCAAACTCTCTCACAAAGAAAAAGAACAAAACCAAAACATTCATAACGGATCTATGCAACTCAAGTGTTTCAGCAACTAGCGATGGAAAACCAAGCATACAAATTCAATTTAAAGCAACTTTATATATTATATACGAAAAAGAAAATGCAAACCATTTTTGTGCACTCTATTGCCCAAGAAAAAAGGAAAACCAACCAACAAACAACTGTAACTATACTCTTATACAACTATTAACTATTAACCGTTTTTCGATGTGCTTTTCTTTACGCTCCGATTTTTTATATACATATATATAAATGTACATCTCAGCGATCTTTCTTCATTTTCAAATAGCCACAAACTTTTGACCAAACAAAACAAAAAACACTCAAAAAAACGACAGCATTGTAAAGCAATTGATTTTTATATGTCGTTAAGCTTTAAATATTGTGGAAAGCAGATGATGTGGCCCATTCTTCGACCACGTCGCATCATTTTCATTATCAATAATCCGAATGTAGCAAATTCCGCCATAGAGAACCTAGTTTATATATCATCATTTTTTTTATTTTTGTTTTAATAGATATCGAAATTACCGAATAGAGATTATCGAATGTGTTGCTTAAAGTACCACATGTCCATAGTTTTTCCTGCACAATCTGCGACAGAAAACCGAACGATTTTGGTTGAATTCCACACCAAAAATTGGTCAACATATACTTTTATAATGTAAAGTACGATACGATATCGATGGGGCGCTGAGCGGGGGAATGATAAAAAAAGATTATTACATGCTATTATGTATTGTTATGAAAAAATATATTGATATTGATTGAGTGTCATTACAAAAGTCGACAAAAAAAACCAAAGAAACACTGGGCGTTTTTATTATATATTCTCGGGCGGATGCGACCTGATAAGCTGCCTAGCGAAACGGCTCAAGAACTCGGCTACATGTATGTGAATCAGTCTTATCGGCAGTACACTGATTTATGGAAAATATCATTATAAATGAAGATCGACGAAATGCCTGGAAATTGCCAGATATACGTGGACTTCTGAGCAACGCCTAATGTATATTTTGGACTAACCGAAATCTTAGTCATGACATATTTTCATACTGTGAAATTAATCTTATGCGTGGCTTTTTGACTAATAGAAGTCATCAATCCAAATGAAGATTTGCGAAATGGCTGAGATTTTTCAGATGTGGGTTTTATATAGTCAACCTATTAACATTTGCTAATAAAATGATCATTATGGATATTATCATTTTTAATGAAGATTAGCCAAATTATTGACAATTGCCAAACGAATTACCATTTGTATTTTCAATTACCCCAAAATATGTCGGTAATCTGGGAAATGCTGGACAGTTCAAGAATTCTGGAATTCAACTTTTTTATTTGCATTTATGAAAAATATGTTTTAAAAATATACAAAAATGATAAGAAGATTATTAATTATTTAATTATTATTTTATATTTACTTAATTATATTGACATTTAATATTTTCTAAAATTTTTTATAAATTAATATGTAGTTATTAAAAAGCCCAGAGCATTATCAAATGCATATATATACAAAATATATTTTTTTAATTTAGAAAGAAAGTTTTAGAACAATTGTTCAGCTAAGGGTATAACTTGATAAGAACGGATTCTCTGTTTAAATTTATAATAAGTTCATAATAATAATATTTTTGTAGTAATCACTCTAAAATTTCGAAAATTCTTCAATAATTACGCCCCACTTAAGTAACGGTAAACATCCAGATCCAGCTGGAAGCTTAACGGTAAACCTGGGGCAACGTACACGTCAGTGGTCGCGTTTCTTGAAGCAAACACATATTTGCATCAGACAAACACAAAAAAAAGAAGGCCAAAGGAAACCTCTTACTCTCTCCTCTCCGTAAATGTTTGGGTAAACAAATAGTGAAAAGCTCGGAGAGAGGTCGAAACCCCTTCGGTGGGCGGTACCACGTCATTGATAGGGGTGGAGCATTTTCAAAAAACATCGATTAATATTTAACTTAAAAATAAAATCTATAAAAAACTTTACTGATAAAAATATTGTTATTCAAAAATTTAAATATAATACGATAAAATATAAAAATATATGTATCTACTAGGGTCCTTATACAAAATTATAATATAAAATATTCGTTTTAGAGCTATCAATAGTATATAATATCTCCCCCTAATCTCTTTACAATTTTTTTAAATTTTTTTTGGACGAACTTTTTCGATTTATTCGATTACCAAGACCTATCGATGTTTCCAGAAGGGGAACAACATCGGACACGTCAGTGGTACGTGGGAGCATGAGCAATAAATAGCCGGGGGAGCAGATTGCAACAATCAGTTTCAAAACAAACGTACAAGGAATAACAGCACAGCAAAAGAGAAACGCGATTTATTCAATTCAAACATATTCCACTAAGAACAACGTAACGCGCTGTGACCGCAAATACTTATAAACAAACAACGTTACATTCCCATTAGATCAATTAAAACCAAGCCAAAAAACAACAAAGACTACACTACTGTGACAAAAAGTGACAATTAATTAAATAAGTGAATATTTTTTTTAATATTTTAAGTTAGCAAATGTAAGTATTTTGAGTATTTGGAGATGTGTGAACGAAAACTTAAAAAGTGAAAATGTATTTTTTAAAACATTTTTTTTTGTAGTGTGTGCTAGTAGAAATACAAAGTTTTCTTACTTTTAACAACTTTTTTTTTAAGAAATACACCCAAGAATAAACTGTTCTTTGTTTGTCTTTCAAAACAAACAAAAACTTAAGAAGCAGCTGTTCTATATTCATGCCAAATTTCATTCATATTTTCAATGAAATAGCTGTCGGCTTTATTTAAATTCGTTAAATCTATCTATTTTTCAAAAGGCGGTTACTTACTGGCCCAGCGCCCGTTTTCCAACACTAAACCTAAACTGACGTGTCTTTTTGGCCCCAGAGTTGCAAGCGTGTGTGTGTGAGCGTGTCGCAGACGGTGACTGTGTGCGTAGAAAGCGCCGGCAAAAAAGTCAGATATTCTGCTGCTCTGTCAGTTCCGTTTGAAGCGTCGAGAAAGCACATTAAAACATTGAATCGAAACCCACTCAAAATTGTCAGCCGCTCAGCGATAAGTGTAAGTGCTAGTTGGAAAGGAAAACAAGGCAGCGTTAGCAGCAATAACGCAAATTGCAGTTGCACTGCCAGAATATTCGTGAATTTGCCGCAGGAGAGCGAGAAAAGAGAGCCTCAAGGGCCACCAATACACTGCAACTTCTGTAGTCGCCATGTTGGCAAAGGAATAGAAGGGGCCTGCAAAAAAAAAAAAAATAGGGCTGCTTCATATAAAAAGTTTGCCAGCACGTGCCCGAAAATAAATAGAAACGTGCGAATTAAGTTTTCTGTAGCAGCTGCATTCAATAAAAGCCAACCAATGACGTGGTGGCCGTGACAGATTAATTATGCTAATAGCCAGTTCGGTGAATGAACTCTGGTTTGTTCAGCTTCTCGTATTAGCGTTCAATAGTTTAAAATTTATATTTATTTCAAGCGCTTTTTACAGTTAATTTACAGCCAATTCCGGCGGATTTTTTTTTTAAGAGCGGAAAGCGCCTGCGCATGCCGCTGTCTGTGTGAGTGGGTGTAGGGCCTTGTGTGCGTGTGTGAGCGCTCAATCCGCTTGGTACACGTCATTTATTTGGCCACAGAGCTTAAATCTTTGGAGAGAGCAATCCGCTGGCCAAAAGTACACGTCAGTGCGGCATAGAAACAAAAGACCAAAAACCCGAGTGGATAGGCTATAAACAGCTGTGTAAATTTAGCGTTTCGTGGATGGCGAAGGAGGGCGGGGTGGGGGGAGACTTTCTCCAAGTGCGTGAAAGAACCAAAAGAAAACCAGTTACTTGGCCGCTCTCTCGCCGGCAGCACTCTCTGCCCCACTCTCTCCCCTCTTGGGAAAGAACCAGAAAAATGTTACACGTATACAAAATTCGCTGCGCTCTCCCGCTCTGTCGCTCTCCCGCGACGTTGACGTCGGTCAATGTCAGCGGAGCAGAGCCGCGATGAGCACAGCGCTTAGCACTTGCCGGGCAGTTAGCCATTGGAGTAGACGTGTTCTTTAACCGATCTGGGCTATATATATAGTTATCTGCAATCCCCAATAAAGGTACTGAGATTGGTAGTTGTCGTGGAGGGGGCTGCCAAAGTGGCACAGCTAACGGTACATGTACATGTTGACCGTTGACAATCTGGCCGACGTCATCAGTGGCGAATCTCTCTCAGAGAGAGAGAGAGACAGAGAGATGTAGGGAATGTTCGTGTGTCTGTGTGTGTGATTGTGTTGACGTGTACAAAAAGCCGAGCTTAAAAGTGCCAAAAACTAATTTAAATGTTTCTATCCCCTTCAATACTTGCAGTTTTTCTGAGAGATCTTCAATATGAGGTTATGCATATTACTGGCTGTCGTGGCCTTCGTTGGCCTCTCGCTGGGCGAGGAGAAGAAGGAGAAGGACAAGGAGCTGGGCACAGTGATCGGCATTGATTTGGGCACCACCTACTCCTGGTAAGTAAAGTCCTTCAAAGCCCTTAACCCTTATGTGTCCACGTGACGTATTTGGATCATAAAGTTTACTGCGATCATAAATGCTACAGTTGGTTTATGGGCCGCACTAGGGTTATTCGTGCTATTCAAATCTGATTCCAGTATCAGTTTGAAATTTTACAAAATATAACTTGTTCTTAAATAAAAATTCTAATAGAAATTTGTTAAGAAAAAGTTATTAAAAATGTATGATTAATTGTTTCTTATATCAAAAAGATCTTTAAAATGTCTTGAGAGTTTCTAAAATTGTTTAATTTAATATTTAATTTACAAGCGGTCTCTTTAAAGCACTGACTTCCCTCAAAACGACTAAGTATTTAGCTTGTACATTTCCACGTGCGCATATAATAAGTACATCTTCCAGTAGTTTAGGGTTCAAGTTCAAGTTTTACAATCCCAACTCGTGTAGATGCCAATTTCCCTTATTCAATGATCCAGCAAGTTCAAATCGTTGTGATCCCTTACTTATCTTCCCAATTCCTTTTGCAGCGTTGGTGTTTACAAGAACGGACGCGTTGAGATCATCGCCAACGACCAGGGCAACCGCATCACTCCCTCCTACGTGGCCTTCACCGCCGACGGTGAGCGTCTCATTGGAGATGCCGCCAAGAATCAGCTGACCACCAATCCGGAGAACACCGTCTTCGATGCCAAGCGTCTGATCGGTCGCGAGTGGTCCGACACCAATGTGCAGCACGACATCAAGTTCTTCCCCTTCAAGGTTGTCGAGAAGAACTCGAAGCCCCACATCAGCGTGGACACGTCGCAGGGCGCCAAGGTGTTCGCCCCCGAGGAGATCTCCGCCATGGTTCTGGGCAAGATGAAGGAAACCGCCGAGGCCTATCTGGGCAAGAAGGTCACCCATGCCGTCGTCACCGTGCCAGCCTACTTCAACGATGCCCAGCGTCAGGCCACCAAGGATGCTGGTGTGATCGCCGGTCTGCAGGTGATGCGCATCATCAACGAACCCACTGCTGCGGCTATTGCCTACGGTCTGGACAAGAAGGAGGGCGAGAAGAACGTGCTGGTGTTCGATTTGGGCGGCGGCACCTTCGATGTCTCCCTGCTGACCATCGATAACGGAGTGTTCGAGGTGGTGGCCACCAACGGTGACACCCATTTGGGCGGTGAGGACTTCGATCAGCGTGTGATGGATCACTTCATCAAGTTGTACAAGAAGAAGAAGGGCAAGGATATCCGCAAGGACAACCGTGCTGTCCAGAAGCTGCGTCGTGAGGTAGAGAAGGCCAAGCGCGCTCTGTCCGGCTCCCATCAGGTGCGCATCGAAATCGAGTCCTTCTTCGAGGGCGATGACTTCTCCGAGACCCTGACCCGCGCCAAGTTCGAGGAGCTGAACCTGGACCTCTTCCGTTCCACCCTGAAGCCAGTGCAGAAGGTGCTCGAGGATGCTGACATGAACAAGAAGGACGTGCACGAGATTGTGCTGGTCGGTGGCTCCACGCGTATCCCCAAGGTGCAGCAGCTGGTCAAGGACTTCTTCGGCGGCAAGGAACCATCCCGAGGCATCAATCCCGATGAGGCTGTCGCCTACGGTGCTGCTGTGCAGGCTGGCGTGCTCTCTGGCGAACAGGATACCGATGCTATTGTGCTCCTCGATGTGAACCCACTGACCATGGGTATTGAGACCGTCGGCGGTGTGATGACCAAGCTGATTCCCCGCAACACCGTCATCCCCACCAAGAAGTCGCAGGTGTTCTCCACTGCCTCCGATAACCAGCACACCGTCACCATCCAGGTGTACGAGGGCGAGCGTCCCATGACCAAGGACAACCATCTGCTCGGCAAGTTCGATCTTACTGGCATTCCACCAGCACCTCGCGGCATTCCCCAGATTGAGGTTTCGTTCGAGATCGACGCCAACGGCATCCTGCAGGTCAGCGCCGAGGACAAGGGTACCGGCAACAAGGAGAAGATCGTGATCACCAACGACCAGAACCGCCTGACGCCCGAGGACATCGATCGCATGATCCGCGACGCCGAGAAGTTCGCCGATGAGGACAAGAAGCTGAAGGAGCGCGTGGAGTCCCGCAACGAGCTGGAGTCTTATGCCTACAGTCTGAAGAACCAGATCGGCGACAAGGACAAGCTGGGCGCCAAGCTGAGCGACGAGGAGAAGACCAAGCTGGAGTCGGCCATCGATGAGTCGATCAAGTGGCTGGAGCAGAATCCCGATGCCGATCCCGAGGAGTACAAGAAGCAGAAGAAGGATCTGGAGGCCATCGTCCAGCCGGTTATCGCCAAGCTGTACCAGGGTGCTGGCGGTGCTCCTCCCCCAGAGGGCGGCGACGATGCCGATCTCAAGGACGAGCTGTAAGATGGCCCCCACACACACACACAGCCCAGCCCACATCCATTCGAGATCATAGTGTTGGAATTAATTCAGACTGATTAAACAATTATAACTTAATTGCAAACGCAGTAGCCACAACAACAAGAAGAACAGCAAATATAGCAGAGACCACAACAGCAACAGATAATACTACTTTATAGCCCTCAGCAGCCATCCCCCCGCCCCATCGCCCATCCATTCGACCTTTAAGGCAAATTTTCCAGAAAAACAAAAAAAAACAAGAAAACAAAATCGAAAAGTTCCCTTTGAGAAAACAAAGCGCAAATCACAATCCCTTTTTTACATTTTTTTTTTTACACTTTAATTTAAAGTATTTTTTGTCAACTAAAAATATGAGAAATGTAATTACGATTTATTCGAGTGTTCCTCGCATTTCTCGCGTCCTTCCGCCCACTTCCCCCACGTTAGCTGCATAATTATGTAAAACTGTAAATTTTTTTATATATATACACATAACTGTGACGACTGTAAGCCCCGAGATCCCCGAGGAGTCGCAAACCAATAGGTTAGCCTACGGATATGTAAAGCGGAAGCAACAAACAAACAAAAAACACAAAACACAGACAAATGTTATATGTATAAGCGCGTAATAGTCGGATTCCACTGGCACATTTGCATTGCGTATTGCGGAAAAGGAGAAATCAAAGTGCATTTATCGTTTGTTGAGAGAAACACACGGATTGTACTTTGAATTTTTCGCATGCCAATGCGAATGTGTCGGGGGAGGCTGGCTGTATAGAAGAGATGTAGAAGAGCACAGGGAGCTGCGGGTCGTGCGGATAATAGGTCGATGAGAATGCAAACGGCAAGAGATAAACCACAAAATCACACTAAAAGCGGCGGCCACACCATCAGCCAGGCTAAATAAAAGGATTCTTCGATTTTACGAAGGATTTTCTAATTTATTTAAAAATAAAATAAAAAAAATTGAAAAAAGACATTTTTTGGTTTTATTATTTGGGTGAAAAATGGGAATCGCTCATCTTATTTTGTAGCTACAATCGGATCTTCTTGATTTTTGTTTTTAATACAATTAAATAACAAAAAAACTAGTGACGATCGCACCTTTAACACACAAAAATACTGATATCGACAGTTGAGGCGAAAAGTAAAGGTCATTTAAAGGGTTTATTGAAATCCGGTTTTCGCACCTTGAGCGCTTCGTCACTACGCGTATTGCCCCCCACATCGATTAACTTACATAGTTAGTTAAATTCCTAGATTTCCACCATGAATAAAAGCCATATTTCGGTTTTCATCATCTTTATTGTTTTCTCTTCATTCGCTGGCACTGAAATTCATCATCATTTCCTTGCGCATCATATCAACCTTATCTCTGTTTTGCTATATAATTCCTGTGATAACGGTATTATCTTCTCTCGACGACTGCATTATCATTTCATTTTTTTAATCTTAATTATTCTTAAATACATTAAAAAAATACATAAAATATTTTGTTGTTTTCTGTTTTTTTTTTGTTGGTTTTAAATATCAGTTCTGTTCTCGCTTTCGCATTCGATCTTGAATTTAACAAACCCGGAAGAGCAGAAATTTAAGCACCGCGACGGAACTTTTAAATTTCTCGGCTCTTTTGCGGTTGAAAATAACTGAAATTCCGGCTTCGTTCAATTTAAGCCCAATTTGAAATTTGGGAACAGTCTGGATGTGTATGTGTGTGTACATATATAAATAAGCTAACGGTATATTGTTTATATGTTATATGTATATGTATTTCTATATAAGTATATGCACTCTCAGATTTCGAAAAAAGGGAACACCGATATTTTTCGAATTCGGCTCACGTTCAGTTTTTGTTTTTGTTTTTGCTGTTGTTGTTGTGGTTGCTGTTTATAGGTTACTGCTTTCCGCTTTCAGCTCTCGATATTTCCAAGTTCTTGAAGGTAGTACGCTTTGAAGGAGAAGCAAATAGGCTGGATATCGAATTCTCGGGGGGGCGGGGATAGAAATAGAAGTGAGGGAACAAAGGTGGGTATCCGGCCACATGACTTAATATTTTAAAGACTATTTATAAATCGGTTTAGCCCCTTTCATTTCACTTAACAAATAAAATGCAAAGAATATAGTTGAATACACCTGTTCAGTGTGTCCTGAGTTTTAGTGTAATTCGCAAAGTGAAAAGTAATCTAATAACAGTCAGTTTAAGAACCCTTTTCCGTGAAATAAAAGTATTTAAAAAAAAGATATATTTCCATTTGATTATTAAGAATATATGTAAGCTTCTCTATGCCCAATCGATTTTTTTAATTAAGAAGTACTTTTGAAATAGCAAATAAACAAATATTTATCCTTTTTGTTATTAGATTATTTTTTACCTTTTCATCTAAAGCTCTGGCCACACTGCACCTGATCCTACTTTCCATATTTTCTCGAACAGGAGCTGACTGTGTGTGTTTTTCGTTTCTGTATGTGTGTGTTAATGGCTATTCTGCTTTTGGATCCAGCGTTGACGATTTTGATGTTGGTCCTTCCTGTCTATCTGGGGTTTTTTCGTAAACATATTCTCGCTCGCTTCTCCAAACTTTGTTTTCAGTGTGGCCCGGCCTGTATGTGTGTGTGTGTGTCTGTCTGTGATTGAATTCAAGTGTCTGTGTGGGTGTGTATCGGCTGCTGGACTGCTTGCGCTTAGAGGCGCTTGGGGACCGTATCGGCATTATTCTCAGGCTCTTCGTCCTTGGGCGGCTGACCACGTTGCTGCACGGATCAGCGAATTACAATTATCAAATCGGATCGGATCAGATCATTTTATATTATAGCGGATTGTAAAAAAAAACACACACACGTGGCAAAAAAAGGAAGAGAGAAAGTAGAAAAAGAAAGCGGAAGAGAAAGAAGAAACACACACATCAATATCAATTCAATCAATTGTAGAAGTAAATTGGTGTAAATCGGCCGAGTCTCCAATTTGCCAGTATGAAAATTAATGAAGTTTCACATTTTGGAAATAAAAATATACTCCAATGTAGTTTTTAAGCTAACATTTATAAATTACAAATTCCGATTTTTGGTTATTAAAAATTTGATTTCATTCGAAACTTAAAAAAAAATGATCTTGTAATTTTAGTTTTTAATACATGAAAATGTGAAATTGCAATAATAATCACTGATTCAAAATTATTTAGCAATTGGAAAACGGTGAAAGACGATTATAATGGTATGGAATGGCTGCAGGGTGTTGATCTGAACCGTGAATGTCTATACCAAATGAGTTGGCCGAGCCAACGGAATAGTCCGTGGGAAATCCGGGTTAACATGGCGGTGATATGAATGTCCTTCTAAATCTCCAAACTCTGAGTAATCTTCATTATGTGTGTGTCTCTGCGTCTCTGTGTGCTTCAAATTATTCGCAAAATTTATTTTACATTTTCTTGGAACTCCCGCAATCTCTAGAGACTTCAGAAAACAAATTTGTTTTCACAACTAAACTTTTTTAAAAAAAAATTTCCAGAAAGTGCTGAAAAGTATGCTAAAGATTTTATAGTGATTTTAATTTTCAGTTCGGAATTAAAATTACTTCAGTTATATTGCTCTAAAATCTCTAGAGTTTTTACAAAGACCCCCCAAGTGTAGATGTAGGTCGTGCCTGTGATGAATTAATCGGGGTTATTCGTGTTGTCCATGAAGATGGAGGAGCAAGCAGTGCCAAATATAGTGTACATTGGTAGGTGTGTTTATGGTGAGTGCATGTTTTTAGGCCCATTTAGATTATTAATAAAAATAAACAAATAATGTATAAGTTTAGCATTTTTATTTTTTGATTGTTCATAGCTGTATTCGTTTCACATTCGCATTCGGATCGGCGCTAAGCGGGTAATATATGAGGGGAATATAGGAGAATATAGAGTAAATTATGCCAGGCGGATGCTGCAGCAGCCAGCTTTTGTCACCGCCGGTTCTACATCGTCGCAGTAGGATAATGGAGGATGATTTGCAGTTCAACTTCTAAAACCCAAATTCTCTGTAAATCGAACTATGTAAACTTGAACTTTTAACCTCTCTATATCTAAACATTTCCTAATAAATTCATTTAGAATTTGCAATCTTAGTTCCTCTTCAAAAATCATATAAAGATTACAAACTAGCAGAGCTCTCAAAATTCTTTAAAAAATATATGTATTTGAACTCTTCCTTTGATTTGAAGTCTTTGTGACACCTAAAAACTATCTCAAAACTATTGTGATGAAAACTCCAGATTTCAAGATAAGATGGTCTACAAAATATTTCAATAATATTTCTGCAACTTTATGACTCCGTAAATTATAGTTTTGTGCGCGTTAAGGAAGTTCGTCTGTGGAAAATGAAAGAACGGCGATCACTCGGCCTCGGCCTCGGGATCAGGGCGACTCAGGATCTCCTGACACAGTGCAATGTAGTCCTTGAGAAGGTGCAAAGCATAGCATATAGAAAGGTGAAATCAAATTAAAAAGGTATGCGATAATGCCCGGGGCGGGACACATGGAACATGAAACACAGCGGTGACATATAGTTTTAATCCTCGTGCGGGCGTAATCGGGGGTCTTATCACATGATATCATACAAACATGGTCAAAATGGTGGCCCAGATCGGAAATATTTGGATAAAATTTAAAATATTTGCGAGGCTAGCTTTTATTTTGACTGTATTTGTAAGTGGATCGTGAGGGGGACACTCTGATTCGTAGTGGCGAAATGATAGACTGCGTTTTGTATTAAATATCAGTTTCGTTTTTATTTTAGTTATTGTTATTATTACTTTTGTTCTCCATTATTTTCATTTCTCGTTTCGTTTTATTTTCTCATTAATTAATTGTAAACAGTTTTCTGCACACTCTCAGATTAACTTATCAACGGTCCTCGGCCTTTCTATCGATCTCTATATAGATTTCCATATATATATATTTATACTTTATTTCTAATTTTCTTAAAAAACGTTCTTCACTTCTCGTTTTATTGTTTGTGTGTTTTGTTTTGCGTTCTCTTAATCACGCAAATATTCATATTGATCTTAACAACATAAAAAAACAAATTGAATTAATTCGTTTTGGCAGAAGAAATGCAATTCTACATTATTACAATTGGGAAATGCTCTTGCAACTACATACAAATACGTTAAGAATTAAGGAATTAAAAAAAAAAAAAACAACAAGGGGAGTGGGAAGAATTCAGTAGAATTAAAAATGGAAACGATTCTGAATTGGACCCTTAAAAAACTAAACTATACCGATTAATGCCGCTACAACTGGAACAAAGCCAAAGCTATATATGTATGTATTTTTAAACTTTACTGAACACACACAATCTGCAATGAGTTTTAAATGCTGGCTTTTCGTTTCGATTTATTAATCATTCGTTTTCTTTGCGTTTTGATTGATTGTTGAACACTGCCACAAGTCTGCTATTGCTTCTGCGAACGATACGGCAACACTTGCCGTGTCACAGTGTGTGCACACCATGGAAAAAGGATGCAGCACTAGGTCCTTTCCCCATTTCTTTCTGCTTGTCCGTGCATGCTCATGAGTGTGTGGGTGTCTCTGAGTGGGTGTGTTTGTTTGATTGTGTGTGACTGTGTGTGCTTTTGGGGCTTCTTGTTTAATCGTTCGTTTCGTTGCTTGAGTGCTGCTGCCATTTTTTCTTCCTCTTTCTTAAACATCCACATCCTTATTTTCCAAGCGGCTGCTCCTCTTCTTTTTTTCTTGCTGTGTACGGTGTCTCGGGGTTCTGTGTGTTTGTGTGTGTCTGTGTGGATTGGTGTGTTTTTGTGTGCATGAGTGGATGGGGATGACTGTATTGGATGTTGTTTCTCTTGTTTTTCGGTTACTTCTTTGAGGGAGCTGGGTTTTCGTTATCCTTAATAATCTTGCCCGCCACTATCTTGGGGATCTTCGAGTTTGTGGCAGGCGTTACTGGCTGCTATGGGATTTATACAGGGTTTCATTAGCGTTGTCGTTTACATAAATGCTGATCGTTATTTGTGTTTTTTATTATTTGGAAGTACTAAGTTGCTTATATCGTTGTTTCTCTACTTTAAATAACTTTCTTCTCTTCCTATCCCTCTCTCTCTCTCGTTCGCTCTCACACACTCTCTCTTTTCTCTGTCTAATTCGAGTCTCTTTTGTTTGTTTGTTTCTTGTTTTCTTTTTTGGTCAAGTGTTGCACTGCCAGTGTTGTAAAATGCCACACAAAAAACATACATACATCAAAGCTGACGAAACGAACAGTTATTAAATACAAAATAATCGGTTAATTGACTAAAGCAACTAAATATTATATTATGCATGTGTGTGTTTGTATGTGTGTGAGTGTTTGTATATGTATTTGTTTAGTCCTGGAACTTAAACTTCAATCCGATGGATTTCCTGCTCTCGGTAATACTAAAAGCTAACATAATACACATGTTTTCGAATGTTTTTATATAGATTAGAATAAAAGAATTGAAGTGATTGAAATAAAAATAAAAATCGCATGAGGTTTCCACATGTTTCAGTGTGCCTAATGAATCGGTGTGTGTGTGTGTGTGTGGGGTTTTCCTCTCATCTATTTTCTTTTGTTATACAATTTCTTCTGTTTAATGCTTAATTTCTTTCTTTTTGATTTTAAATATAAACGCAGTTTGTTTTTGTTTTGTTTTTTTTCTTTAGTTTTTATATTTGTAAAAATGATTCTTTGCTCCTGGCGCTCAAAAACCTCAATACAGTTGTCTCTCTCTCCGTCTCGCTTCTCTATTTCTCAGTGTGGTTGTTGTTGTTGCTGTTGTTGTGTGTTGCTGTCTATCGGTCTTCCCGTTGTAAACTATCATTTCGATTTTTATTGGTTTTTTTTTTCGATTTTTTGTTTGGTTTACATGCAGTTGAATGGATTGATTTTGTTGTTGTGTTCGTGCGTATGTGTTTGTGTTGTAGTTGTTTTTGTATTTATTGTTGGTGGTTTTATTGAATTAGTTTTTCTACACCCAATGTTAAGAATCGATCGATTGGAACGATCGATTGTAGATCGATAGGTTTTTGTGTTTGTCAGACAGGCAGAGACACGTTCAGATTCATTATCATATTCAGGTTCAGGTTGTCGATCGGATTTTATGGATGTTTGATTTGATTTGGTTTTTGTGGTGGTGTTTGGTTTGGTGGTTTTGTATGTGTGGGGAGAGAAAACAAATAAAAAAAAGATATAATATATATATATATATGCTTAGTTGAATGATTCTTAGGTGGCGTTTTTTTTTTTAGTCAATATATAGATTTTTAGATTAAAAAAAGAATATACAACAAAAAAGATGAGAGAGTGGGGTTATAGGGGGGAATGGATAATAGCTAGTTATTAAGTTTTAAATTTACCGCTCGTAGTGGCATTTTAAAATTGGCTGCTGCCTGCAGCTGAATTTGATAAGCTAAGCTGTGTATTTTAAAGCCGTACAGCCTGTTTGTAGTTCAAGTTGTCGTCGTTTCGGATATAGGCAAACATAGAATATACATAGAATGTAAATTTCAGTGTAATTAAATCGGTGTACATCTCCTGCAAATCTCATTTAAATCTCACCTTGGAACAAACTGATTAGTAGGACGCTTGGGACGATACTCGGGGTGCACCATGAAGAGCATGTGTGGAAATCCAGTGCCGAAATAGGCGCCATCGGTGTGGTGGTGGCGCGACGATTTTGGTGTGTACACGTCAATGCACTTGGGGCAATAGGTCTTCACCATTGCCTCGCCGGGGATGTCCGACAGACCTAAAGATTGCAAACGAAAATATTAAAATACAAATAAAATTTGCCTATATCTACATGATCTACATCTAAATGTAGGATTATGGGTTCTTAAAGAGATTCTTAACGAGCTAACTATTTCGTATTCCCCAATAGAAAAGACACTAGGATGATCCCAACAAAAATCATAGTTGACTGCTTATCCCAACTGGTTCTTAAAAGACAGTTACATTCCTTTTTATAATAGAAATGAGTTGAGATCACGAAATAAATAAAAGATTTAAATGAAGAA
This sequence comes from Drosophila pseudotakahashii, assembly GCA_035046095.1. Taxonomy (NCBI): domain Eukaryota; kingdom Metazoa; phylum Arthropoda; class Insecta; order Diptera; family Drosophilidae; genus Drosophila; species Drosophila pseudotakahashii. Next base: position 7,951,787 of record JAWNOE010000105.1, on the reverse strand, counting down.
GGAATCAACATGGAGTGATCTTTTGTGATCTCATCATCTGCAATATATTACTTATTACTATCAAGAATTTTTGCTAACTTTGGGTTTTCGGTATAATAAATATGATCCGAGTGTCCATTTTCTTTCGCTCTGATTGGTTTTGTGGCTGTGATCGGTTTCAATTCTGTTTGATTGTTTACAATTTGGAAAGAATACGACGAGTAGCCATTTTCAGAGTTTGGATTACGATTGATCATCGCTTTTGCGTTTCACCCTTTTATTTACATAAAGATTTGGGAAATAGAGAAATGTTTATAAGGCAAGTCTGCTCTAATTATTTATTTTTACTGATCGGCGACTCATTGAAATCTAATCTAAAGTTTGTTTACGAATTGAATTCGGCAATTAGTTGATTTAAAATTCTATTGTCTTTGGGAACATATTTCAATTATTATATGGTAGCTATTGCCATTAAATCTCAGATTAGGGAAGTTTCTAGAAAGATTTAACTATTTCTGAAAATGGAGTAGCGCAGTAGGAATGTGGTGAAATTAAAATGCAGTTTTGCATTAGGCTGATGTCAGAGTTTCCGCGTGAAACGATGCATTCAGCTATAAGCTGAGCATTTCGCTGGCCTTTGAAAAACCCTTACAGTGCTATGTCACGAGCTCTCGACCAATATTATTGCATCGCTTGCCGCGCCTACTCTGACATCAGCCTAATAAAAATCAAATTTTATTATGATTGCAGTATTTAATGATAAATAACCTGACTAGCAAGGGCTTACATACGTTGAAATCGTATTGTAAGCCATTAACATTTTAACAGGGTAATGGAAAATTCTAGAAAGGGATCTGTCTTTGGAAATATAATTCCTTCCGGCTTGATAGGATTATTAAATCCAGATCTTATGGTTCTGTATAATGCAATTATAGAAGATTATACAAGAATTTGAACCTGGTAGACATGTTTGATCGGTGTTTAAGATCAAATTTAAGTGGGAAATTTAAATTGCTCATGGAACTTGTTTAAGTTTAAGGGATGATATGTAGATGGTTTCATAAAATCTTTAATAATTTCTTCTAAAAACTATTATTCAGGGGAAAGAAATATATCACATATGATATGATTTGAAGTTCTTTTTAAGGTGAAAGATGATTTCAAGAGTCAAGAGTTGTTCTACAGTTTATAGTAGAGGTCCGATCTACTTGGGATATCGATATCTTAGGCTAGGATCTGGGTTCTTGAAGGATCTGTTTACGCACCCAATGGCAGCATGGGCTGACTTTCGCAGTAGACACGTGGGCAGTGTCCGAAATCGCCAGTTTGATATTTCTCGATCATTTGAGCGATGCCGCGATTTGTTAGTATATATCTAGCGTGTATCAGGCCGTAGAGCATCTCGGCGGCCTGCTCGGTCATGTCGGACTGCAGTGGATTGTCCTCGAGCTCGTCCTCTGGATTGATTGAGAATGTATGTAAGTATGGGTTGGTTATCTTTATAGGGTGATAATTCCGATCTTACCCGGCTCCAGATCCAAGATCATGTCCAAGGCCTGGCGATAGTTTGGCACCTGCTCATTTAAACCAGTTAAATTGAATTTGTCCTGTATGTAGTCCTCGTCCACCTGGAATTGGAAATGGTATTGGAATTGAAATGGAAATTGTCATTGGCATTGGAAGGTTAAGGGAAATTAGATCTGTGTAAGTATGTTTGTATGGTGGAAATATGAATATTTATATATATATCCAGATATCCAAGATATATGTGTGTACAGTTGGACACATTATTGCCCCACCTTGCGGCACACACAGACAGACTCAGGGCTGCACTTTGCAATTGTTGCACTTACAGCGCGCGCTTAGATAACGCGAATGTAGTGAAACGGGAAAAATCGCGGGGAATCGGATTCGGAAGTATATATCTCACCTCGCAGAAGAACTCATTGCCACGAAGTCCACAGAACCAGGTGACCCAGGAGACTTCCTCGGAGCTGCTCATTTTGCTGCAAAATAATCGAAGGGAATTGATGATTTATATTATTTGATTTCTTCTTTCCTTTTTCTTTTTTTCTGACAAATTATCCTGCACACGCACACCAGCATGCACATGTCACACACGTACATCCGCATACACACACACAGAGACACACTGGGGCAAACGCTCACGCACTATTACATACATTAGGGGGATTATTTTGCGTAATTTGGCCTGGCGTGCGGAATTTATTGTTGAAATACCATGGAACGCAAACTTGACGAAAGTTTTTCCACTTTTCTGCTCCTCTTTTCTTTTTTGCCTCCGCTTCTTGTTGCTCGCACACACTTCCACTTCCACACACACCACACACTCTGCTTTCCGCTTCTTTTTTTTTTTTTTTTTCTTTTTTGGTTGCTTTGCGTTTGGCTTTTTGTTTTTCGCCTTATTTTCGCCTCTCGTTGCGTTCGTTCAGTGTAGCTGGCTTCGAGTGATCACACCGTTTGAATGGGGGGAAAAATGAAATTTTTATACTCGTATTTTGACAATTGACAAGCGCTCATACAAAATGTGCCGAGCAGTAAGAAGAAGCACACACTGGTGGAAATTGAGAAAAAAAGAGACACATATACAGGGGCCGCACACACACGCACGCGACATGCACACACGCACGCCTTTACACTGAGGAGCGCAATCAACGCACACAGGCTCGCTACTTTGCATTATTCCCGCTTCGGCCGTCTTCCAGCGGCCTTCCAGTGGCTAGCACTCACCTAAATTGTTATAAATTACGCAAATTGATTGACGTTTGCAATGCAGCAGAACCGGTAAAGGCAAATATTGTAGGCGAAGACGGGGTACCAGGTATGCAATCGCGCCTATCGATAACCGCTGCCTGCGCTGTCCGCAGGCGAATGTCTATCGCTGGCCTAGTGCCATCGCTAGGCGATATATCGTCATGTCAGAATCGCTAGTTTTGCAACACTGCAAATTAAAATTTGAAAAAGTATTGGGTATTTTTAACATGTGAGGGCACACTATTTCGCATTTTTAAACAAATAATTAGGGTATACGCTAACTGTTGGATTGCTGAGTTGTTGAAATTTGTTTCTTTTCTTTACCAACTGTTCCATACGAATTCAGTTTTCAGCAATCTCAGTCTCGAGGCTGTTGAATCATTGGAAACAAGAGTTGTCACCTTATTTCATTAGAAAGACATGGCAATCCTGAAACATTTTAGTATCTTTATTATTCACTTTAAAATTACCCATAATGCAATTTTAGACTAAATTATTAGATTTTTTTTCATTGTTAAGAAAAAGTTAATTTAATTTCGCTTTTATCGGTAATGTTTAGAAAAACGAATTTCGATATCAAGTATCGATATACCGATATACACTCTTTAAAGGCGCGTTAGTTTAAAATATACTATTTTATTTGTGGACTATATTTTGTAATTAGATTAAATAGTAATACAAATAAAATCATTTATTTAAAGTTTAAAGAAATAGTATACATATTAATACGTCTTTAGTTGTGCGGATAGTTTCACAATCACAGCTTATTGACAATCTTGAATATTTCCCTGGCATTCTGGCGACCATTCACCACATAGGCCAGCGGATCGTCCCGACTGGATTCCATCAGGTGGTCGCAGGATTCCTGTCCGATGTCGAACATAAAGGATGCGTCGATATCCTGCGGCAGCTTGCCGCGCAGGAAGCTTATCTCGTTGTCGGCCAGAGCTGGTTTTCGGGCCAAAAGCAGGGCGGACAGATAGCGCGGCTGCTTCTTCTTCTCGGCACAGTGCATCACCAGGCCCCAGTTGTCGTAGTCCGTGTCCAGGACGTACGTGTTGTAGATGCCCTCATCTGGAATTGGGTATACTTTCTTAAAGAAATATCTAGACTCAAGGTATCTTAAAAATAAATAGAATTTTAATTCAAAGGAAAACTTTTAAGAATTTAATATAATTAAATTATTAATTATTTTCCTTTAAAGCGTATGCAGTTAAATATCTAATTTAGCTAAATTCCTCAATTTCTTTATTCTCCAAAAATAAAATTTCGCCCAAATCTGGTCACTCTAAATGAGGAAGAGTAAGAATATTTTGAGATCTGGTCTCTTCAAATAAAATTCAAGAACTCGGATAGATATTGATATACCACTCACATATATCCTCCGTGTGCTGCCAATGACCTGGCTCATCGAACTTGGGTATCATCCAGGTGATGTTGCCCACAAGCTTTTCGCGCAACGGATCCTCCGCGAATATATAGCTAAAGTTCATCGTTATCTATTCAAAGTGGAAGGCAGATATTATAAGGTTTGATAAAGGTCCTAACCTCAAACCCACATGTTGATCTTCCTTGGAGAAGGAAAAGTGACTGCGCATGCAGGCGTATTCGGGCATTTCCTCTGTGGACGCATAATACTGCACCACGTGCCAGCAGCCCATCATCCGCTCCAAATCGAAGTTCTTTATGGCGCCCACCTATAATGTTTCGAAAACATGAATTTGATTATTAAGTATATAATAATATATATGTATATCAAGTAATGACTAAATCTAACCTCAGTTTAGCATATTAAAGAGGTGTTAATAGATTGTAATGCATAGCAAATAGGAAACGAAATATGATATTGGAAAGGTCAAGGATGCCAGCATGCAAATAAATAAGCCAAATAAACATTTAGGCCACAAATGCCTTGGCTATTTTCCCCCTTCAACTTGGCTAGCTGCATTTACTTACATTGTTTGCCTTGGCGACCACAAAACCAAAAAAAAACCAAACAAAACAAACTTCGGTAGGTGAAAGAGTCGAGTTGGAGAAGCGACAGACGACGAAAGCCGTTAGCGCTGTCACCGTGATTGACTACTGACAGTTCATTGAGGAGTCCGTGTCGCTGTCTCTGTCTCTGTCCTTCTCCCTGTTGCCATCTCTCTCTGCAGCGCTAGTGCCGTCTCTTTCGCTGTCGAGCAAGTGCAAGACGCGACTTGCAGACGCGAAATGTAGACGCAAGTCAGCCTCTGATTGATGCGCCTCAAAAGCGCATTGCACCGCATGTGCCGCCCCCTTTTCACTCCCCCTCTCAGCCCCCTTTCGGCCGCCTCTTTCTTCAAGTCTCAACGTGCGTGTCTTTTGTCTATTCTTGTTGATTGTTTTCTGGCTTTTGGCTCTTGCCTCTTGGCTCGCTTTTCGGTGTTTGTACTTGTATTTGTATTTGTGTGACTGCACCTGCATCAAAGTGCAATTGTCGCCGCCAACGGAGATGCAGACACAGGGGTGTAGAGGGGACTGGAGAAAGGGGGAGGGGTGAAGACAGCGAGACGCAGACGACGTCTGAGCCACTTAGAAAGTGTGATTGATTTTGGCATCGGTGTGAGCCCATTTCTTCTGCCTTGCTCTTTCTGCGCCTCGCTTTTATGTCCCATTCATTCTTTTCGCTAGAGATGGAACGTGCCCCCAGTCGATAGAAGGCTAGAGAGAAGACTAGAGCCACTCACCCATCATCATTTAGGTACCCTTTCGTATGTTCAAAGTTTCTTGGTCAGGTTAGAAAAAAAAAATTGTCGTGAAGCAAATAAACTATTCACCTTCTATCACTAATAGTCGTTGTGTGATCCTGAACCGGTAGGGAATTATAGAGCGGTTGCAAATAAGGTTGCAAATAAGATCCTAATTAAGGAAAGCACGATATTTATACAAAACTATACATTTTTAAAGACAGATAAGTCAATATCATATTTTTATAGAAAAACAACTGTAGACTTAGCTATTTCTCTCATGTAAGTAGATGGTGTCATCACTAATGGCTTGAAATATGTCACAGTGTGCCCGGCATATTGATGAGCCTTTGAGCTTGAGTTTGGGTTTGAGATGCTTTCCTCCTCCGGCGGCTGTGCTCAGAATGAAATCGAATCGAAGCTAAGCTAAGTGAAGTGAAGTGAGGTGAATCGTTGCCAAAGAAAGTGATCCAGTTAGGAGAGGCCAGGGACGTGACCAGGGACGGGAACCTGTACATCCAAAACTGCACCTGCATCCGAATAAGTATTGGTGTCTCAACTGTCAGCCGTTCTAATTGTTTTGTTCTTGTACTTAAGATATTTCTATGGCCTGACCTCAATACCATATATGTACATAGATTTGGAACCAATGTCATTGTATTCTCTTGGAAACATTGATATTCTTAGAATAGAATATTTTAGACGTTTTAAATTTATATTTCTATCGCAAAGCCTGAATCATAATGCATAAGAAATGGATTTCCCCGGTCTTAAAGTCTAGCTGACCTTGATAACTATGGGGTTGGGGGGTTGGTGGATGGGGTTACGTACCTTGGGACACTGATTACTTGGACCTGATCGTCTCCTCGTTTGATAGGCATTGCTATTGTGCCTCGTCCACAGATTGCCATCCACAGGGTGGAAAATTTCCAGGATAATTAGAAGTGAGGCGAAAAGCAGGATCAATCCATTCCTGCCCATGATCGGGGGGGCCATTATTCCGGATCCCGGGGGCTATTAATGGCTTATTGTCGTTAATCTTCCGGCGGGCTCAGACGCGCGATCTCCGTTGCGTTGTCGCTGGCACTGTTTTCGATGGCACTGCGCCATCTCCGCGGGCAACATGCGACATTAGCATCCAGCAGTAGCTACACTTTAAAAAAAAAACGGAATAAACCAGAAAACTATAAGCGTTTTCGTGGAAAAAAAAGATAGGATTCTGAGACCGATTACGAACTTAAAATTTATGTTTTTTCTGGTAAAAATATTAAGTACAAAGTTTTACCTAGCCAAAAATTTAATTATTATGATTTAATTTCTATAATTTAATAATAATATAAATGACATTCTTATTATCACAATGCCAATAATAATTTATTGTTTAAAACTTACATATGTTTTTTTTAAGTGTACCACAGCGAATCGGAACGCAACGGATTCGGATGTTTTTGCGGATAAGGCGCCTTCTTATTGCCACAGAAATCTATGGGAAGAACAGTGGCTGGGTCATTATCGGGAAGCTGGAAATAAATGCGACACAAATGAGCACTTGGTTGGTTTTTAGCTATGTATGCATATGTTCCAGTCAATTTGAGTGTGGAAATTTAAAATAACTTCATAGAATCAAGTGCGTTTACTACGTTCATTTTATTTATGTAGTTCACGTAAAGAAATTTTATAAAATAGAACTGAACATTTTAAGTAATACCAAAAAAAAACCGAAATATCATTATGAATTTGAATTTTAGGAAAATAGTTTGTTTGAACACAGATCACTTTAAACCAGCATTTAATAAGAAATAATGTACATATTTAATTTAAATATTTCTACCTATTTATTTTTATATTTTAGTACTTAAGTTTTCAACCTTGAAATATCACAATTTAACTTTGAATAAACCAAAAACAATAACTACCTTTTTAAAAAAGGTTCTAGGACATGATTTCCCAAATTTTACATTCTATTCTTAAGTAGATCCCTGATCCCTAAAATTTAACGGTTTTCCTTGGCGATCGCATCACTTTCCAGCGTGGTGAATTCCCTCGCTCATTTGATTATTGGAATTTAATCAGCCACCGTCCCTCTTCCTCGCACTTGCTCTCTTTCCAAGAGTGCGGGTGGGTAAGCCGCTCTTATCAATTATAACGTCCGTTTGCCAGTCAATGCCTTCCACTGCACACAGATGAACGTATGTAAGTATGGATGTATGGTAATACACATAGATATGTGAAAATATATAGTCTGGGGAACGGGAATTAAGTATTTTTGGCTGCATCTTGTTTTCACTTGTCGCGTGGATGCAGATTTCCAGATTTCCTGATTTCCAGGCAACTTTCTCGCCGCGGAGAGCGAAATTTTCGGGATGGTGTGTTGTGTGTGTGCTGCGTGGTGGTGGTGTATTGAAGGGGGAAGGGTAGGTGGGGGTAGGGGGGGAATGGAAACAGGAAACACTTTAATAGCCTGCAAATTTATTCTTTACGATCGCCAGAACGAACCGAGCGCTCCGCTGGACACTTTCTCTTTATTGCGAAACGAGTTGCGCGGCATTTTCACGACCGGACTGGAATGAAACTGGACATCCTCAGAGGTGACTACTTTTGCCGCTTCGGCTGCTGCTTCTTCTTCCGCCTGCGTCTGCGTTTTAAGATATTTTTTTTTGTTTTTATTTTTTTGTTTTTGGAATTGTCTGGTTTTTTTTTTTGTTGGCCAGCCCAAAAAAGCGGCGCAACTTTCGTCGCCGCATTGCGTTGCGATGCGTTAGCGGCCAGTTCCGGCTTCTACGGCGGCTCCTTCTTCTCCTCCTGCTCCTCCTTCTCTCTTTCTTCGCCTTTCGCGCGCCTTTCTCCCTCCCCCTTTTCTCTTTCCCATTGCAGACGCAGCGAGGCGAAAAGCGGCTTTTAATACGCCAGCGAAACGAATCGAAATAAAGCAACAAGTGCACATTCGGAGAAATGTCGCCTGCTCCTTTGGCTCTCCCGCTCTCTTTTTTTGGCTGGCCAAGTTCCTGATCTCTCGCTGTAATGTGTGGTTGTGTGTGTGTGCAGTTAAAGGGCAGGATTAGCGAGAGAGAGAGAGAGAGAGTCGCAAAGAGGGAAAAAGTTTATAAAGAAGAATCTCCTTTTAAAGAGTAATTACCCATATTTCACCCTATTTGCATACATATGTAGGTAATATCATCGAAATTTATAATCTATAATTAAATAAAATATATTATTCTCTTAATATACATAAATAAATTCAAATACTCATAGGCAGAAGGGTGTGTAAGGGTATATAAACTTCGGCTTGCCGTTGATACCTTTTTTCACTTAAACTAAATTTAAATACATTTTCATTTAAAAAAACCAAAGTTTTTTGTTTTAAATGACTGTTAATTAGGTTGCATACCAGCCCTAAGCAGGATTCACTTCAATTGATTTAGTCATGGAAAGTGTCAGAACTAGTTGGGAATTATTGGGCATATCCTGGGGCAGAGATTCAAACAAGGAATTCAGGATATATCGGTAATAAGGAAAAGGGAATCTCAAGGATAGAATAAGTTACAATATATTAATCATATAATGTCCTAATTAATATCCTAAAACAAGTGTTTTTTTTTATAATTCCAGCTCTTGGTTTCTATCAGTGTGCTGCCATTGGAGATTTCTCAATGAATGGCTTTGAGATTTTGGACACGCCACCCGATCGTCCAACCGAAATGGCCATATAACTAATATAACTGGGGGGCTGGCGTAGACGGCACCGGAATCGGAATGCCTCAAATGCGAGTGCCACGCCCGAATTCGAATCCGAATCCGACTGGCAACAGGTGGGGCTAGTTAGCTGGTTGGCTGGTTAGCTGGTGAGCCACAGGTGAGCTTCAGGTGACAGTCGACAGTCAGGCAGACGGAATGTCTGGCGCGGCTTGGAGTGGAATGTCAAACGTTTATTTGCCGGTAATTAAATTTGAAAATGATTTAAATTTCACCAGCGAATATTTCAAATTGGTCTTAACACTTTCTTTCGCAGCATCAGCATCGGCATCTGTGTTTCCCTCTCTGTTTGGCCAACGGCCCACCCGCAAGCTGCGTTTGCCGACTCGATGACCCACCTAAGAAACCCCCCTGCCCCTGCCCCTGCCCCTGCCCCTCCCCCTCATTTTCCACCGCCGCCCATGGGCAATCCATGGGAGCAATCCGGCTGATTGGAGATTTGTTTTCTATTTGCAATTGATCGATGCTCGCCTGCCAAGCGCACCAACAACAGCCACATAAAATTGCAGAAAACCAAAAAAATAAAAAGTGAAAAAAAGAGTTAACGCTAAAATTGAGCTGGACGTTGTTGGATGGTGTCCACGTCCACGTTTTCGTCCACGTCCGGTGGGTTCGTTAATGGCATACCGAACTTGGGATCAGGCCGAGCAGCCTAACTTTCAGCTTCTTGAACGGCGCTAAATAAATTGCTCATTTTTAATTTTCATTAATATTTTAGACTCTGATATTTGTCTTACAGTGAGTTCTTCAAAAACTACACATTTAGCATATTTTCGATTATTTTTCTTTATTAATCAATCCTATCATCAAAACTATCATTCCTCAAAATCAACAAGATAATATCTTAAAATAAATCAGAAGACACAATGTTTTATTTATTTATGATTTAGAAGAATTCTTGTTTTTTTTAACCCTTTGATTTAATTAAACAGATCTAATACCAAAATCATCAAAACTATCCATCTTCAAAATCAACAATATAATATCTTAATGGAAAGTACTCAAGTTTAGAACTTTTAAATCACTTTTGTCCCTTAAAAATAAATTAGTAGACACAATGTTTAATAGATTGACTTTATTATCATTTAGAAGAATTCTAGTATTTTACCTTTAGATTTAATTAAACAGATATAATACCTCACTATTACAAATATTGCAATCGATAACAATTTGAATCCAAATGATATATTATAGATTGATTTATTATGTTTACTAATTCAACAGATCTAAAACATCTCCATTATAATATAGACAAGGCAATTGGCCACAAGTTGAACCCATTTCCCATAACTGAACCGAAAACATTAAGAGCTTGGCCTTTGCAAGTAAATCAACTTTTACCCGAGCCAACACTCGGAGCAAAAGCAACAACAAAAAGCATGATTCTGGAGTGGTTGCCACCAGCTGCTCGACGATCTTGAGTGCGTGTGGGGCTCCGAAAGCGTATGGGATTACTTGGAGTGCACTTGGTGGTACATGATATACCGTAGATCATGGCTAGTTTCGCTCGCCGCTCAATTATGCGGCGACACAGAGACAAAGTCGTAAATGGTGGAAAATCTGCGGAGAGGGGGGGCGATTTTCAGGGGGGACGGGTTAGGTCTATGCGTGCCCTTCCCATGGCCACCATCCATCATCCATCATCCGTCGTTGGTCGTTCGTTGTCCAACATAAACCATCAAGTGGGTTCCGTTTTGTTTGCGCATGCGCGGCGCATTCAGCATCGATATTTCACGATCGTCGTCTGCGGTTCAGACCGAGTTTGATGGCCATGGAGTAGAAAAACAGAAGAAAAAACACAGAGAAAAATGGGGGAAATGGGGGAAGAGATGGAGCTGACTTCGTGCTGCTATTTGGTGGTCCGCGATTTTGTTTTCATTTGGAAAGTGGGTGTGTTTGTCTAGCTGTCCGAAGAGCCGGACTCCCTGACTCCCTGGCTCCCCCTTCTCCAATGTCAACTCTTTTGGTCCAAAAGGGGGGAGGGGTCTTTGGGTCTGGGAAAATGCCTCCCCTGGCAGACTCTGGGGTCAAGCGAACCGACGAAAAGGAAATGCAAGGAATGTCGACGAAAAACGAGGAAAGTGATCTATGATGCTCTTCAAACTGATCTTCCTAATATGAGTTTGGTTTTTTTTCGTTTTTGGCCATGGAAGTTCAGCCCAGTCAAGTGGTTAAGTGATCTACCGCCATTTATGTTGACATTTTGGATGATCTTTAAATATTTACGCTTGGTCTTTACGATCTACAACTTTATTTGGTTAATCTTTAACTGTTTTGGCTGGAATTTAACGAGCGTAAACTGAATTTATGACGACACGCTCTTGCCATATAATTGCAAAGTGAAATATGATAGTGTTTAAAGTGATTTTGGTGAAGGGTTTTAGATGGTAAGTCTAAAATGTATTTTTTGGGTACTGATAATAATGCATTGTATACCATATCATATTTGTTTTTGGCTTTCTCACCCATCGTTATGAAAGTTCTTCATTTCATTTCCCAGAAAATTAACCAAACCCAAAACGCCAAAACTTTCATGGCGAGAATGTAGCTCAAAAGTATCCGAAAAGTTTTTGATTTTTGCTTTTATTTTCTTATTGCGAAACTTTCATAACCGACTCGCATCGATCGTTCGATTTCGATTTCGGTTTCGATCCCAACCATCCATCCGTCCATCGAATGGGGTGCGCACCTGAAATTCCATTCGGTTTCCAGGCTGAAGATATGGCCCCAGGCCGAGATACTCGGATACTTGGGATGCTGCGATATATTCGGAGATACTTTCAGATACTCTGAGATACTCGAGATATATGCGTGTGCCGGCTTAGATTGCCGAATTGCATGGTATCGTATGGATCCCATGGATTGGATAGTATGGAATCAGAGGAACTGGCAGGGGGCACTGGCTTTGAGCTTTGGTACTGGACTGGTTCGATCGAAGAATCTTTTTCGACAGCGGCTAATTGACTTTCAATGTTGTTTTATTTTTCTTTTCTTTCGTTTCATTTCGTTTAATTTTATTTGAGCGTTGTCGGGGCGAGAAAGTGAAATTGATAGGCAGACAAGTGGCTCTCCCAGCGACTCCGAGCTGTCTGTCTGTACAGGCTGGAGAGGGGAGCTCATCCGAATGGAATTCGGATTCGGATTCGGATTCGGATTCTAAGGAGGCGCTTTCTAAGTCCCCCAAAAGCATGAGTTTCAACTAGCCGTGCACAGTGAGAAAATGGGGGTTCTTCCGAGGGAAATATGAAAGCTGTCTTAGGCTTACGAGTTGTATAGTTTATCTGAAGTTTTAGTTTGTCTTATTAAAAGGTATATCTTGTAGTATCTAATAAATAATAAGTTTCAAAGGAAGAGCTCTTTCCAAAAATGTAATATACATTTTTTTATTTATTTAAAAAAAAATTTTTGTTTTTGTTTAATATTTCTTATTTTTTTCATTATCATTATTTCCGAATTTATGTTTTTTTTCTAGATTTTTATGACAAGCCGTTTTTGCTGCAGGTTCTACTTGGCGTTTTTTAGGCTCTACTTATATTAAAATAGATTATAAATATGTTTAACAACTAACTTCAAAAATATATCATTTTTATTTTTATTATACTTAAATATCACAAATATTATTTGAAATATAATTGGGCTGCCAGCTGAAAAGTGATATTCCTTGTTTTCGATAGTGTTTTTTTCTCAGTGCAATGCCGGCTGTGAGTCTAACCCAATTCTTCTCCCTTGGGTGGCGGCTTCTTCGCTTATAATTTCCACACCCACAGCGGACAAAAAGTGTCTTCTCATGGCCTAATGGCAGCGATTGCTACTGTTTGCTGTTGCAGTTGCAGTTGCCGTTGTTGTTGTTGTTGTTGCTGCTGTCGTGGCACTTGTTTTTGTTGGCGGCGTTTTCACTTTGGTCGAGATCTGTCTCTGCCATTGCCATTGCCATTGCCACCTTGTAACCCCTCTGGGCGCTGGCCAAACAGCCGAAAGGTTATACTGCAACAGCGGCAGCAGCAGCATGTTGCTGTTGCACATCAGCAACATCGGCAACACCAGCAACACCAGCAACTGAAAAACAAGCGCGAAAGATGACAAACGCTGGCAGTTTTGCCGGCGATGATGAAGTGTCAATGCAATGAAAACTAAACCAATAAATTGTGAGAGCGACCCAAATAGTTGGCTAGAAACCGGCGTGGCGAAGAGGATTTTGGCCCGGCCAACACACGCGTACGTATGTGTGCGTGTGTAGCATTAGCTCCAGATGCAGCGAGAACCGTAGAATCCGTAGAATCCCGATGGAATCACATAGGTAACTTCGACCTGCTGGACCGTCGGCGGCATCATCATAATGTTTTCACCCAGAGACCTTTTGCAACTGAAAAACATGGCCACACATTTGGTCAAAACCCCCTCCTCTCTTTCCTTAAAAAAAAAATGAAGAAAAAAAGTTGTGAGAAATTGAAGCGCAATTCAAGTCGGCGGTGGATGGTGAAAGTAACAAGATACTTTTAATAAGACATCTCGCGACGCCGCTTAAGATGCGTGAGGCGTGCGACCAGCTGAAAGAAGAGTGCCGGCTGCCCTTCTCTATAAGATGTATTACGGTATGGTATACCCTCCATCTACCATATGATGCTGATCTTCCGGGAAAGGGGGGAATGGGGAGATTTAGACTCAGATCATGCAAAACTGGCGAGTAATTGACCAAGTTAGCCAAGTTAGACGGTCACAGGCTCAAAAATGCCGGCGGTAGACTGAATGGCGCGTGTTACTTAATGTGCAACGCGGACCGATAGACGATCGGCGATAGACGCGGCCCGCTGGCCACTTTCTGGCGGAACCGGAGCATCGTGGCATCGGTGGATGGGAGGATGGGAGGATTGGAGGTTCGGAGCATCGCAGCACCAATCGAAATTACTCCAATTTCGAAACGGGTCTTTTTGGTCATATTTAGCAAACAGGAATCGCGAGGAGACCAATGCGGCGGCGCCCCTAAAAAAAAAAGACTCAACTCAATGCTGCAAAGTGGAATTGAAATGGCGATGAAATGCCCGGACGGCCCGACGGGATCGTCATGCCGGCACAGTGGTTCAAGCCCCATTTAAATATGATGGCCTCCGAACTTTGGGCCAGGACCATCATTGAAGAATATGGACTAATAGACCAACGAATACATTGAAAGTTCATCAAAATTAGTATTTCATAGAAATAAGAACTAATAGTACAAAAAAATTTACTTTCGTTTCCTCTTTCGATCAGATTTATAATCCATATGTACTATTTTCTATGTGCTATGGACTAATAGACCAACAAATCCATTAAAAGTTCATAGGAACTAGTATTTCATAAAATTAGGAACTAGTAGTACAAAAAAATGTACTATCGTTTTCTCTTTCGATCAGATTTATGATGCATGAGTCAAATATCATGAACATATGTACTACTAGTTGAATAAATGTTGGTCATGGTTTATACAAAAAAGTTCATACAAACAGATTTTTGGTCTTAAACTTTTATAACATCAATTAATCCGATTTTAAACATCAAATAATCATGGCTCATGGAAATTAGTTTTAATCACCAAAAAATGTGAACAGCTGATTAAGAAATTAAATAAAACAAGGTATAAAACAATAATTATTAAATTATAACTAAGAAGATCATATTATTATTATATATTTCTCTTTTTTTGATCATTCATTTATCAACTTGAATCAAATTCCCAACTGATTTCGAACCACTGTGCCTTCGGTTTATCAGTTGCCTTCGTTGTGGCACGTTGCTCATCCTATTATTTCAACGAGAGCAAGTGCAGCACATATGTATGTATGTTGTTGTCGTTTTTGTTTCAGTTGTTGATGTTACAGTTTTTGTTGTTGCTCGACAATGCCAAATGCGGCAGTTGGCAAAAATACTTAATGGAAAAGTGGAACAGTCGATGAAACATCGCAAAGGGGAGTGAATAAATAAAAATACGATATCTCTTACCCTTTAAGGTAAACTCGAGCCAAACCACCTGAGCCTGCAGCAGCTGAACCACCCACTAACCTAGCGCTAACCGCCCACTAACCCCCCTCTAACCTAGCGCTAACCGCCCACTAACCCCCCTCTAACCCCCACTTGGATAACGCACTTGCAACGTGTGGCAATCAAAGGGCGCCCACGCCCCTTTCTTTGGCTTGACTGCTTGCCACAATTGGAGCATGGGCAGTGGTCAATAATTGTGAATTGTGGGGGGGGGGGGAGGGGGTTCGACTTTGGGTTTGGGTTAGGGGAATAGAAAGTGCAAACAGTTAGAGGACTTGTCTCCATGCAATTGTCACCGTCGTCTGCTGCTGCTTCTGTAACCCATTGCAACTGAAAGTTGAAGCTGCTGCCCAGTATAAACAAACAGAAGACTGGGGAAACCAACTAGCAACGCATGCCACGAGCAGCAGCAGCAGCAGCAGCAACAGCAACACTGGGCCCAAAAAGCAGCAACAACGTGCAACAGCAACCGGCAAGCTGTACTTGAACAAGTCGTACTTTTGGATTTGGACTTGGCCGACTGCCTTAGTGGAGGCCTCAATGGCAAGAAGAAATTTCGCTGCCGACGTCGCCGTCGGCGCCGATGTTGCTGCTGCTGCGCATGCGAAGTGTTCCGCTGCGAGAAAGCAGGTGTCTGCAGCATTCGGCGCTAAACCACGGCGCGAAGCAGACGCGTTTCTCTCTCTCTCTTTCACCTCCTCCTTCAGGCGGGAGTCCATATCCATATCCATCCAATCGATCGTTAGATCCTCGGGTTCGAATCGAAATAACCGAGAAAAAATAAAAAAAATGTAAAACCAAACAAAAGATTAAACAACCAATGAAATAAAAAAGCAAAACACTCTGCGAATCCGAGCAGAACAAACAAATACTGAAACAAAGAAAATAATAGAAAAACCCAAGCGAAACGGAAAGAACCGCTTGCGAAACGGTTAGCCAAGTGATCAACACGCTTTTTGTGTCCTTTTCTTTTTTTTTTTTTATTTGATATTTTCTTTTGTGTGTGCTCCACTTGCGATCGTTAATTGTTGACCGCGTGCAACGCCCCCCTTGTGCCCCCCACCGCTGTCATTACCGTCAGCCCATCAGCAGCAACATCAGCAGCAGCAACAGCAACAGCAGCAGCAGCAACAACAGCAACAGCAGCAACATCAGCGGGCAGAAGTAACGGCCAACGTTCGAGTGCAACCGTTTTTCGAAAGTTGTCGCTAACGCATCCTGTTTGTCAGCCTTCGGAATTTGGAATTGGAATCGGAATTGCTATCGGAATTGCTATCGGAACTGCATCGGAATCGGGCCAAGGACCTAATAGGTGAGTGCCGGCGAATCGCAGTGGGTTGCCAAGAACCGGAAGTTATTGCTGTAGCGGAACTAGCGCAGAAAGCGGAACCAAGGGATACAACTGTCTTATACTATAAAGAGAGGGAGTTAGGATCAGTTGGGATCTTATAGTTCGCTAAGGTCACCAACTCGTAAAACCCGTATTTCGGATTTCTCTTCCATGACTATGAGATATATTTGATATGATAGGATATCTCCTTCACTTAAGATCAAAAGTTTTAAGGGTAATTTCTGTTTTGCCTTCTTAACTTATTGTTTCTTTAGTATAATGGACATCCTAAACTTTTAGGGGGATTTTTTGTGTTCTTTCTTTTAATTTAACCAAGTTTCAGTATCAGGATATTTGCATTTCTAAAATGTGAAAAAGTTTTAAAACAATTAGACAAAAGTTTTCCTCATCACAACTTAAAAAAAGGCTTTTAAATACTTAAATATAAAATTAAAGGAACTGCAGCTCAATAATTGAAAGTATTCACCGAGTGATCGTAAAAGTTAAAACAGTGAATTAACAGCCTTTTGTTTCCTTTGAATATCTGTTAAATGTCAATTAAATTAATTTAAACAAGCAACAGCTATTAATTAATGCTTTAAAAACTGATAAAAATTAGTGTTTTTTAATTACTGCTTAAAGATAAATGTTTTCAGTTACATTTATATTTAAAAAGGCAATTTTTCTTAAATTTTATGAGGTATACATTAAATTGGAGAAGGAGGTGACTACCGCTATGTCATTATAAGGATTTCCTTGTCCTATTTGTACAGTGTACACCATTTTAAAGAAACTAAAAGGAAGATTTATAATTTAATAAATTAAACACTGATATGGACTTTTAATAGAGAATATAGTAAGACAGATAAGTCAAGGTCAATGGACAATGAATGAAGAATTCACTTAATTCTTCCAAAAGTTCTGCCTCGTCTTTCTTTCTTGCATTCACTATTTCTTCACTCTCTCTTTCCGCGGAATTTCCTCACACCTTTGTCACTATCTTTGGCCTTCTAATTGGCCAACTAAGCGCACTCATATTTGTCTGGGCCAAGATGACCCACTTGAGTTATGGGGAAACCTATTAACACTTTTCACCTCCGCAGTTACCCTTTTCTTCGGCGTCTCAAAAGTTAAGTGAGTTGTCATTAAACAGATTCTTTTCTTTCTTGACTTGTCGCAACTTCAGAGCTTCAGCTTCAGCTTCCCTTTCTTTCTGTCTACCTTTTCCAGTCTTTTCTTATTTTCATTTATGGACTGTTGGTCAGTGGGTGGGGTGGAGGGGGGCTAGAGGGGCAACACTTAGCGAGTCAATCAATCATCATTGAGTTGACTGAGAAATTGCTAATAAATTGCAATTAGCGGGAAACACTTTCATATAGCAGGTAACCATAACAATGAGAAGAAATAAAAGCGAAAAGCACTTTCTTCTTGGCCTTTCCTCTTCTTCTTCCTCCTCCTCCTCCTCATCCTCTTCCGCTTTCCTTTATTCTTTTTCTTCTGCTTTGGCCGCCCACAACAACAGTAAATGTCGAATAATGATAAACAAATTAATTATACGTTTAACACACAGAAAAACATTCAACGGCAGCAACATGCAACATCAACAGCAACATCCACAGCAACAACACAAGCAAGTGCGCTGCAGAAATCTACGAAGAAACGTAGAAATCGGTGCTAAGAAGATTTGGCTGCCGCTTATCATTTTCCTTTCACTGCAGGTGAGTTGAGCCGATGCAAATAATTGAAATCAATTTAAGCCAAAGCCGCAGACACAACAGCAACATGGGCAACACAGGCAACATAAGCAAAAGCAGCAGCAACATCACCTTATAAATAGATAATTCCCATTAGCAGCAGCCGTCTGAAGCTTCTCATTCGTTCAGTGGCGTACAGGGGTTTTCATAAAAGGGGGGTTTTAATAATACAGTATGGGAAGTGTTTATAAAAAGCAAGGGGTTGTTTTGACCATTTGTTAAAATTTAAATTAAATCCATATTTATTTATTTCTTAATTAGTTTTGAAAAATCATTTTTCTTCTTTAAGCTTAAACCCTCTTTCGGCGCCTCTGCTCCTTCTCTCTCTCTTCGCCATCCCCCCTCTCCTTCTGTCTGCCTGTCGTCTGCCTAGTGTGCAAGTGAAAGAGCGCCTCTGACGGAATGAAATGGAATGAAGAGGAATGCATTGGAATGGGACAGGCTGGGATGGGACGTGTAATTGGCATGGCCTCGTTTCTCGTGTGTGTGTGTGTGTGTGTGTTTGTGTGTGCGAATGTTACATGTGCTGGTTTTTTAGTTCCTGGAACCAATCAGGAATAAATACATACATACATACGTGCGCATCGAAGTGAGCAGCGATGAAAGTAACGGAGAATCGAGTAATTAGTGCTTAATTATTAATGAAAAGGATACAGATCGCAGATGTCATCTGGGGAATTTAGAAACTTAACGTTGCAAACGTAATTAAAACGATTTCTTTACAATCTTCAAATGACTTTTAAATTCTTCTTAACTTTATAAAGAACTTATCAATGTCTTAATTTAATCTTACAAAAATGCAGAAAGCTATAAAATCACACATTTAATTCATAGATAATTAAATTATAGGTCCTTATTGACTTAAAACTGATTTTTCCCATCGAAAGTAAAATGAAGCAATAACATAACCATTTCCATTCGAAGTGCATCCCCATCTCGTTGGCCATCCCAACCCCATCATTCCTTTCTCTTTTTCGCCTTTTGGCACATATTAAAATTCCATGTGCATCCACTTTGTCTAGGTAACACGGGGATGAGTCCCCGGCCCGAATCTCTTTTGGCCCAGCGTTCGTGAGGTTAGAAAGTTTTTTTTTTTTTTTTTTTTTGCCCATTCTGGGGCGATGACACAATTTAGCCAGAAAAAAAAGCATTTTCCATTCCTTTAACAAGCGGCAGCATGTGGTGGCAGCATCATCTCCACTTTTCGCTTCCTTTTCGCTTTCATCTTGGGGTCGAGAAATGCTGCCAAACGGCCTGGCGTTCACCTTTGACCCTCCCTCATCCGCCATCCGCCCGTCCTCTTGCTCCTTCGGGCCAAGTGGCTGCCAAATTCCGATTCTCTGCTAATGTTTCACTTTCTCCCGATTTGGTGGGCTGCCAGGCAGACAGAAACAGCAAAAGCCAAAGCCATAGCCAAAGCCATAGCCTCTTCCCAAATCCGAAATCCTAGCACATTGGTCGAGGTCAAGATTGGCAACAACAGCCGGTTTCGTCTTTGGTCTTCAGTCTACTGTCTTCCGTCTTCCGTCTTTGGTCTCTAGTCTTTAGTCACATCATTAGTCTTCTCCATTGGGGATTACGGAAACTAAAGTGTGTGTGTGTGTGGGGGGGACTCACGACTCCCAACTGGATGATTGCCAAACAGCGAATCGCACTTGGCACACATTTCAATTAACGCAGTTCTCTCGGGATGATTAGTTTTCAGTTAAAGTCGCACATGAGCTGGGAACCGGAACCGAATTTCAGATACCTTTGGGGGGTACGCAATTTATACGTACAAAATTTTCATGTGGCTAAGAAACTTGGGGTTACGATACCTGCAAATATTTTTAGGGGCCCCAAAAATGATTGAGAAGAACCGAAAACTAGTCAAATTTAGGAAATATCTGTTTAAACATTTTAATATTTTTTTTTCAGTTTTTAATATAAAATTTTATAAATAAAATTTAAAATAATTTAAATAACATATTATTAAAGTTTTTAAAATACAATCAATAGTGTCTGAAATTGAATGTAAAATTTTTTGAAGATTAAAAAAAAAATTTTTTTTTTAATCTTATAATTAAATGAGTTGAAATATTAAAGTTGCAATTAAAGCTCAATGATTTGTGGTATTATTATACAGCTTAATTACAATAATTAATATTACTATAGATTATATTACTATATTATTATAGATCAAAAAATTGTAAGTTTCCTAAATTCTTTTGCGATATATTTAGTGTGTGATATTTTCTCTCTCTGTACGCAGTGCTCGTACTTAAGTATAGTTTTCTTGTTTTTGGTATTCATGGCTCGCTTCTGCAGTCGCTCCAAATCACGTTCCCGCATGCAAATTTGATTATAGAATTTTGTAGCAGTGGGTTTTTCGGTTTTTCGCATTCGTTTCGTGGGCAACTCGTTTGCCATCATACCATCTCATCCCATCCCATCTCGCCATTGCCATCCAGCATTTACCATCTACCTTTTTGTCGTCAATCGTCTGCCGCTTGAAGTGATGCTTGCCACATCACTTTCTACCAAACAGGATTGCTTCAGGATGCCGCCGTCGCCGCCGTTGCGACATCCCATCTAGAGACTACTAAAAAAACCGAAACAAAATAACAAAAAAAAAAAAACAACAAATGCAATACCAAGATACTGAGACACTGAGACACTCAGATGCTCAGTTTTCTCAGCTTCCCAGTTGGCGGAGAAAGTTGTTTTCGGCGATGCGGCACAGATTTGGCCAAATGGGATGCAGCCTCGCCATCTTCGCTGGGCATCTTCATCATGGGTATGGGTATGGGTATGGGTATCTTGGCCATGGCCATCATCGTCCACCTGTCCGCAATTGCTCCAGTGCCACTCCCCCTTCCACACACCGCCCCCCTTGTTCGGGCACTCGTCGTCTAATTGCCAAGATAGCCCGGCAACTTGGCAACTTGGTAACTGAATCAGTCCAGTTCAGCGACAAGTACATGGCATGGCCATCGCTGCGGATCAAGATGTTCCTGAATGGCCAGGCAAAATTAAGATCTGGTCACCCGGAACATGGCCATTGGCCAATCCAAATCGCACATCGCAGCAAACACACTCACACACCAAGTGAAGGACGCAAAAAGAAAGTAATGGAAAATTAATTAAGTTTATTAGCTGATCTCACAGTTGGTAGGTAGATGGAAGCTCGGGAGTTACGGGATGCGACATGGGAGTCTTGATTAGAAAGTATGGATGGGTTGCATTCAACACACTCGATTGTACCATCTTGATTTATAATCGAAAATGTATCGGGCTTATAAGGAAATTTAAGTCGATTAGTTTTCGATATTTTTTATTGCAGATCGATTGGTTTCTTTTCTTGTGTTCCAAACTGACAATCGTTTTAACTTTTGACTGTGTTGAACATTTCATTTCGATTCCTTTAGAATTTCTATGTTTCTATATTTTTGTTTATCGATAAATCCTTCAAAAAAATTACAGATCGATTGTTTCTGATTAAAATTTTTTGTTAGAATTTCTATGTTTTTATCCATAAATTCTTTAAAAACCAGCCAAAAAATTAATATACTTATTAATATTATTTATTTATTATACTTCAAGAGTTTGTCGCTTTATTAATTCTTAAAATATGAAAATCCCTTAAAATTAGTCTATATTATTTACTATTTTCTTGGGTATTGGGATTTTCTTGGGTATTTTTGATCATCATAATCCTGTGTTTTTTCCTCAACCATTTAGAATTGTAGAATCACTAGGGAAGTGGAAGTGGGGAGTTGTTTCTTCCCACCCATCATCCAGTGTCTAATTTATCTAGATTGCATCTAATCTGTTACACGGCCATTATCGGGTACACATCGTCATCGCCGCAACCCGGCAATTCCGACTGGATGTCGATCGCGATCTCAATCTGGGTCTTGGTCTTGGGTCTTCAGTCTTCAGTCTTCGGTGTCTTTGGTCTTTTGCCTTTTGTTTGTGTTTGTGTTGCTGTCGTCTGGTCTGGTCTGGCCTGGTCTGGTCTGGTTCTAGCCTTGACATCGCCTTTTAAGCCAAGCGGATCTCCCTGCCAATTGGGTCGCCGCACGTTGCATGTGGCACAAAAAAAGAAAAAAAAAACAGCGGTGAAAAAAAAAGAAAGAAATAAAAAAAGCGAAATTGTTGCAGTGGCTGCGGTTTTTCTCTTTTCTCCTCTTTCTTTTCTTTTTGCTGCCTTATGTAATTGAGTTGCATGCCGCATCCGCCTTGCAACCTGCCACTCGCCACTTGCCACTGCGCCCATTCCATTTGACATTCCCCAACTGAAATCATTCCGTTCTTCTCAACTTCTCAACTTATCATCTTCTCATCCTCTCCGTTTCCATTTCCATTTAACCACCCGAACGCAAACCGAAATGGGGCCCCAGGTCGCCCTCGTCTGCGCCGATGATGTGGAGGTGGTGAAGGCCATTGCCGGTGGGCCGGACGACGATCTGACCATCGCTCTGGGGGATCATGAGAACGAGCTGGACCAGATGGCCCAGGAGTCGGAGCAGGAGCAGCAGGCCCAGGCGCAACAGCAACAGCAACAGCAGCAGCAGCAGCAACAGCAGCAACAGCAACAGCTGCCGCAGATCCAGATGCAGTTGCCCCAGTCGGTGCCCAAGGTGCAGGTGCACTACCAACACAACATGCCCCAGCCACCGCCCAATGTGGCCGTGGGCCTCACCATGCGCAGTAAGTAAAAGGATAACTAATAGATCATAGCCAGAAAATATACCTGAATACCTTAAAAGGGTAAAGAATATTTTTCGATAGCTTAGTGACCTGTGGATCCGGGTTCAAACCCACCCATGTTTCATGAATTTTTCTGTTTTTTTTAACATTTAAAAGCTTTTTGGAAAAGTAAATACCACTTAATTATATATTATTAGAAATCACGTTTTATTTCTTATGCTGAGTAATATTTATATTTTAATAAGAACAAATGAAACAATAGAAATCAATTTTTTATTTTATCATTTATGTTGAGCAATATTTTAACCTTCATTAGAATAAATTAAAATATTGCAATACCAGAAATAATATATTTTTGTAAAAAAAAAAAATTTACATATTGAACAACAAAAAAAAAAGTACTATAAATTATAAGACAATTTGATTTTATTTCATGGTAATACAAATTTAAATTAAAAACAATTAAAAAAAAAAAAATTGAATGGAATATTAAAAATTTAAAGAATAGATAATAGGGGATAATAGGGATAAGGGAATAATAAGGTATACTAATTATTTTTATGTTCGTAAAGCTTTGAAACATCTTTGAAGATATTCCAGCTTTGTAACACCTATATTTCCTTTAAAAATTAAAAGTTAATTTAAAATATAATATTTAGCTTGTTTCCCAAGTGATTTAATGGTTTGCATTTGCTGCTCTCTACCCTTAGACAACCACCAGAACATTCCGCTGAGCTTTGGCCAGCCCTTCGGACCGCCTCCGCCGCCGGGAGCTCAGTTCTACAAGGGACCGCCGCCGCCGCAGCTGCAGCAGCGACCGCAGCCGCCGCCGCAGTTGCAGTTGCAGGTGCAGCCGCAACAGCAACAGCAACAGCAGCAGCAGCAGCAGGGACAGCAGCAACAGGTTCAGGTGCCCGACCTGAGTGTGGGCGGATCGAGCAACAACGAAATATGGGCGGCACCCGTGCAGGACATGCCCAAGATCGTCTCCCTGGACGTAAAGTGCGAGAAGAACGGCATGAAGGTGTTCGTGCAGTTCGACAAGCCCTTCAACGGCATCGTCTTCTCGAAGGGCCACTACAGCAACATGAACTGCGTCCACCTTCCCTCCGGATTGGGCCGCAGCTCGGCGAGCTTCGATATTGGGCTGCACGAGTGCGGAACCGCCGGGAATACGGACAACTATAACCAGGGCTATGGCCACGAGGCGGGGAGCACGGGGGCGGGCACCTATTTCGAGAACATCATCGTCATCCAGTACGATCCGCAGGTGCAGGAGGTCTGGGATCAGGCGAGGAAGCTGCGTTGCACGTGGCACGATCAGTACGAGAAGAGTGTGACCTTCAGGCCCTTCCCCGTCGATATGCTGGATGTGGTGAGGGCGGATTTCGCGGGCGACAACGTCGGCTGCTGGATGCAAATACAGGTGGGCAAGGGACCGTGGGCCTCGGAGGTCTCGGGACTGGTGAAGATTGGCCAGACAATGACCATGGTGCTGGCCATCAAGGACGATGACTCCAAGTTCGATATGCTGGTGCGGAACTGTGTGGCCCACGACGGCAAGAGGGCGCCCATTCAGTTGGTGGACCAACGGGGTTGCGTCACTCGACCCAAGCTAATGTCGCGCTTCACGAAGATCAAGAACTTTGGGGCCTCGGCCTCGGTGCTGTCGTATGCCCACTTCCAGGCCTTCAAGTTCCCCGACTCGATGGAGGTTCACTTCCAGTGCACCATCCAGATCTGTCGCTACCACTGCCCGGAGCAATGCTCGGCGGAGACGAACCTCCAGGACGTCCATCATCTGCAGGTGGGTCCGGAGTCGCAGTACGGACCGCCGCCCCAGCTGCATGTGGATGCGTACCATGTGGCCAGTGCGATTGGCAAGCGGAGGGACGAGCGAAGGGTCCAGCGAAGGGCTCGAGCGGTGGCCGAGCCGCAGGTGGGTCTGAACAGGATCATCAAGGTCGTGTCCTCCGGCGATCTGACCTTTGCAATTGACGAGAATGGCAATGGCAATGGGAGCTCCCTGAACGGCTCCTCGTTTGGCAATGGGGTGGATCGCAGTCCACAGACGATGGTGTTCCCGCTGCGCGAGGAGGGGCTCATCTGCATGACCACGCCGGGCTTCGCCATTACGCTGATCGTGCTACTGGGCATCCTGGTCACCTCCTGCCTCACCTCCGCCGTGCTCTACGTCCGCCTGCGCCCCTTCGCCTCGTTCTCGGCCAGCGCCAAGGAGCGGGCCGTCGCCTTCACGAATCCCCAGCTGGCACCGCTGCCCCATCCCGTCATCCAGCTGCCCTCGCCGGCGGATCTGCAGGGCACGCTCTCCAAGAAGCGGGCGATGTCGTGAGCACGCCCCCGACTGTGCGACTGGAACTAGTTCCGCGGACGGTGGAAGGTGGATGGTGGATGGAGGATCGGATGGTGGATGGGCGGTCGATTTCCGGTGGTTGGGTTGGGGGCACTGGCCATAGTGGATGGTTAACGGGGTCTTGGCGGTTCCAGTTGAAGAGAGAGCAGGGAAAATAAATCCATCAAAAATAAATTAAAAATTATTTTAAACTTCAAATCAACTAAATTAAATATTAAGAATAAGAAGAAATCGAATGGTTTTCATAATTTAATTTGCATTAAAAATTTTTTTTTTGATTTTTTCAATATTAATATCTCTTTTGTTTCTTGAAGCATTATATTTAAAATTCTTTGATTCTGAATTGAAGGAGTTATAACTTATTACTGGACCGCCACTGATTCTCAAAATGCAACCGCTATTAGCAACCGTTCCGTTTCCGTTCCGTTTCCACTTCCGTTTGCGGTTCTAGGTACAGTTGTGTCTGCGTCTGCGGCTCTTAAATTTGTAGCGTACACTTCGTTAGTATAATTTTTGATACAAATCATTTAACATTAACTCAAGCCGTTTACTGGGTTCTCCACTTCCTTTTCCTACTCCTCCTCCAATTTCCTTAAACTCTCTACCTCTAGAAACCTCCTTTCACGACACCACTTGCAATTCTTCTGTCCCTTTCACTCCTCTCCCTACCCCTGGTGGCAGTCGATAATCGATTATTTTTGTTTTAGTTTAAGCCTAGGTTCTATTTCATGTAAAACGGTGCTAAGCCATGATCAGCCCATCATACCCATCTGACAATCACTTGTAGCTTTCTTCAGCACTTGAGCCGATATATAATTCATTACTTAGAGTATTTCTCGTAAGACTCTCTTAAGACTTTGTAGACACGCACACACACGCATTTTGCACACAGACACACACACACAAATATACACATACACATAACAAATATACACTTGAATTAGTCACTAAATATTTTAAGCGCTTTAAGCCGTAGACTAAGCCGAATATTTATGCATCCCACTGTCAGCCATTTGCCCAGATTTCCCATATCATCTTTTATTAGTTAGTACGCCCTGTAGTCCACTTATTTATTTGCATAATGATTTATACATATCGCATACATACCCGCATATATACCGCCTTATATATATCTTCGATTTTTTTTGTCTACTTTTATAAGCCGAGCAAAGCGAGTGAGAAGAGAAAGTGTTCAATAAATTGTTTAGAATCCCTTTAAAAAAAAAGGCGTTATTAATTGGGAATAGATGGTCAGTACTCGAGGTGAGTAGCTTTAAAGTGATTTTCACGCTTCCGAATATAATGGGGATTCACAATTGAATGCATATTTTAAAGGTCTAAAAAAACCTTTAACCATTATCACTCATACGTAGTGTTGCCTGCTATCAAAAATGTATTTTAGTTTAGATTCCAACCAAAAAATGTTTTTATTTAGCCATATAGTTTTACTGTTATGAGTATTTTTAAGGGATACTTCTCCAACGTCTAACGCCGTTTAAAAAAGGAGTTATGTACCTAGTTATCTTTGAACTTTAAACGGTGCGGTTCGTCACTACGTGTACTGCCGTCTACAGTAAAAACATAAAAAGCAATTAGAAGATGGTCTACATTTGGAGGGGCAATGATTAATTTTTTATAGCATACTTTGGTACTCCGGTTTAATAATGTAAAAATCCTAATCGACATTTTTTTTAAATAATCGTTTTGGCTTAAAAAATTGTGACCCTTTTAAAAAAACGCGAAAAATCAAAATCGTGTTTTTTTGCACAAAAATATCAGTATTTTTGGCGTAACATAAAAAATAACTGTCAGAATATGAAATGTTATACATTTTTGAGCTCGTAATTTCCTATCGATTGGCATTCAAATATGGACATTTAAACTGTTTTTACATTTTTCGAAAAAAATTGTGACCCAACCCCTTATAAAAACGCAAAAAATCAAAATCGTGTTTTTTTGCACAAAAATATCAGTATTTTTGGCGTAACAAGAGAAATAACTGTCAGAATATAAAGTGTCATACCTTTTTGAGCTCGTAATTAAATTCACTATCAATTGACATTCAAGTATACCCCTTTTAGCTTGTTTAAATTTTTTCAAAAAAAATTGTGACCCTACCCCTTATAAAAACGCAAAAAATCAAAATCGTGTTTTTTTGCACAAAAATAACAGTATTTTTGGCGTAACAAGAGAAATAACTGTCAGAATATAAAGTGTCATACCTTTTTGAGCTCGTAATTAAATTCGCTATCAATTGGCATTCAAGTATACCCGTTTTAGCTTGTTTAAATTTTTTCGAAAAAAATTGTGACCCTACCCCTTATAAAAACGCAAAAAATCAAAATCTTGTTTTTTTGCACAAAAATATCAGTATTTTTGGCGTAACAAGAGAAATAACTGTCAGAATATAAAGTGTCATACCTTTTTGAGCTCGTAATTAAATTCACTATCAATTGGCATTCAAGTATACCCATTTTAGCTTGTTTAAATTTTTTCGAAAAAAATTTTGACCCTACCCCTTATAAAAACGCAAAAAATCAAAATCTTGTTTTTTTGCACAAAAATATCAGTATTTTTGGCGTAACAAGAGAAATAACTGTCAGAATATAAAGTGTCATACCTTTTTGAGCTCGTAATTAAATTCACTATCAATTGGCATTCAAGTATACCCCTTTTAGCTTGTTTAAATTTTTTCGAAAAAAATTGTGACCTTACCCCTTATAAAAACGCAAAAAATAAAAATCTTGTTTTTTTGCACAAAAATATCAGTATTTTTGGAGTAACAAGAGAAATAACTGTCAGAATATAAAGTGTCATACCTTTTTGAGCTTTTTGGCATTCAAGTATACCCCTTTTAGCTTGTTTAAATTTTTTCGAAAAAATTTGTGACCCCTACCCCTTATAAAAACGCAAAAAATCAAAATCTTGTTTTTTTGCACAAAAATATCAGTATTTTTGGCGTAACAAGAGAAATAACTGTCAGAATATAAAGTGTCATACCTTTTTGAGCTCGTAATTAAATTCACTATCAATTGGCATTCAAGTATACCCATTTTAGCTTGTTTAAATTTTTTCGAAAAAAATTGTGACCCAACCCCTTATAAAAACGCAAAAAATCAAAATCTTGCTTTTTTGCACAAAAATATCAGTATTTTTGGCGTAAAAAGAGAAATAACTGTCAGAATATAAAGTGTCATACCTTTTTGAGCTCGTAATTAAATTCATTAAATTAATTAATTAAATTATACCCATTTTAGCTTGTTTAAATTTTTTCGAAAAAAATTGTGACCCTACCCCTTATAAAAACGCAAAAAATCAAAATCTTGTTTTTTTGCACAAAAATATCAGTATTTTTGGCGTAACAAGAGAAATAACTGTCAGAATATAAAGTGTCATACCTTTTTGAGCTCGTAATTAAATTCACTATCAATTGGCATTCAAGTATACCCATTTTAGCTTGTTTAAATTTTTTCGAAAAAAATTGTGACCCTACCCCTTATAAAAACGCAAAAAATCAAAATCTTGTTTTTTTGCACAAAAATATCAGTATTTTTGGCGTAACAAGAGAAATAACTGTCAGAATATAAAGTGTCATACCTTTTTGAGCTCGTAATTAAATTCACTATCAATTGGCATTCAAGTATACCCATTTTAGCTTGTTTAAATTTTTTCAAAAAAAAATTGTGACCCTACCCCTTATAAAAACGCAAAAAATCAAAATCTTGTTTTTTTGCACAAAAATATCAGTATTTTTGGCGTTACAAGAGAAATAACTGACAGAATATAAAGTGTCATACCTTTTTGAGCTCGTAATTAAATTCACTATCAATTGGCATTCAAGTATACCCATTTTAGCTTGTTTAAATTTTTTCGAAAAAAATTGTGACCCTACCCCTTATAAAAACGCAAAAAATCAAAATCTTGTTTTTTTGCACAAAAATATCAGTATTTTTGGCGTAACAAGAGAAATAACTGTCAGAATATAAAGTGTCATACCTTTTTGAGCTCGTATTTAAATTCACTATCAATTGGCATTCAAGTATACCCATTTTAGCTTGTTTAAATTTTTTCAAAAAAAATTGTGACCCTACCCCTTATAAAAACGCAAAAAATCAAAATCTTGTTTTTTTGCACAAAAATATCAGTATTTTTGGCGTTACAAGAGAAATAACTGTCAGAATATAAAGTGTCATACCTTTTTGAGCTCGTAATTAAATTCACTATCAATTGGCATTCAAGTATACCCATTTTAGCTTGTTTAAATTTTTTCGAAAAAAATTGTGACCCAACCCCTTATAAAAACGCAAAAAATCAAAATCTTGTTTTTTTGCACAAAAATATCAGTATTTTTGGCGTAAAAAGAGAAATAACTGTCAGAATATAAAGTGTCATACCTTTTTGAGCTCGTAATTAAATTCACTATCAATTGGCATTCAAGTATACCCATTTTAGCTTGTTTAAATTTTTTCGAAAAAAATTGTGACCCTACCCCTTATAAAAACGCAAAAAATCAAAATCTTGTTTTTTTGCACAAAAATATCAGTATTTTTGGCGTAACAAGAGAAATAACTGTCAGAATATAAAGTGTCATACCTTTTTGAGCTCGTAATTAAATTCACTATCAATTGGCATTCAAGTATACCCATTTTAGCTTGTTTAAATTTTTTCGAAAAAAATTGTGACCCTACCCCTTATAAAAACGCAAAAAATCAAAATCTTGTTTTTTTGCACAAAAATATCAGTATTTTTGGCGTAACAAGAGAAATAACTGTTAGAATATAAAGTGTCATACCTTTTTGAGCTCGTAATTAAATTCACTATCGATTGGCATTCAAGTATACCCATTTTAGCTTGTATATTCTGACAGTTATTTCTCTTGTTACGCCAATCGAAAAAAATTGTGACCCTACCCCTTATAAAAACGCAAAAAATCAAAATCTTGTTTTTTTTGCACAATAATATCAGTATTTTTAGCGTACCATGAAAAATAACTGTCAGAATATGAAATGTCATACCTTTTTGAGCTCGTTACTAAATTTCCCATCGATTGGCATTAAATCGATTATTGTTCTACCAAAACAAAACGGTGATGAAACCAAATATGAAATCACATCGAAATCTGGTTTCAATAACGAATACAAAATGATACTATAAACATGCAGTTTTCATTATTTTCAACTTAACTAGTCTTTATTCAATTGTCAATTTCTCAGTTACAAAATTTTTACTTAATTTGTAATATGCATGCAAGAAATTGCACTTTCATTTGTCGATTTTTTGTGTTTTTTCAATGGAAAATGGTAGTCGGTTTGTATGTGTGCGTGAGTGAGTCTGTGTTTGCTTGTGTGTGAGTATGAGATTGATTTTCTAAACGAATGCGTTAGCTATAGAATAATTTAACTAAATTTTCCCCTTAACAAGTTTTGGATGCCGAAAAGAGCACACAACAAAATAAAAAGAAAATGTTCCAAAAAGCATTAAATTAAAATTTAAAATTTCCATACCGCTCGGCTTACAGCTAAATCTCGTATGTGTAATTTATCGATATATGTATAAATAAATAAGTTCCCTTACGCCTATCGGATGTGCGATAACATCCTTAACTCCTTAAACCTGGAGCACCTGTCCGGAGTCTTCATTGTATTTGTGTATCTCTCTCTTTGTGTACTTTTCCATTTCTCTATTCATCTCCCTTCTCTTTTTCTATGCAATTTTACGACTAAATGCACCCAAAAAAACAAAATACAAAAAAAAAAACAATTACAAAGAATTACATTAAAATTTGTGAAACATTTTCATTTTCCTTTTTCTTTTTTTCCATTTTCAGCACCGAAACGAGCAGTTCTCGAGTATTGCCTTGTTGCCCGATCTCTGATATCTGATATCTGCACCATATCTCTTTGTCTGGATCAGGATCCTGAACAAACAACCCAATAATATCTTCAAAAAAAAAAACAATAATCATAATAAATAAATAATAATGGAAGGCATAGACGACGACGACGACGATGTGTGGGCAACATGATTTGATTTAGCTAATGATTTCTATATCCATATTGATTGCGATTTCGATTACTGTCCGATTGCGATTTCGATTACTCTTCCGATTTCGATTTCGATTTTTCACTGGACCGTTTCGTGTCCTGAACTCGGCTGCCTCACTTGTTGCTGCTGCTGTTGCTGCTGCTGCTGCATGTGTCGCAGGCGGAAGAGCCTCAAGGTCATCCAGGAGGCCAGTGTCCCGGTGACGGGCGGCATCGGCGCCTGCTTATCGAGCGCCTCCTTCTGCAGCTGATAGCGATATAGCAGCGAACCGGCCACCAGGGCGGAAACGATCGTCGCCGAGATGACTACGATGAAGAGAATGCTGAAGCCGGGGACGGGCATGCAGATGCCGTAGACCACCTCCTCGCTGATCTTGCCCTGGAAGACGGTCACCGCCTCCTGCTTGGAGTCCGGCGAGAAGGCCAGATCCGCCTCGGAGATGACATCGTAGAGGCCGCTGACGCCGACGTCGGCACTGCGCACCTTGCGATCGGAAATTACGAGGGATCGACGGCGACGCCGAAGGCTCTTCGGTGAGGCAGTTGCTCCCTCTTCCTGCTTCACCTGCTTCTGGTCCTTCTCCTGCTTCTCCACCTCCTCCTCCTCCTCCTCCTTGTCCAAATCAATGTGATCCTCGCGTGGCTTCTTCAAGGCCTCCGCCTGCGGCCGGTAGACGGGTCTTGGCACCTCCTCATCCCCATCCTCATTTTGGCCGCGTGGCTCCAGGGAACGTGGTCCCGCCATTGGAACACCCATCCTCTTTTGGGCCTCCAGCTGCCTGGGTCCGTGCGGGAACTTGCCGCTCTTCTTCAGGCCCAAATAACGCTCTCCCTCGCCGCCCTCCATGTCCAGATCGGCCAGATCCTCGTCGCCAAACAGATCGGACAGATCCGCCTCCTCCTGCTCCTCGTGCACCGGGCGTGGCTGCAGATTGCCGCTCTTCTCGTGGCCATAATCTCCGCCTCCACCGCCGCCCAGCGTCTGTTTGTGATCGTGGATGATGTCCTCGTAGAAGATATCGTGATCCGGACCCATTCCCATGCCCATTCCCATGCCCATGCCCATGCCCATGCCATGTTGACCTCCGGGGGGCAAAGCCAGATCCCTGAGCAGATCATTGCTGCTGCTGCCCATCGCATCGGAAATGTGGACATCCTTGCGCTCGTTGGCATTGGTCAGTCCGAGTCCCAGGCCCAGGGTCTCTCCAGATGAGCCACCTATACCTATACCTCCACCTCCTCCTCCGCCGCCCACTCCCGTATTCTGGCAATGATCGAGGCAGCCGTGACGACAGA
This sequence comes from Drosophila pseudotakahashii, assembly GCA_035046095.1. NCBI lineage: Eukaryota > Metazoa > Arthropoda > Insecta > Diptera > Drosophilidae > Drosophila > Drosophila pseudotakahashii. The sequence goes on along the minus strand of JAWNOE010000105.1, from coordinate 7,919,064 downwards.
TCTCCACCTTGCACTTGATGTGCACACTGAGGGCATCGGGGAACTTGAAGGCGTGGAAGAAGGCGTAGGTGATCACGGTGGCCCTCTCGTCGGGGGCACGGGCCTTCAGGAAGCGCGAGATCATCTTGGGTCGCAGCACGCAGCCGAATTCATCGGATAGGTTGATCACATGGCCGGATCCATCGGAGGCCACGCAGGACTTGACGCGCATGTCAAACTCGCCTGGAAGGAGGATTAGGGTATTTACACCATATGACTTGGATATGGATATGCCATGATCTCTCACCTCGGTAATCGTTGATGGCCACCACCAGGGTCAAAGTGGAGCCTAGTGGCACAATGCCACTCACTGGCGGCGCCCAAGGTCCCTTGCCATGCTGAATCTCCATCCAACAGTCCACATTGTCACCTGGTGTGTGATGGGTATAATAATATTATTATTAGGTATCAATTGAAAATTTGATTATATCGGTGAGTAATGTCAAAAGGATCCCTTGTTGTATAACTTTGATATTATATCTGATTTGTGAAAAGCAAATCAAGTAATTTTGATATATACAAATAAATCAAGATCAATTTGATATTTTCAATACCAATTTTTGATACTAAAAAATCTTAATTTGACATTCAAAAATAATTATGATATAAAAATGTTGTTTATGCCAGAAAGAGAGCGCAAATATCAAATTATTATTAGTTAATATAGACTAGAAAAATAATGAATAATGTCAATGTGATATGAATAATATCTGTAATGTATCTACACACAATTTCCAAATGATATTTGCTTCAAAATTATACAAAAATTCATAGAATCAATAAGATTGATGAAATTTGGTCCCCGTTCACCAATCCTCAGTCGCACTCACCCCGGAAATCTAGCTGGATGACATCGAGATCGGCAATAACCATTGGCGGCTTGGAGGCCGTCTTCTCGTAGTCGTTGAACCACTCGCAGCGCAATCGCTTGGCCTCGTCCCAAACCTCCAGCAGATCCTTGTCGTATTGGACCACCACCTGTTTTCAAAGAGAATATGATATTTTCTTCCCAAAGGGGAGGTGGGATGACCACTCACCGTATTCTCGTAGAACTGCCCGTTGAGATCCGGCTTGGTGCCGCAGCGGGAGTACGAGATGCGGAACGAGAAGAACGTTTTGCCCGTCGAAGGCGGCACGTAAACGCAGCGCGGATCACTGTGTTGTCCTTTGGGGATAAGAAATAAATAAATTACAGATTTTCATCGTTAAATAGCTAGATATCAACCCACCTTTGGAGCTGACAATGCCCTCGAATGGATGCGAAAAGGTGAGGTGGACATCCATGTGATCCTTGCCGCACATCACCTCCAGCGAAACGATATTCGGCATCCCATCCGGCCGCTCCATGGGCCAAAGTTCATTACCAGCTATGACTAAACTAAACTGCAATCGATATAAGGATAAAATAAGAATTGGGAATCAGTAAGATCGAAAGGAGAAGAAGGTATTGAACCATAAGAAAATCTTTTGTAGCTTTGGAATATGCAGTTCCATAATATTTTTATAGATCCACAACTCAGATCTCTACACAGGCCACAAAAACCATCCCATCCTTGTGGGTGGGCTCCTAACGGTTCCACTGGCACCTGACAAACGTGTTGCCAATAAAAACGAAACGGCAATCCAGTCTCTCCAGTCTTCGGTCTTCGGTTGCCCAGTCTTCAGTCTTCAGTCTCCAGTCTTCGGTCTTCGGGTCCCCCGAATGAAGGCCAATTGAAATGGGAAAGCGAATTCCATTTGGCCTGCATCCGTTTGCGCAGCGCTTGCTTGTGGAGTCGGGAGGTAGTTGCACCTGACATTTGCCCATTTGCATACCGATACCTGCCCCAAACTGCCTTGCCACATGCCGCATGCCGCATAGATCGAAGATCAGCCCCCAGGTCCGAAATCAAAATCAAAATCATAAGATCGAGGGAAGTCTGATCGAGTTGCAGGCCCCAGTAAAAGTTGCCCAACTGGACGGGATATGTATATATATCGGGTATATATCGGGTATATGGCATCCAATCGTTGGTGCCACATTGTCTGGCGTCGCCCGTCAACGGACGAGAATGGAAATGAAGGAGCGAATGGATCTTGGTTCGTGGCAGCCAGATCTTCCAGTTGGCCAACTGAATAAATTAGCCTATGCAAATCACATGTAATTGTTTTACATCTTGATCAAGCAGAGGAATAGCTTTGCCATATTGCCATATTGCCTTATTGCCTTTTCATGTAACACCATTTGCCAGTAATTATTCTCACAATCTAAAAGTGCTGCTTGAATTGTGAGTTATCTCAACGTTTTACATCATCTTTTTCCTGATTTAATTATATACGAAAAAAAAAATAAGGTTTATAATGAAGGGCAACACGACGTATAAGTAATTACAAGCTAGCTAATTCACGGTGCAAAAACACTTTTACAATTTTATTTTAACACATTTTCTAATGGTATTATAATTGCAAATAATTCACAAGATGATTAGAATCAAACATAAATAGGAAAAGTATTGTATCTAGTTGATATATATCATTTTCTACAACTAATTAAAATCCATTAAATGGTTTATTGTAATCCGCTTTATAAGAAACAATGTTTTCTTCTCTAATAACTAAAAATAATTAAATTCTTTTCCCATATCTCTCCCCACCGAAAAGTGCTAGGAACACAAGACAAGCGTGTTAATTGTGATTTGGAAATTCGTCAACAGAAGTCATCGAGCAAATTTGCTGACCCACAATGAATTCCACTCACTCACCCGCTCACTCGAATTCCCATTCTCATTCTCATCAGATCAGCACACACAGAGAGACCATATCGTATACGTTATGTATTATGTAGTATCATTGGGCCCGGCCCAATGTCTTTATGCAGACTCACGATTACGCTACGATTCCAAACCGAAACGCCGGCTGGCGGCGAGAGCGTTTCGGGTTCGGTTAAATCGAGTGGAATGGTGAAATAGTCTCTCGAATCTCGGATCTACGTCATTCGGAACTGGTCGAATGTTCGGTTTGTTTGCTGTGTTCGGGTTTGCTTATAAAAGCAAGTGGGTCGGCAGTGCGAAAGAGCAGTTCTAGAGCGGGTCGCGATCGCTTACTATACTATATTATATCATCCACGGGATAAACATTAGAACCTAAACAAAACAACTATGGATCGTTGGCTAAATCGCGTTGCTGTCGTCACGGGAGCCAGCTCGGGCATTGGAGCTGCCTGCTGCAAGGATCTGGTGGCCAAGGGCCTCGTGGTCGTGGGTCTGGCCCGTCGCGAGGAGCGTCTCAAGGAGCTGAAGGACTCGTTGCCGGCGGACCAGGTGGCTCGCTTCCACGGGCGCAAGTGCGACGTGAGCAAGGAGCAGGAGGTGATCGATACCTTCGCCTGGATCGATGCCACTCTGGGTGGCGCCGATGTGCTGGTGAATAACGCCGGCATTGTGCGTGCCGGCGTGGGCATCACCAAGGAGGGCAATGGCGACGATCTGCGCGCCATCCTCGATACGAACGTCCTGGGGGTCTCGTGGTGCACGCGCGAAGTGTTCAAGTCGCTGCAGCGGCGCAATGTCAACGACGGTCATGTGGTGATCGTCAACAGTGTGGCCGGCCATCGGGTGCCCAACATTCCGGGCTTCACCATGGGCATGTACTCGCCCTCGAAGCACGCCATCACCGCTTTGACGGAGGTCCTGCGCCAGGAGTTCCAGAACAGCAAGACCCAGACCAAGATCACGGTTAGTACTGAAGTTTTGTTTACATTATAGCATTATAGCACACTCTAATCGAATACATGTTTTACGTTCGAATGCAGAGCATCAGTCCCGGTGCCGTGGACACCGAGATCATCGACAAGGCCTCCCTCGTCCTCTTCCCCGACCTGCCACTGCTGCGCTCCGAGGATGTGGCCGATGCCGTCAGCTACTGCATAGGCACCCCGCCCAATGTCCAGATCCACGAGCTGATCATCAAGCCCGTGGGCGAGACCATCTAGACTGTCGACTGTAGCTTTAGGTACTCCACACGTAATACCCGTAATTATATGCAAGTGATCTGTTAAGATGAGATGTGTTTTAACTGGGGGTTGTCTTGTCCGCTAGCTTTTAGAACTGCCAAACTTTCTTTAGGTACTCCTCCATAAGCCTGTTGAATAGTAGAGTTTCAAGAGGGTTCTATTCTAATCTTATCCCTTCCCATCTCTATAAGCTAGTTTATTGCAGATAATAAAAATCAGTAAAATTCCATTTAAACTCTCCATATAGATTTAAAATACATCAATAGATTGCTTGTCTTGTAATATCAGCAAAAAACAAATGTTGTCAAGGTCATGGGATTTGTTGTTTCCCATCGAAACAGGCGATACGACTCCGGTAGATAAGATAAGGGTTACACTGGCTTTTGTTTATGGCTCATTTGGTTCATATGCTATTTGATTCCCCTTACTTACCATTAAGTGTAGGATAAATATACAGCTACTAAACCTAAGGTCCCACAGTCGTGTAGGGCCTTTTTGTGGGCTCCACATGATGGCGCTGTGGGCGTGGCGATCGGATCTGTAAATGAAACGGTAGAAAGAGAGGTATAGAGTTAGTATGGTTTTAGTTCTGGGACTACCTCAATGGTTTCTGAGGTAGAATTAGCACTAGGCATTCGAAATGGAGAGTACCGGGGGCTCTAATCTGGTCTTTTTAAATGGACTGCTGCGTCATTGGGCAACGAGAAAAAGAAAAAGAAAAAGAGAAAAAGAAAACAAAACTAACTATCCCAACAATGTTTTTGGTATAGTACATGGCTCACTGGATTTCCATACAATTTAAATTGTACCTAATTGAGCTAGCACAGTGGTGGAAAGTAGAAACCAGCTGTTTTTTTACCCAATCAACATAACTCATTGGAACGCTTTCACTCGTGTTATTCTACGTCCATTCAAGCCAATCGCCATTATATACTATGCATTCAATTAATTGCAACCTATTAATTGATCTAATGTGTACAATAAACCCAAGAAGTGAGCCAATTAAGATATACTCAGCTCTTACTTTTTGATTTGCAACTACGAGTAATGGTTGGACATTCGAAAATCACCAGAACGAGGAAGTGCGATATCGATTCAAAGGCACGATTTCGCATTGGACGGGACCGCAGGTTGAAGGAGCGAAAGTCGTGATCCGCAGTAAACGGAGCCATGAACGATTGACTGATCCCGCGATCCCATTGCAATCGATTTCCTCGATGACTGCCATCGTTAATCGATGGTTGGAGGCAACGAAAAACTAGGCAGTTGTGCTCCAAGGCGAGGAGTTGGGTCATTAACGTATTTTTAAGATCGAATGTCAGTTCTACTTAAACTTAAAGGTAAATTATCTCTTTGCGATTTGATGTCTTCTTTGCTAACTTCAAATGTCGGATATGAAACGATATTAATTGCCCATTTCAACGATCTATTGAAATGCAATATATCAAGATATAACCCAAATACTAAATCATCTTGAAAACATTGTGATATTGAGAACACTTTTACTTCAACATCCGATTAAACCAAACATGACTTAATTATACAGCCTATGCAGTTGCGGCAATTCTTCCCAGCGAATTCTTAACCCAAATTCCTTTCCTTTCTTCTGGGCATCCCCCTCTCCCTAATTGCTCCTCCTTTTTGTTTTTTTTTTTGATGTAGGGGCGGCACAAGAACACAGAGTGGGCGCGGTCACATCGTCATCATCATCATCGTTGTCGTCCTCCGACCAATTCGTATGTTAAATATCAATTGTTAAAGGCTCTTACCCTCGCTCGTTGTGCCCAGTACATGTAGGTATGATTTTTTGGGTTTTTTTTAGTCGAACGTCGAGGACCGTTGGGGTAATAAAGATGTCGATGCTCGTCATTAGCGCGCTGCTCGTATCTGGGGCCAGATCGCACTTAACCTGACGCCCCCCGGCCAGTGGACCAGTGGACCAATGGACCAAAAGATCGGACGAAAATTGCCCGACTACGTGAAATGGCCGCAAATGTGAGGCTGCGACTGCGACCACGAAAAGAAGCCATAAACAAATTGAAATTTAATAAACGGCCGGGCGGCCAATTTCCCTGGACCTGATCCTCGAACCCGAACTTGGACCCAAGGAACCTGCCGATCGCCATCGAAACATCGACTCTGATCCATTCGATCACGGGACCCCCCGGGGGCGCCAATTCAACGTTGCAAATTGAGGTGCCTGAGATCGATGTTGATGTCGATGGAAATGGAAATGGAGGTGGAGGTGGAAAAGGGTGGTAGAGGTGGAGGTGAAGATGGAGGTGAAGATGGAGGCAACTCTACTGATCGTGAGTCATCGGTGAAAAATCGGACATGGCCACCAAATGGGGTGACCAAATTCATCGCTTTTCTAATTAATTGAGTCATCAGAAACAAAGAGATGATAGTTCTAACATCCTAAATAGATACACACAAAAAAAGCATGTCGCCGTAAAATCGATATGCGCATGTACATTTTTGGTTACGCATATCGTTTTTACATGAAATACTCTTTTCGAGCATATCAAGTTAAAATTGGTATTACATAATGTTAAATAGATCTGCGTTTCATATCGATTTTTTTTGGGTGTTGGAATTTCTGGAAACTAGGTTAGTACCTAGTATTAATGTATTTTCCTACAACTTTTCTGTTCTACATCTTGAATAATTTTGTTTATATTTATTACTTATACCTCCTTGCTTGACTCAATCAGTAATTACTACAAAGGCTTAGTGTTAAACGTATTATAAGCAGTTCTTCAAGCTAAGATTTTTGAAAACTGTATAAATCTATAAAACTATATATAAAGAACCAAGCAATCCCATTAGTAATTAGACGCCCGAAAATTTCACTGAAAACTTTCCAATTTGTTCAATTCTTTCGCACACGAGGCCGAATAAATGGGATAAATATTTACCCGGTCGATTGTGCGTTGGCTGCTGTGCACTTTCCCTGTTCACCAGATCGACCAGCAATTAAAGAGACGCCGGCAATCAATCAATCAATCAGTTAGCCAGTCAGTCAAGCCCACAGTGCTCGGTGCCATAGAGCAATAATAATAAAATCCCATTTCTTGTCTCCTTTTCATTGTCCGATTTGTATGCCCACTTTTACCCAGGTGCGCGGCCATAAAACAGGTGAAAATGAAATCGGAAACAAAGCGAATTCGAATTTGTGGATTCAAGATTCGAATGCACGAAAAGATGATGATGGACAAGCCTCCGAATGAAGCGAAAAAATGCGGTCAGTGGAGAATCTCTCGCAGAACTGTAAATGCGAAGAAAAAAAGCTAAGAAACTAAAAATGGAGAAGACCCAACGGTAAACGGTAAACAGCTGATATGCTTATTTGTCTTTAATTCGGAGGCAATTCATTTCTCTTGTTCACTTTTTTTTTAGCTTTCTTGTCTCCGATCTAGCGAGTTAAGAGTGAAAACTGGTTGGATACGAGCCCGAAATTGATCTAGACTGCGGCTAGACTAACTGTAAGCCAGGTGCTGATTTGCATGTGCGCCGACAGAGGGCGTCCAATTAAGAGATTCACCCGGGGGCACTGATGGGTGATGGGTGATGGGTGATGGGTGGTATCTTGATGGTTCGCATAACCATCTATCTACGGGTTACAGTTCTTTTTCAAAGAAATAATAAATTCTTAAATTAAGAAGTCAGTCTTATATTAGATTATTTTATATTAGATTATCTACCAAGAGAACTCGACTTATAAAGAAAAATCTACGACTTGATTTACAGTACTTTTTCAAAAATATAATAAATTCTTAAATTAAGAAGTCGGTCTTCTATTATATTATATAAGACTATCTACCCAGAGCACTCTAGTTATAAAGAATTTGATGTTTATTTTTCTATCTCGTTCTTAAAACTAATTAGATTTAAAAACACTCATACAAGTTGAAGTATCCGTAATTGCCTCAATTAGTTTTAATGTTATATGGAACATAGCTTTAAGATACGTAGATAAACTTTTAATAGTATATCTTGCATCCTTCTGAAGACCTCAACATTAATCCATTCACCAAACATTGGGCAATTAAGAATTACAAATAACCATTAAAGTTATTTTTTTTATAACCCATTAATTTACTTATATATCTGGAATTGCCTAAAGAAAACCCAGATATTTTATTGTATTAAGTTTTTGGCATAAACTTTATGCACATATAGATTAGCTAACAAATAAAATCTAACCTCTTAGTTAACTTAATCTCAATTGGGCCTTCCTTTTGATATATATCTATTGGGGATTTGTTTTAAGTATACTCGGTATATATATACTCCTACCTGGCAATGAAAAGTAGCACCTTTCCCATCGCTGGGATTTGCTTGTAGACGGCGACTTACTGACTGACTGACTGACTGACTAACTAACTAACTAACTAAGCCAAAGAAAGTGCGACGGAGCTCTTTGGCCGCGTGTTGCACGCTCTAGTGGCGCTTAATTAATGACGCCGTCGATGCTGCTGCTTCTTCTTCTTCTTCCCCTTCTGGCGCTGCAATTAACAGTACCGCACTTGCAGCGGCGGGGGAAAGAAGAGCGGAAGAGCGGAAAAGTAGAAGTTAACTCGACACGCTCCGCAAGATAGCCTTCTCTCTCTCCCCCCTTAAAAACTATAAACCATAAAGCATATACCCGAAAAAGAATCGAATCCATTCATCGACTCATTAACTATGCATCGAAATCGATTCGAATCATGGCGATACGAATCGAATCAAAAACGAATCAAAACGAAATCGAAAAGAAATTGTCGCATCAAAAGGCGATCAATGCCGAACTTTGCTTACGGTTGCTTTTCACTTTTCTTGTGGAAATGGAAATGGAAATGCCAGTGGAAATGGAAATGGAAGTGGAAATGGAAATGGAGTTGGATCCGAGTTGGAAATGCCGATGGCGCCGACCACTTTCGAATCGAATAACGGTCTGTGCAAAAAGCAAACGGTAAATCACCTGCCCATGCTTCATTTCTGTTTATATATGTAGGTATATTTTGTGTGTGCTTTTTTTTTGATGAGATATACAATATACCCGTATTTTGAGCTACTGTTCGAGCTGAGATCCAGTGAAAAGCGCAATAATCACGATAATGATAATGATGCTTTGGCTATGGGAAAAGCAAAGCCGAAATCAAAATACATTTTTAAATGGTTCACTTTCTTTTAATTAAACTGGTTCCAACAAACCAAGCAACCGACCAAGTTAGCCACCTTTTTGGAGCAAGTTTGTCCACTTTTGGCCAGCGTTTTGTTTTGTTTCGTTGCCATTTTTGTTGTTTTTTTTTTTTTTGTATTTCGGGGGCGCATTCTGCGGACAATCGCCAAATGCAATTTTATTCGGTGTAATTAGCCTGATACGAACCGGCGCAGCAATTAAAGTTTCCAACCAACCAGCCAACCAGCCAACCGGCCAACCGGCCAACCAAGATGCATAGATCCATTAGCGAACTTCGAAATTTAGCAACAAGCTGCGAACAGTCTGCTTGTCCCAGTGGCGCGACTTAATAGCATCAGAATATTAAATTTGCAGCCACTGCAGCACAAGGAGGCAACAATTTGCCACTAAATCTCATGCAGCGAACAAGTGGCGGGTAAGGAGTGAGTGGCAGTAAAGATGACATCGTTTCCCAGTTTCCCAGTTGCAGCACCTGCAGCACAGCAGTTGTCAACAGCTATTGTAGCTGTAGCTTCAAATGGCGCTGGCAAAGACCGAGAACGTGTCAAATGGCCCCCGACTCCATGCCATTTCATTCCTCCTCCCAATCCTCCTTTCATTCAAATTTGGGCCAGGCCCAGAGCCTGGGAATCATGGCTACCCCCCCACTGCATATACCGAAAAAGCCGCTGTAGCGAAGCTTTTGTTTGGCAGTCTGTTGTCAACATGACAACTGCCAACTGAGAGCCTCATCCACCATCCACTCCCACCAGAGTCAAGTGCAAACAATGCTGGCTGGAATCGGGAATGGATAATGCTGAATGCCGAATGGAGATGTTGTCTCGCTGCCAGCTGCCTATCATCGGATGCACAGACCGAGTCGAGGCAACGAAAACCCAACAACTTTATTGGGCTTGTTTATGTTCAAGAGATGCTCGAAATGCTATGCCCCCGGGTCATTTGGCCACTCTGGGTGTGAAGAAGACTTTGGGCCTTTAAGTTTCAAACTCTTGTGGGGATGGCTTAAAGGCTTTAAGTAAGAAACTCTCAAGTTTGGTTAAGCAAGTCAACAGTAGGTTCCAAATTAAAGCATCAAAAGTTCAATGTTAAAAACCTCATTTAATTTGTTACTGTTATTAAGGTTTCATATAAGATTGCATGTTCATTAATGCTATACAAACCCTATCTTTTTACTAAGATGTGATATTATTTAAAAACTATCTATCACAATGTTTAAGATGAAACTAAAGATTCTTCAAAGATTATAAATATAAGTCCGAAACATGGTATACAAGATAGAAGTACTACAGACACCAAAATAAACTGTTATTTATCGTTCAAGTGTTAGCTCAACTCAAAAACAGCTCCAACGAACATTCCAAAGTTTTTAAGAGATCTCAACTTGATGATTGGGTCAATCAGTACTCTCACTTTTTCGTAGCCCAAACTCCGGTTGGTTGGGGCAAAGATGCACTAAAGGCCGAAATGTGCCACGAAAAGTTTCCATTTCATTATGGAATGTTTGTAGAAAGGCGAAGAACAGTTAGACGACGAGACGCCGACATCAACCCCCCCGCTCCATCCTCTTATAACCGAAGATCTTTGATGATGGCTGAATACAAATTAACATTCTGTGAAAGAGAAGACTTGTCGACGAGGCTTTTATCTTGTATCCGCATCTGCATATTGTACACGTCTTGGTATCTGTATCTGTAGCTGTATTTACGGTACTCCCCAAGATATATCCGCAAATGCGGATAGGCAGCACTGGGAATAGAATTTACTGGGTCGATCGCGGCAGCAGCTCATAAATTATGCGTCATCGATGAGGCTTGGAGAGTCGATTCGAGACAATGAAAGACTCTTCGGAGGAAGGAAGAAGGTAAAGATCGGTAAAGATCGGTAAAGATCGGCTTAGGGTCCCACCAATGATGGCTAAAGCAAATCATTTGAGGCCAAACAAAGAGATAGTCCAGTGGAATAGTAGTAGTTGTAGTAGTTGCCGTTGTCCGATACCAATGGCGATGCCAATACCGCATTGCATTTATGGCCAAGTCGCGTGTTTGTTTGCCACTGCCAATGCCACTGGCAATCTGGCCTCCTGGAATTGAGTTTATTGTGCCACAGCGGCGTGCTTTGGATTGTCGCATCAGCTTAATTAGAATTCGAAGTAGTTAACGGTGCATTTAATGCGCTCCAAAACGGATCAAATGCATTAGCACCGCTCACTTCTTGCAGCTGTGTGTGTATCTTTGCGCAGATCTGTTCTATTTATCTGCATCTGTATCTGTATCTGTATCTGTATCTGTTCTCCTCGGACATTCGCAGACTAATGAACCAAGTGCGTTGACGAAAGTTGTCATAACATTTAATCTGCAAGCAGAACGGAACAGAACTGGCCTTGCCACACGTCTTAATGGTGGGAATGTGGCCAGGAGAGGTGTCAAAACGATATGCTAAAAAACTCGTTTTCGGATGGTTTAATTAATATGTCTAAAAGTCAGGTGGGCTGAGGCTTTTTACAATCCTTCTTTTAGGATTTTCGCTGAGTTAAGATCTTAATTGGACTGTTTTAAAAACGATATGCATGATAAGAAAGGGTTCAACTTAGGACCAAGATCTGTTTGGTATCAAAACGCTATGCTAGTAAATCTATCATCTTAACTATCCAAATGATCAAAAGGTACACAAAAAAAAGTGACCATATCAAATTTACCTGGTCCCATATCAAGTTAAAATTGATATTACACAATGTAAAACGATCTACGATTTTCTTTTGGGTGTAGTATAAGCAGTTCTTAAACTTATACGATCTTAACTACTACTTGGCCTAGAAATATATTCAACTTACCGATAAAGAGTAATCTTTCCGATGGTCAAGACACAGCTGTCTTGGATACGTGATCTATTGCGGCTGCAGTGGTCTCCTTATATTTCCGTGCTTTTGTGAAATCCCGGCTCTGCGTTTGGCAAATGCATTAAAATGTGAGTGAATGGGGCACACAAAAAAAAAAAAAAAAACTGTGAGGTATAAATATGTACAGAGCTGAGGAGGACAGAAGTGAAATCGGAACAGAACGGACTGGACTCAACTGAACCGGACCGCCTAACACGTAACGCAAATAAAGAAGAATCATCATCGGCACGGGCATCGGTGGTTTGAGACCGAGAGAAGTCCGTGCTCATGGCGACTGATTGATGATTAGTTGCCATTTGACAGGTGTATGCGAGTCGAATGGGAGGGGAGAGGTTTTGGGGGTCGGTCAATAAATAGTGCACCTGTTGGGGCGTGTGGGAATATGATCTGCCAGATGACGTTGCCACTTCTTGTGGCTCTCTCTATACAGCGGTACGTGTGATTGTTATGATTATTATTATGTATGATTGTTATATTTTCCACACGGGAAAAACTTTGGAAAGTGCCAGCCGCCAGCCGCCAGCCGCCAACCGTCAGCCGCCAGAAGGCAGTGCATGCAACACCTTTGATTTTGATTTCGATTCTGGCCAGGCTGAGAAGACGCTCTACAGGCGAGAGATAAAGAAGAATTCAGTTGAGAAGAAGAGGCGAGCAAGAAGCAAGTAGCAAGTAGCGGAGGCAACAAGCCAGCCGCATTTGTGCTAATTGGGAAAATTAGAAAGCATGAAATGCTCGGCTGCATTTGCTGTCTAGCTGGTTAATCGGCTCCACTGGCGAGCGCAAGAAGACGAGGCAGGAGATGCTGGAAAGGCAAAGATTGGATGTTTCACAGAGCTCAAAATGCGATTGGCTCCAACTAAAAGAGGCGAGAGATTAAGATGCTGGCTAAAATGGCAAATCCTGAATATTTCACACAACTATAGTAGAGTCTTCGTTGGAAGCAGAAGAGGAAGAAGAACAAGATGCTGGAAAGGCCAAGACTGGGTATTTGGCAGAAGAAAGAAGACAAGATTCTGGAAGAATGGCAAATCCGGGATGTTTCACGCAACTCAAAATTGAAAATAAGTAAAAAAAATAAGAAAAAAAAACAAATCAATTTTTCGCTTTTTTGTGGAAGAAACACTCACTTCACGGGAACGTGTCTTCTCTACTCTCTTCTCGTTCTTTCTCTTTCTTGGTGTCTTGCTCTTAGGCAAGGTAACGGTAACAGGCAGCGACAATAACAACAACAATAAAAAAAAAGAATATGCACTAACACTCGTCGGCACTTTGGATGTTTTTCCTATTTCGATTTATTTTTTTTGAAATTTGTATATTAAATTCTTTTCGTTATTATTTTTTTTTTTGTGTTTGGCTGGCACACTGGGGATCGGGGATCACGGATCACGATCACGGATCACGACCGGGAGCAGCAGCACGTGTGGACTCGGCGAGCGACGAACGCGAAATACGCGAGCCAGCCAGGCGATACTTTCTTTGGCCTCGTAATGTAACTGTCGGGAACAGCAGCAGCAGCAGCAAGAAGAAGCAGAAGAAGCAGCAGCAAGAAGAAGCAGAAGAAGCAACAGCAGCAGCAGCAGCAAGAAGAGATACAAGAGAGGGAGAGGGAGAGAAAGAAGCAGGCGAAGACACACACACAGGTAAAAGCTCTGCCTGCGCCGACTGCGACTGCGCGACGAGCTTTTTACACCTGCGTTGGCAGCTGCGCAAATGAGCACAGCTCAGCCAGAAAGCCAGAACTTGTTGTTGTTGCTGGCGCTGCTGCGGCGCCGCTTATCAAGCGGCCTAATGACATAGAATCGCCTGCCAATTAGACGGCACCCCAATAAAAATCCATTTGGACGCCCGCTCAATCGCCAGGAGATCGCGATTGGGAGATTTCAATTCTCCTGCCGAAGAATTGATCCATGGAAATGATGATGGCAACACCGCCAACCGACCGACGTCGCACTTGAACTTGAACTTTCAGCGCGATCATTTCGAAGAGAGCCCGGAACTTGCGCGACGATGGATACCCTATAGGATTCTCTTAAATCTTAGACCTCCGATATCAAGAGACAAGTAAAAAAAATGCGAATTTCAAATTTTTTAAAATTTAGTTTAAGTTTAGTTTTATTTAATAAGCTAAGGTATTTCATTCTGATAAAAAAAAAGCTGACTGAAGATATGACGATTTTGTAATAAAGAGTTTGTGGTTAAGCCAATATTACAGTTCCGATAGAAGGTCTCGATCCCAATACATTTCCCTAATCGATTCCCCTACCTATGTATGTACATCCAAAAAGCACTTTGCAAAAGATGCGCACGCAGGGCGAAATATTGTAGCCAGCTTTTCAGGTGGTCAGGGTGCATAATTCATCTGGTTGGCTTTTTTGGGGCTGGGAACCGATCTGCCGGCTCATAACGGTTAAACAGTTTTCGCCCGTCGTTGACAACTAATCAAGATGGGAACAGAAGTTGATCAAAGGTGATTTGAGCAATAAACAAAAAAAATTCCGTTTCCTCTCGCGATCGCTCGCTTGTTCCGTCTCCTTCGCACACATCGGAATTGGCAAGCTTGCCATCTCACACGCACACACATATAGAATGTGCAACGGTTTCCATGCTGGCTCTTCTTTTCCTCCGCCTCCTTCTTCTTCTTCGAACTTCTACTACCACTACTACTTGGCAGCTGCTTTTCTCCTCATTTGTTGTTAGTGTTTGAGAGGCTGCTCCTCTTCTTGCTCTCTTTCTGTCTCTTTCTCTTTTTCTCCCTCTCTCTCTCTGTCTCTCTCTTTGTAGACTGGGCGCATTTAAACGGTAAACATCATGAATGCATTTGGAAAGTGGTTGTGTTGTGGTTCGTGGTGTTTGCATTTTGCATTTCTTCGCATTCTTTTCTGTTTATGTGCCTGTGTTGCTGTGTTGCATCGCACAATTGTGCCAACAACAAGGCGGAGAAATGAGAAGAGCCAGCAGAAGAATCAGAAGAGCCAGCAGAAGCAGAACAACAGCAACGGTAATACCCACCGAAGACGGCGTTTTCATTTCTGAGAATTGATTGGCCGTCGCGCCTGCATACTCCACACGCCACTGCGACTGCCTCTTCCTCGGTCTCGGCTGCCACATCGGGTTTTTATTTAATACCCTCTAGTGTCTGCAGTACCAGGAGTATGATATCTTCTGCCGAAGAGAGTGGAAGAATCGCAGAAGAATGGTTACTTGTGTTTTAGGGAAAATATTTTACAGTATACTTTTTATACCCTTGCAGAGGGTATTATGATTTCAGTCAGAAGTTTGCAACGCAGTGAAGGAGACGTTTCCGACTCCATAAAGTATATATATTCGTGATCAGCATCACTAGACGAGTCGATCTAGCCATGTCCGTCTGTCCGTCTGTCCGTCCGTCTGTCTGTCCGTCTGTCCGTCCGTTTCTACGCAAACTAGTCTCTCAGTTTTAAAGCTATCGGGCTCAAACTTTCCCAAAAGTCTTCTTTCTATTGCAGGTAGTATATATGTCGGAACCGACCGGATCGGACAACTATATCTTATAGCTCCCATAGGAAGGATCGAAAAAAAAAAAAAAAAAAATTCTATCTTCGCTGTTTTTTGAAATATTACCTTCAACTTTTGGGAATGTTATTATTTAAATATTTCTGAATTTCGAATTAAATTGTTAAACAATCGGATGACTATATCATATAGCTGTCATAGGAACGGTCAGAAAATTAAATGGAAATTAATAGGAAAAAATTATATCTTTGTTGATTTTTATTAAATTCTCTTCTTTTCTGGGATATAGCTTTTCTTTAACATTTCAAAATTTAGAATTAAATTTAACGAAATTCGGACGTCTTTGTTATATAGCTACCAAAATACGAATGCAGCTAAAATTTAGATTGCAAATAAATCTAAATTTGATGTATTTGCAAGTTAATAGGAATGATCTGCAAGGGTATATAAGCTTCGGCGGGCCGAAGCTAGCTTCCTTTCTTGTTTGATTTTATGGTTATTATAATCCTAAATTAATAGGTATAATGTTAATTAGTGTCGGACTTTTAATCAGATTATATATTTTTAAAAACTATTACTAAATTAAATATAAAAGCAGTAGTGATAGGTACTTTCTAGTTTGTAAGGCGAGCCTGGAGCTTTTGGACTGGTGTTTTTTTTTTTGTTTGTGCCTTGATGCATTCCTCGGGATTCTGTACCGCTGCAGCAGCAGCACCTGTCGTTGCTGCTTCTCCCAGAGCAGACTTGGTGTGCTTGTTTGCACTGAGGCCATTGCGATTGTGATTAAATAACGTTTGACTTGGCGGGCGTCCTCCTGGTCGCTCCACCAATACAGCAATACTTTTGTTCCTATACGATTCTACTTTCTGCAATACCTATGTTGATATATTGTCCCACCTTTGTGCCTCACAGTACAAGAATTTTAGAATCACGTTTGTTCTTATTATTTGTTCCCACTTTTATGCAACATTTTTGAAGTTTTTTTATATTTCTTTTTGGATGCAAAAATTGGAAAAAAAAGATTGCTATATAAAGCATCCATTAGCCAGAGCAACAAAGTTGTTTCTGTTCCAACTTCTTCAACTGCGATTCTCCGATTCTCTGATTCTCCATTCGCGTTCTCGTTCTCATTCCCATTCCACGCATGCGCAGTCCACTTTTGAATTTGGCGTCTGTCTCCATCTCCATCTCCTACTCCTTCTCCGTCTCAGTCGCTCGTTCTTTCTTCCCACTTGGCGTGTTAACTATCGCCATCGCCAGTTTCTAAGACAGGCATCGGCACACTTTGTCCGCCCCGCACCTCCTCCGCACTCCCCCTTTCCACCTGACTCACCTGGTCCGAAGCCCCCAAAAGCACCCCTCCACCCCCCTACCCAACCCCCTAGCCGGCTCCTTTTGCTATCATCATTGTAATTCCTCAACGCACTTCTAACGCTGTCTCCAAATCCATCTCTGCTCCGGCTGTTGTTCTTATTGCTGCTGTCTTCGGAGACACTGAGAAGAATGCGTATTTCTTTCCGGAAAGAATCAGATTTGAGAAAATGCATTAAGCTGATAAGATCACTTTATAAACCCAATCTTAAATGTTAAGATTCTTATTTACTAAATAATTACTTTTTTAAATATATATTTTTTAAAATAATTTTTTAAAAATGTCAATTGAAGATTGTTATTATATTATTCTTGTTCTTCTATTTATCACTTGAGTTTCTTTCAATATACTTTTCTTTCCACAATCTCGCCTCCTTGGTCGCCGAGTGCCAATTTGGCTAAGTCGGCTATTTAACTATTTTTGTCATTCGCCATCAGATGCTGCTCCATTTGTGTTTCTTGTGCGATCTGTGTTTCTGTTTCACGGCACGTTGTCGCCCAGTTCCCCCGACCTGCCGCCCCCGGATTATTCCGCCGGCCCACCTCGTCGATTGACTTGTGCCCAGCACCCGAGACTCAAATTATGGCCCTAGTCATTCGACACCCGTCGAGCATCGTGACCCAGAAGCAAATGAAGCTGTCTCCGTAGACAGACTCTGCCATTGTCATCGCCATTACTACCGACATTACCAGCCATCGTGGCAAGTGTTCGTTGTTATTACCATTGGCTTTTGTGGCCGGAGGAGGCGATTCCGCCACCGAGTTAATGTCGATGCTAATTTGCCGGCATTATGGGTTAGTGGGCCGGTCGATGGGCCCCATCAAGATGGATGGTCGCCTGTCAACGCAGGCGTTTCTTCGGCTCATTTGTCACCCGGCATAGCTGGTGACCCCGAATCGAGAAGAATGCATTAAAGTTTAATTAGACCCAAGTGATCCTTTGCAAGGTAAACATTTTTATTATGGCGTCGGACAGAGCCATTTGTCGCCTGATGCTTAGAACTGGTGACCCCGAAGTTTGGTTCGAACCTAAGTGATTCCCAACAAGGTGAGGATCATAACTATGCTGAGCCATAAATACTTCAGTTTAGGTACAAATCATTTACGTTCCACATGGCTTTAATGGTTTGTCATGTATTAATTACCAGGTATAATGCGAGCTGGTGACCCCGAATTTTAATTTATCTCTGTTAAATAAGGATAAGGATAATTGAGGATAATAATATCGCACAAGTTGAAGGGCTATCGAAAAACGTTCAGCCAATCACCATTGGTTAATTTGTCAGCATGCAAATCGAGATCTGGTGACCCCGAGCCGCCTCCATAGTTGGGCGGTAGCCATGTTGATGTGGGTTGGCTTGGCTGTTGACGGTGGACTGGATTCCCAGCCAGCCCCCACAGATGGCTCATCGGTGATGTCGAGATGGCAATGGCAATGCCGTTGGCTAATGGAACTGGCATTGGGACCAGAACGAAGACGAGACTGACACTCAGACGGTGGACACCGAGGCCGAAACAGAGACTGAAGAACTAGAAAACTGGAGACTGGGGACTGGCAGTTGTTAGGTGGTTATCTGGCCAATGCCATATAAGTCGAGAAATGCGCAGTTAGGCAATCAATGGACGCCGATCCGGCAATCCGGCGATCGTTTCTTGGGCCCAGGGATCGTGGCGGAGGTAATCGCAATTGGACTTGGAGTCGGACTTGCAGTCGGAATCGGCGTTAGGAATCCGCAATGACACTGTCTCAGTGTCTCAGTGCCTCTACCTCGGCCTCGGTTGCTTTGTGGCAACGTGTGTGTTATGATTGGCAACGGTTTGTTGCTTGGCCAGCTTGCTTGGCTCTTTGGCTGCTTACCTGGTTACCTGTTCACTTGCTCGGTTGCCCATTTCCTACCTGATCGGCGGGTTGGAGGTGCCGCCACAGACGCAGGCGCAGACTGTGACCAGCCGGCGGAGCAAATACCGTTTTGCTGAATAAATACAAACAAAATAAAAAGACGCACAAAAACACTAGCCAACAAGTGGGCTAGAACTCGTTTAAAGAACTCGACGATTTTGTGCCCTTTACAAAAATCTACATGCTTGTTTAAATAAAAAAGTCATAAGACGTTAAATAGTTTGAAATATTCTGTTGAGCGGACAGCTTAACGGACACTCCTGAAAAACAAAGGTTTCACAATTATTTAAAGGTTTACCATATTTTTATTTTACACCCCAAGAACTTTATCTAACCAAATTAATTCACTATTAGTTCTTGGTATAATCGAAATGGAAGAACGATCCCACGGACAAGGGACTAATGTACCCCACGAACTCTAGGAATACCCTCTACCTTGAGTAGCAGTTGAAGTTGAAGTTGGTGATGCGACGGCACTTGGAATGCGTTTAGTATCCCCCGACCCTCTGAACCTCCTAACCCCTCCTCGGCCAACAACAACCCCCCCTCCCCCTGTCACCACCCCCTCCGCCCAGCGACGAATGCGTGGAATGTTAATGCAGCTACTTCTACTTGTGCCTGTTGCCTCGGTGACAACATCCATCGCCACTGGCGGAGGAATGGGCACAAACATTTACCTAATCCATTTCCCATTTCCAAGGCGGCTGCTCTCGTTCCCGTTGTCGATTCCTTACCCATTTGGGTGTTACTCGGATGGGTTTGTTTTTTCTGCTCCACCACCCATAAATACACAAACAGTAGTTAAAACCAATATTAAAATATACATTTTTACCAAAGACACTTTAAAAGTAACACTTTATTTAATACATAAACTTATGGAGTTTTTCATTCAAGGGATATAATATTTAATAATTCCTTATAGCCATACAATCCCAAGGAAACAAGCACTCAAAGTACTTCTTTAAAAATCCGTTGAGAATAAATACATATCTAATTATATAAAAAAATGCAATAACAAAAGTATTTTTAATATCTACACGCATAAATTGTAAGCTGTTAATAAGATTAATGGGTGAAAAATTGAATCAAACTATCGAGTTTTACGTTGTTGGTTTATGGTGACCCAAGCCTCTTTGCTCAACTTAAACTTATCCTACTTGGAGTTAATAGCGAATATGGGACTCGTGGTGGCCGCCACGATTGCCTTCGCTGTGACCGATGGCTCCTTCGTCCGCTTGGCGTTCGGTTTCTCCGGCAGGAAGTAGCCCAGGGAGCAGAGGAGCACCACGAGAGCCAGGAGGGCCCAGAAGATGGGATCGCAGCTGGCGAAGAGCAGGCGCCCGAGGAGATTGCTGCCCACGACGGCGCCCAATCGACCCACCATCATGATGAAGCACATGCCCATGGCATTGATGTGCGTCGGATAGAACTCCATGGCAATGGTGCTGACTAGACCGCCGCAATTGCCAATGGCCATCACAACGGTCAGTGCGACGACTACCAGGGCGAATTGCTCCACGTAGTGCAGGGCCACCAAACAAATCATGGTAAGTACCATCCAGGCCACTGAAATAAAGAAGGGATACTCAGAAAAGAACAATAAACAAGGTTAAATGTTCTAAATTGGTAAATTCAAGAAGAAATGTTCTTGAAATCAAGGCGAAATTTCTCTCAATTTAGATTTTGGAGATAAAGCGGTATTAATGATGAAAGTTGTCTCCGTTTGGTTTTTTGAGACAAAAATAGTCTTGGTTTTGTATTTGAAGACAAAAAGAAGGCTTTGATATAATGACTACTTACTCAGCAGATTCTTCTTGCCTATATAGTCGATGATGTAGGCAAAGACCAGATAGATCAACACAAAGCAGGCTCCAATGATGATCATCACCTGGTACGTGGAGGTGTCCACCGCCACGGAGCAGCTTGCTGCCGCGTCTACCTGCGAGCCCAAATCCACATTAAAGTCCTGCAGGACAGTGCAGAGCAGTGTGTCGTCGCCATTGCGTGTGCCCAGCTCATCCAGGATGGTGGGGAACCACATGAAGATGCCCTGGGCCAGGAAATAGATGAGGAACTGGATGCTGCAAATGTTCAGGGTGTGCCACAGTCGATCGCGATGGAAGAGCGGCACTGTCTGGTGCCAAACGAGACGCACTGCGTCCACGAAGCCATGCACATCGGACAAACTGGCGCCACCGCTCTCCAGAGCCACCTCCTTAACCGGATATTCGGCGGGACTCCTGCCGGAGTTCTTGGCAAAGATGGTGCGCAGGATGTCCAGTGACCGATCGCCACGTCCCTGGACCAACAGATATTTGGGTGTCTCGGGCAGAGTGCTGATCCCCATGAGTGCCAGCAGCGAAACCGAGACGTTGGCCAAGAGCAAAACGCGCCAGGACGAGAAGCGCATGCCCAGCACAATGGTCTCGATGCGCAGGGGCAATATTCCAATTGCCATGGCTGAAACAAATTTTTTTTTTTTAAATAAGTAACAAATTACAATTACTATAATCCTTCAAGTTTATTGAATGAAATATGACGATTAATACGATAAAGTAGTTGGAGAATCCATATGCTGAGGCTCTGCGACTTTTTCGCTGAGCAAATCACTCACAGAAACCGATTCCAACATTGTATATTTTCAGCACCCCTTTCACTCACCTGGAGCAAAGATCATGGCCATGCAGAGGAAGCCGGACAGCAGCGTCACATGCCGAACCCTCGAGCCATTGCCATGGAATTCGCCGCACAGGCTGAAGACGCACGCCTGGCCGCCGGAAATGAAGAAGCCCGTGAGGAAGCGGAAGACGATCAGCATCCAGATGTTCACCGAGAAGCCGGAAACGATCGAGCACACGGAGCTGAGGCACAGGGCGTACTTCAGGGTGGTGGCCCGGCCCCAAGTGTCCGCCAGGAAGCCCATGGCATGGGAGCTCAGGACGACGCCCAGGAAACCGGCGGACGCCAGGATGCCCTGCTCATCGAGCGTCGGCTGGAGGTCGCACTTCATCTGGTTCATGATCAGGCTCACGCCCATGATCTCCACCATCACGGCCATGAAGCAGAGGCCGCAGATGAGCAGCAGCTGGTAGTGGAAGCGGCCTACTCCCGTCAGCGTGATGGCCTCCTCGAAGGTGTGGGGCCGCGGCTTCTCCGAGAGCTTCTCCTCGCGTTCCCCCGCAATGGCTATTATGTAAGAGTTGTAAACAAACATATTTTAACAAGATCATAAAAAAATAAAATAGTACAAATAAATATCTGCAAATTTCAATATTTTTGAGCTCGTAATTAAATTCCCTATCGATTGGCATTTAAATATGGACATTTAAACGGTTTTTAAAATTTTCAAAAAAAATTGTGGCCCTACCCCTTAAAAAAACGCAAAAAAACGTGTTTTTTTGCACAAAAATATTAGTATTTTTAGCGTACCATATAAAAAATAATAGTCAGAATATGAAGTGTTAAACCTTTTTGAGCTCGTAATTAAATTCCCTATCGATTGGCATTTAAATATGGACATTTAAACGGTTTTTAAATTTTTCGAAAAAAATTGTGACCTTAGACCTTAAAAAAACGCAAAAAACCAAAATCGTGTTTTTTTGAACAAAAATATCAGTATTTTTGGCGTACCACGAAAAATAACTGTCAGAATATGAAGTGTTATACCTTTTTGAGCTCGTAATTAAATTCCCTATCGATTGGAATTTAAATATGGACATTTAAACGGATTTAAATTTTTCGAAAAAAATTGTGACCTTAGACCTTAAAAAAACGCAAAAAACCAAAAACGCGTTTTTTTGCACAAAAATATCAGTATTTTTAGCGTACCATATAAAAAATAATAGTCAGAATATGAAATGTTATACCTTTTTGAGCTCGTAATTAAATCCCTATCGATTGAGCTCGTAATTAAATTCCCTATCGATTGGCATTTAAATATGGACATTTAAACGGTTTTTAAATTTTTCGAAAAAAATTGTGACCTTAGACCTTAAAAAAACGCAAAAAACCAAAAACGTGTTTTTTTGCACAAAAATATCAGTATTTTTGGCGTACTATGAAAAATAACTGTCAGAATATGAAGTGTTATACCTTTTTGAGCTCGTAATTAAATTCCCTATCGATTGGCATTTAAATATGGACATATATACGGTTTTTAAATTTTTCGAAAAAAATTGTGACCTTAGACCTTAAAAAAACGCAAAAAACCAAAAACGCGTTTTTTTGCACAAAAATATCAGTATTTTTAGCGTACCATATAAAAAATAATAGTCAGAATATGAAATGTTATACCTTTTTGAGCTCGTAATTAAATCCCTATCGATTGAGCTCGTAATTAAATTCCCTATCGATTGGCATTTAAATATGGACATTTAAACGGTTTTTAAATTTTTCGAAAAAAATTGTGACCTTAGACCTTAAAAAAACGCAAAAAACCAAAAATGTGTTTTTTTGCACAAAAATATCAGTATTTTTGGCGTACTATGAAAAATAACTGTCAGAATATGAAGTGTTATACCTTTTTGAGCTCGTAATTAAATTCCCTATCGATTGGCATTTAAATATGGACATTTATACGGTTTTTAAATTTTTCGAAAAAAATTGTGACCTTAGACCTTAAAAAAACGCAAAAAACCAAAAACGTGTTTTTTGCACAAAAATATCAGTATTTTTGGCGTACCATGAAAAATAACTGTCAGAATATGAAGGGTTATACCTTTTTGAGCTCGTAATTAAAATCCCTATCGATTGGCATTTAAATATGGACATTTAAACGGTTTTTAAATTTTTCAAAAAAAATTAATTTTCCTTATAAAAACGAAAAAAAATCATAATCGTGTTTTTTTGCACAAAAACATCCGTGCATTTTGCGTAACATGAGCAAAAACGGTCAGAATATTAAATAGAATACCTTGTTGCACTCGTTATTAAATTCGCAGCCGATTGGCATTCAAATATGGTAAAATATCAGTATTTTTAGCGTACCATATAAAAAATAATAGTCAGAATATGAAATGTTATACCTTTTTGAGCTCGTAATTAAATCCCTATCGATTGAGCTCTTAATTAAATTCCCTATCGATTGGCATTTAAATATGGACATTTAAACGGTTTTTAAATTTTTCGAAAAAAATTGTGACCTTAGACCTTAAAAAAACGCAAAAAACCAAAAACGTGTTTTTTTGCACAAAAATATCAGTATTTTTGGCGTACTATGAAAAATAACTGTCAGAATATGAAGTGTTATACCTTTTTGAGCTCGTAATTAAATTCCCTATCGATTGGCATTTAAATATGGACATATATACGGTTTTTAAATTTTTCGAAAAAAATTGTGACCTTAGACCTTAAAAAAACGCAAAAAACCAAAAACGTGTTTTTTTGCACAAAAATATCAGTATTTTTGGCGTACTATGAAAAATAACTGTCAGAATATGAAGTGTTATACCTTTTTGAGCTCGTAATTAAATTCCCTATCGATTGGCATTTAAATATGGACATTTAAACGGTTTTTAAATTTTTCGAAAATAATTGTGACCTTAGACCTTAAAAAAACGCAAAAAACCAAAAACGTGTTTTTTTGCACAAAAATATCAGTATTTTTGGCGTACCATGAAAAATAACTGTCAGAATATGAAGGGTTATACCTTTTTGAGCTCGTAATTAAAATCCCTATCGATTGGCATTTAAATATGGACATTTAAACGGTTTTTAAATTTTTCAAAAAAAATTAATTTTCCTTATAAAAACGAAAAAAAATCATAATCGTGTTTTTTTGCACAAAAACATCCGTGCATTTTGCGTAACATGAGCAAAAACGGTCAGAATATTAAATAGAATACCTTGTTGCACTCGTTATTAAATTCGCAGCCGATTGGCATTCAAATATGGTAATTTTTTAACCCCTTTAAAAAAAGTGGAAAAATTAGTCAACAAATAATTTTCCTAAAAGTGATGGGGGTTCTTAGATTAGGTCATTATCTGCTCAAACAGTCGATCTTTTAGCTGTGGGCCTTGGAGGCACTGAATTAGAATTTATTAATAGTTTTTTTCTCTCAACCCATCAAGAAGGATAAGTCAGTCACTGTCATTTAAAGCGAAGCCCTATAGTTTATGGAATAATTCAAGTTTCCCTTAAATAGTTCGTAAGGCAATCAATTCGAGTTCAGTTGCCATTTAATCATGGCCTCAGCCGCTTTGAATTTGGGTGAAAAGTCAGAGGATTCGCAGGACGACGTTCGCCTGCCCAAGGAGCAGCCCCCTTCGCCCTTCTTCGAAACGAAGGCCTTCCGCCTGATCTCGATATTCCTGTATCTGGGCGGGATCAGTGGCCTGGGCATGGTGCTGGCCCTGTACTATCTCATCTTCTTCGACTCCAGCATGCCGGACATCCACCTCAAGTTCCCCGTCTCCATTGGCGGCCATCCAGTGCAGAAGGTGCACGAGTACCAGTGACCATTTGGCCATTTGACCCATCCAGGTGGTAAGTACATATGGAATGGAGAATGGGGATGGTAGGCGGACTGCGGCTAATTGGATTGGGGAATGCTAGCAAAGGCGTAGAAAGAATGTAAAAGTGGAGCACTCGACTAGTAAATGCCCTAGTAAAACAGAAATTAAATTACTGGGAATGTAAATGTAAAATCTCTATACATGATGGTCAAAATATTTACCCTTATTATATGTATTGAGCATAACAAATAAAAATAAATTACGACTAAAATAACCGAGTGAGAGCAAGCCATAACATTTGAAAAACAAGTATAATCCCTTGTACTTCGGAAATGGGTATATGATCTTATAAACTGTAAAGGCCAAACACTTACACTCTCCTTAGCCACGCTTTCCATCACCATCCTCACTTTCATTTCCTTGACCAAACATGAATATAGATTCTACACACGACATGACGGCAGAACAGAACATAACAGAACGAGAAGGAACGAGATGAATTGGGCTGGAATCGGGATTGGAGGAGTGGCGACGACGACGACGACGTTGGCGGGAAATCAAACCGGGTCAAGTGGTCGTGGAAGAACGCAGCACGTGATGTGGGATCTGGTTGGGTCTGGTACTGGGCACTTGGGCACTTGGACACTTGGGCAGCGCAACTGGCGAATCTTATTAGCGTGGCCCCCAAGACGATGCCACCCTCCACCCCTCCAACCTGCACCCCCGCAAAGAAACCGCAAAAAACAGTCGAGCGGAATGCGAAAGCCGAGGAACACGATAGCAGAAAAAGAAATGGAACCAAAGACCAGATCCCCGGACAGTCGGAGCAATCGGTCAATTGTGTTCAGTTCGTTCGAAGCGACGGTAACGGTTGGAAAATCGAAAATATAAATATATTATTTCGATACTCCGGGGAGTGAAGAAAACAAAACACAACAACAAACACAATGAGCGGTTCACCGGGGTTGATGGCCAACCTGGCCGAGGTGGTCAAGGAGGCCAAGGACGAGGAGATCCAGATGCCCAAGTCCAATGACTTCTTCGAGTCGAAGACCTTCCGCCTGCTGACCCTCATCCTCTACATGGGCGGCGTGAGCGGCATGGGTCTCACCCTGGCCGTCTACTACCTGTTCATCTGGGACTCTCGCATGCCGCCGCTGCCCGTGTTCAAGCACACGCATCCAATTGGCTAGGATCAGAGGGCCAGCCAGCCAGCCATATTGTTCTCCCATCGACATCAGTGACCAGATTCGGGTGAGTGGCCACGTGAAACTGACCACGGCAGCCACAGCACAGATTTAAGGGCCTTTCCGTTTGTGCCAGGGTTGTCACCCTATCATATTATGGTTACTAGTTAGACCAAAGGCCTAGTTTATAGTATACACTTTATACCAAAAATCCAAAGATTTTAAGCACTAAAAAGTATGCAATGGATTTTTGAACATGCGACTTTACCCTTTTTTCTGTTTACAACCATATTTTAATTTCTTTGTGCACCAGGGTTGTCACCCCAGCTAATTGTAACTATCATATTATGGTTGCTATTCAGACCAAATGCCTAGTTTATACCAATTATCCAAAAATCCATCTTTAAAATCATCTATAAAGGCACTAAAAAGTATGCTATAAATTTTTGTAAATGCGGTTTTACTTTTTTTGTTCAATTTTAGAACCTGATTTTAATTTCTTTGTGGCGAAAACACTTTAATCTCCTTTGCGGAAAGCCATCATTTTGTTGTAATATTATTTTTGTGGTCTATGAAATTCACAAACGCTGTCAACACTGTTGTTCGCTTTAGTGGCTTAATTAGCCGCCGTGGCCGATATCAAAAGTTGACAGCCAGGCACAAAACTAATCCGCTTTGCTACGTGCCACCGAATCGCAGAGTTGGAACCACCCATTTCCCACTTCCCTTGGCATCTACGTACATTTATCCATGGTATTCCAAACCATCCAACACACCCTGGGGCGAAATGGCGTCATTCGAGTGATTTTGATTTAATTGTGGTGGCGACATCAAATCAGTTGTTGGCACATCGCGAAGTGAGCAGGCACGATTGGGGATTTGGTTTAATGTCCGGAATGTCCGTAATGTCCGTTCCGGCGGAATCCACAAGAGTGGGTCTGGGCAATGCGGCCAGCATGGCCAATCTGGCCAAGATCGTCAATCTGATCGAGTCGAATGTGCGGTCGGAGGAGGCGCAGACGGAGGTGGATCCCTGTGAGGAGACGGCCAGGGGATCTACCGCAACCGGAAGTGGCAGCAGCAGCAGCAGCAGAAGTGTTCGCCTGGCCAGCAGCAGTGCTCCGCGAAGAAGCGCTTGTGCCACATCGTATGTGCCCAAATCGCCGCAGCTGGAGGAGATCGTGATCGCCAAGCCGACGTGCACCGAACGCTTTGCCCGATACTTCGTGATCGTGATCTACCTGTGCGGCCTCTGCTGTTTGGGATTCTTCCTGTCCATCTATCACATCTTCTTCTGGGACTCACGCATGCCGCCCGTCTACAAGGGCCAGAAGAAGGCACCTGCCTTTGGATAGTCCGCTTAAAATACCAAAGTAACTCCCAACTAAGAGAATGTTCGTTTTTGGTAAGAAAATTCGTTTAGAAACTCACTTTAGGCGACAAAAACTAAATATTTTTGAGGCTAATCCAATTTAATCCTTCATAAATTATGTAGTATCAGAAAAAACCCTCATTCTAACTAATATTCAATAGTTGTATTCCTCTAATATAACTCATCCGCCACGTATACCAAGCAACTCATTTATGGAGTACGTGGCGTATGGGTAATATTAGAGGAACCACCATGCATTCTATTTACAATCAATTTACAGTTTAAATTTCTGAACATTTTGGAGAGTGAGTAAGCCTAAATTAAATATTCCACTTGTTTGAAAGGCTTAAAACCGATTAAAATGATTTAATTGCAAATAGAGAAGCATACATACATATATTCCAATTACATAATTAAATAGCTACTAAAGCCATAACCAAATAATAATTGAAATTGTACAGTGAGGGAAAATCGCTGGTTATTACTTAGTTATAACTTGAAGCCAATATCTCGGAAGCACACATAATTCCTCGAGTCATGCCATTAGTTCTCATTAAGTTGATATACCACCCTCTCGACCATTTTTTTTGGATTCTTGCTCGCAAAGTTTTCGCCCATCCAAAGTTTAAGTTTAATTATGTGTATCGAACTCTGTATCATGCATGTTGGGGGAATAAGTTTCGCCTCGTTCGTTGGCCACAGGATAAGGGGTATCCTCAGGTTATCCCCTCGTTCCGGCTGCCCGAGCTGCTTAATCAGCTTCGTCTGCACATAAGTAAGCAGATGGATAAACCATCCTTAAACTTGGGAAGGCCGGGGGGAAATGGCTGGAGGGAAAACGTAAATGGGAAATGCCATAGGCAGGGCCCAAAAACATTTTCGAGGCCAGAAAGCCTCACCTGGCCACGTTGGCGAATTAAACTCCTTGAAGGAAACTGTGCAACAATACTGCTCGGAAAATGCATGTGTGCGCTGGTGGGAGTGTGGCCTACATCCTGGCCCAGATGATGAATATGCATTTAAGTGCAAGTACAGTGGAGCCTTGTTAATTGAAACTTGAAATAGTCGATTTTTCTAGAACTTTCGTTCAAATTACTCTATTTGGCATTAGCAAAACTAATTCAAATAATTATCTTAAATTTTTTTAAAAGGATTTCTCATATGTATATATTTCAAAAAAATCTAAACTAATCTTTAAACATGTTTAAAATGCTTTTTCTTAGATACTTTTAAATATACATTTTAAGACTAGTGATTTCAGTGACATTCTCGATTGTATTTATTTAAATTACTTATCCTGTTCAAGGCAAATATGAAAAATTCTTATTCTTAGCATTACTTTCTTTTGGGCATTTGAATCTTTTGTCCCTGTTTCCCAAGTTCACCTGTGCCCACATGCATGTGGGTGTGTGACTGGCTATCTCTTTTCTCAGCAGTTGTGTGTGTGTGTGTGTGTTGGGAGCTTATACAACAAAATCAATGGCCAACATTGCAATACCGTTCGGCCCTCTCACTCGCACGCCTGCATTTCGATTCGTCGAGCGCTGCATTCGTTACGCTCTCTCTCTCACTCTCTGCACTTATTCGAGCGCTCTCCTTTCGCTCTCTCGGCTTGTCCTAGTGACCCAGTTGCAGTTTGTTAACCCCCCGAAGGCAACGGAAACCGAAGGTGTGCGCGGCGGGTTAAAGGTGGAACGGCTGTGGAATGGGGCGGGGCAGCGAAAGTTTGGACGTCCTTCGCGACACCTGCGAAGGTTGCTGTCAAAGCCAGCCGTTCCCCGCCACGCCCCTACAACGCCCCCGACGAAAATTGCACACTATTTGAATTTGGTTTCGAAAAATTTCTTCGATTGCCAGAACATTTGATTGACATTGAAATTATTGAAATAATGCAAAATTAATCCAAGCGCGCATTTTAATTTCCGCATGTGAGTCAGTTGCATGTGTTTATGGGGCTTTAGGGTGTTAAGGGAGCGGGGGAGTGGAAACTGCACTTGACACACAAAGAGCGGCAACGTGCCGACGTGCGGTTTGTTTTTGTTTCAGCTGCCTTTTTGTTTTTATTTCGCCTTCAAGGAATGCATAAGAAAAAACACACACAACAACCAGCGTGGGCAGCCGAAAATGTAAATGAGCGCGAGCGAGAGAGATGGATTTTATGAATGAAATTAAAAGCGAAGATCGCTAATGCAACGGTAAACTCCCCAAGCCGAAGTTGCCACGAAGGGAGGGGCCAACAAGGGGGGGCATTCGAGGAGGCAGAGAGTCGCTCTCGCACGAAGGAGGAAGGCAAAAGCACGAAGGCGAAAAACGGTACTACGGTACAAACTCCTGCCAGAATCTCTCTCTGCTCTCATTTCGCTTGCACACGTTCGACGCGTCGGTTGGCAGTCAAATTTTTGCGCGCTCTTTTTTTTGTACTTTTAAGCTCGCCACGCATAAACAATAATAAAATAAAATTTATTAAAAAATATTATTATTAATGTATTAAACGCAAATAAACGTTAAGGAAGGTGGCAAGCTAAAAACCGAAAAGAACTTTGCATTTACCAAACAAAATTAATAACTAGACTATAACGGGACACTGCCAAAAAGGAAAATTAAATAAATAAAATAACAAAGTAAAACCAAAGAGGGAAGGAAGCAAACAAAATCAAGAAGAGGCATCTCTGAACATATCGAAACAATCAAAATAGATATCGAAATCAAGATCGAATCAAAAACTCAAAAATGAACTCGAAACACAGTTCGCTGGAGGAGAAAGTGAAACTGCCGCCCACGGAGACAATAAGCCGCTGCTACCAGCCGCAGCAGAGCAACCGCAAGGTCATCCGCATCCTGACCGTCGCCGTCTATGTCCTTTGCGTTTCGCTGGCGGCCATCATGCTCTCCCTGTACTACATCTTCATCTGGGACCCCACCATCCGCCCCTTCGTCACCAAGGCCACGCACTGCGGTAAGGCGTCTGGTAATCAGTTACCCCGGTAATCACATCACATCACCCCACTGCACTACACTACACTACTCATCCGGGGTTAACTACTCCATCAAAAGCTGGTGACCGATGACCAGTAACCAGTAACTAGTAACCAAAAACCAGTAACCCAAAACCAGTGACCAAAAACCGAAAACCAATCACGGGGCGGACAATTTGCGGTCAGCGGTCAATCTGGGACAAAGCCCGAATCTAGGCTACGGGAGTTAAGAGCTTGGCATGGGGTTGGGGTTCGGCCACCCATTAGCCTGCCCGTTGGCCATTACCGATGGGCTCGGATGGCTGGCAGGACAGCGTTGACCCTTTTTTCAGCTGCAAAATAAAGTGCTTTCCACGGAAAGTGCACACAGCGAGTTTAGATTAGTTTAATCAACATTTTGCTTAAAGAAGTGTTTAAAAATTACAAAAATCGTTCAACTCAAAACAACATTTAAAAGAAAATAATTATATAACTGATGAAAATGGAATTTTAGTACAAAATAAAATTTAGAATAAATAATCAAGCCTTGAACATCCATCACGTTTTATAAAAACGTTAAAATTAATGAGCAAGTCATATTCTTAGATTATTATTTATTATAAAGAATAAATAATACAGAAATACTCGATTGATTTCAAATCACCAAAAAAGCTATACAAATATATGCTTTAAATAATTTGTATTATAATAATACAGAGATACCCGAGAAGGGTCAAGTGATTTCCAATCACTAAAAAGGCTTTCAAAATATATGTTTTAAATAATTTTACATTCGATTTTCGGGATTGCATGTTTTTAATATCACTGCAGATTATATAAAAACTAAAGTTAGCTTAAAACCAAAAGTACCCAAACTTCTTGGCTATATATCTGAAATGGCATCACTTTGTCAGGAAGGAGGTGAATGAGCCGCCCACATTGTTCCACTAGCTTCGGCTTCAGCTCGTTCCGCCTCCAATCCTTCCTCTGATTCTTGGCTTTTTGTTCAGTTTTTGTAAATCAACTCGAAATTAGGTCAATGGGGTGTCATGCAAACGACTACACCCAAGACACCCAAACCACCCAAGCCACCCACCGCCCCAAAAACACGCTAGGGTGCAGTTTTCCTCGCTGTACTTTCCATTCGTTAGCAGTTTGCAGTTCAATAAATCTAATTTGATGCAATTAAATGCAGAATCTGGGAGCTTAATGAAAGTTATACGGCAGAAAGGCAAACAAATTGGAACTTATGACAGCGAGAATGCACTTTGTAAGGAAATATGCTTAGTGTCCGCTTTTAAAGTTTTCGCCCCTCGGAGGGCAGCGTTTCTTTTCAATGCCTTTATTTAAAATTTGACTAGCCGCCTGCATAGCATGGCACAAATGCCTGCAAGGGCGTCTGAAATTGTGAAAAACTGCAAGGGAAATGAAACATAGGCGGACAAGGGCGGATAAAAATGTAGGAAATGCAAGGAAAAACTTATAAATATTTAAGGCATTGATTAAGGTTCTGACTCGCTTAATGATAGCCAACTATGATTTTTAAAAGGCTTTGGGGGGTAATATTTATCATTTATAAAATAAAAAAATATAAATGGTTTTCATTAAAATATTTTAATTTTTTTATATTTATAAAGTTTACAAATACACTAATAAAAAAATAGAATGGCAAAAAAAAAATATCTTCATATTAAATTCCAAATCTGGTATTTAATTTTATAATTAATTATAGCATAATATTAAGTACAACAATTTTTAAATTACATGATTTAATTTAATAATATTTGAGTCAAGGCAAAAAGTATTATTTACTATATGTTATCTTTACATTAGGAATTTATTGATTTAATGAAATTCAATGCATTTAATTTAAATAAAAGTTTAAAATCCTAAAAATTTAAAAACTGTTCAATTTAATACTTGAATATTTAAAATGAATAAATAACGCAATTTATACTTTTTTATTCTCTTAAAAAGCCAAACAATTTTTAAAACAAACACTTTATTTTTTGCAGATAAAATTGTGATACCCGAAAAAATAGCCATTCGCCTCCTAAACTCATCGGAAGTGACCGCGGAGCAGTTCTACAAGCACATCCTCGAGCAGTACCGCATCCTCAGCCACATGCAGCAGCAACGCCAGCAGATCCTGCAGCGCCAACATCTCCAGCTGCAGCAGCTGGAGGCGAACAATCGCTTCCAGGAGGTCTTCGCCACGGCCACCATAATCCAGGCACATCCGCATCCCCATCCGCATCCCCGCGAGCCGCCGAAGAAGCCGCTTTTGGGTCCATATACCCCGGTGCCGGGAAATGTCACTCATCACGATCAGCCGGGGCAACTGGGCCACTTGGACACGGACCCGGAACCGGCTCACTTGCCCCTCCTGTTGGACACCTCACCGCCGGCCGAGGTCAACGGGATGGGTCACCTGAAGCGGAAGACGCATCGGGGTCACTACAAACACCACAGGGCTCGGACTGGGAATCAAAAGAAACTGTCCATTGCCAACTCGATAGCCAGTGCCGTGGCCAGTTCCACGCCGAGCACCACAAGCGGAGGAGGAGATGCCGCATCATTGGCCCTGGCCACGGCGCCCACCTTGCCGCATGGCTATATGGACACACCACTGAACCCGGCGGCCGGAACGATTGTGCAGCCTCCGCAGCTGCAGCTCTACACCTCGATGCCCATTCCGCTGATCCTGAGTCCCAGCGAGGAGAAGCGTCCCTCGCACCACGCCCACGGACATGTGCACGGCGAGCGGCGGGGCGGAACGCAGTCCGGCGGACGACGAAGGACCACGACGGCCTCGGTGTCCGGCTACGAGGCCCAGACCTACCTCAATCCGTTCCTCACCGGCGAGCTGATCTTCGAGAAGTAAGGGATCCAGCCCCGCGGTTAATGTATTTTTTTTTTTGTTTTTTGTAAGCCACTTAGAGGGATTTACAACACAACAGCCAAGATCGGAAATGGAGATTAGCTCACTGAAAAATGGTAAAGCGATACAGCAATACCTTCCATACCTGATCATACCTATATCAATGGAGAACTCCTTAGAAGGGCAGCACTACTCACAGTAATTCGGATGGGCTCAGTACTGGCATGGGCGCAAAAGCGATATATTTCAATGAACTTGGTTAAGCTGTTGCCTGTATATGGATATAGTTTCCAAATCAAAAGCGGTATTAAGCATTTCATATTGAAATTTACGGTTATATATACACACATCTCATTTTATACGTAGAATATGTTTGAAATTGAACAAATTTTAAGATTTATAGAGAGAACTTTAGAAAAAAACCAGAGTTATCGGTTATGATGCTAACATAAAATCAAGCTATATCTAAAAGATTTGACTTGTGTCAGTACTGAGCCACAATTTGGTCTATATAAACAGAGCCAGGCCCGGCCACATATAGAGGTTAATAAATGTTATGTACTGCAAAAGGATAGTTGAAACCATAGCTAAACTATAGTCGATGTACCAACCACCACACAACCACTCCACAACACACTCGAAAGGGACACACACGCATAATACGGGACCCACTTCAGTAGAAAGTCACTCGATATCAGCGATCACGGATCACGAATCACGGATTACGGATCACACAGGCGGCTCACCTCACCAAGCTCAGCAGCAAACTCACCCCACCTAGGACACTGCTTCCAGGCAGCTAGCGAACGCTACACCAACTACAATAATTAGCCAACCCTAAACCTAGAGTAACCAGTTTACCAGTAACCAATTACCAGTAACCCATCCAAGGATTATACCCCCTCAACACGGGGAAGCGGATAAATGTCACTATAATTCAGCATCAGAATGAATCACACTCACGCAAAGAGGCCTATGTCACTGCCAACCATCGGTTATAATCTATATATATAACGATATCTGATAAGTTTTTCCGAAGATTTCGATACAAAAAACGGCCATACCAAACCAAAGTATCAGCAAAATTTCATATAATATCTAAATGCTCTGTTTAAGTCAGCAGATCTTAATATGTTTAGAACCTCCATCAGGTAATTGTAAAATCTTTAGAAAACATTGTCCAGCCTAATTAGTCACAACTTCAATATTAAACCAGAGATAATTAGCTGACGTATTACCTATAGGCATTTTGCTTAGCAAGATTAAAGACCGGCGTGCTCAACTTAAGAACAACTATATGGTTATATATATGGGGCATATAACCGATGGGTGACGTGACTTTGGCTCGGTCTATTCACATACTCAAACACTAAATGCAAACCTATCAAAAACGAAATACACTAAGCGAAAAAGCGGGAAAGATAGTTAGAGGAATGATGAGGAAAGAGGGAGAGAGAGAAATATTGAGAATCTGCATCTGCATCCAAAGACACGAGAATTGAATTCATCAATAATAACATACGTATAAACGATATGGATACGATATAGAATTGAATCTGTAACTGATGGGCATATACCGCATATATATCTTATATACCGCATATATCTTATATATGTATACCAAGAAAAACAAAGTCATTTTGGCAATAATAAAGCATAGCAAACAAAGAACAAGTTATGTATCGTCTTTTATTCAAGGAACACTCAATATTTTAAACTGAAATTACAGAATGACAAGTTAATACTTGGGTTTATTTCACCGTTATACGTTTTTAGATCACTTAACAAAAACAAAGAGCACTAAAATTCAGATTCTGCCAGTAAAGAACAAGTTTAAAACACACTCTAGCAAAGAAATTTCTAGCAATATTCTTTCTATGAATAATATAGAAAATACTTGGATTTATACCATTATACGTTTTTAGATCACTTGAGAAAAAAGTAGGAGCACTAAAATTCAGATTCTGCCAGTAATGAACAATTTAATTTCTTACAATATTATTTCTATGATTAATATCAGTTATTTCACCACTTTTTATGACAGGATACCTATACTACATTTACCAGTCTCACATATAATCTTCTTCAATTCACTCACCGAACTCGTTTTCACAATCTATTACATAAGCGGCAATGACCATGATGTCCTTGATCTTCCCAGGTTATATATTCGAAATGGGTTGAGGATGCGTGCGACTGGCGGCACTGTCCACGGCCAACTGATGAGCTCCGTGACGCTGGGGACTTAGAAGTACGTCCGGGTATCTAAACGCAGGGGTACGTGCTTCAAAGTCCGATCGCTATTGCGTTCTGTAAAGCTCACTCGTAAAACCCGGCCAGAGATATCCGCACCGAAAATACGAAAAGACGAAAACAAAAGCTGTAAATCTTAAATAACCGCTCCATCTTCTCCAATCTGCAAGTCAGTAGCGTGGTGTAAAAGTTATTCGTTCGTTGGCTTAGCAAGCAAGATGCAAAATCGGCGATAAGGCGGATAGCCATCCAGCCCCTCTATTGCTATCTGAAGCCAACAAATCGTAAATGGAGTCACATTAGATCCAGGAATAGACCCCTGGGGACTGTGGACTGGGGACTGGATGTCTGAAAAGCAAAACTCGGACCCAAAACAAAGCATAGCAACAGTTTCATTTGGTAGATAGACTAAACATAACTTTTATACTAATTATTTAATACACTTAACTAACTTACATTCCACCATCTGCGCCCTAAAACCCCTTGAAATTACAAAACCATAAGTCTGATTAAAGTAAAGTAAAATACTTTATTGATATTCTCATGCGCGCATATCATATTTGTACTATAAGAGGTAATAAAAACATTTAGTTATAGTTTTAGACACCTTTATTAGAGGTCTCCGAGACGTTGTTTTACAAAATGACTGGACAACTTTAGGAAATAATTAAATTAAAACCGAAATCACTAAAAATATAACGTTAAATGACCGTAATCCTACTCTTTAGTTCAGTCTAATGAAAACGCAAACTTCAATAATAGACCATAGCTGATTTTTGAAGAGACATTTTATTTAACAACTACATTAACGCCAAGATTAAATCAATTCGATTGATGACTTATATGCCTGGACCGATTTACATTCGTTTCTGCCTTGGCGATTTATCCAGAACGTCTGCACGCCCCGTAGATATTATGGCCAAGTCACTACCAGCGGAGCACATAAAGATAGGCCCCCGGAGACGCGACAGGTTGATCCCGGGCCATAAACGCACTCGTCAACTCGTAAAGGGATCCAAAGATCTAGATGGGCGCACACAAGCGGACACTCACACGTACATACATTTCTATACATATCTATCGGCTGTAAAACATTAAAACTGATGCTTTATGCATTGGCAAACAGACGGGACGGGACGGGACGAGATAGCAATAGCCCTCTCTTTCTCAGCCATGTCGGTAGGGGTTTTGGTTTTGCTCTTTACATATCAGTGTTTATTAGAAAATCTCCCTTCCATAGTCTAGCTTCATTAAAGTTGGCATACAGTACCATCCTTGCACGCCCGAGCGTCGTATCCATTATGGCCAATATCAACTATCCTCGATCCACGATCCGCAATCAGTGATTATGGCCCTGCCTAAGAACTCACTCCTTTCAGTGCGCTTAACTTAAGGGGACAAAAAAAATTCACAAAACAAAAACTTATAACAAAACATATTGCGGGGGGGTGTAAACGAGAGGGGGGGGGGGTGAACATCCCACCAGTGAGGATCGCCAAGATTGAGCCCAAGGGTAGTCGCAGTCGCATTCGATTTATACATACATACAAACATTGAATGGAAGAGTGAAATACAGTGTGGCTGCGGATGCATGGGGTGCCTGTGGATGCGCCGGAAAGTACGGAGTGCGGTAGTCGAGGTGCCCACAAAACCGGCCACCGTGCTTAGAACTGAAACGGCGGCGTGTCCCGGCAGGTGTGGGCGCCCATCGGCGTGATGACCACGTGCAGGGTAAGTGTGTTGCGGGCGGTGCCCGTCAGATGGGGACTCAAGTACGGGGATGTGTGCTCCAGCTCGTCGTACGGCAGCAGGTTGTCCAGGTTGATCACCCGCGACGTGTCCGAGAAGTACTCCGTGCGCTCCACCACCGTCCGGATGTGCATGATCTGGTTCTGCACGCCCACGATCAGCACGGCGATCTGTGAATACAAATAGCACTTGTAGGCTTACTCAAAAATAATAATAAATCAAAATCTAAAAATATCCTAGCTGGTATTTACATGCTAAAGAGAGGAATGTACATAGATCTTGAGAGGAATGTAAGGGAATCACTCACCTTGAAGCGCTCCTCGCCAA
Source organism: Drosophila pseudotakahashii (assembly GCA_035046095.1). NCBI lineage: Eukaryota > Metazoa > Arthropoda > Insecta > Diptera > Drosophilidae > Drosophila > Drosophila pseudotakahashii. Next base: position 7,881,014 of record JAWNOE010000105.1, on the reverse strand, counting down.
TGTTTTGATGCTTGCAGGTAACCCGTAGGCGCACTGTGTTCAAGGAGCAGCCTGGCACATCCTCGCCCCAAACCATTTTGGCCTTGTTATACCTAACGCCCCGTGGGAAAAACTCTATCTCCCAGGTCATGCCGGGATCTGCGGATGAACAAGCAAGCGTTACTTGATTCCAGCTGCCCATCGATCCAGTCGCCGGCCACTACTCACCGTCCTCTTCAGTCTCAGCGATGTGACGCTGCGAAAAGAAGCAGGTCACATAGTTCTTGTAGTCCTCGATCGCGTCAAAGTTGTGCACATCGATGTCGACGCTCCAGGTGTCGTTCCAGTAGAGGCGCGGCGTGAACTGCAGTTCGCCCAACTCGGTGGCCCTCACCTCGCGCACCCTATCCTCCTGCCCCGACTGATAGCTCATGCCGATGGCAATGCGCTCGACGAGGAACTCCTTGTGGTACTCGATCAGCGGATCCATCAGCAGGTGCGACAGCTGGCGCGGCGTCATCATGCCGAAACGAATGTGGGACACAGTCTGTTCGATCAGCTCCATGAAGCTGCCGCTGGCCGTGGCCTCCATTTGCTCGCGACGATGCAGCAGCCACGTCTGCAGGATGTCGAACAGTTTGTACTCGCTGGTGACAACCAGATCGTTCTGCTGCAACAGCAGCTGCAGTATGGCCGGGTCCATTTCCACAAAGTCACGCGACTCGGCCACCATCTCGAGGTTCCACTTGAGGAACCGCTTCAGCGTCTCGGTGAGATCGTTGTGGGTGGGCGTAAAGGAGAGCGTGTACTGCAGCCAGGAGACCAGGTAGCCACTGGTGGCCGCCTTGGCCACGTGCTTGTTCATGTAGCCCACGCAGAGATCGATCAGGTCGCGCACATTGTACTTGTCGCTCAGCGCCAGCATCGGCATCACCGTCTGCAGCGTCACCTCGATGTGGCCCACGTACAGGTACTTGATGAACTGCGGAAAAACCGCCGAGCAGCAGGCCTCCTCGTGCAGTTCGATCACGTGCTTGCTGCACTCGTTCCACTCCGGGTTCATGAGCATCACCTGAAAGACATCGCTGCTGGCGCACAGGATGACGCGGTGGGCGGGATACTCCTTGCCGTCCACCAGCAGCACAATGTCCGACATCAGCTGTTCGGCGTACAGGTTGGCGATCTTGTTCAGCACACTATTCGCATCGATCATCTGGTTGGGCGAGAAAACAGAAACCAGGATTAGATGTTACTTCTCGAAAGGAACAATTGGAACAACAGTCTTGTCTATAATTATAATCAATATCTTTCTCATCATACAATGCACATTGAAGGGTCTACCATAATTGAAACACCGAAAGGAATTTTTCTCACGAATTTGGATATATAACAAGTGTTCACTTCCGCACTTTATGTGAAATGGGAAAATCAAATAATTGCTCTTTCAATTCAAGAATTATTAAAATCAGGATGACATATGACAGATATGTACATATGACACATGTCAGACAAATTGATTTATAATTCTATGATAGTCAGTTGCCAAAATTTCAATCGATGTATTGCAAACTTAAGCTGGGAAGTTTAGAGTTGTGTATATTATAGAGTTGCCATATAAGGATAGAGATAAGATAAGGATATTTCCCTGGGATATAATGGATCTGGAGAGGGATTGGGACTGGAGGCCTTGCTTTGCCGTTATACCCACCGTGCTGGCTCCATCCTGACCTTCTTCTGTTTCGCGGCACTTGCGCCGCTTGGCGTCCTGATCCTCGCTAGAGCTGGCTCCATTCGCTGGGTTGTCCGATGTGCTGGCGCTAGTTCCATTAGGGTTGCCTGGTGAATTGGCCGAACCATCTCCACCTGCTGCTCCACCAGCTGCCTCGCCAGCCTGATCCGCTGCAGCTGGCCCGCCTCCGCCAGGACCACCAGCTCCTCCCACGCTACCAGCAGCAGCACCACCTGCGCCAGCAGCTCCTCCGTGCGCACCACCTGCACCACCCACTCCTCCAGAGACGGGCGCTCCCGCTCCGCCACCGTTACCGCTGGCGTTCATCGGGAATCGGGGATATCGGGTATCGACTGGAGCCCGCTTCGGGATTCGCTGTGCGCTGGCAAGTCGCTCAAGGACACTCTACTGGACGGCTCTGTCAGTACGAGCCAAAGACATGGCAAAAAGTCTCTTTTTTCGGATGAAAACAAAATTGCAGTGCTACTAGAGGTGGAAGCTAAATCGATTGCGTGGGCAATCGACTAGTCGATAGGCGCAGAGCAGGGCACTCTCGGCTATCGGCAGGACCATCGATGTGGGGACGGAGCGCGGGAAATGGGCATTTTAAATTTTAAACGAAAATGACTTTGCATTTAATGCAATTAATTTCATAAATGAAATGAATCATTGGTATTTGAGCATTAATAATAAATGCAAAACCTCAAAACGTATATTAATGAGCAGAAACATTTTAATAATTCTAGAAAAAATGCAAATATTTGAATTTCTTTTAAATATTTTGCAGCTAAAGAATGTGTGGCTCTACAAATAAGTAGAGTACACAAACATATGCTTATAAAGTTTGTCTAAAAAGCTGTACAACAAAAACAATGGAAAAACCACAAATACTGGCCTTAAAAAACAATACTTTTGTTCTTCGCAAATAATTTAACAAATAAAACAGATGTCTTGGAGTTGTATTATTATCATTACCCCGCTTATGCCAACCTAAATATGAACTTATTTAGAAAATACAAGAGTCTCATGTTTTCCAATTGATATTTATTTGTATTGTGTCGACAATTTTTCCTAAGAATGACTTAAAAGTAGCCTTACGACCACAAAATTATGTTAGAATTGGAAATAATGTTTGCTAAATGGCTTTTCTCGTGCACACAGTCCTGGTGCCCCATTACCGTAAATACTAAAAACATAAAAAAAGGGGGGGGGGGGAAACCAAACTGAACTAAGGCGGAGGACGAAACGTGAACACAGCGGAGGGAACACTAAGAATGACTCATGGACTCCAGCTAGCACTTTGTCTTTTGGGTGTTGTTGATATATTCTTTAAATGCGGACTCCTCACAGAGGTCGGTTTATGCCGGTGTTTTGAAGAGAAAACATTACGATTACAATTAGTTTGGCGGGCGATTTTTGTTCATTCGACTGCTGCTGCTGCTGCTGCATCTGCTGCTGCTGATCCCCTGCTCCTGATCGTGTGGACGACTTAGAGCTCGTCGTGGCCGAGGAACTTCTTGAGGTAGGCCTGCAGCTCCGGCAGGGAGCGACTGCCCTCGTACTCGTTCTGGCGCTGCCCGTTCTTGTAGAGGAAGAGCGTGGGATAGCCCTCGACCTGCTGGTCGATGCACACCTGCTTGTTCTCCGGCGCCGTGCAGTCCACCTTAGCGATCTTCACGCCGCTCTGCGCCTGGTGCGACTCCGTGGCCAGCTGCTCCCAGGTGGGCTGCAGCTTCTGGCAGTGTCCGCACCACGGGGCATAGAACTTAATGAAGGCCACGCCCTCGGCAATGGCCTCGTCAAACTCGGCCTCGCCGGTCAGCTGTTGGGGCGTCAGCTTCTTGGCCGCCTCCTCCTCGCCGGCAGCCTCCTTGGTGGCCTCCGCCTCATCCCCGGCCTTGCCTTCGGTCTTCTCCAGCGGCACGCCCACCATCTTCTCCACATAGCTCTTCAGCGTGGACAGGTCGCGGGCACCCGAGTACTTCTCAATCTTCTTGCCATCCTCAATCCAGAGCAGAGTGGGATAGCCCTTGACCTCGAAGTCCTGGCAGATGGAACGGAACTGTGTGCAATCGATCTTCGAGATGGTTACGGCGGGCTCCTTCACCAGCTCCTTGGCCAGCTCCTCCCAGGTGGGCGCCAAACGCTGTAAATTTATGAATATTGATATTAAGGCGATGGACAATATAGTGGAATCCTTTGCTCACCTGACAATGACTGCACCAGGGGGCGAAGAACTTGACAAAGTGATTGCCACTGGACACGTGCTTGGCAAAGGTGTCCTCGGTGAGGTCCACCACCTTGCCAAGATTCGGGTTCTCGACATCCTCGCGCTTGGCCTCGCCCAGATCCGTCTCGGCGGGCGTGCTCAGTTCCTGGTTGATGAAGTCGGTGATGGCGGGCAAGTCGCGGGTGCCCTTGAACTTGACCGACTCCTCTTCGCCCTGCTTGAAGAGACGCAGCGTGGGATAGCCGGTCACCTGGTGGGTGCCGCACAGGGTCTGGTGCTTGGTGCAGTCCACCTTGGCGATGATCACCTTGGGCTCATCCACGTTCATGATCTCGGCCAGCTGTTCCCACAGCGGCTGGAGACGCTTGCAGTGGCCGCACCTGCGAACAGAGAATTGGTTCATTTAGTTTGAATTAAAAATATTTTTATGTAAGATTGTTATATTTACTTAAAAATCTGTAGTTATTGGGAGTTTTATTAGAATTCAGCCTATGTAAAACCCTATGATAGTCTTTCTTTCACTCCACTTATTACTCATATTTACGAAATCCTTTTGAACCCCTAGTTATAACCGATTAAATCGATTTTGAAATAAAAGACCCGACAAATCGGTCAAATCAATGCGTTTTCCCTGCACAAAGGAAGACAAAACAATGAACCGCGATAAGACCTGCGCTTTGTCCCGAACAAAGAGTTTATCATCTGGTTCTAGTGCCGAATCGCCATTCGAGGCTTCCTCAAACTCCCCCGTCTAATCGTCGAGCACTTCCTAGCAACATAATTGAACCTAATCAAATTAGCTCATAGACACTGCCGATGGCTTTTGATAAGACTTGAGAGCCGGGTGCTACGAAAACTAAACTAAACTATAGTAGTGGCCGAAATCTCGAGTATTTAGTGTGTCAATCAAGGGGCAAGGCAAGGGGGTTCTCGAACAAAGCCCCTGTGATCGTCTTATCGCCGAACGTGCGATTTGTCCGTTTGTCGTTTTGCAGACATGACGAATCTTCAGTTCCACGGATCTTTGATTTCTTGACCAAATTGGGGGTCACAATGTCCCACTAGATCTTCAGGTATTTTCGCCAAAATAAATATACATATACAACAAAAATACAGCCGGCCAAATACGTAAATCCATGTCTGACCATTAACATAAAGAAGTGTTCCGGTTTTCAGTTTTTCTAAATTATAAAATCTACATTATTAAATCTATAGATATATTTCACCATTTTGATGTGATATTTGCCATAGTTTGGGTTCTAAATTGTGGAAAATGTGTGTTTTTGTAATTGTAATGAAAAAATAAAGTAATTTACTATGGGTGCTAAATATTATTTGTTGAATTTTGCTTACTAACTTTAATAATTAACTTAGTGCATATTTTTTTTATATTTATTAAATACTTTCAAAAGTCTTTCAAAACGGCTCAATTAAAAAATCGCCAAAAATTGATTTCGCGAAAAAAACAGGCGAAAGTGAAAACAGAAACACCGTTGGTAATTATGTGTGCGTGGCCCGGTCACATAAAATAAACGACCTATGTGGGCCGCTGCGATTCGCCGGCAAAAGTTGGCCAATTTGGGACGCACTTTTCCGTGCCGGATCGGGTGGGGGAACGAAAACTCACCAGGGCGCAAAGAACTTGACGAAGACATTGCCGCCGGCAATTGCGGCGTCGAAGGTTTCTGGGTCCAGTTCCACGGCGAACTGCTTTTCCGCCTGTTTGCCGGCCGAGGAGTCGTCTTCCTGGGCCGCTTGGGCCGCGGGCAGGAGGGGCGCTAGCAGCAGGCCGCATACCGCCACGGATAAAAAGGACCTGGCCAACATGATGCACGAAACGCTCGGGAAGATTTAAAATTCGTATTCCAAAATTCCAAATGCTGGGACACGTCCGGTCACTAGGCAGTGTTGCCAGATGAATATTTTGCTTTCCCCCTAAAAAATCTCAAACAGTCGATATTTCACCCTAAAAAATCCGGTTTCCCCCTAAATTCAAAAATCAGTTAATGTCGAACATGAACATTAAAACAAGAAATATCTCAATATGACGTTAAAAACTTTCCCCCTAAAATTCCACCTAGCACGTCAAAAACCCCTAAATCTAGGGGGAAAACCCCTGATCTGGGAACACTGTCCCTAGGAATGGATAATCATCGATAGATCGATGTTTTTCAATCATCACTAATCTCGTTTTAATGCGACCGTTTGTGGCGTAGCTCGGACACACACCTTTTGGCCATGGGCGACACCAGTTACTTGGGTGTATTGGTGCGGAACAGCGAAAATGGCAAAACACAAAAACGAACGAATCGCACACACAGAGACGTAGTTAATTTGGGAGGGGGGTGTGCGAAAAATTCGCTTGTATACCGAATGATTAATACATACGCCATGACAAAGAGAGAACTCAATCACTCTGGGTCCGATTGCCGCTCTCCAGCGGGGGTTTTGAAAATTAATCATTATCAATTTTGAAATGCACTTGGAAATGTAATTTGAAAAACGGGTTTTGCAACGGGGAAAGCGGGAAAACGCCGCAAAACAGATGGGCATCCGCATCGAGTATCGATGCGATATATCGCACGCATATCGCCGCGTCGCACATGCATCGGTGCCCGTCTGTGCATGTGTGTGTGAGAGCAGCAGGGCAAAACGAGAAAAGCGTTCTGAGTCTAACCGGCTATTCCATACCCTATCTTAAAAAAATGTATTACTCGATTAACTATTTTGAATGTACTATTTTTATGTAAAAAAATGTATAAGAAGCAATTTGAAGATCCAAACAAAATGATAATACCCTCTGCAAGGGTATAATGAGCGAATGACAGGCACGGCAGAGGCAGAAACAGCTAAATTGCAGCTGCTAAGTTGCTCGCTGCGAATGATGGCGGCAAAGGCAAGCGAGCGATAGGTGAACTGAGGGGCGTACCTGCGGGGGGATCGAACTTGAGTCGACTGTTAAGTAGGGTTCTTTAAATATCAAGTTGCTGGTCGGCCGCTCGGCTTAAACTTGTATCACATGTGTATAGGCAATTCCTAGCAAGCAGCTGTTTTCGATTCAATTAGTGCTTTAAAAACTCGTTACTTGGGAGTTAAAGTTAGCATTATGTATGATGATTTCTTAAATAATAACATTTAAAAATTAAGTTTAACCATAAAATAGTAATATTTTCTTAAAACAGGAAAAACACCTGATTGATACATATATTTAATATTTAAATAGTTAATAGGCAATAGTTAAATTATAACTGCAAGTTCGGGCAGCCTTTACAACCGACCAACAACATATGCATTTCTATCGGCGTTCGTGCTGAGCCATAAATAATTTCGCTTCGCACAAACAAGACTGAAACATTCAGCAAACCTGACGCACCCCCTCATGAATAATGGCACAACGACGCCGCTGCCGCTGGCAACTGGCACAACAAAAGCAGCGAACAAGCAGAGACATGCTGTTTACACTACACATGTCACGAATTCTCGAATACGCGAGATCGGCATAGAATACTTCATCCGATATATCGTATCAAGCGATATATTTGTGGTTAAACTATTATAGCTCGAACTTTTTCAAATTGAGAATGCGTATGTATTTTTGCTGATTGATAGTTCTGTTTAGCAATCGCAAGCATAAGCCCCGTTTACCAACACATTTTCGCGAAACGGCAAACCGCGCATAAACGCAGCAGCAGCGACGCCGGCAGCGCGCACGGACGTCGCCGGCAAAATGGAACGCGGGGTGCCAGAGAGATACAGATACATTCGGGCAGCGAGTGCGGGCGAGACAGAGCGACAACTCCTGTTTTCATTCCCATATTCCCATCTCGTCTCCATTCCCATTCCCGTCACACGAGTTAGCAGCGCACATCGCACAGCTGCATCCGATCCTTTTTCACTGTTGTTCTGGCGGCGTGCTCTTGGCAGTTGGTAACCCCTTTTTTATCGGCTGGCAACGACGCCCCTGCAGGCAGAAAGCAGAGGCAGAGGCAGAAACAGAGGAAGAAGAAGCAGCACGGCACAGCACGAAGCGAAGCAGGCAGAGGCAACACAGCAAAACAGCAAAGGCAAAGCATTCATTGGAGTAGTTGTTTGGATGTGGACGGAAAGGAAGACTGGCGGCGACTAACTAAAAGGTATTTGTTGTTCACCCACTCATCTGTGTGCGTGCAGTGAAAAGCTGTTCTCAGCGTTTGCCAAAAAGACAAGAGCTGTGTGCGAAAAAAAAGCATTCGTTTATTTAATGCTCGCGTTCGTATTTTTTCGAAAACCTAGATGAAAAAGAAATTTTCTGCTGCTGTTGCCTCCGTATATAAGTGTGTGTTGTTGCTTCCCTGTGTGTGCGTGTGCCTGGCTCTCTTTGGGTGTGCGAGAGCGTGTGTTTGCGTGCTTGTGCCTGTCAGCGTGTCTCTGTGTGTTTGTGTGGCGGACCAAAAAGAACCCGACGAACCGAGCGACACTGTAAAAATTCGATTTGTGTGTTGTGCACACGGCGGAGGAAGCGAGCAGATTTTTGGCAAATAGTGAGCGATTATCGGATTGAGCAAATACAACAAACAACAGAGGCGGCACGGCGGCAGCAGCAGTATTAACAGTAATCAATCGCGGTGCCTCCCGATCCCCGATCCCCCTTGCATATGTAATCGTAACTGTAAACCTAATTGTGCCTCTTTTCGTTTCTTCCTCTCTCCTTTGCTTCTTCTTCTTCTTCTTCTTCCTGCCCTCTCTCTTTCTCGCCGTCTCTCGCTCACGTACTCTCTTCTTCCTCGCCGGGGACTACTGTCAACGCACGAATAGCAGTACATTGACAGGAGCAGCTCGGAACGGACAGGATAAGCAGGATAAAGCTAAAGCGGCCGATAAAACAGCCAGCGGTAGATTGATTCGATTTGGCGTACATATATAGCGCACACAAATACATATATATTACACAGCCAGCCAAAGTCCTGGTCCCCAAGAAGAAGAAGACGAAGAAGAAGACGAAGAAGAAGACGGTACAGGATAATACCGCTAGCCAAGCAACCCACCAATCCACCAAACCATTAGCAGGCGACAACGGCACAGAAGATGTCCAACGGCAAGGCGACGGTCTCGTTCTTCGAGAACGGGAGCACCACACAATTCGAGTACTGCTACCAGCTGTACCCCCAGGTCCTCAAGCTGAAGGCCGAGAAGCGCTGCAAGAAGCCGCAGGAGCTGATCCGCCTGGACCAGTGGTACCAGAACGAGCTGCCCAAGCTGATCAAGGCGCGCGGCAAGGACGCGCATATGGTGTACGACGAGCTCGTCCAGTCGATGAAGTGGAAGCAGTCGCGCGGCAAGTTCTATCCGCAGCTGTCCTACCTGGTCAAGGTTAACACACCGCGCGCCGTCATCCAGGAGACGAAGAAGGCCTTCCGCAAGCTGCCCAATCTGGAGCAGGCGATCACAGCTTTATCGAACCTCAAGGGCGTCGGCACCACAATGGCCAGTGCCCTGCTGGCCGCTGCCGCCCCCCACTTGGCCCCGTTCATGGCCGACGAGTGCCTGATGGCCATACCAGAGATCGAGGGCATCGATTACACCACCAAGGAGTACCTCAACTTCGTCAATCACATCCAGACCACCGTGGAGCGCCTGAATGCCGAGGTGGGCGGGGAGACGCCGCACTGGTCGCCGCATCGCGTGGAGCTGGCCCTCTGGTCGCACTATGTGGCCAACGATCTCAGTCCCGAGATGCTCGAAGATATGCCGCCGCAGGGCTCCGGCGCTGCCGCCACTGGCACCGGCTCACTCAGCACAAACGGCAGCAGCAGCAAGGTGCTCGACGGCGACGACACCAACGACGGTGTGGCCGTGGATCTGGACGACGAGAGCCAGGGAGCAGGTAAGGCGTGCTAGGATGTTCCTGCGGCTGCGGCTAGAATATACACACACAAGACTCGAGCCACTAATCTTTTCCAGAAACCTAGATGTTTATTTGGTATTTAGCACCTTGCCGTTGAAAGCTTTTGTGAAGTCCATTTGTAAAAAAAAAGAGCAAAAAACCACTAGAGTAACTAAAGATTTATAAACAATTGTTATAACCTAGATAGATATCCATTTCCCAGAGGATTGGATTATTACAAGCTTAGAGTTGTTAGCACTTAATGATTTCTGCGCCACGCCAGATGGCAAACACAGGGTTTCTTTGTGCTATTATTCTCACCGCAGCTCGCACAGTAAACACATTGACCCATGATGCCTAACCCGATACTTTCTATCCCCAGGCGGACGCAACACTGCTACAGAATCGGAGACAGAGAACGAGAACACCAATCCGGCCGCCCTGACGCCTCTGCAGTCGGGAGGCGAGGCCAAGAACAACAGTAACGCAGCTGCCGTTGGCGCCGCCCTGCAGGACGGCGACTCCAACTTTGTGTCGAACGATTCCACCTCCCAGGAGCCGATCATCGACGACAACGATGGCACCACACAGACAACGGCCACCACGTCCACGGAGGACGGTGAGCCGATTGCCCTGGGCATTGGCATTGGCATCGGCATCGGTTTGGGTGGCACACCGCTCGCCTCGGACTCGGAGAGCAATCAGGAGGCGCCGCCCAAGACCAACAACCTGACTATCCTGACTCCGACACAGCCCTCGACCCAGAATCAAACACTGGCGCCGAGCCAGCCCCTCAAAGCTACCAACCCGATCACCAACAACGGCCAGGTGGCTCCCTCAGCAGCCGAGGAAGCGGCCCCAGCAGCACCACAACCACAGCCAGCCAGCAAAGCGACTGCAGGAGCAGGAGGAGAAGCAGCTGCAGCCGCCAATGGAAACGGAAATGGTAACGGCGTCTTGGGCGACGAGGATGAGGACGAGGAGGAAGACGAGTTGGACGAGGAGGATGAGAATGAGAATGATGCTGAGCTAGAGGCTGACGAGAGCAATAGCAGCAACGGCATTGTAAAGGACAGTAAACTGCAGCAGCTGGCGGCGAACAAGGCGGCCGATGCCGTTTCGCCGGTAGCGCCAGCGGTCGCTGATTCAGCGCCGGCCATTGGACAGAAGCGCACGGCCCTGCACTGCGAGATGGAGCTGAATAACGCCGGTGGAGTGGGTGTGGGCGTGGGGGAGAAGTCGCCTGAGCTAAAGAAACTGCGCAGCGAATGAGGCGGAGGCGGTAAGGATACGAAATACGGATACGGATGCGGATGCGAATGCGGAAACGGAATCGGAATCGGAAACTGGGATCGGTTCGACTCGCCGCGTATCTGGTGGAAAGACATATGTATGTAGTGCAGTTGAGTCGACATAGAGACATAGAGCAACATTACCTACACTTTACCACAACAACATTCAAGAAATTCTACTATTAAGCAACTAATTATACATACATATATAATATATTATATATATATATATACAACATATAACGAGAAGCAAACACCCAACACACACACTCCACTCTCATACACACAACACAACACAGCACACCACTCAAACCGACATAAGATAACATAACCGATCAGATCAGAGCAGAATGTATGATCCCGATCCAGAAAGCAGAACCACAAACAACATTTCAATAGCATAGGAAGCGCGCCAAGATGAAGAATCAGAAGAATCCGATCAAGAATCCGAAGAACAAGCAGCAGCAGCAAAAGAAACAGCAACAGAGAGTTCAGAATGCAGCGTTAACGTAATATAATAATTGAAACGAAAAGCAAATGCATACATGAATAGTAACTATTAAACAAGATCAGATGAAAATCGATATTTTTACACAGTCAAAAGGAACATTTAAATATAAAGAAATTTACAAATGCCGCAGTTGCCCACTACATACAAAAACAAAAAATGAAAACGAAAAAAACAAAAACAAAATGATTAAGATGGTAAAAACAATAATTATAATAAAACAGAAAATTAATTTATATACATAAGTATTTAAATTTAATAATAAATCAAAACTTGTCGCATAAACCAAGCTCCCACCACCACATTCACCCCCTCGACCTTCGACCCTGCAGCAACTCGCGCTCTCTCTCTCTCTCACACAATGCCCACATGCACACACACACACACACACACTCTCGGAAGAAACAAAACAAAACTCATTTCAACACTAAGAAATTTTTGTGGTCGTAATTATAATAATATAATTTATATTTTATGTGTACAACTTTTTTTTTAACTTTACATATACTGAATTTTTATAATTTATACGATAATCACTTTTCATTTGATTTCCACGAAGAAACGGAAGCGAACATAAGAAAACTGCATCTTAATTGCACCCGGCGCAGGTCGGCCGATCTCCGGGCGGTTTGGGTTGCCGTTTAGCGGGGGTTCACCGATATCGACGACCCACACAACCCGCAGATCGGACGAGACCATAGAAAAAGAACACATCTCAAAATTATAATCATTTTTATTATTAGTAGCATAAGTCCAAATAAAATGCGAAATATTAAGAGAACACTTCATAAAACTGAAACCATCGCCAAAAGATCTTTAGTAGGATGTTAAAACGTTATCCTTGAAGCCATCGACTTATTGTCGCCAATGTGTGGCGAAGGCTAAGGTCTGTATATTTGAAAGTACCGGACCCCCTTGATCATTTATTTTCTTAAGAAACGTAACGTATTTTTGAGCAAACATTAGATTGGCTGCTATTTTGAATTTGAATTGACGTTGCTGCCAAAAAATGCAACTAGCAGTTAGAGATGGACCAAAAATCAAGCTATCGGTGTGTGTACGAGCTATGTCTTAGCCGTGTCACCCTCCTCAGTGAGACCGTCTGCGTTGAATCAGAACATTTCGCTCCGGTATCGATTTCTCGATACTCGCATGCCCTGCTATCGATTACTCCCCATCGGGAACATAATAGAAACATACATATATACATATACATGTATAATAATAACATATAGAATAATTTCGCACCTAATTTGACTGTGCCACGACTACCTGGCCAGCCCGATCGGCACTATCCCTCCACCTCTTCCTCCGGCCAGAGTTTTCCCTTTGGAGTGCAGCGAGCGGCGTAGAATTTTCAAACCGCCCCCACATCTACCATATATACTATATACAAATCGAAGCGCATCCTTCCCCCGCCGACCATGTCATTGGATCGCCTCGGTCGTTGGCCGGACCGGAGTTAATTGGGACTGGACTAGTGGAGCTATGTGCCGCTGCGAATCGGAGTCCGTCTAGAGACTAGCGAGTCCTCCCACATCCCCGTTCGGAGTCCGTCCTCCGTCCTCCGTTCCCTGACCCCCCGAGCGATCGACTGAGATCCCGTTCCCCGAGCGGTGGGCAGAATCCAGTGGAGGAGGAGGAGGAGGAGAGCATCCGCCATGCTGCTGGTGCGCCAGCTCTTCGGGGCCTCGGCCAACTCCTGGGCGCGCGCCCTCATCATCTTCGTCCTGGCCTGGGTGGGCCTGGTCTACGTGTTCGTGGTCAAGCTGACCAATACGCAGGGCCAGCAGGCCGCCGGGGAGAGCGAGCTGAACGCCCGCCGGATCTCGCAGGCGCTGCAGATGCTGGAGCACACGCGCCAGCGCAACGAGGAGCTCAAACAGCTCATCGACGAGCTGATGAGGTAGGTGGACACAGCTGGTTGGAGCCCGGAACTGATTGCTGAACCGAGTTCATTGCACTCCCCTGCACTTGCTGGCAAATAATAGTCTTAACTTAACAAAAGGAATGCAAAAACCACTTAAACACTTGTATTATCATAATGCCTAAACAAAGTTATAGAATAGACGTCAGTAGCTATCATTGATTAACCCTTAATTCAGCTATCTTAGCTATCTTCACCACAAGATCTGGCCCTAAAAATATGTTCAATACGTGTAGTTTCCATGTTGTCATGTTGAATTTCCAGAAATTCTATTGTGCTCGTCATTGCATTGCTGATTTTTCAGCGGCGTGGCTAATTATGCATGTCACGTAGACGGAATTACAAGCGATAAGCCGCTTTACTCATACCCCATCCCCCCACCTCTCGTTTCTGGCTTTGCAGTGACCAGCTGGACAAGCAGAGCGCCCTGAAGCTGGTGCAGAGGCTGGAGAACGATGCTTTGAACCCGAAGCTGGCTGCCGAGGTCGCCGGTCCGGAACCAGAATCCATGTTCGAGTCGGCGCCCGCCGATCTGCGCGGTTGGAACAATGTGGCCGAGGCGGCGCCCAATGATCTCCTAGAGGCCGGCGGCCCCGATCATGGCGAGTTCGAGCCCAGCCTGGAGTACGAGTTTACGCGCCGGCGCATCCAGACGAACATCGCCGAGATCTGGAACTTCTTCAGCAGCGAGCTGGGCAAGGTGCGCAAGGCGGCGGCCGGCGGCCATGCCAGTCCCGATCTGGAGGAGTCCATCAACCAGGTGCTGCTGCAGGGGGCCGAGCACAAGCGCTCGCTGCTGAGCGACATGGAGCGTCTGCGCCAGTCCGATGGCTACGAGGCCTGGCGCCACAAGGAGGCACGCGAGCTGAGCGACTTGGTGCAGCGGCGGCTGCACCACCTGCAGAATCCCAGTGACTGCCAGAACGCTCGCAAGCTGGTCTGCAAGCTGAACAAGGTGTGTTTGTAGGAGTTCTTTGTGAAGGAAGGTCACAAATTGTTACTTATTCTCTGATTTATTATTTGCAGGGCTGCGGCTACGGCTGCCAGCTGCACCATGTGGTGTATTGCTTTATTGTGGCCTATGCCACCGAGCGGACGCTCATCCTAAAGTCCCGCGGCTGGCGCTATCACAAGGGCGGCTGGGAGGAGGTGTTCCAGCCGGTGTCCAACAGCTGCCACGACGCGGGCACCGCCAACACGTACAACTGGCCGGGCAAGCCGAACACCCAGGTGCTGGTGCTGCCCATCATAGACTCGCTGATGCCGAGACCACCGTACCTGCCGCTCGCCGTCCCCGAGGATCTGGCGCCGCGCCTCAAGCGCCTGCACGGCGACCCCATTGTCTGGTGGGTGGGCCAGTTCCTCAAGTATTTGCTGCGACCGCAGACGACGACGCGGGATTTCCTCACCGCTGGCATGCAGAACTTGGGCTGGGAGCGTCCCATTGTTGGGTAAGTCCGGCGCGCCGCGCGTTACTTTGCATAGATTAAGTGTAATGGGCTTTGAGCTCCCCAAACCGGTGATGAAATATGATAATGACGTTTTCCCTTTCGGTTGCAGCGTCCATGTCCGTCGCACGGACAAGGTGGGCACGGAGGCGGCCTGCCACAGTGTGGAGGAGTACATGACCCATGTGGAGGACTACTACCGCACGCTGGAGGTGAATGGCACCAGTGTGGCGCGTCGCATTTTCCTCGCCTCGGACGATGCCCAGGTTATTGAGGAGGCGCGCAGGAAGTACCCGCAGTACCAGATCATCGGTGATCCCGAGGTGGCGCGCATGGCGTCCGTATCCACACGATACACGGACACGGCGCTGAACGGGATCATACTGGACATCCATTTGTTGTCCATGTCAGATCACCTGGTGTGCACCTTCTCCTCGCAGGTGTGCCGCGTGGCGTACGAGATCATGCAGACGATGTATCCAGATGCCGCGCATCGGTTCAAGTCGCTGGACGACATCTACTACTACGGCGGCCAGAATGCACACAATCGCCGTGTCGTCATCGCCCACAAGCCGCGCACGCACGAAGACCTGCAGCTGCGGGTCGGTGATCTTGTCTCGGTGGCAGGCAACCACTGGGACGGCAACTCGAAGGGCAAGAACACCCGCACCAACCAGGGCGGCCTCTTCCCGTCGTTCAAGGTGGAGGAGAAGGTGGACACCGCCAAGCTGCCCCTCTATCCGGGCGTTTAACTGGCTGGCCACCCTAGCCATGTTGTTGATTGATCTGTGAATCATTTCGGCCGCATTCCACCTGGAAGTTCCATGGTGCAGTTCGATTCGGCTCGGATCAGCATCTCCATCTCCAGAATCTATCGAATGTCCAGAATCTCAAATGAAATCTCGCTCCTTCACTAATCTTATTTGTCCATTGAGCACTTGCGCTTCGTGTGACTCCTTCTTCGTGTTCTCGTCCACGCACTTTTACGCTCTGGTTCCGATTTCGATTTCGATTTCGATTCCGAATCTGATTCTTATTCTGCATTTGTACAAGTCTTTTATTAATTTGTAAGTCGAAAGCCGAAGAAATTATGTTGACAAGGATATACATAAATATATAAATAAATATATATAAATAAATTATATATAGGAGTGCATGTAGGTTCACTAAGCGCAATATAGTCTATCACCTGTAAAATAGTTGAAAACAAAAAACAAGAAAACAAAACTAAATCTGATTAAACTCAAGCGTCAATAGTAAAATAAATAAATAGTAATGTTTTAAAAAGATATTCTTGGTTGTTTTACTATCTGTTTAAGTACACCCACAAAAAATCGATATGAAACGTAGATCAATTTAACATTATTTAAGATCATTTTTAATTTGATATGTGGCCAGATAAATTTGACCTCATCGAAAAGAGTACTTCATGTAAAAACGATATGGGTTTTGCATGACCTGAAATTTACATGGTCATATCGATTTTACGGTAACATGCTTTTTTTGGTGTGTAGTACGAACAGTATTTACTTTTGGAGCCGACGACCTTTTAAGATGGGATAGTTATGGCCGGACATGGATATTCGTCAATAAAATTTATGAATTTTGAACACATGTGTACCAGTTTTTAACGATGGGTTTGTCGGCGGTTCAAGAACCCTGCGGCGCCGGTGAAAGTGCAAATTGGCTCTGGGTGCCCTGGTGATGAGTCAAGCCGAGTTAACCCTCGCTAACCGCAGGAATTCCACAAAACACCAAAACAAGAAAATTCCCAAAAAAAAAAAAAAACAGATTGAAACGGTCGCCAAAAAAGCGAAAAATGTGAGAAACGTGATAAGCTTCCCCAACGACAATAAAAATAAAAATAAAAATCAGAAACAATAATAAGTAAATACCTATATTATAGACGGCACACGCGTGTGTGTGCCTGTGCATAAATAAATTAACGGCGTCTGTGTGCGTGGGCAATTGTAATTAAGTACTCAATGAACCGCAGGGAAGTAAAAAAATAAATAATAAATATTAAAAAAAAAGTGGTCAAACTGCCGGGGAATGGGAATGGGAATCGGAAAAAGGAGCTCGTCGCGATCGTTGGACAAGGTCAAGTCGCTGTCGCTGGCAGGCCGAATTAAGCGGATAAGCCGCCTCATTCCGGGGCTTTGGCTTCTGATAACCGGCGCCCCCGGCTGCGTATAAAACATTGCGGCCGGGTCTCGAACAACAGCACTTGCCAACCAGCATCCCAGTCGATAGCACCAAAATCCCGAGTTTCCCGAGATCACCACTAGAAACCATCCAAACAAAATGTCGCACTTCACCGTTGTCGCCGCCGCCCTCTTCGTCTGCCTCGCCGTCATCCTGGGAGGCCAAGGATCCCAGGCGGCCATTGCCCGAGCCCAGTTCAGCAATCCCAGTAAGTCAATCCAGGATCATTATAAGACCACATTTAAGATTTCCGTTTTTTTCATATCCCCCAAAAGTTACCAACATTAAAATTAATTTTTTTTATTTTTCCAAAAGTAATCTACATTTTTTCCAATTGTTTTATGGATTTTTAAGTATTCCAAAAGTGAGAATATTGCAAGCAAGATTTTCCATAGTCATCAAATCAAATGTATTATTATTTTTGCCATATTTTTGAAGAATACATATTCATGTGACCCGTTTGCTCCCGCTTTCAGCTTATCCCGGCAAGTGTGTGCTGGACGCGGACACCATCATGTCGCCCGGACAGATCGGCAAGGCGCCCAATGTGCCCTGTGCCAAGGTCGAATGCCATAACGACGGTTTCGTTACATTCCAGACCTGCGCCGCCGTCGCTCCGCCCAAGGGATGCAAGCAGCGCGACTTTGTCAACGTCAAGCGCAACTATCCCGAGTGCTGCGAGCGATCCTACGACTGCTCCAAGCACATCTAAGGCTATCAATCGCTAGCTTGATAACCTTCTGCTTGTTCTCCTTGTTTTTTTTTCGGTTTTTTTTTTGTTTGTTTTATTTATTGTGTATACTACAACATAACAATTAAAATGTAAACGCTTAGCAATACAATTAAATAATTTAATAGAATCATTAACAGAAAATACATATGCATGTACGCTTGCTTGTGGGGCTGTAGTTGGGTTCGGATAGTGAGGCAAGGACCTGTCCGCGGCGGCTCCACTTCTACCTACATCTAAATCCGATTCGGATCGTTCTGGCGCCGGGTAATACATCACTGTACATGGGTTCTAGCCACTCTACACTCTACACTAACTGATTACACTAGATGGCTGGTGTATACAATAAAAAAAATATATATAAATTCAAATAAAAAGCATTAAACAAAATCACAAGGACGAAAAAGGCAGAAAGGTAGAATAACTAGGCATTTATGTATGTACACCTGCGACTGAGTGCGCTCCTCTAGTTTTATTTTCTTGGGGGGATGGGAGGCTTCCTGAAGCGCCGCTCTAAAACCCGGACGCCGAACGAGGCGAATTTGAGTTCGAATCGCAACGAGCCGAACGTTTGAGGTTGAATCCTTTTTGGTGTCTCTCCTTTTGCAATCGCAATTTCCTGTAACTTTCTTAGTAACTTTTGCTAATTCGTTTGTTTGTTGGTGGTTGCTTGCTGGGTGGCTTGCTTTTTCCATGCTCTCTTCTTGTGTGTTTTGTTGTGTGTGCTTATGTAGCTCAGCGACCACGCCCCGTCGCCCGGCCGCCTCCTATCGGCTGAGATTGTTGATGTAGAGCGCGTGCAGCTCGGTGCGCGGAGTATTCTCGAAGAGGGCGGCCCGGTTCTGGCCCTCGCCCTTCTTAACCCAGTGCCCGTAGACACGGAAGGCACAGCCATCGATGACCTGCAATTGGAAGGAAATGGAGGTTAGTTCATATCCGAATATAGCATAAATGGGTACTTTCAAAATCTTTAAAAATCTATAAGCCTTTGTTTTTACATATAAAATTGTCTTTTTTTTTATAACACTTACAAATAAGCAGGTTATTGTACTTTCTTATAAGTGGATAATATAAGTATCAATATTATGTGAGAAAATAAATTATAAACTTTAATATTACGGTTTTTACATTTTCTTAAGTCATATAGATACGATATCAAAAAGATTAGCACATTCACAAATACAAACTTCTGAAAGCAAGAATTTTTTTTTATTTTTTAAACCTTCTGATCACATAATTTTGTGAAATATTTCATAATACACATTTGAGAACTTATAGAGAACTTATAGAGCTTCAAAGTACAAGATTTACATGTTAAAGTGGCCTAAAACTTTGAATTTCCATACGTTTTCAAGGCCTAAAGCCCTAGTTTAAATCCGATTTAACTTGCGGATGAGAAAACGGGTTCAGGTTAAACTAAAAGTAGGGGTTAAACTCTAGCTATCATACATTTAACACGTAAAATACTTATTTCTTGGGCTCAACGACAGAGGTATCAAACTGATACACTTTGGGGAGGAGATTCCAACTCACCTTGCGCAGAACCTTGACGCGATACGGATCCCGGATGGCCTCCTCAACGTGCAGCGGCTCGGCGGTGAAGCGCAGCCGTCGTATCCGGATGACGGCCCGTATCACGAGTATGGCGAATTGGAACTTTTTGCGCGCGTTGAAGCGACTCTGTTTGCGCAGCTAAACGTGAGAGAGGGAAAGATTATATGCGATTATTACATCTGGCTAATGGGGACATCAACTCGCGCATTGCGGATCGATCTCTTTTGATTTTTTGTTTTATTTTTTTTTTTGGCTTCGTGTTTGGTTAGAGGTGCACAACACGCCATGGGTTAAATTCTGGGTTAGCAGTTGGTGGTTTTAAAGTTAAAAGTTAATGGTTAATGGTTACTCCTTCGGACAAAGTAAAGAGAATAGAAAACAACACGGATCATCGGGGACAGCGATATGTTTCAAGTGCCCAGCGTTAGTATTCGGTGTTATTTTCGTTAGTTAGTGAGGAGAATTGAACTCGTGGGTCAGTGTTTCGATGGGTAAGCGTTAGCCGGTTAGCATTAGTTTACATCTTTCGGTTGAGAGGGGTGTTTAGGTGTTTAGAGTGTTTAGAGGACAAAAAGAAAGCCATCACCGAAAGCAGAAACCAAAGGTCGGGGTTAGGGCTAAGGTTAGGTTGGGGTTAGAGGAGTAATCACAGTCAGAGGAACTTTTTCGAGTGAGCCACAACATTGACGCTATTCACGCATTACCATTCAACTGGCACGATTTGAATTATATATATAATACACATGTGTGGTGGTGGCATTATGCAGATAAACATTGATGGACATTGACGAGTGTTGTTGTTTTTTTTTTTTTTGGTATTGGAGTGGAGTGTTTAGGTATGCGGAGTGGGCGTGGTTGAATGGATATAATACTGTATGCAAATCTATCTCAGTTTGACTTGGTTTACTCACAAGGGAGTCTCCACAACACCGACTTATAGACACACATCTTATAAGGGCGTTGAGACTCTGACAATATAGAGAACATGACACACAAACAAAACGTGTATAACATCATCAACAGAGGAGAAATTAAACAAAATAATCCGTCAGTGAAACGATTTTGGCGTTATTTCATAATAGATACGATTATAAATGGGCTTATAGTATGCACCCAAAAAAAATATTAAATCCCAGTTAGCCGTAAAAATAATTAGTTCTTTGTAATTTATACTATCCAATCGATGGGCTAAGCTTACATATGATATTTTTCATTCGTAATTTCATATTAATAGGCTTTTTGGGTGTATATATTGTAAACTATGGATGTGTAGGGTTAGTTAACTAGCATGCACGTTACATACATAGCTTATTTTAATTTAATTCAATATCCTGGCTTCCTTCACAAGACACAGAGACAAATGAGTGGTAAACGATTAGTGACAGACGATCCACCGATCACGACTACATACTTATAAGTACTAGAGGCTATGGCTACACAGAGGTTTTTATACGGCAGAAGCAAGTCAACTACATACAGTTCTTGTAAATATCATCCAGTTCACCCGAGAGATATGTACTAGAGAAAGGTGCATATAATACAAACATAGTGTTTACTCGCTACGATATGACTAAGTGTCAGCTATAAGAGAATACAATAATAGTAATAGTATAATGCGGTATAAGTACTTTCAAGATCTTAGACTAAATAGTTGGCGGATGGTAGTGGTAGGGGTGGTTGCTATACGATATTACAATCCATTGGATCGATCATCTTAGAAAGAGAGAGAGAGAGAGAGAGAGAGAGAGAGAGAGAGAGAGAGAGAGAGAGAGACAGCCGAACGGTATGCTGCGCACGAGTGTGAGTGAGAGGGATGATACAATGGAGGTGCATCGAGTGCAGCTTGTCTCTGATGAGATATGATATGATATATGGAGTGGTCTGTATTGAATCAACTAAAAGCACTAGAAAATAATCGGTAAAAATACGTGTGGCATCTAAATAAATAATACAACCAACGGAAATGCAAAAAAAACGGTAAGAAACGAAAAATGTCATACTAATTTTGGGTTTTAAAATTCAAGGAAATTTATATTAATAAAGATATAAGTCTGAAAATTCAGAAAAAAATTGAGATAAGTTATAATGTGTTAAATGAATATTTTTAAATAACATTTTAGTTGAGAAATTATTATTTTTGTATTAGAATAAAATGATTTTTAGAATATCACATTAAAAATCACCCATTTCTTTAGCTATGCAACTTTTCGTTTCCCTAGCGTTTCCTGCCATCCGTCCGTTGGGCCATTTGTGATGGGGAGGAGGAAAGCAAAGAAAATCAAAGGAAAACCTGCCTGCACTGGAGGAGGTGTGTACACCGATTGCTTGCCATCGCCACCTGGCTGCAATTGTGGATATTGCACCGGCAGTTGCGTCGTCTGTTGCTGCTGATACTGCGACTGCTGCTGCTGCAACTGCTGCTGCTGATGCGACTGATGCTGATTCTGATTCTGCGGCTGCTGCTGATAGTAGACCGTCGCCGTGAGCGTTTTGTGGGAGGAGGAGGCGGCGGCGGCGGCGGCTGAGGCCAGGGAGGAGGAGGCCAAGGCCGCGGCGGCGGAGGAGGAGGAGGAGGCGCAGGCGGAGGTGGATGATGACATGGCAAGGCAGGAGGCAGCCGCATCGTCCAGCGGCCCGTCGCGCATTCGATTCGACGAGTAGGAGCTCTGCGGCGCACAGTACAGGTAGCCGGCGCCAAAGCGGTACGATGATGAGGCCTCGGGGCCGAGGAGGAACCTGCTGCTCGAGTGGCCGGCCGAGATGGGCGGGGCCGGATGCCGGCGGTCACCCATTAGCACCTGATCCCCGCAAGGCAACGCGATTGATAAACAAAAAACGAAGGCGGAGGAGGGATGATTGGTTGGTTGGCAGAATGGCAGGGGCAGTGGCAGCAGCAGAAGAAATTAAAATTTTGTTATCAGTCATGGGGGATAAATCAAAAGGGGGTGACGGATCAGGAGGCACTTAGATAAATACAGATAGCCTAAGGTGGACTCAACTTATGGTCTAAGGATATAAACTGTCTTAAATATTACATCCTAGTGGACTTATTCCTGCACACTTCATAATTATATGCACCTTGATGGGGTTTCGTCTTTCAAGAACACCCATACCATCAATTTGTATAGATAAAATATTAAAAATACCTTTTTTTTAAGGGATATATCGTTATCATATATCATAATATATCATAGTATCAAGTAAGAGTTATATCATCTCTATATAGTTCTTAAGGTATGGGTGTCCTCATCCTCATATCTCACTGCCTTATTCTCCTTCTTCTCGCTGGCTAATGGTTAATGCACGTATGTACACATGCAGTGACTCTAAATTGGGAACTGGGGGTGTTTTTTTCGGAGGGGTTTGGGAAAAGTAGGGAACCCTGCTGGATTTTTTCTTTTGGTTTTTTTGGGCATGCAGACACAGTTATTAACTAAAACAGAGTATGATTCAAATGGCGAGCGCGGAGGCTGCAGACGTGTGTTATCGTTTTTTAGTTATCGAGGCAATCGGTTAATTTGTACAAAAAACACACACGGAACACAAGATCGACAACAACATCGAGTACAACGGAATGGGTTTAGAGGGGGATTTGGTTATCATCGTGGGGCATCGATCAATCGACAAGCAAAACAAATCAGATGCAAAGGGGAAAAAAACGAAGCGATCAAGTACGTTTTCTTTTTGTTTTTTTTTTTGCCGGTTAAAAGTTATTATGCTAGCACATGACCTGAACGGTTTATAAATATATATAGTATATGCAAATGCACTATGATGTACAGTTTTAGCTGGTTTAGGTTATATTAGATCGGCACAGAACGAAACAGAACAGAATGCAACGGAACACAGACACAAATTGCGGGTCTGAATTGGGTCTGCCGGCACCGATTGTTTGATTATCGGTATTATCGTTATTATCGGGATCATCGTTATTACAGCGATTGCGACTCCGATAAACGGAGACGGATACGGAGACACACAGCACAGAGAGACAAAGAGAGGGCTATGGCTAGTTGGGTTAGTCCGGGAACAGTTCGTTACCAGTGCGATCTCAGTGATGCGACTCATACGTCGGGACTTGGTCGACAGGCTGCGCTTGAGGCCATCAATGTTTTGCTCGAACAGCTATCGATAGTGTGTGTGATCGGTATCGTTATCGTTCGTTTTGGTTCGTTTAAAATTAATTGTAATCGATTTGATATATAGTTTATATGTAAGGAAAAGAAGAGAGAAAATGTTTGGTATAATAAATAGTAATCGTAAAAATAAAAATACAAAAATAACAAAACGAGGAGTGCTGCTCAGGGGGGCGTTGGGATTGTAATACGGGGGATCCAAAACTTATGACAGAGACCCCGTCAGGCCATAGATCTGACAATTGGACTAAACTACGGGGGGAGGGGTTTGCTAACCCAACCAAATCATAAATCATAATCGTAATTCTAGGAGGTAACAGTAAGAAGAAGCAGTTAATAGGCTGTTGTGAGTGGGTTGTGAGTCACAGGTGGTGTGTTCTTTCCATCAGAGTGTGTTGTTTTAGGGTGTACTTTGTGTTTAGAGACATTTGCAGGGCCAGGTGGTTTGTTGGTTGGTTGGTTAGGTGGGGTGGTTGTGTAGAAGATACCCTCCAGAGGTCCACTAGAGATCTATCATCTATATATGCATATGTACAAGGACGGAAACCCGAGATCTAAAGACTGCGACTCGAAGGCGGACCTCATTCTTGGCGACCAAGTAGGACTAACGACTAATTGGACTGATCTTTCTCTTGTACAGGTGGTGGTGGTGGTGGTGGTTGGGGCTCGGCGGCGGCCAGCTATTCCGGCACTTACCATTTGGTTGAAGAATGGATGTCTTAATACTTCCTTGACGGTGATACGTTGCGCAGGATCAACGACTAGACATTTGCGTATCAGATCCTTGGGATCCTCTGCAATCAGTTAGTGGGAAATCAGCATACATATATACTCTAGCGCGTTTATATCAGTTATATCACCAACCTGAAATATCAGCCCACTCGGGCGAGGTGAAGCTGTACTTGCCCTCCATGATATTCCGCAGCATGACCATCTGTTTGCGGTGCCAAAAAGGTGGACAGCCGACGAGCAGCGTGAACATAATCACGCCACAAGCCCATCTGCAAAAAAAAGAAGAAAAGAAATGGTTGGGTTAAGAGGTGTCAACTTTAAGAGGGGAAGCGAACTGAACACCCATATGAAAGGCGTTTGACTATGAATAATTTCTGCTGAACCCAAGTAACGCAGATACCAGTGGAAAACGTTCGGCGGGTTAATAAAGAACAGGCCATACATTTTGCTGAACCAAAGAAATATAGGCAACGGTATCGGAACTGATCGTATTTCAGATTATTGTGACTTTTTTTCGTCTGTGAGTCATTCATCGAAATGCACACTTCAAGATCATAACAAATCGCTTACGAAAAACACTATCAAAAGTAATGTATAAACAACTATCAGCAAAATTTCCCTATAAAGAATAAAAATTGGGTCTACTTTTGATGGGATTTTCTTTTATATTTACTGCAAGCACCACAAATATGAAGTTAGCTGATTACTCGATTAGATAATATTTATTTTAATAAATAAAAGCAGGGATATAATTCACTTACATGTCCACTTCCTGCGAATAGCCGGGGGATCCTTCGAACATGTTACACTTGAGCGTTTCCGGCGCCAAGTAACCCGGCGTTCCGCACAGATCTGCAGATGGGAAGAAGATTAACTATGTGAATAGATTACTTAAGAATTCGCGTATTAGTTACCTGTAAGTTTCTCGCCCTCCTGTAGCTGCCGGGCGAAGCCGAAATCCGTGATCTTCACGTTGTGGTTCTCGTCGAGCAAGATGTTCTCGGGCTTGAGGTCGCGATGGACAATGTTCTTGGCGTGTATGTACTCGACGCCCTCGAAGATCTGCCGCATAATGGTGCGCGTCTTCTTCTCGGAGAGCGTCACCACGGAGGTCAGATAGTCGAAGAGCTCGCCCTTGGGACACAGCTCGAATACGAGGAAAACAAATGCATCTGACTCAAACACATCCTGCAGATCAACTGTGGTTTCGAAGAAAATGGTAATATGTTTAGAGGCGGATCTCACTATATATCTCATTGGCAAGGACTAACTTATGTAGGGATGGCCCATGACCTGGCGCAGTATTGAGATTTCTTGTCTGGTTGCCTCCAGCATGTGATATGGATTCGTCTCGCCCGCCTCTGTGGTGGCGCCCAGGTCGATGATCTTGGCGGCGAACTCCTTGCCCGTCTCCTTCTCGATGCATCGCCTCACGGTCGAACTGATGCCCCTGTAAGACAAACATTGGCTTGAGATAACCGGCACTGCACTTGACATTGGCATGATCGGGAATTTATCTAATCTCTAATCGCCTCAATTGTAAAATGTAACTAGCCCTTGTTTTCGCTTAGTCTCTGGTATTTGCTAAGCAAATTGTTATCCCCTGGGCGGCAGACGGGCGCCGCTTGAGGGAAAAAACCCATGTCATTGCTCCATGCGAAGAGCTGGAGGCGGTTGACTCACTTGGCACCATTTAGCCAAACTGCAGAGCCGTAAATAAAGTTGGCATTACTGCAGACTTGGCAGTAGGGGCTTGGGAAAGCAGACAGTGTGGGTAAGGGGATATTCTAGTGGTTTCGGAGGATTTAAACGATTAGAGTTAAGATCTGTTTGGATTTTACTGAAACTATTTCTATTATAGTAATATTATTTTAGCTTGATATATTTTAAATTTCAATTAAAAGACTTTGAAAATAATAAAAAATATGTAATATTTGATTAAAATTGAAAATAACTTTAAAAAATAATTATTATTTTAACTACATAATTAAAATATGTAATATTTAATTAAAATAATTTAAAATATCTTTAAAAAATAATTATTATTTTAACTACATATATTTTACATTTTAAGTAAAGGTATTTAAAATACTCCAGTTTTTAACTAAATAAATTATTTTTAAATATTCTCTAGTCAGGAAGTACGTATATCAACAGATCCTCACCTGCCCAGAATCTCCTTGGGCTCGTACTTGGCATAGAAGCCCTTGGCCGCATCCTTGTCGGGCAGCAGGTCATCCTCCTCGTCCTTGGCCATTAGATCCAGTGAAATCTTGCCGGCTGCCGAATCGGCAGGGGGGAATCTGTTGGGTGGGAGGGGGCCAAGATTAGTAAAGGATTATCATATGACGATGATCGCAATCAAGATCAGTTACTCTGCCGGACTGCCTGCTAATGAAGATGGTGGTGGTGATGATGTTGGGGGGATGCTGATGCCGATGCTGAGGTGGTTTTAGTGCTGTTCTGTTGATGAGGTTGATGCGATCGTTTAAGGCGTTTCTATTTTTATAACGACAATGTGGGAACGAACGGACGTGCGACACGAGTGGAATCTCTGTTTCTGTCTCTGCGGACTGAGACTGCGACTGCGACTCTCCGACGAAAACGACTTTGCGACTTTCGTTCCGTTCTTTTCTTTTCGCTTTGGGTCTTTCCTTTTAATTACCAAGCCTCAGCTGACTGCGCTGCCTCTGCCTCTGCCGACGGCGCTGCTCCGATTCGGTTGGAAGTGGAAGTGGCCTGTATCGGTTAACTCTCTGCCTCTCTGCCTTTCTCGCTCCCGCGCCCTCGTCCTCTCCCTCTGCCTCTCGCGCTCAGCTGTTGGCGGCTGATTTAATTAATAACGAATGCCAACTACAAACAGAGATCGATTTGAATTTGAATAACAGGCAAAAATTAAATCAAAAATAATAGAATTAAAATTTACTAATATATGTTTGGCTTTGGCGTGCGTGTGTGTGTGTGTGGAGGTTGTGAATGATTACACAACTACAACCGTTTGTTTTTGTTTGAATTTCAAAAGGGTGCACTTTTGTTGTTGTTGCACTCTTATCACTGATATTCTCGTTGTTGTTGTTCCCGCTGCTGTTGATTTCTTGCAGTTGTTTTGCTTTTGCTTCGACACACAGACACACACACCCACACCTACAAACAGACTGTGTGCAGCAGGTCTTTTTGTTTTTGTTTTTGCTTTGCTCTCGTTTTCCCATCCTCCTTTGCAATCACACGCACACTCGAGCACACAGACGCCGCACAGCGTAGACACAGGCACACACACACGCACCATCGTGGACATCCAACTAAGCGGGTACATTTCAATGTCAACTAAGGTTAAAAGTAGTACGCTTTTTGGCGGAGTTGGCGCCCGCACCGCCAGTGAAACACATACACGTGTGGCCGCTCGGCTCTCTGGTCGCTGGCAACGACTTCTCGCGCATAACTCCACGCCTGATATTATCGGATTAAATTGCAAATGCAACAATAAAACCCTGTATTTTTGACACAATCACAAAACCAGAGCTGGCACAGCGGTCGATGTTTTGGGTAATTTGGTGGTATCGATATTTCTACAGCCACTATCGATGACTTTGTGTTACTAGGGATGGTACCCAGGGATGGCTAACTTAGCAAATACATGCTCCCAACCAGGGCGGATACACATCTCAGTTAGCGGATATACCCACCATATCAGGGACACAAACCTAGTTTCCGGGGCTCCCCTTTTTGAATCACATTTTTAAACTTGTTTTAAAACTTTAAATGGTAAATTAAAAATAACAATCCAACGCAACTAAGCCCAACTGCGAGTCATAACAACCGATTTGATGTTGATGTATATTATATTTATTTACGGAATACAATTGTAAAAAATATTTAATAAGCGCTAATGTATATAATAATTATGAGGCAAATGTTACATTTTCTTTTGCATTCTTCCGGATGGGGAGGTCTTAAAATTTGAATAATTTTTGTTTTTCGTTTCTTTTTCGGGGCGGAAGAAGGATGTTTTTTGAAAAGGGATGATGGGTCACAAGAGCGGACCACTAAGATCCATTAAGTTAATACTCCGGCGGACTCAACCGCTCGCTTCGTAGATTAAGATTTAAGTTACCTTCGGGATGCAGCAGTCGGAAATACGTTGATTTGTTGTTGTTGTATATTTACTATCAAAATGCCGTAGATGGAATACACAGTACAAATACAATAGAAGCAGCAAAGTTGTTCATTCAGTGCCGTAGATACATTACAATAATATAATTATTAATTTATCGAAAAAAAAAAACACATATATTTATATATATATATATATATAAAGAAGACAGACACACACGCTTGCTGTTG
Organism: Drosophila pseudotakahashii; assembly: GCA_035046095.1. NCBI lineage: Eukaryota > Metazoa > Arthropoda > Insecta > Diptera > Drosophilidae > Drosophila > Drosophila pseudotakahashii. The sequence goes on along the minus strand of JAWNOE010000105.1, from coordinate 7,852,340 downwards.
TACACATACACATCGGATCTCTAGGCCTACAAACTTACAAATAATATCTATTTATATACGTATCTTTATGGATCTCTTGCCATACTTGGTTTACGTTGTTTTTTACGTTTTTTGTGTCTAACCGAAATTGATATTTCACCTAAGCGCACGCTTTTCAATTAGGGGAATGGTTTCGGGGATGCTTTAGGGCGGGTTTTGGGATGGTTTGATGGGTTTGATGGGGTTTGGAAACCGGTAGAAAAAGAGCTCCCTGCTCCGGTTTTTGGCTGACCGACTGACGACTCAATACAGCAGATCCGTCTTCTGTGTACCCTCGCTGTACACAACTCCCGCGCCCGGCGTCGCCGTCAGATGGTAGTCATCCTCGTCCCCGGCCGAGCCCTTCGTGGAGGCACCTGCTCCCGTCGCTGCTCCCGCCGCTGCGTCTGCCGCTAAGTCGTCCTGCTGCTGCTCCTTGATCAGTCCCTCGCCGAATCCCACGATGCTGCCATTGCCGTTGAACATCAGTTGGCTGCCGGCGGCAGCTCCGGCCGGACTGCTCCCGTTGCTGCTCGGGCTGTGGCTGCCGTTGCTGCTCCCACTGCTGCTGCTCTCGGGCAGGGCGTACCGGGTGACGCCCAGCTGGAAGAGGTTGTCCATCGGCGAGGCGCCCTTCATGGGCGTGTAGAAGCCCAGAGCCTTGGAGCCTGCAAGCATGCGGATATCGAGATTAGTGGTGATTTGGTTGTGGGTTAAGCGGGTGGTTTCAATCCTCGTCCTTGGGATTGGGGGTTAGTAAAGTAGTAAAAAGAGGTGGCACCGAATGGGGATAAAGTATATATCAAGGTGAGGTGGTGGATGAGGTTCTGGTCCGGATCTTGTCAAGCAAATGAAAACGAAATTTCAGCCGGAGATGGAAATGGAAATGGAGATGAGTTTCTCATGATATGATGAGTGGGATGGATTTGTGCCAAGTGTTTGGGTGATGTGTCTGTGTTCTAAACTGGGTTAGTTACCTTAATAGTAATATGAATTGGCGATTAGTTTTGATTGCCCAGCGGAGCAGACAGAGCAAGTGCACTGGGTTAGAGGTGTGGCTGTTTTCTGTGTTCGCACTTTAATCGGTTATTGGGTTATTTGGCTTTGGCTTTGTTTATAACAATTTTTCAGTTTTCTTGATGGTTATTTGCATTATTGCGGTTCATTGGGTTCAGCGGCTGCAGTTAATCGGTTATTCAGTTTCAGTTTTCGGTTCGGTTTATTTGCCTTTGCTTGTTATCATAGATATTTTTTGGTTTTGGTATACAATAGATATTATTTCAACGCTTTGCTTATGTAATCTGTTACATTTAAATAATATCTGCAAAAAGAAATTAGTATGAACAAAAAATAGAAATAGAAATAGAAGTAAACGCAAATGCAAATGCAAACAAAACAAAGCGACAGCGGTGGTGAGTTTAACAAAAGGCTGTTGAAATGAAAACCATTGGGGAATATAGTGAGGAGCGGTGAGGATGGAGGTAGGTTAGCGTAACTAGCTACAATTTCGAATCGCAAATTGCAATTCAATACATGCCCCACAACTGCATACCAAACTGAACTGAACTGAACTGAACAAAGCAAAGCAAACATACATAAGGCACATAACACATAACTAACGCCAACTGAAAAACAACACACGGTTGGGGTGCACAAAGATACGAACGCAGGTAATTCAATTCAATCGAATGAAAATAGTCACTAACTAAGGTTCTACGTTTCGTTTTTGGCTCGGTTTACACCGTCACATTGTTCGGAATTAGTCACTAACTAGTGTTTTATTCTCGTTCTGCAAGCGGTGGCTTAATTTAGAGATCATTTAGGATTTTCCCACCCCACTTCGACTCTCAAAATAATTTTTATAGCATTATAAATCTGAACTAAGCAAAATAGTTTGAAGTTTGACAGTAGAACTTGAAAATTATCGATATTTTCGATACTTTTATCATATCGATTCGATAATATCGATTTTTTGAAGGGAAAACACAAATTACACCTTTAACTTATTACAGAAGGGCGAAAGCATAATATAATAGCATGTTTGGGAAATTTGAAAGGAAAATTATGGACCCTAGACAATCTTATACATAAGGTTGTGGAAAATGGAACATATTTTTTTGTTGGAATTCAGGGAGACAGAGACAAGCTTATTTCTTCTTTGGTCACATCTTTTTTGTCAGAATTCCATCCTTGGTTCGTATTCTGTGCCCATCAGTTCAAATATTCCCGTTGATCGTCATCCAGAGCTCCGCATAAACGGCGCCAGTGCATCAGGAAGCATCGTCTAGGCATCTATTAATCGATTATTCGTGTGTTTCGAGTGTCCGCTTGCCCCAGTGTTTTTGTTTTGTGTGTGGTGATTCGTGTGTTCGGGTTGTTTGGTGTTGTGTTTTTTTTCCTGGTTTCCGCATTGAGTTATTGGTTTTTGGAGTGAGTCGGTTGGATTTGCCCAGGGTTACACTTTACAGTTTTAGCGGCCATCAAACCAATATATTTTGCTTTCTATATATGTACTTTTGGGAGCGGATCGGGGTCACCAAGAGGTATCCAGGGGATGTTGGGTGTTCTTTAGCTTAGTTGTAAACAAATAGTAAAGCTTGGGCAATGCCTACGTTTCGCTGGCGGTTTCAAATCGGTGTTGGAGTTCTGGATAACTGGATATCTGGATTTCTGGTGATCTGGAGTTTTGGAGACTAGTGCTTTGGCATTTCGGCTGGCCATCAGACATAGTAGAGCGTGGTGCCCGGGATGCGTGCCTGGAGCAGGGCCGAGCTGGCATTGGACAAAGCCAGCGACGACGGCAGACTGGGCCGACGTCGCCGCTGCTGGAGTTCGGGGGCTGGTGGACTACTCTCGCCACTTCCTCCTCGACACATCCTCGAGCCTTCGTTTCTATCATATTTACTCTGCTGATGATGCTGTAGTATTAGTGGGTGCTGCTGCTCCTTCGACTGGCGTTGCTGATTGCCCAACGTAAAGGAGGCTGCCTTCCGCGGTCTAGCAGAAGCAGAAGTAGAAGTAGAAGCTGGCTGGGATTTGGTGGGTGCCTCATCGTCGTGCTGAAGGAAGCAGGCGTACTGCGGCTTCAGCAGCACCGATGGCCTGGCCCTACGCACCGGCTGAGGCTGTGGCTTCGCCGGGAGCTGGGGGCGCTTGGCGATTGTGGGTGGCGGTGGTGGCAATGGCTCGGTTTCCACTTCTGTTGGGATTGCCACTGGTGCTGCTGCAGGTTCTGGCTGTTGCGGCGACTGCGGCAAGATAATACCCTTCCCTAAACTTGGGTAATCTGCAAATATGCGTGAGGCGAAATTGAGAGCCTTTCAGCCAGAAAGTACCGAAGCACGATTGTTTGCTATTTGGATCTCGGTTTTTTTTGGGTGTTTCATTTAGTTCTTAGCTTTTAGTTTCGTTCGAGAGCTGTGACATAGCGTATATAGTAATATATAGAAGAGCAGGGGGTTCGGTTCGGGGAGCAGGGCATGGAAAGGGCTGCTAGCTGAAGGCTGCACCCACCTGATGCGCCTGGTCAGCCGGCGAAACTGAGCGCCTAGGACCAAACGGAACTTTGGCCAGGGGCAGCAGCCCGAGCTTGTGGAAGTTCTGGTCCTGGCGCTACATTTGGGAACTGAGACGGTAACGGAAGTTGAGGCTGGAGCGGAGATTGGAGCGGGCTCGGAAACTGATACGCAGACGGAGACGGAGACAGGTGGGTCTGTGGCTCTATCAGCATCTGTAAAGTGCAGAAACCTTGATTGTTATATACCCGATTTTTAGTGAGGACTTGGGGTCTAGAGTTTCGAGGTTGTTCCTCCTTTTCTAAGCCCTTGTTTATGCTAATTCAGTAGAGCTTGAAAAATATCGATGTTATCGAATTGTGAATATATCGATATTATCGAATTGTGAAAATATCGATAGTTTTTCAAGCTCTATAAATCAGTCATATCCTATATGCTATATCATATCCATATAACACTAAGTATATGATAACTTTTCATGGTTCTCTTGTGATGGGTTAATTTATCTGCCAAGATCAGATGATAAAGGTATTAGTTTCTAATCTGAACTATTGTCATTTCCTTCTTTTGTACATGTATGTTTATTGCGGTCCTTGATCATAACATTGGAACACTTTTGTATTGATAATACCGAACTTTTTGATGTATTTCATTGGGAACCATTTCATAAATAATCTATTGTAATCGTATTATATTTTCCTTTACCATCTGATGGTTATTCCCCTGCTTCTGTTTGGCACTAACTATGCATATCCATGGCTAATCAAGTGTCTGGTGTGTGTTTTGGTTTGGTTTGTTTGCGAAAAGCAACGCATTCCCCCTTCAATTAACCCAAGGTAAACGAAAGTGTTGAACTCAAAAACAAAGAGATCGCGGCGATGAGGTGATGGATGAGTGGGTATTAATGATGGTAAACAAAACTCAAGAACACAGCTGGTAAATCAAGATTAAGGACAAGGCAAGTGACAGAGACAGAGACAGAGACGGAGATAGAGATAGAGATAGACAGAGATAGAGAGGCGTATGCAGGCAGGCAGGCAGTCAGGCAGTCAGGCAGACAGAGAGAGACAGAGAGCGCGGAGAGACAGAGACAAAAAGCCATTCCATCGTTCGCTGCTGCATGCCACATACAACATATGTACATACAACAATAATAACAATAATAACAATAATGAAACAACACACACGTGAATAATGCACGCTTGGATGGACGGATGTGGAACAGATATTACTTACCCAACGGTAGATTCCCCAGCATCGGTCCGCCCCCCGCCGCCCCCGCCCTGTGTCCGTGTCCAATTCCCAGGCCATGTCCATGTCCCGCAGTCGATGTGGGCAGCTCGATGATCTCGTCGACGGTCACATGATGATGCTGCTCCTGCAGCCCCAGCTGGTGCATCTGCTCCAGCTCCAGCTGCTGCTGATGCTGCAGCCGGTGCATCTGCTCCGCCAGCAGCATCTGGTGGTGCTTGCTCACATGGCCGAACGGATCGGCGTACGGCGGATCCTCGATGGTCATCGATGCCTCGGAGGGGTATTCAAACGTCGACGTCAGCGTGTCGTTGAACTGCACGCGGAACTGTGGGAAGATCGAAAGAAATTTGATCAGTGGTCTTTTAGTAAATTACTTTCACAACGATGGACTTCAAGAAGAGGCAGGATTACAATGGTTAGGTTCAAAAAAAAATACAAAAATGTACATAAAGTATTTCCCTGTTTAAGAACCTTAAAGAAAATACTAATAATACCTAAATCTTAAAAAATACCTAAATATTAACATTTAAAATAAATATTAGATCCTAAATTGGTTTAAATAAAACCATATATGAAACATCTCTATATGGATATTGTCATTCTAAGAACTTTTAAACTTTTGCAATTAATACTATACTTTACTATAATGACTGCACTACATATATATCACATATACATTTACCTCCTTTTTAATATAAACTATCTTTTGAAGACTTGCTGACATTGATGATAACAAAGCCGATATGATATTCGCTTTGTTTATGGCGCCATTGAAATTAACGATAACTCTTTGGATATCACTTCTTGATTCGGATTACATAAACAATATAATTTATTAGAGACCACCTCGAGATGTACATATTCTACTCTTTCCATTCCATTCCTATTTGTTTTCGTTTTCGTTTTCGTTTGACGATTCGGCTTAATTTACATAACCACAGCGAAGATTTACATTGGGCGATGCCGCAAATCATCAAATATATTGCCAAAACTAAATAGTTTTTCGGCTTGCCATAATAAATTTCAAGGTTAGACGAAAGTGTTGGATCAAAGCTTTGTTAGAAATAAACATTTAAAACATATTTAACTCATTCGCGAACAAAAGACAATGTAGAGTTATGGGTTTGCTATGGGTATATGATAATTTTGGCTATGAATGGCTTTATCCGTGACATTGAAATAATTGCAAATAAATCGTTCTAAAAGCAACTCCCATTGCTCGGCACTTACTCATCGATGCCTTATCGATGGCATATCAATGAGTCAACCCCAAATGACTGCAGAAATCGGTCTCCTTATCGGAGAACAAACCCCAATTCGTGGTGATACGATTGTATTGATTCGGAAATTCAGGCTGAGGCTGCTGAGGTTAAAGACAATAGTACAATATACCATATACCATACCATATCAGTCACACTGATGGAACGCACCCGAAGAAAGGAATAAATTAGCGCCAGGCGAACAAAAATAAATGGGTAAACAAATCCCGCACTAAGACGAACCTAATGCGGGTTGATTAATAGTCCCTGGACAGGCGACACGACACAGTCGATAAATGTTATATAAGGCAAGAGCATAAATACCGCATTATATTCCCCCCTTATCATCGATCCCCATTGAATGGTCAAACAGTTTGTGCTGTTTTGTGCTGGCACTCGAAAACATTTCCCTCCTTTCCAAGGGGCCCCTGATAATCTTATCTTATCCTTTTCACAAACACACACACACCAAATTGGAATTGGAAAAAAGAACCAATGCTATCTTTCGGTGGCAGAAAACCAAACCCCGCACCTGACTCACTTCTGAGTGTGGTTATGGGGTTTTGGGGTTTTGGGAGTCGCGATTCAGGGATTCAGGGGATCCATCCATACATACCGAAGAATCTTTGGCTTTCTGGCGTATGCTGGACTTGCCGTCGATCACAATGTTGGCATTCTCGAACTCCACATCGCACGGCGATGGCGGGCACATGGAGTAGTCGTCATAGTCCGTGTCCGTCGACGTCTCCACGGAGAGATCGCCCAGCAACACGAAGCCAGGCTCATTTGGCTAACGGGATAGAAGGAAAAAATAATATTAGGTTATTGATTAAAATAAACTGATTCATAAACACAGCGTTCAAATTGGTATAGATAGCAAAAATATATTTGTATTCCCCGTTCAGAAGTTAAAGATCTAAAATTTATACAGCCTAATAAAAATATTCATTATCCTTATCGGTAATGTTTTGTTTGTTTTCGAAATAAAACCCAGGTAAATAAGCCACTTTGAAAATGTTTTTAAGGTCATTTAATATGTTTTCCTGCTGTTTAAGATATTATCATTAAACACGCCTCTTTTGAAGTTTAACTACCTAGGAAGAACTCTGGTTTTCGATGATGTATAACTTGTTTTTGTTTCTTTCTTTGGATTTACGGAGGACCATTCATTCCCCTTCTTCCAACAAATCTGTCGAGTTTTCAGGTCACATGTGTTCGAAAAGTGAAATTCATGGAAACTCACTCTTAATCAGCGTTATGTTATGGGTCATCTGTGACTCACGGCAGGGGTTCCGAGGTCCAGGAGAGTTCCCAGTCCAATACCAAGTCCACGTCCCGGTTCCAATTTCAGTTCTCAGTCAATATTCCCGTTCCATATTATATCCCCCCTCCTCCCTTCTTTCGTTTTTTGGCCCATTTTTTGTGGCACAAATCGACCCCCAGTCATATACCATATGCTATATGCCATATATACCTATAGAGCAGATAATAAAGTTCAAAGCGAGATAAAAGAGACAAGGCAAAGGCAAAAGCAAACACGGTAAGTAGAAGTGAGCCTCAAAAAAGAATTGACAAAATTGAGTTCAGTGGTAGAGAGGCGAGAGATATGGCAACAGAGACAGAGCGAAGAGCGAAGAGAGGAGAGAGGAGAGAGAAGAGAACGGAACAAAGCACAAACAAAACGGGTTTACCAACGAGAAGAAGGCAAGAGGAAAACTCAGCCAAACCGAAAGCTAAAGTCTCAGGCTAAGGGAGAGGTATAGAGTATGAAATAGTATGAAATAGTGTCAGTGCAGTCGGCTTTTCCAACCACAAGTTAATTTCAAATATTTCAATTGAAAAAACTGATATTTTAAGAATATTTTTCAAAAATATTTCAAAATTTTTGTTTGAAAAAGCCTTTTTTTTTAATTTTTCAAGCATATTTTTACTTATTTACTGAGATTCCTTTTTCTTCAAAGTAGTATTTCGATAAATTGAGTTATTTTAAAATATTTTTAATTATGGTCAACATTTTAAATATTATAATATTAAAGCTGAAGTTAATTTCAGACTGATATGATAACAAACAAATAATTCTGGTAATATTCCAATGTTTTAAGCTCTGGATAAAGACAAATCTTTTTAAAAGCTTCAAAGGTAAGGGAATTTAAACATGGCTTTGAGGGAGGAGAAGAACCAAAACCGGCATCCCGAGGACCGGCTGCTCCCCAAGAATAAAGTTCCCCACAGACACATAATATCTCATGTGCACCGTGTACACATAACTCTACGGACGCGGACTTGGACTTTTGCCGTTTTGCTGGCAGCAGCAGGAAGAGCAGAAATATCTTCTCATGTCCACATGCATGCTTCAAAACTGGTTTCCCACTCTTCCGATCTCGAAAAGTGCAGGCAAAGAAGAACCCAAAAGAAGAAGGGACCGAAGACTGAAGACAGAAGACTGAAGACTGCCAGAAGATGAGACTTGCATCTGGCTGGGAACAAAGCAGACTTTGGGTGCAGAATATGCAGATATGTATATAGAAATATACGTATGTATATATAGAGAGATTTATGTATATGCATATAGGAGGGGCATCTGCTCATGTCGCACACGATTCGGGGCTATCGATCGGCGAGCTATTCAAGGCGAATTTTAATTGACTCGGAGCAGAAGATCGCATCGAACAATTCGCAGCTGTGATGCAAGCTTCGATCTCTATTAGGGGTTTGCCATTTCCTAAAGCAGTAGCAGTCGACGATCGAAGATCCCTAATTGATCGGGCATCTGAGTAATTTTCATTAGCCGTCTGAGCTGTGTAATCTTTTCGAGATACTTATTTATCAAGACAAGACCATGATTTTGCTGCCGACAGGTAATAAATTGATACTTTGGGTCGCTCACTTCTCTCGGGAATTATTAAAAACCCATGATTCTGGTAATCCAAATTCTAATAACAGGAATTACTGCAAACGTTTAGGTTGGTATGATTTTCTAAACCCCGTATAAGTCACTTGGGATCGTTTAACTTTTAGAAAGTGACGAAAAATCAATGGTTTTAGAGGTTTCTTAACACAGACTAGTTTCTGTGAACAATTAAATCAAAGACAAGTCATAAGAAAAGTTAAGATCAATGATCCCAACTATAACACGGATTCGGGATCAAACAGCTAGGGATTCCTCTTATCAAGAGTGAGCAATTCAGTCAGTCATCATGCAAAACTAACGCTTTTCAACTCATGATTAATTCCCAGAAAGGAAAAGTCAAGATATACGTTCTCTCTCGCAAGAAAGAAAGAAAGAAAGAGTATCCAAGTTGCGCTTTGTCACTTCCCCACCGGATTCTCTTCACCGTTCGCCGCAGTTCCTCAGTTCCGTTCTCGCCCTGCCTTGTTGAACTTTCGAAATGCGCATGATCGCTGTTCTCTGTGTGCTTTGTTTCATATTTGTTTATATGGCATGGCTGCCGTATGACACAAAAAAAAAATAATAATAATAATAAAAAATGGGGAAAAAAAATATGAGAGAAAGAAACGGAAAATAAACCATAACAACAAAGATATTGGGGACGAGCTCAAGAAACCAAATTACTATCGGGGGAAAATAATAATTCATGGGGTAATTGTTAAGCATGAATAATCCGCAGGGCGGCGCGCCGATAAGACCGGGCCGAATGTGACTCTTCCGGGGAAGATTTTGCAAAAAAAAACAAAAAAAAGAGAAAGAGAAAAGGGTGGGGAGGAATAGTATAGTGCCGATAGCACCGAATTACACTCACCTTTGGCAGCTCCCGCTTGCGCCTGTAAATCACAACGTCGCTTTCGATGTAGTCGGGCACTTCCTTGGTGCTCTTGGAGAAGTTAAACACCATCGAGGTGTTCTCCGTGGAATGATGGCTGGAACTGGGCCCCGATCCCCCGCTGGCCCCTCCGCCGCCTCCCTGGCTCTGGCTCCTCAGCTTGCGCAGTGTCCACAGTGGCGAGGCGCTGGCATCCGTTTCGCTGCTGGCCGCTTCCTTGGTGTTTATCACGGTGTCGAGACTAGTGGTGGGCGATGATCCCGGACCCGATCCCAAGCCCGTACCCGTTCCGGATCCCGATCCCGCACCACCGGCTTCTGTGGCCGTCGACTTCTTCATCTCATTGATGCGATTCTTTTCGATCTCGCGACTCGTTAGAGGCGTACTCCCAGCTCCCTGGCTATTGAACAGCGGTCGGATTACACCAATCTGTTTGGTCACCGCTGGTCCGCTGGAATCGTTGATGTTGTTGTTGAGCTTCCGCACTGTGGTTGTGGTACTGCTACTGGTACTGCTACTCCCGCTGGCTACATGCGCGTTCTCCGTCGAGGCAGCGAATGATCGTTGGGCGCCTCCCGCCGCCGATTCCGCTGGGGGCTTAGGCTTATCGCCTGCCGCCGCGCCCATTTTATCGCATTGCTCATTGTTGTCGCTGCTGTCGCCGCCGCCGTCGTCGTCGTCGTGGTGATCGTCGTTGTTGTTGGGGCTGTCGTCATCGCCTTCGCCCTCGCCATCGCCTTCATCGCGATCGTTTCGCTCAGTCTCGCTTGGCGCCTCGCTCTGCGGTGTAGCCTCGGTGTCCCGTGTCTCCCTTTCGGGCGTCTCTGGTACCTGCAGCTCCATGCGACGCATCATCACACTCAGTGCCGAAACGGGCGAGTCGGCCTGGCGGGGTATTATATCCGGATGGACATGATGTGGGTTCCTAAGCGGCGTTGAGGACGCAAAACCCATGCCAGACGGCGGCGTAGGCGTAGCCGCCGCTGATGATGGCTGCTTCTGATCCTTTATGATCGATTTGTAGCTGGCCACCTTGCTGGCCACTCCGCCAACGCCATTCGAACGATGGGAGGCGCGCGGTCGTCGATTGGCACTCGCCTCGAACATCTTGAGCGTCTGCTTCACCAGATCCGGTGGCGGCCGTTCGGTGTCATCGATAATGGAGGTCAGGCGCTTGGGCGGCGCCGTATCCGTGCCGCTGTGCAGCCGCTCGCGGGCATTGTGGATCTTATCCTCGATGGTGACGCAGGTGGGCGAGGTGACAGGTGAGGGAGCGGTGGCCTTGGTAGCCGTTGGTGAAGGTGTTCCTGCTGCTGCGGCGGCGGCAGTGGTGATTCTCTGACTGTTCCACGGCGACTTCTCGCAGAGCAGGGCCTCCACGGAGCGGGCCCGTTTCATTACCTCGTTGCCTCGCTTAAAATGTCGCGATCGATTGCCCGAACCTGCTCCTCCTCCTCCTCCTCCGTTGGCAATGACACCTGGCTGGGCATCGTCCGAAGTCAAGGGCGGGTTAACAACTGATCCTCCATTGGCGCCCAGGCTCACCGGACGCTGCTGCTGGCTGTTGGATTTGGTGGTCGGCTTGGCCCCCAAAATCGGTGGCGGTGTGGATTTGGCACGCACCTGACTGGCCACCTCGGGCTCCTCCACATCCACTTCGTCGTCGTCACGATCCAGCAGAGTGTTGAGGCTGGTGGAGCGCTGGAGGCGTTGCTTGCTACTCTGCTGGCGGGACTCGCGGAGCGCTAGGCTCAGGTAGCGGCAACGCAGCTTGGACACAATGCCGGGCCCGTAGCTCAGATCCTCGCCGGTGTCCAGTGAGTCTGGGATGGGAGTCGGGGATTCCACATCGCCGCCTGTGCCACCGCCACTGCCACTGCCAATTTTGGCCGATAGGTGTCGGTGCTGGCCATTTTGTTTGGTTGTCTTCTTCATCTCTTGCATGGCGACCATTGTCGGTTTTACCGTTACCTTTGTGGGCGACAGTTGCTGTTGCTGCTGCTGTTGTTGTTGCTGCTGCTGCTGCTGCTGTTGCTGAATTATAAACTTGTTGCTCTGCAATTTATCGGAAATACTCTTCGTCTTGCTGCAGCTCTTGGTGCTATCGATGGAAATGGAAATGGTGGTCTCTTTCGCTGAAGGCTTGCCCTCAGCAACGCTCTGTCCCGGTTTGCATTTCGTTTTCAAGTGATTTGGGTTTGGATTTTGATTTGCTGACGACGACGACGATGTTGCTGCTGCTCCAGTTGTGCCAGTTTCAACTTCACCACACCGGCTGCTACCCACCATCACCACGACAGCCGGCTGTTCGCGTTCGCGTTCGCCGCTCTCTGTCTCTCTCTCTCTCCCCACTATCGCTCAGAATCTCTCGCTCTCGCTCTCCCTCCTTCTCCTGACTTCTTGTGTTGAGTAGTAAACTCGATCGCTGCTTTGGTATTGGTGTTACTGTTACATTTGTTGTTGCCGCTTCGGGCGAAAGGGAGACGGCAACAACAGAGTGATGACCTCCAGTGGAATTGGTATTGGAAATAGAAGATTTCTCAGATTTTTCCTCTGAACCGATCATATTTCTCTTTTGACTAGTGCTAATGATTGTCGCCGGTTCCATGGAATCTGGTGGGGCAGAAGAAAAAAAAAAAGACAGTCGAAAAATAAAGATTACAATGATGAAACATAACTTGTTTTGACAACTCTGCTCGCTATCGATAACCGACTATCGATAGGTGCGGCGGTTAATTCGAAAGTTTCCCTGTAGTTGAAAACGTAACTGCTGGCAAAACGAATTAAAAACACTTGTTACCATTACTCATGGCTGCTTAAATGCATTGCATAAGTCACAATGAGTCTTTCGAATACATCCACTCAAATAATTTAATTAATTTAATCATATCAGTTATAGTTATTCTTATTTTAAAAGTATTTTAAATTGTGATTGCCTCTTTTTACTTTAACGGTTTACAGATTTATTTTCAACACTTTAATTAAAATTGATTTAAAAGCTTTATAAGTAAAATTGTCAAATAGGAATCGGTAATTTGAAGAACTCCTTCTAACTTTTTTAATTTTTTTATTTTTATTTTCGTTTAACTAAAAAGTATTCGAAATACTAATGAATAAAATCTCTCTACAAAATAAAAATAATCACATACTTTCATTATTTTAAAGGAATGCGAATACTGGTATTTTAAATACCTCGAATTTGCATTTCAGGTGAAAGTATCGCCGCTTGTCTAACCACCACTCACCTGCAATTGCACCTGGAGCGGTGGTGGCTTCCGCCAAAGCCCCACAACTGCCATCGGTGGGCGAGGCGATGGACGCCGCCTGGGTGCGGGCCACGTTCGTTTTCCGGCGCTGGATGAGGTCCTTCTTCCACTGCGGCATGTCCGGCAGGAAACCGGAAGTGGGCGACATCTCAGCTGCAGCTCCCGACCCAGATCCTGCAGGTCCAGCTCCTCCAGCTGCCGATCCTGCTGGCACATCCGTGAGTAAATGCAACGACGGCCGCTTCTGTGACTCCATTATCCCCGTCTGCAAGAGGCATTATTCGGGGCATTAGTGCATGTCAGATGTATCCGTATCCCCTATATAGAATGCCACATTATCCAGCTCTACATCTCGACCCAAAGACCAAGTCTGGTCGACTGACTGGCTCGAAGCTGGTGCCAATTGCTAGTGCCCGCTGCCCAAGCTCCTCTACAAAGCAAAGAGGAGGGCATTGCCGACCCAAAAGATTGGCCAACCATGGAAATCGTAGCCAACCGATGAAACTACCTGAAGATTCCCTATTTCTATGGTCCGCTTTCCCAATAATCAAATGATGGCATTTATGATTTAAGGGATAGAAATAATATCCTTTTAAGCTACTTTGATAAATACAAAATAATCTAAATTGATAGAATTCCAGTTTCTACAAGAGAATTACTAGTTTTGAAATTTGAAAAGAATTCCAGATCGTGAAAAAGAAAACCCAGACTTACATTTTTCATCTCTGACAATTTAAAGACAATCTTTAATGTAAATTTTGGGATAAAAATTCCTTATTTATACTAAAATAAAAGAATCAAAATGCAATGCTGGAGAATACAATTTGCCAATATGGCTGATTTTTTTTAAATGTAGTCAAAGATTTATAACTAAATTTCAGTACGACATGTTTGAAATGTCTATAAAGAAAGGTGATCTTTAGAAGTTGTTTATTATAAGGGTTTTGTATGAATTTAAACTACAGAATATTGGGTTTTAAACTACCTTTAACTACATTATTAAAAAAAAAAGTGGTTTTTGAAAAATCCGCATGTTAGGTGATCTGAAATTCGTGGCGACGACGGCATTTAGAGTTTTATTTTTCTTAATTGGATTAACTGTTGTTTTTACAGCCCGACAGCCAAACAAAACGTAAAACAAAGGTAAGAAGCAAAGAAACCCCAATATTTTTCCAGCATAAATATGCTAAACTGCCATAATGAGCGGAAAATGCGATAAAACCGAAACGCAGGGCAGGGAAATGGGGAAAACAAGGAAAAGCGGGGAAACTGAAAGCCAAAACCGAACGATTCTGATTCTTCTTATTGTTTCGCTGAAATTGATTGCATGGCTAGATTGTTATTATTGTTGGAATTGCAATTGTTTCTGTTTCTGTTTCTGCAGCTTTGCATTTTGCATACCGCGATAAAAAATTATTATTTTTAATTTTCCATATCACTGGTGTACGTGTGTTTGTGTCTGTGTGTATGCATCGGCGGGTGTGAGTGTGTGCAGGGGTGGGTGAAAAAGGGGAGAGCGATAAAAAGGGGCTGCAAAATGCAGACGAAGCATAAAATAAACAACCGACGACGCGCTATCGATTTTTACGGCAAGCTGGAAGAAGAACTCTGATACAGACAGAATGCACCGAAGGAGGTACAGGAATATTAATGCTATGCCAAATTCCGAATTGCCAATTAACAAAACCCCATGGGAAAATCGGAGAGAATGAACGGTATTTAGAAAGAGCCGGGTTTTGTTTATTTACACAGGAACAGCACCAACACGACGACGGCAGGCACACGCATACCACACACACCACATATACACACAGTTCCGTTAGTTGTTGGCCTTTTTTGTTTTTCTCGCGTTTTCACCGGATCTTCAGTCGGGAATCCTTACTTTTGAGATGCTGGGCTTAAACAAGTCGGTGGTTGGTTTCGTTTTCAATTTTCCGATTTTCGCTCATCCGCCGTTTTCCCCCGCTTTTCGTCACTTTTCTTTTCCGCTTCTCTCAGCTCGACGCGCTGGCCGAATTCGTCGCTCTCCTCGCTCCGCGCACTTTCCAAACTTTCCCGACTGCAACTGCACTCGAACTCGGGGGCGTGGGTGCACTCGCTGCGCCTCAAAAGTGCATCATTTGCAGCCGAATCAGCGGAAAAATCTGCATCAAGTTAAGCCGCGTTTCCAATACACAAATACTGCCTATCGATTGTACGCGCTATCGAGGGGACTATCGATGGGCGGCTGTGGCGTTGCCACTGGGTCTTGGGTTTCACGCCAAATCTAGCTATTTTTTTTGGTGAGGTTTTATATATTATTGAGTAAGCCCCAATTTTATTTGTAGTTTTTTAAACTATATTTAGTATGTTGCTGCTGAAAAATGGAAGCTTGTATTTTCCACACTACAATTAGGCCCAATCCTAATAATTTGAATTGGGCAGGAAACAATATGATCTATTCAAGGTACTGATTCACTTTAATTATTTTAAATATTGTATAATTATTTTCAATTTAAATTTGGAAATAATTTTGTTGCTCAAAACAAAAATTAAATTATAACAGTAAACGGCGATAACAACGTTTTAAAAGCTAGTTTTTTACCGTTATTATTGGACGGCTTTTAAATCTGAGTGGCAACGCCCAAGCTGGCAGTCGATAGTATTTTGTTGTTTTTGTTGCTCTCCATAAACAAAGTCGAAATTTGTTTATTAGTTATGTTGGAAAATTAATAAAAAAGCAAGATTAAAATAAAAAAAAGATAATATAAACGCCCCATCTAGCGATCTATCGACTATATGTTTCCGGCAAATACGTGAATCATGAGCATTAACTGGATAAAGATCACCGAAAGGTGTGTTTTATAATTTTAAAATAAAATTTTCTGTTAACTGGGTTGTTTCCATTTACTAGAGCCCGCGAGGGCATCAAGATCATCAACGCCCTGCCCTACGAGACCTTCACCACGGTTCTGTGGTACACCCACCGGCAGATGAGTCCCAGCGGAGCCTCCGGAGCGGCGGCGAGTACGGTGGGCACCAGTGTGACGACCACCGGACGGGCGGACAGCAGCACCGAGGAGAATCCAACGAGCAGCAGCGAACCGGAGTACACGCTCGAGGAACTGGAGCGACTGGTGGGCGTGCCGCGGGCGGACTTTCTTCTCCTGATCAAGACCTTCTCCTACATCCTGCGACGCATCTCCACGTTCATCATCAAGCCCAGCCTGCTGCAGCGGGAGCTGCGCGAGAAGCTCCAGCTGGAGGACGAGGCCAAGATCGATGCCATACTGCGGCTGTGGGTGCGCGAGACGACGCCCATTATGAACAATTTGGCCAGCAAGCGGTACGAATCGAATGTCATCGAGGATGTGGCCTGGAAGCTCAACGTGGAGGTCTCCTCGCACTGCCAGCAGAGGGAGAAGACGCCGCTGGCCGTGCTCCAAATGAAGACGGGCGTCGGCGAGGATATCAACATCGAGATGACGCATCCGGAACTTGTGGAGCTGTACAATCAGTTTGAGAACATCCAGGGCGAATTGGACGCCATGCTGGCCATGAAGGCTCCGGATGCAGCTGCTCAGTAGTGGGACACCGTCGACTTCTCAGTGCCAATTTAGTTGCTAGTACACATAATCCCTGTGCAAAAAGATGGACCTAAAAGTATGCAATACTAACACGATCGTAGCCAAATGTTAAACTCTTTTAATTGAATTTTTACCAATTTCTGATTAATTTTCTAAGCGTAGCCAAATGTTTTCTAGATTCTAGATTTTTAAATATTTTGGTTCTCTAAATTCCTTATTATCAATATTTTTCAATGTTATTAGCAAGAGTTCTTCAAGATCCTCCAAAAGAAAGCAAAAAAAAAGATACAAACGACACGGAAAATAAATGTTTAAATTATTTGTAATTTTTCAATTTCGACTTACCCTCTGAAAATGCAAAAACCTTCAATAAATTTAGACGAAACAAGATGTCGCACATTTTACAGTACACTTTAATGGATCTCTGCATGCGTTTTACTCGTCTGCTCCACCTCGGATCATAATTCTACTGATAAACATTACAAATTATTACAATGATATATATTTAATATATGTCTATATTGTATATGCATATGTTATTCGTCGGCCTTAGTACGTGTATAATGGAGTCGTATGTATATTATGTATGCATTATACAGACTTTCTAGTTTCATCTTCTATAGCTTTTGCAATATATGTCTTTATAGATTTATATTGAGAGGGGGGGTTTTTTGGATTTTGGGTACGTTTCGTATTCAAATTAGGGGCTTCGTTGTATTTTCACTAATCTAGAAGCAAAACGATTTCTATTGCACTCGTTCACAGTTCGGTTAATCGATTCAACTAAGTTTGGACAAAATACAAATGTATGCAAATTATTTGGACTACAATTTTCATTTTAATTTATTGCTATTGTTACAGTTAGTTGTCGTGTGTAGGTGTTGTTGTTTTTTTACTTTTCTTCTTGCTTTGGCACCGGCTATGTCAACTAGCCCTTAACTTTGTTGTTAGTTAGTCTACAGTTTGCGTGGGATTCTGGTATTCATATTGGTTTTCGTGTAAATGATTATCGCCTTACGAAATGCGTTGGTCATTTGTTCCTGTTCTTTTATTTGTGCTGTCTGTTTATTAGTTGTCCTTTCAAATTCACTTTCTTTCTGAAATTTACCTAACGAGATTTGATTACACAATAAAATAAATATTAAAAGAGGTTCTATCGAATTTAGACTTGAAAACTAACTGATGAAATAGCCAAAACTTCAAGTTAAGATAAAAATAAAGCTAGGTTATATAAATATATACAAAAACTGAATACATTTAGTTTGATCTTTCATTAATTTAATGGTTTTTCCTTCCTATTAGGTTGAAATAAGGAAAAAAACATTCTTTTGATCGCAAACTGCCAAAAGTAAGTGAAAATGGATGATTCTTTCTATTTTTATCATTATAATCGGTGTTTTACATTCCTTTTTGTTGATCGGCTTGATCTCCAGCGCCCGCTGTTTTGAACCCATATGAATGATAAGTGTAAGCGCCAAATTCAAATGATGATTTTTTTTCTTTTCTAAATAAAACTTGATATAATTAAACAAATTTAATGTAGCACATACATATACACAAAAAGCTTACGCTTGGATAAAAATTAAAAAAAAATTAAACACAAAACAGAAATTAAAAAAAAATATGTATACGGCAAATTACAAATTTTACACTAACATCTCTTTCGACGGTTGCAGCCAAATGTTTTAACATTTCTTTAAAACTATGTAACTCAATTATTGCATTGTGTTTTTGTTTGTGTGAGTGTATGATCGTGTGCGATTTATAGTTAGTTTAGTTTAGGTCTAATATTAGGTATATGTTTATCAAGTATTTATATATATAATAATATAAAAAAGTAAACATTTAGCGCTTTTAGTTTGCTACAAAAATTTGCTCGTCTCGCTCACATATTTCAACTAACATTAGGTGTACAAAAAAATTGGAAGATATATAGTTTATATCAAATTGTGGCTAGCGTAAAAATACAATCAGTATTCCAGTATTCAGTGTTCGCTGATCCTTTGTTATCTTAGATATATATAAAATGTATAAATTGATGCGTGTTCGTTCTGTTTGGCGAGATTGCTGCATTCCCATTCGATAGATCGGTGTAGAGTATATATATCCAGTAGTATCCAGTGTAGTACACATATATCCAATTATAATATCAAGCGTTGATCCTCTCATCCTCATCCTAATCTTCCGCACTTTCCTCCTTAAGTAAATAATAATGTAGTTGCCACATGATGGTTGGTTGGGTTGGGTTGGGTTTCCATTCGGTTGAGTTGAACTAAATTGAGTTGAGTGGTTGGGATTGGCCGGAGTGTGTGGGTTCTGGAATGGGCTTACATGCCCGACTCGGCAATGCCCTCGTCATCTGAAAGACATTCAAGGCGGCACCATTAGGCTTTTCCCAATTAGGTTGCTCAAAAGCTGAGCACATGCAGGGGTTAGAAAACAATAGAGGTAACATCAACTAAAATATATACATATACAGGTAAGCATGCAGTATACACACAAGACATCTAAGAGATATGGCCACAGAGCATTTCATGGTTCATCAAGGATTACTATCTACTGATTTTAGGTATTTACAGGTTTTTCCATACAAAGAACAACCATGAAATGCCCTACTGACCATCTCGGGGATTTGCGAAAGTGTCTACAAACCCATGAACGGATTGGCATAGATGATGCCGCCGCCAGCCTCGGAACCAACACCATTGCCCAAAACACCACCACCGTTAACACCGATTCCTCCGATTCCTCCTCCTCCGCCTCCGCCGCCGTTGCCAGCTCCTCCTCCTCCTGCTCCAGCGACCACCAGACCACCGGACAAACCACCGCTGGTCAATCTGGAGGTCTTGCAGAGCTTTGTGGTGGCATAGTCGCCATCGCCGACCAGCGTGGCTATGTCATCGTCGTCGCCGTTGCGCGTATTGCAACTGCTGCCCAACAGCTGATCGTAACAGCTCACATCCGTGCTGATCACATCCACCTCGATGTCGTCGTCATCCTTCTCGAGGCTATTCCGATTGCTGCCGCCCAGCGAGGAGTGCAGCGCATGGGAGTCCTCGTAGCTGCCGCCGCCGCTGTCGTCGTTGGCATTGTTCGACTTGGTATCGATATGGGTCTCGAACTCATCGTGCATATACAGCTCCTCGTCCTCGTCCTCATCCTCGTCCTCTTCGTCCTCCTCCTCCTCTTCGAGATCCTCCTCCAGTTCGTGTGGCACCAGCTCACCATCCTCGCCCACCTCCACCCCGAGTTCCACCTCCAAAAGCGAACGGCGGCGCGTGAAGACCTCGTCCTCTTGATGATTCGAGGATTGCTGATGGCTCTGTGGCAATATCATCACATCCTCCTCGGCGAAACTTAGTCGAACATTGGCGCGACTGGCACGATTGCTGCCGGAACCGCCGGAACCAGCGGCACCATTCGAATTCGCCGACGATCCATTGGATCCATTGATGTACTCATGGCTGAGACTGTTCTTGATATCACAGGACGACGAGCTGAACGTGATCAGCTGCGATTTGCGTCTATGCTGGAGCGTATTGTAGCCATTGACGGCGGATATGGTGGTCATGGTGTGGCCTCCCTGGATGGGCTGCTGTAGCTGCTGTAGCTGCTGCTGTTGCTGCGATTCAAACTCGAGGACATCGATATTACCGCCCTTGCTGTCCTTGCAGATCATCGAGCTGGGCTTGTTGTCAACCAGGACGATAACCACCGAATTGTTGTTATCACTCTGGTTGACAACCGAATGTCATCTGTCCGGCGCCTCCACATTGTTAATGCCTCCACCACCGCCGCCTGCGCCGCCGAAGGAGCTCATCGATGTGGTGGGCGGCATGTGATTGTGGTGGCCAGTAAAGCTACTGGTCAGCGGCTGCTGGTCATCATGGAGTATCGCCGCATTCTCATCGTCAATGGCCTCCGCCTCGGCCTGCTGGAGGTCGTGATGCGACAGATGACCCTCGATGGTGGCCACCACATCACCGTTCTCGTCCAGCTGCACTTGTTGGCCTGCGGCGTTTGCATTGCATTGTTTTTTTTTTTTTGTTTTTTGGGGGTAAATGAAGGAAAATGATTTTGCTCATAGTTAGTTAGTCACCCATCACCAGTAAGAAAATCGAAACATAAAGCTTAAGTCTAGTAAGGATGAACTGAAAAGGCTGCAAGGACCCACAATGTCCTGGGGCTCATTATTATTTTGGTTTTTTTTTCTTTTCTTCTTTTTATTTTTTTTTGGTATTTATGTTAGTCAGTGTGCGAGCGAACGGTTTGTTGTTGGCCGGGCGGGAGAAATATCGATGTCCCTGGCCGGAAGACCTACCTTCGTAGCCCTCGTTGTCGTGCATCTCACGAGCGGGCCCCACGATGTTCTCCTTGCCCTCGAGCACCGCCAGCAGGCACTGGTGTATGCAGATGTACTGCTGCTCCGTCTGCACCATCCAAACGCGCTCTAAAATCGAAAATATATATTAGAATTTATGGTGCTTGAAATAAGTATTGAAAACTGGTTGTAAACGGCGCAGCGGTTGTCTTTTATTATTTACAAAAAAATTATTTATATATATATATATATATATTTATCCCTATTTTTAATAACCAGGATATGCTTTTTATTGAAAAAATAATATATATAGCAGCGGCTGTACCGTTTACAATCATTTAAAAAAAAAAACGTTAGTTGTAAACGGCACAGCGGTTGCCTAAATTTATTTTAAATATATTTAAAATATATACCAAAAATATATACAAAAAAAATTGAATTTCCTTGTTTTCTTTAAAGCTAAAAAAGGAGGCCGCTGTACCGTTTACAGCCATTATTTAAATAAATGCTGGTTGTAAACGGCACAGCGGTCGCCTAAAATTATTTTCAAAATATTAAAAATATTAAAAAATAAATTTAAAAAAAAATATACATAAAAAAATATAATTTTTTTGTTTTCTTTTAAGCTTAAAAAGGCGGCCGCTGTACGGTTTACAGCCATTATTTAAATAAACGCTGGTTGTAAACGGCACAGCGGTCGCCTACAATTATTTTTAAATTATTCAAAATATTAAAAAATAAATTAAAAAAATATATATACATAAAAAATTAGAATTTTCCCGATTTCTTTTAAGTTTATTTAAGGCAGCCGCTGTACCGTTTACAACCATTACTTTAGTATTTCCTTGCAAGTACTTACCCTTGCGCATGGCATACACTATGCCAAAGATGTCCACGTAGTCGGACGTGTTGATCTGCTGCAGGATGCGGTCCAGGGTGATGAAGGTGCCCGACCTTCCCACTCCGGCGCTGCAGTGGACCACAATGGGTCGCTGCTCCGCCCCGATGCGATCACGGAAGGCGCGCACGAAGCGCACCAGTGTCTGCGGCGGATTGGGTACCCCAAAGTCCGGCCAGGTGGTGAAGTGGAAGTGCCGCAGGATGCGCTGTTCGCTGCCCTAAGTGTGAGAGATTCAGAGGGTTATGCTGCTGATATTCCTGGTCGAAGCACTTACCCTGCACAGCATAAACTCGGTCATCACCCAGTCGGCATAGTGGCTGTCGTTGAGGATCTGCACCTTAATGTCGCCGTAGAAGACGGGCACCGTGTCATTCGGCCAGTACTGATCGCACTTCTCGCGTCCCTTTTCGAAGCACCGGGTCAGCATGACTATGGCCCGCGAGTTGCTCTCCCAGCACATCCGCCAGAAGTCGTCGCGCGTCGAATGCAGCGGTCCCTGGGTGACGATGAACTCCCGCGGCGAATTGTGTCCGGGCACATAGTTGGCATTGATATAGTCACTGCCCTCGTCGTCGTCCACCGGCTGGAGCTTGAAGCGCGAGTGATCGTAGGGCAGGATGTTGGTGAACCGGTTCTTGGGTCGATTGCAGGGCAAGTCGGCAAAGGTGCACGGCTGATCGCGGCCCACGTGCTTCAGCTCCTCGAACTCCTCGCTGAAACGGAAGTCCGAGTCGGCGGACATCAGGCGATAGTGCTCCGCAAAGTTCTTGATCAGTATCGGACGATTCTGCTCGATAACACTATCCGGCAGCGACATATTGTCATTGGCCCGCGAATCCTTGGTGGTCTTGCGGCAATTGTTGCGTCGCCGCTTGTAGAACAACAGGGTGACCAGGAGCACCAGGATGATTGTCAGTGGCACTGTGATGGCCACGATCAGTGAGGTGTTGTCTTGATCTGCGGATAGGAGTTGGACATTATCAATAACGAGGCAAAATTAAATAGAAATTCATAAACAAGGGTATGAAAATAAAGAATATTAAATCTATATTTATTTTAAATAAGTCAAACGTTGTATCTTTAAACTAAATCATATATAAGGAAACTTAAAATAATATTTAATAAAAATATAATATTTTTTTTAATATTTTGTATAAATAAAAATCTTTAATCTTTAAAGTAAATAATTTAATTTATGTTTGTAATAAAACGTTTTTTATCTTTAAACTGTATAATTTATAAAGGAAACTAAAAAAAATATTTGAAATATTATATTTAATAATTTTTATAAATCAAAGTCTTTAATCTTTAAAGTAAATAATTTATAAGTAAACTAAAAAAATATTAAATTTAATATTAAATTTCATATTTTCTATAAATTAAACGTATTTTATCTTTAAACTATATCATTTATAAGAAAATTTCAAATAATATAGGAAACTTTAAGGAAAAAACTTTAGTCATCGCTTACCCGGTGAGCTTAGCATTTCTATATATTCATCGGAACAATAGATTATAAAAAGGTAAGACATGGATGGGATGGAGAGAAATGTATAAGTTGGGTTTGTACTATACTATAAGGAAGTTCACTAGCCCTAAACAATAAACCATTTTTGTTATCTCTTCATAAATATTAATATAAATAAATAGAAATAATACCTTTCGAAGTTCTAAAACTATAACCCACTTAATATTACTTAATTCTGATTAGGTTACTACCATCTTACCCGTCTGAATGGGAAAACTGTAGGCGGTGTCCGTAAACTTGTCCGCTCCGGTGAACGCTCGCACCTTCACGCGGTAGGTGGTGCCCGACTTCAGTGGCCCGTTGCAGTAGCCAATTTTGTGGTTGTCACAGTTCTCGGTGCCGATGGTAAAGTCCTCCACGGACTGGTTCTCGAACGGATAGTACGGATCGATGGCCTGATAGGGCAGCCAGACGCTATACGACTGCACGTCCAGCCAGCTGGGCATCTCCAGGCCGGAGGCATTCTTCGCATCATCCTCCGCCACGATGATCGTGTACATGCGCACCTGGCCGTTCTGATCCGAGAAGTAGTTCTTCCTGAAGCGAATCTGGATGGTCGACGAGCTGCGATAGACCTCGGTGGGCACCACCTGGGTGGCGGGACGTGGTGGCGCCAATATGGGCATCGTCTGCCGATACTCCCGCTCCGGCCCAAAACCGATAGCAGTCTTGGCCTGAATCTTGAACACATATGTCTCGCCGGGCTTCAGGTTCTTGATGACACCGAACGCCTCCTCCGATTCAAAGTCCTGCATTCCGGCATCCGTGAGATTGTTGATATTCGTATAGGCTATCGAGAATTGGCGAATCACACCATTTGCCTCGCTGGAGGGCAGCGACCACTCGAAATTGATCTCGCTGGGCTGAACGTCGGTGGGATGGAAACGCTCCACTCGCCCCGGAACCGCCTCGTTTGTGGTGAAACTGGCCGACAGGGGTGAGCTGCTACGGAGAACCGAGGATTCAGTGCCGGAACGGACGACCACGGTGAATGTGTAGTTCCTGTGGGGTCGCAGGTCGCTGATGGTTATCTCATTCCTGATCGTCATATTCTGGGCCAACAGATTGTCCGCCGTCAGGTAGGCGATATCGAAGTCGTTGTACTCGCCCTTCGGCAGATCCCAGCGCAGCGAGATCTCCGTATCCGTGATATTGGTGGCATGCAGCTGGGTAATGGGCTCCGGATAGAGGCGATCCTGCCGCTGTATGGGCAAACTGGCCACTCCGCCGCTGACCGTCCACACGGTGATGTTGTACAGCCGACCGGGCACCAGACCCGTGAACGTCACCTTGCGATCCGTGTCGTTGGCCAGCTTCTCCTTGTCCCGGATCTCGGCATCGCCCAGGGAGAACCGATAGATATCGAACTTGGACGAAGACTGCGGCGTGGGCGTGTAGCTCAGGGTGATCGTGTCCCTCTCGTCCTCCTTCTCGCCATTGGCGACCACAACGTCCGAATGGATGAGCGGCATGGTGCGCGGATAGAGACTGGTGATGCCCGACAGGATGCCATAGGAGGTCGTCTGGATGTCGAACTTGTACTGCACACCGGGCATCAGTTCGCCGATCAGGACTCGCACCGTCGACAAATCGTCGGCTGTTTTTTTGGATGACACACAGAAGCAAAAGGGGAAGGGTTAAAGTTAGTGTAGAACAGAACAGAACAGGAAAAGCTCCAGAAGATTGCAGTTGAAGGGGAAACGGATTAGCCATCCCCACATGAATTGAGGGAAGATTTCTTCAGAGGAATTGAAAAGGGAAAGAGTCAGAAAATACTAGAAATACTAGAAGTTATAGTATATTTTGTAAATGAAGAATATAGATAGAATAGAGATCTAAATTCTTGAAATTATTTATTAATTGATTTAAGGCAAAGAAAAGTATTTCCAAAAGACGGAATTAAGAATTAAGGAAAGTTCTTTTTGATATCTTTAGAGAAATCGAAAAGAGATCGAGTTTTAGGAAATACTAGAAATACTAGTTCCAGTATTTTAGATAGAATATAGATAGAATGCAGATCTAAGTTCTAGAAATTAATGGTATCGATTTAGGGTAAAGAAAAGTATTTCCAAAAGACGGAATCTCCGTATAATAGGGAGTTGAGAGTTTCATAAATCGAGTTAGAAAAGACCGAAAACTAAAGTTTCGGGTAAGGTAAATAGCATGATGAAGAGCAGTTTAAGATAGAGGGATGTGAGAGTGGTTCCGGTTTATATTCAGGCTCCATCATTCCATCGATCGATCGTTCGATTGCCAACTCACCCGACTTGTTCTCGGACACGTTCTTGGTCTGGACACGACCGGGATTATCGCTGGGCCACCACTTAAGGATGTAAGACTCCACCCGACCCTCCGGCTTGGGCCACTCCAAGGTGATATTTCGTGAGTCAACCAGCTGGATAATATTCGACACCGGATTCGGCGGCACCGTTGTGTTCACCTCCTGGGGCACGGGACTCTCGACGCCAAAGCTGACCGTGTTCACCTGGATGGTGTACTTCTCGCCCTTGGTCATATCGGTGATGTCCGCCTCCGTCGATCGGACGCTGGGCAGGCGCACCCACTGCTGTTCGCTGTCCGTCCGATATCGAATCGAGTACTCGGTGAATTCACCGCTTTCCGGCGGAGACCAGTGGACCAGAACCGAATTGCTGCGCACCGTCTCGATGGTCATGTTGCGTGGCGGATTGGGATCTGAAGAGGATGATTTTGAATTTAATACAAATCTATGATCAAGGATCAAACCATAGAGACACTTACAAACTGCCTGGAAGTAGGCATGCGGTTCACTTCGCAAATCGTGGCTAACCGCAAAGACCTTCAGTTCGTATCCAGCTCCCGGCTGCAGGTTCTTGATCACCAGGCGCGACTCCTTGGTCTTCTGGGTTCGCAAATCGCTGGTTCCGTTGCGCGAGTACAACACCTCATATTGATCCTGTTTCGAATTGACGTCGCTCTTCCAACTAATGTTCAGGCCCATCCGTATGCTCTTCAGGTCCTCGATGATGGGCGACGAGGGACGGGTGACCACGAAAATGCTGGTTTCGTTCGATTCCATCTTCTTGGAGACGGCCTGCACGGATAGCGAGTAATTGCGGCCCGGTAGAAGGCTCTCCAGCGTGAAGCGAGTACGATCTGTGGTCAGGGTGCTGGTGTCTCCATTGAATGTCTCCAATTCATGGTAGCTGTGGCAAAATAAAAACGGAAAAATTAACACCTTCGGTTAAGTACAAGTTATCTAAATTCATTAACGTTAAGTGGAGGTTTAAATGCTTTGCGAATATTTTTGATTTATTTGATAGAAACATTGTATAGAACTCTATAAAACTGAAAACAGGCTCAATTTACTCTTACTCCGGTTAAAAATAACCTAAGGTTATAATTATTTCGATTTATATGAACATTTCTTTGAGCTTTCTTTTATTTTCTTTAAAATGAATACAAAGTAAATTAAGATAAGTGAAATCTGATTAAGATAGACTTCGTTTTGAATGTGAATAAGGTTAAACTGAAGGTTAAACATTTTAACTATTCAATACTCACACAATGCGATATTCATCCTGCGTGCTGGCCGGATCCGCCTCCCAGGTGATGACCATGGTGTTGGTCTTGTCATCGTTGATGCTCCTCAAATTGCGAACGGGCAGGGGTCGAAGGGTGACATCCCCGGTGGCTGGCCACGAGGTGACCTTGCCGGACACCGTCTTCACGATCACATTGAACGTCTTGCCCGGTTCGGCGATGTCGCGAAAGTCGAAGAAGGCCACCGGCTCGTTGCTACGCGGCACAGTGGACTGCCTCCGGGTGGTGGCCACCGAAACCTGATACTTGTCGAACTCGGAGACGCCCTTGGGCGCCTCCCAGAGCACCCGGAACGAATTGGAGGTGATAAAGTCCCGATCAAAGGTCACATTCAGGGGACGCAGCGGCACCGTTCGATATTGCGCCGTCGTCGGCAGCGAGATCTCGTCCTCGGACATCGTCTGGACGGATATGTTGTAGGCCCTGCCGGGCACCAGACCCTTGAAGGCCGCCTGCGCCGGACCCGGCGGCTCGCCCTCCTTCTCCACATAGAGCACACTGTCGTTGGCATCCGGCGGCTCGATGGACACCTTGTAGTGCGTGTAAATGCCCGCCGGATACGGCGGCTGCCACAGGACCAGCAGTGTCGTCTCATTACGGAACCAGACGATGAATTTCCCCGGAGTGTTGGGCTCTGCGGATTTCGAATTGCGAATTGCGGATGGCGAATGGCGAATGGCGAATGGCAGATGGAGAAACAGAGAAGTGGCTTTGCGTTAGTTGTGGTCGCCATAGCAATATTTTGGGGTCGGGAGTTTCAGTGCTTTTGGGACGGTTTTTGGGGAGGAGTTAGGAGCAGAGTTATGGGCTCTTTGGCCACAGGAAGTGTGAGTGAGTGTGTGTTAGTGTGTGCTAGTTGGAGAATCTTTTCTGCACAGTGGTTGTCAATCAAGTAAATTCCAACACCAAATTGATTTAAAACTTAAATAAATATTAAAAAAGTTTAAAAAACAAATGTTAACATGTGTTCTTCTACTATTAGTTTGTAAGTAAATAAATAAGATAAAAATAATTTATTTATATATTTTTGGTTTTTCATTAAAGAACAGTAAAAATGTAGTTTTAAAGATAATTTTTCTTTTTAGTTTTAAAATAATCGAAAAAAATATTAAACAAGAGAGAACGCTATAGTCGGGTGCCCCGACTATCAGATACCCGTTACTCAGCTAAGGGAGTGCGAGGGAGATAGATATATAAAATCTTTGATCAGGCATAACTTTTTAACGAATGGTCCGATTTGAAAAATTTCTTCTACATTTCGATAGGTATTGATAGTCACAATAAAACTGCATTTTTAGTTTTCCAAAATCTTTAATGGTGTGGGCGCCAGACACCTTTCAAAAAATGGTGTAGGGCGATTGAGGGCGTTAGAGGGGGCGTGGCACCATTTTGAAATAAACTTGCGCTGCGTAGGAACTCCAAGAATATGCATGCAAAATCCCAATCCTCTAGCTTTTATAGTTTCCGAGATCTCAGCGTTCATACGGACGGACAGACGGACAGACGGACAGACGGACATGGCTAGTTCGACTCGGCTAGTGATCCTGATCAAGAATATATATACTTTATAGGGTCGGAAAAGCTTCCTTCTCCCTGTTACATACTTTTGCACGAATACAATATACCCTTTTACTCTACGAGTAACGGGTATAAATACCCAAATTATTTAAATTCACTTAAAGTTTCTAAGTATGTTAAAAAATTATAAAATTATGTAAAATGGAAAAAAATACCATAATAATAATATAGATATAGATTATTATATTATAATCATGCGCGGATCCACGGGGTATTTGAAAGGTATTTCGGTATTCAAAAAGCATGCAACCAAAAAATTGTTCTGATATCACCCCCACCCACAACACATCAGACTAATATAATAAAAAGAGGAATATTTAAGGTATTTCGAATTAAAGTTCCTAAGCCACCATGCTTTTTATTCACAAAGTGACCACTGTTATGTGCGATTCGGTTGCTTTGCTGTGGCTGGACATGCACACATTGTTTTTGGAGAGGGGGCGGGGAAAATGGTGAGAAAAGTGTGGGAAAAAGGGGAAAAGCCTACCCCATATCTGGGTGGAAAGCAAGTGCACTGCGGTTGGCAATTGTCGGATCAAAAATGCATTTTTGGAATGCAATTTTGGACTGTGGCCTGTGCAAAGGAGGTGCTTTTGAGGTTAGTTTGAATGGTAGGTAAACAGAGGAAAATGTTTTTACAATTGACTATTTTTTTACAGACTTTATTATATGATAGGTATTATATTTTTTTTCTCTGTTAACCTAACAAGTTTTTCAGCAAAACTACTACATTTTGGGTTAGGAAGCAGGGCAGGGTTTCAGTTTTTCGATGGGAAGACAAGCTTAAATATTACCTCTTAGGATCTTAATGTCCAGCAATTCTTTATGCCGCGTCCTTCGACCTTTGTTGTTAATTTTAAGTCATTTTTTGCGAGAGAGTGTGTGTTTTTTGTTTGTTTTTTTTTTAGTTACAATGAAAGCGGGAGACAAAGAAGTTAATCAAGTTTAGTTACCATCACCGGAGTAGAACAAATAATTTTATGATCTAATTATGAGGATTATGTGGGTTTCCTATTTTTTTTTGGATGGAAACCGATGAACTCACTTGTGGTGAAATTGCGACTGGTGTAGGCCACCGATTCCTTGCCATCGTAGATGGTATAGGCCTGCACCTGGTAGGTGGCTCCCGGGGTCAGCTCCTTGACGCTGTGCTGGAATGTGTTGTCGTTCACCTGGAAGGTGCGGTTGTAGCTGCTCGAGGCCTCCGACAGGCCCAGCACCTTGATCTTGAAGGCCGTGTAGCTGCCCTGGGTGGGCGGTGACCACAGGATGATGGCGTTCTTGCCGCTCCGCACCTGGACAGAGAGGTTCGACGGCGGATCGGGAGCTGGAAAAAGGGATAGAAATATTTTTTAAAATATATAGACTTGAGAAGAACCCACGATGGGTTTGCAGAGCAAGTTATATGTCGATTTATAAAATTTCATATTCTGACCCCTTACAAAAAACGCAAAAAATAAAAAACGTGTATGAAGTGTCATACCTTTTTGAGCTCGTAGTTAAATTCCCTATCGATTGGCATTCAAATATAGGCATTGTAACTTGTTTAAATTTTTTCAAAAAAATTGTGACCCTTACAAAAAATGCAAAAAATAAAAATCGTGTTTTTTGCACAAAAATATGAGAATCTTTGGCGTAAAACGGAAAATACCGTTTTTTCTCATGTTACGCAAAAAATAATGATATTTTTGTGCAAAAAACACGATTAGGATTTTTTATTAAAAATATGGATTATATCTGCGTGGTTTTCTTCGTAGCTTGGCCAAATAAGGTCTCAAAGTGAAAAGAATAACAGATTTGGACAACTGAGGTCCTTAGCTAACGTTCCTCATCATTTTCTAACTTTGTTTGACCAATTTTTTTGCGTTTTTTATAAGGGGTAGGGTCACCATTTTTTACTAGAAATTTAAAAGTGGTAAAATTTCCATATTTTAATGCCAATCGGCAGGAAATTTAATAACGAGCTCAAAAAGGTATGACACTTTATGTTCTGACCGTTATTTCTCATGTTACGCCAAAAATACTGATGTTTTTGTGCAAAAATATTTGTTTCTATAATTGTATCTTTTATTTTGCTTTGCAATGCGAGAAGCCCTTGAAGCATTTTGAACCCTGTTCAAAATAGTTAGAAACTAGAGATTAAAGATTAAAAGCTGATGATACTTGGCCTTGTCCTCGAAATGGCTTCCGTCTAATTGCCTTTTCCTGTCGTGTGTTTAAACTAAAAAAAAAAAGGGAATCGAAACATGCAATCGAAGAAACCAAATACGAGTTGCAAGTGCCACAAATGGCTAATTGCAGTTCGATATTTCCCATTTTCCCCCTCCCTTTTTCCACCCCTTCCCCCCCGTCAAATGTTCGTAAGCTGGCTAATGAGCAAATCGCACTAAGTAACGAAATCAATCAGACAAACGAACAAGAACAGGAAAGCGGATAAGGGGGAAGTACTTACAACATGGACGAAAGTTGGCTGATTGGAGCCTGGGGAGTGTCTACACTCAAAGAAAAAAAATGTATTGTCAAAATATAAGAAAACCTTCTTTTAGTTTAGAAAAATGTTTTTTGTTATAAACATTTTTTCTAAAATACCAAAAAAAAATATTTAATTTATTTTTATAAAACATTTTTATTAAAAAAAAAATTTTTTTTCGTAAGGTTTTCCGATGTTTCCTTAACTGCACAGAGGGTGAAAATTCGACCAACACCTGCGAAAGTCCGACTAAAGAGGGGGGTTCTTATAAAGGGGGTGGGAGTAAATAGGAAGAAGAAGAGGGCGTTGAGAGCCCGTCTATGCCTATAAATTACCCAAGGGTCTCGTTTTTTTTGGTAAGTGGAGAAAAGTTATTAGAGAAGGGAAACGAGAAAGAGGAAAGGAAAAGCGTTAACTGTTTGTAATATTTGTTGGTTTTACTGTTTGCAATAATGATAAAAATGCAGTTATGTTATTATTGCCAACGCATTTTCAAGAAATTCCGCAAAAAACACTCTTCCCCTTTTATTATTTTTTCTGCTTCTTTTTTTTGCACAATAAAAACAAAGCTGGTCAACTAAAGAAAGTGTAGAAAAATTTCAAGTTATCGCCGGCGATCGACAAAAATAGCAAAAGCAACATAAAGACTGAGGTAAAGACAAAACACAAAACCAGTCATAGTAACCACTTTTACTCAAAACAGGCAGAGTTTGTGGGTGAAAGGGAGACAACAATATATATAGATTAGCGATCTGTTAAAAGCTACATATATATATGTTTATATGTAGGCCACTGTGCCCTTTAACTTTAAAAAAACAGATCCGGAATCTCGGAAAAATTACACTTTTTGTATTTTAAACTTTTTCTACGATTTTTTCAAGCTTTGCAAATTTTGTTATAAAATTCTTTTTGTGAGTTTTAATACATACTAAGGTAAAAATAATCTATAGAACCATAAATATTTATAAAAGACATTATTTTAATTGAAAATAAATATAAACCGAAAATGTACCCAGTCAACTCTGCGTATGAGTAATATACCTATCCAATTTTTTTTATTAAACATTTTTTTGTGGTTTCCCAAACACAATATAGTTTAGAAAAAACTAAAAACCAAGACTTAGTTATGCAAGAAAAAAGTTTAAAATGAAATAAATGTATTCAGTCAACTCTGCGTATGAGTAATATAAAGTAGCTTAAATTAACTAAAACCATTTGTTTTCCTAACTTAAATTTAATTTATTTTTTTTTTCGATTACCACTCACCTGTTGTTATCGTCACCGTCCAGGTGAGCCAATCGTGGTGCGTGAAGTTCGTGTAGTACAGCCAGAAGTTGTATTTAGTACCGGGCAATGCTCTTGAGAATTGGATCTCATCGCCGATTTCCCGGGAGGCAATCGTCGTATTGGGCTCCGGATAGCCAAAGGGCGGACTGTAGTCCAACCGATAGGAGGCCCCGTCGTCCAGGCCGGGATTGTTGGGTATGCTTATGGCTAGATCTGCACATCGAACGTCCTGCAAATTAGGTAGAAATAGGTTTGATGATTAGAAATTGTTAAATATTTATTAAACTTATTTTAAAAACATTAAATGTATTTATTTGGAATTTTTTTATACCAATATACTTAAGTTAATTAATTTTTAGTTCCAACTCTTGGGGAACCTTAAATCATTATAACATATCTTTATATTTTAGACTACGAAAGCTTTTATAATTTAATAATATACCATTTGACAATTATCCCTTTGGTTTACTTCGCTTTTCCATTTAAAGTTTATTCTCCGTCATTTTCAGTTATCACAAAAAGTGCAATGACATTACAGCAACAATACCTGCAGCAGCAAAAGCAACAAGGACAACAGCGAAACAAACAAAAAGTAACGCGAGTGACAATTAAATGGCACATGATGATGATGGTGATGCAGATAGTGATGGAGCTACCGATGCAGATGCAGATACAGATAGAGACGGCATGAGTGGGTGTTGATTGCAGCCAGGTTTGTTGTCCTTGTTGCACGGCCCATTTGCACAGATAGAAAAAATTGAAAGAGTTCTGTTCTTTCAATATATCAAAATCATTATATGCTAGCCATTTGAAAAGGTGCTCAAAAGTATGCAATTATATTTTTTAAAACAGTAACTCTGCTGATTTTATATCTCTAAACTTCAATTCGTTAATCAAAACGGATTTTAAAGAGTATTTAATATCTACAGTTTAAAAAAATTATACATATTTAGTTTTTTTTTAAATACTGAAAATAAAAATATATATTTTTTGTAATATATTATTAATATATTACTTTCTTTGCTTATAGTTTGTATGTTTTATTATAATTTTTTTTCGGATTTTTCGGATTTTTCGGATTTTCTTACAGTGTAACTGTCGGCGCTTCTGCCGCCGTCTGCCGGTGCCAGACGCCAAATATTAACACCGCAAACAATGAGCTCTGCTGGCGCCCACTCCCATTGCCATTCAAAACCCCTTTCGCAGGACCCGTCGATCCCCCTCGAAACTGGCGCGAAAATGAGGCAAACGAAAAAAAAAATAAAGAGGGAATAATGGATTTGGCTAGCAAAAGGGACACAGATGCTGCCACACATCCCGACGGGCGGCAGACGGAAAAGAGAAGAGGACTGCTGCACATTAAAGGATTAAAATGACGGAAATGCAGTCGCCGTCGGTGGAAATGTGGCTTAAATCTAGACTGCATGCCCAGTAAGGCTTTGCATTAAAATGAGACAAATGAGAGAAAAAAAAGTTTAATAAACTATTAAAAAAAAAAAAATAAATAAGTTACTAATTAAATTAAATTAAAAGAAAACCTGACATTGAAATAAAGCTGGAAAAATTATCGATAGTTTGCTATTTCTCGATATTTGTTATGTAAAACACACACCTTGAAAGCATCGATATTATCGAATTAATACTGTGAAAATATCGATATAATCGAATCAACATTGTGAAAATATCGATATTTTTCATGTTCTACATTGATATTAGGTATATGAAATCTAAAATTTCTGAAAATTTCATTAAACAAACGAAATACCAAAAAATAATTTTTTTTTGTTCACTTTTAGTTCCGTATAAAAAACTATTAAAACCACTTTATCACAGTTATTACTATCCTAAATTGCTGTTCTCTTTTCGAACCACTCAATTTTAACGCTCAATTAGAGAAATGGAAATCAACGAAACCGAAACCCATGGTTATCCTCAATTCCGAACCGAAACTATCAATTTCTCTGGGGTGGTTGTACAAACTTCTGTAATTTCATTTGGCAGCAATTCAATTCCATCAAATTGCAGGGCTTCCTTTTTTTGTTTTTATAGGAGGCGTGACTGTTCAAATGTTTTCAAATGTGTTCAAATGGCCGCACAGCGCACAAAAAGTTCATAAAACAGAAAAAAACGAGAGCAAGTTGACCATCAAACTGAAAGCGTTTTAACACAAAAAAAAGAAGGAAAAAAGTATAATTCAAATATGCAAACACACAAAATGGCGTCGGGAAGCGCATAAAAATAAAGTTCCTCAACTTGTTGGCTTGATTGATGCCTTCGGCTGTCCCATAAAAAGCGCCATTTAAGCCAAGTTTATGCGTATTACTGGCCAAAAGTTCATGATCTTCTTAATTTACTTAAGAACTTTTTCCTACAAAGTTTACTTTATTATCGGGGATGGGATTTACTGAGAAAAATATAAGAAAACAGTATTATTTAAATTTATAAAACAAAATATATCAGTAATATCATTTCATAAAAGATAAATAGATAAAAAATATTTAAACTTCAAACTAAGTACTTTAAAATTGGAGAAAACAAGGTTGATTTGATTAAAAAAAGTTAAAATATTCACACCATTATATTTCAACGTTCTTAGCATTCAAAGACATTCTCAGGCTAATCGCGAATTTCAGGGACGCATAAACTAGTAGAACGTGCGAAAAATCAGCAGCGCATGCAAAACTTAACTCGGTGGCAATTTTCACCCCACTTCAGTTTGTCATTTAGCAAAAAGCATTGTCAACCTGTTTGATTTGACAGCTATTTTTTCCTTGTTTTTTCCCCCCGATTTTGCAGAGCACTTAGTCCCTGTCCAATTCCAATTGCAATGCATATGGAATGGAGTTAGCCAATTACTGTCGTCACTCACTCAATCAATCAATCAAACAATCAATTATTTATTATTTACCCACCCCAGTCGGCTTACTTGCAATATTTTCACAACACGTTTTTCGCCAGAAAACAGAAAACTAAAGTAAAGTAAGGTAAAAACACAAAAATAAATTCAATTGCAATTTGCGTTGCGCTTTCGCTTCGAAATCGAAATGAAATGTTGGCCAGCGGCAGCTCCAAAAACAGCTATTCCCCCCTCTTTTTTTTTGTACCCCCTGAAAGCCTCTTGGTATTACCCCTTTTATTTATTTTTATTTTTTTTGTGGGCGCCTAACTGTAACTCGCTTGCATAATTGAACACTTTTTGTTGAGCTTCTTGTTTTCCTTTCTTCATTTCGCTTTTTCAAGTTGTGCGTCTGTTACTGGCGTTTTCTTTTCTTTCTGGCCATTACATGAGTTCCACTGGCTGCCATGGCCCATTAGTCATTAGCCAAGATAATGATGATGGTGTGAAACAGTGATGCTTTTTTACATCTAAAGAAAGTTAATGCAAAGTTCTCAACAATAAAAAAATATACTGGTGTTTTTAAAGGTTTTATTGCCTTATCTAAATGTATTTTAGTATTTTTTCGGCTTTAACCAGTTGGGAATTATAGACCACAAAGTGAGAAAAAAACCCATTTAGCGGGAAAAACTCTTAGCTGGCATCACCAAAGTTAATGGTAACATTAATGATGATGATGGTAAATTTGTTGTTGATTATCAACGCATAGTGTGTCAGTCTGGTCACATTATGCAATTAAATTTTCGCAGCGCATACTTCATTGAAGAAGTGTATACACGTAGATATACATGGATATAGATATAGATATAATGTTTACCCACACGGTTTTCGGATTCGTTGCGGTTTCGTTTCATTTAAATGCTCAATTTACACTTCGCATTATTCGCACATGAGTTTTCGCTGGCTCTTTTATTTGTTTTGCAATTGCTCGGGCACAAACCATTTGAGTTAATTTAACCACACCCAATTCACTCCTCTCATTCCAATTCAACGCTTTGTGACTCACATCTTTTTGGGCTTAAGCCAAAGCCAAAGACACGTTTGTGCAGAAAACTAAAAAAAAAAATACAAAAAAAATACAACAAACAATAACAATAATATAAAATTAATGGCAATTAACAATGAGCCGAAAACCTTCGATTTCGTTGTTTAAACCCTAAGCCAGACAAGGTCGTTTTGGCGGTTTCTAGTGGTTTTATGGCCAAGGCTTCAAAACATCCGAGATTACCAAGGAGTTTGGTAGAAACGCACAAGCGTAACTTGATTATTTGCCATCTAAGTACATCGAAAATGGTTGGGTTTATATATCGGAAATTAAATGATTTTATTCTAAATCATTTATTTTTTGATATATAATATTTAATATTTTATTTCAATTTAAATGTATTATAATTTCTTTACGATTTATTATAATATTTAATATTTTATTTTAATTTAAATTTATTATAATTTCTTTACGTTTTATTATAATATTTAATATTTTATTTTAATTCTAATTTAAATCGAAAATGTATAAAAAAAATATTTTATTTTATCATATTTAATATTTTAATTTAATTTTAATGTATTATAATTTCTTTATGTTTCAGAAAATGTAAATGTGATTCGTTTTTAATTTAATTTAAATTTATTATAATTTTTTAACGTTTTAGAAAATGTAAATAAAATATTTGAAGATTTTTCCAGCATTTAAATATTATTTATTCGGCTTGTGGTTTTTTCTGTGATTTGTTTTTAATTAAATTTAAATTTATTATAATTTCTTAACGTTTTAGAAAATGTAAATTAAATATTTGAAGATTTTTCCAGCATTTAAATAGTATTTATCCGGCTTGTTGTTTTTTCTATGATTTGTTTGTGCGTGCTTTTTAGCCGTGAGCAACTAAAGAAACATGAACTTCAACTTTTGCCGTCGTTTTCGTTGTCGCTGTCGCAGCTGCTGATGCAGACCGACCGGCCAAGGCAAACAAAGGCCAAGAGCAAACAATCAAATAGACAAACAAATGCAAAGCAAACATTGCGAGCGGAGCGAGCAAACAAACAAACGAACAAACGTTGCAAACAACAACGCAGCATCGAGCGAGTTTCATTTAAATAATTAAGCACAGTAGCCAAAACGGTTAACGGTTAAGTTAACAAGTCCTAAACGGTTATAACCGGAGTGTTTTTGGGTTCGGTTTAGGGGCACAAAAGGGATGTTGCTGTTTTTAACCGGTTCATAGTTCAAATTTAAGAAGATCAGATCGGTTTGAGAATTGGCCTTTTGTTAAGTTCACAATAAAGATTGATTGATTGAAATATAAAAACAAAAAATCTTAAATTTAGTATTCAAAATCTTTTAAGCAAGTTTTGAAACGGTTCGCGAGCAGACTCAAAAATTTGCGAACAATAAATAAAGATTAAAATAATAGGTTGATAATAAAACTATAATACTTAGATATTTTATATGATGTGATATGATATGTTATACTGTAACTTTTCTTTGTAAGTATGTCGTATATTTATTTCCGTCACATAGAAAACTCATCTAATTCAACCTAAAAATTTGGCCCAAATATTTTTTAGCAAAACAATATGGTCGTAAAATTGCATTTCAAAGTCTCAGGAAAGATATTCCCAAGAGTTTGAGGCTAGAATTTTTCCTTCAAACCGAAGACATTCAGACGGGGACGGGGTGAAAAGAAAGCTAGAGATGG
Source organism: Drosophila pseudotakahashii (assembly GCA_035046095.1). Lineage (NCBI taxonomy): Eukaryota > Metazoa > Arthropoda > Insecta > Diptera > Drosophilidae > Drosophila > Drosophila pseudotakahashii. The sequence continues at coordinate 7,814,420 of JAWNOE010000105.1, read as the reverse complement.
GAAATTACGAGCTCACAAGTTAAAAGTTCAACGTCATCTCAGGTGGGACAAGCCATGAATAAAAGAAGTCCACAAGAAAGCCAAGACCATAACCAAGCAACAATAAGTAGAACAATGGCAACATGAATGGCACACGATGCCAGGCAACAACTGAATAAAGAAAAGCTGGACATTTTCCAGAGATAAGCAGGCCAAACAAAACAGAACAACAGGAGCACATTTTGTTATAGTGCTATACTTTTAGGTTTAACTGCAGGTAAATACCCGTCCTCGAATTTATGTCCCAGTCTATGCCACTCCTCTTTGCAATTTTGTTGGGAAAATACATTTTATTTTGTCTTTCCTTCTTATTTAGATACCCACTTTAAAATGGTTATCTATCTGTTTGTCCACTTAAACGCTGTCATGTCTTAAAGAAGGTTGTATTTTATGAATTACGAGAAATGTTTTGATATTTAAAAAATGTTTTATGAATTTATATATTTAAATGACCACACTTTATATTGCAAGGTCACACTATGCGATTAACATGACTCTTTATAATGCAAGGTCACACTATCAGCTGATGATCATTATTTATTCTTTGGTCAAGTACTTTCAGTTTTGTTGGACATGAATACTATATTTATTACTCATTAAGAACATTTGAAACCATTTATCATCCCGGTAACAGTGCGCACGAAAGTCTATGTACATAAGTTAATATTCTTGTTTCGGCCTGAACTAAACTATAGAACATATACTCATACCTCATTCACGAATAACTGAGCACTTGACTTGTCTATGACTTGCATTGGTTGCTGGGCTACCTGACCAAAAGGCAAAAGCGCAATTAGCATAAAGTGCTCTACTCTGGGTCTCGAGCTTGTTCGTGTCTCTGACAGTTGGGCATGGCGGCAGGCAGTGGCGTACCGAAAGGGGGATTTCCGGGTAGCTTTTTGGAAAATATCAGGAAATATAAATCTCTTCATAAGGGGAATATATTCCTAGCTTCACTTTTCTTTACCAAATATAGTAAATGTTTAAGAACCCCCTAAAAAAAAATTTCTTTTGTAAAGATAATTTTTTTTAATATTTTAAAAACGTTTCAAATAATATTCTATGGTAGCTAAGGACAAGCCCCTTCTCATGTTCGAAACCCAACCCCCCCTAGAATTATCACCTAAGCCACTGGCTGTTGTCGCTGCTGTAGTTGCAACTAGTTCTTTACTTATTGCTGTTGCTGTAGTTGAAGTGTGAAAAGTTGGCGGTTGAATTGCAGGTTTCAGGCGAAAGGTGGAAAAAAGACGAGAGGGAAGGAACGATGGAATAGGGAGACTTAAGGTAGATGGGAGGGAGGTCAAAGCAAAGAGTGAACAATAAAGTGAGTAAGTGGGCGTGGCGGAAAAGGGGAGGGGCGGCATATGCATAAGTTGTCTGTTCATTGCGTGTCTACACATAAAAAACTGGTCTCGTCAACATTTTTATGATCAATTGTTTACCGTTTATATGGTTTGAAAACAACACATCCTGTTGATAAAAATAACAGGGTCACCAACTTAACAACAGAAACATAATAATATTGTATTATAAAAGATTTTTATTAAATATTAGAAATATTATAATATTTCGAAACTTTTATTTTTAGAATTGCTTATGGGGTTCTTTATATATATATATATATTAAATAACAGGGTCACCAACTTAACAACAGAAACATAATATAATATTGTATTAAAAAATATTATAGTTAAATATAAGAAATATTTGTATATTTTATTTCAGAATATATTTTTATATATTATATATTTTTTTTTAAAGATCCCAAAATATTCAAATACTACTGGTGTATGTTCAATTATTTTTTTTCAGTATTTTTTAGTGTACTTTACTCTCTACTCTCCCACCTCAATTACCTCAATTTATGTTCATTTGTTGCTTCTCCTCCATCTTTTTGACCAGAAATTGCCATTCATTGCACGTCTCTTTTTTGGATATGTTTTTTGTTTTCAGTTGCTTTTCCTTTCCTTGTTGTTTTTTCCTCTTTTTCTTTCTTTCGAATTGTACTTTATTTTTTTGTGTGTGTTTTTTGTGCTCTGAGCTGAGCTCAGTTCAGTTGAGCGGCTATTTAAATCGCTTAAGACCTCCCAACCTCCCGCATTTCACCTTTCTTTTATTGGTTAATATGCGTGACTAGAATTGCTCGCTCGTTTGTTTGTTTGTTTTGCTTGTTGTCATAACAGCGCTAGTTATCAGTTTATCAGCATTATCCGCAACTTTAATAACTGACAACGAAAGCCGGAAACTTAAATTGAAACGAAATTGTCTGCAGGTCAAAATTGGAGATGGGAAGCGGGAATCGGAATCAGAATCAGAATCAAGCGGAATCTTAAATTCAAGCGATTATTATTTTCCGCCTACAACTTCCGGCTATAAGGTTCTTAAGATGTCTGGTAAGTTCAGTTACTTGTCGTTGGCATTTCGGAAAATATAATATAGTATATTTTCTGGAAGCAAAATAAGAACCTTCTATACCTATTTTTCCCGACTTCCTTTACGTTACCAAAAATTGGTCTTAAGCTCTATTTCCCCCCATCCTTTTGGGCATTTTGAAAAGTGCTCAATTTCGCAATTACAAAACGATTTCGATGGCAGACGGCAATCAACAAATGTCCCAAAGGAGCCTCAAAGCCAAAAGCCCCGTCGGTGGTCAGGGGACGAAGTGTCTAAGTAGCTTCGGTTGGATCCTTCTGCTTTTCCCATTTTCCATTCGCACTGAAGATGCCCAAAGGTATAGAAAAGTATTTTGTGAATGGCTCAGCCATAAAGCACAGACAGTCGGACGAAAGGACAGCATTTGGGTGGAGAGGGAAACTGGACTTGAGTTAGGCTCCCCGGCATGAGGACAAACATATATTTTTGCACTGAGAGAAATTACTTTATAAATACATTCTGATTTTCTCTAATATTTGTCACTTTAAAGTTTACATTTCAAAGATATTTATTCACTTTCGAACAAATTTTATATTTAACCTAGGGTTAACAAACTTTTACAATATTTTATCCTATTTCGTAATATTTATAACTTTGAATTTAAAAAATATATTCAATAATATTTTCAAATGTAAAGATTTTTAAATAATTTTTGAAATTTGAATTTTTAATATTATTTCACTCACTAAAAATACTGTACACTTAACCTGAGGTTAACTATTTTTAAGGGTTTTTCGTAGTAGTTTAAAACTAATTTTAAAAAATCTTCATAGATTTTCGTCAAAGTCTTACGATTATTTGAAATCTCTTTGATCATACCCTACTGTCAAAGTCTTTGCCTCACCTTTAACCTAAGGTTAACCATTCTTGAACTTCGAACTTCCTTTTTAGAGTGTAAAAATACACTAACACAATAACTGACTTGGTTAGCCTGGCTTGGAGCGAACTACAGTTTGACTTTTGCCTTTGACCAGGCAATTTACCAATGAAACTTTTACACTGTTGACATGTGAGTGTGTCTGTGTGTGCAAAAGTTAGAAACTTGCAGACAAAGCGGAGCAGGGGATAAAGGAGGGACAGAGAGAGAGAGAGAGAGAGGAGGAAAAGGCGAAGTAGCGCAGTAAGAGAATTTATTAGTTGCCTTTCATGGCAAATATTGTGACAAATGGGCATATAAGAGGAGCCAAAGGTGCCGGGAAAAGTGGGTGGCAGAGGCAGCGGGCGGAAAATAGAATGCGGGATAGGCGGGAAAGGGATGGCATGTCTAGGCGCAGTTTGTGTGTGTGTGTGTGTGTGTGTGTGTGTGTGTGTATGCGTACACATAGCCAACTGAGCGAGCATTAAAAAGTTCCCGTTACACAGACGAGGCGCCATCTTGATAATTGCTTAATACAGGATACAGGTGAGACAGGTAGAGTGTGTGGGAAAGGGACAGACAGAAACTACTTAGTTTTCATCACGCGATATTAATAATGTTTTGATAATCTTTGTTTATTTGGGGTTCATAAAATATTCAAATTTCTTTTCTATTCTTCCTAAATATACTTTTTTAGTAATCCATATTTAAAATCTAGTTTCTAAGGTGATAATTATTTTTCTTAAATTGTCAAAGAATTTAATTTTTAACTTTAACAAGAGTGTTACTTTTTATCAGAATATTTTCAACACCTCCCAATTACCTTTTTCCCTGCTTATCTTTTATACATATCGAATGTGTTTATGGAAATTGAAAAGCCAGGGGAGAAAATTGTCAAGTGTTCGCTGATTTTTTTTCTTCTTGTATTTTTTTTTTTCTCATTGTAAGTGCAAAAATATGTACGACAATATACATACATAAATTGAAATGAAAGTACAGTAAGGGCCATGAGTTTACAATATAAAATTGTTGCACTTAACATATTTCGAATATAAATTAAATTTTGTAAATAATTTGTATGTACATTTTAGTAGATAAGAACCCTTTTTTTTAGTATAAAGTATTTTCAACATTTCTATATATAATTTTTTCATGCATATTTTCGTTCACATTTAATATTCAGAAATTCAGAGAGGATACCTGCCTTTAAAAAATTTTAAAATTATTATTATTATTATTGAAAACCACTTGGCCAGCTGCAAATTTTATCATTGCCTATTGGAGTCAACGAATTCTCGCGGCCAGTCAATGAAAAATGAAATATTGCAACTGCAAAATGGGAATTTAATAAGCCCGCTTGAAATGGTTATTAAAATTGCTGTACATTCTGCGCGTCAATTACACTTTGAAACCCTTTTTAAACCCCCGCCGCCGCCAAAGTTTGCATAAATTATGCTTTAAATGTAGGAAAAGAGCAGTGTGGCTGGTCTGCAGTTAGCTTCCCTTACATATATGCAAAAATCATAATAATAAATGCAAAAAAAAAAAAAAAAAAATCAATATTTATGCCAAGACAGAGGAGAATAGATGGCAGGGAAACAATTTTCCACTGCCAATTCTCCTTGGTCTTTCCTATTTTCCTTTTTTTTTGTTTTGCAACAAACTTTTGCACTGAATATTATTCCTTGTTTTGCCATTTTCTTTGCTGCCCAGCGATGCGTGTCCTGGATTCTGAATCCTGAATCCTGGGATAGGGATACAAATGGAAACATTTTGAGGGTTTGAGAGGTGATTTTTTTTTTTTGAGGAACTTGGAACTGGCTATTTAAGTTGGAAAACATTTTGTTTCAATTTTTGTGACATAAAAATGAAAGGAAATGTGGTACTCAAAAAGTGTGCAACCAACATTTTTCTCTAAAAAACCCCGCACACAGATATAAACTGTATATTTTCATTATTATATATTTCTTTTTAACAAACCTTTAAATCATAATGTGTTACTTAACCTTTAATCGGGGTCACCATTTGGTAATTAACAAAGATCTGCCAAAGATTTAGTTGTTGATAAATGGAGTCGAGGCAAAATCGAGTTATGCAACACGAAATCGATAAATTAGCATTATTAATGGACCTTGTCGAAAATGCCCATCTCGGGGAATTAACCTTAATGTGTCTCTTGTATTTGTGTGTGTGTGTTTCGTAGTATCTTTCCCTGGCTTTTCTTTCGATTTTAGATTTTGGCCGTTGGCCTCTTTGACATTTTGCCAATGCAAAGCTTTCTCCGTTTGGTTTTGTGGCCATGTCAAATGTCAGTTAGGATTTTCCCTATAGCCAAGGAAAGAAAAAAATCGTTAGAGGTTAACCCATTTCCCATCGACGAACACAAAGAACTTGGCAGAATTTTAACGATAGTTCCGCGATTTGATTTATTTGGATTACTTATCATTTGTCTTTGCTATATTTATTTTCTAATATTTTTTGTATCTTATACATTTTTTTCCCTGTTTTAATTTTGTTTTCCCAGCTTTTCTGAAGTGCGTTTAAATCTTAATTAAAAGTTTTCTGCATTGCGGTCTGCAGTTTTTTGCCATTTTAATTAAATGACTTCGACTTGCACTTTGCATTTGCATTTGGATTTGGATTTGCGCAGCCACTCTCGCCTCTTGCACTTTTTTGCCATTTTAGCGTGTGCAACGAAACGTGGCAAGGCCTTAGCCCCAATTCAGCTGGCTGAACTCAATCCTTAAAGGATTTAAACAGCGGCTGTCGGCGGGTGGCAATCGCTCCTTAGCCCAGTTGGCTAAATCCTGACAGATTGATGCCAAGGCAGATTGCATTCCCAGATTCGCTGATCCGCTGATCCGTTGGCCCCCTTTGTTCCTTCTGCAATTTTGCTATTACCAATTAGTATTTGCCACCTTGCCAAACAGCAAAATTCGGTCCTTTGTTGATTAAACACACACATTAAACACAAAAAATAAAACTTTGTTGCCCCCAAAAACCATTATTTTGTGCTCGCTCTCTCCAATTTTCATTTGGCCCTAAAACATTGTAATGAAACCAACTTATTCCTTCATAAAAAAATTCCCCACCGCCACAGTTTTTATGTGCAATTTTTTATGTGCAACTTCAGAATGGAATGACAAATGAGTTGGCCCAACCACGAAAAAGGATACAATGTTGATCGAATTTATAGTTTAACGAGAACTTAACATTACATTTTAAGCCACAATTTCTATTTATGTGCACACAGAAAAAAACAAGGGTATAAAAAATCGATATGAAATACTGTCAATTCTACCTTATTTCGTATCAATTTGATGTGATTTGATTAAACTAAAACCCAATTTTAGTATTTTTTGAATAAATATGGTAAAATAAGATAAATATAATCTTTATTCATATCAAAATAATATCAATCAGATCTTTTGTCAATTTTTCTTCTGTGCAACTTCAGAATGGAATGACAAATAAGTTAACCCAACCCCGAAAAAGAAAACCATGTTAATCGAATTTATAGTTTAACAAAAGGGATGCAAGCACTTTAACCAGAACTTAACCTATTGGTTACATTTTAAGCCATAATTTTTATTTATGTGCACACAGTAAAAAAAAAAATCGATATGAAATACTGTCAATTCTACCTTATTTCATATCAATAAAAAGCCGATATGATTTATGTCAAATTAATGATTTAAACTAAAACCCAATTTTAGTATTTTTTGAACAAATATGGTAAAATAAGATAAATATAATCTTTATTCATATCAATATGATATCAATCAGATCTTTTGTCAATTTTTCTTCTGTGCAACTTCAGAATGGAATGACAAATAAGTTAACCCAACCACGAAAAAGAAAACCATGTTAATCGAATTTATAGTTTAACAAAAGGGATGCAAGCACTTTAACCAGAACTTAACCTATTGGTTACATTTTAAGCCATAATTTTCATTTATGTGCACACAGTAAAAAAAAAATCGATATGAAATACTGTCAATTCTACCTTATTTCGTATCAATTTGTTTTGATTTAAACTAAAACCCAATTTTAGTATTTTTTGAACAAATATGGTAAAATAAGATAAATATAATCTTTATTCATATCAATATGATATCAATCAGATCTTTTGTCAATTTTTCTTCTGTGCACTTCAGAATGGAATGACAAATAAGTTAACCCAACCACGAAAAAGAAAACCATGTTAATCGAATTTATAGTTTAACAAAAGGGATGCAAGCACTTTAACCAGAACTTAACCTATTGGTTACATTTTCTAAGCCACAATTTGCACTGAAAAGAAATTCATTTTTGTAAACCTCAGACGCGGTAATTGAACCACGCCCACTGAGGCATTAACGCCCATTCGCATACAAGTCCAAAGAGCAACATTTTAAGCAACATAAATATTTACGCAAAAAAAGAAAGAAGAAGACCACAAAAACGCAGCATAAAAGAGAGTGAAAACGAAATGGGTGAGGAGGAGAGAGGAAGAGGGGGGGATAGGAAATTCAAAAACTCCATTGGCGGAGGTGCCTCTATAAGGCCTAAACTAAACTGGGCTAGGCAACATTTAGATGAATGGAGGAGGGCGGAATGGCAGTGGATAGGATACACTGGAAAAAAAAAGCCAAGAAATATATTAGATAATAACATTTTCTCATGGTATTCTAAAATAAGGTCTTAAACCTCGAAAAATATTGATAATTTAAGTTTAAAGACGATCCTAACTCTAGAAATGGATATATTTTATAAAAATAAGAATTGAAAAATCCATATATTTATCATAAATTACTATATACCTACAAAAAAGGTATTTCTTTCTGTTTTTACTAAATTTTTTTTTTTTAACATTACAAACCTTTTTTTTTTTGAAAGTGTATTTTGGCTTAGTTCTCGGTGGCTCATAACGAAAGCCACCAGCCGCCGTCGACACTTGAAAGTGTCGCAAAGTTTTCCTTTTTTTAACGCTATTTTTTCCCCATTTTTTTCCTAGTTTGGCAAACAAACCAACAAACAAAGGAACAACAAAAGCTCAACCTGCCGTGCACCATTAATTGAAGTTTGTTGAACCAAAAGCTGTTTGCAAAGCCACAACCAGCACACTATATTCCGTACTATAGATAGGTATAGTATAGGTATAGGTACATACTCGTACATACATATGTATATAGACGGACTTTCAATAGCTGATGGTTTTTGATGATGCCAAAAGATACATACTAAATATAGAATGCGGGCAAACAAAGTGTGCGCATAGTAACGACCGCTCGAGGACCAATTTTCCGTGGTAAACTACACCTTCCAGTGTTGCAAAATGTATTGAGAAGCGTTGGAGTGCATGAAAGTGCCAAAAGTTGAGAGTTTCTTGGGCAAGAGGAAACTTTATGGCCAAGTTTTGGTGAAATTGCAAACTTTAGTTGATATTGCACAGGAACGCGCATTGAAATGGCGGAAAAGCGGGGAAAATTTTTCAAGTGTCAAAATTCAGGAAGAACTTTTTAATTAAGAAAATAAAAGTAAGTTTCTGTGGTTATTGAAAGTGTCAAACAATTTAAGGTTTTCATAGGATTCGTTGGAAAAACCAATGACAATATTTAAAAGAATTAAGCATCGCGGTTTTCCGGTGAACCGCAAATGTATTTCAAGCACTTTAATGCTCGAGTACTCGAACATTTTCCCCTTCGAAAGGTTTTCCTCTCAGCCCATTTTGGGGTTTTCCAGCGATTTCACTTAGCATGAAGAAACTCAAACCGCAAAACTCAAGTATGCAGAGAAACTCGCACTCGCACTCGCACTCGTACATATTTAGATAAGGTTATATTTTGTATATATGGCAAAAGCAGGGCGCGTCTGTTGTCATGATGCAAGTCTCCATCTGCAGCTCTCCCCCAAGCCTTCGTGTTTTGTTATATTTTTCATTAATGATGTAATTTGGTGTCATTGTTATAGGCGACAGCGACAACAAACTACAACAATGCATCGCATTTCCTACTTGACAGGCAGCGTCAGTTTGTCATTGCATCAGTTTGCCAGTTTCACGGGAGTGCTGTCGTCTGCACTAAGAGAAAATGTTGTAATAAACCCCATAATAGTTTGTTTTACTTGCTCAAACTTTAGTTTAATAAAGTTTGTTTAAGTTTATGGGGGAGAAATCACCTATAAAGGTGTCTAAAAGTATGCAGTGAAAAATAGCTTCAATTTAATTTATCCTTGCCTACTTTTAGACACTTCTTTAATAGATTTAAAACCCTCAGATATCGCTTTTTACTTTCAATACCAGTAAATCCATTTTCTTTCACTGCAGCAAAACACAATGGCAATGGGGAAATTACGGCAGGCTGTTGGCCCGCCCTTCTTGGTGCTGAAATTCAAATTAATTAACATTTTGCTGCTCTCATTTTGCAGCAGCGGCTGGAAACAGCAGCAGCAGGAACTGCAGGATTAGGCAGTAACTTACGGCAGCTGTGCGGCAATTTGCATTTGCCAAACTCCGACATGAAGAAACAGCAGCAGAATATTAAAAGACACAGAGGGAAATACGTAGGGATAGGCAGAGAGAGAAAGAGACGGCTACATACCGACAAAGAGAGATGGTAGCTCCAATAATTTTGCCTCCTTTTTCTTGGCTAGTTTAATTTTATGCACCAGAAGACTTTAATAATAGATAGAAAATATTATAAATAAAAAGCTATTTAAGTTTTGAAATCATTTTAAAACGCGCCTAAAAGTATGCAAAGATAATTATGACCATTTTTTATGATAAATATCTTTTAGGTAGGTTAAGATAAATTAAATATTATGTACAATTCACCGGAAAATAAACTATAAAAGTATCTATTCTCTGCTTCGGCGATTTTCTTAGAGCTCACCTTAAATATTTGCAAGCGAATCCTTGCGTAATCCTAGATAAAAATCGCCATACTTTTACTTTGTGGATGGCGTGTGGACTGAAAGCTTTTGTTTTGTTTACTTTTGAGGCCCCAAGGCGGTGGAAATATTTGAGCAAACAATTTCTGGTTAATAGGGAAATGGGAAATGGAGCGGGGCCAGGGAAATAGGAGCTGGAATAATGGGGAATACGGTGGTTGGAATGAAGGCGTCGCAATGTTCTAGGGACGAAAATGGCTTTTGGCTATGGGCCACCTGTACATTCGTATATATATTCACATCCTTTCAAGGACATTATGGCAGAATCAGCCCCACAAATCAACGTCTTCTCCCTCCCTCCCATTTCCACTCGCATTTCCTATTTTATTCATTTCCATGTGCCGCCTATTGTTTCGCTTCTCCCCTTAAAATTCCCAACTCCTTTTTCTGCATCTTTGTACTCAGCTTTTTGCCGTTTTTCATCCTTTCCTTGCGTTTTTCCATTGCACAATTTTTTTTTTTATCAGATCCTTGTGCGAGAAAAATGGGCGTGTATTGCACATAAATTTGCATATTTTTCAAAGGAAATTCGCCATTTTAATTTGCCTAATTTACTGCGAAAAATCGAAAAACAAATCCCTTTTCTTCATATCCTCTATAAGGACGCCTTGTTTCCCTCATTTTCCCTTTATTTTCTCGTTATACTCCTCTCATTTTTATGACGTCTTATCCCAGGACATTTTATGGCCATCAAAATCGCATAAGACGTCAATGAAATAAAAAGCCAGCGAATGGGCAGAAAGAAAGTTTGCCCATAAAAAAAGGGTTGCAAAAAGAAAAGGGTTGAAAGTGTACAGCGAATTTAATGAATTGATTGATTGATAGAATGATTAATGGGATGATGGCAGAATAGAAAAAAGGATATCAATTAAAGTTTAAAACTAGAAAGTTTAAAAAAAAATGTAAGGGTAAATAAAATATTAATTTTAAGAAAAAAAAAATCCAATTGAAGCTCACAAAAGTAGGCAATAATAAAAACCTATTTTTAAGAAATACATGCGCAGACTTTAGCAGGTCCTTCCAGAAACTTTATTCAGATTCTCAAAATAATCCAATTAGCTGGTGTTGTGATACCCCAAAAAACATCCCAAGAAAGCCATACACAGGAAATTAAATTGAATTAAATGCAGACAGGAGAAGCAGCTTCGTTCTTTCTGCTCTACTCGTTTATTTTTTTTTTTTTTAAATCTATTCAAAATTCAAAGGGAAAATCTGGGTAGAAAGGAAAACTTTCACTGCCCAAAAGGAATATAAATATTTCCGACTTTAATATTATTATACATACATACATAGAGACACACACACACACACACAAAGAAATTTGGTGTTTGTTCATCATCAGGAACTTTACGGTTGGCAAAAGTTTCATTTCAAAAAAATCCCTTTTCTTCGCAAAAGATTTGTGCAAACAATTTTCAGCCACAAAGTGTGTGTCTGCACATACATAAATTTGTATGTATGTATGTATGTAGGTGTATATATATATATTTATATCATGTGTGTGCACTTGTGTGGGAGTGTTTACAAATGTGTTCGCCCTGTAGCCATTTTCAGGATCCGCTCCTTTATCCACTTTTCCCCGGGAACCTTTTCCCCTGGCGTTTTGTTTACGGTTACAAAGAGCCGCCTGAAAGTGAAGCCAGGGATCTACTACAGTGGGCACCAACTAACAAGTACAGCACAGTTCGGGGGATTTTTCTATGATTAATTAGAGTTTTAGATATGTAGGTACCACATAGATCTTAAGTCTGTTTGTCATTTTTTTTTAAATGTGTATCTATTTTATAAAACAATTTATTATAAGTACTACATTAAATCAATGAAATTTATCTCAAAAAAATATTTCGGATATATCCATAATCAGAACAACTAGAAAAGTTGAAATACATTTCTATATTATCTTATTTTATTTTTTTAATAAATATTAAAATAAAATATTTTAAATATATTTTCTATATAAATTTATTATTATTCACTGTACTCGCTCGTTCTTTTCCGCACTTTCTCCGCTTGAGTTTCTCCAGAGGGAGTACAAAAAAAAAAAAAAAAAAACAAAACAAAATAAAGGGACTCTCTTTTGGTTGCCGGCAAAAATCTTGGAATGCCGTGCAGACAAATTCAATTTGTTTTCTCCTACAAAATGTTTCTTTCAAAGGGGAGGGCAAAAAGTGGGCGGATAAAAAGGGGGGAGGGCGAGTGGGAGTGGCAGATGGAAGACCAACTATGCGAAAACGGAAGCTGCACAAAAAAAAAACGAACAGAAAAAATACAACAACAACAACAACAAAAAAAGGGCCGAGAAAGCAAATGTCGAACTTTTTGTACAGTGGGTTTACTTTCTTAAATTTAAATTGTTTTAGTTTTTATTTTTTATAAATCTTAAAAGTGTGAAAAAGTATTTATTTTTTCTGGATTTAAAAAAATTGTATTATTTTAAATATACAGCAATTTTGAATATATAAACTTAGCAATTATGGTATTTTGCTTTTGCTATTTTATATAACTAATAAAATTAAATGTTTAAGGTCACATTTTTTTTCGAAACTGTACCTTTTAAAATAAGTTGGTATCACTATGCCAGGGTTGTCAGGCAACCCAAAAAAAAAAAAAGATGGGAAATATTAAATGAGCATTACGACTATGTATTCTTCACCCGGAACCGGCAAACTTTTTGTTGTGATTCCCTTCCTTTTTTTTTATTTGCGCAAAAGTTACAACAACAAAGAAAAGTCTCGTCTGCGGGGAGAAGTGGCAATAACAACAAATGCAGACAACAAAAGCCACAATGAACAGAAAATGCTTAATAAAAGGGAATAGAGAAAATCAATATATTTCGGCAGATACACACACACACACACTCACAGACACACACAGACTGAGGGTTGTGAGGAGTTGCCGGCAAAACTTTCGTATACGTATACGTATACGTATACGCCATGTGGTACAGTCCGAAAGCAAGCGAGCGAAAGAGAAGGCGAGATGCCGGAAGATAGAGAAGGCGTATGGCTGAGGGAGGGTAAAGGAGGGAGAGGGCACGATTGTTGCGCAGTAAATGCCGTTAGATAAATGCGAAAACAGCGGCGAAAATTTGAATTTCCATGAATGAACAGAGCGCAGAGCGTGCGAAAGAGACGGGGCGAGACATCATTCAGAAAAGTCTTGTTATTTCATTTTTTTTTTTCGGCAAGTTTCTGTTGTTTTGCCTCCACTTCCGTTTGCTTCCTGTATTTATTTACATGTGATTGCTTGCATCTCTGTGCGTTTTCCATGGGTATTTTCATCTGACCCACTTGTTAAATCCCACAAAAATTCATTGATTAATTTCCGTTTTTCGTTTGATTAATACACAGACCCAAAAAAATAATCGATATGAAACGTAGATCGATTTTACATTATGTAAGATCAATTTTAACTTGATATGCGGCCCCGTAAATTTGATATGCTCGAAATGAGAATTTCATGTTAAAACGATATGCGTCTTGCATAACCAGTAATTTACATGCGCATATCGATTTTACGGCGACATCCTTTTTTTTTGTGTGCACACATAATTTTTTAGAATTTATTGTGCTGTTCTTGGTTTGCCAAATTTCTTATTTTTATTTTAACTTATAATTATTTGTAAGAATTCATTTTTAAAACCAACCTTCTTTTCATTTTTCACTTGTTTGGTTATTCGTTTAATTCTTTTGAACCTCCTGCCAGGGGATTCATTTCACTTAAGCCAATGGCAGATCCTGTCAAAAATCTCCTCTCTCGTTTGGCTATTAAGTTACTTTTTCCCATTTGGCTTTTCCATTTGGCCAACAAATGACTCGCTTTGGAAAATGTTAAATCAAGCGTTACTGATGCAATTAAAAGACCAAAAGGCGGCGGAGGAAATGGGCAGAAGGGATATGCCCCAAAGGCCAAACAGGACAACAACAACACGAGAGGAGGAGTGAAAGTGGAAGAAGGCAAAGGGAACAGGAAAACGAAGTCGAGAGTCGACAGCAGTCCCTCACAGCAAACTGCATGTAATTGCATGGAAAATTAGCTGTGACACCGGGTGAATGAAGGAAAATTGGTGGGGGGGGGGGGGGGGATGGTGGTCTATTGACAGGAGCCAAAGAGGTGATTTCCACCAGTTAATGAAGTCCAACGGGGACTCAGAGTCAGAGTCAGACAGGTAATTTGATTTTGGTTCATGCATAGTTCAGTTTATTTGCCCGCATGGCTCGCACAACGATCAATATGTTCTATACACCTTGGCGCCATCTCCTTTGGAAATCTCCACCACCTTTCCATCTGTCACACAATACCAAACCTCCTACCCCACCACCACCCCCAAACCACCCAAACCACCCAAAACAAGAGGAAAACAATTCCCTTTTTTGCTACTTCAGCTCTTTTTCCGTACTTCACAGCCATACACTTTCCCCACTTTTCCTCGACATTTTCCATTCGTCTGTGGCGGAAATGTTGGCAGGCTACAAAAAGAGAGACAGAGGCCAAAAGTGAGACAGATGCAATTTACCGTAGCACAATGGATGAGGTGAGCATTAATGCACAAATGCGACACCTGGCGTCAGGAAATTGCTAGGAAGCGACTAGTACGGAAATGGAATTGTGATCTATTGTTGCAGGCACAATTCCTGAAAGCTTTCACCGCCTGTCAATGAAAATAAACGTGAAACAAGTTTCAAAGCTTCCTTCAAACTAGGGGATAATTGTTTAGAGTCAAACAATTGGCGCCCAACGTGGGGCATGGTTTATTCTATAGGCTATTTTTGGCTTTAAAGTCTATCTAGTACTCTGGTTTAGTTGAAATTTGTGTCCTCACTGCTTGGTAATAACAAATATTTCAAATGAAATCAAAAACTGAATACAAAATTTCATTCGGCACTTCTCACATACACATTTGTACTTCCTCATACATCGCAATTTCATTTCCTCTTCGGAAACAAATCTTTGCCGACTATCAATCAATGCGAATCACATGAGGGAAAAATGCAATGATAACAACACTCAACAACAAAACTCGAGAGCAACACCAATGGCATTCAACAATGACGGTGTGACAGCTGTCAAAGCAGACGATAAAATCAACGGTAAGGCAGCAGCTGACTTAAAAAAAGGGGGTGGAAGAGAAGCAGTCAGGCGAAAAGGAAAAAAAATGCTGAAACAAGGACTTTCTTACAAGCACTTCAGTAGTCTTGAAAGCAATACTCTTTTGAGATGTTCCATTAAATTAATTACCTAAAAATACTTTGTTGGGACTTGGTATTTAAGTTATATTTTTTTAAGTTTTAAAACTTAAGTTTAACCATGTTTAAAGCTTAAATCTCTGAATAACTGAATAGGCTATAAGGTAGCATATATGCGATTAACTTATCAAACCTACATCAATCATATCCCCCGATCACAACGCATTTATCAACCCTTAATTAATTGAAATTCAATGGTATATCCCACTCACAAAGTGGCGTGAAAGTGCATCCATCTTCATCAAATGTATATCCATCGAAAAACCATTTACCATTAATTATTCCATGCATTTTTCCATCATATTTCCCTTTTTGCCCTCCAAACATTTCGAGTAACCTTCTTTAAATGAAATAAACCTGCGACTCCAAGAAAACCAACCACAATGGCAACAGCAAACAGGAAAAGCTTAAGCCTAAAGCAACTATTTCCCCCTGATCAACGGAAATTAAGAGATAAAGTGGGGGAGTTGTACGAGAAGAGTACGGTACTGAAGCACAGAAAAATCCTCTAGAAATTAGACTTTTTTTTGGGGGGGGATTCAGGGTTGGTAAAGCTGGTCAAAAGCACTTTCCATCGTCATAGCGACAAGAAAATTCTCATGGCTCCCATCATCATCATCATCATCATCGTCGTCTGAAGCGACAGCTTGGCGGGGTGGCAGACTTAAAAGGGGGATGGTCCCGAATCCCGGAAAGAAACGGGGTGTCTATATAAAGTTGCGTTTAAACGGATTTCATCACATCTCAGCCCGGCCAAGGCAAGGAATTCAATTTAATTTATCAGGCGGCAAAGTAAAAGTCACAAAGATGAAAAGAAGTACACGAAGTGAAAACATCTCCATCTGATATTAGGTCTTGATTCAAGATTATGAAGCAAATAAAGTTAGATTTAGATTTCTTTAAGTGAAATGTTTAAAATATCTGGAAAATTGCTTGAATTTATATTTGAAAATATATAGGAATACTAAATTACGAGTATATGAAAGTGCATCGAGTTTTCTTTCTCTGTGAAGTTCATCAACCCTCGAAAAGAGTGTGGCCAAGAGTGTGGGGAATTACTTAAAAAGCAGGAAAATTGTCTTGTCTTCCTATTTTTCCTTGGCTCGCCAGAAAATGCAATTAATCATTTTGCTTTTAGCGCTGGCTGAAAAGTATTTTAATGATCAACGGGGTGCACTTGAAAATGTTTGAGATTTTTGTATGGGGGGGGGTTGAGGTTTTCCATGCCCAAATTTGATGACAATTAAGTGTGACCACTTTAAATTTCGGCTTATAAATCCATTTGTTGCCAATAGCCAATGTGGTGACCCCGACAAAACCGAAATATTTCGTTTTTAATCATGTGTGCGTGTCCTGTCATCTAATTAGGCTCATTTGCATATGGTCCATCCAACCATCCATTCATGTGACCATCAATCTGTCCATCTACATCCCTTTTGTCGGCTTTCGGTTGACCTTTTGGCTCGCCGACACTTTGGACAGGGGAATTCCAATTCAGTTTGCGGTCAGTGCATCTAATTCTTCTCTGGGGTTGCATGCAACTCGTCACCGCATCTGCACCCCGTTTGATTTGTTTATTTTCCAGTCAAGGGGCGATGGGGAAACGCTTTAAATTGCCATTTGATTAAGTTTGCATGTGGGCGACGAAATGAGCTGCAAGTCAGTTATAAAATTAACTCGCAAATTATCGAATTAGGGAGGCAATATACATACGTGTTGAATACCTAATGGGCCATGTATCTTGTTCAACGTCTTAAACATTTTAAATGAGTTCCCGTCTGCATTCATGTTCATTCAAGTTTATTCATGTTCATTGATTACATTGCTTTAGGAACAGTGGAAATAGTTTTTCAATTGGAACGTTAAGAATGAAACATAAATAACGAAAAATTGATTTGAACACCCTGACACTGCAAAGCATATTCATTAAACTTTTTATCAACAAAGCTAAATTTGAATGGAACTTCTCTTGGTAAACTTGGTATGTTTATAAACCTATAAATCAAAGTTCAACTATTCTTTTTATCCTTTCTAATTGCCCACCTCTACATAAACTCTCCATCTTTCGTTGCTTTCTTCACTCCTTTGCCAACCGTTTCTCTACCTTCTTATAATTAATTTAATTTCCCTTCCTTCCAGTTCTTTCTCTCTCCCATTGAGGAAATGGAGCTGTTCATTAGGAACGGATCTATTACAAGAAATCCTTTCCCCATTAACTTTTCCCTGCACACAATTCAATCTCTATCCATCTCACTCAGACCTGTCTTCCTCCTAATTACAATGCCTTTGTCAGGGCCAAATGGTGTTCCACTTAGCACCTCTGTCTTGCTGAGCAAAAAAGAGATCGAATGGGACAGTGGGAACGAAACAAACAAAAATAAAAATTAACTGTAAGCGCATAGAGGAGAACAGAATGGAAATAAATTTGTTGTTGTGTGAGCTTGAAGGACAGAGGCAATGTGGCATACACTGAGAGAAATCCAAAAAGGTGTAAAAAAATTAATAAAAAATTATTGTTACAAATTTAAGTTTTTATTAGGGAAATTTAAAATGGATTTTACACTGAGAGAGTTCGGAGTTCGAACTAACAAAAAATAAAACTTAACTTAATTAATTTAGGGCTTACACAGAGGTTTAAACTTTAAAGGAAAAATATATGAAAACAGGAAAAAATATCTGATAATAATTTTATTTTATTTAACAATTTTCTCTCAGTGCTTTCGCCCAAGCAGCGCACCAGCAGAAGCTGCAACCGAGGGCAGAAGCATTTAAAAAGCGGAAATCAGGCAAACGGCATAAATAAACCGCATAGAGCCCCACACACACACACACACACACACAGGCACACCCAGATATGTAAGACTGGTAGGTGTGTGTGCTGTTAAAAAGAGACAGAAACAATAGAGTGCGAAAGAGAAATCGCAGTTGCCTGGTGCAGACAGATAAACCAGAAAGCTTTGTCTTAACTCCACTCCTCGTCTCCTTTCTTTTTCCCGGGGGGGGGGGGGTCTGTCAGGGGTTAAGGCCGTCCTTTTCTGTAGAAACCCACCCTAACCCCACTTCTAATCCGCATATCCCATATCTTTCCGTCTCCATCTGACTGTTTTAGTGCCAGTCTAAGCGTTTTCAAATGCATTTAAATGCAGATTGTAAGTTGATGCAGGGCCAAGTGCATGAATAAATTTTGGATCTGTCTTTGATGCACCCAGAAAACAAAAAGGTTTTTCCAAAAAGAAAAGAACTTTTTACATAATGTGCTAAAAGTAAATATTATTATGATTTTAAACTCTTTTTGAAGTCGAGAAAATAGTTAAAAATAAAAGAAATAAATGTTTATAACTCTGTAAATCACAATTCCCACTTGGAATGTTTTTAGCGACTTCTCTTTGTCTTCATTTGACAATAAACCTGAATTATTTGCAACAATGAGATGGATTTCCCCCACCCTATATGCATATATGCATATTTACATGTATGTGTAAGCACATATATTGCTTGCCTAAGAGCATTATTACGACAACTTGAGTGCTTTCAAGTGGCATCAGACCTAAAACCCGTCATATTCCAGAACTTCTTCAATTTCTTTCAGTGGTGAGAGTTCACAGCGATGAATTTTCTTCACTTTGGGGATTAGACACTGTCACTAAAGTGTGTGTGTGTGTGTGTGTGTGGGCGGAAGACCGTCTTTATTCAGATATGTACGAACCTGAAATGATAGGAGAAGAACAAAGTTTAATATAAAATGTGTTTTAACTTTAAATAGTTTATATATTTTACGAAGTATATAAGGCCTTTCTATTTTAAATAATCAAATATATTAAAAAGATACAATCTATAGAAAATACTTAAAAGTTAGGAGATTTAAAAAGGTTTTTAGATTACATCACTACAGCTTAACTTTTGTTTACATGGAAATTCAGAGCTGCAGACAAAGGCTTAGCCATCCCGGACAGCTTAATCGAATGTCATGACCAACTGCAGCACAAATTGTTATTGCCTCATTATAAATAATCCAGAAGCACCCCCATCCATCTATCCATCCATCCACCCACCCTTCTAAATTTCTATATTCTCCTCTAACGAACGTCTATCTCTGTGTAATTGCTCTAAGCGTTGTTAATGTCATTTGTTGTTGCCATACGATTTAACCCCCGGAAACCTCGAGACCCCGAAAACCCAGAGTTCCAGGCACACAAAAACTAGAGCAAACAAATATCTCAATTTTCCGCTGGTGGTGGCAAAAGTTAGCACCAGAAGAACATAGGAACATCGCTAGCAATTGGTACAACCTGATGCTGGGGATTTTTGGTGCAGCAATAAATTAGCATAAGCCCGACACGTAGCCCACCTTGTGACATTATACCCGAAAAAAAAAATTATAGGGCTGGTTAGGCCCGCCACATATGTTGGCCTTTTCATTCGTCATTTGTGTCAGCCGGCTTTTTGGTTCCTTCAATCATTTTTCAACAGATGTTGAGGGACGTTTGATATGTTTGTTTGCTTTTCCTCGGTTTTTTGGTCTTCATGTTTAATTTTAGGCTTTTCAAAAACAAACCAAAAATGATCTATTAAAAAGGTTTATAGTCTATTACATTTACTAGTACTTCTACACCCAACAAAAAAAATTGATATGAAACGTAGATCAATTTTACATTATTTAAGATCAGTTTGACCTGGTCATCTAAAAACGATATGGGTTTTGCATGACCTGAAATTTACATGGCTATATCGATTTTACGGTAACATGCTTTTTTTTTGTGTGTAGTACTTGAATAATAGGGTGTACCAAGTCGAATTTATGTTATATTTCAGGTCTGAGGTGTTGTCCAAAAATAAATAATGGATGGAGGGACAAGGCTATCTGTTTTCTGACGCCCATTGTTCTCCATCTGAACTGTTAACAGGCTGAATGGCCAATCGAATGCCAATCGATAAATAATAAAGGCAGCCTGATCGAACCACCCCGGGAGGCCTTCTCGCACCCCTCGTTTTCCTTTTTCCTTTTTTTTATTATTTTTTATTCCACCCTTGGGAAAATGCCGCCCGAGATGCGTGCCAAAAAAGTGTTAAAAATGCATTCCACAGAGGGAGTGAAAAAGAGAAAAGAAAATCTGCTTTGATTTCTCTTTTTGCATTGGTTTTTCCCCCTATTCGATGTACCCTTTAATTTGGTTTTATCAGACAATCGTAGATGGATAATATATCAACACGCTCATGAATTAATTCAAGGAAAAATATTCTTTAGATCTGTAAAATGTTAACGCTTAAAACATAGGAATCTCTATGAGTTGGACTAAAACCAATTGAAAATATTAAATAAGTAAGTAATACTTAATACAGGGTACACCATCCCTCGATGCCATCAAAACCCCCTTACGTAAGTTATGTGTATATTTCTTTTTGTATCCGAAATTCCATAAAAAATGGCAATAAAATGCCTTTCTAATGAAAGCGCGACTCACACACGTGTCGCACTGGCCATTAAAAGAACTTTATCCCAGAAAATTGCCAATGGTCATTGAATCACTAGCCATTTAATGTGCTGATAACCACGGTACACACGGTAACAAACTCGATCAAAATTTCGCTGCCAGACACACGATATCATATATTCACAGTTGACTTGAGACCCGTTGCGAAATATGGCCATGTAAGCTGATTGCAACGTTTAAGAAACGGCTTAAGGATGCACCTCCAATTTCCACATGCAACAGAACTGAGCCACCCACAACCTTTCGCAAGCACTGACATAACTGTCAACAGTGGGTGCACTGAGGAAAAAACAAAAGGTTAGGGATAGTTAAGAACTAAGAATGTTAATAAGTATAATAAATGACTTAGGAGAAGAGTTTCAATGATCAAAACCACTTTTTTGGCGCCCGCGGGTGGACGCAAACCACCAAGCCCTTGTGTAGTTATCATCCGATAGACTTATTCCTGACTTCCAGAACTTTTTCCACCATTTCCTCGCAGTGCTTGGCAAACTTGCGGTAAATTGAATTTGCAGGGAAGACGCTGTTGACTCCTCAGTGCACTTTAGCACGTATCCCTAATGGTGGATGGTGGATGGGATGGGATGGTATGGGATTTGGGATGTGGCATGAGTTGCAAGTGGCGCGAATGGCGTATGTGCATGGCAAAAAGAATGGAAATGTTTATGCAAACAGTTTAAGTCACGAGTGGAAGTTGGAAGGTTGAGAGAAGTATGTAAGTAGGTGGAGATGAAGATGGAAATGGAAATGGTGGCCACAGGTGTAACCAAAGCCAAAGCGAAATGTTGCCATTTCCATGCTAAACGTTATTTAGCGTCTAGTTACATGCTCGTTCAGAGGACTCCACAAGCCCTGGAGCACATCCTCTGAATATTTCCACTTTTTCCCCTCTTTCACCATTATTTTTTTTTTGTGGAGCATAAAGCACCTCAATTATGGAGTTCATAGCCAAGTCTGGCGGGTGATTGGTTTACCAACGATGAATATGCAATGCGCAGGAACTCATTCATCCTTGGCATGTCCAATTTAACTTCGTTTCGAAAAGCCAAATCAGTTGCAGTAGTTCAAAGTTGTTTGGTTGCTCCAAAATTTAATTTTGGTTCGGGGTTTTCTAAGGGAGATGAAGGAAAGGTTTTCTTGTTGGAATGTTTGAATTTCCTGAACCAATGACGGTCCTTTAATTATCTTTAAAACCTTTTATTCCTTAACCTAATTTTTTCTTTAATCTCATTTATATTGTCGCCCTTTTTAGATATCGATTTCATTATATATCGATTCCTCATTCGTTTATCGATGGCAAGTAAAAGTCTTGCTATTATCTTTAATGCTGCCCCCGTTCGACTAATTGAATTGATGGACCATGTGGAGTGGATTAACTTGCAACCCCGATTCGATTGAGTTTGAGGTTTACGCATTCCGATTCCGAATCCGACTGCACATATCCCAAGGTCAGTGAATTGTACACACATTCGATAAGTTCTTCGGGGGTGGACAGTTTTTCTAGCCACCCTCGCTACATATTTGACGCTTCTTGAGCACGGGAAAAATAAAACAGGAATAGAACCGAATTGCGTTTCACAAAAGGGCACTGAGAGAAAATTGTATGATTGATTTTTTACGTTTTATGAAAATAACAAGTAAAAAGTTTTCTTTTTAGAGTCAAAGTAATTAAAAATAAAATATCTAATTCAAATAAATTCATAAATTTATGCTTCTGATTTTTCTTAGTGCATTTTCAGCGGCAACAACTAATAATTAAATCGACAAATGAATTCACACCCTTCGAACACAAACTAAATTACAAACGCGCTGGCCAAACAGTTTTTCTACAGGGAGTTTTTAGTTTTCCCCAGTTTTCGGGAGGGTTGTCGAGTTTTTCGGATATTTCAAGGCCAATGACATCGGTCACTCTTTCCTGCTAGAGGAAATCATTGATGGGTTCCGATTTGTCTTTTCCATACAATCTTTTCCTGTTCGGATTCGATTTTTGGGTGAATTCGTTTGATTCCAGTTGACTGTATTATTATAAAAGTAGAGGTTTTCTGTATTCTGGATTTTAAATAGTTAATCGAAAGTTATCTACGCCCAAAAAAAAACGTAGATCGATTTTACATTACGTAGTATCAATTTTAACTTGATATGGGGCCAGGTAAATTTGATATGGTCGATATAAGTATTTCATGTAAAAACGATATGGGTTTTGCATAACCAGAAATTTACATGTGCATATCGATTTTACGGCTTTTTACATGCTTTTTTTTGTGTATACAGTTAAACTAAGAGTTACAGTTAGGCAAGGATTTTTTCAGTGCTGTTTAAAGGTTATTTCTCCCTCAAAATAGATGCCAAAGTTCTGGTTCGAGTATTCCCTAGTATATAGACCCACTCCAAACGGCTAAATCACCTTATTTCCCCTGTCAAAATATAGAATAAAACAGACAGGCTGTCAGTTTGGTCCAAATGACAGGCGTCGGGGCGAAAGAACTATCCAATAAACTGATTGACAAGCCGGGAAAAGAGAACTCCACTGGGTTTTAATGCGTTGCGTCCATATGGAGTGGAATTTTCGACGATTTTGCAAGATTTTCAACTGCCCATAAAAACGTCAACGGAATGGGGAAAAGTGTGGCGCTCGCAAATGAGCCGCAAGTTGGGAGAAAGTGTAGGGATTTCCCGGCCACCCTTTTGAAAATAAACTCTGCATCTGGTGTTCTCGTACTATTTTAAATGCCCCTCCCCTTCTTCTCCCATTTGCCGCCTCCAGATGAAACAATTTACAAACGCGCAGTCAATAAATTTCAATTAAGCAAACAGCAACTGCAAAACGACGCCCTCTCCTCTCCGCATTTTCCACATTTTCCATTGCATTTTCTCATTAGTTTTTTTTTTATTATTTTCCAGTCTGCTTGTTGCTTTTGTTCATTTGCAATTGCAAATTCCTCTGTACAAACGGGGAACCGGGATTTGCGATTACGGGGCAGAATAAAAAAGTATTGATTTTAATTAATGCAAGTTGAGGTAATCATGAATGGAGTCAGCAATTATTAAAAAAAAAAGGTCCTTCAATATCAATCTAAAGAGAGAAACCATTTATAATCCTTTGTATTAGATATTTCAAAGATTTAATAAAAAATAAACTTTATACACCATATGTTCTCTTTCTATTTTGTTCTACTTTTGGCCACCAGATTTTAGCTCTTCATTTTATCGACCTTTTGCTACAGAATACACAAGTAATTAGCGAGCAGACATTTCATTTCATGTAGGAAAAGTTTTTGCATACAAAAATTATGACTTTCATAATGTTCAAGTGGCGGCAGGCGGAACTAGTGCAGTCTCCTTCCGGTGCCTCATTCTTGGATAATGCCTCCCCCTCATTTGGCTGGGAAGAAACCTCCCCGGTTATGATTCATGTCCTACAGTAAACTAAATATTAAGTGACTTCATATAGAACACACCCACACATGTGAGCACACAGACGCGTTCAAAATAATAGAAGTTTGCGATTAGTTTTGGGAGAAATAAGTTATTATAAACTCGATTTTCATTACTCAAAAAGTTTTTTCTTCCAAAAATTTAATTTAGAAAAAAAAAAAAATTTTAATTTAAATTTATAAAATACATTAATGAAGAATTTGAAATTTTTAAGTAATAAGTTAGGTATTCTAATTTTTTTTTTTAGATTTCATAATTCAAAAAGTTTTTTTTTCCCAGAACTTGATGATTTAGAAAAAAAAAAATTTTTATAAAATTTTTTTTTTCAGAATTTTTAAATCCTATAACATTTTTAGCAATTTTAGTTTTCAAAAGATCTTTATAACAAAATATATTAATGAAAAAGTTAGGTATTCCAGTTTTTTCATATAACATTTCATTCCTACTTCCCTCACCGCAGCTGTACAGACCTCGATATATAAATTTGGGTCTGGGTTTTATGTTTTATATAGCCAGAGTTGTGCGGCAAAGTCACCCTTATACTATAGTGGGTGAAGTGAAACGAAAACGAAAAACGCCTCACGGGAGCAAACACCGTTAGAGCAGTTTCGTTCTTCGTTTTCGGTTCTTTTCGGGCTTTTGTTGCAGGACAATGAGGAATTCGGAATGGGCCAAACATTTCCTCCAACCCGAATTCTCGTTTTCCCAATCAGAAACTATACTTAAAGTCGGGGAGGATTTGGCAAAACGACCCGAAAACCCCCCAGGCAATAATCGATCATTGATATAAAGTTGGAGAGTCAGAGTGAAAATGGATCATCAAGTTGGGAGGAAGAAACGAACACTTTCCCCTTTGCGGGAAACCACAATTTCATTGCAGCCATAATATCTTTGAATTTTTCTTTTCGATTTTCCTTCTTTTTTTTCGTATATTTCGCATTTTGTTGTAGCATTTCCGGCATTCGGCTCTATTTTCAGTTTGTGTTTGATGTCTGGATGGGAGATGGGAGATGGGAGGTGGGAGCTCATCAACAAATATTGTTGCAAGATATTTTTAAGACTTTAGCAAAAAGATCTGGCAAATATCAGACACCATCTGCCCATAAAGAGTGGAGTTATAAATGGTCTGCTCGAGTAGAGATCTTGGAATTCTCTAAACAGAATCGTTTCTAGTTCATAAAATCAATGAACTACCTTCACTTTTTTCTGCATTCCTGACTGACTCATTCAGGTTGCACTTAAACTTAAACGCGTATTGTTAATCTCGAATAAGATCAATTAGTCATGCCATCAGGGGGTTAATAAGCTCAAGCTCAGCTTGGTTTAATTGTTACTTAATTTATGCACATTTTCGAGTAGAATTTGTTTCTTGCTTTGGGTGGAAAAACAAAGAGGGTTTCTTAATGCTGGAAAGGGGGTGTTGGATTGGTTGGGTTGGGAACCCAAATGTTTTGGTGTCAATTGCAAGACAGTGCAGGGTTGCATTTAATTGCCATCCTGCACTGACTTCTCCCCAACGTTTGTGGTCCCTCCTTGAGAATACATTTCTTTCTGGCGAATATCTCCCCATTTTCGTGTTTTTGTTTCTGTTACGGTTGACACGTGTCCTGGACACGAAATGGGTGTGGTTCTCGAGAAAATTGGTTCCTATCTGCATTGTGCATCTGCGGATTCCGCCCGGCATTTAATTACCCAGCACTTCCTTATTCAACCAGTGTCGCCAGCATCTTACGGGGATAATTGTTTTTAATTTCTTCAGTAAACCTTATTTTTCGCTTCATTTAAGCTTTAAACCAGGGTATACTGTGTAAATACCCATCATTATTGATTTTTCTTTTAAATATCATATCATATAATATCATATCATATCATTTCATATCGTATCATTTCATATCATATTATCATATAATATCATATCATATCATTTCATATCATATAATATCATTTCATATCATTTCATATCATTTCATATCATTTCATATCATTTCATATCATTTCATATCATTTCATATCATTTCATATTATTTCATATTATTTCATATCATTTCATCATATCATATCAAGTCATATCATTTCATTTCATTTCATATTATATCATATCATATCATATCATATCAAATCATATCATATCATATCATATCGTATCATTTCATATCATATTATCATATAATATCATATCATATCATTTCATATCATATAATATCATTTCATATCATATAATATCATTTCATATCATTTCATATCATTTCATATCATTTCATATCATTTCATATCATTTCATATCATTTCATATTATTTCATATCATTTCATCATATCATATCAAGTCATATCATTTCATTTCATTTCATATTATATCATATCATATCATATCATATCAAATCATATCATATCATATCATATATCATATATCATATCATATCATATCATCCTATCATATTATTATCGAAGAAAGTATTGATCGATCTATAAAATAAAATCAATCGAATAGCTATCACTATCATTGATACTTTATCAGTTTAAACGGTTAAGCACAGACTCTATAAATACCACATGAATGTGTTCTTGCATTAATGAATGCCTGTGTTTATTCGTGTTTATTATTTGACTGAGATACGTGACTTATGGGCCACCAGCGACGAAACGAAATAAGTTAAGATTGTATGTGCCCGAATGGCAAATATTTCTGGCCATTTATCGGTGCAATGAAAAAAAAAAACAGCGACCGGTGAAACAACTTGAACAACTAAAAAAGCAATTGAAATTGATCTCCCGGGAAACAATTGGTGGTTTGTATTAGAAATAGTAGAACACCGTGTACATACATACATATATATATATATGATGTACAGGTATACTTATGGGGGAGCAGTAGCCGTTACGCGCCAACAATTTCGATAAACAAATAAAAATCAAAACAAACGAATGAAAATTTGTCAATGTAAAATGAAACCAAAGTCGAATTCGAACCGGTTAACTGCGGGTTTAGAATTCAATCCAAGATAAATAACCAGTAGTATCCAGTGAATAGCATATAGATCGAGTTAAGACAAGATCCCAAAATAGAGAGTATTCCACATTTTCTATTACTTCAACAAAAGAACCAAAGATTACAAATTTGTAATACTACCTTTATGAAAATGGAATTCGTGCAAAACTGCGAAAGTCGAAAAGTAATTAGGAAAATTGCAAGTCTCACCGCTTACATCACAAACTTGGATGCACAAATCGGGGGGAATCGGTTATGAAATTATTATGCAAAACAGAAACCGTAACCGATACAACACGAAATATCAATTAAAGGTATGAAGCATGCGTGCTAGTAAAGATAAGTAATTAAAAACCCTTGAGAATACGAATACAATTTCATTTTTTCATTAAATTATATATTTTTTAACTGGCAGTCGAACGCAATTCACTTTATATTTCCCTCAAGCACGACTTGAGATGCAAAATGCTAAATCTTGTTTGGTTATTGTTGTTTGTGAGCTTTTTTTTTTTCCTCAAGGTCTTTGTTTGTTTTTGAGTACTCCAAATACATCCGCATGGACAATAACGAAAAGCAAACATGATGCCAAATAATTGAATTTAATTAACATGGGAAAAGACCAAAGACAAAAGTGAAGAAGATTTTCATGTGGGTGAGGAAATGTGGGGTCGGGTCAAAAATAAATAAATAAATAACTCTGGACAATGTTGGCAGAATCTTGTCGCATTGATTGCCCTTAAATGTTGAAAGGTAATTAAGTATATATTTGTGTATGCGTCAGATCTATTGAAAAGTTGTCTCCTTTTGGATCCTATGTTTTTTTTCAAAATTAAGGTTTAAGAACAGATCGATAATAAAATGGTTTCCATTTGGTCTTTAGGATTTTGGGGTTTAAGAGTGGGTGAAATAGTATATAAGTAATATATAGTTCTAGAAATATTAACATTAGTCCCGAAAAGAAAAGATTTTTAAGATATAGTTAAGACCTGAGTTATTATTATGTTATTTTCCTATAGAACCAATATTTTGGTAAATCTAGATATATATATAAAGATATAGTTAGACCTGAGTTATTATTATAATATTTTCCTATAGATCCAATGTTTTGGAAAAACTAGATATTCTATTAAAATAAGTACTCTTATATAAAATTACTCATTAAAAGATTAGAGGATATTACTTTCCCCCCTGGTAAAAACTTCTTAATGGTATGTGGGTATCTATTAACCCACCCGCTAAAGTTCTAGAAATATTAACATTAATCCCGAAGAAAAAAGGTTTTTAAGATAAAGTTAAGACCTGAGTTATTATTATGATATTTTCCTATAGATCCAATATTTTGGTAAATCTAGATATATATATAAAGATATAGTTAGACCTGAGTTATTATTATGATATTTTCCTATAGATCCAATATTTTGGTAAATCTAGATATATATATAAAGATATAGTTAGACCTGAGTTATTATTATAATATTTTCCTATAGATCCAATGTTTTGGAAAAACTAGATATTCTATTAAAATAAGTACTCTTATATAAAATTACTCATTAAAAGATTAGAGGATATTACTTTCCCCCCTGGTAAAAACTTCTTAATGGTATGTGGGTATCTGGGTATGGGTATCTATTAACCCATCCGCTATAGTTCTAGAAATATTAACATTACTCCCGAAGAGAAAAGGGTTTTTAAGATAAAGTTAAGACCTGAGTTATTATTATGATATTTTCCTACAGATCCAATATTTTGGTAAATCTAGATATAGGTAGACCTGAGTTATTATTATAATATTTTCCTATAGATCCAATGTTTTGGAAAAACTATTTATTCTATTGAAATAAGTAATGTTATATAGAATTACTCATTAGAAGATTATTGGATATTACTTTTCCCACCCGGTAAAAACTTCTTAATGGTATGTGGGTATCTATTAGCCCACCCGCTATTGTGTTTTGGCCAAGTTCCGTGCTTCTTTTGCTTACCTTTAGAGTAAATGCTGACAGAAATGCTAAACTCCAGAGCCAGCAATGTTGTAGAACGGCTTTTTGCCTTTTGAGTCGGATTCTAGTAGTGGCTTTACTTAGCTGGTACAACATTTTGGGGCCGTCGTTTTGCTGTTTTCGCTGTTGTTCTCTGCTCCTGGCTCTCTTTTGTTGTCTGGCTTAATTTATTTGGATTTTTTTGTTTAACTTTTGCGATTTGTTGTGCGATTTTCGGATTGTGTTGTGTCGCTAGTTTCTTTTGATTTCGGGCATTTTCAGCGCGAGTTTAGTCTTTACTTTGATTAAATGCATTGTTTTCACAATTTTTGTCGTTAGCCCGATTGAATTTTATATGTATTTTCTTCTGGATCCAATTGGTTGAATTTTTTCTTGTTATTTTTTTTTTATTTGATTAAAACATTTTATTTGGGATCTGCAAGAGAAGTATAAATTATAAATTTATGTATGTCGAGGAGCGATCACGAGAGGGAGACAGATAGCTATCTGTTGTTGCTTTCTCGCTCTCTACCTGCTCTGCTCACTCTTCTTCTTCTCCACCACTTTTCGCGGATTTTTTATATTTTTTCTGCAACTTGTTTCTATATCTCGTTACAGTGAAACTTGCCTATGGATGTTTTAAACCTTCTTACTATTTTTTTAGGTAATAAATTATCATATAAATTGTTTAAATTCCATTCATGAAATTTTCATTTTCTGGTTTTGTGAGACACAAATTTCTTGAATAAATTATATTAAAATAGCCGTTCTATTCATTTTATAAAAGCTGTACTGTTTTGATTATTCAATGCATATATATTATTTAAATCGCAGATAAGTGCTAATTAACAGTCCTGTGCAGTTGCAAACAAAAATTGCTGATCAACAATTTGGCCTCCGCTGACGTCATTGAAGTATTTAAAATATCGCAGCCAGCAAAAAGAAACAAATAAATATGAAAAATAAATAAAACTAAACGCCTGAAAACCAGTTCTGCGAAATCGAAACGGTACACGGCACAAAATCGGGGCTATTTGGCTGTTTTTTTTTTTTTAATGTTTTCGAATATCCCAAGTTATCCCTTTTTCAAAATGATTCTTGACTTATTTTTTGCATAACCAATTGTTTTCAATTATTTGCATTATTATTCTTCACATTTATCCAAACTTCGTTCTGTGTATGTTTTGTTATTGTTGCTATTTGTTGTTGTTTCTGGCGCTTGGCAACATTGCCATGCAAAAAAGACCTTCAACTTTGTTGCAAAGAGAGGAAAAGAGAGTGATTTGAATTGATTGATCTTTTTTGTCTTCTGCTCGCGAGGAAGAGAGCGGGAGAGAGGGAGAGGGAGAGGGAGAGAGAGAGAGAGCTTTATGATCTCGGCACATAAAACACAAAAACAAAACAAAACAAGTTTTTTTTTAACGTATTTCTTCACTTCTTATTTATTGTTGAATGTAGGACAAGTTTCTTTAATGCGGCTGGAAATTTTTTCGCAATTTATATTGATTATTTAAGAGGTTGTTTGGAAACAAATAACAAAAACCCCAAAACTCGAGAGCCGAAAGAGAACAGGAAGTGGAGAAATTTGCCGCACAACAACGAAAATTCAAATGAGGCTGTGAGTGGAAGAGAGAAAGCAACGGCATGCCAAAAAAGAAATAACAACAACAAAAGTTGCGTAGGTGTTGCTCCCCCTGTCTGCCCCCATCATCCCCAGGCCCCTTCCCCTCTCGCGAACCACCTCTCTTTTTGTTATTGTTGCACACACGCACGCACACACAAACAAAAACTCTCAATTTCTGCTTTTACTTTAAGCTTTATTTCAGCATTTCTTACGTTTTCCACTGCGCCTCTCAGCTCTTCTCATTCAAAACGCCACCAAAACAAAATCATTTAAATATATTCACCGAAATTTGTGTGTATTTTAATAATTATTTGTGTTGTCGTTGGTTTAAAAAAAAATAACAAAAAACGAACACAGACACACGCGCACGCACACGCGACGGAGACACAGACGCAGAAAAAGCGGAACGGACAACCGACAAAATTTTGCGTTTTTCGAGCGTTTGCGGGCGCACCGTTTCACCGTTTCGTTCTCGTCTTCGCCCGTTCCGAATTCGAATTGGAACCCCCAAACCCAGCAACAAACCCGTCGGCCAAAATGCACTTTTTAATACCGTTTTTACTATTTCAAATACGCCGTTCGCACCCGTGAAAAACATATCGATACATCGATATTTTTGGCGTGTTGGGTGGGTGTATCGGCTAACTTAGCGAATACACTCTCCTAATAGTAATAATAATAGCTTCGAAAATATGGAATATAATTTTAGACAAAAATAAACGATTTTTTTGGGTTTTTCGGTTGTAATTTGGACAAATTAAGGCCGACAGTTATAACCTAAACTATCCCTTCCCACCACTTTCGCGATAAGGGGTTACATCATGAAAATGGCCAAAAAATAGGAATTTTTTATATTGGTTTTTTTGCTATAACTTGTGTAAAAATGGTCCTACAACAAAAGCACATACTATTTTGAACAGATTACAATATAATAATTAAATCCATGTCACTTTCCATGTAATTTTGAAAAAATAAAATGTTCGCCATTTTTTTTTTTTTTTTAAAGGGGGTACAACATGATTTTTTGCGAAAAATGGCAAAAAAAAAAAAATATCCAGGTTTACATGCCAATCGATTGGAAATTTAATAACGAGTTCAGAAATGTATGACAATCCATATTTGGAAAAATATTACTTTTGTTTTAGCAAAAAAAGTGGTTTTTTTTTTTGGAAATTCGGAATTTTGGTTTTTTAACAAAAATAGGATTTTTTCTTTTGGTTTTTTTGCTATAACTTGCCCAAAAATAATCCTACATCAAAAATACATACTGTTTTGAACAGATTACAATGTAATAATTAAATCCATAACACTTTCCGTGTGATTTAGAAAAAAAAAATTTCGCCAATTTTAATTTTTTTTTATAAGGGGGTACATCATGATTTTTTGCGAAAAATTTTCAAAAAATAAAATGTCCAGGTTTAAATGCCAATCGATTGGAAATTTAATAACGAGTTCAGAAAGTTATGATAATCCATATTTGGATCAATATTTAGATTGTTTCAGCTAAAAACTGTTTTTTTTTTGTTATTTGTGATTTTGATTTTTTGACAAAATAGGAATTTATTCTTTATGTATTTTTGCTGTAACTTGGCCAATAATGGTCTTAAACCAAAAATACTTACCCCCTAAGAAAAATTGGTTATATAGATTCATTTTCAGAAACTCTCAAATTGACACGATTTATAAGGCAGAACTTTTTTTTGAAACTTACCATTATTTGTTTACCGAGGGAAAGGGTGCCCAAAACATTATAAGCATTATTTTTACCCACAATAAGTACAAACATTTTTATAATTTAATATTTATTAACGTTTCATCTGCATGAACTGTTACTGATTATTATAATTAATTATTGTTAATTACGGGCTATTTTTTAATTGCTAGAGTTTAGCAAGTTCTAAAAAAGACATTACACAGTATTATTCTTACGTAGATTAACCGCTTGACATTTGACATTACACTTAAAGCTAAATTACTAAAAAAAAAACATTAATTTCTTTTGTTTCTTTTTGGGGCAAATAACAACGCAAGGTAAACAAACAAAAATTAAATGAAGGGATAAACCAAAAGTGTTTAAAGAGCACAACTCGTTTGAACAAACACTGAACGATTCGCTGGGAAATTAGCATTAGACTTTTAATTAAATTACACACTAGACAAACCGAGTAATAATTAAAAATACAAACAAAAAATTGAGCTAAACGAAAAGTTAATAATATATATGTATAAGATTATAGCTAGCAGAATTTTTGCTATGAAACAAAAAAATAACGAAACGTTAGCCCCCCTACTTTCTCCGCCCGCCCCAGTTCCCTAAACCACCCACCGCCCCATAATTACCACTAGAACGAACCATTTCCCCGAAAAAAAAACATATATTCCCTCCGATACGCCGGTGATAAGACCGCAACGCCAAGGACAATGGCAAAGGCTTTGATAACAATTGTGAGTATTGAACTAAGTACAGTCAAACTTCGCTAGGACGAACTGGATCGCCTCTTCTCAATTTAAAATAAATATTTTTTTTTTAGAAAATGAATATCATTTGTGTATTCACTGTAGTAAGGAAACATTTCACTTCACTTGTTCTTAAATAATGTGTTTAAATCATTTAAAATGATATAACATGCGCCCTCGATTATTCAAACTTCCCTCATCTTATTTTGTTAAAGCTAAACAAATATTTATGAAGTTGCCATCATTTTTCAATCGTTTTCTGAACACAATTGGTTATTATTCGATTATCATAAAACTCTTAAAAATGTTAAGTAAATTTTGAAAAACTATAGTTTTTATAAGGGGACTAATTATTGGGTATATATTTGGCTAAATATTTTTAAAATAAGTTTATTTTTTTAGAGATTTGGCATCCCTAGTTTTTAAATTACTAAAGGATTCTTCATTATTTTTTTTTATAATTGGTGTGGCAATTTTTGAAAATTATGTTGGTTTAATTTATGTACGTTTTTAAGTTTTTTTTTTTAAATGGTTTTCCTTTTTGTTATTTTAATTTAAAAAAAAAATTTTACTATAGTTCAAGTTTTCTTTTTTGTGGAAAACGTTCGAGAACTCCATACTCAATAAATATAGCATAAATATTAAGAAATTAAAGAAAGAAGAAATTTAAGATTTAAAGTTCGATTTAGAGAAGTTTGACTGTTTGTGGTGAGTGAGATGGCAAAAAGCAAAAATCGAGCGTTTAATTTCCATCGATTGCAAAATCCGTTTAACTATTAATGAGTCGTTTTTAGCGTGTTCTAGACTTAGGGCGAAATAAATATATAATTGTTTGTTTTTGTTGTTTTTTTTTTTTGTACTCTTTTTACACTGGTGTGCGGGGCTGGGCGGAGGTTGGACAACTGGGAAATCGGGAAATGGGGTTTCAATTTCAACTAAAACCAAAGCCGAGAGCACGGATCTAGTTTTCATACACACCCATGCACACAGACGCTCACACACATACGAAATATTTACAAATTAAACGTAATTACATAACAAAGATTATTGATTATGGAACGCCATTAGCAGCGCACAACCCACCGATCGGCTTTCAATATAGCCTATCTAGCCTATAGCCGAACTACTTCGGATCGATATCACTTGTAAAATCAGCCCAATACACCCAAAATGTATCTTTCCCTTTCTTTTCTGTAACGATTATCGTGATTGGATTATTAAAACTGTCATAATCTCAAAATAAATGCGCCCTCAATTCGCTTTTAGTTCACATAACCATAGGTATTATTAAAACTATAATGAAACCATGTTGGGATATGTTAATCTATATAGAAACCTAATAGTTTTGGCTGGTTATGATACAGAAAGCATTCAGAACAAGTTTAAAAGTAGGTAGTTGAAACCAGAATTAGCGGGAAATTCCCTTAATAATTAAAGAATTATATTATAAAACCAAATATCATAAATAAAATATTTTAAAAAAAAGTTCTAGGAACTTTTCACTTCTAAAAAGATTCTTTAAAAAACATTGATCAATTCTTCTATTTTTTTTTGGCTAATCTTTAAAAGTATCTGATTAATCTGATACATTTTGGGCTTTCACTTGGCTTGGATTTCACTACCGATGCTAGGTTGGGCAAGGTGCGCTACCAGTGGCGTCCATTTCCACACCCAATTAGAAGGCAAACCAGGATCCATCAGCCCGTCATCGCAGCGTGCTGGTCAGGGTTCGATGTAGGACACTGGGACGCGCATGGATCGGCTGTGGCGGCGGCGATTTGCTGTGCGGATCGGGCGTATCGGGAGCTTCGCCGGCACTTAGGCTGCTGGCCGGTGATAGGGTGCAGGATGCGGTCTCCACCTCGCTGAGGCAGCTGCTCAATTGGCGGATCACTCCCTGCGAGGAGCTGTTGCGCTCCTTCGCCTGCTCCCGCTCCCGTTCCCGTTCCCGCTCACGATCTCGATCCCGATCGCGCTGCCTCTGATGCTCTTGCTGAAACTTCCTTGCCGCCGTCACATTGACCACACTCACCGACTTGGAGATGGAGTTCTTCACCGAAGACGGAGCCGGCGGCACCAGGGCCAGGGCGGGCGTGGGCGACGGAGCCAGCTCCTCGAGGGTCAACGTATTCGCCGGCGAACTGTAGCCATCGTCCATCAGGCTTTCCATGGGCTGGCCCCCAACCGCCGAGTCACCCGAGTCCACGCTCTTCTGCAGGTTCTCTATCAGATAGAGTACGATCCGCTCCAGCTGCTGCGGCGCCTGGGAGGCGGGCAAATCGGGACTGCTGCTCTGGGCGGGCATCTCCGCCTTGATGATTGTCGAGAACTTCTCCTTCATCTCCTGCACCTTCTGTCGGCCGGCTTCCTCGTCGAGCAGCGTGTTGACGCACAGAAAGGAGTGCACCTTGTTGCTGCCCCGATCGATTTCCAGAAAGCCCTTGGTGTGCAGGTAGATGAACCGGCCGTTCCGGGACAGCAGGCGGTAGCAGCTCTCGCCGTAGTCACTGTTGCAGTCGTACATCTGCCGCAGGGCCACAATAACCCAGCGCACGTCGTCCAGGTGCATGAAGCAGAAGGGACTAAGGTTGCGCACCTGTGTTTTGGATCAAAGATTAATAAGTAGAGAGCTCGAAACGAAGGTGATGCCAATATACCCACCTCATCTTTCATATAGCCCGCCACCAGACCAATTCTCTGATCACAGTCGATGATGCTGCCGTCGATTAGGTGCCTCGTATGATACTCCAGCTGATAGGGCTCCGGCTGCCTGTAGATGGTCAGGCCGAGCGCTCCCTCTGCTCCCTCCGTTTCCTCGGGCGCCCGCTCCTTCCGCAGCACCCGGGCCATGGCCACTAGGACAATGTCGTTGCCACTGATCCCGTGCAACGCCGCCTGGGCGATGGCATCGTGCTGGGGCGGCACTGTCGCCGCCTCCGCCGCCACCGCAGCAGCTGCGGCCAGCATATTGTTGTTCCTCGAGCGTCGTATCAGTTGCGAGACAATGGGATAGTTGGCGGCAGCTCCGCCGGTCAGGGAGGAGTCGCTGCGGCGAAAGCAGCCGTCGATCTTCACCCGTTCGTAGTGCCGCGTGGCCTCCGCCCGTGTGGATGCCCTGGCCAGGCGGACGGTGAAGCAGCGACGATCAGCGCGCAGGCGTTCATCAATGGCTGCCAAGTGGGCAATGCTGCGCGGACTGGGCGTGCGTCGGTTGTAAGGTTGATCCTCATCCTCCTCCTCCTCGTCGGCATCGTCCTCCTGCTGCTGCTGCTGCTGCTGATGATCCACCTGCAGACGCTGCTCCTCCGTCTCCATTTCCTCCTCATCCAGATCACTGCCAGACGCCGAGGCCGATGTGGAGGTGGAGTGCTGCTGGGGATGGGCATGGGTATGGGGATTATGACCCTGCTGCTGCTGCTGCTGCTGGTAGAACAAGGTCTCGATGTCCCTGGGTATTAGCTGCTGCCTCAGCAGGGCCTGATCGTCGGGATGGGTGATCTGCAGCAGATTCTGGCCATACAGGTCGGACTGACAGTGACCCAGCAGCTGCTCCACGCTGGAGGAGACCAACACGATTTGGCCGCTGCAGGTTAGGGTGAGGAAACAGCTGTCCAGCAGTTGCATTAGCGTGTCCGTCAGGTGCAGACTGGGATTGGCTAGATCTCCGACGGGCGGTGAGCCGGTGGAGAGGCCGGAACCGGAACCCTTGAGGCTGCTGGGCTTCCGGCGGCGCCTGGAGGCCGACTTGCCGAAGACATACTGGAGCCTCAGACCGTGGGTGGCGAACCGGAGGACGGCGGTCTTGTCCAGGCGACGCGAGGATTCGGCCGCATGCGGCACCATGGTGGCCAGCTCCTGGATGCTGGCATTTAGCTTGTCCCGTCGCTGTTTCTCGGCAAGATTGCGGGCCTCCCGACCGTTGGCCGGATCGGCGGAGGAGCCTGTGGATCCCGTGGAGCCCGTGTTGCCCGCCTCTGCTGCTGCCATTTTGGATTTTCCTCGGTCCTTGTTCTTGGTAGTTCTTCCTCTTGCAATCCTCGCTTTATGGATTTTCCCCTTTAATTGGCGCCTTGCGGTAAATGAAAATCGTCACTCTCCATAACAGAGTATCCGCTCCGCTCCTCTGTAGATTTTATATATAATTATTTATTTACTTCTTCTATTATATTTTCAGCTTTTTTGTTTTACTTTATTTTTATTTTTATTTTATTTTTTTTTTTTTGGTTTGGTTTTGTTGTTTTTGCTGGTGCTTTTAAAGTTTTCAAGGTCTTATGCTGTGCTGTTGTTTTTGTTTTTGCTCGCCTCTCCCCCCTCTCTTTGTCGTTCTCTCTCGCTCGCTCTCGCACACAAACACACACACACGTCACTCTCACGCAACGTACATATGTTTTCTCTTTTCGCTTTCGTACTTTTCCACTTGCTTTTAGTCTTATTATTACTATTATTATTATTTGTTTCCCTATTTATTTATGCGTTTCGCCTTGTAGTTTTTTTTCCGTTTTTTTTTTTGATTGCGTTGCGAATCTGAATCTCCTGCTTGTTGTTGTTGCTGCTGCTGCTG
The DNA here is from genome assembly GCA_035046095.1 of Drosophila pseudotakahashii. Classification (NCBI taxonomy): domain Eukaryota; kingdom Metazoa; phylum Arthropoda; class Insecta; order Diptera; family Drosophilidae; genus Drosophila; species Drosophila pseudotakahashii. The sequence continues at coordinate 7,776,381 of JAWNOE010000105.1, read as the reverse complement.
TTGGCGTTATTGTTGTTCTATTTATTTGTTGTTTGCCCGCGATGAGGTAAGATTCGGGGGCGGGGGGCGTTATAACAATGCTTGCACTAGTTTTTGTTTATATTAAGTGATTAATTGTTTATTTTTAACATTTATTTTATAACAATAAACATTGGTTCGGTTGGCCAGGCTAAAAACTATCGATACATCGATGTAACGGCCCGTCGTGCTCAAATGGGCACGTTCTCACCGGGGCGCATCTTCAGTGGTATCGATGTTTTTGGTGTATGCCTGGGAAATAATTCGGGAAAATAAAAAAATATATAAAACGAAATATATAAAATAAACGAAATCATTAATATTATTATTCGAGAATTGTTACCTATATATATTTAAACAATCCATAGATAGATAGCCATTCTTAAATAACGCTAAAAGAGTATTAATTAAATGGAATTAATGAGAATTAAGCAATAAATATTGCTAATAACAATTTAATACATTTTGGTATGTACCAAGACTATCGATAGTAGCTAAGGATATATCGATTCTGTCATCGCTGTCTTGATTGGCGCTCTTTCTTGTTTACGGCATTTCATTTTCTGCTGAAACTCCAAACTTTTCTGAAAAACTACTGGAAAATTATGGACGCCTTTGATCCTCGCTCGATTATCAACGGGGGAATGCTGAAGCAGTTTTCCGGCCAAACCGTGAGCATCATGGTGCGCGTGGAGAGCGTGGCGGGATCCACTCTGCTGGCCAATTCCACAGACAACCACAAACTGAAGATCAATCTGCCGGGCGAACTGGGCGCCGCCGATGGAGCCTGGGTGGAGGTCATTGGAGTGCCACATGGTGCGGACACCATCAGGGCCAAGGAGGTGGGTGCACTTGCTCTGTGAAGCTGCCCAGTTGCATTCTAATCCTCCGTTCTCCACTTTTTTTTTCAGGTCATCGAATTCGGCGGCGAGAACATCGACTTTGATAAGGATGGCTATAATGGTTTGAGCCACCTGATCAACAATGTCAAGGCCTTCTATCGCAGCGGCTAGGAGTGCATAATCCTCAAATTCCTACATTTAGAGTTAAGAATTATATGTACCTTAATCTAAGTTTATCCATTTTTTTTTGGAATGCACTTTTAAAACCCTCTGCAAATTGGTTTGAATTACTACTTGTAATTGGGTTTATTATGGAGTATTGGTCTTTGAATAAAGTATCATATCATACCAGATTGTATTTTTTATTTAGGGTCTGATATATTAATGACTTTAGAGATGTTTATTAATATAATTCTTGCTTCCCAGACTTAATAGAAATATCTTAATGGCAAACATTTTGATAAATCACCAAACTATTTCATATTTTTCAATATTTTTACAAAAATGCATAAATTGCCAACAATGCTTGATATTTATTATCTGAAATATCTTTCCGTAGTTCCTTAAATCCCATAAAATTCAAACACACAAACCATTTACACCCTTCTTGTGTAATAACTTTTACTTTCACAAATTTGTTATTGTATATATGTTGGTATAAAAAGGCAAACTAGCGGATAAACCATTCAACAGTTGAACAATTAACATAGTGCCGGCCGGCTGACGAGATGATGAGCAGTGGCGTGGACTCCAAGTCCATTGTTATTGCAGCACTGCCGCATTGGCCACCACGCTAGGATTGTTGACCACCTCGCCCAGCGAATCGAGCACCTCCTTCCTGTAGTCATCGAACTCTCCGTCGATCTCGTTGATCGACTGATCCTCAATCACGTAGAGAGTGCAGCCCGTCTCACGGATCAAGCGCTCGTCGTGGGAAACAATAATCACGCCGCCTTCGTACTCGTTGATGGCCTCCGCCAGGGCGTCGATACTCTCGATATCCAGATTGTTGGTAGGCTCGTCGAGAATCAGGACATCGGGAGCACTCAGGCAGAGCTCGGCGAGGGCCACGCGAGCCTTCTGACCGCCGGACAGATCCTTCATCTTGATGGTATGGGCATGACTGACCAGACCAAAGGAGCCCAGTGCCTTGCGCGCCTTTTCGTGCGGCAAATTGAACAGACGCTGCAGATACTCGGCAGCCGATTCCTCTGCCGTGAGATGTTCGCCGGAGTGCTGATCGAAGCGGCCCACATGAAGGCGGTGATTCTTGCGCTGCTCCCCCTCCTGCGGCTCCAGTTCGCCGAGCAGCAGCTTAAGGAACGTGGACTTGCCCACACCGTTGGGCCCAACGATGGCAACTCGACTGGTTAGATCTATGCCAAAGTCGGCCTTGATGAACAGCGGCTTTTGGCCCGAGAAGGCAAAGGTCACGTTGTGCACACCCAGAATGGGCGGCTGGAGTTGCGATGGCTCCGGGAAGCGGAACTTGACGATGTACTCCTTGGGCCTGGCCAGCAGCTCCTGCGGTCCCTCGTCCTCGTCCTGCTTTTGCTGCTTGGACTTGTTCTTCTCCTGCTTGCGCGTAAGCGACTCCTTCTGCTTCTTCTCCGCCGCCTTCTTCGACTGGCCGTGGGCCTTCAGCTCACGCAGGCGCTTCTCCTGCTTCTCGTACTCCTTGATCATCTCACGACGCTTCTGCACATACATCTTCTTGAACATGGAGTAGTTGCCCTTGTAGTACTGCAGTTTCTTCTGATCCAAGTGAATGATCTCATTGCAGACGTTGTCCAAGAAACTCTGGTCGTGGGACACGATCAGCAGGGTCTTCTTCCAGCCCTGCAGATAGTTGTCCAGCCAGATGACAGCGTTAAGATCCAAGTGATTGGTCGGCTCGTCGAGCATGAGCAGCGTGGGCTCCAGATAGAGGGCGCGGGCCAGGGAGACACGCATGCGCCAGCCACCGGAGAACTTGTTGGTGGGTCTGTCCTGCATTTCCTTGCTGAAGCCCAAACCGGCCAGGATTCTCCGGGCCCTGGCTTCCGCCGAGTAGGCTCCGATGGCCTTTAGCTCCGTGAACGCATCGTTTAGCTCCTCCTGGACACTTAAATCGCCGGCGGCGAACTGTTTCTCCAGATCATCGGCCTTCTTAAGCATCTCTGTGCGCCGCACATCCGCATCAAGGATCGTATCGATGGCCGTCTTGTCGGTGGCCACCACCTCCTGTTCGCAGAGCAGCACATCGATATTGGGCGGTATGGCAAAGGCACGAGTGGCAATATGCCGGAGCAGGGTGGTCTTGCCGTGTCCATTGGGACCCACTAGACCATAGCGCCGACCATGGGCAATCAACAGGTTGGCGTTCACAAACAGATCGTTACCTGGATTGGGAATGGGAAACAATTAGTGATGAAATAGGGAGGGAATGACCTGGGAATGACTCACCCTTGGCTGAGATGGTGAAATTCTCGATCTTGATGTCCACGGCATGTTCCAGAGCCGCCTGTTGGCCGGCGCTCTTCTGCACCTGCGACATGGTGAAATTGTTGTCCAAATCGGAGTGCCCGGCACCGCCCTTCTTGGTCATCAGCTCCATTTGGCGTTCGTACTCCTGCTGCTTCTTTTGCTTCTTCTTCTCCTTGTGGGTGAGCTTCTTCTCCTTGGCCTCCTTGCTGTCCTCGGACTTGGGATCCGCCTCAGCTTCGGCTTCCTCCTCGGGCTCTGGTTCAGGTTCAGGTTGGGGTGCTGGTTCGGGTTCCAAAACCGGTTCAGGTGTCTTTTCCTTGAGACTCACTGCGGCCACTTTCTCGCTGAGGACTTGCTCCACCTTCTGCTCCTCCACTTCCTTTTCGGGCTGCTCATCCTCTTCTTCATCCTCGGGCTCCTCGTCGTCCTCGCTGGCTGCGATTTTCTGTTTCTGCTGCTGCTGCTTCTTCTTGGACTTTTTAGCCGCCGGCTTGTTGGGCAGTGGCTCATCCTCCTCCTCCTCCTCCACATCGACGTCATCATCCTGCTCATCCTCATCCTCGCTCATGGCAAACTTGTTCTTCTGCTGGGCCTGCTGCTTCTTCTTGGACTTCTTGGAGGCAGGCTTGGCAGCCACGACCACCTCTTCATCCTCATCCTCCGGCTCCTCCAAATCCAGATCGGCTTCCTCGTCGTCGGAGAAATCGTCGTTCTTCTTTTTGTTCTTCTTGTTTTTCTTGCTGGGCGGTGGCTTTTTGGCAGCTGGCTTGGATGCCGGTGGCGGCGCCTCCTCGTCATCCTCATCGTCCTGGTCGTTGGCCGGCAGACCCTTCGCTGGCTTTTCATCCTCGTCGCTCCAGTCGTCGTTCTTCTTGCCCTTCTTCCCCTTCTTCGCCTGCTTTTTGCCCGCCTGCTGCTGCTGTTTGCTTTGGTTCGAGGAGGCTATGCTCTCCAGATCCTCGTTGTCGCGACCCTTGGGCGCCACATCCTCGTCGCTGGAGTCGCCGCCACCTCCGCGCTTTCCCTTCTTGCCGCCCTTCTTGTTCGTCGGCGGCTTCTTCTCCTGCACTTTCTCCAGCTGCTCCTCGTCGTCATCGAAGCGCTCCTTCTTCTTACCCTTGGCCTTGGACATTTCTGTGGATATGGGTCTCTTGTAGCTTAGGGATCGCACATATGGACCGTTAACTCACTTGATTTGATCACAGATTACTTTCGCCGCCTTCGGATTTCACGTGCAGAGCTGGCAATGTTGTATAGGTATGTAAGGCGCATACGATACATATGTACAACCAGTTGTGTCGCCAGGGATGATTGACGCGATATTTCTGGGCCTATCGATAGCAGCACATGGACTGGAACTTTCTTATGGCAACTTCTTAACTCCCGTTAACTATTAATTTCGGTGAAATTAAACATTTTAAAGGAACCTTATAGTAGAGCCATTTGTTTGATCAGAAAGGCAAAGCATTAGAAAACTATCGAAACAATCTATGCTCTGTTGCACAAACTTTATCAATACAGCAACACATTTTATGTTTTTCCAAACATTGCCATATTAAAAGCCTTAAATTTTAAAATTTGGGATTTCCCCGCCAGGGCTGCCCTACTATCGAATAATCATCGCCGGGACTCCCAACAATCGGTTTGGCTATATCGAATACTTATCGGTTTCGGTTCCACCTCTAGCTGTCGCTCTACTACGCTGCTTCATTTCACTTTTTCAAGGGAAATTGGATTGACAAGTTTATTTTTCTGGTGAAAAGTAATTTCGTGCGAAACAGGTAAGCTGAAAAATGTTCCCAACTTTTGGGGTACGACGATTATAGGCCGGTAAAGTGAAACTTTGTGGCCGCGTAAATTGGCGTCGGTCACACATACAGACGCGCGACACTTACACTTTTACACCACAAGTTCGCGATGCGCCGAAGAAGCTCCAAAAGCCAAAGGGCGATAAAGACACCGACAAAACGGAGAAGGGCTTGATAATTGCAATAAAAAGGGGGAAATAGTGTAATTTGTGCAGTTTCCGATTGACAAATGGAGGAAAAAAACGCAGCGAATTGCGTTTGCGAGAGTGCGTTGTGTTTTTGTTGGTAAAATATTGAGCTGAAATCTAAGGGGAGGGCCGCGATCAAAGAAGAAACCGAACAAAAACAAACCGCGGCATGTAGATATATATATATATATATATGTACACACATACATGTGCATATGTACCTGCAAGCTCTTGTCAAAAATTTGTTGAGGCTGTCGCACACACACACACACACACACACACACACACACACACACACACACACACACACACACACACACACACACACACACACACACAAAACACACACACACACAATAGTTTGCAGGTACAGTGTTCATTGCTTGCGAAGGACTATTGGTTTTAATAATAACGTATTCAGACCTCGTCTAAAATTTGTCTGTCAACTAACGGTTTTAATCAGGTAGCAAAAAAAAATCATAATATTTGATTTTTAAGTCATTTTTTTTTTACATATAAATTTCCAAAAATCATATCAGCTTTGAAAAAAAAATCGTTCTAGATCCTTCTTTTCATTGCAACTTTCAAAAAGTTCCCAACTGAAACTTGTGACTAATGTGACTAGTGACTAACTTATTACCTGATATAATTAATTTTAATACCTAAATAAAATCGGCATTTGTATAAATCCCCGCCAGAGCGAAATGAGCTCGCCCGAAGACATTCCTGGATCGTCAAAGCCGCGCGCCTCGAAGCGCTCACCACGGACCTCCAGCAGCGATTCAAAGTCGATGCCCTCGCCGCCCCAAACGACCAGCAATGGGGCACATGGTTCTCCATCCGGGAGATCTCCCAGAGTCGGACGCAGTCCCTCCGGCAACCGCAGTCCCGCCGGCAACCGCAGTCCCCAAGGTGCACAAAGTCCTGCCGGCGGTCGTAGTCCCCTAGGTGGCCAGAGCCCAAGCGTGGGTCCAACTAACATGCGCGATCGACTGCTGGTGTCCAATGCCATAGCCATGGATGTGTCGGCCAGTGAGTCGACCAATAGCTCTTTATCGCCGCAGATGAATGGCCATCATGATGATGACTCCAACGAGTCCGATCAGCTTAACGGAGGGTCCCCAAATGGTGAGTGCCCGACCCTAATCTCCAGTGAAACTAACCTGACCCGTTTATTTGTTTACCACATTTAGGAAACTCTCGCAAGTCCAAGAAGAAAAAGAAGAAGAGCCGTAGTCGTCGCTTATCCGGAGATTCGGATCTCATGGGCTGGACAGGGGAATACCCCAAGCTGACGGCCATGGCCAGCATTGATAGTAGCTCGGATTTGGACTCGCAGGTGAGTAGCGGGGTTGGCGGAGCTGTGCAGGAAGGAAGCGGTCCTGCTGCTGTCTGTTCTGGCTTTTGGAATATTCCTCTGTATACTCGTGTTCCATCCACAAATGCGCTAGTAGAATCTCCTTTTTAAATACTTTTTACCCAATATCCAAAATCCTACCTTATTTTCATATTTTCCAAGTAATTTAAAAATTAAAAAAATTTGTTAATATGATTATATTTTGTTTTTAAACTTAAAAAAAATCTATTTTTCTATATTTTTGAAAGAAAGCAATTAATTATTATTTTTCTGTCCCTCAATATAATTAATTTAATATTGTGTACTTAGTTTCTACAAATTTTGGGTATTGGTTGCTTTATTTAACAACAATTGAATAACTGGTATACAGAGGGCTATCCCTGTTCCTATTTGTGTGTTCTGTAGAATGCAGACAGCATTTTGTTTGTTCTGTATTATTGTATGTTCCAACCCGTAACCGTACCTGTGCCCATCTCGAATCTCAACCGAACGAAACACCACCAACCAACCAATCAATCGACGACGACGACGACATATAGTCGCCGGGCGAGCTGCGGGCACGGGGCAGGAGAGGTCTGAGTGTGTTTCCAAGGGTCGAACCGGAGGCGGAGACAGCAGCAGGTCCATCAGAGTCGTCTGAAATGGCTGAAATGACTGAGGAGCAGCAGCAACAAGAGCAGCAGCAGCAGCAGTCGCTAGCATCGCCTCCATCGCCGATGATTACGTCGCCGGTCGAGTCCTCTCTGTCCTCCAACTCTGACTTGAATATGACGGTATCTACGCCACCGGGACGTGGACCAGAACCAGAACGTGAACAACAAGAACCAGAACAGCCAACTGTAACTAGTACAAATCTAACCACAACTATAACACCAACAACACCGACAACTAGCAACAGCTACAACAATGCAAACGCAACGGGTACTGCAACAACAGCAAGTTCAAGCCCAAGAACAACAGCAACCAACATGCAACAAACAGAACTAGACAACCAGGTGGAGACCCCAACAAAAATCTTATGCTTAGAGTCGGGAAAATCCCAAACCCACTAACCATTGACCTTCTCTCCCGCTTTCAGGAGAAGGAAATGGAAAAGGAGCAGCCAGCTAAGACAGAGGATAAGCCGGATGAGCAGAAGCAGCAGCAGCAGCAGCCGGCAGAGGATAAGGAGCAGGAGCAGGAGGAGAAAGAGGAGCAAATTGAATCTCTTGTGGTGACCGAGGATGAGAACAGCTCAAGTGTCCCCCCGGTATTAACTTCATCGTCGCCGCCGTTGCTACAGCCGTCGATTCCTCGTTCCCGCAAACGCGCACACAGTCCCACCAAGAAGGAGGTTGCCCAGCTGGCCATTGAAGAGGATACCAAGAAGACAACTTCGGACGAAGCTATGGATGTCTCGCCGGACAAAAGTGCTGAAAAAATTGAGGACAAACCCCTACCCATGTCCAGTCGCTTTGCCAAGCGTGCCAAGTCCTTCAGTAGCCAGACTTCGCAGTCGGAGCTGGTGCGTCGCACATCGCGCTTTAGCAGCCAGGAGCTACTGGCCGAGGAGCCAGCCAAGCTGGAGCTACTGGCCGAGGAGCCAGCCAAGCTGGAGCTACTGGCCGAGGAGCCAGCCAAGCTGGAGGAACTGGCACCCGCCAGCACCAGCAGCATTAAGGAACCTGATGTTAAACCGGAGGCCGCTCCTGAAGCACCTCCAACACCCTCAGCACTGAAGCTGAAGGCCACCGACGAGTTCTATCGCCTGCCTTTCGCCTACGGATGGAAGCGTGAGCTCGTCCTGCCCAGCACTGGGAATCCCAAGCGTCGCACCGGTGACGTTTTCTTTATTGCCCCCAACGGACGCAAGTTGCGATCACGCGAAGATATTGTGCCCATGCTAAAGGGCGAGCTGACAATCGAGCATTTTTGCTTCCAGCGTCAGGCGCAGGATGCGGGACCGGAGTACGAGTTGGTGCGCCGGGCCACGCCCTCCAATGTGCAGCGCAGAAAGTCCCAGCAGGCTGTGGCTCAGCCGGCTCCCTTGTCGGTCACCGGGAAGCGTGTGTCCAAGCCCAAGGTGCCCAAGGGCGCCAGTCCACCGAGCGAGGGCTGGACCGCCACCATGGCGGTGAAGGGAAATTCCCGAGTGCTTGCCTCCAGCAACGGCAGCAGCTCGACTGGAGCCACGATTGTGACCAGCTCCACTCGCAAGCGAAGGTAGGCGGCGAATCTTTGACTGCCAACCAAACGTTGAAGCTACTTCTAATCTTTTCCAACCGCCCTCTAGCTTCATGTCCAGACAGTCGTCGAGGCTGAACAGCGAGAAGATCGTGGCTTGTATTTATTGTCAGGCTCCTTTGCAGCCGACTGGCTCCAAACAGGGTTCTCCAAAGACCAATATTTGTCAGGTGAGCTTCGAAAGGCTTTAAGCCCTTCCCAAGGAACCTAAACATGTAACTCAATCTCCCCCTCACTTGCAGAACTGCTCGAAGATCAAACGCAAGAAGGAGAGGGAACCTGAGAAAGGCGAGATGACAACAGAGCCTCAACCGGAAAATGAGGATCTGGATGACGAGCAGAATGATGATGATGATGAGACCGAGAGCGCCGGCAGCCTGTTAGAAATTGGGGAGGAAATTGAAGTGCCCGGCCAACATCCGCCGGCCGAGCTGTTCAACAACCTGGGACACCGGCGCTCGCCCAAGGATCAGGAGGTGGTTGTGATTGGCGGACGCAAAGCTATAGCTATTAAAGCCGATCCGCCGCGTCGCCAAATGAAAGTGTGAGTCGGTTCAGTTCCAAAAACCAAACGGAGTTCATGAAATCCCCAGCTAATGGTTAATTTTGTACGCTATTCCTCATTTTCGACAGAGTTCCACGCCAGCCGGATTTAACTGGCTATGAGAAGATTTACAACAAGCGCATCCAAATCAAGAATTCGGATAATGACCTGGTGGAAAGCTTGGGCAATGCCCACAACGGATGCCAAGTGTTGATGGCCATCATGAAGACCATGAACTTGAAGGTAGTTGAACATACTCGAACTCTATACATGAATTAAAACTAAACTTAAACATTCTCTCCAGGAACGTGTTAACATGTCGCGGGTGTGCAAAACCTGGGCCATGGTCAGCCGGGAGATGAGTGTGTGGCGCTCGGTGAGCCTGCGCGACACCCATGTCACCAGCTGGTTATTGTGTATGCGCGAACTGGCCCGCCACCGCACTCGCGAGCTGGACATGATGGGCATGATCATGGCCAAGTCGCAGCTTCGCCATACCTGCGATCTGCGCGACCTCAAAGCGCTGCGCGTTCTACGTACCGATGCTGTGGATGCAGAGTTCCTGCAGCTGGTCTTCCGCAGTCTGCACCTGCTGCTGGAGCTAAGGGCCACGTGCAGGAGTGCCACACTAAATCTGTCCCATCTGGAGCAGTCGACTGAGCTGCGCGTACTTCGTATCCACATGACCGATCCGAAATCAACCTTGGTATCGCTGAACTCTCTGGCCAAGCTTACGCATCTAACTGAGTTGAGTCTACGTGGAGTGTCCAATCTGGGCAAGCTGAACTTGCTGTTCTTAAAGGATCTTCCTGGTCTGAACGTGCTATCGTTGGGCTCATGCCGGGACCTAAACTGCAAGCAGTTCGGCAAGGAAGTGCTGCCCGCTCTGAAGGCTCTGCGCTCCTTCCGCTTGGAAAACGATCACAAGGGCATGGCCATGTTCCCGGTGGACGAGATTATGCTTGGTCTGTCGCAGGCTGGCGGAGTACAGCGCCTGGAGCTGGTGAACGTGGATGTGGACGGCGGATTCAGCGCTTTGCTTGCCAACTGCCCCAGTATTACGGATCTGCTGCTGACCCCAAAGTGTATGCATAATACGGCCAATATGACCAATGCCGTGATGCAGGCCATCAGCGATAATGCCGAGCAGTTGCTCGTGTTCCGCCTCGGGTTGGTTACCCAGCTGCTGAGTGCCACTGGAGCGCTGTACAAGGGCAAGGGCAAGGACGTGATACCGGTCCAGCGTCCAGTCCCGGGAATACCGGAGAGCGACCACCTCAATCACTGCTCCGGCGACGATAATTGCCAGGAATCGGACCACACCCAGTGCGTGGCCTTTCTGCCCGTGGAACGTTTGAAGGCGATCCTGCACCATATGATGCCGCAGGCCTGGCTCACGGTGGCCAAGGTGGCGATGTGCGAGACCACCAAAATCAAGTTCCTGCCCCGTCCGGAAGAGAGCAGCGAGGAGAACTTTTAGCCCAGGATAGACGCCTAGGTGCCATAAGATAGCTCATAAGTAACCCCTCCCAGTACCAGAGATGGCAAGACTGACACTTTGAGAACCATCACACAAAACCACAACTTACACAAAGCGTAAAATCCAACAGGAACGAAGAACGCAAAAGGAAACGCACTAGGAATCGCACTTTTTTTTTTTTGTTTTTGAAAAATTCTTTCGTTAAACGGCGTTTAAAACGCCCCATTGTCACCCTCGCTTTGGAAGTAGAATCATTGACAGCCACACAACAGCAACGCTGTGTTTTCGGTTGCCCTTTGGGTATTTACATATAATATAATAAACAACATGAATAAACATCTTAAAATCAAACCAATTTGTAATAGGAGCTAAACCTAATTAAACGGGAGATCTCCTAGTGTGGGAAAACTTACTTGACTAAATTGATAGAACCAAGTGATTGGGAAATGTTGAATTTCAAATTCAACGATATTTTTAAATACATAAGATAGAAATAGCTCAAATCTATATGTACATATATATAGGTCCTGTTTGCCTTCAATATGAAGCTCAGATCGAACTATTGATTAAGTTGTAGTCATAAAATTGACCCACATTAAAATAGCTGTAAATGTCGCATACTATGTACATTTCGGCACTCATTCAAAAATAAAATCCATGAGCTAAGTGAAACACTCTTCATTTTCTCCATACAAATACATTGTTTTTATTGCATTTAAATATAAAGATCTTAATAATAAATCTCAAAAAATATACAGTACACTTTGTTTAAAAATATTTCTCATTATTCTTGATTAATCGTTGCTTTGTAAAAAAAAAAAAGTTCACGAAATGTACAATACAAATGCAGCTGAGTTTTGTTCTCTGTGGGTTGAAATGGGAAACCACCCCGGACATTTCGTTGCGTCATGTAGATCGAGAATATTTATATAAATATGTAATATATATAAAAATACGTACACCATACGTATGGATGGGATGAAGCGCTGCCATGGCAAGGAGTAAGATAATAAATTATGTCTGCAGCTCGCGCATAGGCACATGGTCGGCATTGGTAGGCAGGGTTGGGAATCCTATAGATAGCACTGTGCGTACTGCAGCCTTTGCTCAACATCGAAGTGCACTTTGGACATGGTCTAGGCTAGGGCTAGGGCTACGGCTAAGTTCTAGGGCTAGTTGTACTCCTGTTTCGGGAAGTAGTCGGGCACAAATACATGGATGATGATCCCGGTGGTCATCAGAGCGAAATAAACGATGACGGCCACCCACCAGAGAATGCGCTCCCAGCGTCGCACCTCCAAGTTGCGCAGCACCCCGATCCCCACCAGCAAACCGGCAACGGCACCGGACAAGTGCGCCACATAGCCAATCTGGTCGTGCTGGTCGGTCAGGTGGCGGTATACCGAGGTGCCCAGGTCGGTGAAGCAGAATACCAGGAAGGCCAGCAGCTGAACGATGGCGTACTCCATCTCCGAGTAGTTCTGTTGGCAAAAAGGAATACACATTGATTAAAATCAGATATCAGATATATATTAATGGGATATGTAGTGCAAAATAATGCTTAAGAATTCGCAAACCAATAATTTTTGAATTAAAAAATGTAAAACAAAATTAGACATTTCTTATGAAAAGTGCTGAATGAAGCTCAAGAATTCGCGTAAAAATTTTTTCAAATTTTTTAATTTAAATTGCAATTTTCCGCTTAAACATTTCTCACAAAAAAATCGAAATGAAGCTTTAGAATAATTAAATTGGTATACATTAATCCCATTAAAAATCTTTTTATTTTACCATAATAATCGTAGCAATGTGCGCCGTGATCAGTGCATAGACTCCACCCGATGCTCCTGCTAAGAAGATACGGGGACTTGTGAGCGAGGTGCCCATGGATCCGGCCAAAACACCAGCCAAATAGACCAGACCGACGCGCCACCAGTGATGCACCAGCTCCAGGGCGATGCCCAGAAAGATCTGGATAATCAGATTCATCATCAGATGCATGATGCCCACGTGGACGAACATGTAGCTCACAAAGCGCCATCCCTCGTAACGCTTGTAGGGATTGTAGATGAACAGCGTGGCCGCCGGTCCGCTGGTGCTCTCACCTATGCGATCCTGGTAGTTGGGATCGTCCCTGAAGGGTGGATAAGTGATGTATTAGAAATGAAATAATCATATTTTTAAAATTGAACCACCTCTAGGTATGCTTCTAGGATTTTAAAAGGTATCATTATTAAAAATGATCTTGAAAATGGTAGATCTATTAAAAAAGTTTATCCAGCACATACGAATATATTTTTTTAAAGAATGAAAAGAACGTGATTTTATAATTGATTGCTCAGAAACTTGAGAAGCTTACAGTCTGCCCCTCAGAAAGTGGTTCGAATTACAGAAATTCCAATAATAAATGACCAGCCAGAACTCACTGGAAGTGAATGACGTCCACCAGGAACATGATGATCTCGATGATCGAGAAGAGGACCATGGTGAGCGGCGGCGGGCAGATGGACATCTGCTTCTCGTAGGCACCGTCCGGTTCGTCGCCCTCCAAGGGCTTCGGGGGCGGCACCACGTAGCGACAGTAGCGGGTCAGCATGTTGCGCACCATCCACTTGTGGCGCAGCGACATCGCATAGAACTCCTCGAAGTCCAGGTGCCCGTCGTTGTCCAGATCGCTGCGCTTCAGGATCTGCTCAGCGATATAGGCGGGGATGTCCCGGCAATAGCCATCCGAGATCAGCTCCTTCAGCTCGTGCGTGCTGATCAGTCCATCCCTGTCGGAGTCGTGCTGTGGAGAAGAAAATACATATAGATTAGTAATCTAGGCACTTGGATTCCAAAAAAAATTTTTTTTTTTAAAACAAGATATTTTCCATAAGTTTTAACAATTATTAGCTAAAAAACTTAAAAAAAAAAAATTTTTATTCGAAATATTATGAAAACTCAATGTTATATGAAAGATTATACCAACAAAAATGTTTTTTTTCTGTAAATTACAGTTCCTAACTCAAAAGAAATCCAATCGCAATAGGCTTTGGATAAAAGTGTCAGGGTGGTATTGAAAAAAAAAGAGTTCGAACTCAGTTCCTAGCATTAGTTCCGACTGGGCGGACAGACCCGCACCGACACAAAAACATATAGCACCGCAAACCCATTTAGTAATACCCAGTCATCCAATAGAATTTGGTAAATATCAACAGCAACATTCGCACCACAGGATAGCCAGGATTTACTAAGCAGGACAAAAGAAGAAGAATTTTGCTAGGAATTGAGAACCACAAGTAAATATTCCCAACAATCGTATAATACAAATTTCTAAAAACTGTTCTTTCGAACAGAAAAACACATCACATTACATTTAAACCCTAAAAATTTGTGATTTTTAAACACAATATAAAATATACATATACACATATACAAAATTTCAATTAAAATTGTCGGATTTTAAAGTAAGAAATCATGATATACAAATATCAAAAGTAATTTTCCATAAAAAACCTTTCTAGCGTTTTCTTAAGAATGAAATATAAAACTTTTACAGTAAACATTTAGTTTACTTAAGTAAACATGCGAGGGATTTCTTTAGAATGTCATAGAGAATCCGTATGATTGGATCAAATTTGTGTTGTTAGAAGAGTTCTTTAAAAAATAAGCACACCTTTCGGCACAAAAATTGTGAGTAAGTCTTACTACATAGACTATAGAAGTTTTTTTTTGGGATTATAGAAGTCTTTGATTTTTCACTTAAATCAAAATAATATAAATCATATAAATACTAGTTGTTTTTTACATAAATATGTACATCAAAATTTAATTCTTAAATTGTTTTATTTATGTGTATATTTTTTTTTTTTTTAATTTTCCATAAGATTTAACCCCTGAAGGATGTCGCAAGTGATGCAGATGACACGACACGTGACCACCTGGCTGGGCTGGACACCGGCATCTTCGTGCGATGGCCTGCCGGCGGCGGCGGCGGCGGCGGAGGAGGAGGAGTCCATCCAGGAGTCGTCCGGCTTTGTCACCGTCCTGATCCTCTACCTGGGCATGGCTGGCTTCTTTGCGGTCCTCAATCTCTTTCCGCGGGACAAGCGGGAACCTGCGACGGCGGCGATTAGAACAGGTGCTTCGACGGATGGTTCATCATCCCTGCCGTCCACTTGGCTGGTCAACCTGACATTGCTGATCCGCGAAGTGGCTGCGCCCAGGCGACCTTCCCTCCTTTTGCAGCAGCAGCGTTTGCGGATGCGTCTGCTCCGGCAAAAGGAACAGGAGCTTGTGATGGCGGCCGAGTGGCAGGAGCTGCCCACTTGGCAGGATGTCCTCGACACCGACGATGAGGGGGAGGTGCGGGAGCTGGAGGTGGAGGAGCAGCCGGTGGCCGCCATCTGTCTCATGCCCAAGCGCCAAAAGTCCACCTACTTCGACCTTCCCTCCGAATCCGAGTAACCAGCCCATCCCAAACTATTCAAAATCATATTGTGAGATTAAGAAAAAATAAAATCCCCAATAAATAATAAAGTTTCTTGATTGATTTAACTCCTTTTGGTTGCCTCATCGAGATAATTGCAACATGACAACGATCACATAAATGCTGTTGGGGCCAAAAGGTGTCCATAAATGGCCAGGAATGAGAAACTAGAAATCCAAAAACGAGGCTAATCGAAAACAAACCGAAAGTCACTTGGAGTTGCACAATTGTCACCAAAATACAAGGCACTCGGAATCAGTGGTATAAGAAATATATGATATTTCTACGTGATTTCCCTAAATTTATATTTGTTTTGTATTTCTGAACTTGGCTTCTTATCGAAAGCCCTTATATGGTTGTTCTTTTCTTATCGCTCTCCGTCGACTTCTAAGCCATAAAAAGCATTTGTCATAGATAAGCTCTGCACTGACCTTTCAATTATGGTCAAGAAATTTCTTAGCCGATTACTTAAAAGGTAAGTTTAAAGAAATGAGTATTAAAAAAAATTAAGATTTTTAGACAGCATTTATATATTTTTTTATATTTCTGTGATTAATTTTGAACCACTCATAAAAATCCCAAAATGGTTTCATTATAAAGGGGCAACCCCTAAAATAAAACGGCTTCAATTCTACACACAAAAAAAAAGTAGCCGTAAAAGCATATCGTTTTTACCGAAATCTTTCTCTGGGAGATTCTCTGACTTCATAAAAGTGAAGAAGAAGCAACGTGACAACTTAAAATAACGTGAGTGGAAGCGAGATGTACGAACTTTCTCAATTCTAAATAGAGCGAGATGGTGTTTAAAGTTACACTTCGAGCATATCAAGTCAAAATTGATATGACATAATGTAAAATCGATCATCGTTTCGTATCGATTTGTTTTGTGTGTAATTATTCCAAACAATATGGAGGATAAATAAATGACTCCGATATTACATTCAAAAGAAAGAAATCGAACAATCGGAGCACCTACTATACGATATTTTCCTAGAAACAATCCCAAGCTTTATACATTTATCCAGTCTAAATAAATGGTTTTCGCAAACGTAATCGGAATATGGTACCATCATAACAGACCATCAGTAGTTATTTTCACAGTTTTTAGTTAGTTAGGTAAATAAACACAAAGCCGCCGACAATCAACGCGACTAATCATAGAAACTGGGAAAACAAAGGAGGAGGAGAGCAAACAGAACCAAGCGAAATGTCAAAAGAAGCAAATGTATACATATGTAGGTATATACTATAGACAACTAGATAGGTAGCCTTCCATCCCCAGACATGGGCTAATGTATTACACGTTGAAATGTTCTTAAAAAAGCTACAAAAAGTTGGACACTCGAGCGATAAGCGTGCAGTCGCTATGGGGTCTCGAGGGGATTGGTCTTAGTCATAGTCGGTGGTTTAAAGGAAATTAATTTTATCTAGGAATCCATTGAAACACCCTGAGATGGAACATTTATAAAATGATCTAACAGAAAAATGATGTTCTACATCAAAAAAAAAATCAATATGAAACGTAGATCGATTTTACATTATGTAATATCAATTTTAACTTGATATGGAGCCAGGTAAAAACGATATGGGTTTTCATAACTAGAAATTTACATGCACATATCGATTCTACGGCGACATGCTTTTTTTTGAGTGTTTATAAGTACAGAACACAAAATAATATGGTCATCAAGCTGGTATTTTCTCATATCAGAAAAGCTCTTATCTGTGACATGTCAACATGATATTTCAGAAATATCAAAATGATACTGTCCAACTTCTCGGACTCGCACTTTCCTCAGTCCAAATTGCTTTTAGCGAGTAAAGTTTGTAGCATTCTATCTCACAAAACTTGTCCATTATCTCATATTGTAAATAACTCTGGTAAAATTTCTAGCTAAGAAGTTTTTGTGTCTAATATTGGACTAAATTTATTACTTGTCTTTGGGATTTTATATCAAAGTCATTTCAAAAAGTTGAAGTTAAGTTCAAGTTAAGTTTAAGTTAATTCTAAAAGTAAACTACCGTTTTGCTGGTACTTGTTAGTTATGTATTTTATTTTGGTTATATCATGGCTAGATTATTGAATAAAAGCTTGAGAAACCCCAAACAGAGGGCGACTGAAGCCAGATAAGATTGCCGGTGAATGGGAGAGGAATGTGTCTGGAATGTCGATTTCCAGGCGGATGGATGGGATCGAATGGGATCGGGGATTGGTTGGAAATCCGAGCGGGCAGCTATCGTGTTATGCTAATTAAGTGCCTAAATTAAGCCAAAAAACTGCTGGCAACTGATGAAATCGTAGGATCCCGTTTATACTCGTTATAAAGGTATAAAGAGTTTTGGGGTGAATCAAGAGGAGTGTGTACATTCGCAGTGCCACAAATCAGAAACAGAAATCCACAAATGGGAATTGATAATGGAACCCCAAACAACAAATGCAAACAGGTGGTTGCTGGGTGTCAACGGGGGAGGCGGTGGGCCAGTTGGGGGTTAAGTGACTAACGCCAGCAAAGAATAAAACAACAGCAACAACGAAGACAGAACTCAAAGCGAGCAAACAATAATTTATAACCGGTTTTTTTGTTCTCTTTTTTTTTATTCGCCGCCCCTCTGTCACGATAAGAAAACTCACTCCCCTTTCAACCCCCGTATTTCCCACAGTTTTTTCAATGTTAAGAAAACAAAATGCAGCAAAAAAATTCTTTGAAAGGTGCTAAATTGAGCGACAAGCGGGTTCTTGATGGGTTAATCCACCGAAAAAGTGTTTTAAAATACATTTGTCGGAGTTTGGTAGTTGCTTATCTGCTAAAAAAATTTTTTTTTAAGTATTTACTTATTTAAAACAGCAAACTTGATAACAGAAAAGTATTTTTGTTTATGAATTATACATTTTTTGTTCCAGAGAATATTAAGGTAAATTCTCAAGAAAACATATATCACGTTTTGGAAGTTAATGATATGTACTTATTCAGCTTCATGACTAAGTATAATAGCGTTTTTATTTTTGCCCAAAGGAAAATTAGCTTTATGTACCAAAAAAAAATGGGAAAACCGGATTTTTTAAAAAATGTTGTTTTTAAAATAATCAGTATGGAAATTCAAATTAAAATTGTTTTATTTTTTCGGCATAAAGCATGATTTTAAGAAATAGCACTTGGTTTATCATGTTATTTTTGGTCTGTCTCTTTTTTCGCTCCGTGCTCATTGATGGGTTAAAGATGGGGTTTTTAGGGGAGTGCGAAGAGCGCCGCACTAGCGGATCGATGCTCAGATGATTCATCAAACTCAACTTTCACCAAGGGCGAGAAGAAGACGGCTATAAGGCAATGGCTAAAAAACAAGCAACTCCATTCACATGCACATGTGCGAGCGTATTAAAGTGTGTAAGTGAATGTAAGTGCCGGCTGAGTATTTTTAATTGCGCTTCCCACTCTGTTCTTCCCTAATTTCCCATGAAAATTAAAGCAAGCCTCAAGATTCTTGCCTTAAACCTCCTGTTGATATGGCTACCACTGGGCCAAAACGATGTTTTCTTCGATTATCTTAACCTTAAGATTGGTACAAACCCTATCGAAGGTAATAGTTTCATTGATTTCTTCTATTATAACTTGGTTATTGAGTAATAATTGGTGAAATTTAACAGGTTCTAGTTCTTAACCCTTACTTTGCTTCCAGTTACTTTGGATTAACCATATACATACTATATTCTATGTAAGATTCAACATCTAACCCTAATGATAATGCTAGTTCCCTGGGTCTAACCATCGATTTCCATTTTTGATGAAATTCTAAAGGTCTTTGTGATATTCCTCAATACAATTTGAATTTCTCACTCACCTTGTCGAATATCTCGTGCATTTTGCGACGATCCTCGGGCTCCTGGACGCTGGTATGGTTGAGGGGTATTTCCTCCATATCGATGGTGTCCTGTCGCAGCGTCTGTGGACGGGAGGGGGGCGAGCGGCGCTCGGGCGGAATGGTGGGATAAAGGCCATTTTCCACGTCCCGCTGCTGCTGCAATTGCAGTTGTTGGGCGGGCGTTTGGCTCTGCTGGCGATTCACCGTCTTCACGGGCATTTTTCTTTTCTTCTCTTCTTGCTTTTGTTTTTTGTTTATTCACCTCAAGAACTCGATTTTCGGATAATCGGATATAATAAGCCCACTGTGCGAAACCGTTACCGTTAGCCAAAAAATGCAATTACAATTCTCATTGCCCGCGGTTTGATTTGCGATAAGATTAAGAGCGGGCCATAGGAAGCGTAAAAGCACCTGGAAACCGCGGAGCAAGCGAACAACCAAAAACACAAAAAAAAAACGACTCTCAAACCAAACTGCGCGATTGTAGGACCAGACGGCAAAATCCCCACTAACAACAACATCCAGGTAGCGATGATTTTCAGTGTTTTTCTAGTGCGCCGAGTCGGTCACACCGGAAACTATCGATTTCCTTATCGATAAATACACTAGCTTACAAAATAATATTCTTGGAGTGCTTCACTGCAATTAATTGGCACATTCTGTTAGTGTTAGAGCCCTAGATTACGAAAATACCACTCATTTTTTTTCGATGGCAGAGTTTTATTTTTTAAGATTTTTAAAAAGTTTAATATGTTAAATTTCTGACTTTTTCGAATTTCATCCTATATTTCGGCACATATCCACCCAATGAATCAGATATTTAAAAGCTAAAAAATTATATAAATAAATTTAATTTTGAAAAATTCATTAAAAAATATAAAATTGCTTGCCTTATGACTGTGGGTATTTTTAAAAAGTAATATCCATTTGGATAATTCATTCTTATAAAATTGCTAACATTACTTTCAAAAAAAGCATATTTTTTTTAATAATAACTGCAGTATCAAAAAACATTTAAAATAATCTTTAAAAAAAACTGTGCCATCGAAAAACAAATTAGTGGTATTTTCGTGATCTAGGGCTTTAACACTAACAGAATTTGCCATCAATTGCTGTAGAGCATTTTGGCTGTAAACTAGTGTCATATATTAGCGCCACCTAGTGGCAATTTTCTTTCGAGTCTCCGCCAGGTGGCGATGGTACTTTTTTGTAGAAAGGTGTCGCTCTGGCGGGGAGTGTGTATTCGCTAAGTCAGGAGGTTGTATCGGCTGGTGCTGCGCATTTCCGCCAAAGACAGTTAAATTTAAATTTAAATTTGTCAATAAACACAAATCTACTTATTTTAATAAACACCCTGAATGATTAGTCTCCTATTTTGATAATACTTAGATATATTAGTGAAATAAGTTATTTGATTTTGTCATCGTTTATTCATCGCATGATTCGCTTAACTTCTAGATTACAGGTATAGTATACAGCTTGATTCGGGTTAGGATCTACAGCCTAGTCCTAGTTCTACTGACGGGTTCAGGTTCAGATTAGCTTTAGTCACAGCTCTCACTGCTCTCGTGCCGCTTTTACCTCCAAGAACGCTTCGATTTCGATTTCGATCACTTACTCGCTAATAAATGCATTTCGCCTCCGGTACGTTTTTCACTCCTCTTCAGGAACAGGAACTCCTCCTCTCGATCTCTTTTTTGTCCTAATCTAAAATTTGTAGTTGGTAATTTTGCTTCGCTTTCGATGCTGCTTGGAAGTAAAAGCGCTAAAAGACGATTCATAGCTTCATGTACATAAACAAAAAAAAAAAAACAAAACTAAAAATATGAAAAAAATTAAGAAACTATCAATAACATTGAACCAGTTGGAATTATGTACAATTCGAATTCCTCACATAAATAAATAAATATACATTTAAATGCAACTTAGAAAAGAAACCTCGACTTATCCTACTATATTAAATATATATATTCATATTTATATCGGTATATGCACGCATATAGCTAAATGCACAATAAACGAAACAAATTCGAGCACATTGGCAACCCACAAAACACTTGGCAACTACTAAATCCTACTAATACAAGGTACGGGGAAGGGATGGGGAAGGGATAACAGTTGTAGGTTGGGCTGGGTTCGAGGCCTTAGTCGATGACCACCGACCACGGGTGCTCCACCCGACCGTACTGGATGTCGGTGAGCGTCTCGCGGATCAGCTCGTGCATGGGCTTCTCCTGCTCCATGGTGGGTATGTACAGGTCCTGGCCCAGGTAGTTGATCCTGTTCACCGGACTGACCACGCACGCCGTTCCCGCTCCAAAGAGCTCCAGTAGCTATTCGATAGAAGGAGGACGAAAATGAGCCTCTGCAGGTGGTGGATTATCTTTCTTTAAGATCACTTACCCTTCCCTGGTTGAGCAGCTCGCAGACCATGGGCATGGTGATGTTCGCCTCGCTAACCTTGAACTTGCCCCACTGGCGGGTCATGCGCAGGATGGAGTCGCGGGTGATTCCGGGCAGGATCAGGCCACTCAGCGGCGGGGTAACCAGTTCTTGTTCTGTAAAGGGAAAAGAGAAAACCATTGGGTTATGTTGCGAAAACGTATTGATATGATTTTCTATATTCTGACGTTATTTGTTTTACAACAGCGGTCACACGCCTTTCTTGCATTGGGCACACGTCGATTTTTCTTTGTATCGCTGTTCGCAACAGATGAGCACAACTGTTTTAAAAGCTGACAACACCTACCGCCTTGTTCGTTCACGAAGAACATGAAGATGTTCATGGTGCCCACTTCGGTGAGCTGGTGATCCTCGCCGTAGAGCCACAGCACCTGCTGCAGTCCCTTGGCCGCCGCCTCCTTCTGGACATTGATGGTGGGTGCATAGTTGGAGCCCATCTTTCGGTTGCCCACGCCGCCTGGCCAGGCACGCACGTAGCTGGGATCGGCCATGAGGGAGACGGCACCGGAGGAGCCCGTCTTGAAGTAACTGCCCACCGGACTGAGGATCGTGTAGAGCAGGGCCGAGTCCGAGGAAGCCACTCCCAGCGTGGGCTGTAAGTGGGAAGAAGGAGATTCAGAGATCCAGATTAATCACCCTCTAGGAATTAGCCAAGTCAAATATATACTCACATCAATTCCAATCAGTGTGGGGCGGATGTACAGGCTGGCGGTGTCCGTGTGCGGAACCCATTCGGAATCGATGGACAGCAGGCGGGACAGGCACTGGACGAACTCCTTGCCCTCGAAGGTGGGCAAACCGGATCGCTGGGCGGCCAGGTTCATGCGGTTCATGTTCATGTCCGGCCGGAAGATGCGGATCTTGCCGTCGACGCCGCGATACGCCTTCATGCCCTCAAAGAGCTGCAAAAAACGAATCAAACGAAACAAGGGGCCTGATAAGACAACATGGCACCATTGGCAACAGCCTGATTTTGATTCGAATGCTGATTCTATACTATATACACTGAATGCACTCGGATGACGTCAGAGCACGGGCCACACGTGCGACTTGTTTACAGAGATTACGGACTGGGGACGACGGGATTACAAAGCGCTCTCAAGTCACGTAAATATTCGCGAATTCGAGAACAAATCGTTTCTTCTAGTAATTCTACTGAATAGGTAATGATTAAGGTATTTCAAGATTTATACAACCAGCTAAGTTCTTAAAATATTTAAAAATTTGGAGTATTTAAAAAAATATATTAAGAAACAAGGGAGGTACTTAATTATTGTTATTGTTGTCAGGTCTAGAATATAAAAGCTTTATAAAATTTGTATATTTTTATTATTTAGATTTTTTTCTCTAATAATGTTTTAACATATTTTTGGCTAAATCCAGTTAAGATCCTCTGAACTATAAAAACCTATTGAAATATTTAATCTAAATTTAAGGAAACCTCCTGTTTTACAACTTAAATCCATTTTAAAGTTGTTTTATTAAATTTGGCGCCCAACGTGGGGCCAAAGCAAGAGTTTTCTTTTAGAGTTTAATTAGGGACTTTTCTCACCTCAACGGCGTAGTGCAGGACCTTGGCGGCCGGATGCATGACCAGGTTCTCCAGCGGCGTGATCTCCGGTCGCTGCCATCCGCCCAGGCTCTTGTGATAGTAGATCTTGAGCATGTGATCGGTGAAGAGGCGGCCGAAGCCCAGATCCTCATCGTTATCGGGCTTGGGCTGCAGTTGCTCCGGCGCGGCCAGGCGAACGGCCAGCTGGGAGGCACGGAACTGGTGACCCACGTTCTGGTCATGCTTAATGGGCTCCGGCGCACTGGTGTACTGGGCATCCACCGAGGCGGTGATCTGGAAGTCCGCCGACGACTTCTGCTGCTGCTGCAGTTGGGCTGCCTGGGCCGCCTTCAGCGATTGGTTGCTGCACAGCCGGATGGACTGGGCGATGAAGCGGATCAGACGGTGCTGGTTGCGGAAAATATCCTGCAAATGAACAGCAAATTCATCATAAATGATTTTATGGTAAAGGAGGAAAATAGATATTAAAAAAATCTATCAAATTGATACGAAAACAACGAATACAAGAAAAATGATCCAAGATATTCAGGCTTAATAAATCCCCATTTAAATACTTGACTTTTTGATAATTTATTAAAACTTTAAAATAGTATTCAAATAATATTTAAATTTTTAAAATATTTTTATTTAAAAAACAAAATACATTTATACTTTTGGATTTTATCTTTACCTTAGGTAAATAAACTTAATAAAATTATTTATTTCTTATTTTTAATTTAATTGCCAATAAACGAACACATGATTTATACCCAAAAATCGACACTGCCCATCCCTGATAGTATGCTAATTTGGGTCTAGACCCAAAATCCGAAATCGTTGAACTGCCGAAAATGATTGGCACATTAATTAAGTTGTCAATTTGCAAGGCAGACGATCTTGTTTACGGGGCTTGGACTGATGTAACCCCCCCGTTCTACTAAATTCCAGGTCAGACGAGAAGTCAGCAGTTTTGATTCGATTCCGGCTCTGATGCGAGACAAGATTAAATCTACAATTTAGTTGGACTTAAATATATTTCAGCTGATGTGCCGTTTGCCGTTTCATCTCTCCTTCATCCGCTGGCTAATAATGGCTGATGAAATCGGCCAAACTATCGACTAAGCCAAAAGCTGACGGCCAAAAGATAAACGCCAAGTTGACACCGGCGATCGTCATTGCATCAGACGGAAAAAAGCTGATTTAAGACTCTTTGAAAAACTCGTTCGAAAATTGGACTACAAAAGACCCGAATCACGTCGTCTACAAGTCTGCCTGTCCATATGGCTTATCGCCGATTTCCGAGTGAAGGGGATTGGGATTGGGAATGGTAATGGGAATGGGAATGGGAAGCGATAACAACAGGCCATAAATGTCAAAAAAAAAAGGCAATAATGGGTTCTATTTATACACAAGTGGTCTGGAGATCTGGGAGCGTGTCAGGTTGTTCGAAAATAGTCCATCTATAAAAATAAAATATATGTCTGGAGATAGTCCATCTACCGGATGGCAAAGCATTCGAAACTTTTCGTCTTCACAATATTTTATTATAATTCAAATGGATTCCTATTTATAGATAAGGCAGCAACCACTTGGAACTATCTAATATCGCCTAAAGGAACCTGTTATCTTCCTAAATATTATTTAAAGTTGAAAGTTAAGATATGTTTTTTAGGTATTTAGGTATTTTGATTGTTCTTTAAGAAATCAAAGGTTCTAAAAATAAAACCTGTTGCTAGCTTGTTAAAATTGTGATTTCTTGGCGGCGCTACTGATAGCGTTTTTTTTGGCGTTTCTTGATTACAAACCTTAGCGTTAATTGCCATTTTGGTCGTCATCTTGTTGATCTATGAGGTTGGAACTTTCTTTCCCGTTCTGGTTTTTTGTATATTTTGTATTTATTTGGACTCTCTGCGTTTTTCGAATCGCTCTTTCAGCGTCTCTTGCACTTGCACTTTTGCCGCACTTGCGCGTACCGATAAATATTTTGTATTTCTTGGTTTTTATTCTTATTCAACGAGAAAGGGAACTGCACTTTGCACAGTAAAAAAATTATAAAGCATTCACTGGTATTTTATTTCGATTTTCGATATACTTTCTTTTCTGTTGGCCCTTTGCTTGCTTTTTTTATTTTATTTCTTAGCTCGATCTTGACGGCACGAAGTCTCTGCAAGAAATGAGGTGCCGCCGCTGATATAGTTATATATATAGCCGATCCGCGGGGTCTGCATATGTGAGTGTGTTCGAATCGTACGATTACCGTTCGAGCGCCATTTTAAGAGCATTGCGCAGGAATGGCCGCTAAGAGAGCGCAAGAGAGCCAGACCGACAGAGAGAGAGAGATAGAGAGAGAGAGAGACTGAGTACACTGCGATAAGAATTATATATTTCTACCTATATATATTTATATACCTAAGGAATTATATATTAAGATTGGAAAAACAGATTGTCAGGAAATTCTAATTATTTCATTAATTTTTAAAAATAATATGCGGTGGAATGATCAACAAAATTGCTGCAATCCATCACCTGTTTAAATACTCGAAGTAATATATATGTATAGCTTATAACCTTTCATTAAAATTTAAAAATCAAGGACGCAAATAATATAGAATATATTTTTCTGAATTTTTAAATTTACTTTAATAATACGAAGCGTAATTAAATTAATTAATTCCATAACTCAGCCATAAAAAAGGTAAGATAAGATAAAAAGATAACTTAAGATCTATTTACAAATAATTATTTTTGAGTGACAAGTTACGTAATAATTAGGTTATTATTATAAGGTTATTATAGAAACAATTGATTTTAACTAAATTTGATTTTGTATATTTTGTAAAAGTGCATTTCTAGCAGTGTAGCAAAAACATAAGATGCCGAAAATCGAATGTTTTTTACGCTCCCTTAGCGAATGTCTCGCTGAGACGACTTTTCGGGTTTTTTACGATCGATCGATCGGCTCAACATCTTGTTGGCTTTGGGGGCGGGCGGGGGAGGGGGAGGGGCGTGTACCCCATGTACCCCCCATGGGCTGAGTACTTATTTGGGCGCAGCGATCGGCGATTTTTAGCCGACAGCGTGTTTTCATTTCTCGTTTTTTAGCTGCCTTCATTTTTGGTTTTTTGTTCGCTTTTTTTTTTTTTTTTTTTTTGCCTCGACAATTTCGGGCAATTATTTTCGGTTGAATTTTTTGCTTTTTTGACATATTTGCTTTGAGTTGAGTTTTGGATTTTTCGATGGCTTCTCTTCTGGTTCTAGTTCTTTGTTTGCGCCGCCCGATCGTGTGTACTTTTCCATTAAAAGTGAGTACACAACGAACTTGGTACTGGGCGATATCTATATAAGTATCTTTATATATACA
This sequence comes from Drosophila pseudotakahashii, assembly GCA_035046095.1. Classification (NCBI taxonomy): domain Eukaryota; kingdom Metazoa; phylum Arthropoda; class Insecta; order Diptera; family Drosophilidae; genus Drosophila; species Drosophila pseudotakahashii. Next base: position 7,749,750 of record JAWNOE010000105.1, on the reverse strand, counting down.
CATATAGTTTTTGGTCTAACTGAAGAATATTATTTGCTTAAATCTAGGAATATCTTCGGATTTTTAATCTAATCAAATATTACATTATGTGGATTTATTTTCAGGCTTAGAAAAGTTTTAAGCTTAGATTAAATCGAAAATAATATTCATAAATACAAAATGGTGACATTTCTAAGAGCTTTAGTAACAAGTAGCCTCTCTTAAAGGAGTTATTAAGGTAATTAGTATTAAAAAATTAGAAATATATTAATATAAAATATAAAAGTCCCGTTTTATGTACAAATGTAAAATTTCCATTAAGACTATTATAAAAATATATTTATTTTTTAGGATTAACCAAAAATTAAAAATTAATAAAACGATTTGAGAGTTTCTTAAAAAAGCCCCGTCTTAAAGAAGAGTTCTTAGTATAATTTGGCCTGGAAAATTTGTTTTTTTTTATGACGCACATATGGTATCAATATCAGGCACTTCCTCCTCCACTTCCTGCTACCTGCCCAACTTCTTGGACTTTTTTGCTTCGCCGCGCAAAAAGATTGGCTGGGAAATGTGGAAAACATGACGCGCACGTTTTTTATTTTCCTGTTTTCCTGCTCGTAGTTTCCCAGCTGATAACGTTTCTCGGATTTGGTTTGGATTTGTTGTGTGTGTTTAACAGATTGTGCAAAACAGATTTCAGATTTGAGATTTAAGCAAGGCACAAACAATAAATAGAGGTGAAATCCCTCTGTAATCCTGGCTGATGCAATATCTAAATTAGCTACATCACGATCGCTGATAAGAGAAAATCGTGTTTTCCTTGGGGGATTCTTAACGCCATGTGGCTGTAACTTAAGAGAGGGACGATCTGGGAGAAGAGATATGTACATATGTATTGTGTACCTTCGAATATTACACGGCTCTCTTGAAAGAATTGTAATGCTAGATGATTCGCCCTCTCCCTCTTTCTCGCTCTCAACTGGTTGATAAACAAATAAATTAGTGGCTTTCAATGTCAATGTACGATCAAAAGCGAGATAGCTGTCGATGGTCGACGGTCGACGGTCGCTCCATCTCACTCGGTCACCCGGTGACCAGTTTTTTGCTTTTTTTGGGCTCCTTGGTCACTGGGTCATCCGGATATTCATATTTATCTGCCGCCGACCTTGTTGTATCTCTTTATAAGGACCTGGTTCTGTTTTTGTTTTTTTCAAGGCTAAAATGTACATTAAAGAAAATAATTATTACGATTTTTGTCTAAATTATTATTTTACTAAAAATCGAAAAATAATCTTATGGATTCTGAAGAAAGAAAGTATAGTAGTACCCAAAAGTATCGAAAACTTTAAATTAGTTAAATAATAAATTGTGGTATTTTTCCATTTTAATATAAAACAAAATAATTCTTTTTTAAAAATATATAGAAAGCTGAGAGCAAAGAAAATTTCTCAAAACTTTGAATACAAATTCTGAATAAAGAAAAACCTGAAGAACTATTTTTGATAAGATTTTCTTTAAAAGATTTAAACATAAAAAAGTATTACTTGCTATGGAATAATAATTATATTTTTGAGAGCGGTAAACAACAGCAGAAGAATCTGGTAAAAAGAAAAACAAGTTGATTAAGAAATACAGATTTCCAGCGAAAAAAGCACGCAAGAAACAAGGCACCTTGCGTTCACTGAGAGAAAAAGAGTAGTTTTCGGTTTTTGGGTGGGGTCTTATGGAAATCACTGCCCAACCGCATATTACATTATAATTATCTGACCTGTAAAATGAGAGCAAAAGTCATTGAACCCCCCCCCTTTTACATTGTTTTTGTGCACGATCAAGGACGCTTTAAAAGTCTAAATATGTGTGGGTTTTTGTATCTGTGAGATGTAGGGGTGTGTCCCGTATCTCGTTCTCTTTATGTGTGTGTGTGTGTTTTGGAGGCCCGTTCGCTGAAACGGGCCCACTTTTCGAACAGTCACAGATACAGATACAAGCACAGATGCACAGATACAAACAGTTGCGTGCAAAATAATAGTATTATATATTATAGTTATGAAAATATTAACAAATATTCAAAGAAATTATATAATATCCTATTAAAAACTGAGAAATCTTTTAAAATAGTAATAACTTTTGCAAGTATTTTTGAAACTATGTTCATAAATAAACCTAAAATGAAATAATAGATTTTAATATATTTTTGAAGGAATTTTCCTTTCTACAATAACTATGTAATAATAACTATTATAATATTATAATAAATTACCTCTACAACTATTATTTTGCAGTTAGCTGTGTTTATCGTTATTGATCGCGTACCAAGCGGCGTATGCGCAATATTGTCGCCTTAACCCGCTGTTCACCTTTATTTTTTCCCGGGCTTTGGTCGACTTGTTTTCGCCGTTGGCGTTACAATCATTCTGTTATTGTTATTGTTTTGATGCCTTTCTGCGAGAATTTGTTTTCGCTACCTTGACGACTGACAACCGCGTCATCCGAACCCCTTTTGTTTTCTTGTTGTGGTCATTTCTTCGTAAGATATTTCGTAAATATTTTCGGCCTGTGGCGCATCGCAGTATTTATCCCTCTGTACACCCCATAAACACCATATACCATACAGTTAAAAAAAAAAAAGAAGAAAATTACGCACTTGGTGACGTCAAATCAGAGTTCTCCGTTCTCGAACCCACCAGTCGCTTTAATCGCGCCCAACTGTGTCGAGGTAATGGCAATTGGAATTAAAACGAAATCGATCACGCGTCACAAACCGTTTTGCAGGGAACTCAATTCGATTCACAAATTCAAAACAGAAAGTACCCGTTCGACCAAAGGGTTCCCAGGGTTCACAGACAACGAACGACGCAGTTCCAATCGATCGCCCGTTACTCAAGCCTTGATGTTAAGGTCTTGAGGATTTCACTTTTCATCCAACAAAACTATGATCATAAGACAAAATTAAAGTATTTCCATTCAATTTCTCTTCTTTTCCTAACATTTAAAATTTTAAATTATAATAAAATTGTAAGAACTTTCCGAATGTTTAGTTAAAATATAGTACATTTTTAAGAAAGCAGGTATTAGTATTTAAAGTATTTCCATTCAATTTCTCTTCTTTTCCTAACATTTAAGATTTTAAATTATAATAAAATTGCAAGAACTTTGATAATGTATTATTATTTTTATTCCGAATGTTTAGTTAAAATATAGTAAATTTTTAAGAAAGCAGGTATTATAAAGTATTATAAATTAAAGTATTTCCATTCAATTTCTGTTCTTTTCCTAACATTTAAGATTTTAAATTATAATAAAATTGCAAGAACTTTGATAATACATTATTATTTTTATTCCGAATGTTTAGTTAAAATTTAGTACATTTTTAAGAAAGCAGGTATTATAAAGTATTTTAAATTAAAGTATTTCCATTCAATTTCTGTTCTTTTCCTAACATTTAAGATTTTAAGCTATAGTAAAATTGCAAGAACTTTGATAATATATTATTATTTTTATTCCGAATGTTTAGTTAAAATATAGTACATTTTTAAGAAAGTAAGTGTTATATACTGTGTACCATTCTACAAGCTCTTCTTCTTTGTTTTTAAGCCCAAATGCGCAGTTTTCATAGCCTGTTCAAGTTTCAGTGTTTTATTGTAAGTTTCTCTGTCAGGATGATCGTATCTCTAGGGGGAGGCTTATCGATCCATTGACGTCAGGGCCCGCGGCACACGCCCCCCGAAAAAAAAGAACTCTCGGCTGTTCTGTTCTTGTCTGTTCTATAAGTTATCAGTTATCACCTGTGCTGCTCCTCCAACTGGCCACTCCCTCGTACGATCACAAGATACTCGTTTCCGGAGCTTTCGCTGTCACAAGAATGAGAACCCAAAAAAAGTAACGATATAGATACGGATACGGGGAGCAGATACAGGAGCACATGATCGTGATCGGTTAGTCGGTTTGATGAATGCCGTTTTATCGCCAAAGAGATAATACCGACTACTGACTACCGACCGACCCATCCCCCAAATAATCATCGTTCGCGGGCAAAACAACAGTGATAAGGCCTTTAGTCATCCGCTCTGATTACGGATCCGCAAGTCATCTTCGGATATTATGAATACGGATGTCAAATAGCGGTAATTGGTTAGCCTATTTCCCTGATTTATTTGCATTTCTTTGCGAATTTATTCCGACATTTATTAGGCAGTTATTTATTTTTATACCCGTTACTCGTAGAGTAAAAGGGTATATTGTATTCGTGCAAAAGTATGTAACAGGGAGAAGGAAGCTTTTCCGACCCTATAAAGTATATATATTCTTGATCAGGATCACTAGCCGAGTCGAACTAGCCATGTCCGTCTGTCCGTCTGTCCGTCTGTCCGTCCGTATGAACGCTGAGATCTCGGAAACTATAAAAGCTAGAGGATTGGCATTGTAGAAGAAATTTTTCAAATCGGACCATTCGTTAAAAAGTTATGCCTGATCAAAGATTTTATATATCTATCTCCCTCGCACTCCCTTAGCTGAGTAACGGGTATCTGATAGTCGGGGCACCCGACTATAGCGTTCTCTCTTGTTATCATTCGAGTGTGTTTAATTTGGATATTCTCAATGCGATTTTTTGGGCCTGCTAAGTGAGATCAAATAGTACAAAAAAGTGCTAGATTTGTATTCCGGTTAGCATAAGTTTTTTTCTAGTTGTAAAATAAAATTATTCGTTTAAATAGCAAAAAAAAGTTATAGTTATCAATATGAATTATATAGTTAAGAAGTTAATCTATAAAAAACTATAAATGAAATTATTAAAAGGTAAAATATCCTTTAAAATTGCCCATGTAGATTTCTCTTTAAATTCAATAAAATCCAAAAATCCAGACCATTGATCTGGATAAAAATTCCCTAATAATTTTCGCTCTCAACTTTTGGTCAACACATTTCGGTGGAAATACATACATATGTACTGCTATATTTATGGGGTCCAAGAAGCGTGGGCGCTGACAAGTGATTTATTTGCTTACGCGAGCTTTCTTTATTTTCTTTCTTGTCCGCAACTCTGAACATATTTTTTACTGCTCAAGGTCCCAGGCCCCTTTAGAATTTTCACTGTCGATCTTTGGCATTCAAAAATAGCGCAGTGCAAACAATATGAAGACTCTCGATCAGAATTTCTGCTGTTTACCAGCTGCCCCGACTATCTCTCTAATTGATTTCATTTCTTTTCGCTAACGCATACCCCTCTTAAGAAATCTTGCTAACGCTTTTTCAAGGTTGGGGTCGGGCAGCACGAAAAAAAAAGAAATGAAGAAATATATATTATCAAATCGGAAGATAAAAAAAATGGGGGAGGGGGCAACAAAACCGCCACAATCATATCGTTTTACGATCTTTTTAACGATCGCTCTTTATGGCTCAACTCGTGACTAAGTCGCGTGCTAAAGACAGGCCCCCATTTTGTTCAAGTCCCCGAAAAGGAGTAAGATCCATTCGACCGACCGATATCGCATGATATTGGATGATTTTTATTGGCGAGTCAGCGGCACGTGTGGCTCTCCAAGTCGAAAATAAAGGGAACACCAAGTGTGTATCATATACTTCTATATAGGTATAGGTATATTTGTTTTTATGCTCAAATATACGAGGCGGTTTGTAGGTGTGCCTTCTGTTATAAGGTTTATACTTTTTGGCCGGCTTTTTTTTGCCGCCATTCGACACTTGTAGGGTATTTAGGGGGAATATTGGGCAGTACAGCTCTATAAAAGTAATTTCTTGTAATATCTAAAAATGGATATAAATATAGATAATAACTAATCATTATATGAATCGAAAGCACTGTAATATCTCGGATACAGATATAGAGCTTGGAAATTATCGATATTTTCGATATTTTGGCAATATTATTTCGATAATATCGATGTTTTGAAATTAAATATCGAGAAATAGCAATCTGTCAAAATTTTTTCAAGATCTATTCTGATATTCGAAATCATTAAAGAAATTATTAAGACAAATATTTTTTATATTTTTCACGTAGCCTACTTTTGAGCAACCCCCCTTCTCTTTGGCTGAGAACCAACTAGTTGATCACTAGAATCCAGAATCCCACCTTTTTTTTTGACGGAGTAACATACAATTTACTTGCGCGTGGCACTCGAATTATACCACAAAAACAACAAAGAAAATGTGTAAAAAGTAAAAACCTGAAGCGACAGAAAGACGAATACGATGGCAGCGCAAAAAAATTGCCTAGCTGGCAGAGAGTCAGTCGATTAATCCGTCAAACCGCCAGATGGTCGGACACTATAGTGTCCAATTTGAATGCTATGTATATGCTATACATCGAGATCTCCAGAGGCGAGTGTATGGGTAGTGCTATGGGTGGTGGCACCTGTTCGTTCGCCAGTTGCGTAAACCTATACATAAGCCTGTATATGCTATATATTCACGCTCTTTGCCCGACGCGACTCTTTGGCTCTTTTACAAAACTTTTCGCTGTCTGTCTGCGCGTGTGTTGCTCTCCACTTGTGGCTCTTTTATTTTTTTGCTTATATAACCAGCATGCCAAATAGTCAGGCACTGGAAAAATTAATATCATCTCGTGGTTTCAAAATGTTACCAAAAGTGAAAGTTACTCTCTTTATAGCATACTTTCTGGCGCTTTTCCAAGTGCTTTTAAATCTCTTATTCAAATCTTTGCACTATAGTTTGTTTTAGATTGCTGTTTAAAAGGAAAATATTTAATATTAGAACTACATACAATTTTTAAAACAATTTCCAAGTATAAAACCATTTGTGTTCAAAAATTATGAGAAAAATTCGAAAAATGTTGTAAATATCAATATTTCTCTCTGTGTACCCACTTTCTGCATCTGTATATTCGTATTTTTATCATTACTGCGAGAATAACAAGCGGACGAGCCCTGAAATTCGACCAATCCGCAAGCTCTGAACGATGGCAGTGGATTATCTCACGCATTCATGCATGACAGACGACGCAGTGCGTCAGCACATATAGATATGATCCAAAAAGACAAGCGGTCAAGGGACATGTGAAGCCAAAGAAGTCTTTCAGAATGCGGTTAATCCAACCTTGAGTTACACATCCTATGGATTGTCGAACCTTTCTGAACTCGTTATTAAATTTCCAATCAATTGGCATTTAAACCTGAGCATTTTATTTTTTGAAATTTTAAAAGAAAAATCATGATGTACCCTCTTATAAAAAAAATAAAAATTGACAAAAATTTTATTTTTTCAAAATCACATGGAAAGTGACTTGGATTTTATTATTATATTGTAATCTGTTCAAAACAGTATGTATTTTTGGTGTAGGACCATTTTTGGCCAAGTTACAACAAAAAAACCAAAAGGAAAAATTCTATTTTTTGTTAAAAAAACAAAATTCCAAATTTCCAAAAAAAATTAAACAGTTTTTCTGCCGAAACAAACTAAATATTGATCCAAATGTGGAAACATTTTATTAAAAATGTTTTTTTTTAATATTATTATTTCTGCGAGCAAAAAAGATAAAAGAAATATATTTCTTAATGTACAAATTATGCTCTCTCATTATAAAATCGAATTAAATATTCCAAAAGGTATCGATTCTTAGTTTTTGCTTAAAGCGGCCCCAAACAAACGAGATTAGGTTGCTAGGTAGCCAAAGACCAAACCGAGAATTAATCTTATAAAACTGGTTCGAAAAGGTCCCAACTGGTCTTGTTTTCCGATTCGCAAGACCAGACACAAATACATATATGCGAGAAATTAAGCAAAGGCAAAATTCAAATAAAATTCAGCCGAAATACATTCAAATCGATGCGGGGCGCAGACAAGAAACTCGGAATTTATTCAGCGCTTTTTTTTTTTTTTGTATTTTCGCGCAAGAGAAGAACCCGATTTTGTTGCCATCCACATGGCATTGAATTGAGTCTCTTTTTCGCCCAGTTCTTTTTTATTTGGCAACTTTCATTATCAATGTCAAGCACGATTCTAATTAAACGCTCTTGAAATAAAAAGCGAAGTCAACGAGATAAGGCCTGACTGGCAGCTGTTCATTTCATTAATGGATATGAGGAAGACACACTTCACAGAACTCTCCACGCACCCCCGATCTATATGGTATATATAAAACTATGTAGATATGACGTGTTGCCAAAATATTTCAAGACTTGATAAGATTATTTTATATGTATTAACAAACATGTGCATTGTACAATATTTTTATATTTCTTCTAAAGCAGCGACACACCTCTCATTAATTTCCTATAAAATCTTTGAAAGTCAAATCAGCTAAATGTGGAAATTCGTGAGTCCAGTTTTAGAATAGAATAGAAACCCTCACGTGTCCATCTATATTTATAGCTATACATTTTCTAATGATGCGTTCACTAGCCCTCTTATCACTGTTGGTTGGTTTGGTTATTATTTCTGTGAATTATTTTTAAGGCGGCTGCCAAGCAGAGCTTATCAGGTGGCAGCAACTTGGAAGGTAGGCTTGGCATCGCCTCCAGTCACATTTCATCGCATGTTTGCGCTAGCCCGACTGTTGCTAGAGGGAATCTTATCAACGCCGACGAACTAAACGAACTGGATGTGCGTCATCGGCACGGGCTTCCTTTTCAGTCAGTCAGTTTCCTCCTCGCTCCGGATCATAGTGCTCCTTGGTCCTTAGTGGTTGCCAGCTCAATCGAATGAAATGCCATTTCAAAACCGCATGAATAACATTAATACACACTCGACTCTGTACACGGGGCTCGTCTGTATTTACAAGGTTTTCGGTTACAAGGAAAGGAGCAGAATCAGAGGTAGAGGTAGAGGCAGAGCCAGAGGCTGGCGCAGGGTTAGGGAATCTTCTTGAGGTGCGAATGCGACTGTTTGTGCTTGACCTTCGAGGTTAGCACATCGTAGCCCAGACTGATGATGTTGTCGTAGAAGATGCGGTAGTGGGTGGGGATCCAGTAGAAGTTGACGAACTGCGCCACCGGCCACACCGTCCATTCGGCGGCGTACAGCTTCCAGGCCTTCTCCTTGATCTCCTCCCACACCTCGTGCTTGTCCTTCCGCTCCAGCAGGCCCAGGGTGACGAAGAAGACCGTAATGTAGATGGGCGAGCAGATCAGCTGGTCGAGCACGATCTTCTTGGCCACCACGCGCATACTGCGACCGGGCATTCGTTTGTCCAGCATCTTGTACCAATAGTGACAGATCACGCCCACCGTCACACCACTGATGGCCATGTGGGCCGTGCGGGTGGACTCGAAGCGTTCGATCTCGTCGCAATAGATCTCCAGGTGCTGTTCGAGGATGTCGCCCACACAGCTGAGGGTCAGGGAGATGCCCACGTTGGTGAAGAGCAGGAAGCGGCTGCTAAAGGCGCTCGCATGCCATTCCCTCAGCTTTTGTAGCGCCCCAAGGCCAATGGTGGCGCCTCCACCGGGTGCTGCTGCTCCTCCGCCGGCTCCCCCGGCTGTGCCGCTTCTCCGTGGCCAACTCATCCGCAGGCTGCGCTGGCCGCGAAGGGCGCTGGAGAGGATTAGGCCACGGGCCGGGCAGCTGCGCAGCGATTGCATGCTGTCCGGCTTAGATTTCCCAATCTTCTAGGGGTTGGGTTGTGTTGTCTTGGGTTCTTCTCTTCGTTTTTTTTGGCGGTTTCTTCGATATTTACATGCCCTCCGCCTGCGGGCCGGCCATAATGTTAGCGGTGTCCAGAAATGGGATGTGGTTCTCGGGTTCTGGGGTGAGTTTAGAAAGATATACACATGTTTTTTTTTCGAATTTTGTTATTTTGATTTGACTTTGGATTTGAAAGGCAATTCGGACACACGCAACAGCAACAACAACAATAACAACTATCACGTGTAGCGAACAGCTGGCCGGGCCAGGGCTGGCTCAATTGTGTTATCGATAGTTGAATAATCGTGGGCTGACAATTGGGAAATTAATTAAATTGAACTTGTGTTAAAAATATGTGTTTTAAGGCTTTTAATATTGATGTAGAAACCCAAAACATAAGAAATATATTTATAAAATGAAATAACTTAGGAAAAGATAAATAAGTTAAACAAAACAAAAACAGATTCAAAGCATTTTAGTAAACCAATCTTATTGGCTTCAAAAATTAAAGAAATACAAATAGGAAAATACCAGCTTAGCAACATAATTAAATTAAATTTTTCCATACTCTATTTGCCATCCCTAGATCCACTCGCTTTCGATAGCTTGCCATCGATATCGCAGAACACGGCGACAACCCTAGAAAGCATTCCGCAGTGTTTTGTTGTTTTTTTTTGTGCAAGCGTCGCATTAGTTCAGTTCTAGACCCAAATCGGTGATATATATCCACCACATATCCGATTTCGAGTGTGGAGGAGGCTCAGATTAATCCAGACGATCCCCTGACAAGGCTTCTCCCCGCAGAAACAAACTTCAAACAGCTGAGTAAGGTACTGCGTTGTTGTTGTTGTCATTCCCCCTGAGTTGTGCAAGTGGGACGCAATTAGTGGAGTCCAAAACAAAAGCGAAGCGCAGATATAGATAAGGGGTATTACAAGGCCAGGAAGTAATCGGAGTTAAACCCGTATTATTCCCCGCATTTTATAGGAACAAAGGAAGACCATCACACACACACACACACCCGCACGGGCATACGCACGCACTCGACAGAGCGAGCGAGCGAGACGGGGCGAGACTAGAAGAGCGCGAGCGAGAGAGAGAGGGAGAGGGAGCAAAATGGGACGCATATTTCTGGAGCACCTAGGCGGCCTGAAACTCTTCAATTGCGCCCAGTGCCACACAAACCTGACCAACCGCAGCCAACTGATCAGCACCCGATTCACGGGCGCAACAGGTGAGTCCGCATCCCCTCCCCCTTTTGGTTATGCAATATTAATACCATACAATCGTAATCCCCACAGGACGCGCCTATCTGTTCAAGCGAGTGGTCAACCTGACCTTCAGCAACATCCAGGAACGGGTCATGCTCACCGGCCGCCACATGGTGCGCGACGTCATGTGCAAGAACTGCGGCGCCAAACTGGGCTGGATGTACGAGTTCGCCACCGAGGAGTCCCAAAAGTGGGTAAAACTTGACGGGGTAGCCTCGATCAGGGAATCTGGATGTTCAGGCATCAGATTAGAAATGACCAGTAGTCAGCCAGCCACCTTAATTCTTTGTTGTTATACCAAATAGTTTGGAATCTCCTTGCTTATCAGGGATTTTAGAGGTTTGGTTTGGAATATTCAAGTAGTTAGCCTAATGATCTGTTATTAATAATCTCAATAGGAAGTCAATAAGAAATATGAATTTTTCTGGCACCTGTAGTTACTAAGATTAGTAAGCAAATTTAAAATGATTTAAAGGATGGTTAGGATTGTTTATATACGAATATTATTTGCAACTTGCGTTTTAGGCAAATGGTTTAAGTACTGAGAGATTAAGAGGCTAAGATTTGTTTACTGAGGCAAAGGTTACTACTGCGACTGACCAAACGAGATGTCTTACTTATTACATATCCCATCCCCCAGGTACAAGGAGGGCCGCGTGATCCTGGAGTACGCCCTAATCACCGAGGCGGAGGGCTTTCCGTCGGAGGCAGCCACTACGAGTCATTGAGCCAATTACCCTGACAGCCGGAAAACGAGAACCACGCATTGGCGAACCGTGTGTAGCCCTAAGTATTGAGTAGACGGCCACAGGCGATGATGGCCTCTATGCATTAGACCTAGTTTAGAGATCGCCGTAGTCAGCTCCGGGGTCCGGATACCGGAGTACCCGTTGCACATATGCGCATCCGGCACGGAGCACCTACGCCTACGGCTCTGTCTTAACGTGACTTAAACGTAGTTATAGGCACATCTAGCACGTAAGCAGCTGCGGCGCCCGATTCTACCATTTAAATGTCATGAGGCTGAAGTGCTGAAAAAGAGATAGGTCCTGTGAACACTTGTGTCTTTCTCAAACAAGATCTCTAGACCGTAATCAATCACCAATCAATCAATCAATCAGCAATAAAGTACCACAATAATCGAATAGTAGACAATAATCGTCGGGGTACCGTCAACTCGTTTCTTTACTCAGCTATTTTGACAAATGCAGGAAAAATGCATCATCTCAGTTGTCTAAACTAGTTAAGATTGATAATAACAACTAAAACACCTACAGTTTGCCAGTCTTTTGGGCCATGGCCAGGGCGTTCTCGTTGGCGATGACCTGGAACTCCTGGAAGCGCTGCGAGACCCGCTGGTTCATCTTCAGGTACTTCTCCATGCAGTTCAGCGAGCACTTTTCCTGTGACAAATTAAGAGGGGAATATTAAAATCCATAGCGGGCGATTCCACATGGCAACTCACCTCGGAGTCCTTGACATCCCGCGATGTAAAGTCGCGCACGCAGTCTGTGAAGCACATCTCGGAGAGCTTGTTGTAGGACATCAGGAAGTCGGAGAACTGGATGGTGAGATAGAACAGATATTAGACGAAAACCACATTGCATCACTTGATAGCGCCGGTCTTTCGTGTGATAAGCATATGGCCCTGCCCCACTCACCGTCTTCATCTGGTCCTTGTCCAGCTGATCCAGCGCTATGTTTTCGGGGCTCTTGGCCATCTTGTGCTGCGATATCTGATTCAAGTTTCTCCAAACGAAAGGAAAGGGGGCAATAATAATGTGCCTATATTAAATAATAGAATAGAGGTGGCCAAACATCGATAGCCTGTCAGGTGGGTGGCACGGCTATCTAAAGCGAATACACTCACCCAGCATTTTAAAGTGACCGTCTGCTAGAGCCATAACTCCAACCGGGGCTTTCCAACACTAGCCAGAACGCCATCTTTTTTTCCCCACAAACATTTTTTCTTGTCCTGTTTTTGGGTGTGTTTGCTGCGCAAAAAACCCGAGAAAACCCAAATATAAGCAGAAGAAACGGGCCAAAAGGAGGAGGACAAGCCACCGAGACAGCCCCGACAGAGAGGAGCACCAGCACACACACAGTTAGCCAGACATAATGCCACGCTACCGGGAATGGGACTTGGCCTGCAAGGTGTACGTGGGCAACCTGGGATCCTCGGCCTCCAAGTACGAGATTGAGAACGCCTTCAGCAAATACGGACCCTTGCGCAACGTCTGGGTGGCCCGCAATCCGCCCGGCTTCGCCTTCGTCGAGTTCGAGGATCGTCGCGATGCGGAGGACGCGACCCGCGGCCTCGACGGCACCCGCTGCTGCGGCACCCGCATCCGTGTCGAGATGTCCTCCGGCCGTTCACGCGAAGGTCGTGGTGGGGGCGGCGGCGGCGGGGGCGGTGGCGGCGGAGGAGGCGGCTCCGGAGGCGGTGGCCGCGGCGGAGGAAGTGGCGCCCGCGCTGGAGGCGGTACAAGAGCTGGCGATGGCGGCGGTCGTTATAGGTGAGTACATCATGGCATTCCACTTGTTTTGTGACCATCGAACCCAAAAAGTCCAAGCCCAAACGCAAACGCAATTACCACCCTCCCCCCACTCCTTTCGATTATGAAACATCATAATTTTTGCCAATATGTGCAAGAAACTATGCAGAAACACATATATATCATATATATTTGATGATCTGTGTCGTGTGTGTGTGTTTTTGTGTGTATGTATGCATGTGAAAAATCGATTCGCGTATACATACGAAAGCGGGGCGCCAGCCAAATTACACACACATCCCATTCAGTGGGACACCACTGTAAGCCACACATAAACACACACAGTGGCGTCCGAAAAAAAAAACAGTCTTACCGCACCGCGCGCACGCACAGTGGCGTCCTAGGCAAGAAGTCCTGGTTGTTTTTGCCATCCAATCGATTTTCTAGCCTGATTTTTTTCTTTATGGGAAATCTAGTTATTAGTACCCCATTTCATTGCTCATTATAATGCACCCGAGGTCCATAGTTTAAAGTTCAAAGAGTATAGCTTTTATCTAGAGAAAACGTTTTGTTTGTTGTTTTTTAGTAAAAAAAAAAAAATACAAAAAATATATATATTTATATATACAAAAAAAAAAACATAGTAAAAACAAAGTAAATCGAACGCTTGGAGCCAATTTTAATGTGGTCTCACAATCATTTTGCAGGATAAAGTCTTCTTCTTCTACTACAACAAGCACAACAAGAACTACTACTACAACAACAACATCAATAATAATAATAATTAAAAGAACAACAAAAAAAAAGAAAAAGAAAAGAAAAACAACAGCTACTACTACTAGAACTTCTACTACTCCTCTTCCTTCAACAAGAACAACAACAACAAAAAGAACAACAACAGCTACTACAAGAACAACAACAACAACAACTAGTACAACAGCAGATCCTGCTCCTCCTATTACACACATTTCACCAACAACAACAGCCACCACCACCACACCACCATGCAATAACAATTTGTTGTGCGGCCCTTGTCAGAGTCAGAAATTCAACAAATTCGATATATTCCGCTGACCACAGAACCGAGAACCGAACGACCGCAACACTACACCACCCCTCCACCACCTCGTTCAGCTCGACCCAGGCCGAAAGAACAGACTAAGAGAATCATCAGCAACGTAACCGGCTCGGCAGCTATAAGAATAACGCACCCAAAAGCAGTCAAAGATCACCCACAGCCACCTAACTACATTTCACTACGGGGCAAACGATCATTATTCCCAATGCACTTGCTAAATAGCTTAATAACAAAGGAACTTTTATTGGTCCTTTGCTTTTGCTCCCAGTTTTTGTGTCTTAAATTCTATTTGCCTCAATAATATGAAATTCATATCTGTAGATATTCCATTCCTATGCCAAATTCCGCAATCTTCAGAACGGTTTGTGGTTGTTGTTGTTTTTCCTTTTTGTAAAATCAAAAGAAAAGTGATCGTTTGCCCCAATAGTGCAAATAATTTCACATCGTTTCTGGTCTGTAAGTTGACGACAGCATCTTCAGGCTACACATCCAACACACACAACACACTCTGCCATTAACCACACTAATCACCAAGAACCACAGCGAACCGGGCATCGGCGGCAAGAGAGCAACTCCATCAAGAATCTAACTCCAATATGTATCTATGCATACATATATATATCTATATATACACACTCACCAGTCCAGCAACGCTTCAATAAGTCAACTTCCTACGCCTCCAAGTTGTGCGGTTGTCTTCAGCCTGCTTCCTTCGTCCCCAACAAACCAACCACCAACCAACCACCCACCACCTCATCATCCGTCATCTTTAGTGCAGCTACAGCAGCATCAGCAACAAGCTACAGCTACAAAGACCAACTGCAACAACAACAGCTTCTACTACTACTACTTCTACTACAACAACATCCAGGCAGCCAGTCAGCAAAAGTTCTCGGGGGCGACAAGCCTCTCGCAGATCTTTCGCTGGCTCACCACTCAGTAGTTGCACCTTTCCCTTGCAATCAGACAAGATTGAGGCTGCTTCACGCTAATTCCTTCAATCGCAGCAAGTATGAAACCTTTGGCAGCCACCAACAACACTCTCCCCTTCGAATCGATCCGATCCGAAACGAAACGAAAAACGTAACGTGTCTCTAACGAAATCCGTTTGTTATATTTCTATTTATGGTTTCTGCTAATGTTTTTTATCTTTCGTTCTTGTATCCCAATAACCATCTACTGAGATAATGTTGTTCGCGCTAACTGTCTGCTCTCTGTGTATATATATATTGTGTAAATGTGCCTATGCATTGATCCGATCAACTCGAACTCAAAGTCAGACCACCAGACCGATCAGTTCACCAACCAAAAAATAAACGACCCCACCACAACAGTCGAGCAAGCACCAGGCAGCATCAGCAGGGCAGGGTCTACTTCTTCTTCAAGCCTCTCGCCTCTCCACATCGCGGATGGTAGGAGCAGCAGCACCGTCACCACCACAACCACCACCACCAAAAAAAAAAAAAACCACAACCACCACCTGATCCTCTTTTGCTGCTAACTGATGCTTACCCACCAACTGCTTCTTCATACGACCTACGTTCTTCGGCTGCTGCAACAGAATAGAATGATTCACCAATATATATTTATCCACCAACAACACACACAACCAAAAATTATTAAAAACACAACACAGCCACCCTAGTCACAGTCAATCAGCTCAGAATCGTATCGTATCAACAGCCCAAACTATTCAACAACAATTCAACAACAAGTACCTACTACTACTACTACAATTCAACAACAACTACAACAACAACAACAACAGTCTTCTCAGTCTGCTCTGCTCATCAACCAACTAAGCAACCTACCAACAAACCAATCAGCCAACCAATCCAACCAACCACCACCAATTACTTTATGTAAATGTCACACCAACGCTTTCGTAAAAAAAAGGGGCCAAAAAATATATATCAGCTATATCTCCACCACCTTCAAGCACCTTCAGCCACCAAAAAAAAAAAAAGAATATGAATATGATACAGCCAGCTCTCCGCTCTCAGCTCCGCTCCGCTCAGCTCAAATTAAAGCTCCAATATCAGCTCTCCGATCCGTATCCGATCCACCAGATCCATCAGCCCAAGTTGTGTGTTGTTTGATCGAGACCACTCTATCAACTTTACGTATCTTAAGGAATTGTTATCTTACTACACGTCTAGTTAAGTGACTTATTAGTGCAAAATCTATTTAATTTGTATTTTCTCTCTCTCTCTCTCTCTTTCTCTCTCTCCTCTCTCTCTCTCTTTCTGTATCCTGTCTGTGTCGTGCCCAATATGTTTCCCCCAACGCCACCCATTTCTTTGCAGATCCCGCTCACCCCGCCGCTCAAGGACACGCAGCCGCAGCTTCTCGCGGGATCGTCGCAGCCGCTCCGACTCCAGGGACCGCCATTAGATGAGGAGTTCGAGTTTGAGAGGAGGGCAGAACCCAATCCGGACTACACACACATATATAAATATATATATATATAGATATATAGCATAGCCACAGAGTTGGGGCCAAATGTGTCTGTTTTCACCCCACAAAAAAGGTCCACAGATTCCTTAGTTTGACTCAAAACGATCGTCCTATATATCCCCTCCCTGTATAATTACAAATTACTATAAAAAAAAAACAAAACAAAAACGAGCAACTCCACAAAAGACCACCACACACAACCCAGCCATCTCCGATCTGGACGGATCGCAAGTATAGCCACAGTACAACTACGGTACATATTGGTATTTAGGCCTTAAGACTTTGGTAGATTTTAATTCAAAAAGAAGAAGAGAAAGAAAAGAAAAGCAGCATCCAACAACTACAACACACAAAGAATGTCGCAGGTAATTGCTATTCTATATCCGCGGATCCATTGTTTTTTCTCCGAATCTATCGCATCACAAAAATGTCAAGAGATAAATGAATGGAGAAAAGACGTAAGCAGTTTCTATAAACGATCGATTGACGGAAGTGCAAGTAATTAAGTCGTGAAATGAAAATCAATAAATTGAACATAATTTAGAACCAAATTACGTTGGTCTTGTTATTCTTGGGATACAGTTGGCGGCTAAACAAAAAATAAAATGATCATAGAAACTAAGATTAAACGATCCTCCCATTGACCGAGATAAAAACATTCCTAGCCTTGTTTAACAATAATATTTATTTTCATATTTTTTTGTATTCTTTTCTATAACACTTAGTAATGACTTGATCGTGATCGATTTGGGTTAGGGACATGCAGGTCTATATATATGTAGATAAATATGCATACGTACACACAATGCAAATAACTTTCGTCTAGAACAATATCAGAATTTTTTTAATTTTGCGCCGACCAACAAGTAATAAACAACTCTTGGCTCTAACAAAAATTATTGTCACTTCTCCGCCAGGAGAATCAATTCAAAAAAGAATCAAGATTATATATATAGTTAATTGGGTTAATTGCTAACTGGAAACGTGATCTCGTGCTGATAAAACCTGCGCGGTTTGGGGGATACAAATTAGAGGGACTCAAAAGTTTCGTTTCACAAAGTTTTATATATATTTTATATATAAAGAATAGTATAGAAGCATTCAGTTATGACACGGTAACAAAGATAAAAAAAAAAACAATTAAGGTATTTTATATTTTAATCCTAAGCTGGAGGATCGACACTTTTAACACAGGGATGTTTGGGGGCGGGGGACGGGGGGCGTGGCGCAGGAGGTGGACATCGGATGCCGGGTCGTCTACTTGTACTTCTTCATGAAGTCGGCGTGGAACACGCGGAACTTCTCCATCATCAGCTTCAGTTTGTCCGTCTGCGGGAGGATTGTGCTGCGGAAGTGCCAAGTGCCGGGCTTCTGGCCAAATCCGCTGCCAGGAACAATGCAAATGCCTGCGAAATGGACAAGGATTAGTAATATAGAGAGAGGAAACCTTTCTAGCGAACACTTACCGCTCGTCTCGAGCAGCTCAAATGCGTAGAAAACATCGGGGGCCATGCCCTTGGCCTTGGCGGCCTCGACGGCCTTGGGCGGGATCTCGATCTGGGGGAAGACGTACATGGCGCCCTGCACCGGGTTCACCTTGTAGCCCTCGAAGCTGTTGAGCGCCTTGTGAACGAGCTCGGCGCGCTCCTTCAGAGCGGCCAGGATGGCGTCGCGCTCCTGCTTGAACAGCTCATAGGAGGGCTCCCCGGGCTGCGGTGGGTTGACCAGGGCACTCACGGCCACCTGGCCGGCGGTGGTGCTGCAGAGCGCCGCCGTTATCGACTTGGTCAGCATGGCCTTGACCTTGGGGTCCAGATTGAGGACCTCCATGTAGCCGCCTCGAATGCCGCACTCGCCCAGGTAGCCCTTCGAGGTGGACAGGAAGCTGACCAGCTCCACGCTGCGATAGGGCTCGCCCATTTCGTAGGCCACCTTCTTGAAGGACCAGAACTTGGAGTTCTTGTCGTACACATTGTCCTGGTACACCTCGTCGGCCAGCAGCAGGACCTTGTTGTCGTGGGCGAACTTGATGATCTCCTCGATGTTCTCGCGGGTCAGCACCTGGCCGGTGGGATTGCCCGGATTGATCACGACCAGGGCGCGCGGAGTGCACGTCTTCTTGGCCTCGTCGTAGGAGCGCTGCAGCTCCTTCCTGCCCAGACTCCAGCCGGTCTCCTCCTCCAGGTAGTAGTCCACCTTGGACATGCCGTATTCGGAGATGGTGGCCGAGTACAGTGGGTACTGGGGAATGGGCACCATCACGCCCGGCGGCTTGCCGTTCACCTCGGAGCTGGAAGCGGAGTATGGGTTAGAAATTAGTTTGCAAATATGCTATATATTAGTTTATAGATTTCAAATATCTATGGCCTTTGATTTTTCTTCATTAAAATTGAGTTCATATTCTTATTTTCTTATTTCAAATTATGGTTCTTATTAATCCTCATTCAAAAATCTTGATTGTTAAATATATATATATCTTTTAATTATTTTATCAATATTTTAGTATATATATAATATAATATATCAATATATTTAATATATTATATCAATTTGTTAATATATTTAATACCTTATACCAATATTTTAATATATTATATCAATATCCAGTTTAAGTTTTAGCAATATACCCCAAAAATTTTAATGAGCTACGTTTGCAAAGGCTTAAAAAATGTATCTCGATAAGATTCCCTGCTACTCAAACTCTGGGAGTACCCAGTAGTATTTCTACATAAACAAAATTAAGTTAATAATACCCTTGAGCAATAAAGAGACTATAAAGCTAAAATTTGCATGTTAGAAGTGGGACACTATTGACAGAAAAAAAAGCCATATCTACCGCTTTAAGAGATATGTGTCTCCGAAAAGCAAGGCCTTATCTGGGACAATGAAAAAAGAAAGTGTTTTCCGGAATCGAGCCTGAACCCTGAACCTACTTGACCATGGAGAGAATGCTCTTGATGCCGGGCGAGGCGCCGGCGGTGAGGTAGATGTTCTGCCAGTCGCTGGCGATGCCGCCATCACGCCTCTCAATGTAGTCGGCCACCTGGCGACGCACCACCTCCAGGCCGGCGGAGTCGGTGTAGGAGCCCACCGACTGACCCTGGCAGCCGTCCAGAATGGCACAGGCGCGCTTCTTCACGTCCTCGGGATAGTCGGGCGAGTCGAGCAGGCGTGTCTCGAAGGTCAGCGCCATCAGCTGGTAAATGGATAATAGTCAATCATTAATATTTCATTTACGCGACCAAATCAGAAAGGGAAACACTCACCTGTCGCAGGAAGGTCAGGGGCTGCTGGCCCATGGCATGGCAATCGCCGATGTTGGCCCGGATCACCTGGTCGAACGGCTTCTTGGCACCCTGCAATCAAATTCAATCGAAAACGGATGGTGAATTACACATTGTTTACTCGGTGGACAGTCAAATTGAATGATGATAGCCCGCCCGGGCAGGCGGATCAAATGAGCTTTTAATTTGCGGCTTTCACTATGCAAATTACCCTCAAGTGGTCTCAAATCGAAATTAGCGCAGCCCAATAATTGGGCACAAAAACACTTGACCGCATGGAATATTTACAATCAGGCCAAAAGTAATCGATGGAACTGCAATTACCATTCAATTTTTATCACTCATATGTCACTGGTCAAACAGTTTTCTCTTATTAGGGATAACAAGGGAACTAGCATTAGAATCATTACACAGTAATCAATGGTACTGAAATTTAATTAATTTTGTCTTAAAGGTTTAATCAAATATTTAATAATATTAAAGCACTTCAACTTTATAATTGTATGGTCTATTATCTGAACTAATATATAAAAGTCTGGACAAAAAAAATGGGAGTATCCAAAATCACCCAGAACGGATTGACATAAAAATCTAACAAATATTATTATATATAGGTAATAAAAAAATAATAATTACAAGGTTTAAAAAACCCCCTTTTAATCCCCTTTAGAAGTTTAGTTTCTAAACAAATAGTTCAGTAGTATGAAAATACGGGTCTAAGGTTCCAACCATGTTAATATGTAAAATATTGTTTTATTGGCATTTTAAATGGTGAATGTTTGCCTAGAGTTCCTGGTAATTTTTAAGGGACTATCCCAGAAGTACTCCCATTCCGAATCGGGTTCATTATACCCCACTTTTCCGCACGAACAGAGGACTCGGTAATTCGCTGTGGAAACTGTCAACAGAGTAACACACAATTTGCACAGGGCACATGCAAGTTGCATTCATTAAAGGCCCCGTCGTCTCGGGTTCCATTTAACCACGCTCGAATGGGCAATTTACCACATAATGTCACGGAGAAGGGTGGCGGAGCTTGAAACATGGATATTGTGTGCTTTTCTGGGGGCTAAGTAATGGGAATTGCGCCATGTAAGTGAGCTACATCGTTGACGTCACTCGGGCACTCGGTTTGTTTGCCTGACAATGCGATTATTATTGGAAAATTAGGGAATTCACAGCTCAACACGGAGGTCAAGTACTCGAATAGCCAGTAGCATTCTTCGCAAAGTTCTCACCGTGCAAACGTGTTCTCAAATGCCATCGCGCCACCTTATCGAATCTTGGTAATTATTTCTTTTTTAATTTCGAAAGTTACTGATAAAAGCGTTGGCAAGTCGAGGCAAATGGATTGCACCCGCAGTCTGTTTGTATTTCAAATGGAAATATGTATAGAAATCGGTTCTATCGCTTCTCAAAGTGAACAGTGCAGGTGGAAATATTAGGAGAAAAGATGGGAACAATAATTCATAACTAAAAATCCGCATAAGTTCTAATACAGTGATAATTTTGGAACCCATTTAGAATAATAGATTTATAGTTAAGTTATTAGCATCATTTAGACTGGGCCACTAATTGATTGACCACCGCTGTTCGCGCTTCTGGAATTATTTACGGATTCGCTCTCCCACATTTTCTTGCCATACCTATACCCTTCAATCATTTCGCACTTGAAATCGTTGTAAACAAACTTTTTGTTGTGCTAAGTGGCAATATAATTGATAACTATATACCCGTACAGTTGGGGTCGTATAATCATATAGGCCTTGTATAAAAGGCGTTGGCAACCCGGACTTTATCGCTGGACGAGCCGAAAGTATAATAATATGTTATAACGATCAACCTAGCGTATTTTAATGTCAAATGGAAGTGAAAACAGACGAATTGTTGATATTAGGACCAGTTATAATATGAATAATGCAGTATATTAAACTTTAAATCCAATAAAACTGTTCAATTTATGCTCCTTCACTTAATTACCAGTTGAAAGTGACATTTTTTTTATCAAGAACAGGATAAAAGCAATATATCTTACTGATAAGAATGTCTGCTGCTGTCAGATGATGGGTTCTCTTGAGTTTTTCCTGGAACATTGCCAAGAATCGAATCATGCATCTGTGCACAAGTGTAGGAATTTGATAAAACGCAGAAAGAACAACACAAGATTCGGATTCGGTCGTGCGGATAAGGAAATCAATCGCAGCGGGAAAACTGGGGGGGAAATCAACTGGCTGTCAGCACACACTGAATGTGAAAAGTCGGCGGGGCCAACAATGGATATTTAAATATATGCGGTTATATATTTTCGCATATACTGTACGTTGCAGGTCAACAAAGTTCGAAGAGAAATCGCAATCGAAATCCAAAGAAAGCGTCGTGTGTACAACATATTCCCATAGCTCATGCGCATGTTCGGTCTTTGTTATGATTTTTCACTTTTACACTGATAAGGAAAAGGTCCACGAAAAACCACCCAGCCACCCACAATTTCCGCACTTATGTAAGTCAAGTTGAAGGTCGTTCAGTGAACCCCAAATGAGTCACAAATGAGTCCTCCTCTACTTCAATTAAAGTCTAAGAAATACAATTTGGGGTAATTAGAAAAAATTCATTAGCAATTAAGTTATGTTCTCGTTATGGAAGGCGGAATAGAAACTGGGTTCTTGAGATGGGAAAACGGGTAAGCGGCATTTGGCGAGCTCCCGAGGGAAAAATCATTCACACTGGCGAACAGTACTTAAAATAATTAGTTTATTGACTTGTTTACCCTTCCCTCAACTCAAAGTTCACTGCAAACATTTTCGGCATTATAAAGAACATGCTGGGTTTTAGATAAGTTTCGATAATTTTACGGCGGTTTGATTACAATTGCCTCGGGCTATCTGAACTCATGGATTACTTTCGATAGCTTTAACTGCGCTATATAGTACTCTTTGAAAAAATAAGATAAGTTTTCAGGCACCCCTTGAATTATTTCCTTCATTTTTAGTTAAACAAAACAGAAATCTTTAAGCTTTTTAAACTATATTTTTCAAGTGGTTCTGTCAAAACAAAAATGTTCAATAATAACAGAAAAAAGCAATCTACTTTTAAACAGAGAAAAAATGGATGCCAATATCATTTTTAAAATGAATTTCAGTTTCAGTTAAGTTTATTTCTTCGGGAAAAACAAGCTCATTTTTAAAACCTACAATTTTTAATGGCTCTAGTTTCTTTAAGTGCACATACTAGTATACTAAAAACAAACACTTGTTTAAATCAGCTTTGCTCTCTTCTTTGGTAAACATTTCTCGCTCACGAATGAAATTAAACATATGGTGATTAAAAACAATTTAGGTTCATAAATGCTTTGCAGTCTTTTTAATAACTTATGTATGTATAGTAAAAAAATCCTTTAAAAATTGAAAAAAAAATATTTAAAAACTTTTTGGGAATAGAATAGAATAAAATATTTTACGGCTGTTTTTTTGTATATTTTTAGTGGAACCGATTTGCGTGTCTAACCCTTGAATTTCTTCGATAGACTTTAATAACTTCTTTTCGTAGGTGTTTTTTCAACAGGTGTCCTTGAAATGTGGCGGTTGCGAATACGAGGTGAATGATTCACCGCGGCGTTCCAGCCCATTCAAGCGTGAATGAAAAGAATAAAAGGGCGGCAAAGCGGCAAAACAAACACACGCACGGCTCACCTATACATACATACAAACATATGTACTTGTATATGAAGATATAGCGTGCTTAGACATTAAAATGCGGGCTTTGAATTGCCATTAAATTGAGGGAATCAAAGGGGAATAAAACGCTAGATAATGGCGTCGCATTTAGCGCTTTGTTTGGTTCAGTTTCAATAGTACTAGTACTCACCTTTTCCAGCTCTTTTTCGATTTCTCCGGCACGAATTACCAGAGGACCGCGAACCGCATACTCCATGGCGATAAAGTTTGGATTTATGTTATCCAGTTGTAGCGCTTTCGACGACGACGGCATTTTGTGGCTGGTTGAGAACGAACTGAGAGAAAAAAAATAGGCAAATTCACTTTATAAACACTTTTGTTGGGATATTTTGGATATTATTTAGAAATAGGTTGTCAGATATCTTTTTTCACTCTCTTTTTTTTCGTGAAGCGAGCGAAGAAACTAACCGGCGGACGTCTAACGGTTGAATGAAATCGCCGCTTTTTCCGTGACGCTGCGACGTCGCTGCCGCTGCTGCTGCCGCAGTCGGCGTCGTCGATTTCGCCGCGTTCCGTCGAGTGGCATTGTTGTTGTTCTGCAGGAACGATTTCCAGCGGCGAATGACGTACTGCTGCTGCTGGCGCTGCTGCTGCTGCTGCAAAGCGGCCGAAACGGTGGCCGCGGCGGGCTTAATTAGCATTCGACTCATTATCTCTGCAACGAAAGAGAACCGCGGTTAATTAATACTAAATGTGCTGCTTAAAAAACCAGCGTATAAGTGGCAAAAAATTAGCGGCACAAGAGGAGGAAGAAGAAGAAGTGGAATCGAGGGTGTGTGCGTGTATAAGAGTCGAGCTTTATAAGAGCGGCGAATTCGGCGGCACAGCTGTTATCACTACACCAAAAAAAACTAAGCTTCATTTTCTAAAAACAACTTAAGAAATTTAAGTAAACTAAATATAGTAAAATATAACTTTTTATGTGGTTTTAAATGAAAGAAATGAATATTTTTTTTCTGTGTAATATAGTTGATCGCAGTATCGCAGTCAAGGCAAGTTATCAGTAACATTTTTAGGGCTTATCAATATGCCCCTGCAAGTGGTTCGATAATTTATTGGGTTTCCGCTTATATAGAGATAAAAAGTAAATATTTACAAACTTTGGGAATTTTACATTTAAATTTGCCGCTCTGTTGCGGCGAAGTGCATTTAGTTCGGACGCAAACCCAACAGCTGCATTTGGGCGCGCATTTAAAAAATACAATCAAAAATTAAGTTTCAATGACTATTAAACCTATTAACAAAAAAACGTTCATTAATCATTTTAGGAATATAATACAGAAATTAAAAATAGCAGTAATTAAAAGTAACCCAAATGTACCATCTTATCGCAGTGGAAGTTTTTTTCAGGGGCAGCCAACGGATTTTTGGGCCATTTACTCTGGCATTATGTATATGATTTAATAGCTATATTTCTCCATAAAATCCGGCGGCTATCATTCGTTGCCCCTATCAGTCGAGCGTACTTTTGACTTTGAGCTAAATCCCAACCAGCGCAGCTTATCAGTGACGTCCCATCCCCATCACCAGCTTACGATTCCGATTCCTCATCCCTCAATCTAATATACATAATATATTCAACGTTTCTGATTTTTGCACTTTGAAGCGCTAATTGCGTAATGCAAAAAAAAAGAAAAACGATGAAAAAAGAACTGACAAAGAATCTTTTAGAAACATGGCAATGACCAGAAATCGCATTACCTCCAACATACTATACTTTTTCGCACCGAAATCAAGCGTCAATCAGCCGCAGATTGTTTGCTTTCTTTTTAGCGACAGCGAATTTTAGAAATTAAAAACGTACCCGAAAGAAATACATTCTATATATATGTATATCTTTGTATATCGGTGATATATGAAGCCGTTTTGTTTATTCAAGTCAAACCCAAACTCGTTGGGGAATGATTTTGTGATTCGACTTGAAGATTATTTGAAAACCGGTTGCGTTTCAACTGGGATAGAAAAGGGAAAACATAAAGGGGAGGGGAATGAAGTCCAAATTTGCAATCTAAAGAGATGGACAACCATTGGAACAGTGATCTCTGGATAAGTTATAGCAAAGATAATCGATAAATATACAAAAATTTAGGAAATCTTTTTTCTAAAATTTAAAATGTATCTAGAAGATCAGCGTATAACTAATATTAAACTTTTAACAAACTAATACATTAAATTTTAAAATTTAATTACAACCGATTTGGTTTTTTACTATATGAGTTTGGGGTTTATACATTTTTTTATGTTTGCTTAAATTATTTTAATACTTTTTTCACGGGAATAACATTTTAATTTGAAATAACATGTTAATTTAAAACTAATTTTGTATTTAAAATTGATGTAAAGTTATGTTTTTTAGGATTCACCATTATGTTTATTTTATTAATTTTTTTCTGTATACTTTATGCACAATACAATTTTAGAATACTTTAGATATCTGGTGGGTACACAACTTTTTCGAGGCACTGTACCCGTTTTGTTTGTGATTTGTTTTGACAACAAACTGGCTTATGCAACAAATATAAAAAATTTAATATGAGAATATTATGTGGACCTAGTGCACTTTGCTCTGTGGGGTTCTCAGCCCCCCTCTTTTGAACACCTTTTTGAACCCCCCGGTAACGGATTATCAGACGTATTTGCCCGCATCCCAACTGGATAAGATAGCGATGATAAGGAATCCAATTAGAACCTGGCTATCCGGATCAGCTGCTTTTAGTTTTACCCCCTAACCAACTCATAACTTATAACCATAATTATTGCCAAACGGCGGCAAATTATATTGTAACTCGATTGACACGTAGATGGGTGCAAAAACAACAACAAAACGGGCAAAAATAATGGATAAAGGGGGAGGGGGATGTGCTAATTGGCTTGCTAAACAGCTGTTAACGCCGCAAAAAAAAGAACACACAAAAAAAAAAACACGGCACGCAATTCAATTAAAGAAACACGCAGAACGATAAACAAATCAGGGTTATTTTTTTGGGCGCACAAATCACTTTCACTGTCACTTCCTCGCTGCTCCCAATTAGAATTTCTCGGCCACGGTGTTTATATATATAAATATGTATGTAAATACACTTGCATATATATATATTTATGTAGTTCAAGAGCGGAAAATCGATTTTTCGCTGCACTTTTTAATCGGCGTTCACCTTGATGGGCGTACCGAAGTAAGGGGGCGTGGCGATTATCTAACGGCGTTTGTTGTGATCCCGAAAAACTTGCATAAACTTATTAATAAACCTATCATACACCATATTATATATATGTACATGTATATACCTAATGTGTGTGTGTGTGTGGTGTGCTGTGTGATGTGCGAGAGTTCCAATCAGAGTCGAATCAGAAAATCAAAGCTCCTTGGCCGCTAGACGCAATTAAACAACTGAAATGAAACTGAAACTGAAACCGAACCGAAATCGAATCGAAGTGCTATTCAGTTGTTGTTTTCAGTTGCTTTACCGACTAGATGTTTTTCTTATTGTTGCAGCGCGCGTGGAAAAATCACGATGATTGGGTTTTAAAAATACCACGTCTGCATCCCTCGTAGGAGGGGGCTTTTGATAGACGGCGATAGATCGATAGACGCCTTCGAATTGCAACGCTGGAAAGCTCGCCAGATATTTCGAAAATAACGGATACAAAGAAATGATATCGCTATCTTTTCTAAAAATATAAGATCAAAATATTAAATAAAGCGGTAGATACAAATATAATCCCATACTTTGCTCATTACAAAACATTTGTAAATTAAATGATTTTAATAATATATATATATGATAATAATTATATGATTTAATAATACTTACTTCGATTTTTTAACATCTCTGCTCTAGTTATGTGTAGCTTCAAATGGTTAATTTTGCAAGGAATTTTGGATACCAAAGGATATGAGTTAACACTTTAAGAGATATAGATCCATGGAAAAGTTGCCCACGGACTCCAGGATGTTCTTTGGATCTCTCTAATTTTATATTTGCCCCAAACTGTGGAGTGTCGATCTGGTCCTGGTCTGTATATATTAAAAAATGATAACAATTGACGACTATTTTTCAATAGCCTACTTAGGGTCTAAACAAACCATAATTAGTACAATATAATATTGTTTTATTTCACTCGAAACTTAATGCTAGTCAAAAAAAGATCGTATAGTTCTAGGGCTATGTACAGAGAGTATTTTGGATGGGGATTGCGAAGAACCCTTGGCTACGTGCTAATGCCCATGATGGACTCAATGGAGAAGCTCAGCTTGGGCTTCTTTTCGGAGATGGAGGAGGCTGTTCCCGTGGCGGTGTTCCTCATCATGGGTGGACTAAAGGTGGGCGGAATCGTGGGCGTTATCGTCGGGTGATATATCTGGTGCTGGTGCTCCTGGTGGACAGTGGCGGCCGCGGCGGCAACGGTGGCAAAGTACAAAGCGTTGCCGCCCAGCGTCGCCTCCATGACGTGGTTCAGTTCCGGATCGGCGAACGCCCGTCGTTTGCGCATGCGCTCCATCAGCGGCGAACTGAACGTGGGAAAGCGCTGCTTGTACTCTGAAAGATCAAGCATGAAAACACCCAAAATTAGAGAGCGAGTCAAGAGTCCGAGGGCGTTATCACTACAAATTGCCGCGATTCGTTATGAGATCGATTACCCATTTGTTATTGGGTAATCGGAGACACGCGACGCTCGTCGAGCCAGACAGTCTGGCACCGTTTCGGGATCGGTTCGGTTTGGGGATCGCCACTTATTATTCGGAAACCAGATGGAAAAACCCAAAAGAAGTCAATTGCTGTTGCCACATTTCTACTTGACTTTTCCCCATCCCAATACCGATCCTCAAAAACCGAGATCCCGATCCCGAAGAGGTTTTTCCGTTTTGCTCGCGTCTCAGCTTACCGAATGCGATGCGACTCCCTCAAGTGATTGGAAAATGTGCGTACACACACATTTCGGGGCATCCGATTTCAATTGCTTTTCCTTTTCGTCAGTCGGAGGAATAATTGCTATTGTTATTGTTGCCATTGCTATTGTGTTGTTGGGCATCACTCATTTCCTGTCCACGACCATGGACAGAAGACAGACAGACGATAAAAGACGAAAGGCAGGAGAGGATCTCCGATTACGAACGGGCCAGACAGTCTGGCACCGTATGGAAAAGTATCTATCATTTCAGCTGGGCTATCATCCTAGGTTGCCAAGTCCAGTAATTTCCAAATGGGAAAGTTTATTTTTGAGCGTTTCATAAGGTTTGCCAGAACCGTTTTAAAAGAATGTGGTCTCGAAAACTCTTTACTATTTTAATATTTACTTGTATAATATAATATAGGTATAAATGAATACGCCAAGAAACAATAATAAAAAAAGTTAAAAAAAAGGAATTTTTAGATTTTCTAGGCACTTGATAAGATCAAATTAATAAGCACAAATATTAATTTATATACTGGGTTTTTTATTAATTTTAGTTCAACAAATTAAATAGTATTTACTTTATATTAATATTTTATGATTAATATCATGATTTAAAAAAAAATAAAAAAAGTATTTTAGGATTTTTACTGTTATAACAGTCTTATAAGACTTTTATAATAATAAGTTTTAATTTTTTTTTTTTTTTTAGTTATAAAAATTGGAAATTATTCTTCGAATTTTCTGTTTTACAAAAGCAGCTCATATACCAAATATCTTTGATCTCAAAAATGAAATAACACCGAAAAGGTGACAATTTGAATACATTTTTATGAAAACACTAGCTTGTTCTTTTAATAAGACGATTTTGGTTTAAACTAAAATTCTATTTCTTTTCGGGACTCAGGGAAAATCTGAATTGAAAGGGTATCCTTGGTTTTTTTAACTCTTGATCCTAACTTTTGGTTTACTAACCTTCCATGGCAGCTGTGATGTGGAGCGTCGACTGCTGCAAACTGCGTAATCTCTGCTTGTAGATCCTCTTTTGGGCCATCAGGGCCTGTCGGGTGGCGGATGATGATGAAGAGTTGGTCCCAGATGCTGGAGATTGTGGATGTGCCGACGGTGGTGGTGAAGTGGAGGTTAGGGAATCTTCGCCCTCGCTTCCGGAGGTGGTGCCATTCACCGGGGGCTTCGAGGCTGAGGAGGTGGCCTCCAGGGCCTCCATCGTCTGCTGGCGACGCAGGGCCACCTGGGCGGCCATCACCCGCTGGCGATCGACGACCAGTTGGCAGTTGGGGCAGCAGCACTCGCGCCAGCGACACAGTCGCTTGTGACCTTTGACACAGGAGATGACGCCGTGGTTGCGACACCTGGCGCACTTGGGCGTCCGCAGGAGACGTCGCTCCCGCTGGCAGATCCTACTAACACCAACACTCGTGTCCTTGCTCATCCTGACTCGCTGATCGACTAAAAGGCTGCGGACCGGGGCGCGAACATTTAAACACTGGCTACTTGTCGCCGCAGCGTCAGACAGTCTGGCAGCGTCAAGTGGTCTTCGCCCTTCGTCTTTCGCCCTTCCTCTTTCGAACCAGCAGCTCCCTGGGGATCCGAGGTATACACACGTAGCATCCGAGCAGCGGAGGGATCGGGATTGGTATCGGTATCGGGGCCTCGCCTGCCATTGGCTGCTAATCGCTGGCTCTAAATTTAGACGATCCAATGGCCGCCCAGATGTCTCCCATCAGCAGCCGAAAGATACATTCGGCCACAGGAAGACCTCGCTATGAGAAATGCTCAAATATTTAAAGAGTTTTTCAAGTACTTGACATTTTTCAAGAATTTTTCAAGAATTTTTTAGGAAATTGTTTGGTAAACCACCAATTAAAAGGTAAAACAAAGTTTTAAATATCGAAACGTTTCTTATAAAGCCACTTAATATTACAAAAAAAAAGGAATTATTTGAGATAAATATTTTTTTAATAATTTATCCCACATTTTTAAAAGATATTTTTCCATTCATTTAAAATATTCCCAAATAAATATAATTTCAATCAAAAATAGTAAACATTACCTGCCAAAAAAACCACCATAATTCCTTGTTTATTTTATTACCTGTTCGCCTTGCAGAGGTTCGACTGTACTCTTCCCATTCGCACCTCTTTGTTTGGACTCTGTATTTGGTGAAAGTGCATATTGATTTCTGGCCGTCTTCCTTTAATATCTTTATTCGTTTATTTGACTCAATTTTGGTTTACTTGTATAACAATTTGCAGCATTATCTTATATAGCACGTACATTTTATATATATATATATTTATTTCCGTATAAATACAAATTCAACACGAGTTTAGCTTTATCGTTTTCGTTAGCTAATATGTATGTAAAAAAGAAAAAAAATTCTCAGCGGTTTATATTCTAGTAAGTGTTTTTGGGTAAGGACTTTCCGTTCGATGCCTTTTAAATGCCATCTCTATATATGTTTCTGTATATATATATGTGTATATACGTATATTTCCGGAACAGGGCGTTTCACAACTTTGAAATTGCGGAAAAATAATGGTCAACTTTAGGCGATTGTCAAATATTAACGAATTCAGCCAGCCTTTAATTGGGATATGTAATCGAAGTCACCGTCAAAGGTGTTGAATTGGAAATCTGGTTCCTAAAACCGAAAGAATATATCATATCATCTCACTCGTTACAAGTTACTCGTCACTCGTCACTCGTTGCAATTGTGAAACGCACTGTCCCCTTGTGTATATAATATATGCATGACCATTTAGTAAGTGTGGTTCAAAAAGTTTCGACTGAGTTCTATTAGAGGAGTACATAGATTAAAGCTTCAGCTAGAAGTGTGCCAGGTTTTCGATTCGATTGGTTGGTCAAAATACAGGTGCGCGACTAGGAAAGGATATTCGATTCGAGTGCGTTCTATTATAAACTACAAGGATCCAGCGGACAATCTGGTAATCGTAATCGTAATGCGGTAATCGGTAAATCGGGGCCAACAGCGAACTTTCGATAAATGTTCGATAACTCGAATTATAATTACTTGACTTACGATGAATCATAAATGCTTGCAAAGTTATTGTCCTTTACTGTTCAAAAAACGCTCTCTAAATGGAAATCTAGATGTGTCCGTATTGGTGTGTGTATATATTCCCCTTTAAAAAGTTTTTGATCCTTGAACCAACTAAATCTAATTACAAAACACGCGGCTCTACAAAATTCGAACGAACGCAAATCACAAAAGTACAAACTTCGCATATCATACGATATCATATCATAATACATATATCATCTCGGCTATGGATTGTAACTAACTAACGTAGATACTTTGATTTTTCCTCTTGACACAGACGCACTCTGAATTCACTTCATTTGCTATTTTATCACAATGCTTAAAGGGCTCACCGCTTCGCGAATTCCGAATTTCGAATTTCGAATGGCGACTTTTAATTTCGATTTCGATTGGGTTCAAATTCAACAACGATCGATTGCCAAACGACGATCTATCTATAGAGTTTTCTTGTGCAACAGGCTCACTGGTCGCTAAACTATATCATACAGCTCGCGAAATAATTGTATTTCTATTTTAATCTGGGATACATAAGTGGGAAATTTGAGATCCCGAGTGGCATTTGAGAATAATTTAAAACACTTTCATAGTCTTAAATTCAAAATTAGAGAAATATTTGAGATATTCGATTTGTTTACCATCTGGAAATCCCAAAAAGATTTTAAACTCCCTATCCTCCGATTTCTTCAACTATTTCGCTCGCTGTATGCGACAAATTTCAACAAATGTGTGTGACTTTTCCGATCGAGTTCGCATCCATCTATCCATATAAATCTTTACATAACAATTAGTGCGCGACAATAGGGATATATTGTATAACTAGTTAATAGGCTCGTTTGTCCTTTGGTGCGGGTTTTTAGATTACACGGATCTATAGTAATACTTCTGGTTGTGTTTTGGTTTTGGTGTTCGTAAGCAGTAGAAAAGTAAGAAATTCTCATGGCCAGAGTGTGGTAAATGCAATTTTCCACTTCCACTTTCCATTTCTAAAGGTATCTCTTTCTCCAAAGGGTTCGTTTCAATTTTTTTCCAACTAAAAGGCGGTAAATTGAGTGCCATCTAAGCGGAAAATTGTCGAGATGCCGCCTGTGATCTAAGGATCGGTGATCTAGTGATCTAGCGATCTAGGGAG
Source organism: Drosophila pseudotakahashii (assembly GCA_035046095.1). Classification (NCBI taxonomy): domain Eukaryota; kingdom Metazoa; phylum Arthropoda; class Insecta; order Diptera; family Drosophilidae; genus Drosophila; species Drosophila pseudotakahashii. The sequence continues at coordinate 7,716,745 of JAWNOE010000105.1, read as the reverse complement.
CCGCTGATCTCTGGTGACCTCTAGACGATGCTGTTCCGCTTGGCGGTGGAGCGCTGCAGAGTGTTTTGCATGGCGGCCACCACCGCCTCGGCGCCGCCCGTGAAAATCGGTTGATTGACCGCCCGCCGCAGGACATGCCACATGGCCACCGGTTTCCTTAGCGAGGAGAGCATCTGGTGCCAGTGGCGCAGGCCCTTGCCCACCGCACAGCTGCCGGCGACGATGTGGCCCAACGGGGTCACCCCGCGCGCCGTCACCCCGAAGACGGTCACCCGCAGCTGGGCGGTGGTCAGACTGGGCGGCGGCACGCTGAAGATCATCGACTCGTTGAAAATCGGACTGCGGTCCTTGCGCTTCAGCGAGGTGCGCTTCTTCAGCACCTTGCGATCGTTGTCCATCAGGTAGACCTGTTGGCGGAGGGAAAGGAAAGTTATATGCTTAGGAAATATATTTACTAAGGGTTAGAAATCGGGAGATTTATCTTAAAACTCTATTTAATCCATCTAAAATCAGCTAGAGATCGTAATTGGTGACCCCGATTTTTCAATTCGAAAATGAGTTAATTGCTAAATGTATGTAAAAAGGTTTAGAAATTCGGAAACTCGTCTAACTATATTCAATCCATCCTAAATCAGCTTAAAACCGTATTTGGTGACCCCGATTTTTAATTTCGAAAATAAGTTGATCAGCATTTTTTTGTACTAAGTATCAGAAATGGTAATTAATAAACCTCTACCAACTAACTTTATGATCAGCTGAATATTGTAGTTGGTGACCCCGATTCTTTCCAGAGGAGTTTAACTGTCAGACAACTTTATTAACTTTAATAAACTTTTTTTAAGGTCAGAAACTGTGAAAGCAATTAGTCAATAAAGATAGTGACTAAAGATGGTAACTTCCATTCTTTTTAAATTTTTTCGAAATTTTTAAAATGCCCTTTAACTCTAACAACCAACCTTTTTGGTTGACTATCCCATTAATAGATATTTACATTTATTTTTTAATACTTTTTTGATTTATCCTGTTTAGTTTAATCTGTGATCACCTAAATATTACAATTGGTGACCCCGAAATTCGTTGTTTTTTTTTCAAATTAGTATTTCTTTCTAAGTACGAACAAGAACTTAAAGTAAAACCTTTGCACTTACCTTTACGAAGACGCTGTGCACCGTTTCCGTGGACTCCGGCGCCGGTTGTTCGCCGTCCAGCTTGAGGTTCCTGGCCTTGACCACCACGATGGTCAGACGCTCCGCGGTGGGCAGGTAGCTCAGCGAGAACATCAGCTCGCCCCAGCGGGCGTTGCACTTGCGGGAATCGGAGAGCGGTATCCATGTGGTGATGGGCCGTGGCATCTCCCCGATCTCCATCTCCGCCTCCCCGATGAGCGTGTGGGCGGGGCCGTTGTGGTACAGATGGAACCACAGCGAGTGGCGAGCCTGTCGCTTCTGCAGCCAAAAGTTGAAGCTCTCGTTGTAGCTGGGTGTTAGAGCTGCCTTGACAACCTGTAAGAATAACAGGGTTATTGAATAATATATTATAGATTTATTTTTAAAAATAATAATCAACCTTGGTTTGCATGGCACCGGGATGATCGGGCACCAAGTAGATGCGCACAAAGGTGTCCAGCGACTCCACGCTGAAGGGACACAGGAGTCCCTTGGCCTCCAACACACTGACCGTGAGTTCCATGCCCTCGTTGCTAATGCTGTTCCTTAACGAGACGTGAAAGATGGATGAATGATCTATGGATCTCTGGTATTGCTGGCCCATAAACTCACTTGTCGTAGTTGAGGCCAATGCACAAGTAGCCGGTTATCTGAGTGTATGGCTGATCCAGCTGATCCAGGAAGAGCGTGGAGTCCGAAGTGACCGAGTCGCAAGAGATGGCCCTCTCCAGATTGATGCCATCCAACGAACCCGGCACCGAACCCCCATTCGCACCCGAGTCCAGCGAGACCTGCGAGCTATTCCGCCTGCCCAGGCCCAAACTCAAGGTGGAGTCCTGTCGCAGCAGCGAGCGTCCAAAGGACCAGGTTCCATTGCCATTCCCATTGACATGACCATATCCCGATGCGTTTGCCGATCCCGATCCATTGCCATTGGCCATGGAACCATTGACGCCCAACTTCCGGAACAGATAGTCCTCGGAGATGGTCTTTTGCAAGAGATGCGGACCCTTGACTCGTTGCGAGAGTCCTGTGAAGGGATTGGTGGTGTTGTGGAGCTTCAGGAGTCGACTGGAGAGGCTTTGGGTCTCCACGAAGGGGTTGCCATTGTGTTGGGGTTGGGCTTGGGGTTGGGGAGTTGGAGCTGGGGCTTCAACCGGATGGGGGGTTGCTTTTACTTCACCACCCGAGATTGTGGCATTTCGCAGGGAGGCCACTGTGACACCCAGCGGATCCGTTTGACTGGGATGCATCTGCTCCGTGGATTCGCACAGGAAGGGATTGGTGCTGGAGTTTCGACGCTTCAAGGCAGGCGCCTTTCTTTCTCCACTCTCCAGCGTCGGGGTCACCACTACAGCTTCTACTACTGCTCCTTCTCCTCCTCCTCCATTGATGCCCTGCTGCAGGGACACCTGTCGCTTGGCAATGGGCCTGGGTATCGCCGTGCCCGTCAAGTTCACCGACACGGAAGTGGTGACCCTCGCCGGAGGTGGAGCCTCCAGGGGCTGGGGCAGGGCCGCACCACCAGGAGCGCCACCTGCAGAGCCGCCATTCAGACGAAGACAGGAGCGTCGCTCCTGATCAACGGGGTTCATCATTTCGCTCGTTGTGCTCGCACTTGTGCTTGTATTTGTGGTGACCTCGTTGACCTGGCTAAGCGAGAAGGTCACCGTTTTATTCGGATGCGGGGCCGGTCGATTGGGCGGAGGCGGAATTCTCAGGGTCGTGTGGGGCAGGTGCCACATGGGCGTGGTGGCCTCCAGGACGCCCCCGCCGTTGATCAGGAGCAGGTGCGTCTGCGTCTGCGTCTGTGTCTGTGTCTGCGTATGCGCCGTCTGCTGGTGCTGGGAGCGATGGTAGTCCTCGCGGTCGATGGTGTCAAAGCGCTTGAAGCTGCCGCTGGTGCTCAGCAGGAACTCCGAGCCGGACTGGATCTGCAGTTGGTAAATGGAGGGGGTAAATCGAATATTAACTAAATTGGGGTGTTCGTAGGATATATTATTTACAGAAGGATACCTATTACTTCCTATCAATACAATTAATTTTTGAATCTCATCAACACTCTTATAATTCTCAACTTGTTTTTTCGGTCATAAGGGTAACCTACACTGGCCATATAACCGTTGGCATGGAAGAGCTTTTGCTTGTGGTTGGACAATCCGATCTTCTCCTCCTTGCTGGATCGCATCCGCATCCAGTTGGCGGCCCGCGGACCAAGGCAGTGGCAGGCGAACAGGATGCCCAGGATCAGGACTGCCAGGAGCAGTAGGGCCAAGGAAATGGTGAAGCTCATCATATCCAGCCGAGTGCCATCCGCGTATCACTACCAATCCTGTGATTCCCTGTGGATAAGAAGGGGAAGAAAACAGTTTAAGGAACGAAATGAAATGAACGAAATCGGGGTCACCAAATCGAATGCACCACCAATCAAGCTGCATCTTCTAGCGTTTTTCCCGCACAAGTAACGCAGATGACAATGACTCATTTCTCAACAGTTTATCTTCGTTCAAAAACGAAAATAAACCCCAAATGTTTTCATCGGAAACTGATGAGGTGGTTAGAGGTTGGTACTTTAGAGATTTGGAAAACACTTTCATCTCGCATCGCTTTACACTGAGCAATTTGCCTCATCACTGCGATGTGGTGTGTGTGTGTGTGTGTTTTTTGGGGCGGGGACAGGTGCTCGCACTCGTTCTCAATCACAAACTTTGACAGTTTCTCAATTGAATTTGTAACCGAAGACGCAGCATTGCCACTTCAAAGTGCGGATGGAATCGGGTCCACCATGACATGACAATGGATCATTCCGTTGACAGGCTGCCGAAACTCTTTATCACCCACCTTATCATCCGCTCGGGGCTGACGTCGTCAGGCACTCAAAGAGCTTAGGTAACTCGGGACTTGGGACTTGGGACTTGGAACTTGGAACTTGGTCCTTATGACGGATTACAGTCAAACCCAATTAAAGTAATCAGAAAATTAGCAGAAAAATATTTTTTAAAATGTTAATTTCTCATTAAATTATAATTTAAAATATTCTCATAAAATATTCATCTTAACTCATAAATAAAAATCCTACAAATATGTTAAATATAAAACTTTTAAATCACTCCTTTTTATAGAAATAGCTGTTAGTCATAGTTAGTTCCTGGATAATATTTTATAACTTACAAATACATTATGTTGTAAATTAACTAAAAATCAACTTAGTCAGGTTTCACTGTATCTGGCCAAGTCCATTAGGCGAAAGTGTTCGCTAAGCCTTGCCATTTATTCCCCCCACTTTCTGTCCACATTAATTTACCCGGTAATGCCCGCTAGCAGTGCATCGCATCCAGTTCATTGAGCTGGCCATTAAATCGGTTTAATTATATGCCCCCGGCATGTGTAAGTGCATTACATTTGGGTGCGAAATCAGTGGGTAGTCTATCGGTTACCCTTTATGGGGGCTCTTAAAGCAGCAGGACACACCCTGCAAATTAAAATGTGTAATGAGCGCTTAATTGGGCATTCACACTCTAAGCCTGCACTGTAAACAATTGTTGTTTTAAAATTTTCAAGGAGTTATAAGGCGGAAAATAACAAATAAAAATCATTATAACGTAATTTTACTATCCAAACAAACTTAAACTAAATTAAATTAAAGTAAAAAAATTAAAAAAATATATAAAAATACAATGTATTTGTAATTTAAGTAGATTTTAAACCTAGTTATATTTTTTAACAGTGTACATTATTGCTTTTTAACCAATTGGTTCAGGAAAAATATATTAATATTAATTTGGGGAATAAGATTTAAAGGATTAAAAGTATTTATACATATTAAATGTGTGAAGACTACGGAAACGATGAATCTGTTCATTTTTAGATAATAAAATGCTCTTTAAAAATAGTAAAAAAAAAAGTGCAATAATCTGTGAAATTCTAGGTATTTACAGGCATAATTGGCCATTAAAATGCGGCTAGTGTTGGGCCAAAAGGGTCCCTCATCGTCGTAGCTTAAAAGGCTTTTAGCCGGGCCAAGAGGCAGCAGCCAGCAGAAGTGGCACTCTTCATTAACCCACTGCGAGGTCATTCCACTGGCTCCTTGGCTCTGTCTTTTGTATTTTGCTGCTGCAGGTGCACACACGATATATCAGATATATATGTATATATGTACTATACATATACATATATATATATACATATACACTATACCCCACTATATATACTATGCTTTTGGGCCTGAAAGTGTCGCCGCGAATTAGCCAGAGATGATGACCTCTTTTTGGACGGCCCCACAAATGGGACAGTCACGTCAGCGAGGGACAACTGTAGTAGCCCTTAGCCCATTTCGCGAAACGACAACGAAAAAAAACAAAAAAATAAGGAAGGAAAACCGAAAAACAAAGCCAAAGAGCTGAAATCAAAAAGTTTTCACTGTGAAATCGAGAGTGAAAAGCAGGCGAAAGTCAAAGTAATCAGAAATGTGCAAAAGCTGGAGATGGAGGCTCAAGATAAAAGGCCAAAAATCTAGAGCAACAGACACGCACACACACTTACACACGCAGCTCATTTGGATTTCCCTGGGTTTTCCCAGTTTTCACACAGAAAAAAACGAGCAACATCTTACCTTATTTAAACAGGTGATTATGCATTTGGCCACTTTTTGGCAATCAATTATTTTGATCACTCGGATTTAACAATAAAAACAACAATAACAAGTAGCAGCGCTGCGGAAAGAGGAAGAGCAGGAAGCGGAAGTGCGGGAAATGGCGGAAAATTCGCTCATTTTCGTAGACCGTTCGGTGCCAAAACTCGCGGCCAACTGGGAGAAAGCTGGTCGAACAGCAACAACTTTGGTCCACTTTTCACACTCACACTCTTTTTTTTGAGTTAATTTTCCAAACTTAAAGCTTCGCAGCAAGCTTTGTCCTGTTTTTCAGGCTTTCGAATCGGTTAAAAGCTTCGCCATGTCCTTTTTCCGTTTTGGAACAAGCTTTTGTCATAAAGGACGATTGCGGTTGTCTGGGTGGAAAGCTTCATTTCGTCCTTTTTTCAGTGGAAAGCTTTATTTTGTCCTATTTTCAGTTTTGGGACCGGCTTTTGCCAAACATAATTATTATAACGCCATATTTATATTGCAAAGCAAAAATAAACTTTTCAAGTAACTACCACAGTTGATTCATAAATTCCGCAGATAATATTTATAGCTATGAGCACCATAATTATATTGCAAGGAAACAATTCACCAAAGTTCTATAACTTAACAAGTTACTGCCGTAATTTTCCCATAAACGGGTGATGAGAAACCTTAAAAGTGAGCTACGTATAAGTATTTAATTAATATTAAGTTAAGCTGGATTGAAATTACTAAGAAGATGCCAAAGTACTATTATTTTTAAATATTATTTTTTAATGTGTATTAAGAAAATATTAAGGGAATATTTATAAAATGAAATCCAAATCAAATCAATCAATCTTCAATACTTCATTTTGTCTTAAAATTAAACTCAAAAAGATTAATTTTCGCCAAAAAGGGATTTTAGAAAACCCAAGAAAAGAGCGAGAAAAGAAAGATTGAAAAGTGTGTTCTTTCGATGAGCCGATAGTTTCCAGTTGGCTCGTGTCACGACCTTCCACGGGCGCATCTTCCACGCATTTCTTTGCTACAACGGGGAAGCGTCGGCATGGAAGGCATATAACAGATGGCCCAGCTGTTATACCCGTACCCAGGCGATGCACCCGGGAAGAGCTGTTAACCAACCGGCTTCGGGTGGTTTAGGTACCTGCTAACGCCCTGTTACAGCATCCCCCTAGCAGGGTACCTGTACCTACAACACTGTTAAGCCCATAACAGCGCTACTTCGGGTAGTTTTCCCCTGATTTTCGATGGAGCAACTTTTGTTGGATCCCAAGCTATAGAACACTTTGACCTTACTCAATGTTACTGCACTCTCCCTAATCCTGGAATTTTAACATTTGCCGAATCGCTTTAAGCGGATTAAGAAAAAGCGAGAAAAAAAGTGTGAGATACAAGGGCTAGGGGAGGGAAAGGGGGGGGGGGGGAGGGGGGATAGGAGACTGGTCTTAAAACCTGAATAATAGATAGATACACACACAAGGGTCGGCCTTTCGGCCGATAATGGCTTTAATTCGTGGTCAATCTAGCGTGACTCCCCAAAGGATGCTCGGCGCGAAATGTTTTTACATCTCTCTCTTGGAGCCCCTTGGTTCCCTCGTATCCCTCGGATCCCTCGGAGCCCCGGAGCGGCTAATAAATTTCACATTTTGCAACTTGCCGCATTTTGATTTTGCGGCCATTACGCAATTTTTGGCACACAGCTAGAATGGAGCGCCAATCCCAATCCCACAGCACCGCTCGAATGCCAAAGAGTGACGATTAAAAGTACACTTGGTTGGGATAATTTTCGCATTCGCGGAATTATTTCACAATTTCCACTGACAATTCCCACTGACAGCCGCAATCAGCAGATTGTTGGCCAAATCGAATTGCTTTCAATCGACACTTTAGCGATGATATTTCCACCGGAAAGCGGAAAACTGGGGGTCAAATCTTGGTTTGCCTGGGTATTTTTTAAATAAAAAAAAATAAAAAGTAAACTAAAACTAAAAGACCGCATTCGGGGCTAAAATGAAACAATAAAAATGAGTGGTGAGCCCTAAATTGAAATGAAATGAAACAGAAAAAAACCTAAAAAAAGCACAAAAAAAAAACCAAATAAAAACAGAGGGCATTCCCGAGTTGAAGAGTCAAAGGCAAAGCAAATAAATTGTGCAAATTGTGGTAAATTGCAACTAACACAAACAGCAACTATGTTGCGAGTGCTTCTGTATAGTATGTATAATAATGCCAAATGCCGAAATGATTTCGAATGCAATTTCAATTGAATTTGCAAACAGGCTTTTCCTGCCTTTCCCTCACCCGTTCTCCTCTGATCGGGCATTACGAAAAAGTTTTAGGCCATACAAATAACGGCAAAAGTACGCCCCCCAAAACCCACTATTCTCACCCCACCCCCCATCGAATGCCTATCAACGAGCCCGTCAATTCATGGCAAAATATTGCACAAATGTTAAGAGACAGGGACGAAAAAAAAAAGGAAAAGGAAAGAGGAAAGGGATGAAGGGGGTGAAAACATGGAAAAGGGATTGGGATAAACGAGAGGGGGGGTGGGGAGGGGGGGGAAGGGAGATGCAGATGCCTGCATGGAAACTCGTTGGCCAACAAAGTTTTCCACCCTTTTGGGTCTACATCCTCCCACTCGCCCTTCCAATCCCATTACTATTACCATCCCCCTTCCACTACTACTTCCCCTAGCACTACCCTTTCCACCTCCACTTCCACTTCCAGTTCCCGTTCCCGTTCAATTGACAGTCCAATTAACCGGGAATTACCCGAAGTATGTGGGCCCCTGGAAGTAATCCCCATTCAACGTCCCGCGTCGAGTCCCATTTATTGCAACTCAACTGGGCCTCTTAGAAGTGTTGTAATTACATAAGCACTGCCACTTTTTTCCCGTTTTCCTTCTTCTCCACTGCAGTTTGCACTTTTGCAGTTTGCCATCCTGCCATTTTCCATTTCCCATTTCCCATCACCTCCCACGCGGAATTGTTATAATTACAAATGAAAAGCTTTAAAAACGAGCACAACACTTTTTTCATCACCAACTCAACTCAGTAAGCATAATTAAAATGGCACAACACTTTTAAAATATATACATATATATAATATATATAGGTATATGGTGTATATAGTGTATATAGGGGGGAGTTCATTTCGCCAAAGGGTTCAATGAACTCCAGCTGAGATTTTAACCAACTGCACAGACATTTTTATTCCATCTCCCCTTTGTCTGCCATAATTATAAATAAATGTTTTTAAAGAGGAGCAGCTTGAATATACGAAAATTGAAATTGCTTCGCTTGCCCAGCAATCAATAAACTTTATAAGAAATGCGATATGCTGTCTCTCCAATATTCTGTGATTCAATATTTGTCTTTAATTCAATTATAAATAAATATTTCTGAATTAAGAATGCAATTTGCCATCAAAAATAAACATTGTATTAAAAGTTATGGGGAAAATGCTTGAACGGAGAACAAAAGTTCAACAACCTCTCCTGTCACTCACGGTCGTCTTTTATTTAAAAAAAAAAAAAAGTGTCAACAGCAGGAGAACCGTTTTTATTGCTTCCGAATTTAATCAATATTAGGGAGTTGCAGCCATCAAAAAAGTTGGCAATTTAATTTGCAAAGAGAGAAGGAGAAGTAAGTAATTTAAGTTTCCGCGCCCCAAACTTTCGCCCAAGTGATAAACTGTCAACGAAGTGGCCCAACAATTTATCAGGGAATCCTATTAAAAAATAACAAAAAAAAAAACCCAGTTGACGGCATTAGCGTGACGTAATATTAATTGAGGGAATCATTTCATTAGCCCTTGGAATTTAATGCCTTTTCCTGGGCGATAAACCTCTTTTCGGAAATTGAAAGGTGTCCCTCTTCCCTTTGTAATCCAATGAGGGAATGTCCGTGCATTTCAGTGTGCCCGTTGCTAAAAACGAAATACGAAATACGAAACACTCCCTGTTGCAAAGGGGTTTCAAAGCCCCTTTCCCTTTACCCCTTTCCCCGTTTTAATTTCGCCCAAAAACCAGTAATGTAAGTTTTCCCCGGCCCAAAAGCGAATGAATATTACAGAAATTTGTGTAAATTCAATGACGAGCCCACACAGAGCCCTATATATTTTTTAAAGACCCCGAGAAGGCCGGCTCTGTGATAAGCTTTCAGGGCATAGGCGGGATTAGTTTCCATTCATGATAATTCTTCTTTTTTTCGCCTCGCATATATATTTAGTATTTTTTTGGGGCGAGCTTACCTTTCGCCGCCTGGCAGACAGGGGGTTAAGGGGTTAGGGGGTTAAGGGTGAAGGGTGAAGGGTTTAAACCCCCCTTGGTTACGCCCCTGTATGCTGCATGCCCCGCCCCTACACACCCGCCCCCTCCCCGAGGCCTTCATTATAAGCGTAATCTAGTCATCGTGCCTTCAAACCCGTCCATTGATGCAGTGACTCTTTGTGTCTTTCATTGCCAGGCGGGCACGGGCACGGGCACACACACATGCAGGCGGAAAAAATGGGCACGGAATGCGGGTTAATCTGGTCTTATTTCAGATTTCAGATTTCCCATAAAGCCGGCTTAATATATTTTTAATTGGTGCTTCCTGAAATATTCCAACCCGTCAATATGTTGTTTCTTAATGGCTAGTATTAATTTTGCCCAACTTAAGTTTTAAAATTTATGAGTAATCTAATTATGGTAAATATTATGTAGAAATAGTTAAAAATAATAATGATTTAAGTTTAACATTGAATAAAACAATTTTAAGGATAACTAGCGGTTAACTTAATCTTACGGTTGTCTTAAATTGTAGTTAAATATTTAGCTTGAATAAAAAGGCTATTTAGTAGTAGGTAGTAATTAAAAACGGTGATAAGAATGTTTTTTTAAAAACTTAAATTTAAGTAAACTAGTCAAAAGTTACATTTTTTCAAAAATAATAGTTAACTTATAAATTAAAGGTACTTTAAATTTTCATGTTTCATTCAAAGGAATTCCTCTACAATATATTTATAAAATAACTGTATGCATAAAGTATGCTGTGAATTAAAAATATCTGTCTGCTTGTATGAATTCTTATCACCTTTGGGTTAAACATATATTGTTGCATACTTTTAGTCACCTTTTTTTTTGCATTTTAAAAGTGGTTTTAAAAAGGTACTTTCAAATTTCATGTTTCATTTAAAGGAATTCCTCTACAATATATTTATAAAATAACTGTATGCATAAAGTATGCTGTAAATTAAAAACATCTTTCTGCCTGTATAAATTCTTATCACCTTTGGGTTAAACATATATTGTTGCATACTTTTAGTCACCTTTTTTTTTGCATTTTAATAGTGATTTTAAAAACCTCCCAAAGATTATTTCATCCACCCTCTTTTTAACGATGAAAAGATTAAAGATTAAGTCGTTTTTTCTCCGTGTACAGGTACACATGTAACCAAACTAGTTTGAGCGGATGAACACGAGGGGCGATAAGGAGGAACTGGGGGGCAGGACAGCTGGACAGGTGGACAGGTGGACAGATGGGACAAATGGACATGGACAGTTGGTGGAGATGGAGGAGATGGTGGACCAGGTGCATTTCCAAGTGCCAGATGACGTTGCCCCAACATCGGCATATCCGTTGCCCGGCTGGCTGAATGATATACCAGTTGCCCCTGGACAATGGACAATGGGACTGCGGACTATGGACCACCTGACTGCGGCTGGCCCCGGCCACGCCCCCTCTTTTGGGTGCCTCCCACACACCCACACGCATAGAATGATTTGTCAACAAAGGCCAAAAAACGAGAAGGGGACGGGCAGAAAATGAAAAAGAAAAAAGAAAGACCGCAAAGAAATCGCAAAAAGTGCGCCGGAAAGGTGGCAAGGAAGTGGGCATTGTAGGGTCTGTGGCCGGAATCGCATTGCTACTCCGGTCCGGAGACCATTTGTCGTTCGCTGGCAGAACCGAGAGCCCAGAGAATCCAGCGACGGACATGTGTCCTCGATGGCCATCGATGTAGACGTCGATGTCAGCCAGATGGCCCCTGATTGTGGCCGCTTTTCATGATGACGACGGCGGACTGTTCCCCGTGTATCCTGTACCCTTAGTACCCCCAGTATCCCCAGTATCCTAGCACCCCCAGCTGGCTTTTCCCAACCATTTTCGTTTTCATTCCCATTCTGATTCAGATTCTGATTCCAGGGGACGGAGGAACCAGCCCATCCCCATCCCCATCCCCATTCAAACTGATCACTGCTGACGTTGGCGTGACTTTTGTGACTTTGGGTGTGACCCCAACGGAGATGCGATGATTGTTCAAAGGGGGTTTTAGCCATGAGATTTATTCGGCCGGAACTCAGAACTGAACTGAGAACCGGCAACTGGGGGATTTTATATGTTTGGTCTGCCTGACGAGCGGCAGCGGCAGAAACACAAAAAAATACAAAAAAATAAAAGCAGAAAACACAAAAAAAAAAAGTAGGTGGCTTTTTTGCCGGAACTGAGATTTCATATTCAGCCAGATGGCAATTTACAGCGAACAAAGTTGATTTGTCACACGAGTATCCCGTGGTCTTTATTTACTTTCGGATAAATGCGGTTTTTATTAACTGGGCATTAAGTTGCTTATCAAGTGATTTGAGTTATTGTTTATTATTGTACAAATTGTTTTATTTACTAGAATACTTAAGAAATGAATAAACGAGTGTGAAACCACATATAAAGGTATCTAAAATATGTTAAAAAATCGATGGCCTACTTTTAGGCGCATTTAAAAGTGATTATAAATTTGAGTTATTTTTTTAGTAAATATAAATAATTTTATTAACACGAAATTAGGGACTTTAATTGAAAATATTTTTAAAATATACAAACAAGAGTAAAATCCCATACAAAGGTGGCTAAAATATATTTAAAAATCCATTGCCTACTTTTGGGCACATTTAAAAGGGATTTTGAAAACGCAAAAGATTATAAACACAAAAGTCCCTCAAATAATTAAAAATATTTTTTAAATATACAAACAAGAGTAAAATCCCATACAAAGGTGGCTCAAATATATTTAAAAATCCATTGCCTACTTTTGGGCACCTTTAAAAGTGATTTTAAAAACGCAGTGAAATGTTAGTTAGTTCTTTTTAGAAACCACTTCCTTAAAGCCTTAGTGCTTTTGGCATTAGCTTTGTGCTCTCCAACAGCCTTGTTCCACTAAAATATCTTTTGGCACATTCGAAAAGTCAAAAATTGTCCTCAGCATTTAAGTTTTATTGTCGAAAAGGCCTGGCCAAATATTGATTTTCCGAATAGAGGATATAGAATACAGAATACAGAATAGAGAATAGAGGGGCTACCGAAATTCAGCCGCAGACAGGAAGAGGCGAAAATAATTATATGTACTTAGGACTGTTGTCTCAGGCTCCGCCGGTTAACTGGAAAGTGGAAAGTGTCAGGTGGAGGAGCAGTTTTCACATAAAATGGGCGGCCATAAAGAACAGAATATAAACAATCGGTGGAGCCAAAGCAAAGCAAAGGGAGGGGAGTCGAGGGGTGGGCACGAACACACCTACACAACCTACAGAGCTACACTGTATTTCATAAAAATCTCCTTTCTGATATAAAATTGCTGGGAAAACACACAGCTCATCGCCGAGCCAAGTATTGTGGTGGGAATTGTCCTGGAGAGGGTCCTTCAGCTCTTCAGCCAACATGGATGTGTCAGCATAAATAACAAGTGCCATACACCATACACTTTCTGCTTTTTGCCGGGTTTAACTGCAACATTAAGCTCAGCTGGAGCTGAAGCTGAAGCTGAAGCTGAAGCTGGAGCAGCGGAAAATGGGCCTTAAAATGTAAACAACAAGTTGACAGACAAATGACATAAACTACACTCGAAAGTCGTCTTGCACTAAATGTAACTTTAATTTGATGCCACTGCGAGGTTTTTAGGGGGCCCGTGGGAGGAGCACTCGACATGGATTTTATTCCATTGTGACTGCCATTAAATGTCGTTGTTGATGCCAACGCAATGAGAAAAAAGCGGAGAAACAAGAGAAACCGGAGCTAGTTTAATTTATGAAGTCATTAAGTCTTTACAGTAATTTATAGTGCTTACTTATGCGTCGGCTATTTGCGAAATAAAATATTTTATAATGCTCCAAATAAATTTATCTCCCACTTGAAGGCCGAAGCCAAAGGGGAGTATTGGTTCTTGATTATATTTGTCACATGAATAAAATTTATAGATATTTAAAAGTCGGCGATTTGCATAAAATTAATAAATATGGTCCTAAAACTATGCAATGAATATATACAATCGTCTTGTTGAAGTTTTAGGACCATAAGACAAGTCGATTGTCATATAAAACTATTTTAGGACCATATTTCCATATTTCTGAATTTTCGCCAATTTTCATTTTTTTTTTGATTTTTTGCCAAAAATTTTCAAAAACTAAAATGTCCAGGTTTAAATGCCAATCGATTAAAAATTTAATAATTCTTTTAAAAAAATAAAATTTTTTTTTGCAATTTTTCGCAAAAAATCATGATGTTTTGGAAATTTGTAATTTCGGTTTTTTAACAAAAATATGAATTTTTTCTTTTGGTTTTTTTGTTATAACTTGGTCAAAAATGGCCCTACATCAAAAATACATACTGTTTTGAACAGATCACAATATAATAATTACATCCATTACACTCTCCGTGTGATTTTGAAAAAATAAAATTTTTGTAAATTTTCATTTTTTTTATAAGGGGTTACATCATGATTTTTTGCGAAAAATTTTCAAAAAATAAAATGTCCAGGTTTAAATGCCAATTGATTGGAAATTTAATAACGAGTTCAGAAAGGTATGACAATCCATATTTGGAGCAATATTTTCTTTGTTTTGTCCCAAAAAGTTTTTTTTTTTTTTTAATTTGCGATTTCAGTTTTTGACAAAAATTGCACATTATTTCGTTCGGTTTTTTTGCTATAACTTGGCCAAAAATGGTACTGTTTTGAACAGATTACAATATAATAATTACATCCATGACACTTTCCGTGTGATTTAAAAAAAATAAAATTTTGGTCAATTTTAATTTTTTTTTTTATTAGGGGGTACATCATGATTTTTTGCGAAAAAAATGTCAAAAAAATAAAATGTCAAGGCTTAAATGTGAATCGATTGGAAATTTAGTAACGAGTTCAGAACGGTGTGTTTTAGTTTGGATCAATGTTTCCTTTGTTTCAGCAAAAAAACTGATTTGTTTTTTTTTTTTTAAATTCGCGATTTCCAGTTTTTGACAAAAATAGGAATTTTTTCTTTTGGTTTTTTTGCTACATTTTGTTTTGAACAGATTACAACATATTTATTAAATCCAATACACTTTCCGTGTGAACTAAAAAAAAAAAATTTTGCCAATTTTAATTTTTCTTTATATGATTTGTTGCGAAAAATTGCAAAAAAAAATGAAATGTCAAGGTTTAAATGTGAATTGATTTTAAATTTAGTAACGAGTTCAGAAAGGTAGGACAATCCGTATAAATATATAACTCAGTGTTTACTCACAGCAAGTAATAAATATTTGATTTAATAATGACTTTGGAAAAAACGGTGGGCCAATTCAATTTGTATAATTAAGTAATATGCAATATTTAATGAACTCGCTTATTAACTTGGCTGGCAAGCAAAAAAAGCAAACAGAGCATTTGTGTTTGCCCTTCATTTTGGCAATTAGTCAGCTTGATTAGTAAAATTCAATTCAAATATTTTTTCAGCGATTGGCAAATTGAATCTATGAACGTTATTAAATGCCAACCCATATATTATTTTTCCCCTTTTTAATTAGAACTGCTAATCATTTGCATTCGCCGGGACATTGTTGTTTGTTATTTGCTAATAAAAAATAAAAAACACACAGCGATGACAGTTTTATTTGCAAATAGGGCGTGTTCTATTTGCAGACTGCCAACATTATTTTCCATTTGCGACATGCGACATGTAAGTGTAAGTGTAAGTGTAAGTGTGCAAGTCCCTTCATTAGTTAACCAACTTTTATGCCCTCATAGTCGAGAGCTCTTCTGTTTATCTTTTCATGTAAGCCAATATTCCGGCCGAAACTTTTGCTGGCATCGCATAATAAACGAGCAAAAATGCGACATACGAATGCGGCACAACTTGATGTTGAAATACAGAAATACACAAAAACAGAAATACAAAAATACTGGAATACTGAGGCTCAAGTAAAACGTACATGCTGCATCTTTAATGGGCCTTAGGAAAAATGAAATGAAATGAAATGGACTGACAGTAAGAGCAGCTGAATTTATTATGCCAAAGCCGGAATGACTTATGTAAGTGTCGGGGCAACAGTAGCATATTTAACCCCAGCCAAACCCCAGCTTAACCCCAGTGGGCCAACGCCCCGAAAATCCATCGATGAGCAAAAGGCGTTGCATACTTATGTGGGCAGGGCGAAAGTTATTAAAATCAACAGCAATAAATTAGCATATTTTATGCTTTTTCCCTCTCTCCCTCTCTCTCTGCTCCCCCCGCAAACTTTTGGCTCGCTCGCTCAGTGTTTAGTGGCCGGGCCAAAAAACTAGAAACTAGAAAATACTGATACTCTCTGAAGCCGGGCAAATGGCCGAGAGACCGAGCAGGCGACAGAAATGCAGCAGGCACATAAATCAGGACAAAGCAAAGACAAGGCAAAGCGACCACCCAACTTGAAAACCACCACCCCCCCCCCCCCTAAGCACCCACAAAAATATTAGGAAAATGGAGGGAAATGCAGAGAGTTTCTCTCTTGCCAATGGACAAACAAGTGAGGATTTTACATTTTGCTGGCCAAAAAAAGAATTTATGCAAAACAATTGTCAACAATGAGGGACAGAGTTTTCCCAGCTACACGAGGGGGGAAAGGGGGGGGGGGGATTAGTTGGAAAAGCAGAGTAGCAGGGGGATGGAAAATCCTGGGTGGGGCCAAAAACGAGTGCATTGTTCTCGTTACCCAAAAGCAGCATTGACTTCAACAGAATCACAAGAAAAATCAGCTGCAAATGCGTAACGCCTTCGCAGCCCAAATATAAATTCACCTAAAGTCCCCGCCCACTGCGACTGCGACTGCGACCCTAAACCGCACTGCAATGTGACATTATCTGCTTTAATTGCATAATAAAGCACTTTTAATTAGGTTTTTACATAAGAGCCCCCGACCAGAGCAGCGGCCACGCCCTCTCGAACCCAACGCCCCCCCAAAGAAACCCCCCTCAAAAAACCGCACAAGTCGTTAAATGCGAAAGGAGTGATGCAGGGGGTTGCAGGGGCTGCTGGGAAGGGGGGGGGTTCTGGGAATTCGACTATAGGATCTGTGAACATAAAACAGAATCTCATTTAAAAACTGCTTAAAGAAGAAGCGGTTTGGGTGTGGTCGCTGCACAGAGAAAATAAACCATCTAAATTAATCGATAGAAATTTATAAAAATAATTTCTCTTTTTTCTCTCTCGTTCTAAATAGTATCAAGATGATTCTGAAGAGTCACGGGAATCTTTAGGCACTGTGCAAAAATAAGTAAAATAACTTATTTATTTTAAAGAATTTTAAATTTCAAATTAAAATTTATGTGTGTTCTCCCTTGAAAACATCGATACTATCGATATTGTTAAAATATCGAAAATTTCGATTATTTTCAAGCTTTATTGTAGAGCCCTTTAAAGAATTTTTCACTTTCAGTTTACCTTAAATTGTAAAATTTCAAATTAAATTGTATGTGTGTTCTCCCTTAAAAACATCGAAACTATCGATATTGTTAAAATATCGAAAATTTTGATTATTTTCAAGCTTAATTCTTCTTCACTTTCAGTTTACCTTAAGTTTGTAATAGATTTTTTAAAACCCATTTTTTAGGATCCCCATAAAATTCTGTGAAATTATTCCTTAAAACTACCCATATCTATTTTTAGTTTCTGCACAGTTCTCTTTCACATTTTCCTTACAGTTCCGCAACAATTTCCTGATTTGCCACTGTTCACTTGATTTGCAAATCTCCTGACAAAATTGCTTCGGCAACTTCAGTTTGATTTTCATTTCGGAATTTTATGGCAGCCAGAAGATATATTTGTGTGACAAACGTGAATTTTTAATGGATTGCAATCAAACTGTGCTAGTCGTAATCTCGGATCCCAAACTAAAACAGCAGCAGCAGTTCAATTAACGAAAGTGTACAAAAGCCAATGGGGCTTCCGTTTCCTTCGGTTTTCAGTTTTCGGCTTTCAGTTTTCCGTTTTCAGCTTTCATTATCCTTAATACCAATCAATCGATTTAAATGCCGACATTTTGCATGTTTATTTTTTGTCTTTTGTTTGAAAGAACATGCAAACATGTTGCTGGCAAATAAAAAATGCAAACAACAACCAAAGAACCGAACAATCCAACAGCCAAACAACCCAACAACCAAACAACCAACAGTTCGTGTACATTTTTTGAAGTATTTAACACCTCTTGGCAAACAAACACACAGAATCCAGTGCGCTTTTATTGACAATTAATTTCGAACCTTTCAGCTGCTTTTGGCATTACATTGGCATTCGCCATTGTTTATTTATTGCGATTCTATGGTTTTGGTACCCAGCTGGAAAAATAATTTTTATATTTGTCAGCGAGCGAAATCGATTTGATGACAAATTTTCTGGTTTCTGGTTTCGGTTTTGGTTTTGGCGATGCGATCCTAGATCCTAGATGCTAGATGCCATTGTTTTTTTTTCGACTGTGCCGTGAAAAGATGCGGGCTGTGGAAAAAGGCGTGACACAAAAGTTTTGGCTGTGGCTGTCTATATTCCCATATCCTTTATATCCTTTTCTTTTTCGGTGCGCAAAAAACAACGAGAAGCGAGCGGGTGAAAAAGTGAAAAACTTAATCCAAGTCCAGTCGAGCTGCATGCACGCAATGTTAACTTTTGCCAAAAGGCGTGGTGACAAGGGGGTGGCTTTCGGTCTGGGTTTCGGGATTGGGTCTTCAGCGGGATTGGGGTTGGGGCTGGGTTGGCTTGGGTTGGCTTGGCCTGGCCCAAAACGACCTTGCTGAGGCTGGAGCTCCGGTTCTGTCGCTGTTTGTGCTTCAATTATGCCAAAAATGCGCACTGACACGTAAAAATAATGCATACTTCAAGGCGCGCCACCAAAACCGCATACAATATGTATGTGGATGCAGTGGGACTTGCCTAAGTGCAACCCTCTGCCTTCGGAGATCTCAAGGGTAAAGTGGATTGTATGAGCTTAGTTCCAGCTATTCATAACTTTTGATATTATTATTTGTTTATCTATATTGAAATAGTAGGAAATCTTACTTATTTGATATCCCATTATTTCAATATATAGTTGAAAAAAAAATTTATATTTCATTTTAATTTATATAATTTAAAACCAATATAAAAATATTTAGAGCACAGTTTTAAAGAACCTTGTGATTTCAAATCTATTGAAAAATCGGTTTAAAATAAACGAAAAATTTCCTAACATTTATTCTTCTTTTTTTCAACTATATTGAAATAATAGGAAATCTTACCTATGTGATTCCCATTGTATTGAAATAATAGGAAATCTTACCTATGTGATTTCCCATTATTTCAATATAGTTGAAAAAAACTAATTTATATTTTATTTTAATTTATATAAATTAAAAAATAATTTGAATCCAATTTAAAAAATAATTTAAAACCAATTTAAAAATATTTAGAACACAGTTTTCAAGAACCTTGTGATTTTAGGTCCATTGAAAATTCGGTTAAAAATAAACGACAAATTTCGTTGCCTGCTTTTAGGCGGCCAATTAATTGCTTTGAAATTCGCAAATAGAAAACTTTGATTTGCAAATTAGAAAAGTTCGAGTTATGGAAGTTGGCCCGTAATACATATATAGCGCATATATTTATGTAGCACATGGTTGTGTGTGTGTGTGTGTGTGTGTGTGTGTGTGTGTGTGTGGGAAAGAAAGAGGGACCGGGTTGACAATGCCCGAGGAGACGGACGGACACGGGAAGAATCGAGAGAAGGCAGCTAGATGAGTGGAGAGAAGGGGGGAGAGCGGTAAAGGGAAAGGGAAAGGAGAGAAAGTGGGGGGAGGGGAGGGGGGTCGCTGGAGTGAAATGAGGAAAACCAGCACCGGCAGCCATGGCAATGCATATAACATTTTAATTTCCTGCTTATTAGCTGGGCCACACCCACAAAAGGCGGCCCACGCAAACTAACCCAGCTCACAACCACACTCACACTCACACTGACACAAAGCCCACATGCAGCCACACTAACACACTGGCCCCTAAGCACACACACACACTAACGCACACATATACGAGCTAACGAGCCCGCCCGCATACACACACACACAGAGAGAGACACACACACAAGGCACTCACCCATACCCGCACAAATAATACAATACAAACAACGACTTGGAGTGCACTCTGCGAAGAGATTAAAAATAGATTTGAAGAAAGCGCTTAAATGGAGCAAATATAAGCCGAGAAAGCGCAGTGGAAAAACCTCGGAAGAGGAAGAGCAAGAGCAAGAGCATGAGGAATGGAAACAGCAAAGAGACGAAAGCCGATAAGTGGCAGAACAAGAACCTTCAAAGATTTAAGGACAATCCCTCAAACTATATACTAAACCGAGCTTAAAGTGCAGCGACATCTGGAAAATATTGCATATTCGTTACAAATTTTGAAAAACTTCTTTCGAAGCGGTTTTAGGACTTTTCGAATGTCAGTTATGGGAAATAAAATAAAATATTGCCTACTTTTGAGCAAAAATTATAATAAAATGGAAATATCTGTATATTTCTAATTTCTAAAATTTTTAGTAATAATTACTATAAATTAATAAAAAAAAATACCAGTAGATATTCCAGTTTAAACCCAATTAAAGCTCAAGAAAAGGGAGTGGCCATTTATGAGGCGGAAAAGCGGACAGGGAAAAACATGGCCACTCGAAAATCGTTGAGAACAGACGGCACAAAACCGAAGAAGGAAAGAAATCCGATAAGTAGACGGGCAAGAAATGGCAAAGATTACAAGATATTTGCCCATAAGCAGATATCGTTTGCAGTTTTCTTTAAATATTACAAGTGGGCGAAAGGGAAGTAATAATAAAGACCACAGCTTTAAGAAACAACCACTTGCACATTTCCATCATCATAGTTTTCTATCATATTTTCCAACTTAATTAAAGCATACCGAAAAACCTTTAAGGGAACTTTGAAAATATGCAAATAGATACTCTTATCTAAAATTTGCATTTCTCTCGTGTACATAATTTTGTACACCAAAGGGCATAAAGTTTATTCCAAAGTTTTTCATATTCTTTCTTTGCCTGCGGACCGTGTAGTTTTTTTTCGTATAATACAACATCACAAAGTGAATGTGAAGGGAGAACAAAAATCTTCAGTTTATTTGCCTTGTATCCATTAGTGGTACACATGTATATTTAGCCATTGCTGCCTTAACCAAAATCAAATAGTTTCTTCTCGAAAAATGTTGTATAAATAAAAACAATGTGGGGTAAAAACATGGTTTTTAATTGGCTGTACAACATTGACCTGGCGTACGTGACGTATGAGTGATATTTATGTGTATTTGTGAATGACTTGCACAAATAGCTGAGAGAAATGGCCGAGAACAAGAGACGGTTAAATGCCGACCGGGAAGAGGATGGGGATAAAGATGGTGGGGAAAAGGAAAAGGTTAAGGAAGGGGTTGGGAAGGGGTTCGGAAGGGGTTCGGAAGGGGTTACGGAAGGAGTTAAGGAAGGGGTTACGGAAGGGGTTAAGGAAGGAGATGGAAATGGAGATGGAAAAGGAAAAGGAAAAGGAGCCAACGAGGAGGACGAGAAAATCCACTAGCGAATCTACCCGGTGACCCAGGCGACTAACGGGACATGCGAAGATGCAGTGGCAAAGATACAAGTACAGGCTGACAGGGCTCCTCATGCACACAGATACTCAGCTGCAGGATACACTCACTCACTCACACACACACAGGCTCACACGGGCACACTACACTCACACACACACCCAGAGCACATAAATGCAGGCATTAGTACACTGCGGAAAACGGGTTTTAGAGTATAACATTGGAAATAAAAATAATACAAATAATGAAAAAAATAAAAATAATAAAAATACTGCCAAAAAAAAAACTAGTAAAATATAATATAAAAAAATAATACAAATAATAAAAAGAATACAAATAATAAAAATAGCAAAAAAATAAAAAAAACATTTTAAAAAAATTAATAAAAATAATACATATAATAAAAATAATACATATAATAAAAAATAATACAAATATTTAAAATAATGAAAATAATAAAAATAATACTAATAAATAAAATAATAAAAATAATACAAATAATGAAAAAATAAAAATAATACAAATAATACATATAATAAAAAATAATACAAATAATTAAAATAATAAAAATAATGAAAATAATAAAAATAATACTAATAATTAAAATAATAAAAATATAGACATTATTATAAAATCCGTCACTTACATATTTGAGCTGAATTTCGTAGTAAATTATGAATTTGGTAAAAGTTTGAAGAAATAAAAGAAGTTACCATGACAATAGAACTTAAATTAAGCTCATTTTATCAATTTTTTGTTAATTCCGATTTGTTTTATTATTATATTATATATTTATTTTATATTTATATTATATTATTTTTTTTTAAATATTTCAAATATTTAACCAAACTTTAGTTATTAGCTTGGTCGATTTCTCGCGGTGTGTGCGTGTGTGTGTGATGCGTTTTGTTTGTCATGAGCGCGGTTGGCATCCAGCCTACGAGGCCCCACATCCGCTTCCCGCTCCCTGGCGCTCTTATCCTGGGCGGAGGACCTCCTGCCCCCCATTTCCCCCTTTCCCCCTTTCCCCATTTCCCCATTCCCCATCCACACATCCTCGCTCCATCCCAAATGTCCCTCTGCATCGCTCGTTTTCCTGTCATACCCCACACATTTTTCATTACACACTCTGTCCCTTGCAGCAAACGAAATTTTTGGATGCGCCTCGCGCGTCTTGCCACGGCGGCTTGTACTTTGCCACACTCGCACTCACACCGGCACACTCGACCACACACACACACTGCATACACCGAACCAACACACCCATATTCGGCACACACACATGTGGCCAAACAATATAAATCACCAGCACTCACACTCACACACACACAAACGTGTGCGACAGTGGTGGAGTTTTGAGGGGCGCCGACCAGGAAGTAGGATGAAATATCGATTTAATATAAGCCGGCGAAATGTATATACATATTTGGAGAATTATACCAAAACGTGACTGAAACATATACAAAAACGAGGAGACGAGACGGTCAAAGCCAGCAAAACGACCCGTTACGTAATCTGCCGCAATGAACATTTTTTTCCCCATTGGCCGCACAAAATGTGCAATGCGATATGGCTATATATCTATATCTAAATACATATATATATATATATATATACATATTTGCTATATATGTATATGTACAATTTTATGCACGTTTTTCACCCATTTTATAGGCAATACATTTAGTTTTTATTTTTAATCCGCAGCCATAAACTTTAGTTTTCATTTGAGAGTCGCAGGAGAAAAGAATTGTACAGGTGGCAGTTTGTATACACTTTATTCTATCTCATTTTCTAATAAGATCTTGTTTTTACCCAGTTCTCAAGAACAAAATGTCCACTGGAGACGTCGTTTTTTTCTGAAACTTCTTGTGTTTCCTCAGCATGTTTACATTTAATTAATGCGTACACATGGCTTAAAAGCTGATTATCCTTAATTAGTGTTGTCTTTGGCCACACATTTTACCTGAGAGCATTTGGCGTAGGCTAGATTTCACCTGGCATACGTGGCGTATGAGTAATTTCGGCTCGGTGTCGCCAGTCTTTTACGTTTCTATGACCCCCAAAAAAAAAATTCAACACATGCTAAAATTAATTGCGTTTCCACATTTAATGACATCATAACATATGCAGAGATTTAAATCGTAAATCTCTTAAAAATCCCAAGGTTTTTTTTGGATTAAATAATTTTTATTATTTGGAAAATGGAAACTAGATTTAATACTTAAAAATAAATTGTATACCAATTTATAGTGGAATAATCATTAATTATGATATTATATATATATTACGTATACGTAATTACTTAAAAAATAAAAGCTAGATCCAAAACTTGAGCTGGAATATATGTACATAAAACATGATATTATATACATTACGTATACGTAACTTTTGTAAAATTATAATGACCTCTTAGCATTTGTAAAATAAATCCTCTTTGAAGAACTTCAATTAACCTCTTCGAAAGATAAATAGTAAAAAACGAATAAAACATTACAAATATTTATTATAAATTATATAAACAATAATAATAACTAATGAATAAAATTGTATTAAAAGTTTGTAATTATTATTATTATATTATTATTGTTATTATATTATTATTAATATTATTATTATTAATACTATATTAGTAAAATTATATCCAATTTAATAAAATATACTGGGTATTTTTAGTTCGAGTCATTTGTATCCTGTTGATTTTATGACTTCCTTTCCGGCAGCCCCCCTTCGGCCACGCCCCTGGTCAAATGCATCGTGGCGAAGACTAACTGCCAGGTCACCAGGGTGTGGTGACCGCACTCCGGTTCCGAAACCGAGTCCTCATCCGTGTTCCTCTCCACAGTCCACAGGTTCTCGAAGGCAGGGGCATTGAAAATGTTGATAATTGAATTCACACGTGAATGATCACAATCTTGAAGCCTTTACTTGGGCCTATTGGCCAGCTCCTATGCTCCCATGCTTCAGGACCTCTTTTTCAGCAGGATTCGCTACGAAATTCGGGTGGTGGGAATGGGATGCTGGATTAATGGGTTGGCCGGACTGCAGGCGGCCCAGATTGAATCGCTGGCTTTTTGGCAAGGAGCAAAGCGAAATGCCAGAGCCAAGCCCAAAACCGAGACCAAAAGCCAAGTAATTATGATCGTAAATTGATTAGGCAACAAACGGGTTGCCTCGAAGAGGGGGGTTAGAGGGGGCCAAACGAAGGACGGACCGCACAAAGGGGGTTAATGGAATTAGTGTTACATAATCCCTGTTGTTCCACAGCCTGCACTTGCTGTTGCCGTCGACGAAGATGATGATGTTGCTGATTTTGCCGCCGGGTTAACCCACAAACGGCAGCGGCAGCCCTTCTTCAAATCACCTAAAAACTTTTTCGGATAGCCCAACTTTTTATATGCACTGCGCTCTCATCGTTCTGTAGCGCAGAACTCTCCGCATAAAAAAAGATAACAACTTTTATTGATCTCAAGAGTCTTACCAAAAATAGAGGGACAGAGATTGAGATTTGGATGGAGATGGAGACCACTAAAAACTTGAACACAAACAAATTCAAAAACTTCAATTTGTTTATGGCCAGAGGTAAACGAAACAAGTATTTGCTACTTGAGCCGCGATTTTCCTCTTTGCAAATGGTGCTCTATATTTGAATGTGAGACCTACAAAAATCACTGTTGGTCCTGGATTTTAATTTGTATGACTTTAACCCACAGTAAACATGGGCATTATAATAATAATATTATAATACAAATAAGGATACTATAAACAGACACTTGTTATATTTTCATTTCTTTGAACTTACGTTAAAGTAGATTTGTAATATAAAATGTTTTTATAATTTATTTTGAGGAACCTTTTTTTTTAAAGGCAGAATTACTTTTCATAACTCTTAAAACTATTTAATCTTAATTTTTATAAATTGTATTGTTGAAGAAGAATACAAGATAAAATGGTATATTAAGTTAAGGGCTAGCAACATTTATCAAAGAAAAAATAAATAAATTTTAATATTTCTATTAGAATAGGTCTTATTTTCAATTTTTAAAATAAAAATAAGAGAATAAGACTTGTTTTAAATTTATATAATAATATTAATAAAAAATAGTGCTAATTTTATAATATTTTTTATAAAAATCAAAAATTAATTATTATTTTAGAATTTTTTTATTTTAAAAAATCATAAGAATTACGATCCCGGATTTCAAAAAGAGCTTTTCGTACTCTTTAGAAAGAACTTACGTATTTATCGAACCTGTCAAATTGAAATTTCGATTCAATGCCAAAAGAGAAAAACCTTTTAGCGAATCGCGTCCTGTGCGAAACCCTCGAGACCTCAAAAGGGTTAAGGCGTCGCCACTTGCAAATGCAGTGTTTTTGCACTCAACGCGAGAGCACTCAATTAGAAACGTTAAGCTAACGACCGCGTCGATTCGATTCGATTTGATCGGATGGTATAGTATGCGTATGATATCGTACACGAACCCGAGGGGGATAGAGCTATATGGCCGCACCCCTCTTTCTTCTCCTTCTGCCTCTTCTTCTTCGATCTCAGCGACAATAACAAATAACGAATAACGAATTCCATTCCTGCTCGTATCGAATTAATTTGCCTAAAATGTGGCACAAATCTCAATTGCAGCAGTGCACATCAATAAACAAAAACGCCAGAAAGGAGCAAAAACGACGAGCAAAGGAGCAAAGGAGCAAAGGACATGTGAGATTGATGACACAATCGAACAGGTAAGAGCGAGACAGTCAAATCCAAACGACGGCGGGTGCGAGCGAGAGGGCAGAGAGAGGGAAGAGAGAAGAGGATGGGTGAGGGTCGCTGACTGCCAAATGGAAAATGGATTTCAGTATTAATTTCGCTGACGACTACGAGGACGACGAGGACGAGGACCAGGACGAGGACGAGGACGAAGCGAAGGCACGTTGGCAACATCAAAAGCGAGGCATATCCGTCTTGACATTCCGTCCGGGCTGCAGATGCAGATGCAGATGCTGTAGGATGCTGGCGGTTTCCGGGGGTGTTACAGTACTACAGGGCTCTTCCACGGGTCTAGGGATATCCACCGATGAGGATGGGTATACAGCGGAGGATGGGATGACGGAATGTAGAGATGAAGAACCAGAGCAAAACTGCGGTTTGCCATCTCTGCAATGCGCCGGACCCCGTAGCCGGAATCTAACTTCAATGATGGGAAAAGTACAAGGTATGGGCGAAAAAATATACGTGGGTAAGCCGAAAGTGATGTGAGGTGGAGGGTACCGTATTTGGTTAACCCCAAATGAGATACTAGGTACACAGATGGGTCGAAATAGGTATTTATATTATATATTTATATGATATAACATATTATTCTATTCAGAAACTTATTATCTATTCTAAAATGATACAGAAAACGTCGAATAGAAGATCCCTTTTAAATGGTTATTAGTTGATAAACCCACTTTGGGTATTCATTTACATTTTCTACATATTATTCCAGTCAGAAACTTTCTTAACTACTCCAAAATGATACAGAAAATATCGAATAAAAGATCTCATCATATCATATCCATACCAGTATTGGTACTATTTCCTTCTTAAAAAGAAACTGTAATTAAAATATTTAAAATACTAACTATATGAAATCGTTAGTGCTAAACAATTAAGGTTAGAAGAATCCCACTTTATTTCCTGTAGATCTAAAGAATTCGCGTTATTTTTAATGTCACTTGAATTCAAAGATTTGACCAGGGTTGTCAAGATCTTTAACTACCTGACCACCCCCAAAAGTGAGTTCAAAAACATAAGTAAAGTTAAAGTACCTAGCAACTGTCCATCACTGATCCTAACCATGTCAGCCGTGCTCCCCCTGCTTTCCCGCGGCTCCTGCTCCTCCCGCCGCGCCGCTACCCTCCTGGTCCATTGGTTTTCGCTTTTATGGCGCGGGCACACCTATTTTCCAAAAGGATTTCCCAGCATTTGCGGCAAAATGAAGCAACAACAATGTTGCAAAAACAAAAAGGATGGCGAAAAAATAAACTAACGCCAAGTTGGCTCTTTGTTATTTGGGCGTTTGGCAAGTTTCTCGGTGCCTTTCCGTTTTTATACCCTTGCAGAGGGTATTAGAACTTGGATTAGGAGTTTCCGGCTCAGTGAACGAGATATTTGTGAACCTAAAAAGTCATTTCTGCATAAGCTGTCTGCCTCAACGCGGATTTGTCCGGGACTATAAAATCAATAGGGATGAATTTTGCACAGCGTCGTCGTATTTACATTGCGGCGTTGGAACTTCAGGATCCGGATACGTGTGGGTGGGTCGGTCCCAGGGGGTATAATATAATAAAGAGGTTTTCATGTATTAATCAACGAAACATAGTTTATGTATCGAAATCGCAATGGGTTAAGTACTCGAACAAGTGCGATGAATACGAGAGCCTTAAATCAGAGGCATCCCATTTAATGAACCCATTAGAACTATGTAGAACCCATTGACCTACAAGGGTATTTCCAGATTCGTCTCTCTAAGCCGGCGCTAGTTCTTTTTTTGGCTCTCCTACTTGTCGTCGTGTCGTCGTCATACAAAATAAATGGAATATCTTCGCGTTCTGCTCCTTCAGGCACTTCCTCATCCTCCAGTGCCTTTCCCCTGCTTTTCCTGCGGTTCCATCCGTCATGCCTTGTACTCCTTACCCACTTTTTTCCCTTTTTTTTTCCTGCTTTCTGTTTTCTGTTTTAGATGAAAAGTGGAAACGGGCTGGGCTGGCTGCGGGGACTCTGTTGCAACTTATGCAAAATATTTGCACCGAAAAGGGTTTGCTAAGAGCTCTGGCATACACATAAATAATTTATGAGCATGGGACAAATTGAAATTAGCATAATAAGGAGACAATACAGAAATCAGTGGTTTGTTTTTTCATCTACTCGAACTTTAATTGGATGCATTTCAGCCCTGGCGAGCCCGTTTGCGTTCCTGGTAGCGAGCCAGGGCGGCCTCGAAGACCTCGCCCACGGTCCGCTTGCGCCAGATGAGAGTGCGATCCACGGGCGGCTTGGTCACTGTCGGCACGGGCAGGTCCTTCTCGTCCAGCTCGGCGTCGGAGCTGTCTTCTTTGGAGGGTGATTGCTCCGATGGCGCCGGTTCTTTGGCTTTGCTAGACTCTGGAATTTGCTGGGGCTTTTCCTTCTTTTTGCCCTGCGTCTGCTGCTGCTTATCCTTATCCTTCTCCTTTTCCTTCACCTTCTCCTCTTCCTCGTCGCTGGAATCGTCTATGCTGAAGTCGGAGTCAGCATCTATGTTGTTGGCCAAATGGGCCTGGGCCGGCTTGCTTTCCGCCTGGTCCTCTGAAGTCTTGGGCTCTGGTTCCTGGCCAGCCTTCGACTTGGTTGGCTCTTCCTCCTCGGAGGAGCGACGCTGCCGATAGCTGCGGTGCTTGGCGGCCTCCGCCTTGATGGGCTTGTACGCTACCTCGTCGGTTGAAGGCGCCGTCTTGGGTGTCACCTCATCCCCGAGGGCGGGGGCGGAGGCGGGGCCGCCCATCTTCTGTTCGTAGAGATGGCGATAGAAGCCGCCCAGATCCTTCTGCTTGGTGACATCGCCAATGGCCTCCAGATACTCGTCGCGCTGCTCCTGCTCCTGCATCTGGCGAATGGACTCGAGCTTCTTGCGATAGGCGGCCGTCACATAGGTGTCCTTGTCCTTGTACATCTCGCCCTCGGCCTCGCGATCCTTCTGCACCTGCCGCTCGATGCGCAGCTCCTTCTCCAGCTTCCGCCGCTCGGCGTGCTCCATCAGCCGGCCGATATACTTGGGCTTGCGGGGCTCCTGGCTCTTCGACTGCTTGGCCTCCTCGCGCTTGCTGTCCATGTCGTCGTACAGCTCGTCGTACTGGAAGATGGTGGGATCCTCGGCCAGGGCCTTCTCCTGCTGCCGCCGGGCCACGCGGCGCTCCATTAGGCTGGGTCCACTGGCTATTCCACTCGTCTTCGGCTTCAATTGTGGTGCATTCCGGTCGTCGTCGCTCTCGGAGGCGCTGCTCTCGTCGAAAATGGCGGGCTTTACGGCGGGCTTCGCAGGCGGCTTCTTCTGCTGCCCGGGGACGATGAGGCCATATCTGGGGGAAGAAATTGGGCTTTAAAACCACCTAAAATGCTTGTTATCAACAAATTACTCACTGTTTGGACATTGTTGTTTGTTTATAAATTATCAGTGCGACCGTTTCGCGTGACCAGGCAAATACGGGACTTAAGCTGCAACACCGAAGTTGAGAGCAACCCTGAAGGAACAGTTGGTAAAATATCGATAGCGTGCGCTTTCGATAGTTAAATTCAATAAGGTTTGGGGCGCGGTTAAAAACAATGAATTAATTTATATATTAAATTATTAATTCGAGAGTAAAAACCCAACAATTACAAATTTATTAATTCGTTTTTGTTTAATTTTACAAGTAATTACTCCTTTGCCAACATCCAAACCTAATTTATATTGCCAATTCCTGAGATTCCTATCCCTATCAATACAAATTGAATAATCTATTTTTAATTTTCAGTTGTTACAAATTCCCTGCCAATCTAGCCAAGCTCGCAACCCGGAAACTATCGATTGCCCCGTCGATTTCAGCCACTTTGCAGCCAACGGGCACACTATCCTCCGTCTCTTTCCTTCCGTTTCCCTTTCTTTTCCCTTTTCACGTTTGCGTGAGTGCGTGTTCTCCGCGATTTTGTTCACCGAAATTGTACTAAACCCACTTTATTTCCTCTATTTGCAGCGGTCGTGTAAATCAGTGTTTGCAAACCAATCCCAGGTAATTGCCGCTTCCATTGGACTTGTTGCTACCGCTAAAATGCAGCCAGATAAGATTTGCGGCGAGCGCCGGTCGAAACATGTGCAGATACCCAGCTCCTCTTTTTTTATTACAAATTTTTTTACTGTGGGCCACAGAGCCGAAAAACTGAGTTTTGTTACTTGGCGCTGCACCATGTAAACAATACATTCGATGATCCGCATCGGATATATACGTACATATACATATGTACCTTTTTTTTTGGTTATATATTTTTTTAATGTGCGAAAAAATCAAGTGAAAAGTTGGCCAAAAAGTGTGTTGCACAGTGTTGTTGATGTGCATGTGTGTGTGGGTGTGCGAGTGGCTTGGAAGTGTGGCAAAGACTCAAGAACACTATTAAATCAAATGTACCACTAAAAACCGGCTAAATAATAGGAATTTTGGAGTACTTGAGTTGGAAAATTAACCAGAAATAGTTGTTGTTTACAGCCACTTGCACACACACACACAACCAAAGTAACACAGACAGTAGAATTTTTTTCCTGGTATTTTGCACGTGTTTCGCTTGCTGTTTCCTTTTTTTTTCTTTTACAATCCGTTATTCGTTGAACTAAGAAAGTAATGCTATAAGGAAACTATATCGATGATCTTAAAAAACTGATATCCACGTCCGATTGTCCACATAAACTTTGAGATTTCGGGGATCTTTAACACCTATGTACAAAATATTAGAACATCATATTTTTGTTTGAATCAAGAATCCATACCTGCAAATATTGAATGATTGTTTGTATCTAAAATACCTCACAAGATAACCAAAAGAGACAAGTTTCCAGAATTTTTCATTTCTTATAGACAGTCTATACATTTGATTTTAGAAACTACACATGAAAAGACTATCCATCTTCAAGAAAGTTGCCATTTTCACGTTGTTTTACCAGTCCACATGTGCTGGATCTTCTAGGCAACTTAAATAACCTTACAAGCTCAGTTTTTTTAGTCTTCTTATGATCGTTCCTTTAAAGTTCGAACCAATACCATATAGCGGTTATTTTTTTTCTGTGAATCCTGAAAACCTGGCAATTGACTAATTGTATTTGCAATCCCTTTGCAGCCATGGTGCGTATGAACGTATTGGCCGATGCCCTGAAGTGCATCAACAACGCCGAGAAGCGCGGCAAGCGTCAGGTGCTTCTGCGTCCCTGCTCCAAGGTGATCATCAAGTTCCTGACCGTGATGATGAAGCACGGCTACATCGGCGAGTTCGAGATCGTCGACGATCACCGTTCCGGCAAGATCGTGGTCAACCTCACCGGTCGCCTCAACAAGTGCGGCGTCATCTCGCCCCGTTTCGATGTGCCCATCAACGACATCGAGAAGTGGACCAACAATCTGCTGCCCTCCCGTCAGTTCGGCTACGTCGTGCTCACCACCTCGGGCGGCATCATGGACCACGAGGAGGCCAGGAGAAAACATCTGGGAGGCAAGATCCTCGGCTTCTTCTTCTAGAGCCACGGAATTTTGATATCGAAGAGTCTGTGTGTGCTGGGGAGTTGATATGTAGATTGACGTTTTATTTCACCGACATACCATGCATCCAACTACGTTTTGTATAAAGCAAACCAAGGGCGAGAACCGCTGCTACATTCATTCAGACAACCAACGACAATGAATGTTCACAAAGAATTCGCGAAATAAAATGATTGATACATAATAATTTTAAAAACGATTTTGTTTACGATTTATCAAATATGTTAAGCCGTACAGTGATGAAACAATAGCGACAGTAAATGGACCTGTAAACATAAAACCGACTGTGTGTATAATATGACCTAGAGCGGAGATCCCGAGATCTAAATCTTTCCCCATATCGTGGTCATGATATTTCCAAATCTGAGAATTGTGGCTTATAGCAGAAATTGGACCACGCCATTCTGTTGTTTTTGCGACCAATACGTGCTCGCCATAAGGACTAAAGAAAACCAAGAATATGAGTAACTAAATGATATTGTAATTAGATTTCTTACACTATATACAGGCCACTGTGCATCTCTCGATGTACAGATCTGGATTTAATGGTCTTTAAACCTAACTTTAATCACATGCATTGAATATTTGTTGTACCTAAAAGGTATTATAGGGCTTGACTTATGCACGTTTTCATAGTTGCAGATATTCCTAAATTTCAGATTCTTTTCCTAAATATTATGTTTAACAGCGTTGGAATGATTACATGATCCTAAAACAGAAATCGTTAAATCTGTTCTTGAGAAATCAAAAAAAGAATGTTTAAAAAAAATAAATAACGTTGGTCATAATTAGCAATCCATGGTATTTAGACAAATCACGTTAGGGAGGCGTTCATAGGACTTATAAATAACTTTTTAAGCCCAAGTCTGTAGCATTAATAGTTTTCGTTTGTTTTCTCTTTGTCCCAAACCGCATTTTAGGCTCCTGGATCATTCAAACGGTGTGAAACAGTTCGATATAAGAAACATAAGCTCTACGACTTTTGGAAAACTCGCTAGTTTAGCGAGAAAACAGCTATAAATAGCTATCTTCCGAACTGCTAATGCTATAGCCTTGTGCTATATGTCTAAATACCTTTTATTGGCATAACTTTTAAACGGAGTTTCGGATTTTCTTATTTTTTCATTCGGTTACCTGAATTCTGGGATTATTGATATACGTTGTTATCAACATTTCAAAAGGGGATCCGTTTTGGCGGGCAGTTGCAGCCCTCGTTAAGTTCTGGAAAATACGTTAAAACAGTGCTTTGGATCCTATCCAACACTGTTTAATAAAAATCTATAGCATACTTTGCAGCTTAGACAAGAAGTCAAGTAGACTGTTAAATTTGAATTGATTGGATTTGGAAATTCAAAACTCATCCGATCGTTAACCTCACCCTAATGGGATTCCTGTCAGGGGTCCTGGGTCAATTGTTATGCCATTAACTGCAATTACATTTCATATTGATTACCGATCAATATCGGTGTTGCGTGTGGCTTAAAATAAGTATAATTGATGAGTCCATATGGATGTTATCTACTTCTCGAAGGGGCCCAACCTACAACTCGGCAATGGTTTTTTTGGGCAACACACCCCTTATACAGCCCACTTCCTTATCGCAGAGGTAATTGAAAGGTCGAGCTTAGCCCAATATGGCGGAGTTTGCCATTTCGGGCATGTCATTCCGCACGACCCATTCCCACTGATATCACTAATACCACAGAGAAAGCCCACCGATTACCACTTATCAGTCTATAAAATAATCAAATTACGCCACAGACAGCACTATAGCATGGTAATAAATGTTGTTGTCAAGAAAATAGTACCCGCTTTCTAATGCTTTTTAGATGATATTGTTTTTTACAGGACTTTGGATATATATATTATATATATATATTAGGAACTTAAAAACAAACGAAAATATGTTATGTAAGATATGAACTATCAAAATATTTCTATATTAGTTAAGGATAATATTCGATAACTCATCATAACTCTATTAAATATCAATATGTATTGACTATTGACCAATTTTAAAATTATAACCGCTAGTTAGTAAAACTATTCAACAGGTGTTCAATAGTTTATGCAATTATTTTTCCAAACTATAATTTTACCACACTTATTACTATTGTTTCCACCTCAGCTGTATGTGTTTTAGTACTTGGGTTCCGGGTACTGACTTCTGGCGATTGGCATATTGGGAATATCACAGTCATTTCCCACCCATTTGCAATTTGCTGCAGCATTCGGGTGAAATTTCATTACAGCAAGTGCTCTTTTTTTTCTGTTTTACCACCCAATAATTATCGATTCGGAATCACATCCATTGAAAGTCACCGACAATGACATTTGCAACGCCCTCAATAGGCCCGTTGGCATAGAAATCGGGCCCAGACCGAGTTTATTGTACGTTTCTGTGGCTTTTTGTACCGCTTTGGATGCAATGATTCAGCAGAAGCAATCTCTTTTTGCAGCTGTCGTGCGGCTGATGAATATGAATAGAGCGTTTTCTGTACAACTTGGCAAACAAGCTCAGGTAAAAACGATTGGGAATCATAAAGTTAATGGCAACGCGAAGTTGGAGTGCCCTTTCATGAGTAATACCTATTTTCAGCCATTTTTAATGCTTTCTTGCTGATAAAATATTATAATAATTATATTTCAGGAGCAGTAATACAATTTTATAAATTATCCATACGCAGTGATGTCCCAAAAATAACATGTATTTACTGATTAAAGTAACTTAACTATTTAAAAATATTAGTATTCCATACAATTTTAGTTAGAACCATTAAAAAATACCATATTCCCTTTCAAACTTAAGGGATTCAAGAGTTATGAACAGGAAAGCCTACATATTAGTGACTAAAACTCCTTAACTATCTAAAAATATTAGTATCCCATTATATTTTACTTAGAACCACTGAAAAAATCGCATATTCCCTTTCAAACTTCTGGAAACCAAGCGTTATGAACAGGAAAGTCCATTGTAGTGGCTATTATCTTAGCGTCCATTGTGTGTGAACTTGAGTATCCGTGGGCAACAGGCGCAATTAGCAGACTGATAATGATAATGGCGGACCTAGAATGAGCCATCGAGTCGTCTATACCCGATCCACCGATACAGAAACAAAAAAAAAAAAAAAAAAAACAGAAAAAGGCAATAACTAACGACGTAACGTGCGCAGCGATCAGATCGCACCACTTGGCGTTGAGAAAGGGTTCTGTTTCGGTTTCCAGTAGGTTCCAAAGCTTTTTCACTGCCTCGCAGCTGGCGGGTAGACCCCAGCTATAAATACTATACATATGTATGCGCCCATGTGTTTGACTTGGAGAAACTCGTTTTGGTGGAAGAGATCGAGATCCCAACCGCCGAAGACGCGACGTGTGATGAGCCGCAAACTACACGTAATAGTTGGACCATAGATCGGAAGGGGGGACTCGCAAACCGGGAGACTCTATACATCTATGTATACATATAGAGCCAAGACCCGCTTAATATGCAAGCCATCCACGTCGACTAGACGACTCTCGCTTGCACTTAACATTGAAAGGGGCGGGATGATTGTGTGGCAAAACGGGAATTGCGCAATCGGTTACTGTGTCACCAACAGCTGTTGCTGCACTCGAAGAAAATATCACCTATATAAGTAAAAAATAGTATTATTTTTGGATATTTTTTAGATTATCATGGTTTTAAGGGTCTCTTCTAAAGAAATTGCGTTGTTTTGATTGATATTAAAACGTTTTCGCTTAAATATTATGTAAATTTAAAGAAATTTTTGAATTTTCTGTGACCTTAAATGGTTATAAGGTAACAATGAATCATGAAAACCATCAGTTGAGTTCTTCTTATAGGATGACATGCCTGGTTTCTCTCGGTGCAGCCTGCATGACGTCGATGTCTCAGCGGGACATTCTTGGCATTCTGATTCAGTTTATTTCCCATTTCGCAACTGCCAGTCGCAGACGGTGATAAGTCGTCGCTCACTTCTATTTCTTTCCACTTTTTGTGGAAATGTTTCCCCGGCTGATAAGCCCGGAGGTTTGAGGCGAAAGTCCGCCCGCCACCCCCTGATAAAGACCCACGTGCGCCGTCTTCTCTTCCGTACAATCGTTTCTTTTTCTTTCGTTTATTGTGGTGAATTACAAAAAAAAGCACACAAAAAAAAAATCACTTTCCGCTTAGCTTCTGCAGGTGTTTCTCGTTTCTTCGGGTTGCTGGTTGCAGGGGAAAGGTGCCAGTTTCACAGTTTCTTCTTCTCTCTACGCTCTAGGGTTAATATGTAGGATATATAGTAGGTATGTGCTGACGAGGAGGCGAGGGGGTTGCGATTCGAATCCGCTCCCGCTCGCCAGGAGCCGCCCCCCGCCCATCGGACAGCTAGCCTCTTTAGGAGGTGGTCTCGAAGTACTCCTTGGACTTGGTGGGATCGGCCACCATGGTCTTCTTGCCGGGCTTCCAGTTGGCTGGGCACACCTCACCGTACTTGTCGGTGTACTGGAAGGCCTGGACGAGACGCAGGGTCTCCTCGACGCTGCGACCCACGGGCAGATCGTTGACGGTGATCTGGCGCAAGTTCTGCTTGTCGTCGATGATGAAGAGGCCGCGGAAGGGGATGCCGGTCTCCTCGTCCAAGACTCCATAGTCGCGGGCCACCTTCATCGACTTGTCGGCCAGCAGGGGAATGTCCATGCTGCCCAGACCGCCCTGCTTCCTGGGCGTGTTGATCCAGGCCAGATGGGTGAACTGGCTGTCCGTGGAGCAGCCGATCACCTCGCAGTTGATCTTGCGGAACTCGGCGGCGCTCTCCGAGAAGGCGATGATCTCGGTGGGGCACACGAAGGTGAAGTCCAGCGGGTAGAAGAACAGCACCAGGTACTTGCCCTTGTAGTCGCTCAGCTTGATGTCCTTGAACACGCCGTTGACGACGGCGGTGCCGGAGAATTCGGGAGCGCTCTTCTGTAGCTGGGGCATCTGTGGAAGGGTTTTTGGGATGTTTTGTTAGAAAACTGGTCTCTAAAATGGCGAACATCTCGGAATAAGAAAGAAACACAGTGTATTTTGCAAGACAACTACCTAAAGATGCCCTATCTCAAGCATTTTAACTAACAAATCCCACCTATTTCAAGGAAATTCTTCTTCTTCTTATAATTTCTTATTTTTGTAATCTTGAGTCTTGGTAATTAAAATGGTTTAAGTTCTTGACTCTGAACTTAAAAATGTTACCATATTAACTACATTTATTGAAATAATTTAAAAAAACAGGTAAAGTTTTATAATTAAACTGGAAATGATATAAGAAAATTAATTTATTAAGTTAATCTTTGAACAATAAAATGATATTCCTATTCCCTTACTCTTTTTCATACTGATATTATGAAACATTATCAAGAAAGACTCATTTTAAAAATGTTGTAAAATAAGTCCATACCTTTGAAATAGTAATTTTGCTAGTGTAACACTGAAAGCCTCTATAAACCCACTATATAATGAGGCAATTACGAAAGTTTAAGTGCAATTGCCCTTCCAGATATTTCGCCATAAACTGGGGGGAGATCGAAACAGAGAAGAAAAGCTGAACTCTACAAAATGGCCGCCGGACGAAAGAAATGGAAGAAACCCGGAATAATAAATTAGCCAAATTTTTAGCTGTTCCCATTTCGACGATTGAATTTATTGAACTTTCGGCACGTTCTCGCACCCAAGTTCGCCATGTAATGTGTAATGGATGCGGAAATCGTGGCGAATTAATTGCAAATCACAAATATTTCTGAATTGGCAAATATTTTCCTCTCGTTTTGATTTCATTCTCCTCTGCCCTTCTTTCTTTTTGTATTTGCCGGCTAGGCATGTGTGCGTGTGTGAGTGTGCGACGGACGTGCCAATAAAAGAAAAAAAAATAGAGAAAACTATGCTGCCGGTGCGGTATGCAAAACTTGTGAAATAATCTCGAATCTCTTTGCACATCCACAACAGCGATTATAATTCCCAATCTTACGATTCTCTCCACCAATTTCTCCCTGACTTTGCCCAGAATCAGCGACCTGTTCATCGCAGCACTCACTTTAGTTGATTTTCTTAGTGAACTCGGTAATTGCTCGACTTCCGCGTGGGTTATCTGATTCTCGCAGCAGCGGCTTTTGCACAACGTTTCGGCACAAGTTCGCGAATAAAATGGGTTCGATTCGAACGGCGAGACTCAATTGTTTTTGCCTTTTCTCGATTTGAAAAGCTTTTGCACGCGATAGGGATGCGAGAAGTATATCGATAGTTTTTGAATAAAAATAAGTATTTACACCGTGATATTCTCAGCGCCCACGGTTCCCTTTTCGGCCGCCATGGCGCTCGCAAATGTTTAGGGAATACCCAGACTTGGTTCCCTTTTCGGCCACATTGGCGCCGTACATAGCTTTTCTAATAGTCTATTCACACCGACCCGATTACTCCAAGCAAGTGTTGCCACTGGGTTAACTCCAAATATCGGGCTATGACAGCTAGTGTTTGTTGTTATACCCGTTACTCGTAGAGTAAAAGGGTATATTGTATTCGTGCAAAAGTATGTAACAGGGAGAAGGAAGCTTTTCCGACCCTATAAAGTATATATATTCTTGATCAGGATCACTAGCCGAGTCGAACTAGCCATGTCCGTCTGTCCGTCTGTCCGTCCGTATGAACGCTGAGATCTCGGAAACTATAAAAGCTAGAGGATTGACATTTTGCATGCATATTCTTGGAGTTCCTACGCAGCGCAAGTTTATTTCAAAATGGTGCCACGCCCCCTCTAACGCCCTCAATCGCCCTACACCATTTTTTTAAAGGTGTCTGGCGCCCACACCATTAAAGATATTGGAAAACTAAAAATGCAGTTTTATTGTGACTATCAATACCTATCGAAATGTAGAAGAAATTTTTCAAATCGGACCATTCGTTAAAAAGTTATGCCTGATCAAAGATTTTATATATCTATCTCCCTCGCACTCCCTTAGCTGAGTAACGGGTATCTGATAGTCGGGGCACCCGACTATAGCGTTCTCTCTTGTTTTTTTTTTGTTTATTTTACTAGGAATCGACCATCTTTATTTTTTTACATTTTTCGCAAAAAATTATAAATAAAAAAAAAATTAAAATTGACAAAAATTGTATTTTTTCAAAATTACACGAAAAGTGTTATGCATGTAATTATTAAGTTGTTAGCTAATCAAAACAGTATGTACTTTGGGTGTAGGACCATTTTTGGCCAAGTTATAGCAAAAAAACGAAAAGAAAAATTCCAATTTTTGTCAAAAACCTAAATTTCGAATTTTCGAAAAATACAATCCAGTTTCTTTGCCGAAACAATGGAAATATTGATCTAAATATGGATTGTCATACCTTTCTGAACTCGTTATTAAATTTCCAATCGATTCACATTTAAACATGGACATTTTATTTTTTTTGGCATTTTTTGCAAAAAAATCATGATGCACACGAAAAGTGTTATGCATGTAATTATTAAGTTGTTGGCTGTTCAAAACAGTATGTACTTTTGGTGTAGGACCATTTTTTGCCAAGTTATAGCAAAAAAACCAAAGAACCTTTAGTTCTCGGACTTTTGGGAGAACCCGCCAGTCTAGCGAAAAATCAGCTATAAATAGTTACATTTTCAAAAATTTTCTCATCCAGCACGACCATAATTTATTGCTTATCCCACAGTTGAAATGAAACAAGTACATTTTCTGGTTTAACTGAATTTAATAGTGCACAATTAGTAGTATTTAGTAGGTAGTCGCATAACCATTATATTAAAAACTTAAATTAAGCTCTTGTTGCGTGTTGGGTGTTCTTGGTAACTTTTCGAATCGTTACCGATCGACAGTTTCGACTGCCTGCGGGTGTTCTTCAACTATTCGGGTCTCTCGGGGATTCGCCAAATGTGAGTTTTTTTGGCTAAATAAATTACACTACAGCAGCAGCACATATAAGGCTATATATTTCCTATATACGTAGGCGTATATCATATAGTAAAAGTATCTATGTATGTGTGTAATATGTATGCTTTCAGTCTTTGATTTTAAACTTAAGGGGTTAAATGTAAGCAAATTACTGTAAAAAAAAACAAAAAAAAAAAAGGTTACTTAGCCTAGGACTTGGGGATTAATCGATTCGGGAAATGGAAATGTCTTTGCCTTGGGGCCCAGCCCCAAACCCCCTTAAAAGAAAAAAGAATTCCTTTCAGGGTTTACTTTCCCCCGGCTCCTCTTTCTCATGATCCCCATCCCCACCAGAGACTGGCGATGGGCTAGATGATGCCTCCGCCTCCGCCTCCGCCTCCATGGATGCCTGCATCTCCACAAAGATATCGATGAGATTGTTGATCCCGATGAGATAGCCATCCTCGTGGTTGCCCACCTTCCAGGCGGAGTAGTGATCGATCCGCAGTTGCGGCGGCAACTCCACCGTCTTGGCGAAATCGATGAGCCAGATGCTGGCGTGGGTCTGATCGTGGACGAAGAGCAGGGAGCTCCCGATGACCTCGTGGGTCTGGAAGAACTCCGATACGGCCAGAGTGGCCCGTATTGCCCGCAAACGCTGGATGTATCGGGGCTGTTAATTGGGAGAAAGAACAGTAAAGTCCCCAAGTTAAAGCCATTTCAGAGGTAATGTTAAGGCCTTAAGTACTCACTAGAATATGGGGATGACCGCTGAGGAACTCGACAAAGGCCAACTTGATTTGTTCGCGTGACTTCGTCGTTTTGAAATCTTTGGAACTTGTGCCATCGCTCTTTTTGATGCCCTGAAAACGGTGATTTATAAGCTATATGTAAATCCTTTTTTTTTAAGTAGAACCCACCTCGATGCGGAAACCCAGCGTGGCCGTGCTGGAGATGGTCTCGCGCCAGACCATATATCGTGGCTTGGTGACCGCCTTCGCCGCATGCTCCTCGGCGGTGGGGGCGTGGCTATCGATCTGTATCATCTTGTCGTACATGTCCTTGCGCAACTTGGGCTTCTCCTTCGCCTTGGACAGCTCCTCCTCCAAATAGGTGCGAACGCCCACTTTGCAGTCCATCACGCACGGCTGCACATAGTCACTGAGCAGATCCTGGAGCTGTAGGTAAACTAAAGAGGTCCCGGGATTAGGATATATAACACCTTGGGCAATATTAGCCTTAGAAACTTGAAAACCAAACTTTGGGAATACAAAATAGGGGGATCACTCACGTTCGCCATCCTCGCTGGTCACCTGGCCCTTGTAGACGGGCACATAGGGCCTCAGCAGATCCTGCATGAGGATCTGGAAGCACTCCTCCTCCTTGGGGCACAACTTCTTGAGCACGGTGCCCGGTTCGGGACCCGCCTTGAAGTTGCCCTGGTGTCCGGCCAGCTGGACCCATGGATAGCGCTGCTTCTTGTACGTCTGGAAGAAGGGCGTCCACTGGACGATGTTGCGGATCTTCCGCCAGCCGGAGCTCTGTAAAAATCGGTGGTAAGTCAATTAGTCGAGGGATTCTATTGGGATGATCAGAAATCTTAAATGGTAGTACCAAATAGAAAAATAGTTTATTCCTCAATATGTTAATTACTGCTCGGAACCTAAGACTAGGTCCTTCGATGGGATCAAACCTTTAATGAGGTGCATAGCAATGCCCATCCTACCTTCTTGCCAGCTGTGGCCTGCGATGAGGAGCCCGATCCCGATCCCGATCCCGCTGCCGAGCCCGCCGCCGAGGTGGACACATCCGAGTCCCATTCGGAGCTGAGATCATCGCTGCTGGCGTATCCATAGTCCCGGGGCATGGGCACCTCCAGCAGCGACTTGGAGTACTGGATGTAGCCGGGGCAGAGGCTTTGGCCCAGCGGCGAGTGGGATCGTCGGGGTCCCAGGTGCGTGGGCGATGGCGATGGCGATGAGTCGGGCAGCGAGTGTTGCTGCGATAGCTTCCGGCTGCCCAAACCCAGCCGGAGGCCAACGAAATTGTGGGCCACATGATCACCGGAATTGGCCGTAATGCTTATGGTGGGCATCGATAGCTTCTTCTCCGCCCGCTGCCGGATTCCGTGGGCCTGGGCGAAGGCCAGGCTGCATTTGCGCGGCTGCATATTATTGCCGGACAGTTTGCGGCGAAAGAGCTTCTTGGAGGAGGAGCCGGGCACGGGGGCTGTGGCCTCCGCCTCCGCCTCCACTTGGCCTCTTTGGGTCTCCGTCTCACTGCCCGCATCCTCGCTGTCCGCCGATGTGGGTCGTCGTCCCGTATCGCTATCCTCGTCGGCCTCATCGCCCTTGTCCTCCTCCTCCCCGTCAACCTCCCCATCATCATCATCATCGTCGTCGTCGTCGTCATCTTCGAATTTCAACTTCGATATCTCCTCGGGCGGAACGTCGGGGAAGTGGAGCAGCTTCACGGTCACCTTCTTGCCCGCCTCATTGTAGTACACCTCCTTGGCGCTCATCCTGTCAAAGTCCTCGTAGATCCGGACCTGCGGAGAAGGCGGCGGAGTGGGTGGCGTTACGGAGCCCTTGGCCTTGCCGTTTAGGGTTATACCAGCACTTCCGTTTACGTTGCCGTTTCCGGTTGTCAATGCCGGCAATCTCGTTGTACCGTTCTTTTGCTTCTGGTTCGTTGGATTCTTGGGATTCTGCGGCTGTGGCTGGCTAAGGGCGCACACGGACATCTTACATGGAATCTGGCCCACGGCACTCGGTTAAGTGCATCAGTGGGGCGTTTGTTTGCCAATGGAACTTTACTTTATAGCGCTAGCAACTATCATAAATTCGGAGATATAGATACAGATAGTGATATAGGTACAGATACAGATACAGATAGAGAAGCCAAAGTCAGAGAGTTGGAGAGCCTGTCGCTGCATTTTGATTTCTGCGCATTTGCGAACCCGTTCGCGCCTAAAACCCGCATTATTACACTACCGTCCCGCTCTAACTATTCCCCTCCCTTTCCAAACTGACAGCCCAAGCGATCATAACGAGCTGTTAGGTCGGCTGGCCATCCAAATACCCTTTGATTAGGCCACAGGATACCCGAAGTATTAGATATTAAGTTCTTGAAGACCTTGAAACTTATAATATAAAGAAAAGGAATAAGTAAAATTAAACAATGTACTATTAAGATCTTAAAAACAGTCTTAGAGATGATAAATTATAAACATTTACTTAAACTTTGGAACAGCTACTAAATCAAATGCCAAGATATAAATCAAAGTTTTTCATTCAGTCTATCTAATTTATAAAAATGGTTACTAATCTTGAAAGTATATGGAAAATTTGATAGATCTCTTCAAGCTGCTTGGGATGTTCTAAAGGATTTCCAAACTTTTTGTGGGGTCTACAATGAGAACTTTCTTATAAGTATAAGTATGTTCTCTGCAGAAGACGCTTGCTGAAATATAGGGAATCCCTTTCATTTAAGGGTATTATCGCTTCGTTGCAGCTGGTTCTTTGACTTTTGACTGCTTTTGGGTCTATCGTTGCCGCTGCCGTTGCTGCTGTAATGCGCACACATCAATCAAAATTGATTAAATTTGAGACATACATAAGTATATGCCATGTAACACAGTCCGCAAAAAGTAAAGACAGACGATACTAAGTAGGCATTGTCGGAGCGTGTTGGCATCTTGGCAGCTCCATCTGCGGCATCCGAAAAGCTAGAAGCTGGCCACAGGCAACCAGCAACACCAGCAACTAGCAACCAGCAACACTAGCAACTAGCAACTAGCAACACCAACTATCGAGCAGCAACCGCAAGCGAAACCGCCCAGAGTCGGGCAAGGCAATCCAATCCGATCCGAAACCCAAATCGAACAGCACATTATGATAATAATGGAAATGCCAGCGACGCGGCTATCCAGTTACGCCAGTGCACAGCAGCAACAATACCGAATATACATATGTATGTACGTACGTACTACTTGGGCATACATACATATATCTCCGGCCATATATACGAACTGAAATTTCTTTATAACATTTGACGTCATTTGCAAATGTTGACGCCGTCGCCGCGAGGCGATAACGAAGCAACAACAACAGCAACGTCAGCTAAAGCAACAGCAACATGAGCAACACGAGCAACACGAGCAACATCAAGAGCAGCAACAACCTTGTGGATCTGCTGTGTGGAGAACTTTGGTACTCCCCATATCAACAATAGATCTTAGCCGCATAACGAACTACTTAGCGATCGCCTTCTATACTTATATTTGGCTTATCTAATTCCGATTCAAGTCAGGGGTTGGCATTGCAAGGGCCCGAGTACTAAGTGCATGTAAGTGGGACAAGGGTTTCGACTTTATCAGCTCTTCCAGAACATTCACTGTTTTAATAGACTCCAAAGGAAAGCTAAGCTCCAAAGACCGTTTACTCTTTAGAGTCTTAATTAATGATAACTATCCCAGTTTAAGATTATGAAACAGAAAGACGAACTATTTTAGTACCTCCATGTCTTCGATAGAGTTAAAGATTAGATTAGTTAGTTAAGATTGAGTTCTCAGTTAATATATTTGAAGGGTTACTCTACTCTAAGTTATAATACTCATTTTAAATTCTATTAAGGGCTCCAAGTGTTTGAGTACCTAGATCTTCCAGTTAAGGGCTCTACTTGGTGATGTTAGACTAAATACTTGAGGGATCCAAGTCCAGGTAAAGTAAAGCAAGGGCTTCAGAAGTAAGTGTATATCGATGAAATATAATAGGATTGATCGGATTGATCGGATCTATCGGACTTATCGATTAAATTATCAAAGACTTTTCTTACTCTCTTTATTTAATTTAATTCTATTTCTTCTTTTCTTTACTTGGTTGTTTTCTTTATTAATAGCTCGTCCATAAATTACGTATGTGTGATATTTCGTTATTTAATGCTACTTTCTGCTTGTGTAAATAAGTGGCTATTTATAAAGAATGAAATGATCTCTACAACTCAGTGAGTTATCAGAGATTTAAAGAATCCAATCTTTCTCTTATCTTTTGTACATATATCTTTTATTTTCTAGCTGGGCTTGGCTTTAGATTGGCGATCCATCCTTAAATACAAAT
This sequence comes from Drosophila pseudotakahashii, assembly GCA_035046095.1. Lineage (NCBI taxonomy): Eukaryota > Metazoa > Arthropoda > Insecta > Diptera > Drosophilidae > Drosophila > Drosophila pseudotakahashii. Next base: position 7,671,766 of record JAWNOE010000105.1, on the reverse strand, counting down.
TCGCTCGTTATCTAATGGAAACAATTGTACAATCTTCGATGCCGTCAACACGACGATAACGACTCGATATATCGTATCGCGCCATGTACTGTGCATACATATATGAGGAGACATTAGATCGTGTGTTTCGGTTTGGGCGTAGTGCCCGTGTAGTGGGGGGGGGGGAGGGGGTACGTAATGCCTGCAATCGCCACCCCCTCGAAGGCCCCACTTTCGCCCCTTGAATTAACAGCACCACCCACTCTCAAAAATGGACACTACGCGCTTAATGCGCGCCATTCACATTCACATAATAATTTCTCTCAGTATTTCTTCATTTTTTTTTTCTTTTCATTTTCTAACTACCAAAAGCTTAAAATTAATAAAGTAAACAATTTGCTGTCAACCTCCCGCTCCGCTCTTTATCACCTCGTCGCTCTTTCTCTTTCTCTGAGTGTGAGTCTCTGTTTCTCTTCTTCTATTTGGGCACTGGAAAATATATTTTTCAATTCGGAATCAGTTTTAGAGTTACTTTCGAGTCTATTTTATAACGAATTCTTTAGATTTCTTTTACAAATTAAATCTATTTTAAGAACTAGCATTAAAAATAGAGCTCATTCGTTATCAGTCAGGAAAAAATAATATTATTAATGTTCCTAGCATTAAGATTAGGAATTCGAATTGAAAAGAATAAATCATTTGTATTTAATTAAGTGAAAAATAATAATGATATTTCTTAAATATTTCAATAATCCCAAGTAAATAATATATTTTAGAAATAAATTATAAGATTATAAAAATTAAATATTTCAATAATCCCAAGTAAATAATATATTTCAGAAATAAATTATAAGAACAAAGTGAATACATTCATTTCAGTAATTGGCTATGCCCAATTGAATATAATAATGGGTTTTGTGTGCAGGATAGCTATAGAATCGATTAAAATTGACATTGTATATGGATCCAGCCCAAATTTAAGCTCTCACTTCATTTTTTCCAGTGTTCCATTGACGCACAGAATGGATTTTGGCTTTGGGATTCGCTTTTGGATTCGGATACGGTTTTGGTTTTTGAGTGGGGCTGTGAATGTGGGTGGTTGGGCGGATGTTATTGAAACGATCAAGCACCAATTAAGGCGGTGGGGTAGGGGTGATTTAGTTCCATTTTCGGCTACTTAATGAGCCTCAATTGCCGAATTCGCTGTTCGTACGCAAATGAACACGATTTCCGAAGGTGCTGCTCTTCAATTATATAATTCACATTAAAGTTTTTGTGTTTGGGGGGTGGGGTGGGGTGTGTGGATTTGTGGGTGTTGCTCCCCAATTGCGTAGCATTCAAATTTTGGTCTGGGCTTATTTGGACTGGGTGTTTTTTTTGGGGGGGAGGGAAGGCATTCTCATTGACGTCGTCGTTTATATAGTGTGTAAATGTTTACATAAACCTGAATACTCGGATTTTCGGTGCAAAAGTCAGTTCGCTATTTCAGTCATCTAGTATAAGAGTTCTATCCCCCGTCTTCCCTCTCCCTCTCCCTCTCTCTCTCTCTCACTCTCTCTCTCTCTTTTCTTTGGGCGCTTTTCGGCGCGTGCTTCAATTAACACACTTTACAATGACAGCAGCAACACGAAACATCAGCAACATCGACAGCAGCAACACATTGCAGATTGAACAACTTGCCACTTGATTTTTGTTCAATTCGAATTGTTTAATTAACTTACAAAAAAGAAGCACTTTAAAAAAGATCACACACGGGCACAAGTCAATTGCTTTGATTAAAAATGGATGTGTTTTATTTTGTTAAAAAAAATCAACACACAAAATAAAAAGTTTTCTTTATAATTTTTGTATTTTTTTTTTAAATATTTTTTTTTGAAGTTTTTTAAATTAATTATTGGTGCAGTATTTTAATTTTTTTAGTCCTATAATAACAAAATTTTTTTATAGCTTTTCTTCATTATTTTATAAATAAAAAAAAACAAACACACAATATAGCATTTAGAATTAAATTTAGAATGATTATATTTCCTATATTATATTATGGTTAAGATTTAAAACGCAATGCATTAGTTTTAAAGCCTAGTTTTTTCAGGGTTTTGTGTTTCAAAAATATATTATTCAAGAAACACACTCACACTCTTCAGCAATTAACTGTTAATTAAGAACAATGGAATTTTTTTAGCTTTCTTCCTGTAGCTTTTTGTTGAATTGAAAATGAAAATACATAATACGAAATGCGAACACCAATCAAAATGAATTTATTTCGAAAAAAAGACAAATAAAATTATAATATTTTTTTGGAATACAGCTCTGGTTAATAATATTGCTGATGGGCTGTGTTGCGTTGCTTTTGCTTCTGCTGTTTATTATTAATTATTTTTTTTGTTTTTTGGTTTTTTGGTTTTTTGGTGGGCCGTTTGACGCGGTCTCTGGCATTGGCTTGGCACCCAGAGAGGGGCGCTCAGAGCCGCGGTGAAAACACAAGCATATTGGGTAGATATCTACATATAGAGGCGGTGCGGCGAGAGATATGTGGAAGCACACGCGGAAAGTCGGCGATCCGATGCGATACGATACGATACGATACGATACGATGCGGGTACGGGTACGGGCAATAGCACTACCAATAGCACTACCAATAGCAATAACAATAACAATAACAATAACAGTAAGAATGACAAAAACCCAGAGACGAGACCCCGAGCCAGCCGCACGCGATCGCAGCAAAAGCTCAACTGGTCGACGCTGCTCTAAAAAAAACGGAACCCAAACGAGCCAAGCCGAACCGAACTCGCTGAGAGCTACGCCGGCGATGAGCAGCAGCAGCAACAGCAACAGCAACAGCAACAGCAGCAACAGCACAGCAGCAACAGCACAGCAGCAACAGCAACATCAGCTTTCTGTTTCGGGAGTCCTACCAAATAAATCCCATCGAAATCCCATCCCAAGTACGAGAGCTCAGACTGATAAGGTAGAGTAAGAGAATTTCGGGGGTGGTACACTGATAAAAACCAACAAGAAGAGAAAACAGTTTCATATCAAAATAGATCAAGGTATAAATTAAGATTTTCTATCACAATTTATAATAAGTCAGAAGTTTAAAAGTTAATCGCCTCTCCAAAAACAAAATATTTATATCTTCTATTTTTGGACCTAAAAAATCTTATCAGAAGACTGAGAAAAAATGTAATATAATACATTATATTCATTATAATGTTGTACTTATTTTCCTATACCCAACCAAAATGCTTTATTTTACAAAATATTAAGTATGAATTGGATCTTTTTTCTGTGTGTAACCAGAATTATCACCTGGAAGAGAGAGGGGTCCCAACCCGTGGAACAAAGCTCATTAGTTGGCCTAGACTCACCCGCGATGACGTAGTTTAATGATCAAGGCCACCGGGCCGTGACGTCAATGATAACAAGATCCTACATCAGTGGAAAATGCCATTACGATATGGTCAGAGCTCCTTGATATTTCAAAGAAAAAACTAAAGACTTGATAATAATGCGGTAAAAGAAAGAAAGGTCCTATCTGTAATATAAAATAACTGTGAATTTTATAAAGTTTGTAAAAATAATTTTTGGTTTTTTTCTATGAAACCCTATAAATACAGTCAAATATTGTGTTTTTCCCCATAATGCCTGGTCATTGTTATATTCGAATAATTGCACATCATTGTTTATTTGTGGGAACATGGGAAGCTGGCTTTGTAAATCAGCAAACATGAGCTTCAATGTAAATAAACAAAATTGGGCAGAGAGGAAAGAGATACAAAAAAAAAAGTTGAAAAATAAACAGCAAAGCAATAAAAGAGAAGAAACTTTCTGAAGATCGCCAACAAGATCCTTATTAAATATGAGTCACAAATCACTTTCTCCAGGAGAAAGTTTAGGGCCATTATATACGAGAAATATTTATAAATTGCATAAGCAATAGGGACCTTTTTTGTGCTAAGATCTTCCTGGGGAGAAGCGTCTGCCACGATTGCTCTCTTCCCAATCTTCCGAAATCTCTCAAGGCCTCCGCCTTCCCTCTCCACTCTGCACTCCAATTTCGCTTATCAGTTGAACGATCTCATTTTCACACGATCCACGCTTTACGCATGAGCGGCTTCTCTTTGTCTCGCTCTCTATCTCTCTCTCTCTCTCTCTCGCTCTCTCTGTTCCATTCGCTATCTCTATCTGTATCTCAGATGCTAGTGACGTCAATGGGATGGAAGCAAAGCTTTCCGGCTGGACCGGTCCAACAGTCCAAGCTAGCGATGTGCATCTAGCTATTTAATAGCTAAAAAATCAGCCATCATATTTAGCGTTGTATTAACAATATAAGCCATATCGGACATAAAAGTTAATAACTATTTTGCGCTCCGTGTTTTAGTCCTCAAATTTCAACATTTCCAATGGATTAGAATTGCTGACTTACTTTTAAAATGAATGGGTCTGTAACATAGTCGTGGCTATCACAGAAATCTCTTCCAACCGAAGACATTTGCTTTTATAATATGATGTGAGGATTTTTAAGCAGTAACTTCTTGCAGCACTGATCGAAAGCCAGTACCTGGTAAGGAGCTTCTTTATAGCGAAGACAACCTCCCCAGGTAAAGCTTTTCATGGAGACAACTAAAAAGCTTAATAACTTGGGGATGCGTGGGGATCACAAAGTTAGGGTTTATAAAGATGAATTAGAAATGGACAGAATACCTTTTATTTTAAACATTTTATTTTAAGTGTGTTTAAAAATGTTGTGTATTTATTTCACAAAATTAAAATATTTAATAAATATGGCTATAAGCATTATAAAATGATTATACTTTTTAGTTGTAATTTTTTAGGGGTACTTAAAAGTACCCACAAACTTGTAGTAAACCCCTATACGACTTACCTTCTTCTTGGCCGCCTCGGCGGCACTGATCACGTAGAGATCGACGATGCCCAGGAGGCAGTCGTCGCAGCGGCAAACGTCCTCGCCGAAGGCCAGCGAGCCCAGGCTGCTGGTGGAGTCCAAGGAGTCGGTGCGTCGCAGCCGGCTGACCACCCCCACCCCCATGCCCAGGCCCAGGCCCAGGCCCAATCCCAAGGTCAGGGGCAGGGGCATGGGCATGGGCAGGGGCATCCCCATTCCCATCCCACCCCCCGGCGGGTTGGGTGATGTGGGTGAGGGCGTGGCCGAGCCGGAAGCGGAAGCGGAAGGAGTTGCGGGGGCGGTCGAGGGAGCTGCGCCCGCAGCGGCGGCGGCAGCGGCCTCAATCTTGCGGGCCAGCAGCTGCTCCATGAGCGTCCGCGGCCGCGAAGAGGAGGGGAAGAGGGCCATCTCGGCCAGGCGATTGCCACCACCACCCACTGCCTCCGCTTCCGCCTGCGCCTCCGCCTCCGCTCCTCTCCCCGCTCCCCCAGCCGCTCCTCCTCCTGGTCCTCCGCCGTCCACCTCCGCTGGCGACGAGTTCTTTGCCTAAGTCTTTTGTTTTCGCCCTTTCGCGTCGCGTTATTTATTGGATACTTCTTATTCCGATCGAGATTCCGGCAAATCTCTTTTAGCTAAGCGAGAGTTGAAACAACATACCTGCAAGGAGAAAGGATAGAAGATATTAGTTTGGATTTGGAAAAAATTAAGAACTAAGATAAAATTGGGAAACAAAATATTACAAAGACCATAACAATATCGAAAAAATTTGAAAAAAAATATACTAATATTTTTTAAAAATTTAATAATATGTATTTTTAAAGATTTGTTTCTTTAATATAAACATCTTTCATAGCAAACAGTCCAATCCTCCAATGTCTAACCCCCCCTAAAAAGGAAATATTTCAATAAATCAACCTAATCTGTTGTGTTTGACATTTTAAATTTCATTTTTGAACTCCACACACTTATCACGTTGGACATATTCCATGATTTATGGACCACCGGAGATTACTTTAATTGATCAGCCATTATAAGTAATCCATAGACGCCCATACAAGCATTTTTACGACCCACTATAAGTTAAACAAATTTAAATTAATGACCACCATCTATTTTAGCTGTTCGAAACCATTTCTTTGGGGAACTCACTTTTAATTTATGATTATCCCCTCTTAAACTATTTTGTATTTAATATTAACTTTCGTAGAAATCAAGTGGATTGCTTATTTATGCTTATCTCCTCTTTCCCAATCGAAATTTAGTTTAGTTTAATCTACTTGAAGCGACATTCGACAGTATCAATATTGCAAATTACTGACTGACATGATCAGTATCAATATGGTATATGGAATATTTCCGATCTCCGCACCCAAAGCAATCTTATCTCCTGCCTCGTGGCTTCTTTGGCCATTCGAAATTCAATAATTTATGGACCACAATTTGTTGTGTGTCTGGGCTTATCTGAATGGATCAATGGATGGTTGGTATAGGGGCAGAGTGGTGGGTTTGGGTTAAGACCTGGGCTATATGATATAGCATCTGGGGTTTGGGGCGTTAGAAGTGGCATTCGCTTAATCGCAGAGCTGATAAAAGTTTCTTGTTAATTAACATGAAAGTGCAGCAGACACGATTGAGACTTTTTTGTTGTTGTTGTTTTTGCTCCTTCGAAAACGGAAAATTGAAACCCGTCTGTTTGCAAAAAAAAAAAAGGAGGGGTTGGGGGTGATTTAAACTGGCTCGGGCTCCTTAGCCAGTTTTCAAGTCGTCATCGGCATCATATCGCCGCATTTATGCGCACATAAAAGTTAAATAATAGATCCAAAAGATACTTTTGCAGAGCTTGGAGCAAGAGCAACTTGGACTCCGACTCCGACTTCGACTTGGACTCCAACTGCAACTCCAATTGCAGCCCCGACCAGTTGTTGTTAGCCAAATGATTTATAAGCGGCTCTGGCATTTGTTGTTGCCTCTTGCTTTTGCCTTTTGGCCGTTGTTATACCCTGGCCATAAATCCGAAATGGGTAGTACAATTTAATGGCCAATAGCATAGATCATCTGGCCCAATAAATCTGGTGAACTGCCGAAGAGACCCGGGGAAAAGGAAAAGAAGACCCCGAAAATGGTAGTAACTAACCACAGAAGCCAGTTAAATATTCATTTCTAGCCATCCCGTTAAATGGTGAATTTTCATCGTCAAAAGCGCTTAAAGTTTCCAAGTTTTTGAACTAATTTTACTTGATTTTTATGATCTATTCACTAGCATGACTTATTTTTTCGTTACTGCCAGTTCTGTTGGCGAATGTTAAATATTTAATTTAAATAATAAGATGTGACCAGAAAAACATTAAGATTCACGAGCATTTCTCAAGGAAAATTATTAGGATAATTAAAAAAAGTTGAGAAAATGTAATAAATTTGTACAAAATTATTTAACAATTAAGATAACAAATTAAAATTGAATGAATTAAAAATGAAATGTGAAAAAAATTACAATCAAAAATCCTGGTAAATAGAGCTCGAATGAATATCGATAGTTTGTTATTTATCGATATTTCCTATGTGTTTTCCTTTAAAAACATCGTTACTATCGAATCGATATTGTGAATATATCGAAAATATCGATAATTTCAAGTTTTAATGGTAAATGGTGCTCAATAGAGCAAATTCAGTTCGGGTTGTTTGTGCTAATAGCCATTAACCCCACCAACCAACCCACCAATCATTGGCTTCGCTTTAGTTTTTCCAGCTTTTCCAGCCACTCCCCCCCCCCCCCCTCCGTTGCTTTTCCCCGGCCTGTTGTTTGTTTTTGCTTTTGTGTGTTGTATTGCTTAAGCCAACTGTCTTGTACTTTTATGGGCGCTCGTCTTATCAATAATTTATGTCAGATTATACCGTTATGTCACAATAAATTAAAGCTGGCAACTTATTTTCCAGACTCCACACACTCGGTTTGTATTTGGCTTTTAAATTTTTTATTATGGCCAAATCTGTCAGTTTAGTGGCACATTTGGAAAAGTGCCTAGTCTGCCAGCCTCCTCGATCATCGATTTACTGGCCAATCCAGATCCAGTTGAGATCGGCGGTACATCTTTGGTACTATATACACAACATATATGTGGGTATATATCTACATATATTTAGCCGTTGGCGTGCGGTGGCAAATTTCACTGTCACGCCTCGTTTTCAATTAACTTGTTGGCGGCGAACCGACGCAGTGGCCATAAATCAAAGGAGTAGCCAGCCTGGGTAGTAAGAAAAGAGATCCCCCAGATCCCCCAGATCCCCCAGATCCGCACAACCCATAAAGCATCTCTATGAAACCGCCTTTGATTTATGAAGATCGCTTCATTTGGCTGCCGATCGCCGCTCGCCGCTCGCCACTTGCAGCGTTGCATGTCAAAGTTTATCGACTTCTGATTAATGCCTTTGTCGGCGCCTCACAGTCCTCACTGTATGGTGTCCATAAGGCAAGTGGCACTGCAACTGCAACTGCCACTGCAACTGCTGTTTATGGTAGTCGCCTGGCATGTCGGCGCAGTGGTCGTCAGGCCCCTAGGGTCAGTTTAAAAAGTATATATAAAATAGCTCAAGTATCGAGTATCTAGTAGGTAGTATCTAGTATCTAGTATCTGGCAGATGGATAAACCTGCTGCACACACAAACACACACACAGTTGAAAACCCACACTCACTGCTCGCTGGGAATCCTCCACCTCCACCTCCGCGGAAAAAACCAACAAACAAACAAATAAATAATAAAAACACTAATAAATATAAAAAACGGAACAGCGCCACGAAAAAGTAAATAAAAGAAAAACCAAAAAAAAAGGCGAACAAAAATTATTTTTCACGAGCTTTGGCTGTTGTTTTTTGCGGTATCGTATGGTATCGTATCGTATCGGTGGTTAGACTATATATGTTCGGCGTATCGGAACGGAATGGAACGGATCGGAGCGGCGATCGACCGCTTGTTGACTTTGGAACGGCACTCGGGCAACTGAGGCATCGCCGTTACAGCGGCAACAAGCAAAGCTACCCAACTAACAACCGATTGCTGCCGCAAACGAAGTTGAAAGCCGAAGTGATCGGCGTTCCAACGATCGTATGTATGTGTGTGTGTGTGTGTGGGGAAACCAGGGGCGGAAAGGGGGTTGGAGGGGGTGGACTGAGAACTGTAGAACTGTAGAACCATCCTTAATCCTGGCCACTCGGAATCCCCAGAAGAACTAATCGACACATAAATCAGGCGGCGACACAGCGACAACATGATGGAATAATGACGCTGATTGAAACATGCAAAAGTCCCAGGATTCGGAAGACCATCGCCCAGTTACCGGTGACAATTCCTTGAATACACTCGGAGAAAATACCAAAATACACTTTACAGAACACGACAAAAATTACTACTGCTTTGAGCCAAGGAAACCTTGTAATAACTACTACATTTTTCTATATCATAGCCAAAAAATATATTATATAAAATAATTTAATTTTTTAAAAATTAAAAAATTATTATTATAAAAAATAAAATGTATAAATGATTTTTAAAAATTATTATTATAAAAAAATAAAATGTATAAAAAGAAGGAAACATAAAAATACTCTTTTCGAGCATATCAAATTTACCTGGCCGCATATCAAGTTAAAATTGATATTACATAAGGTAAAATCGATCTATGTTTCATATCGATTTTTTTTTTGGGTGCATTAAAAGAAAATTTAAGTTATAATAATCATATAAGAAATGTATCTTTATAAAAAAAAAAAGTAAGTAAATAGAGAATCAGAACTATAGAATTTGATTTTTAAACTGCCTATAATTGCAAACCCTGCCTCTTTTTTCACCGTGTAGACTTCCAAGTCGCGGTCTCTGGTTGGACTCCTTGTCGCCGATCCTCTGATCCTCTGACAAGGCGACTAATTGCGTCGGCAAATTGCCGCTGGCATTTGATTAGCATAATGCAAATTGCCGGCGTCTCTAATCGGTAGCTCTCCATCTTCCAAGCCGCCCTGCGATATATGTACATATATAACTTGGGGGAACTTGGCTTTATGACGAGCGCTGCTGTCACAATATTTATGTGCTATTAATTGACCACTTGACGCCCGCCCCCCTGACAGCCACGCCCCCCAAATGCGGGGCCATACTAAGTGTTTTATGGAGTCGCACTGATGGCTTGAACCGATAAGAAGGCAGCTATAGCTATAGAGACCGAGTGCCCAACACCAATTCCAATTCCAATCCCAATCCCAATCCCAATCCCTAGCTGCGACTCATAGCCTGTCATATGGTCTCTCGAATGGAGTGGAAAAGCCGCAAAGATCCAAAGATACATACGGAATGAGGCAGGGTCTTTGGGAATGGTTGGGAATGGCAAAGGGGTCGGTATCGCAAATTGGTTGGGAAATTAAGTGTTCTATTATCACAAACACGGACGGAAAAGTATGGCATAGAATGTGAATATAATAATAATATTAAAGATACTAATGATAAAAAAAACACTAGTACACTTTTTAATTTATATTATTAATTATTTTACGATTAATGTGAATTTTTTTAGATTTTTATATCAACCCGTTCTGGGTGAATTTTGCTACTGACCGTTTTTTATAGGGTGTCTTTTATAGTTTACTCAAGATATAATTTCCATTTTAAACCTGAAATAAAATAAAATAATACCTGCAACTGTGTTTCTCTCAGTGTGGCCACAATCATCCCCACCCCTTTTGATCAAAGAGACCTATCCAATTTCTTTATCTGTTCTTCGGTTATCTCCACTTTGGCCATCTAATATTAGAAGGCGATATCTATGGCCCTGCACAAGTGCTCTTGTTTCGCCTTATCGGCAATTGCCAGAACATGTTGGCCTTTTCTGGTCGCGTCCTTGGGGGCCTTACTGTACTAGAAGTTTGGGGAATGAGCTGTGAACAGACCTTCGTGTATTTGCTAATTTTTCTATTGCCCTGTCAATTCACTTCTGAGTGCCATGGAAAAGTTCGGTATATCTATTTTTGGCACTACTTTATGATGCTTTATCTAGACATGTGCCGAATTCATTTATTTCTCTCCCTCAATGTTGTAATCTTTTATCGAAAAGGGCGTGAAAAGCAATCTTCAAACTTATCTATTTTTATAATTTCCTTGAAAAAAGTTAATTGATACCGATTACCGAGTGTACAAAGCAATGTTTTCATTTCGGTGATGTGATGTGAAAGAAAATCGGTTACAGCTGGCTTGGCAAATGTTTTGTTAACTCTACCCGATTTTGTATAATTTTATTTTCCAAGTGTCAGTCTGTGCTCGCCTTTAATTTACTGCAGCTGCAATTAACTGGAATCGAATAAAGCAAATATTTTTGGTTTGTTTTGGCGATTACGCCTCTTTGGAAACCAGGAAATTCTGGTTATTGCCAGGCCAATTCAGTTTTAGAACTAAGTGAGGCCGCAAACGGAAACCCGGCAGTCGAGTGTAAATCAAAACCCACAACCCACACGTATGTTGCATGTTGCATGTTGCATGTTGCTGGTGGCGCGTGTGTTTCGGGTGCCATCGCTTGGGGACATGCAACCGAACAACATAACCTTTAAGGAGTCCGAAAAGGAGCGAGAAGGGGTAAGGAAGGGGTTAGTAAGGGGTTAGTAAGGGGTTAGGAAGGGGTAAGGAAGGGGTAAAGAAGGGGTAAGGAAGGGGTTAGGAAGGGGCTAGGAAGGGGCAGGGAACTGCCTGCACTTACAGGAATGACAAATATGCTGGCACGCAAGCTGCATTGCACAGAGAAAAAATATTCTAAGAATATAATATTATTATATAAATATTTTAAATATTTTGTTCTGCTTTTCCATAAGATCTATCGATTTCAAATCTATAACTTGAAAGCCCAAAAATATGTTTTTTTATACCATGATCGAATTATTCAGCAAAATATTTTATTGCCTACTTTTAAACAGTAAGTAAATTGGATTTAATCTATTGCGATCCTTTTGATCATGAAAACTATCCAAGAATTTCTTCCTGTGTAGATAGCTGGTCTCGCAAGATCGACGACTCGGATTCAATTCAGTGGAAATTGCAAACGCGAAACAAACAAAACCAGCAGTGGAATCAGAGAACCAGCTGAAAAACAAAACAAAAAATTGAAGCCAACAAACAACTTCGACAAGAGCAAATGACGCAAATTGCGCACACTCGAGAATCGAAGCCGACTCCGAAGGGTCTCCGATTTGGGATTGGGACTGGACCTTGGAATGTACTGCGAAACAGCTTTTTGAGCTCACTAAAAACTATTTGTCAAGATACCCTGGTTAAAGAAACTATATAGGGCTTGTGACATATCACTTCTTTCATTTAAAAGCAAAGAACTTCTTCCAAAATTAAACCTATCGATAATAGCAAATTATTATTAAATTTGACATGATACATTTTTCGATTAGTGTCAATTTAATTATTTACTATGGACTGTGAACCTTTCCGAATTAATCGATCAATCACTGCCGAAATTGACTTTAATTACCGATTATTTCGATAACCGGCGCTCTAGTTGATAAAAGCCTAGAGGTTATGAAATAAAAATGCGCCAACATTTATTGGCAATTTTTTTGTATTTTGACAATTTTTTGCAAAAAATTATTATAAAAACCTTAAAAAAAATAATAATAGGCGAAAATTTTTTTTTTTCAAAACAACATGAATAGTGACATGGATTTAATTATTATATGGTAATCTGTTTAAAACAGTATGTATTTTTGATGTAGGACCATTTTTGGCCAAGTTATAGCAAAAAAAACCAAAAGATAAAATTCCTGTTTTTGTTAAAAAACCAAAATTCCGAAAAAAAATAAAACCGTTTTTTCGCAGAAGCAAAGGCAATATTGATCCAAATATGGATTGTCATACCTTTCTGAACTCGTTATTATATTTCCAATCGATTGGCATGTAAACCTGGACATTTTATTTTTTTGCCATTTTTCGCAAAAAATCATGATGTACCCCCTTACAAAAAAAATTAAAATTGACCAAAATTTTATTTTTTTAAAATCACACGGAAAGTGTCATGGATGTAATTATTATATTGTAATCTGTTCAAAACAGTATGTATTTTTGATGTAGGACCTATTTTGGCCAAGTTATAGCAAAAGACCCAAAAGAAGAAATTCATATTTTTGTTAAAAAATCGAAATCCCGAATTTCCAAAAAAAACAAAACAGTTTTTTCGCTGAAAAAAAGGAAATATTGATCTAAATATGGATTGTCATACCTTTCTGAACTCGTTATTAAATTTCCCATCGATTGGTATTTAAACCTGGACATTTTATTTTTTTGCCATTTTTCGCAAAAAATTATGATGTACCCCCTTATAAAAAAAATTAAAATTGACAAAAATTTTATTTTTTCATAATCACACGGAAAGTGTCATGGATTTAATTATTATATTGTAATATGTTCAAAACAGTACGTATTTTTTATGTAGGACCATTTTTGGCCAAGTTACAACTGTTTTTTTGCAGCTTCCGGGGGCGGAAAAGGACTGGGTGACAAGGGGTCGTTGGGGCAGGAATTCAAGCGGGGGAAGGGGAGGTGGTTTGCGGCAATATAATTTACTTGCGACGATCTTCGCCGCGATCGCTGATGGGCGACAGCTGCTGACGTCAACGGAAGTTGTCGCTTGAGCGAAGGTCAACGGATTGTACCAAAAAGTTCTCCCAGATCGGACTTACAACAGAGAATGGGGAAGGGGATGTAAATGGGGGGGTGAGATGACGGGGGATGGATCTCGCCGCACAATCGATTTCTCACACAATTAGTGGGCGTCATAATTCCCATTCCCATTTCCATTTCAATTCCTCTGACGAATTCCCCCCGATTACCACTTTATACCCGTCGCTGTCGCCGATGTGTTGATTAGATATGACGCTGGGAATGGGAATGGGTCTGGAACTGGGACTGGGACGGGCTGATCGGACTGATCGGACTGTGACGGATGTGCACGACCCACAGAGACCATAAAGGCTATTAAAAAGGAGAAGAAGAAGAAAAAATAACACCACGATCCAATCATAATGGTAAATGCCGTTGGACGTCAGTCAATGATCAGCAACGCTTCACTTCAAATGGGTGCTATTAGAACCTCGGTTTACTCTATGAATAGTCATTTTTATGATATCTCGAAAATCCTACAATTTTACATTTTTCCCAGGAATACTAACAGAGGGCTAGAAACCAGTTCTTAACTGAACGAAACCCATATATAACCAATCCTAACCGCTTTATTCAGCTTTCAACAGATGCGTTAAGTAAAAACACACGTATTCACTAAAATAGTTGTAAATTTGTATCCAAAACTATATTATTTTCATAGAATACCATTTTGAATCATCAGATATATTATATTGATTCGAAAAGAGTAGAACACCTTCTGTCAATATAGACAATTTAAATTTAATTGATTTAAGGGGAGAACGAAAATACCATAAATTCCACCTGACACGTTCTTCATTGTTTATATTATTTATTAACATATCCCCCATATACACGCTATCTTATAAGGGCATTAAATATAAATTAAATAATTGCATTCTTATCAAATGTGGAAAGGTTTTTATCTATATTTTTTTAGAATTTATTTAATTCGAAGTCATAGTGGAATGTATTTATTTAAAATAAATATTTTTATGGTTTTAAAATGATAATGAAAATGATTAATGCATAAATAAACAATATAGAACCTCCATTTTATAGTTCTAATCAATACTAAGATGTTTTAGATTTAGTTTGAACTCAAAAGGCAAGTTAATAATGCGACACAATTGTAATTTTCATCTTATATATCCTATATCTGCGTCATATTTCCTGTTTATTATGGTATAATTTGTATCAATATTTTGCGGTCCATAAAGAAGATATTCTCCCGGCCATGAAGAGAATCTGTAGCTGACTTTGCACTTCAGAGCTGATATTATTAATGATCATGACTCGGATGAAGAGAACCGAAGAGGAGTGAAGATCAGAGGGGGGGAGGTGACGGTGAACAAAGGCACCCCAGTGACGTCACAGCGACGTCAGCGCACCAAATGGCAATATTGTCGGTGACTTTGGGGCACCCACACAGGGGCTTTATCTTTAAGTAAGCAAAAGGCATTTTTTTTCTATGAAGCCCACGCCGCAGTGTCCACAGAGCCCACAATAACAAAACAATGCGAAGACAGCCTCGGGGCCTTCAGTTCTTTAGATCCCATCTCAATGAAAGCAACAAAAAGTAGAGAAACAGAGAAAACCCCATCCCATTCCATTCCACTCCGTAAATGGAATGCGAAGAATATATAAACAAGATCGTCCCTCGGGGCTTCTCCCCTTCCTACTATAATGACAACTGTGATAAGGATAGGATACCAGGAAGTAAGGGGTCCCAAGAATGCCAAGCCAAACACTGGAGATATCAGACGATGGGACTAACAAACGCCCAGCATCATGTGGCTCATGATATATGATATATGAATGTGTTTATATCCAATTCTGATATTGCAAAATATGAATGAAACTTGAGGTCGATACGAGGAAGTACTGAATGGAGTGATAGGAAAATCTGCTGAAATAAGTTACAGTAATGGGAATTTCATATAAGAACAAACAACTCGATATATTCGGAATTTAGCAAGGGCATATTCACGAGCACATCCAAACGATTCGCCCATAACAAATAGAGGCAAAGACGGAAGTTGAATAAGAATCGTATTCAAATGGGAATGGAACCTGTAATGACATGCTAATAAAATTTGAGTTTATCTTACAGAGAAGTGGAGGCTGAATAAAAAGTGAATGCAAATGTATAAACTGGGTCAAAAATTAAATGATATGCGTTTGAATTTCAATTATGAGATGAAATGAGTGAAATCCTTAAGTTTCGTTGGAATCTTAAGTTAGTTCTGGGATATAGTTAAATGATCTGCGTTTAGATTTCAATTATGAGATGAAATGAGTGAAATCTTAAAGTTTCGATGGAACCTTAAGTTAGTTCTGAGATATAGATAAATGATCTGTGTTTGGTTTCGAATTATGAGATGAAATGAGTGAAATCCTTAAGTTTCGTTGGAATCTTAAGTTAGTTCTGAGAAATAGGTAAATGATCTGTGTTTAGATTTCAATTATGTGATGAAATGAAAGAAATCCCAATGTTTTGATGGAATCTTAAGTTAGTTCTGGGATATAGAAATGTTTATATAACTGACACACACGACGTAATTAAATGTGAAATAGCACTATTATGCTTGCAGAAATGTCTTCATCTCGGTGACTTTTTTTATCGGGAGTGATAAGTCGTAGACACAATCCCCGTGACTTATGGAGTAATCCCCGCCGACTCGAGGGCTCGTGTGTCATATAGGTCTTAATGGGAACGGTGACGTATGCGCGATATCACTCATCCCCCAGAAAAGTGAGAAAAGAAGAGGGGATCATCATGGATATAACAATGTGCTTAGTATATGGTATTAAGCACACTCCATCCTCGTGGGTTCAAAACAAAAAAAAAGAAAAACAGAAAAGAAGAACGGGCCATTTCTGGGATCCCTACGATTATTGCTTTTGTGGCTTGTCGGCGGCGAGGGCACTATATACTATATACCATATACTATATAAATGCCAGGGAGATAAACCCGCTTGATAAGCGCGTAACATTATTAACCAAATACACACACACACACACATATACATATAAGCTACGACAACACACACATATCCATATCTATACATACATATACATACGTAGACGACATATCCAGGTGGATTGCTTTATTATCGTTATCATGACTCCGAAAATTCGGTTTCTAATACTTTTATTTGCTTTACAAACTTTCTGCCGTCCGTTGACAACAACAACAAGAACAAAAAGGAAATAATCACAAAAAAGATGCCATTATATAAAGGTAAATATGTGCTGGCTTAAATATGTATGTACATAATATTTATCTATAATACAATATACAGTTAACTAAGATAAGCTTTTTTTGTTTTTTCGTCGCTGTCGCTGCCGTTGTGTTGTCGTTGTTCCAGTTCTAGATAAAAACAAAAAAAAATGGGAATGAACCAACCTAACCGAGGTTTTCGTATTTCGGTTGATATATATCATCTTTTGTATGTATTTTCCTTTTTTTTTTTATCAAGGCACCCCTTATTTTTCAACTTCAGCACCATCATATCGTTCTCATTCCATTCACACAAAACAACAAAAAAAAAAAAGTAAAAAACAGCCACAGAATAATAATAATAATAATTGCAAACGGAAAGCGGAGAATACAAAAAAGACTTCTCCGAGCAACAGAAACCTCATTTTAGTGATAAGATAAAAATCAAATTAATTAACAGCCTTTTAAGCAAACGCACACACACGCAATCGGAAAGAGACCTGCATATACACGGTGAGAAAAAGCGGGGGCTGGCTATATATGTATCTTGAAGTGAGATCAAAGGATTTCAAACGATTTCTCTCGATTCAGTAACACAAAATTTGTTCTTTCTGTTTTATATTTAATGGGTATATTGTTATAAGTCTTATTATCATAGTCTTTTTCTTTTTCTTTTGGTTTCCTGGTTTCTTTTTAAGTTATAATGCAGTTAATAAACTAAATAGATATAATACTGCTCTAAAACAACATAGTGGGATTTTGTTTATGGGATTTAACAGGGATTTTCTTAGGTTAGATTTAGATTTTCTCAACGCCCGTTTCTCCCTGTGTATATGCACCAACTGGCTTATCTCTTTCGCTGCCATTCAGACCTGCCCTCATTCACTGCTTTTCTTTTATGCCTTTTGGAAAAGGCCACAAACAAATCGAAAAAAAATAAAAAAAAGGTTAATATTAATTTTACTAGGCTGCTGCTGTGTCCTTTATCGTTTTCGGCCACCCAAAATTCATATATCTAGTCTAGTTTGAGATTTCCCTGGTTTGTGACGTCATTGCGGGCGCCTACCTTCTTGGATCGATCCCGCTGACGATCGCCAAGCTGCGTGGCGGCCAGGAGTTCGCTGATCTGTCGCTCCCGCTCGCGATCGTGATCGTGATCGTGATCGTGATCCCCCCGCTCGTAATCATCCTCCTGCAGCAGCTCCTCCTCGTCGCGATCCTCCTCCTCCAGGTCAGCATCCTCCTCCTCCTCATCCTCGTCGCCATCCTCCTCGCCGCTGAGACTGCTGCTCTGTGTGCTGCTCTTCCTGGCCAGCGCCACCCGGATGCCGTTCACGATGCACTCGCCACCGTCTAGGGCCGAAATGGTGGAGCCGCAATAGTACAGGTTGCTGCAACTGCTTGCCGCACTGACATCCGACTGGCCTTCGTCCTTGGCGCATCCTGGCGCCATTCCCGTTCCTCCCGCTCCCGCTCCCGCTCCCGATCCCGCTCCTGCTCCCGATCCTCCTCCATGTCCGCCATGTCCATGTCCATGACCGCCGTGTCCCGCCTCCAGGGAGCAGCGACGCTGGACACGCGCCCGCTGCAGGCGAAAGTACTCCATCTCCTCCATGCTGATCCCGCAGGCGGTTATGTCATCCGAATAGTCGCTCACCACCACCGAGGGGGTTCGCACATAGCGCACGCCCAGGGGCAGTCCACTGCCACCCAGTTCGCTGTAGGAGCTCTGGGTGGATTCGCGACGCGATCCCGGTGCGGCCACCACTCGCTCCTCGAGCAGAACCTTTGTGGGCACGCCGACGACACTGGAGCTAGTACCACCACCGGTGGGCGAGGTAAGCGGTGAATCGGGCAGGGCTGTGGGCTCGGCCAGCGGCAGGAGGGCCGGTCGCAGGGGCAGATCCGTGACGGTCAGTGTGTTGCGGCGTTGCGACGGTATCATGCCCACATCCATGGCACAGCCATCGTCCACATCCAGACCCAATGCCGAGTCACTGCTGGCGCACCGGGTGACCTTCGGCTTGCGCTGGCGCGGCAACTGAGTGCCGTCCTCGTTGTCACTGCTGTAGGGACTCAGGCCGCCGCCGGTCACATTGCAGCCCTCATCCGAATTGGAGGCAGTGGCTCCGGGCAGCACCTTGGGCTCGGGCTCCCCCTCGTTCAGCTGCTGCTGCTGCTGCTGCTGCTGCTGGACAATCATGGCCTGGAACTGATGGATCAGCTGTTGCACCGGCTTCCTGCTGCTGCTGGGGTATGTGTATGTGCTGCGGTAAGGGGTGCTGTAAGTAGTACTGCTGCCGGTTGTACTTCCGTTGTACTCCGCTACGTTGGTGCCAAAAAAGGCCGCCTTCAATTGAGCCTTGCGAAGGGCCAACTTGTTGGAGAGCTCTTCACATGGATTACCAGCGCAGATCTCGTTTAATCCAGTTTTCTGTTTCTGTTGCGATTTGCGTTCCTGGGTGGGTGTTGTCGCTCTAGCTCTGGATATGTCTGTGACTGTGACTGTAGCTCCAATCTGCTCCGCTGCTCGCTGATAACTGAACGCCGTTGCCTCTGCCGCCGGCCATTTATTTTCAATTTTAACCGCTCTCGTCGTTTTCGCCCGCGCTGCCGACGCCAGCATAGGCGTCACCGTCGACGGCGGCGTCGTTATCTTTGGCATGACATCGAATTGGAAAGCGGGGGCGTCAGAGGTTCGCGAAACCGTTCCCGAACCGTCGCACGCACTCATCTCACATGGATGGATGGACGGGTTGATAGCGGGTAAGGCGGGGAAGGGGTTAGGAAGGTGTTTTGGAAGGGGGTTTGGAAGGGGTTTTGAAAGGGGTAAGAAGAATGAGTAGAGTTTTATCTTTACAAAAAGGAAGGAGGTGAATAGGAGGATATAAGGAATAGTGTAAAGGGAACAGTGATAAGGAAAATGTGATAAGTTAGTTTATAAATAGAAGTAATAAACAAAGAGTGAGGTTAGGAAAGAAAATGTAGGAACGAGTATGAGAAGAGTTAATAAAGTTGGTAGAGATGGAATACAAAAGAGTGAGGTTAGGAAGGAATAAGTAGGGTTAATAAAGTTGCTAGTGATGGAGTACAGGATATAAGGATATAAGATATTGGATATAGGGGGCAAGGAAACAAGAAGAGAGTGTTTCAGATGCACAATAAGTGGGGAGTTAAATGAGAAATGGTGAAACTGTAAGGCCGAGATCCCGTACTAACTCGCTAATAACGCTGGCGCCCAAGAATTACAGGTGAAAATGACTGCGGATTCCCCGGCAAACATTCTACGTCCGCACTTTCCGAATGGCACCTGTGCGCTGTCGTCGCCGAACTGAAATCGCTTTCTGCGGCTCTGCAGCTCTGCCCCGTTTTCAGAGGGGAGGAGAAAGAGGAGGAGGAGAATCAAGAGGGGGGGCTTGCGAAGAATTGTAGCGAAGAATTGTTGAGCAGAGGAGTAGAGTGGTGAGGGAGAGGGAGAGAGGTGGAGAGGTGGAGAGGGAGAGGAAAGAAGAGACGGAGAGCAGCTGTTGCGGGCGGGCTTATTATTGTTGATAGTAGTTTTCTTCTATAATTTTGTATTTTTTTTTATTTATTTATTATTATTATTTATTTTTTCGGTTGCTTTGCCTTTTTGCTGTTCTGTTCTCGTAATTCAGAGGTTGGTGCTACTGGGTAATTGTAATTGTGATCTTGAAACGTTGACGCAATGTGCAATGATCCCGCACGTACACACGCACACACCGGTAACTGCTCCAATTGCCGCGCGTAATTGTAAATTGCATTTAAGCACACAGAGCACACAGAGCACACAGAGCACACGGACACGGGACACAGGCGCACCACGCACGCACACCAGCACACACAGTGACAGACTGACAGGCGAATGCGAGCCGATGCAACAACAGAGGCACAAACTGAGCACCACTACAAGCGCACAATCACCAACGCACAATGGGACGAAACGGTGATTTATCGCCTCTCTTTGAGTTGATTTTAAAAACAAAAACAAGAAAAAAAACAAAAACTCAAAAAAAAAAAACCCCACGCACACACACTCACAGCTAACTGTGAAATATTCCCAGAAAACAAATTAAATAGAAACTATTTTTTATGGCAATTAAGTGGAATAAGTTGCCCTTTTAAGGGCTTTCCAAGTAACTAAACAGTTTAAATTAGGGACTAATGGCATCTCTTGATTTATTACGTTTTTTAAATAAATTATATTGAAATCTTTAAACTCAAAGCTCAGTATCATAAGATAAAGTATCCTTTAAAAGTATTTATACTCAATACACTTTTAAGAAACAAAGATATGCTAACTCAAACTGTAATTTCTTTGTTTATAAATAAGTCTCCCGCTGTTTTTTTATAGCTATAGTTATCAGACCTAATGACGCAAATCATAATATTATATCGTTTCATTTCAAGTTTTCTCGGGAAACACATATGTACATAAATAATTGCGCCGATTAAATTCCTCAAAAAATAAATCCGGGAACAGTTCACTTTATTAAAACCGTTTGCGTACATGACTTTCGAAATATGCCAGTACATACGTATAGCTCAACCGCAAAACTGATTGTAGTTGCAGAAATTTCGTTGCAAATAGCAAAATTTGTAACGAGTTGCAATAAATACTATATATAGATGTACGTACGTATAAGTCCCATTGGTTTTTCATTTACTTTTATCATATATGTACTTCTTGAAAATAAAGCCAAATTCCCCATCGACATATGTATGTATATTATCTGGCCGGATTTTCGTATGCCCTGAATCTCTATGATAAGCACGTGATTCACTAGTGGCGAAATCCCTACCCACTCCACGGTGCGATGGTGATGATGATGATGATGATATGATGGCCGTATAATGTTGTTCATAATAATGATGATGATGATGGGGGGTGACCCACGGTGCGGCATCGCACTTTGTCCAAAACGCCAGCGGCTGTGACGTCAGTAGTCAGTAGTCGACGACGAACAACGCAGACGCAACAGCTCAGACAGAGAGTGTGGGGGGGGGGGGGGGTTGATTACCAAGTAGACAAGGGCGCGGTGATTACTCAACTCCTTACCGAGCCCCACCCCCTCGTTTCCTCGCAGGCGGTATAAATAACAAGGGGCAATTAAAAAATGCAATTTTTTTTTATTGTTTTATGTGATTTTCTGTCGTTTTCTGTCGGATTTTTTTTTTTTTGTGTTCTGGCGTTGTTGTTTCTCAGTCTTTTTTATACATACATATAAATATACTTTGTTTTTTTTTTTTTTGTTGACTGACAAGACGCACGGACGCTAGTTGCTGACGCTGATAGGCACCGGCGGAATGACGTGGTAACAGCTTAAAGTAAGACACCCCCCAGCTCTTCTGCGGTTGTGAAATCAAAACCACTTTAGGTTTACACACCTGCGATCGAGATCGATATACGGCTAAGTTTTGCGCTCGGCCAATTACGTCAATGCATTTGACGAGAGAGGTAAAAAAAAAATAAAACAGAAATAAAGGTGAGCGCTCATAAAAATAGTGAAGGATAATGACCAGTTGCATTCTCGCACTCTCGCCTGCTCTCCGAAAGCCCCTTCGTAACGCCCGATGATTCGGATTCGGATTCTGATTCTGTTGCCCCACTGACCGAAAAAGCTCTCCAAAATACCCCTCAAAGACCAGAGCTAACAGGTCAGCTTTTTTCCAGTTAGATTTCTACACTAATATGCATTCTCAGCATAATTTACATTGGCATAATCCACCTACTTATATCTCTTTAAGCTTTCGTAATTTTTAAAAATAAAACTTAGTTTACTTTTTTGTGGGGAATAACTACCTAATACAAATTAAGATTTAAAATAGTGGTCTCAAAAATTACTCATACGCCATGTGACTTATAGCACAAAGGCCACTTTGCGTATGAGTAATATAGTTTCAAAGGAAAAAAATTCCAATAAAATGGAAAAATCGAACTTACTTACTATCTTAAATAATTGCGCAATACAATTATTGAAAGCGAAAGAGAAAAACAGCGCCTCTGTTAGAACTAAAACGTATTTAAATATTACTCATACGACACGTACGCCAAGTATTATTTATTATTTCACAAAGTCAATGAATCTATTAAAGTGCAAGCTCAGGCTTTAGGATATAAACCTTAAATTAGCTTGTTAGCATTAACAAGTAAAAGCTGATAACATTCTAGGGGCTTTTGAAGTAAGGGATTTCATTGATATGACAATATAAATATTTCAAGAAAAAAGTTTATAGGATAGTTATGAAAGGCTAACAAACAAAGAAGTATCACTAGGAAAATCAAGACACTAATTAGTTTTATAAAAAATTGTAAATGGAAATATAGAAATATTGAAATCCTTTTAAGTATGCAACATCTAATACTTATATCTTCTAACAAATAAACAATACGTTTAATCTGGCTATTTTTCTGTTTGGATTCCCGCTAAAAGCAGCTATTTTCCGCCCATCATCCGACAGCTCTGTCTTAGGCCGAGCTTAAAAGCCGAAGAGAGGGGAAGAGGGGGCAAGAGAGAGGAAGAGCAGAGAGCGGAGAAAAGGTGCTGGCCCAGCCATAAATTTAGCACATTTGCTTTTGGGCGCTATCCATGTTTTATGGCCATAGGCACACAAACGCACACACGCACGCACACAGCACACACATACACACACAATAGCCCGTTTTCCCAAAATGGTCAAATGTGTGCCGTTTACTGTTGCTCTCGCTCTCGCTCCCTCCACTCCGGTTTGGCTTGTCGTTTTTGCCTTTGCTTTTGTTTTTGTTTTTGGCCTGACATTGATATGATATCGCAGTGCATTGGCATGTCTGTGTTGTGTGTGTGTGTGTGTGTGTGCCGCCGGCTGGGGCTTATGGTTTGGATTTGGTGGCCTAAGTGGCTCTGTTAATGGTGCTGGCACATGCTAATTACATTTGATTCGCCGCTTTTCGACTGTTCTGTTCGACTTCTCGACGCGAACGAGGGCGACAACTCGGCGCAGGCGTTGCACACTAACTGAAATTCGAAATTCGGCATTCGCCATTCGGCATTCGAAATTCGGCGATTCCGGGGCCAGGAGGCTTGGCCGGCTCACCTGTCCCAGCTGTCGCACCTGAACGATCCGAGCTGCCAATATTAATCTGTGCGCAGCACTGGTGATTATAATTCAGCGATCGGTTACAAAGCTACCTTGTTCCCCTACTTTGGATCAGGATATCACCAGTCTTTATACTATATCTCTTCGATATGATCCCTCTACAGCCGATGTGTACGGAAAATACGAAAACTTTCGAATGGCGCCCGAGGAGGAACCTTTGAATCATTTAATTATCTTGTTGGACACGCAAAGTACTTTTATTGGGGGTTACATAAGTAATAAAGAAAATATTAAAATAACGTGAAATATCGTTTTTCAAACCTTTTGACATTCTAGGGACACACATTTTCCAAAAGAAGGATGGTAAAAGTAAATGGCTAACGATCATATTTAAACGAAAAACTTATATTAGCATAGATTCAATACCAGGCCAGTCAGTTCAAAACCCTGCAAAAAACAAACAAAAACACTCAAAACTAACTTTTAACTGACTAGTTCGTAAAAAATATTATCCACAGAGGAGTGGAATCCCGGAATTCTGGTCAACTTAATTTCTTTGAATTCACATGTGAGATTATTTCTGTAAAATAAAATTGATAGAGAAGTTTGTCTTTTAAATCATTTTCTTTTAACCTTTTTCGAATTTTTCGGCGGCTTTTAGAGGGACCTTCTTTTTTTCTCATTTTTAAACTTAAATTTGAATTTTAGAGTGACCATTCGTTGCCAGCCCGTAAGTATGCAACTCTGTCAAAGATCACAACTGGCGCCATCTGTATCACGGATCGAGCATTCTTTATAGTATTTCGACGACTTGATCTTCCGGTTTATGAAGCGCGGAATATAATAAGTTACTGTTTGTAACCCATTCCTATTGTTTTTCTGTATTATTTCCAAAGCCTTTAACCAGGATTACCTTCTTTTAAACTCCTTTCTTGTTTTTATAAAATACTTTTTTAATTCACAATGCTAAAAGTTCTAGTACTTGTTACTAAAATCATTAAAATCCTGTAAAAACCGTAACCTATAGATAATTCCTGAAATCGACCAGAAATTTGTATTTTTTAAAGCTCCTGAAAACAATTTAAATCAATCATTCAAATTAACCATTTTAAACAAATTATTTTTGACTTTATTTGCATAAACACAACTTGGAAACTATTTTATCAGCATAAGTGTAGTCACAAATTACAAAATATAGCCTTGCTGCTGTGTCTGAGTGTGATTGTGTCTAGTTTTAGTGTTAGTTATGGGGAATTTGGGGCTTTCGGGGAGTGTATAACCTGAGTAAGAAGCGCAACTGACGACCGCGGCTTCCAAAGAGTAGTTGGGGATTGACAATTAAAAAAAAAAAGGTTGGTATAGCTTTATGGCGGAAACAAAGTATGTTAGTAGTAGAACAACTTAAGAAGTGGGTTCGTTTGGTGGGTGGTGGAATCGGTCTTCACCGATGACGTCGCTCCCGCTCCTCATAGTGTTCGTTGTGCCGGCTCTTGCTGCTCCGCTCGTAGCCACCTCCACCGCCATCCCGCTTGCGTTCGTGCCGCTCGGAGCGGTGGCGACTCCGGCTGCGGCTTCTGCTGCGACTGCGCGAGCTCTGCCTGTGCTTGTGCTTCTTCTTGTGCTTGCTGCGGTGGCGATCGTAATCCTTCTCCTTGTCCCGCACCCGTTCTCTCTCCCTCTCCCGCTCTCCGCCCGAACCGTAAGGCATCTGTGGCGGCAGTGGTGCCGGTGGGTAGTCCTCGTAGCCACCGCGACCCCGAGCGTAGGACGAGCCCGAGGCGGCGGCATAGTAATCACGATCGTCGTGATCGTTGCGATAGTTCATCGGCGGCGGGTAGACATTGGGCCGGGCGTTGGAGACCGCTGCGGCATGTCCACCGCCACGACCTCCGCCGCCGCCACCCCCACGATCCATGCCAGCACCACCCTCCTGGTACTCCTGGTAGTCGGCATCCTGCCCAGCGGCTCCGGTGCCACCACCTGCGCCTTGACCCGCCGCCGACCGGCCCGAGCTCAGCTGGTTGACAGTCAGACCCTGCTCCCTGCAGTATTGCTCGATCTTCTTCTCAATCTGCTTCTGAATCGGCACGGGGATGCGCGGAAAGAGCGTGGAGAACCAGTCCAGCTTGGTCATAAACTGGTAGACCATCTGGCCGATGGTTAGAACCTGAAAATAGCCCAGTTAGTGACGAGTTCGCTCCGAAGGGGTTGTGGGGTACGTGTGATTGGTGGCTCATACAGTTGACTCACCTGGCCGCCGCCCGCCTTCACGTCGATCTCCTCCTCGTCCTGCAGATAGTCCTCATACCAGTCGTACAGGTCGCTCGGCGGTTGCGTGTAGCGCAAGTACATGAAGCCTGGGGCAGGGATTGAAAAGGACACACTTGGGATTAGAAGCGTTTCAGGGAGTCGAGCTTGTGGTTGGCCAAAGGGGGGTGTGTGTTTCATGGTAGGGTGGCTCGATTCGTATAGCGCAGAAATTTTTGAAAGCCAGGAGTATTACTTTAAGTTCAATATTAGATTTTTAATCTTAGACATGTTATTAATTCCTTTTAATTTCATGTTTTCTGGAAATATTTGAAAAAAAAAAATCAAAGGAAAACGACAGATTTTTAGAATCTTAAATTCTGGAAAAGACAAAAATGGATATTCAAGATTGAATTAAATTGAAATTTCTGAATACATGCTTTATGTCTGTAAAAACTGAGCGCAAATATGGAAGGCAATCGGAATGCTTGTTACAAAATATAAGTGTTTTCATTTAACAAGTATGATAACGTTTACCTTTGCAGGCAGATGTAAGGAGATGCTAGGTCCTCTTCTCTCACAAGGCACAACTTGAAATTGGAAATGAAAGGAGCTTGTTGTTCAGTCCATAGACCATACCTTCCACCACTCTCGACTGGCCTTCTATTATTATGTAGTCTGTAGTCTGCAACCGTCCAAATCGACCCACCCTGGTTGGTTTTTTCTTTTTTTGGGGTGATGTTTGGTGTGATTTGGTTTGGTTTGGATTGGTTCGTGGTGTGCTGAGGGAGCAGGAGCAAGCGACGGCATATGTGACGGCTGAACTCATGCGACTTACCAACACCTACCTAGTGCCCGGATGTAGGCCGAGTCTGTGTGGTTGAGCAGTCCGTTGATCTGCTTCCGGGTCAGCCGCAGCGTGTATAGCTTGTAGAGCAGGCAGTATGCCGTGGACACGATGCCGCCGGCGCCAACGCCGCGCACCTGGAAGGGATTGGGGAGACAGAGAGATGAGTACACCACATATTCGGGGGGATTCCACGAGGCATCGCCAACGATTAGCGCTACATTTCATAAACCACTCACACCGCCGCACATGCCCGTTTGTCCGGACGTTTTGCGGGATCCGCGCTCCCAGGGCTCCATGTGCTTCACCTGGTAGTAGATCTCGTCGACCACTTCGTGGTAGGTTTTCAGTTTGAACAAGTGGACTGTCGGCGGAGGGGCAGCGAAAGAAAAAGAAAAAAGGCGGGTTAAATCGGAAAGGCGGCTGGGAATGGACGGGGATAAACGCACCTTTGAAGTAGCTGGAGCTCTGGATGTTGGCCAGGATCAGGGGATTCAGGTTCATCGAGGTCTCGTTGCCCCAGAAGGGCAGCGTGTTGTGCTGCTTGCCCACGCCGGCCTTCTTGCCACCGCCGCCGCCGGCCGAAGATGACGCCGAATAATCTGCACGAGACGCCGCCATCAGTGGATTGCTAGCGGGGATTGGCCGCGCCATGTCTACTCACCCTCGTCCATGCCTACTGCTCGTCCGCAACTGGGGGCATCAATTTCACGGCTGCCGGAGGTTTGTGCGCGCGGGAAAATGCGGAAAATGCACGCACTTTTGGCAATTTGCATGCAATGAAAATGCCCAAATTGGCGATGTGTATGCGTTAGTTATCGGTGGTCTATCGATAGCTCTAGAGCTCTTTGGACGTGACCGATCACTTGAGTCACGTTTTCAATGATTTCACAACAAATAAAACGGGTTTTTGTAAATTAAAAACTATTACAAAATTGTTAAGAAACCTTTTTTAAGAAAAATATTGTTCATCAAAATTTTCTACATATTTATATATTTATTTTGAATTTAAACCTATTTATAACGTGAACTTAAAGAACCTTTGGGCAATAAAATATTAACAATCGTTTCCAAATATCCAGTGACTTTCAGAATGACCAGAGTAAGAAGAGAACCGTTTTATTGGCGTTCGCTATACGGTCATACTGTGACCCATCTCCAATTGAAATCCGCATCTTCGCATCCGCATCTGCATCCCGCCGAGGAAGTGGCCAATCCGCCCACCATGTCGCCCAAATACACACATGCGATTGTGGCCAGGTGAGTGGCGACCAGCTCCAGATGCAGTTCCTCTAAAATTCTGCGAGTGGCGGATCCGGAGGAGGGAGTGCCCCAGTGGCGCGAAATTAGGTCACCCAACCAATCGTTCGTGGGTACACATGCCAGTGGGTGGGGCCGCACCTGCACCTCCCAATTATCCAAATCCTAGGGACCTGGATCCGGGATTCATTATCTAGTATTTGTTATGATGTTTTTTGTTTTAAAGTAGCGCCTATCCAAGTTATTTGGATTGGGTTACAAGTTATATTGGTCAAGTTCCTTCAGATATTGACCTCAGTTTAAAAAAATTATAAGGGTCTATGCTTTAAAATAAATAAAAAAAAAGACCTTACACAGTATTCAACTTATTTCAATTAATTTGATTCGACTCCTTATTAAAAAACTGAATTTTTTTTATTTAGCTAATATTTAATATAATGTGGGAGTAAATCACCTATGTAGATAAATTGGGGTGCAACGACCTTTCAAAGACTTTCTGTAACAATCTTACACTTGGGTATATTAGGTACATATATCATTTAGACTTTTGCCCACTCAGACGCTCAATAGAACCATTGTTAACCGCTTTAAATCCGCCGCAGAATCTCGGATGCCCTGCTGGAGAACGGGGAGTTCGACGTGCAGCTGGCGAAGCAGCAGCACGAGCAGTACTGCACCCTCCTGCGGACCATTGGCCTGGACGTGATCGAACTGCCGCCGGATGACCAGCTGCCCGAGGGCGTCTTTGTGGAGAACAGTGCGGTGATCTGCAATGGAGTGGCCCTGATTGGCAGGTCGGAGCATGCCCAGAGGCGACGCGAGGCCGAGAGCATGGCCATTATCCTCAAAAAGGAGCTGGACATTCCGGTCATCGAGATTGAGGATCCGCATGCGCAACTCGATGGCGGAGATGTGCTTTTTACGGGTAGCTTTTATTCTAAACCAATCTAAATGCTAAATTTCATGATCATTATCATTCCAGGACGCGAATTCTTTGTTGGAATCTCTGGCTTTACCAACGAGGAGGGCGCCAGGGCGGTGGCCATGGCCTTTCCCGAGTATCCAGTGACGCCAATTCGGGTATATAGAGATTATCACTCAAATCACAATGCCTATGAATCGTGTTTTCAATAGATTATTTCGAATTCTATAACTATTGTGTAGAAAGCTTGTAATTTAAATGTTAATTTAATCATTTAAATATTATTATGGTCATTTAAATATTATTAATATCATTTAAATAGTAACATAATCATTTAAATATTATTATTATCATTTAAATAATTTTATAATCATTTAAATAGTAACATAATTATTTACATATTATTATAATCATTTAAATATTAATATAATCATTTAAATATTATTATTATCTTTTAAATAGTAACATAATCATTTTAATATTATTATAATCATGTAAATATTAATATAATCATTTACATATTATTATAATCTCTTAAGATCACATAATAACCATCTATGTTCGCATCTCATCTTATTCTGTTAGATTGCCCTTAAAGACCCTTGATTATTTGAAGACACGTTTCCTTTTCGGCACTTCCCCATAAAATGTATGCATATTTGAACACCCATTTATGTACCCATACCATCCCATTTCCAGGTAAACGGTTCCAAGAGGCTGAAGTACTACGTGACCATGGCGGGACCGGATGTGCTAGCCGTGAGCCGCAGCGCCACTTGCCAGGACATCGTGAAGCGGATGGAGCGCGTGGGTAGCTTCACCTACCAAAAGTTGACTTTGTGCGAGGAGGTTGCGGCCAATATGCTGTACATCAACGGAACCATTGTGCACAGATCACCGATTGAAATTCCAGAAGCACACAAGGTCAGCATCATTCACCCAGTCACCCCATGCTAATTGATCTATCAACCTCTTTGGTTTTTTCTTTCTTGGCGACAGACTTTAAAAGAGAAAATCGACATTCCAACACGCAACATAGATATTAGCGAATTTAGCCAATATTCCAGCGGTCTGACCTCGTCGTGTTTGTTGCTGCGACGCTGGAAGTCCATACGGAGCCTGTGAATCGGGAATCGGACATCGGGAGCCGAAGAGTGAGAAGCATTGCCATGAGAAACATGCACAACGGGCCCAGGGAGCAGGAAGCTGGAGGCATTCCCTGCTCTCCCAGGGGCATCAGCAATATCGTATTATCTTATTATAGTTTATACACATCTCTTGTTATTGTTACAACCTAAGATTAAACCCTTAACGCTAATCAATCTGATGATCGAGGTAATCAGCATTCCCCCACGACGATGTTGAACAATATCATTATATTATTATGACGAAAGAGCTCTCATAAATCGTATCTACTTTACAAGTAGCTTGTTGAATGTGTTCAGTGTCTGTCCCCTGGTAATAAATGCAACATTTGTAATCTCTTTATAAACTCGAAACTCTAAAATTGCCTCTAAATGTTTTAGTTATTGGTTGAAAGAACATGTTATAGATCTAAACAAACGCCAGTTATTTTAAGTGAACATTTCATTTATTTATATCTAAATATAAACTTAGCCTACATTTAAATGCATTTTGCTTTATCCGAATTTAAAACTTATTAAATGTGTGTGTGTGTGTGGGACTTGGACATTGTGATGAAATGCTAAATGATGACCAGCTAATGGACTCTGCTTGGATGAACGTTTTTCTCCGGTGAATTTGAAGGTTAAACTGAAAGTTTAGTGGAGTAATACTAGTCATAATAAATAGGTTGTGGTGGAGGGGTTTATACTAAATTACAAGTTCAGTTAGCTGGGTTTTGAGTGGGCGAACTTAGGTATAAGCACTCTGGATAGAGAGTGTCAGTGGGTTGAGTACAAAACGTGGTACGGGAATACTTTGGCGGGAGGGGGGCTGTTATACATCTTGTATATATTCTATATACATCTAACTAGGGGAGGGCTAAGTGGACTCAGCTAGCTGGGAAACGGACGCGGCTCGTTGGCTGCCCTGGGATCGATGTACGAGATCACGCTGCTCTGGCTGCTATCATCCTCTATTGTCTCGTTGAGATTTTCGTTGTGGGAATTGCTCAGCGCCTTGGCCTCCATCTCCAGCGCCACCTCCATTTCCATCTCCTTCTCGCGTTCTCGCTCTCGTTCTCTTTCGAAGCGCTCGACGGCCTCCTGTTTGCTCCTCAAGGGACTGCGGCACTTGATGGCCTCGTACAGCTCATCGATGGAGGTGTCCTGATCGTGGTCATGGTGATGGTGACGATGCAGATGCAGATGGTCATCCTGCTCCCCGGGATCCCCGGCCACCCGCTCACCACCCGTGGCGGCCACAAACTCATCGTCGAACTCGTTCAGCACATCCACATCGGCATCGCTGGCATTCGAGGACTGATAGCAGCGGAAGTCATCGGTTAGGGTCAAATTCAGATCGTTGTCCGCCTGGGGAGCGTACAGGCCATGGCTACGGATGCTGATCTCCGAGTTCTGGTAGTTAAGATCGCTCTCGTTCGTCGGACTGCCGGAGAGAAGGCGGCCATCGTCCTCCGTCTCCAGCGACGTGGAGGCCGGATGGTGTGACGCCTTCAGCTGGCTGAGATTGCTGCTGGAGCAGGAGTACACCTGGCGCAACTGCTGCTGCTGCTCCTCCAGTGTGCTGGCCTCGTTCACCGACAGCTGACTGGACTCCTCCGGGTCGCCCAGATTATCCATATCCAAACCGGAGGCATTTACCCCACCGCCAGCCAACATTTCACTGATATTATTCAGCGACTTGGACTGCTGCTGTTGGCTGAAACGGATGAGGACACTGGGAAAATCGTCGTCCAGCTGAATGCTGTTGCTGGTGGTCACCTGCAGCGAGTTGGACACATATATCTCGTGCTTCTGGAGCAGCGGCTCCTCGAGGCTGACCTCCGGCAGGCCCAGGCTGTTCATGGCCTCCAGGCTGGGCTGCTTGACGGGTGTGGAGCTGCTGATGGGTTGATGGGACGAGGGTCCCCGCTGGCGGAACAGGCTGCTCATTCCGCTGGCCGGTGGCAAGGTGTTGGCATACAGGGGAGCATGTTCGTCCATGGAGCTGGCGTCCTCCTCCTCCAGTTCGAGCTCCGGCTCCTCGACCGTTGAGGCCGCTTGACCGTGCTGCTGCTGCTGCTGCTGCTCCTCCTCCTCCTCGTCGTCGTCATCCTGCTCGTGCAGCGTCTCGTCCAGCAGCGAAGGTGTCCTCGTGCGACCATTGGCCCGCAGTTTGATCACCTCGTGCTGCGGTGTCAACGTCTCCGGGATGTTGGTGTAGATATTGGCCTGCATGATCTTGGACGCCGACGAGGCGCTGGCCGGGACAAAGCGTTTAAATTGCATCGAATCGCAGCCAGAACTTATGCCCATTCCATGCTCCTTGGGCCCACTGGCCATGGGCGAGCACTGGTTCTTGTAGTGCAGATTCGTGTTGTTTATCTTGCTGCCCCCGGCCAGCAGAGTCATGGCATTGTGGTGCCTGCTGTACAGCTGCTCCGAGCTGGCATCGCTCAGGCTGTGCTGGCTGTGGAGCTGCATTTGCATCTGCATCTGCATCTGTAGCTGCATCTGCGGCATCGTCTGGCGCTGCAGCTCGAAGTTGTTCCGCTTGGCCAGGCGCTTCTGCTTTTTGAAGAACTTGCGGGCCACGTTGATTTGATTCGGGTTGTAGAAGAGCTCCGCCGAGGGTATGAGGTCGTGACTGGAGCCATGCAGCAGGGCATTCAGGCTGTGAGGTGGAACTACACCACCGCCTCCTCCTCCTGAGCCAGATCCTCCCACGCCTGCTGCAGCTGCTCCTCCTCCTCCTGTTCCACCCGCCTGTCCACTGGTATTGTTTATTATAGTCACACCACCAGCTCCGCTGGCCTGAAGCAGCTGCTCCTGCTGGCTCCTCGTCTGACTCCGCGTCTGGCTGCGCATGCTCCGCGAGCACTGGCTATTCGAACGTGAGCCCGCCGAGTTGTTGGCCTCGTACAGGCTGCCCGGCCCGGGATTCGCCTTGTAGGCCACTATCGAGTTGCTGATCATGGCCGTTCCGGGTCCGTGCATCATGGCCGTCGGATGTGCCGCCTCTCGCGCCTGGCTGCCATTGTTGTAGGTCACCAGTTTGGCCGGCCTGCTGCGTCCAGCATCGCGGCCCTGCGACCACGCCTGCCGGGCATCGTTCCTGCTCAGGTTGTAGAAGATCAGCAGGAAGAGGCCGAGACACGAACAGCAGCCGGCAAAGGACAGGACGTAGAGCTCCTGGCCACCGTTCACGTAGGCGGCGGCCGAAAGCCAGGCGCCGGCATAGAGAATCAGGAAAATGAAGTGACCACGCAAATGGGAGAGATTCGAGCGCTCGAAATCGTCGACAATGCTGCTCAGCGGATTGCTTAGCGTGCTGTACTGCTCCTGCATGTGATCCGGTTCCTTGCGATTGCCTCCAATCGCCGCAGTCGTGGCACTGCCATTCGCATCCAGCCAATCCAGATCGATGTGCTCCGTGGCCTGTGTGTTGTTGTCCGAATACTGGCGATGATGCTGCTGCTGCTGTTGCATCTGCAGCTGGAGCACATTCACCGCCTGCTGACTCAGCTGATAGTAGATGCACAGGGCCAAGATGCCGCAGAAGATCACTAGGATGACGGCTGGGACGAGCAGGGCGTTCAATGTGGTGGCACTGTGCAGGAAACAAAAGTCATAGGTGGCATATTCGGCCAGATTGACGGCACTGCTGATTCCACAGATGAGTAGGGCGATGCCCCAGCCGACCAGATAGATGCCCAGTATGGGCTTTCGCTCTCGCTCCCTCGCCGGTTCCATATCCTGGCCTCCGCCTGGTCCCGTCTGTCCCTGTCCCGAGCTCGTCGTCTTGGTCAGCCGCTTGTACATGCTGCTCAGGCTGACGCACACCCAGAGCAGCACGCACAGGCCGAGGTAGTGCATTAGCAGTCCCAGCAGACGGCACTGCGGCTGGCTGGATGTCTGGTAGATGCCCAGCGAGAAGGCCAGCGCTAGGGCGCCCAGTGCCAGCCAGGTGTTGACCAGGGCATGCCGCTGCACCCGATTGATCCGAACGGCTCGACCGAAAACCGCAAAGGTCACCGCATTGAAGGCGCAGCAGGCGAAGAGCAGGCCGCATCCCGCGTAGACGGCAGCCGGTGGATGCCGAAACCGTGCGCCCGACTCCTCGCTGCGGAAATCGTTCAGATACAGGCTCCTCTGCAGCAGGCCATAGTAGCCGGTGCGACTGCAGCTGAACATGACCAGCGTGCGGTGCTGGTAGTGCTGCTGACAAACGCTCGTCTCCCAACGCTGCTCCTCCGCATCCCACCAGGCCGGTTGGGGCGCACTCAACGGATTGTGATAGGGATGGGCCCTCAGCATCACCGTCACCCGCTGCTGGTACACATCCTCCTCGGGATCCAGCTCATTTTCGGCACGAAACTGAACGGCATCGCCATCGCTGCTATACGCCAGAATGCCAATGATGGCCGAGGACAGGGATTCGTTGTGGCTACCCCGCAGATTGGGCAACAGTTTGCCATTCCTGTGCAGCGAGATCATTAGGCGGAGACTGCGAATTGCCGTTGAGCTGGCCGAGCTGTTCCCGATCACGCTGTAGGGCAGCTGGATGGCGGCATCTATGTCGCCGTGCTCGTACATGGGTATCGTATCGTTGGCACTATTGCACTGAAAGCCCCGCGGACTCTGCTCCAACCAAACGCAGGACAGGCTGACGAAGGCATCGAGGCTGATGTTGAAGAACTCCACGAAGAGGTTGCGCTGCTGGGCCATCGATCCTCGCCAGGGCAACATCTCGGCGGGCAGCGGTTCCGCTGCCGCCTGGGTGCTGGCAATGGCCAGGCGCATGGCCGAGGATTCCACCACATGGAGCAGCCGCTGGCCGGTTCCCTGCTCCGATTGGGCGGCCCGAAAGAGGTGAGCCGGCAGGTTGAGCAGCTGCGAAACGATGTCCATCAGCAGGTGACTGATCTCCTGCTGCTGCTGTGGCTGCTCCAGTTGATCCAAGTACTTCACCAGGGTGCGCGCTATGTACTCCAGGTCCATGGGATCGCGTATGCGATTCAATTGCGTCTGCGCCTGCGTAAAGTTGTGCAAGCGGCGGGCAATTTCGAGGGCATTCTGGCCCTTGGTCAGCGTAAGATTCACCTTGGCGAACTGCTCCAGGATGCGTGTGGTCTCGCTGACGTACACACAGCTCTCGGTGTCCAAATTGAGCCACTCGCCGGAGGGACCGCACTCGTGCGAGGCTCGCCGGGATTGGGCCGCATCGCTGGGCTCCTCCACGCACTCCTGCAGCACCGTCTCGCCCCGCATCGTCCGGGGCCAGTGGTAGGTGCCCTTGTTGGTGTGCACCACCCGAGCCTCGCAGTACAGCGTCCCCTTGGCCACCACATGCAGGACGATCGCTTGCGAGAGATTCGCCTGCTGGCTGCGCAGCGTGCAGTCCCACATGCCCGTGTGATTCTGGGTGAGGCTGGCGATCCGTAGGATCGACTGCAGGATGCCCGAGTCGGTGGAGTGACGCGTCTCCAGGTTCACATCGCCGAACACCTTGGTGGGATCGTGGTAGACAATGTCGTCGGTGGAGTTCTTGGCACGTATCTTCTCCGACCAGCCCCAGAAGACATAGGCCTTGGTGGGCAGATCCTCGCTCTCCCGCGGCACTCCGATGGCCACCCGCGGTGCGTAGCACTTGAGCTGCAGCTCGTCGCCCTCGAAGGCCACCTGATTCTGGCTGGGAATCAGCTCGAGCAGCGGCTGCAGCAGCGTCTCGCAATGGAAGTCCTTGCCCACACGCAGCTTCTTCAGCGGCATGCCGCGAAAGTTGCCGGGCGAATCGCATTTCGGCGGCGGTTGAAGGCGCACCTCCCGGCTGGTCGACCAGGCAATCAACCAGATCAAACCGCAATCGCAGGCCAATGGGTTCCCAGACAGATCACTGTGAAAATAAGTTGAGAAAGGGGTTTACTTACATTTGAATTGGTAAGATCTTAAATCTATGACCTTAAAATCGATCTTATCTTATTATATGGGTATATTGAGCTTTGTAGGCTGTAAAAATATCATTTACTTAGTTTTTAGCTGCCTTTACAACTATACACATAAACATATGATTTATGTTCCACATAATTAGTAAGATCTTAATAAAAATACCTTTTTACAAGGGAATAATGAGTATAGATCAATATAATGAACTTGAAATCAGCTTTATCCTTAATCTTTACGGAATATATGACTATTTTGAGCTATGTAAGCTGTACAAACACCATAATCTTTGATTTTAGGCTAAAAAATACAAACATCTTGACTTTACAAAGCTAAGATCTACAAAATAACTATCTAATACAAAGCAAAAATCTACAAAATACATATTATGTATAAAAAATATATTAAGAATGATAAACATAAGATTTCTGTTCAATTTGAATGGTAATATCTCAATTTTTACAAAGGAATAATGAGTATAGATAAATAGAATGAACTTAAATCTATGTGATCCTTTAAAATTTTTGTACCTATACAGAATATATGGCTATTTGCAGATCTAACATCACTATCGTAGATTTTAGGCTATAAACACAGCTATAATCTACGATATAACCATATAATATCCAACTTACAGCAGCTTGAGCTTGGGCATCCGATCGAAGGTGCCCTCGTAGATGTGACTAATGGCATTGCCCGCCAGCTTCAGCTTCTCCAGATGGAGAAGACTTTCGCCGAAGGTCTCCTTGTCCAGTTCGGTGAGCAGATTGAACGACAGATCCAGGCGCTTGAGTTCGGTAAAGTTTTGAAAGTCCTGGGCGGTAATCAGAGCAATGGAGTTTTTGCTGGCGTTGCTATAAGAGAAACGATCTATGTATTAGGGGGCAGTCTTAAGGGACCATAGCCATGCTTACATGCTGACCACGCTGGTCACCACATCCTCGCCGAACTCCAGTTCCCGCCAGTTGGCTATCTGCTGCTCATCGCAGCGAATCTTCAGGCTGTGTATGTTCTCCGAGATGTTCCGGCAGCTGCATTTCCGTGGGCACGACGTTGGCGATCCGGCGGAGGAGATGCCGGTATCCGGATTTTGTGCACTTTGTCCCATTTCCCCAGTCGACGGCACCTGACCCCCCTCTGCCGCGGTCGACGTCGACGTTGCGGTCGCCGTTGGATGAAGGAACAACAACAAGAACAACAACAGCAGCGTTAGCAGCGGGAGGGGCAGCGACGCAGGCGAAGGAGGAGGGGAAGGGGGGCGATCTCCACGCCCCTCGTTCGTTTGGCCGCCCATTTTCAATCGACGCACGATTGTTTACATGCCGGGCGTAGCGCACATTCAAACTTAATTAATATTAATTTCGTTTGTTAAACAAAATGCATAATAAACAATATACACTGCGCTTCTTTTTTTTTGTACCGATAAGTGTTACCCTACTTTTCAATGGCGATGGGAGAGTGTTGTTCTGCGCCAGTGTTATCGATAGTTGTGCGCAGTTCGGTATATCGATGGTTAAATACTTGGCTACGCGTGGTTGGTGTCCCAGCTAAGGGTGGTGCGAGACACAACTATTTGAAAAATAATTATTTTCATTAAATAAATTTAAACTTAATTTAAAACATCAATTTAATTATATTTTCTACCTAATCATTGTTGTTTCTTTTGTAGACTTAGTTCTCTGTAGGTTAAGAAAATCCCACATTTATATTAGTGCTACTTATTCGATAATAACAGAAAATACAATCAAGGGTGTACAATTTAAAATAGGTTTATTTTTTGTGTTTTTGAGCCAACTGGGCGGATTGTCTCGGTCCGGGTTCATGACCCCGCCGCGCCGCCGCACAACCAAAGTAATTATGCAAAAAAAAAACGTAGCACACGCACACAATCAGTTATTGAGATTACGAAAAAACAGGTTTCCATCTTTAGAACTTAGAGCTATTTTTGAATGCTGCCTAAAACGAAGATCAGTGAGAGGAAGAGGAGGAGGAGGATAGGGGGACACGGGGGGACTACCCCTACGCCAGCTTGCCATTGTGCGCCTCCCGATACTTGGACAACTTGTCCATGTACTCCTCATGCCGCTCCAAGGTGGCCAACAGGCCCTCCGTATTCACCGGCGACTCCTCCGGCCCGTAGTTAATCAACTGATCGTTCAGCGTCGTCATTGTGCCGCCCAAGGCGTGCAGAATGGCATCGCCGGCGCAAATGTCCCACTTCTTGATCTTCGAGGTGTGCAGATAGGCGGTGGCATTGTTGGCCACCACCTGGAGCACCTTGTAGCCCGCCCCCGCCGCCGTCAGCAGGCTGACATCCTGGCCAAAGATGCCCCTGGCCAGATCCTTAGCGCCGGCGGTGTGCGAACGTGACACTGTGATGATGGGCGCCTGGTTGTCGGGCGCATGCTCCGGATGCAGGCTGGCCAGATACTCGGACATCGAGTTGCCCACCCAGGCCCAGGCCGTCTGGCCATTGAACGGGCTGTGAATGACGCCGATGATGGGTCTGCCGGCCACCGCCACGCACACCATGGTGGTCACATACTCGTACAGTTCCTCTGCGCGGATGGAATTTACAAATTAGTGGGTCTTACAGTTGGTTATCACTATCCTCACCTGTAAACTCCTTGGTGGCATCCAGCGGATCCACCCAAACGGTGACATCCTGCGCATTTACCACCACATCCGGTATCTGGGCGGTCTCGTGCAGGACTGTGGGATCCAGATCGTAGCTGTGCGCCTGCTTGCAGTGCTCCTTGTCCTCCTCGGAGAAGATCTGGACGCGCGGGAAGATGCGCTGGAGGCCCTGCTTCATCACGCAGTGCGAACGACCGTCGGCATCGGTGAAGGGATCGTCGACGCCCTCGTCCGTCTTGCCCTTGCTGCGCTCCTTCAACTTGCGACTGCGGGCCACATCGAGAACCTCGAGGCCGCCACGCTGGGCCGCCTGGACGGCGGCAATCAGCATCTTGCGGAGATTAACCTTATTGGGATTCTCACTGCGCAGCATGCCATAGATCGCCGGCCGCTCCTCCTGATGGAAGTTGAGGAAGTACACCAGGACGATGGTCAGCAGGATGGCCACTATGGTGGCCGGCAGCCGGTTGATGCGTATGGAGCGTCCGTTCATCTTGGCCTCGCTCATGGGTCACCTATATATATATATATATATATATATATATTCTGGATTCTGTGCGCTGCTATCGTTTTTGCCAGATCACCAGATCGAGTGGAGAGATCTAACCAGATGCCCGCAAGAACTGAAATTGAAATGGAAAACACTTGATGGCGCGTCAATGTGGGGGGGGGGGGGCGCACAGGTGTTTCCTTCTCTTCGGGTGGGGGGCGCAGCAGGTGTGCGGTGTGTGCCGCTCTGTTCTATTCCAATTCCACGTCCACGTTGCGCGTTTTTACCCCCCTTTCCAACATAACAAAAGGGGCAGCAAACAAAACCAAACAATAACAAACTGGAGATGGACCCGAAGCGATAAATGTGCGAAACAATCGATAGTAGTGAAAACAGGCCAGTAATCCTCTTT
This sequence comes from Drosophila pseudotakahashii, assembly GCA_035046095.1. NCBI lineage: Eukaryota > Metazoa > Arthropoda > Insecta > Diptera > Drosophilidae > Drosophila > Drosophila pseudotakahashii. Next base: position 7,632,004 of record JAWNOE010000105.1, on the reverse strand, counting down.
ATTTATTATTTAATTAATTTGGACATAAAATTTAACACAAAAATTAAGATTTAAAATATTCCCCCATTCGATAGTTGTTAATCGATCTTGTCCCATCTCTATTACAATCAGTGTGACCACAGTAATCGGCATTTTGCCACAGAACACTTTCCACATTCGATAACAACTGACGTGTTCATCACAGAATAAACAAAATAAAAATAAATAAAATAGTATAGTATAATAATAAAGAATAACCAGAAAATATTAGAATACAAATAATAATAGTTTTTAGTATCTACTAAAACTGGATATCCCGGTATTTCTCGTGGCTTTTTTTGCGGCCACACTCCTCGCCTGGCCACACCAATATTCGTCTTTATTTTAATAAAATAATCAAATAATCGTCGCTTCGGATTCGGAACATAGAAATTTGTATTTTTCGCTCCCAGCAAGTCTAACCGCAGATCGCGCGTTTTCCCCCGAATAAAAAACCCGAAAATTCGAAAGGAATATTTTCTTGTTTTTTTTCTGTTTTTCCACGGCGAAAATTCAATTTTTTTTAAATATCAAAACAACAACAACAAGAAGTGCGTGCGCGTGCAGAAACGACAAAAAAAAAAACGGGGAAAAAAAATTGTGGGCGAATCAACAAGCATAAGAGAATGAGCGATGATGAGGAGAAGAGGCAAAAGCAGAAAAGAAACTGCGAAAACTGCTTGTGAAGTGACAAAAATAACAAAAGCAACAACAAGTACGAAAGAGAAAAGCAAAAAGGCGAAAAAAGAGCGCAAAAAATACGTCTACAAAAAGCAGCAGCAGCAACAACACAAAAATTAACTTAAAAAAGTCGTGAATTCAACGTACTGTATATATACATATATATATATATATATACACCAAACACACACACACGCCGAGTGAGAAGGAGAGAGCGTGCGTTATTTATATTTATTTTATATTTTCGTTAATCATTTTTCGCATTTTGTGGAACAAGTTGGAAAAGCGACAATACAAACTACAACAAAAGCAGCAGCAAGCAGTTTGCACCACTTGGAAGAGGTATTTAATTTATGTTTGTTTGTTTGTCTTTACCCCGTCTATTCTTATTAGACACACAGCATATTCTTATTAGATCAGCCAGACTTCTTTTTCGTCTCTTTTGCTTCTCACTCGATTCGCCGTTATTTATGTAACAAGTGTGTGCGTGCTAAATGAAGTGCTCTCGCTCTCCCCCCCCCACTCCCTCTACCCCTCTGCCGCTCTCGTTTTATTGCCTTCTCTCTCCCTCTCAGCATTTGATGATTTGATTTTGTTCACTTAGTAAAGTTGCTGTAAATGTGGCTGCCACCCAAAAAAAAAAAAAAAAAAAAAACGAAAAAAAAGAAAAAAAACGAAAAATAAATAATAAAGCTCCACCGCAAAGCGCATTGAACTGGTTTATGTTGTGCTCGCTTCTTCTGCTCTTCTCACTCGCTCTCCTCCTCCTCTTCTTCTCATTTCTTGGTTATCAACATGATGCCAGAAAAAAAATACAACAGTAACAACAGCAACAACAACAGCAACGAGAATGGAATTTGCGGATCTTTTGTTGTTGTTTCGTTCGCTTTGAGCCGAACTTCTCATTCTTCATTCTTCTCCCCCTTCCCCTTTTTATCCATTGAATAAACTACAGTGGTCACCCATTAAGCGCAATTCCTAAACCCTTTCAATTTAAATTCCGAAAGGCAGTTTTTCCAATTGGAAATTAAGTCAAATAAATGGAAAACTTTTTTTTTAAGTAATTCTAAAACTTTAAAGAACTAAATTCTAAAACATTTTATTATAATACGATTACTTTTTACCACCCTTAATTATTTGCAAATGTTGAAAGTACTCGCATGGTCAATTCAATTGAAAATAGGTCAGTTGCAAATCCAACCACTTGGGAATTATAAGAGCTCTGTAACTGGTCATCTGAAACCAGGATCGTAAATCATTGAACTGGGAAATTTTTTTTGCTACTTATCAATACTTTTTTTTTTTAATGTTTTAACCTACTTTACAACGCAGTTTGTTTTTGCTTCCGTCGTCTCAGTCTCAAAAACACGCATTTTCTAGCTCACAATGACTATAATTAATATGACTCGCTACGATAAATAGAGGCTGCCAAGTACAAGTACTCTTCTAGCCACTCTCCGCCCCTCGAATTAATTTGTTTATTTTCTATCACAAAATTAAAGCTGAGGAAAGTTTTTCATATTTTCTTCTCAATTCAATTAAAATGGAAAACACATGGAAAGAACAGCTTAAATCGTATAATAGTATTTTTTATACATGATTCAATGTTTATATTGGGATCTTGGCACACTCACTATAATTATTTATAGCATATCTCATTCTCTTTGTTGTAATTCCAAATGGGTATCTCTAATTTGATTAAATTTAATTCTAAACAGTCTTTTATTTTACTCGTAACTAATCAGGAGAATTTCACATATTGTTTTGAATAGGGAAATGCCCAAGAAAACCATAAACCTACAAGAAATAATGGTTTTGTTTTTCTATTTGATATGATTCATAGAGTTAGGGAAAGATTTCTTTGTCCGTGACAACAATTTCTTTTTAAACTACAAAGTGACCATGAGAGTGCATTTTTTAACTTAATTTCCAGTGTGACCTTGCTTTTGCTAGTTTGAGTAATCATACTAAATGTTTTCTACCAATTGAATTTTTATTAATAAATTATTCTAGGGCAAACGACTAGTGTTCAATTTCATATTTGGGGAATCCCAACGAAATTTGACTTTTGGCCAGTGTGACCTTGATTTTTATATTTTTGTTTTCTTTTCTACGGAATTCAGGTCAGCTTATTCCTTTTCTTCAATGTGAAGAGACTTTATTAAATGTATTGCTTAAGTTCTTTATGAATAAAGTATCGCACTTATTTGAAACCGATTTAACGGTAACTTATTTGCAATGCAATTTCTTTCATTCGGGTTTCTGGTTGTTGGTTTTATTTGGTTTTATTTGGTTCCATGTTCTATTTGCTCGTGTAATTAGTGAACGGAAATGGTTTTTGTTTCGTCACATGTGTATGTATGTGTGTTGTTTGTGAAGGTCAATAGGGCAACTCGTTATCGTTATTTTTTTTTTCTACCACGCCCCCAAAAAGGCGCACCTGTGGCGAACATTTAAATTATTTCCGATCAGTAAAAATTCCCCTATCAAAAAGAGAAACAAACAAGAGTTTATTTTATTTTTGCATATCATTATCGGAGTTCCGAAAATGACAACAAAAATTTTCCAAAAATTCTTGCCTTATCAGGCACTTGTTTTTCGCTTTATTTTTCCATGTTTATCTGTTTCTGGGAACTTATTTTGAATGAAATTTTTGTTTGCGGTCTGGCGGAATCATTCATATTAATATTATACACACAAATATATGAAATCTGTTATTTGTGTTTTGCTTGAGGAAGTGTCGGCATTTCCCATGGGTAAAGATTTTTCACAGAATGACTCAGAATCGTAAAGTTCAGATAGAGTTAATCTTTTAGTTTTAAGATAGCACTGAAGCAATGTTTTTGCATTTTTGTTTTTTCAATACTTTTTACACATTTTTATTTAAGAAAGAAGAAAATAATCACTAAGATAATTTGGGACACAATAATTGTTTTAGTTTATTCAGTGGACAATAAAAATAAAATGGTTATAGATCCATTTCCTAGATAATAAATAAAAACCATGAAAGAAGAGAGCAAATCCTTGTAAAATGTTTAACTTAATTTTTTTGGCATATTGTTTAATTTGATTTTCTGATTTGTTGCAGGTTCCGCCCTCCCCCAATTCCATATGCAAAATGTCTAGTCCCGACGATAGAATACCAATACACGGTAAGTGGGAACGAAGGACCCTGCAAATTCCAAATCCAAATCCCCTATCCCATTGATATGTATTTTGTATTGGATTTTAGTTTAGGGCAGTATTCGGCGGGTGGTTATTATATTATATCCTCGATTGTTGGCATATAGCTATAGTATGTAACCTGCATATATAGCTATAGCATTAACAACATTCGGAATACATAACTCAAAATGTACACAGACCGCACACACACACACACACACATACATACATGTTCAAACAAAAGCTTACACTGTCTGAGTGGGTGGGTGGGTGTGTGTGTGTTTGGTGTGCTAGTGTGTGTTGCCTTCCAAAAATAACTGTAATAAGCACATACACAAAAGCGGGCCAGAACTGCGCTGTCAATGGATGATGCACATTGGTCCCAGGTTGGCAAATAACGGGATTTAAAGCTCTGCGCAAACTGGTTGGGAATTATAAGGCAGAATAGTGTGCTGATCATTGCCGATGCTGGTCACACTACAAAAAAAAGATAGCAAGCAACGGGATTAAAACTGGTTGGGAATTATAAGGCAGAATAATGTATATATAATTAGTTTCACGATAATTTAAGAAGATAATCTATATAGTGTCAAGATAGGAATGACTTGTAAATGTTAAATAAATCTCTAAGCTATATAAAAGAGCCAACTAAATCAACTTTGGCACATTCCGCTTTCTCCGAACTTTTATATTGAACCGAAGCCAATCAGCCTTTTAGCAAAAATGTAGGCAAATGTTTAAGAGACCTATTTAAGTCGAAAACAATAGCCAAAACTATTCCATAAGTAACACGTAATTTTATGTGTGACAGATGGTGAATACAAATGGTGAGGAATACTACGTACTTTCCGTTTCTCCAGATCAACTTCTTTGCCAGCTGTCAATCAAATCAGTTAAATATTTGCACAGCTTGAACCACTGTGCGTTTGTTGCTCCTCTCGGCTGGGTTGAAAGGGGGTGGTGGCTTGGATTGGGTTGGTTGGTTGGTGTACAGTGGGATCTACTAACTTTTTTGTCCCGGGCAGGCCGAGAGCAACAACAAGAACATTGTCCATGGTCGGGTCGTCTCTTTCGCGGCAAACGGAATAGATATAGGAAGGGGATGGGGATGGGGATGGGGATGGGGAATGAGGAATCATACTTGGCTGGTTGGTCTTGGTCCTGGCTAGTGTTGTCCGGGTTTCTCACATTGCAGTTCAGCAATTACTACTAAAAATGATATTAATATTATTGTTAAACAGTTGTATATCCACTTATTTTGCTGATAAATTTTATTTTGTTTCACTATTTAGTTTATAAATAAAAGATTTTAGTTTTCTAATATATTTCTCCTACAAATAAAAAATTTTCAATGTTTTATTTTTAATAAATTAAATCCAGTAAAAAAAAACCTTTTCTACCTACTTATTTATTTTTAATACATTTAATTTCTTAGATTTAGATATGTATATAATAAAGAACCATATATATCTTTTATTCTAAAAAATTAAATTAACTTTAAAAAATATTAAAAAGGTAGAAAAAGTTATTGATGTTAGAAAAAGTAATTATTATTTTTTAGTAGTGCCAAAAATCGAAATAAAAAATATTTCTTTTTTTGAAAGGTTTTGAACTCATGCCAGAAAATAGCTAACTGCACACCATTAATCTTGGACGCTTTTCCTTTTGGCCATCCATCGAAACCACTGCCAATGCCAAGCACGTGGATGGTCTGGAAAATGGGTGGCGAGAAAAGCGAGGCGAAAATGCCAGTGGGATGGTGTGGGGTGGGTGGGATGTGATGGGATGGGTGGTGGAGGAGACGCTTTTGGAGACGGAGCCCCGTAATCTTCGCTTCGTGCTCAGCTCTCTCGCTCCCCGATTCTCGTTCTCATTCTCGTTTTTGCTCTCCGTCTGTTTGTTTGCAACCAAAAAGAAAAACATTCGTTTATCGATTTTCGTCTATTTTTAGACACAAAAGCAACAGCAACAAAATTTACTTGCCTTTCAAATGGATGGTGTAAATGTGTATTGTGTGTATGTGTGTGTGTGTGTTTGGATTGTTGACTGACGACCGGACCCGGAGACCTGTAAAGCCCATGAAACCCAGAGACCCGGGCCACGTCTTTCCATATTTACCCCTCCTTTTTCTGTTTTCTGTTTTCCGTTTGCCACGTGCAATCCTCAGACGCGTCCGGAGATTTCAGGGGATTCCGGGGATTCTCAACCATTTTTCAATGGGGTCTCCGTTTCCCAGGATCTCACCGTCTAATTGCTTGTGATTATTCTGTAGCGAAAGTCCAGATGGCCCACCATATCGATAGCATATTAGAAATTCACGACAAAAATTACATTTTCCTTCGAACGCGGAAAAAAAGTGCTGAATTAATAATCAGAAAGTTTTGCCTTGCCCTGGATAATGCCCATTATAATCCACTTATTCGACTCGATATGTGTGTGGGGGCCATGCAAATTTCGCAATGTCAAGGGTTGATTTAAAATTAGCCTCTTACCTTCGTTCAAGGACTTCTTGTTGGTGGGAAAACAAAAATCCAAAGCGTGGTGAATTTGTAATCATGGGTTTTGGCCCTCTGTTCGATAATAACCAAGTTAATAATTAATCCAATCCACCTTTCTGATAATTGGCACTATCCATTATCCACTTATTTCGAACTGAATATTGTCCCCTAGATAATTACAAAATAAGGGTGTCCCTGTTTCAAGGTCTTTGTCATTAAAAATAAAAACTTTTTTATATTACAGAATCTTTGAAAATAGTAAGTTCACTTTGACCAGGCAATTTGCTTTCTTCACGTCAAATTTACTTACCTTTCCAAATAGTTGGCTGTAAAAAAACTTTTAAAAAACCTAAACGACTTGTAAAGCCTTTCAAAATTACAGATAATTTTTGAATAATTTATCTAATATAAATTTGATATTTCTACGGAATGATAAATATTTCAATTTACTTTGATTATTAAAATATTTCCGTATTGTGTTGGCATTCTTTCGTTCGGGAATGAACTTTTGGGGAATACTTATAAATAGAAATTAATTGCGGAGCAAAATTGATTGTCTAAGACGCAATAAGTGAAAAGTTTTTCCTTCTTCTGTTGTTACATTTTGTTGTTATTGTGTTCTATTGTGAAGCACGCAGCACCTGCAAGAAGGTCGAATCCCCCGGAACCTCCAAAAACCCCCACTTATTTGGTTTTCTCCAGTGCCAGTGGAGCATTTATTGTAATGGCATTCCAAGAATAAAACTTGTCTGTGTGTTGTTTGAGCTGTTATATATGTATGTATGTATAAATTCGTTAGGGCCTATGTATTGTAGGTATCGCCCTTGGAATCCCGAACCCCTCCCAGAAAACCCCGCCACGCCACTGTCTTCACCGTGGTCTAATCATATCGAAAGCGTTTATTTATTCAGTTCATTTATCCACCTAGGTTCTACATTTTGCCACAAATTAGATGAGTCATATTCGAAATTTATCAAAGGATCCCTGTCTATAAAGTAATTATATTAATCATTTGGTTTAAAATATAACAAAAAGTTTATATCATGATCATAAATTAGTTAATTTTCATGGTATTTTGGTTATTATAGATCGTATCTCTAAGGAAGGTTACTTCGGGTACAAACCCAAAGAAATTTGCAAAAATGATTGTACTTCAATGTTTTATAAACGGGACTTTGACTATATTTTTCAAAACTTGGGTTTATTATTCCCAGAAATCTTAAGATCAAATCATGTTTCTTATAATTTCTCATTATAACCCATAGAATTAGAATAACTACTGTAGTTCTACTTATCATTGTTTTTGTTGGTTTTACATTTGTCAAGGTAAGCCCGCAAAATCGGGGTGTTTTTATATTTGGGGGGTTTTTTTTTTTGGTCGAGTTTTATGGCCTAGAACTTTAAAAAATGCGAACCAACAACAGGGAGAATTTTTTTTTTTTTTTATTCTTTTTGGCCTGGCCCAAAAGTTTAGCTGTTGTTGTTTCTATTTTTAGAATGCGCGCGCTGGAAATTTACCCACACAATACGCATACAAATACACACACCACACACATACACATGGAAACCTTGCTATCACTCAAAACAAACTTATTGAGGAAGGAAGAAAAGAGAGCGAGAGAGCAGAGTGGGGGATGTGGAGAGAGGGTGGTGGGTTGTGGGTTGTGGGAGGTGAAGGGGAATATATCAAGCTGCTCTCTCGCTCTCACTCTCTGTTGTTGTCGTATCAATTTCCAATTGAATTTCAGTTTCAATTTCAATGACAGCCAGCGTATCTCTCATAAAGTTGTATACCGCATTTTTTTTTCGGTTTTTTTTTCTTCTGCCAACACACACACACGTGTTATTTTTTTGTTGTGCCATTTGGTTGCCTGGTTTCTATGTCAACACACAAATTGACCTTGAAGTTGGAAAAAAGACCCAGTAGGGGGAGTTGTGGGTTAGGAGAGAGAGAAAGAGAGAGCCTGCTACGCATTTACTTTTATTTAAAACAGCATTGCCGAAAAAAAAGAACAGCTGATTGCAAGCCACTCTCTCTGTCGCTCTCTCACTCACTGCACCTGTAATTGCACTCTCGCAGTGCCGCTCTTTCCTCCCTTATCATCTTTTTAGACAAGCTTTATAGACTTGGTTATACCCTACAATTATAAAAACAAGGAAATTGCATAAAAAAAATTAAAAAATTAAAATTAATTAATTAAAAATATAAAATAAAAACTAATTTATTATTTATTAACATGTAAATGGTAAATAAATATAAAAGCTGTTTATTTCTAAACCAAAATTAGTTTTTACTTGGCGAAAGGGAATCTGAAAATCGTCTTTGCTCTACATATTCCATTGCATTTCGTTGAAATTTCAATTTGGATTTTGACTTCACGTTTTAAGTTTACACAACACTACCTAAATGTACTTATGTATATGTACTTTCCTTTGTATTTTATATCGTGTTTTTTTTTTTTTTTTTTTTTTTTGGTATTTTTGTGCAATATGCACTGTTGTTGTACTATCTGTGTGTTGCCACTTCTAAATATACTCCCCAAAGCCATGCACGATTTATAAATGCGGCTAAAAATAGAACGGCAAAGCAGAGCGGCAAGCAGCGCAGCAGGTCACGGCCTGTTCAGTTAGATATGCACCGACACACACACACACTTGTAGACTTGTAGACATCCCCCCACCCACAGCTGCGGTCAAAGAAATAGTGTCAAAGCGAAGGATTCAAAATAAAAATAAAGTTAGGGTACAAAAGTGTACGGATAAAAATGTTTTCAATAAAATACAAAATTAAGTACCTAATGAAAAAAATTATTAAGAATTTTAAAATTATTAAAACTAAATGCAAACTACATAATAACTGCTATAAAACTAATGAAATAAGATTGAGTTTTTCTTTTTTTTTGATAACTATAGATTTGAATTTAATTGTAGCATAAATACAAGCATACATTATGCACATGCGTTTGTGCTTTTGTTTTGTTGCTGCTTTTGGGCTTTGCTCTTTTTTTTTTTTTGTTCTATTTTTAGCACTGCCACATAACAGCCCAATATTCAATTAGAATAAATTTCTAGACCAAAAAACTCGACTTTGTTGATTAGATCAGCGCTTGACAGTTAAAGAGAGACGCGGAGAGAGCGAGAGAGAGAGAAGAAATCATTACTAATTGGACTTTTCGGTTAGTCATCTCGACATTCTTATTGGCGCGCAATTAGTCCAGTGAAAGAAGGAAAAGAGAGCTCTCTTCTCTTCCCAACCAATGTTTATCAATGAAATATTTTCCAACCGATTTTTCCTGATTTTTTTTTTCGATTTTTCTTTCAACATTTTTCGTTGGCAGCAAATCAAAATATTTGAGCGCGGCAAAAGAGAGGGAGAGAAATAAATAAAAGTTGCTTGGGCGTCACGTGCGACAAAATAAGAAGAAGAAGAAGAAGAAAAAGCTAAAGCAAAAGTCGAGAGGAAATCGTTGTAATCGCTGTTAACTTGTACTGCACAAGGTTACTAAAAATAGTCATACACTGAGAAAAACTAATTCGTATTGCTTAAGATCCCAAAAAAGTAACATATAAAAAAATGAATAAATACATAGTTTCAAATCCAAAAGATCGGTATCAAAACGTTTATTTCTAATAATTTTTTTTTTAAACAACATTTTTTTAACCATCTTATTTTTCTAAATTTGTCAGGTATATTCCAAAAGTTAAAATTAATTGTTAAAAAAAAATAAAATTTAATTTATATTTCGAATTATTTAATTGTTTCTGGTGTAACTACACACATTTACAAACACACATAACAACCATCGAGGGTCCAACGCGTCGACAAAATACGTTTTAGATTTACTTTTAAAAGCGTCTGATAAGCGCGGTCTTATCTACATAATCGGTCCGGAGAGCGAGTCACACCTCCTCCAGATCCAGATAGAGTCTCTACCTACCTGTATACATATGTATGTATACATATATGATATGTATGTACAATATAAAATATACACCAATCCCTCTACGAAACGTTTCAATTTCGCTCGCTCAGTTGTGTGTTTACATTGTCAATTCGCAGATCTGCCATCAGAAGCCGGAAGCGATGAGCGATTGCTGCACATAACGCCGGGCAATCTGACATTGGACTTCAAGCCCCATCCAGCGGTGGATATCGATCAGCAGATCATGGAGGTGAGTGTGTTCCCAAACCCCGAAAACCCGAAACCCCCCTCCTCACTCTCGATAGGACTCGATCTTAACGTTTAGTGATGAAATAGTTTGATTTCGGGAGGTTTCTGGTGATAATATCAGTTGAAGATAACAAAAGGGTTTTTAAAACCAGTTTAATTTGCATATCATGATTCGTCATAATACCGTGTTTCAAGCATTAATAAAGTCATTACAAATGTTTGAGTGTAAATGCAGATCCTAAAACTTAAACCCCTGTTTCCATGGACTGTTATAGAAAATATCAGTGTACTTATCAATATTTTATTACTTTTTAAAGTTCAAATAGCAGTCGCAACTCTCGGTCTGAGTTGATTTAAATATAAAACATGTCGTCATCATAATCGTCATCGAATTTATTTACTTTTGTGTGATTTGAGCTATTTGCACAATGGTTTTCGGGGTTTTCTCATTATATAGTGAAGTATTTCAGAAGATATTAAGGGTTTTAATGTTTTATATTATTTAATAGTATTTACCAAATCTAAATATCTAGATAAATATAATAGTAAGTTGAAAACTAAAATTTAGTTTTGAGAACAATTATAGGTTTGATTAACATTAAAAAATTAACAATTAACATTAACAATTAAAAAATCTCATATCCTAATTTATGTAAGTATTTTTTGTTTATTTTTTTTTAATATTTTTTTTAATATATTTTTTTATATATATATTTTTTTATTTATTTATTTATTTATTTATTTATTTTTTATTTATTTATTTTTTTATTATTTATTTATTTTTTTTTGCTATAATTACTTTAAACCTTCATTTTTTGACCAGTTTCTCCAGCTGGCTTTTTCACATTTCCCCTGTTGTTACTTTTTTTGTTGAGCTTTTTCGTTTTCCGCTTTATTTTTACTTTATTCGCCTGGCTCTTGGGCTGCGTGTACATATATGTGCGTACATAAATGTGTACGTTTGTACGTATATATGTGTGTGTGTGCCGATGCGATGCTGCTCCTCTTGTTGGGAGTCTAAATTTAAACGCGTGTACAACTTAATGATTCTATATTTATTGTTTTCACTACGAAAATATGTATGAGTTTTTGCGCATTTTTTAAATAAAATCCGCTAAAAATAGACAGAAACCGAGTCAAGAGAGCCGAGGAGGCGCACAGCGAGCGAGAAATGTCGGTGCGAAGATGCCGAGTGCAGAGGATATACAGATATCACTGCCTACAATGGACTAAAATAGTCTTAAAAATATTAAAAAAATTTATTAATAAACCGATATTATTGGAAATAAGTTGGTTTTCATTAATAGGAATATGATAAAATTTTAAATTAAATTAAAGTACTTAAAATAGGATCATATTTGGTTAATTATTAAAAAGATTACAAGTAAAGCAGATCTGAAAATAAACAATTTAAATGTTTTTAATTTATTATGTATAATTCGATATTATTGAAAGTAAGTTGGTGTTATTAATAAAAATATGATAATATTTTAAATTAAATTAAGTTAAATTAAATATTTAAAATGAAATATGGAATTAATTTAATAGATTTTAAATAAAGCAGATCTGAAAGTGAGCAATTCAAAAGTTTTTATTTCAGATATTATTTTCAAAAACTTGCTGTAAAAAAAATATAAATTAAATTATGGTGTTATTAGATAAATCTTTAGATTGTAGTCCCTGGATAATATTAGAAATAATCTTTATAGGGCTGTTAGCGGGGGCGTACTGTACCGCACCAAATTTGTTGGCACTTTGTCTCTCTTTGTCTCTCACCGATTGGTGCCCACTGTAGTCGGGCATGATGGCTAGCATGTGCATGTGCAGCAGCCCACCTGCTCGACCCCCTCTGTACCTCCGCCCCTGCCACGCCCCCCTCTCGCCCTCCCCCGCCCCTCAGTTCCTTGAGGACAGCAGCAGCAGCAGCAGCAGCAGCAGCTTCATCATCTTCTTCTTATTTCTGGTACACTGCTTGCATTCAATTTATAGTCTTGGGGATTTATTTATGCCTCGATTTTTGGCTGCAGTTTGCCTTCTTATTTTTGTCGTAATTTGTGTGTTGTTTTTTTTTCACGTCGCATTTCTTTTGTTTTGTTTTGTTTTCGTTTGAAATCTTTATATTTAGCGTTAAAGAGTGCTTTATATGCAGCATTATGTTCGACGTGGTCTTCAGTGTTTTTTTTTTCTGCTTGCCACACCCCACCGCCCACCGCCCACCTTTTTCTTAGCCTCACTCTTTACACCGAAAGAAATTAGCATGATTATTAAAATAATTGTACAATAAATTATTCACATATTTTATAGAAGTTTACTTTTAATAGAACATGCCTAAAAAAACATTGGTTTTAAAAATGAAAATAAAAAATTTAATTTTTTTTAAATGAAAATCTGCAATTAATTTTTAAAAATATAAATAAAAAATTGAACTTATTAAAATTAAAAGCTGTAATATTAAAAAAAATGTTTTTAATATTTAATAATATTTTATCACCGATTTATGATCAAAATATTTTCGTTCCTGTGTATTTTGCCCATTTTCATCCCATTTGAACTGCCTTCGTTTTTCATCAACGCGTTTGCCGTTTTTGTTATTTTCGGTTTTTCCTTTGAATTTATTTTTGTTCTTTTATAAACTCTGCTGGTTTTATTTTTAAAAAGAACACACACATACAGACAGTCACACACGCACACTTAGAGCTGGTTAGATCACGCACACACGAACAATTGCCAATCAGTGAAAATGTTTTATTGAATTCCTCAGTCTATTTTCCGTTAGCATTTTGTGTTCTGTTTTCGTTTTCCGTTTTTTTTTTTCGGTTTTGGTGGCACGAGCAAAATGCAAATTAGCAAAAATTGATGGGCTAGTGGGTGGTAGGAGGTGGGTGGTGGAGTGGGAGGGTTGACAAGATCTTAATGAAGATGATCATTGATCTTTGATCTTCGCCCACAAATTTGGCAAGAATAGTTTAGTATTTGGGGAACTAGAATTTAAGTATAGCGATTGTAATTCGATTGCGATTGCGATGGGAAAGAAAGATTTATAAGAACCCCCACATACAATGCAGATACTTTATAGAATGCTCTATAACTCTAATTCGGAAGCATAAAATCTAGAATTTCCGGAATATTATCTCCAATTTTATATCTAATCCCAGAATAGTTTGCTATTAAACAATAAAACTATAATTATCTAGTTTTTACAAGCCTTAAAATAGAGCAAGAGCTGTGTGATCGATTACTAAAGCGATTTCACGGAATCCATTTTTTTTTTATCCCAGTTCCGGAAATTTCTCGTTCGATCCGAAATCATTGTCATCATCGCACTTGGATGGATGATCATCGAATCAGGCGGTTTCTATTCTATTTTACATTTACATTTTTCGTTTTTAACCCGCTCCGATCTCTCCGATCCGCACTGTTTCTATTTATATGGGCGTGCCTGTGTGTTGTCTTTTGCCCCGCTATAATTATACATAGCGCAGGTATTTATAATTATAGCATTGGCCATAGCAACTGGCGAATGTTGTGCAAGCGGGCGTCGCTGCAGGGGGTGGTGGGGGGCTATTTGGGGGGGGTGGAGACTGCAGTTTCCTAGGAACCGATGTGGCATATGGCATAAAGACTCTTCTCCTTCGCCTCTACAGGGAAAAATCTAGTTTTAGCTGTTGTGGTCAAAATTGACCTTTTTTTCTATCTTGATATTTTCATCTATTAAAAAAAGTTTAAAAATTGTATCGGTCTTACAAATTTTCTATCTATTTAAAAAAAATTTATAATATTTTTTATTTTTTAATAAATAGTAAATATAACTCAAGAATATTACAATAAAAATTCGTATTTTTTAAAAAATTATAACTCCTAACTGATTTTCTATTTTATAGGATTTTTTCAATTTTTTTGAAGGTTCTTTAAAAATAATACAAAATTCTTCTAGATGACCAAGTAAATTTCTTAATAAAAAATGACAATAAAATTAAAAACAGAAAATCCTAAAATTACATTTAATGTGTTTATATCCCGTGTGTCATTGTAGACTCTTCTTTTTTTTTTGCCGTGTAAGATGCGATTGTTGATATGTTTGAGTAATGATGTCGTTGACGGTTCCCTATCGAAGAAGCCAAACGCCCATTTGTCTACCCAAGTTTTCTCTCTCTGTCGCCCTCTGTCTTCTTCTTTCTCCTTTCTCCCTTGCTCACCGCTCTTCCGCTTTGTGCTCTTCTAGCGCTCTTTCTCTGCCATCCCATCCATTCCCATCGTAAAAGTTTCGAAATTTGTGTTTATATTTGATTTTTTCGCCAGTTGGGCCAGTCGGTCGAGTGAAACTGAAATGAAAGCGCCTCCCTCATTTCCCAGCGAATGCGGAGGTTAAAGCGAACGCGCCAAATACCTAAAAGAAAAATACAAAATAAAGAAATACAAAAAAAATACAAAAAATACATAGAAATAAGAGAAAAAACTAAACATAAAAAAAAATTAAAAACCAAAACATCATTCAACGTCATCCAAACACGCAATTTTTCGAAAAACAAAAAAAAATCTACCAAAAAAGTGGCAAAAAGTTTATAACCAAATATCGAAAGCAAACAGACAAGAAACTACACCGAAAAACAAAGAAATATAAGAAAAAGAAACAAAAGTGGCAGCAGAAACCAAAGATTATTTATTGAGTGAAGTAAGCTGAAAAGTGAGAACACCTTTTTTTTCCACCTGAAATCCACATTTTACCAAGACAAACCAAATAAAAACCAGAGATAAACATCATTTGCTTTATTTATTTATTTATTTTCCGTTTATTTTTGCATGTGTGACTGCGTGGGGGGTGACACTCACACACTCACACACAAACACACACACACAGAGTGCGAGGGAGAGAGAGTGGAAAGCATATTGCTAAGGTCATGGGAAATATGCAAATATTATGACACATCCGAAGACCACTAGAGATCAGGAAGGCGAGAAACCAAAATAACCTGGGGATCACACATCAGAGAAAAACCAAAACAATAATCGGTTTATTTGTTATCGGTGATCGGCGATCTTTGATTAAAATCGATATTGTTTTTCATTGTCTTTATCAGAAAGACAATAAAAACAAAAGGAAAAACATAACAAAACCAAAATAAAGAAAGAAAATCGAATAAAAAAATTAATCGAACGATTGTAATAGACGATCGTCTAAATTTGATTAATTCCCAATCGATAAACTTTTGTTTGTTATCTACAATCTTTAGTGATCAGTGTATATTTATAATATAATTTATAGTAATACTCGATTTTAAATGAAATATTTATAAAATATACAATCTGATTCGGATGATTCGAATCACATTAAAATTTTTATTTTTACTTATGTATTATTGTATTCTCGAATAAGATCCATTAACGAAAATCTAAATATAATCAGAAATTCAAAGAAAGATACACTCTTGTGAAAAATCATGGTAAAAATAGAGCTGGGATTCCCATTTGTGTACATTTCTAGTTTCAGATTGATTTTGTGTGTTAAAGATAGCGCAAGTTGATAACGTTTCCTTCTAAATAAATTAGTTTTGTATACCTTAACACTTAAATTAATTTTAATTTTTTATTTTTCAGCTCAAGAAGAGCCAGGAATTGCAAAAGCAGCGGCTTTTCCACACGTTTCAGGAGCAATCGAAGCAAATGGAATTGGAGCATAAACTCCAACTGGAGCACAAGTATCAAGTGAGTAGACGATGCAGCACAGTTGATGTTCAACTATTCCTTTTGTTGCTGTTGCTACTTATTAATATAAATAATAATAATAATCATGATGATGCGAGTATTTCTATGGCTGTGTGGGGGCGACAGACAGAAATCGCAAAATAAAAAGAAAAAAAATGAAAACAAACGACAAAGTAAAAGAGAATTGAAATGAAATGAAATTATACATATGAAATATATTATATTATCGTGCCGGAAGTGTCGGAAGCGTCTTGTGCGATGACTAAGGCCGTCGTTAGCCGTGTCTTAAATGTTCCAGAAAATGTCTCTTTAAATCGCCAGACGATGATCTCTATTTTGCGCACTTAAAGTACTATTTTATATGAAATATATTTCCAGGAAGGGAAGATAATAATAATAGCAACAGCACTAAGGATCGAACCTAACATAAACTTCTATTACTCCCCCCCAAATCACGATAAGATACAACAGACAAACAAACGATTCTCTCTCGAACTTATTGTAATTATTCAGTTTGCGGTGAATTCACATGGCGCTTTCCAGGAATTGCGAACCGAGAGCATGGTGACAGCCGCCGCCGCAGCCGCAGCGGTGGCTGAGGAGCAGCATCGCCAGCAGCAGCAGCAGCAGCAGCAACAACATCAGCATCAGCAACACCAGCAACATCAGCAGCAACAGCAGCAGCAGCAGCAACACCAACAGCAACAGCAGCAGCAACATCAACAGCAGCAACAGGGACGCGGCAGGGACGGCATGAAACTCAAGCAGAACTGTAGCGCCAATGCCAGTCCCGAGGTCAAACAGATTCTGAACGTAAGATATATCCCATTGGATGGATAGTCCACATGGTAATCCAAATCCCAAAGGACCCGAACTGATCACATTCCAATTCCTTTGACAGTGCTTCATCATGAGCAGAAAGTCGCAGGCGGCGCAGTCAAATGGCACGACAACGTCGCCCTACAGGAATCGGTGAGAAGGGTTTACACTTGGTTTACCATTTAAAAGTCTTAAAGTGTAAAATAGAACGAGAAAATCAAAATATTTTTGGAAAATTTAAGAGATAAGTAGTATTCTCGGTATTTAATTAGGGTTTTTCCTTCAAAATGTCGATATTATCAAATATCGATAATTTTCCAGCTCTATAGATAATGCATACACTTTACATTTGATTTAAATTATCTCGATAATAAAGCAATTTTGATGGAAATAATTATTTTCTTATATTGTAAATTATATCTTATTAAATTGAAAATAATTGTTTAACAGTACGACAGAAACCTTTGTCAATAGTTGTCAAAATATCGGAAATATCGATAATTTTCAAGCTCTATAAATAAGGGCATACACTTTACATTTGATTTAAATTATCTCGATAACAAAGCAATCTTGATGGAAAGTAAATATTTACTTATATTTTAAATAGTATATCTTATAAAATTTAAAATAATTGTTCAACAATACAACAGAAACCTTTGTCAAAAGTTCTTGAATAGTAGTTGAAATATTAAAATTGATTTATATAATGAGCTAGTGAAACATGTAAAACATGAATAGATATTTAGTTAAAAAGGCATTACTAATTATACAATCTCAAGAAACAACTTTAGTTACAATTATCGTAACCTAAATGGGAAAATTCCACAAGAAAGACTAAAGAAATTCCTAGAAAATATATCTTTAAATGTACAACCATAAATAATCCCTACGTCGTATTTCCTTTGCAGTGGCGTGGTGAAGAGCTCCTCGGGCGAATCCCTCCCAGCTGGAACCGTGACCAGTGCGCATCCGTACAAAATACCTCAGCCGCCCTCCTCACTGCTCAAATATGAATCTGATTTTCCGCTGAGGAAGACAGGTGAGTGAAGTAACAAACCACCATAACAACCAACCCAACCGACTGCCCTTGAATATTACGATGTGTCAGCAGGTGGGCCGAGATTCCTCTGCTATCTTGAACCCAACCCAAAGCTCTTGCCTGAGTTCCGTATTAAAATCCGTTCTTTTTTTTGCCTGACTGACACTGCTGCTATAACTTCGATTTATTGTCTAACCACAAATTGACAGATAAAAATATAAATTTTTTGTAGGACCAGCAAATGAGTTGTTTAGATAATATTCGTTGGATAATATCTGGTTATAATGGGGTTCTGTTTAGATTGGATAAGATTTGTTTAGGCAAGAGTTTTACTTGGGGAAACAGAGTTAATCAATCTTAAATTCAGGTACTTAAGTAAAAGTTTATTATAATATATATGATCGTTAGGGTTTCGTTTTATTTGGGCAAATAATTCTAAAAAAATACTAAGATAGCAATTCAATGTATGATTAGAAAGACAGTTAAATTTATTAGTTAACTGATTAATATAGAGGTTTTAAAGTTTAGTTCAATCATTTTAAAGATGTTAGTGGTGGATACAACTTGGTTTAGATACAAATGAAAAGTAATAGACAGAAGCATGGCTTTTTACTAACTGCAAGTTTGTTTTAAAAGCTTAGCTCCCCAAAACGTTTACCTGTAATTTATAAGCCCGAAGCTTTTAACACCCGAACTAACCCAACACATGTGTGGACCGCTCGCTCCCAAAACAGCATCCGAACCGAACCTGCTGAAGATCCGGCTGAAGCAGAGCGTCATCGAGCGCAAGGCCCGAATTGGCGGACCGGTGGGAGCCCGGCGCCACGAACGCCTCCTCCAGGCGGCGCAGCGCAGGCAGCAAAAGAACTCCGTTCTCACAAGTACGTATCCATTCATCCAAAATCCAACCATCTATCATCCAGTCCCATCAAAACTCAGGTCACACTGGCAGAACCTGGAGATATACGAAGAAAAGGGGGAGAATATAATAAAACTATTGCTATTGAAAGGGTCCTACAGAATAGAGCTTGAAACTTATCGATATTTTCGATATTTTGACAACACACATGAAATATCGAGAAATAGCAAACTGTCGATACATTTTCAAGCTCTACTACAAATGTTTTTGGGTTACCTTTTAGATAAATCTTTATAAATACTTTGTAAAATATTTCCATTTTAAACATTTCAGAACTGAACTAAAAAATATAAAAATGAGGATTTTTCATTATTTAAAAGTTTTTTAACTTCAAATTTCTTGATTAAAATGTTCGATTTATTGAGTTATAGAACATAATTATCTTGATTTAAAAAAAAAAAAATAAATACAAATAATAATACAATAAAAAATTAAATAAAAATAATAATACAATAAAAAAATAAATAAAAATAGGACAATACATTTTTTTACTATATTACCACTTAAAAAACATATTTCTTAAATGAAATAATTTAAAAAAAAAATGTTTTAAATATATTTCCAAACAAAAAGTAAACTATTGAAATAAAAAGTTTTAAAAATAACGATCTTTAAATTGATCATTGATTAATGATTGATATAATTATAATTTTCATTCGTTGTTGTTTTTATTGTTTGTTGTTTATCGCTGTTGTTTTTACTGCTCCCGTTAAACTAACCCCAAGTTAACCCACGGCTCTTGAATTTACCAAATTTTATATGTGATATAATCGTAATAATCCTTTATAATCCCAATCCATAGACTGCAACAGTACACCGGACTCGGGACCCAATTCCCCGCCCTCGGCGGCCGCCTTGGCGGTGGGCGTGGTCGGTAGCCGCGGATCGCCGACGAGTGCGCCCATCCAGGAGGAGAACGAGGAGGGCAGCCAGTATCAGCCGGGCCAGCGGAGCAGCATCAACGATTTGCCGCTATTCAGCTCGCCATCGCTGCCGAATATTTCGCTCGGGCGACCGCATTTACCCAACTCGGCGCAGGCCCACGCCCAGGTGGCTGCCCAGGCGCAGGCACAGGCGCAAGTTCAGGCCGCCCAGGCGGCTCAGGCCCATGCCATGTTCGCCGCACTGCATCAGCATGTGGCCGCCGCCGGTGGCCAACCGGGTGGCTACTACAATCCGCTGAGCATGGCAGCTTTTGTGGGCAGGCAACCGGCATCGATGGCCATGATTCCGGCCACGGGGATTGCCCCCCAACAACCATCGCCGGTGGTGCGCAGCGCGTCGGCCACCTCGACATCCTCGTCGCAGGCCTCGCTGGTGGGCGATGTGGCGCCACCGCAGGCGCATGCCGCCTCCACCATTCTGCCCTCGTCCTCCACCTACATGCAGCAAATGGGCTCGGGCGTGAATATCCATGCCATCTCCGCTGTGGCAGCCGCGGCAGCAGCAGCAGCCGCCGCAGCTGGTTCGCTGCCGCCGACCAATAGCCATGGTCATGGTGGTCACAGCAACCATGGCATCGGCCATGGCCACGGGCACGGACATGCAGGAGGACATGCCCTCTACGGGGGCCACCAGCACAATGTGCCCATCACGGATGCCCAGGTGGCGCAGGTGCATCTGCACAAGCAGGGCCACCGGCCGCTGGGACGGACACAGTCGGCTCCCCTGCCGCTTGGCCATCCGATGCTCACAGGAGCCGGCCAGTTGAATGTTGTCCAGACGCACTACGAGAACAGCGAGGTGAATAGCAATGAATTTTGTTGATTTTTCAACCAGTTCTTACCTATTTATTAACTTTTTATCTTTTTCCAGGCGGAGCGCCAGGCCTACGAGCACCAGGTGCTGAACCAGAAACTCCGCCAGACCGTACTCACACGCAGCGGAGCAGCTGCAGCGGCCGCCGCTGCCGCTGGCGTAAGTGTGGTGCGCGAGGCGCAGCTTAAGGAGGAGGATGACGACTCCGCCGCCGAGGTGATGGACCTAACAGACAAGAAGAAACCGCCGAAGACGGTGTTGACCAGCACGATAGCCACCAGCACGTCCCAGAATCTGCCTGAAGCTTTGGCCGCGGCGGTGGCAGCAGCCGCCTACCGTGGTGTCCCGCCCTCCACGTCCAGCAATGCGGCGACAACAGCTGCTGCTGCATCGTCCGCCGCCACCAAGATATCGGGCATCAAGCTGCGGGATCAGGAGTATCTGCAACAGCAGCGGGAGCAGCTATTGCTGCTGCAGCAGGAGGAGGATCTGCTGCAGGCCAAGGGCCTGATGCGACCGCTTTCGCGAACGCTCAGCAGTCCGCTGGTGCCGTTGGGGCCGCATGGTCTTAGCCAGATTCCCGATACTGGTCAGCAGCCGACGCCGATAGCCACCTCATCGTCGGCCGATCATATACCGCCCGTGAACCTCTCGCTGCCGCATCGCCAGCACCGCCAGCTGATGAGCACCCTGTATGCGAGCCAGCTTCGTAACCACCACCAGCAGCAGCAGCAGCTCCACCAGCCACCGGCGAGTGGTGGCGGTGGTTCGCCGCCCCACAAGGTCACCACCGGTCTGGCCTACGATCCGCTGATGCTGAAACACTCGTGCATTTGCGGGGACAATGCCCAGCATCCGGAGCACAGTGGTCGGCTGCAGAGCGTCTGGGCGCGTCTGAATGAGACCGATTTGGTGAAGCGCTGCGATCGACTGCGCGCCCGCAAGGCCACGCAGGAGGAGCTGCAGACGGTGCACACGGAGGCGCATGCCATGCTCTTTGGGTCGAATCAGTGCCAGTTAAGCAGGCCCAAGCTGGATAACACACTGTCGGCGAGCTTTGTGCGCCTGTCGTGCAGCGGTTTGGGTGTGGATCTGGATACCACGTGGAATGAGCACCATACGGCCACCGCTGCCCGCATGGCCGCCGGATGTGTGATCGATTTGGCTTTGAAGACGGCCAAGGGGGATCTGCGGAACGGTTTCGCCGTCGTCCGGCCGCCGGGACATCATGCCGAGGCCAATCTGGCTATGGGCTTTTGTTTCTTCAACTCGATCGCCATTGCGGCCAAGCTGCTGCGCCAGCGGATGCCCGAGGTGCGGCGCATTCTCATTGTCGATTGGGTAGGGTTTCGTATAGTGTTTTTCTTGAACATTTATGTAACTAATCAGCATACCTTTGCAGGATGTGCATCATGGCAATGGCACACAGCAAGCATTCTACCAAAGTCCCGACATTCTATATCTTTCCATACATCGACACGATGACGGTAACTTCTTTCCCGGCACAGGCGGACCCACAGAGGTGAGGAGGAGCCACGACGAATCTATATCTTACTTGGTGATTTATATTTATTAATCCATAAACAGTGCGGCTCCGGTGCTGGTCTCGGCTTCAACGTGAATATCTCATGGTCTGGGGCACTCAATCCGCCGCTGGGCGACGCCGAGTATATCGCTGCATTCCGTACCGTTGTGATGCCAATCGCGCGGAGCTTCAATCCGGACATTGTGCTGGTCTCGTCCGGCTTCGATGCGGCCACCGGCCATCCGGCTCCGCTGGGCGGCTATCATGTCTCGCCCGCCTGCTTTGGCTTTATGACCCGCGAACTCCTCCAGCTGGCCAACGGCAAGGTGGTGCTGGCCCTCGAGGGCGGCTACGATCTGGCCGCCATCTGTGATTCCGCCCAAGAGTGCGTGCGTGCGCTGCTCGGCGATCCAGCCGCCCCGATAGCCCAGGCCGAGCTGGAGCGACCGCCCTGCCAGAATGCCATCAATACGCTGCAGAAGACGATAGCTATTCAGGTGGGTTTATTGATAGAGTATAGAGTAGAGTAGATTCCCTTTTCTAGCCATCCGATTAATCGGATTATCAACTCTTGATTTCTAGCAAACCCATTGGCCCTGCGTCAGGATGCTGGAGCACACGGTGGGTCTGTCCGCGCTGGAAACGCTCAAGGTGGAGCACGACGAGTCCGAGACGATCAATGCCATGGCTGGCCTCTCGATGCACAGGTTGGTGGTTCTTTGTCTTTTATTATAGGATTTATAATATAATTTTCTATCTATTCTCTGTAGAACTCTATCGCGCGATGATTCCGAGGAGCCGATGGATCAGGATGAAACCAAATAGGTGGCGATGCTGGCGGAGATTGGGGACATGGCGGAATAGGATGCGGAGGTGGCGGTGGCGATGGCGATGGGCGTGGCACGGGCGAATGGCGAGAGGGCGTGGCCGCAAGCTGCTCAATGCACATTTAGTTATTTGTTGTAGTTGAATTGATTGTTGTTGCTGTTGTTGTTGTGGCGCTCGCTTGCAATTGTTGTCGTTGTCATTGATCGTCTATAGCCACATCTATCTCTCTCTCTCTCACTCGATCGATAATATTATATTCCCCCCAAACGGATCCCCTCCAAGAAAAACAGAGAAACATCGAAAATAGAGTGGGGAAAATGTCTAAATGAAGCAGAACAGGGCCTAAAGTTCAAAATGGTGGCTGTGCCTCCAAAAAAAGAAATAATTAAAATAATTAGAAAGAAGAATCCTTAGAGAAACTGGAGAGTTTTATATGGAAATATATAAGTAGAATATATTGTGAGAATTTAGTTGTAGAATTCCTTGGGAGAGTTTTTTTTTTTTTTGTTTTTTTAGGTGAGAGAAGAGGTTTTTTAACGCACACAAACAAACACACGCAACTCAATGTATCTTATTATTATTATTATTATTTAAGTATGTGTGTTAAAAGGATATAAAACCACTAACCTAATGGTAAAACAGTAAACTATGAAGTTAAAGTTAAAAGGAGATCAGGTGCAAGAAGCGCGTGTTTATTTTTTAGGTAAGGTTCAACCTCAGAGTTCCCAAATACATATAAGCCACGCCCACTTATCCCGCCAGCCCCCATGCGAAGATCGAGGGAGAGAGAGGGAGAGGATTTCGTGTTACGTAGAATGCTTTAGTTGATATAATAAGGATATGAGAAAACTTAACAACTAACAAGTTGAAGGATAGGCGAAAAACTGAGAAATCATTTTGTACAATTTATAGTTTAGTGCAAGTTTCAAGTACAACATACTATTATTTAAAGAATTCTATATATATTTAAATATATATTGTGCAATAAATGTGAGAAAATGAAAATCGAGTGCAGAGCAAAAACAAAAACAAAAACAAAAGAAAACCACACAAAAACAGAAACAGAAACTAAAACGAATAAGAGAGAATTGTTGTTAAATGTTGCCGAGATCTTATATACGTATGTATACCTAATAACTGTTACAATAATAACCCTTTATATATATGAAAAACAAAAGAAATCTATATATATATATATTTAAATGCACATGTGTATTCACCGTGTGTGTAACGATAACGATGTTCAACAAATGTCTGAAATGAAGTAAAACTATTATTATATGTAAATAAAACACAAAACAAAGTGAACAATTTTAATAAAAAAAAAACACAAACAAAAAATACCAAATCGGAAAACATTCACGCTCACATACAAACACACACACACAAACATACGTCCTGGGCAGGACCCGAAGGCGTGAATCGGGAAAATTCTGGAATACCCGTTTAACCGCTAACCGTTAACCGTTAACTGTAAAACCGCTGTAATTGTATTTGTACTCGTGTACCTTTAGCTGTCTATAGCCGTCTCTCTCTAACTCGCTACCTAACAGTAAAGGAGCACCTCAAAAACGGAAGAAGGAAGCAACAGACAAGGATCAAAAGATTTAGCATGAGAAGAGAAAGAAAGAGGAGAATAAGCACAACGAGAAATGGACCGATTGGCTCCAACTGGATGAAACACTTGTTAACAAATCGAAACAGAATCTAAAAACTTAAAACTAAACTTAAAAATTAAATCACAAATGTAACTATTAATCTAAGCGAAGGAGTTTTCTTTTAAATTTTTTTTTTTTGGTTTTTTCTTTTAAACGCAGAGAACAACGGAACATGAAAATCTTGGTACTTGAGAAAATGCAAGAATTTTAAAAATACAAAACCTCGTCTCTGTGTTCGATCTATGATTTTTCCTTGGTTTTATTTTTGGTTCTCTAATTATGATTTGGTAATGGACCAGAGAGTTATCTTACATTTCCTACCCCCACCATCCCATTTACCTCTCCTGCTGATTGAACGTTTTTGAAAAACCTTTAAGCTGATAACAAGAAACATTAAAACTTAAATTATTCTAACAAAATAAAATATTGTTGTTGCGCACTGCAAGAAAAAAAAATAAAAACAAAAATAATTCCATAAGCTGAGAAATAGTTAAAAATGGTTTTTTTTAGCAAACTGAAAACCAAATCAAATATTTATATTTTGTTTATTGTTGCACAAATAAGTCCAAGGAACAGAAACCATGAAACAACTAAGAGTAATATTGTGTGTCGCTTTTTCTAAACGAAATAAATCGACGAAATCGTCAAGAGTAATTATTTATGAAGTGTTTATATGGATCGATTGAGATGGAAAATAAGTAAGTAAACTTCAATGACGGGCTCAGATGGAATTTGAGATCGTTTTCTTTATTTAAGATATATGTATAACATTGGCGGTTAACAGTATTTGATTTAATAAATATTCAATTAATTAGTTCAAAACGTTCACAAACATTGGTGTTTTTTGCCGCTCTGAGAATGTACTGAAGCGAATCCTAAAATTAAAGGTAACGAGAAAGATTATCATGCTATTAACGAGTTATTTAGCTACGCGTGTCATTTGCTATAAATGTAATTGAGTATCTGTCCATTTTAGCTGTATTATGCTTAATATGCTCTATCCATCCTCTTCAGGTAACGGGTCTCACATATCTGTCTGATTTGATTGAGCTCTGTGGGGGAGAACGAGAACTCGGGAACATAGGAAACTCCTTTGGGATGTGGATTGGATTTTCAACTGGGCTTGGGACCGAACAAACAACGCGAAGCCTGGATCGTATATTCATATCTGTATATATATATATATCTGTATATATGACTAGTATAAGTTTTGCGGTGTATACGTGTACATGGAGTCAACGCTTCTGATTCGGAGTCATCTCCGGCCCTCTCTTGTTTTTTATGCACTTAGAAGCTAATAATTGAGACTGCATTTGGGCACATCCAGTTTCATATTCCTCACTGCCGCGCCACCATGTCCAGGCCGCCCTCCTCCTCCATCTTCGACAGGAACTTGATGGCCCGCTGCGACTGCTCCGTCTGTCGTGCCATGTCGATTAGCCCCAGGAGCTTCTTGATGCCAATGAAGACGCTGAAAGAGGCGAGAAATAAGTATGAGAATTAATGATTATATTCCATTTAGTTAAATATACAGCAAAAACCACTCTTTAGAAAAGTTCTTTAAATTATTTGTTGGTTTTAAATATAGAGTTGACTACCTAAATAAACTATATTGATATCCAACTCTATTCCAAGAAATCTTTCAAAAAGTTCTCTATACAGTTGCAATTTCCATAGGGAAAATCGGAAAAAAATCGTAATCGTATATAGCGAAATAACTATTTCTTTTTTTTTAATTCGAGATTCGAGGCTTTTTACAAAA
Organism: Drosophila pseudotakahashii; assembly: GCA_035046095.1. Classification (NCBI taxonomy): domain Eukaryota; kingdom Metazoa; phylum Arthropoda; class Insecta; order Diptera; family Drosophilidae; genus Drosophila; species Drosophila pseudotakahashii. The sequence goes on along the minus strand of JAWNOE010000105.1, from coordinate 7,605,459 downwards.
ATAGGAATTTTTCCTTTTGGTTTTTTACATAAAAAATACATACTGTTTTGAACAGATTACAATATAATACTTAAATCCATGTCACTTTACGTGTGATTTTGAAAAAATTAAATTTTTGTCAATTTTCATTTTTTCTATAAGGGGGTACATCACGATTTTTTCGAAATTTTTTTTTTTAAATAAAATGTTTAGGTTTAAATATTAATCGTTTGAAAATTTAATAACGAGTTCAGAAAGGTACGACAAAACATATTTGGAGCAATATTTCCTTTGTTTTGTCCCAAATAGTTTTTTTTTTTTTTTAATTTGCGATTTCAGTTTTTGACAAAAATAGTACATTTTTTCTTTCGGTTTTTTTTGCTATAACTTGGCTAAAAATGGTCCTACATCAAAAATACATACTGTTTTGAACATATTACAATATAATAATTAAATCCATGAAACTTTCCGTGTGATTTTGAAAAAATAACATTTTTGTCAATTTTCATTTTTTTATAAGGGGGTACCCCACGATTTTTTTTTTCAAAAACTTCCTTTCTTGTTTTTTTTTGTAATTATATAAAACAACAATTTAAAAAAGTTCTTTTTTTAAATTAAAATATTAAATAAATACCTACATAATAAATTAATAATTTTTCAATCTACTCATGGATGCATCTTTCTCAAAAAAATGTGAATAACATAAAATGCTAGAGCTTTTTATATAAGGAAAATAACCCTAAGAACACTAGTATAAATTTATGAAACTCAAAAATCATCATAAATAAATGTTAAAATCGAAAACCTCACCGTTTTCCAGCCATCTTCTTGCCAATCGCCTGGATCTCGCCCTTGCTAAAGATGTCCGTGTGCTCTAGCACGGCCAAAACGTGTTCCGGCTGGGAGAGATTGGGCACGTGGAGCACCGAGGTGAAGGCCGTCAGCATCTCCATCTCCTCCAGAACCTCCCTGGAAGAGAAATATAATGAGATACCCATAATAAAATCCCCAATATCAATCCCCAGGCTTACCGCCTACTCGAGGTGCACAGAATGAGCAGCTTGCGGCCCTTGGGCGGCTGTTTCTTGAGCAGCACCAGCAGCGCCTGCAGGGTCATGTTGGAGTAGCGCGGACCAATCGATCCGTAGTCCAGCAGACGCTCCACGTTGTCCACCACAATGCAGCTAAGGGTGGAGCGATAGGCGTCGTCGAAGATCTTTCGGATGTGCAGGCACTTGGCCGACTCGGTGTAGCCGACCATGTCCTCGGGCGAGCAGACCTTCACGAACGGGAAGTCCGACATCTTGGCCAGCTGGGCGGCCAGTGCTGTCTTGCCGGAGTTGGGGGCTCCGGCGACAAGGACGGAGACCAGGCCACTGGACTCCGGAGCCTTGGCCTGCTGCACATAGAGCATGCCGTCCTCGAGGAGATTGCTAACCGGAGTGCCCCAGTTGATGACATTCCGGGCCAGCATATTATCGAGTATCTCCTGGGCCGTGCCAAAGGCCGGCTTAATGTCGTTCTCCAGCGAATGCATGAAGTCATCCCGATTGACCTTCAGCTTCTCCATGGCCTCCGGATCCACGGTCACCTTGGCATCGGCCTTGATCAGCCGATTCATGGCGCTCGACTGGGCGGCACGCACCAAGCCCTCGAGCTCGGCACCGCTAAAGTTCTTGGTCAGCGAGGCGATCTCCTTGTTGTCCACATCGTCGTTGATCTTGTTGAAGTCGCGCATGCGCTTGGTGTGGATATTGAGGATCTGGACGCGACCCTGTTCGTTCGGCAGGCTGATCTCCATCTGGACCTCGAGGCGGCCCGGCCGCAGCAGTGCCTCATCGATCATGTCCCTGCGATTGGTCATCCCGATGACGAGGATGTTGTTCAGCTGATCGACGCCATCGATTTTGGTCAGCAGCTGATTGACGACGGTGTCGTGAACACCACTATTCCCGGCCACCGAGCCACGTTGCTTGCAGATGGCATCGATTTCGTCGAAGATGATGATATGCAGCCCACTGTTCGGACCCAGACGCTTCTCCTCCTCCTCGGCCTCGGCGAAGAGGCGACGCACATTGGCCTCCGATTCGCCCACATACTTGTCGAGAATCTGCGGTCCGTTGACGATCTTCGGTTCGCGGGCATTCAGCATGGTGCCAATCTGGCGGGCCATCAGGGTCTTGCCCGTGCCCGGTGGCCCGTACAGCAGGATGCCCTTGACGTGCTTGCAGCCCAGCTGCTCGACGAGCTCCGGCGGGAAGACACGAGAGGCGAAGGCCCGCCGGAATATCGAATTGAACTCCTTGTCCAGGCCACCGATGCCCATCTTGCCAAAGTCCCAGTCCGGATTGATGATCGACTGGCGGACCACCTTGCCCTTGCTCTTGCCCTGCAGATTCAAAGAGCTGTTCTCGGCCTTCTCGAACTGCACCACCGTGTTGCCCAGTATCCGGCCGAAGCGTACATTCCGCATCGCCGGCTCCTTGCCCTCGCCCAGGCTCTTGGGATCGATGGCCTCCAGCGATTTGACGGCCAGCCCGAGTAGCTTCTTGTCCTTGAAATTAAAGACCAGCGATTGGCCAACGGTCAGGGCCATGCCAGCGAATTGCATGATGAACTCCTTGGCCATTTGATCCGAATCGTAGGGCTCCTGGGAGACACTGCCAGGGAATAATAATAATCAATATTACATAATCCTTATATACTATGTATGGACTAACGTTTTCTTCTGCAGAAAGTCCGTTTCGAAGGACACACAGGTGATGACATCCGAGCTGGCATCGAAGCGATAGGGACGAACCTCCAGTTCCTGGTTGATGGACACCATGGCCCACTTGCGTTGGACCAGGGAGAAGCCCACATAGCCGCTGGGCACCTCGACGGTCTTCTCCAGGGCAAAAATGAAGTGTTGCCCGGCGGCTGGCGAAATGTCCGCATACCTGGATGATATAATATGATATGATGATATAGCGTCTATATAGAGAGTACCCCGAATATCCCTGATTTGCCAGGGAGGTCCACCTACTTGACTTCATCGGGAAAATCACCCACATTCACTATCGCCCGATTGGTCAGCGAAAGCTCGTCCGTGGGACATTTGGTGGCCTTCAAGCGCTGCAGAAATCATTGGAATCCATTAGTGACCAACCGAAAATCGGGGAAAAATCTATAAATCTACGCAAAACCAACTCACATAAGCCATTTCTTCAGTTTATGGGGGATTTTTTCAGGGGTTCCCTACGAGCGTCCCAAAAATCGATAATATTCTTCCAAGGGAGTCCTGTGATGGCCAATAAACGCAGTTCTACGTGCGAATTATGCTTTGCTCTGATTTTCTCACACTGTCACTGACTTGACATACCTATATTTTCTAGTTAATTCTCAATCAGCACAACTACTATATCTTTTCTCGACTTTAAGGATAAATAGCTATATTTTTCAATCGCATGCGCGCGCCTTTTAAGTATGACCGTATCACCAGAAAATGTATACTATATAAATATTCCTTATATCGATACATTTTCTCCCCATGATAATTAAAATAATTTAAAAACGAACACATAAATATCTGATAAATAGACTTTTTTTTTATTCTATATATTCCACAAATAAATAATAATACGGATAATGTATTAAAAAAAGGTTTTGATTCTGTTTAGTTATCATAGCTCAAAATCTAGTGGTCCTTTAAAAATGTATACATCTAGTAGTTATTTAATATTCCAAATTTAACGTCACTTTGCATCATTCGGTTTAGTACATAAATAAATTATTGTCGTTTTAGATATTTGGTATTTCAGAGCATTTCAAAATTAAAAATAAATTTTATACACCTTTTTCAGTATAGCGGACAACAAGATTTGGTTACTTTTATAAGCTAACGATTTGTTTAAGGAGGAAATTGCTGTTTACCAGTGCAACAACAGTAAGTAGAATGGACTCACGATATAGGAACAAAGAAAAAAAGGGGTTTTTAGTAGAAGTGCTTAAAAATTATATCCGATTTTGTATAAAAACATATAAGCTCCAGTAACAATATTTTTGACATATTTAACCTTAAATTGATTTAAATTTTCAAATTAATCGAATAAGTCGTCTTTGTGCAAAGTTTTTGCAAAGTAATCGTTATCGATTTTTTCTTGATTTTAAAGCCGTATAAGTTGCGTGTATAAGACAGTTTTATGCGTATAAGTTGCGTATAAGTTCGATTTTTTCGAGGCAACTTGTTCGTGTTCGATTCGAACATGTATATGAAAGATTCGTTTTTTTTTGTATCTGAAAGATACTTTTTCGCATTTTCGGACTTACTTCGCTCCGTTCGTTCGTGCCGTTCGCTTCGCAGCGGCGGAAATAAAATACTGAGACAGATACTTTTCGAGATTTTTACCCGAGTCGCTTGCGTTTCGTTACGTTATCTACGAAGCAAATATATTCGTCGAATCGGGGGATTCGATTAGGAAACCCACGAATCTTATCAAAATGCCGAATGCGTGTGGATTGTGTTTACGTAATAATATAATAGTATTGTAGTAACTTTTACCGCCAACGGATTTATTATTATAGTTGTTATTTTTTTGCTGTGAGTGCGTGTGAAGAGAGGAAATCGAAAAACGTGAAATAAAAGAAAAAGAAAAACAGCGGCGAGCGGAAAAGAGCGTGGAAAATACGCTGCGAACTACCTGTTGATCCCAAGAACTCAACGGATCTGGTGTTATTTTTTTTTTTTCTGTTTCTGCCGTTTGCCAAAGGTCGCGGCCTGAAGGACCAATGCGGTGCACGTGCATTAAAAATTAAAAAATATTTATAAAACATAAATCCAAAAACACAAATCATGGAAGAGTCCCCGTTTCGCTCCACACTATCACCTTTCTCCCCGCGAAGAAAGCTAGAGATTTTGGTATTTCTGCAACTTGTGATCTGTAACGCCGGCTTCAACTTGGAACAGCGATTGCCGATCGTGAAATATGGGCATCCGCACTCGAATTTCGGCTACTCGGTGGCCACCCACACAATTGGCCGGGTCAATGGGCCCAACAAAACAAATTGGTAAGTGGATTGAATGTTAATATCCCTAAGATCCATAAGAAATAAAAACGTGCTGGTTACGCAACCCCAAAAAGAGAATCATTAGCAAAAGTTCGATTAGGTAAAGCAGCTGGAAAGTTAATTAGTCTCAAGCGATAAGCGAAAAAAATGAACTAAAAGTTGTTTATAAGCATTTTCACTAAAAGCTTTGCTATAATGTAAGCAATAGTTTTCAAAAAAGTAGGTATTTCTTGAGTTCAGAAATATAAAAATTTTTTTAAAATATTTAGGTACATTTATTCTGGCTTATAAATTATTTTAAGAATTATGATAAAATTTAAAACATTACATAGAATTAAATTTTTTAGTCAAAATATTAGTTTTTTAGATACACTATTCCGTTACCACTTCTTAAATATGTATTCCAAAAATGCCCTGTTGCCTAAACTCTATTTTTCTGAAGAAATATTTAGGGTAAACAAAGCGCTGAAGATCAGGTAAAGAGAAGAATCGCCGGGCAGCAAGACAAGTTGTTAGGTAAAAATCGAATTCTTGGCGGCACGCGGGGAATCTTTTCGGTGCGAAAACAGGTTTTTATTTTCGCCAAATCGATTTCAGCTTAATTGACTGGCATTGATTGTTATTAATCAGCAGCACAGACAGCAACAAATAATAATTTGCATTGCAATCGCTGTTGTTGTTGTTGTTGTTGTTGCTGTAGCTTTCGATGTTTGCTAATGCGCGAAACTTGTTTAGAATCGTGTTTTTATCGCTGGATTACCATAAAGTGTTTGAATATTCGAGTATTTCGAGAGATGATGCCAGGCCTTAAATAGTTTTCTGCCAAAACGCAGTGGATTGGAACGAATCGCCATAAATCAAATGATCTAAATATTGCAATATTCTGGAAATATTCACAAATATTTATCGAAGTCTCTGGTGATTTTATTGAATTATTAATCATATTGTAAAAATGTATCACTTACCGAAATTATTTAAATTGTCTCTATTTCTTCTGGGAAATTTTGGGAAGACTCATCGACTTTTAAAGCAATTTATTTATTTAGCGATTGGGATATCACTTATTTGTCTTTTTTTGTTGGATATGTCTGTTTTTTTGAAATATTTTCGAGTTTTTTATTTTCGCAAATATTTGTGTGTCCGCTTATCGACTTTTTTGCCTGGTACTTATAATTTTTTATGGGACAGATAGCGAGCGACAGATAATCGAGCGAGAACAGGCGAAATGTTTGTTTTCTTTTCCGAGAACCCCCGGCCCTTTTTCAATATTTTTCCCATCCCCCATTTTTTTCAATACTTAACCCTTTTGACTCGGGCGGATGTCGATAAATTTGCATTTGTCATGGGATTTTGGCGAGACTTGCGGACTCATTAAAGGTGCCAAATGTCTGCACTCCCTAGAAACGGCCACTAACTATGATATGAATGTATGTTTCTCTATATATATGTATATATAAAACCAAGCCAAACTCGGTAGACAAAACGGAGCCAGACGGCCAATGGCCATAAAAATGGGCAGACAACAAATCTGGAATCAATACAAGACGCGACTTGGATGCGTCAAAGCACTGAGAAAAAAATATTAACAAAATCCAAAAAGCATTGAAAAAGGTTTAATTCGATTTATTTTCCATTTAAGAATTTTTTAATTTTTTAATTAATTTTTTTTTTAAGTATTTATTTTTTTTGCAATACATTTTACATGCAAGAAACAGAACTTAAAAATATTTTTTTTAATAATTGTTAACTTAAGTTTGTTAGTTTTTTGTAGAAATGTGAAAATAACATACTTTATCTAAAGAATTCGCGGTCTTCTTCTTGAAAATCTTGGTTTCAATGGTCAATTTTGAATGGAAATTCTATTGAAAGCTCCTAAAAGTGGGCCACCGCTATTTTCCGCAGTGTATTAATACCATTGTGGCCCCCTTTTTGGGATTCCCCCAGTTAATACCCAGCCAGTTTGTATTTGCAACACTTTTAGAGCTGGTCAACTCCATGCCTCCTCGCCTCCAGTGGCCTGTTGTCTTCTTGGTTAGTTGTCAGTGGGTCAGAGTAATTATGTGTGGTGCCTTAAACAGAAGCTAATCCCCCCATCCGCCCGCAGGAGAAGATGTCCGCGGGCAAGAGGCGTTCGCATAGCGTGAATCCCACTCCTCCCTACGCCCTACATCGCGGCATTCGCAATGTCTCGGAGTGCCGGCGCTGCCAGGAGATAGATCCCACCCTGCTGGATCCCCTCGATCCGCGTCGCGTCCAGCAGCAGCTGGTTATGGTCTATCTGCGCGTTCGCCCGGCCAGTGATCCGCTGGATACCGATCCTGACCAGACGACGACGACGACGACGACGACAACGACGATGGCGGCGGCGGAGGCGGAGGAGCAGCGAAAGAGGCAGGCGGCAGCGGCAGCGGCGGCGGCAGCAGCGGCGACGGCATCCCAGAGTGAACACCCCTGGATGGTGATTAGGCCACCGAACACCGTGCTGGTCACCCGATCGGCCCTGCCCACCACCCCAGGCGCAGCGACTGGGGCACCAGGACCGCCAAGAATCCAACCCAGTCATGATATAGAATTCAGATTCCGAAGGGTCTTCGGGGAGCGGGCCTCGCAGGCTCAGGTCTATAAGCATATATCGGAGTCGGTGCTCCGGCAGATCTTCATCGGCGGCAGCGGGCTGATCCTGCTGACCGGTGCCAGTGGCAGTGGCAAGACCTACTCCCTCCTGGGGGCCAAGCACTCACCCGATGGCGGCATTCTGCGTCGCTGCCTGGAGTCCATTTTCCGTTCCGTTGGCTGTGATCTTGTGGAGCGCTATCTGGTTCAGGCGGACAAGCAAGGCGCCGGCTTCACCTGCATACCGGCGCGAACTGCCCAGAAATTGGCCGCCCAGGAGGATCGCCTGATGGAGGGCGCCCATCAGCCGGCGAATCTAAATCCAAATCGCATCTGCACCTGGCAATTGAACGGGGTGAAGATAACGACGCATCAGAAGCGGCGAGCCTGCTTCCTGGGTCTGCTGATCGTCCAGGATAGCAGCTTCTATGATTTGCTCGATGATCGTGGCGAGGCGGAGGGCAGGCCGTCGCCGATGATGCTGCGCGAGGATCGCCGGGGTCGGTGCTTTGCGTTGGGCGCCAATCGGCTGGAGATACGCAGTGCCGAGGAGGCCGAGCTGATGGTCAAGGCGGCTCTGCGGAAACGGGACGCTTGGTGCCTCCGCGGCGGCAGCCATCTGGTGGTCAACATCTATCTGGTGGTCTACGATAGTATCAGGCATCAGCAGCTCCTCGAGTGCGGCCAGATATCGATTGTTGAGGTCTTGGCCCCCCGAGCCGTTCTTTCGGCCAACACCCGACGGCCATGTGGAGCCCTGAAGACGGTCTACACGCTGCGCAGCTGCATCTCGGTCCTGCACAGCAACCAGATGGCCGTGCTGAAGGGCAGGCAGCCCAGGATGAAGCCACCCTGCCGGGAGACGAGTCTCACCCAGCTGCTGCGGCACTTCTTCGATGTGTGCAATCTGTCGAGTGTCGTCTGCCTGGCCACCATCAGCCAGGAGCGGGATCAGGTCTTGGATAATGTAAGGGCCCTGCGATTTGCCGAGGAAACCGTCTACATTCGGGATGATGACCAGGCCAATGACGGAGACGATGACAAGGCCAGCGATGACGATTCCAACTATTTCTCCACCTTTCTGGACAAGAACTTTAGGCCCAACTATCGGGCCATCCGCACGGTTATACCCATCGAGCTGCCGCCCTTTGAGCATGTCCACTCGCTGATCGCCCTGCTGAGGGAGCAGATCACGAGGCGCAAGGAGCTGATGATCTCTTCGCAGAGTCTCAGCAAGCAGTTACTCGAACGAATGCAGGGCAGGAGGGATGAGGTCTTCGCCCTGCAGGCCACCGCCTTAAGGGAACTGAGGCAGACGATCTACGAGACTGGCTGTTTGGTTGACCAACTGGAGGTGGTCCACGAACCGGTGGCCTATGGCAAGATCTCCGTGCACGCCCAGCAGGCCGAGAAGCGGGCCCAGATTGCGGAGAACCTGCTCCATGGGCGGAACGAGCAGCTGGAACGACATGTCAGCCACACCGAGAACAGGGAGACCGCCGCCTTCGAGGCAACAACTGGCGATGCCAGGCGGCGCAAGGCTCAAAAGGAGGAGGCGGTCAAGGCTCAACCTGTATGGCATCATTACTAGTAGAAGGAATCTTCTGTGATCCCATCTTGGATGATCTGGGATCTCGCTGAAGGAATCTTCTGTGATCTCATCTCAGATGATCTTGGATCTCTCTGTAAAAATCTTCTGTGATCTCTTCTCGGATGATCTTGGATCTCTCTGTAGAAATCTTCTGTAATCTCTTCTCAGATGATCTTGGAGCTCTCTGAAAGAATCTTCTGTTATCCCATCTCAGATGATCTTGGATCTCTCTAAAGGAAGCTTTTATGACCCCTTCTCATATGATCTGGGATCTCTCTGAAAGAATCTTCTGTAATCCCATCTTAGATGATCTTGGATCTCTCTGTAGAAATCTTCTGTGATCTCATCTCAGATGATCAGGGATCTCTCTGAAAGAATCTTCAATGATCATCTCAGATGATCTTGAATCTCGCTGAAGGAAGCTTCTATGATCCTATCTCAGATGATCTTGGATCTCTCCAACGGAATCTTCTGTGATCCCATCTCATATGATCTTGGATCTCTCTGAAGGAATCTGCTGTGATCTCATCTCAGAAGATCTTGGATCTCTCTAAAGGAAGCTTTTATGATCCCTTCTCAGATGAACTTGTATCTCGCTGAAAGAATCTTCTGTCATCCCATCTTAGAGATTCTTGGATCCCTCTAAAGGAATCCCCTCCTCGTAAACGCTCGATTTTGGACTGGAGAATGTTGTTATTTATACTGGTGTAGAACGATAAATATCCCCACTAGTCTAACGTTAGATAAAAGCAAGTATGTCAAAGAGTAACTAGGTCAAAAATATATACATTTTAATATAAGACAGCGCCGACTGTAAATGTTTTTATTGCCACGTAAGCCAATGACACACTTTCCCACAGATCCAAGTTCCCCGATTTTTCGATCCGGGCTTTAAACATTCGGTTTTATAGTTCTCTTCCTCGGGCGAGCAGTGTTCTGCATTCCCAATTAGGTGGAATGCATTTGTCACATTTTGTCAGGCCATGATCAAGGCTATGCTGAAAAAAAAAATATATAAAATGAAAAGAAATATGAAGCGCGGCACAAAAGCCGCCGACTGCAATCAAAAATCCATTTACACGTTCACTCGCACGATCCGTGGTTGTCCAAAGTGGATGGCCGATGGCCGATGGCCCCTTGGCCGCCGGTCATGTGCCATGTGCATTGGGGCTTTTGATTTGCTGACAAGCCAACGTCATGTTCGTCATGCATTGCCCCTTTCCCCTCGACTGTCTTTCTCCTGGACGTGCGGATCACGCGCTTTGTGGGGTCGCCGGAATGGGAACTCCGTACAACAAATGGAAACCGACAAACCCGAACCTGAACTTGAAATACCCTTGTCCGGTTAAAGTTCTGGTTAAGCAGGAGGTGAGTAGATAGGGACATTAGGCTAGGCTGTACTACGCACTCGGTGTATATCCGCATCCCTGTAAACTCTAAACGATAAAACGACTAATCTGAATATCTACTTAACAGTAACTAAGCTCCGGTTAAAGTACTGGTTAAACAAAAAGTCGGTAGATTGGCTGTAAGGCGTACTGAGGTGTGTGTTCATCCCGGCGAACTTTATGTCTATCTTTAAATCTACTTTACTGTACCTGTACTTCGGTAAAAAGTTGTGGTTAAAGTTCTGGTTAAGCAGAATGTGAGTGAATAGGGAATAGGAATGGTTAAAGTTCGGGTTAAGTTAAGTTGTACACTTAAATATAAGTTGAATGATTTTCGAAGCCAGAGGTACGTGTTGAAAGTAAAAAAAATACACGTATGGGATATTAAAATAAAAGTAAATGGACCTAAAAATTGGAAATGGAATGAACATTATATTTTTAATTTTTTATTCGAGCTTAAATGTTCCGGTTATTTAAAAATCTTTACCTATACATTAAATATGACGCACTTGAGATCGGAAGAAGTACGAGAAGCTGCATTATCTTACCGGATGTGGAGGACTTCTTTTTTTTTTTTGTATTTTATGAAAGGCCGAGACGATGATGCATATAATCGTTTCGTTGCATTTCATTTTCCTGACCGATAACTGCAGTGCGAAACCTTGAATTTCCAACTCGTTTCATGCCCGCCCTTTGTTTTCTGCTTTATTTGCATTCCGCGATTGTCGCATATTTGTTTTATTAATGAGAGTGCAGTTAACGAAAAGGTACATATGCAAATAATGTCATTCGCTTATCGCCGGCCCATCTTAAATTTTTCGTTGTTTCCAGTACATACGTGCCGCAATTATCACCCTCGATGATATAGTACAAATTGAGATACGGGGCAGGGACACTCGATTAAGGTATACGATTGCTTTTGTATACCCTATAGCTATATTTTATTACACTTGTGGCATTCACAAGACCATAAAGCGCATTTTCCTATATAGGTTGATTTGCTAATTAGCAGCTACAATCAATGGGAACTCGTCATGAACCTTATTTTATTAGTTTGTTTATTTTAAATGGAATTTCTAGAAATTCAATTTAATTAACACTGTATTTTTGGAATACCTTATTATATTTTGTAGGATGAAAACAATTTTAGCAAATTTAAATGATTAAAAAAATTTTTTTTTTAATTCAAACTTTTAGAAATTAATTTTACTTAATAATAAAATACGTTTTTTTTAATATAATAGGTAGTTTAAATTTCATATTTTTTTTTTAAATGAATCCATTTTTTTTAAATTAACCTTAACAATTTTTTTTCTGTGTATAGAAAATATCATAAAATTGTTTTGCTTTTTTCCCGACTTGTAAATCTCTGGGATTCCGGGGATCTCGTAGATTTTGTATCTCTTGTTGATCTTCTGCTGGTTCTTCCTCCACATCCCATTATTCGTGTAGTGGTGTAGCCGCCACCATGTGTTCCTTGTTTGCGCCAAAATATAGGAGAAGAAAAAAATGAAGAAAAGCCCGGAGAGAAAAATTAAAGAAGAACTCAAAAAACTATTCGGCGAAATGAGGTCAACAGACGCCAAACAGTCGTCAGGAAAAGGGGAAGGGGGTGGTTTTTGGGTGGTTGGGTGGTGCTTTCTGGGGTGGGCTATCCACTGGGCTGGTCGACAGTTTATGCTGCTGGTGCGTGTGTGTCTATGCGTCTGTATCTACGCCAAATAGTTGGCCCAGGCCCACAAAAACAGCAAAACAGCAAAACACCGAAAAGAATATAACAAGAACCCAACCCAAAAGCCCATTCCTCATCTTCCCAACCCATCAACCCACCAGTCCCTCTCCCATTTCTCCCCCCCCCCCCCCCCCCTCGTAAACAAATGAAGCCAAAAACGCGAAAAGCGCCAAACTAACAGCCGACAAGGAAATGGCCAAAAAACACTTGCTAAGGCAATGTAAGCTGGCAGACATGTGTGTATGCCATAAATATGAACACTGGCACGCACAGTTGGGGTCATTAAAATATGATATGTAATTTAATTAAACTGTATTACAAAATATATATTTAATTTTGAAAAGTCCCAAAAATAAACATGGGAAAATATTGAAAAACAATATTAAAATTTCAAACTAAATAATTATTTCTATATTTTTTGCAAGTAAAATATTTTATTTTTTTATTTTTTATAATAAAAATAAATTGTTTTAAAAACTTTTTTCTTATAATCATTTACTTTGTTCTAATATTATGACCTCTGCTGTGGAACTGAAGGCCCAACAGCGATCGTGGGGTATTAAGTGCCGATTTTCCTAAGGCTGGAGGGGAAAAAGAAGAAAAGAGGGGGGGGGAAGGGGAGGTTGGGGGTGTGACTTCTGGCAGCCAAGATCCATGAGTAAAGTTCACTTGTTCATTTTTAGCTAATCGAGTTCACAGTAAAAATGTCCTATAAATAGTCGCAAAAAAAAAAAAAATTTTTTTTTTTTAAATTTAAATAAATAAATAATCGCATAATAAAATTTTTTTTTTTTTTTATTTAAAATTCACAATTTTATAAAGAATTTGATTATATTAATCTTTCGTATATTTTTCTATATATATAAGAAAAAAACCTCAAAAAGAGTCGAACTGAGGGAAATCCTTTGTGTATTTCTTAGTACCCACTGTATACAGTAAAGCCGCCTGCTCAATGGAACACTGAACATGCGTGAAAATTCAATTGATTTTCCGGGGAGCTGAAGGCAGAGTAGTTGGCATGCGTATTTATAGAAGATATAGGGAAATAGAGGGGAAAAATTGCCCATTTTGGTGTGGGAAACAAGAGGCTGGTTCGATTCGGATTCGCATAGGAAAACCGATCTGAGAACTGGGATTGGGATTGGGATTGGGACTGGGATTGGGCAGCAGCTGTCGCGCGAGGCGAGATACAAGACGGCGCAGAGATACTCAGATATTCAGAGATACATTTGCAAGAGCCGAGCGACTTGCAACATAATTTCTGCCAGCGACTAATGAGACCCGAGGCTCCGAAAGTGTTGCCACAGCCCCTCGACTCCGTGGAGCAAAAAAAAAGAGCGTGTGGGCGGCTCTTGATTTATTGCCAATTGGATGGCAGTCGCACAGCAGAAGAATCGCGCTGCGAAGATTTGGCCCCACTCGAAATCCCAAATCCGAATCAAAATCAAAAGGAAAAATGAAGAAAACCCATTGCCGCGTGGGTTAAAGGCAGGAAAAAAAAATCAAACACGATGTTGGGGCAAAAAATGGGGGAAAAAAAATAAACCCTCACGATGATTTTGCGCATAGAAATCAAAGAGCCCACGCCCCCGGGGCCTTTAAAGTGGAGAGAAGAATCGGCCCACTAGAAGAAGCGACCTCCGAAGAATCGCAGTCTCCCCGTGTCTCCCCGAGTCTCCCCTGGGCGAACGATAAATCAATAAGCCCCGAAAATGTGGCAACCGCTTCCACTATGCCACCGCTCGAAACTCCGACAAATTGCTGGGCAACCGCAATCTCGTAATGACGGAGGATGGTCTAAAGATCAGTGGGTTCAGCAGAGGATCAGCGTGAATCTGTGGATCTGTGTATCCGTGGGGAGCCCTGGCGACAAAAAGAAGCGACAAAAGCTGGGTAATAACCATATAATATATATAAGCATGGATCTTCTAACTGAAAAGATCTAGGACTTAAGATTTTACCAACTGTATAACAACAGATCATAATGATATTATCACTATTTTGGTAAGAAATTTTAGATTACAATACGGAATCAAAAATACTACATGGATTTAGGATCAAATAAAAATGTTCAAGAAGATCATTAATGAACAGATTAAAAAGTACTGATATTACTGTTTAAACGACATTAAGATCCAAAAACAGGATCATGGGAAAGTGCACCACGATCAGGGGGATCGGTTCAATGAGATAACTGGGTTGTCAATGAGAAAGCTAGACCTCGACCCAGACGAGGTGGCAACCGCAGATCTGGGATCTGAGATCAAATCCCGATCATCTCACGCAGATTCCCCGGCCGTGGCATTAACCCATTGGTATCGCAGTCACATGGTTGAGATTTATGGAGCAAATACCGTGGTTACCCCCTCAAAATACCCGTTCCCCTCGATGTTTTCTGTTTGCCCCCGGGGCTAAACTGAGAATTGTGCGAATGAAACTCGTTACCGGGGGATGGGAGGTGAGAGAGAGGAAAAGGCAAAGCAAAGCAGGCCAGACAAAGGCCGCAGATGGATCGAACCATTGCCAATACTCGTACCTGCCCAAGTCACCAAGGTACACTGAAGAAAATGGTATAGTAGTAGGTGTGCTATCTACCATTTTAATATAACATTTGCCAACATTTAGTAGGTACTTCCACATGGGTCCGAGTTCAAAACCGATTTGAATTTCGGTATTGCTATATTCTAAATGGAATACCTCAATTTATTGCTGATATGTTTCTCTAGCTGGTGTTATTCGGTGATATATTTTATTTTATTTTATAATATTAAGTGAATAAAAAAAAATTTTTTTTTTTTTGTACTTATTATTAAATTTTGCTGTTTTTTTTTGGCGTGCATTGCCAGTAAGCTGAAACTTTGTTGGAATCGCTCTCCATCTCCGCCATGTAGCCCCCCTCGGGTGCTCCGCCCCTGTTAACCTTCCCGTCCACCTCAATCCGGTCCAAGTGGCTTCTTCTGCCCGCTGCTCTTGGCGGATCTGCGATCGTGTTGCTTGCTGTGTTGCTTGTTTCTAATGAAAATTGACGCTGCTGGTAATTTGAGTTTTTTTCGTTTGGTTTCTTTCTCCCAGCTTAGGTTTTTTTCTGTTTTTTTTTTTTTACTGTTTGGCTATATTTTTTTCGGCGGGTCTTTGCGTGCTGGGAGATCGCCAGGCGATCGGTTTTGTTTTTCTCCATTTTTTCATTTAGGTTTTTTTTTTTGTCGGTTTTTGGTTGTAACTATTTTGGCTGGCAGTTTGTTAAACATTTTGGGCCATTCGGGGTGAACCAAATGAAGATCGTATCGAGATCGCTGAGCAGAAAAGAGTCCGAATGGAATTGATCACTTCTGTTGGTGTTATGGCAACTCTACACGAGAGCGGTAACCTTCTTTCGCCGAACGGGGTCACCCTTGGCATTATTTGATCAGCTTAAACGTTTCAGCCGCTCAAAGCTGTTGGCATTTGTGGCCGAATGATCTTCATTCATTGCTGGAGTTTAATTGAGATTTTTCTTGAATTCTTGTGTAAAGTAATCATGTGGAAAAAAAACTGATTTCAAGGAAAATTGTGCTTTAAATACAGGAACTATAAATAAATAAAAATTCTTAGTATTAGTTTTTAAAATATTTTAAAAGTGGGTTAAAATGGCACTAATTTTTTAAAATGCTTTTTAAATTAATGATTTAAATTTTTTTCTTTATTTTAGTAATAAATAAATATTATTTTCAAAAATATTTCAAAAATGTCTTCCTTTGGCACATAATTTTTAAAATGAGTTTTAAATGTTTGCAATCATTTTCCTGCCTTAATTTCCAGTTTTGACGCCGAAATCGATCAATTGCAGTGTTCTAAATTATTTCTCGGCATTTCCCTGGTCCTCTGACACTCTTCGTCGTTTGTTTTTCACGTTTTCTCTTCGTTATTCATGGGCTTTTCCGCATGATGGTATTTCTCGTCTTTCTTTCATTTTTGGTACCACAAATTATGGCCTCGGCATTTTCCTGCCTTGATTGCGAGCTGATCGCTCTTGCTCTTGGCACTTTGAGGCGTTTGGCTTCGCGCAATTTGGTGGCAACTGCCTCAAACTTTTCCCCTCTCCCCCTAAAAATCCCTTGGTTTTTCCTCCACATTTTTCCTCAACTGCATCTCTTCACCGGTTCTTTTCACATGCTGCTGCTAGATTTTCGTGGCTCGTTTATTTATTATGATTATTTATTTTGTTTTACTTAGTTTGCGGCTGGCCTGCCGCAGATGTTGGCAGTTCATCAGCTGGAAAAGGGGGTGGTGGGCGGTGTGAGGTGCTACCCACACACACACACACATGAGCTGAGGATTGATTAGATTTGTTCGGTTGAAGATTTTCCCGCTTCTCTTCAGCTGGAAAGTTCAACAAACGGCTGCCACGCCCGCTTGCGCCCACTTTTGGGACGACTTTGTTTGTCTCCCCCTTGCCCCAGTCCCAATTCCTACAGAGAGAGAAAAAAGGGGCCCTATTGAATTACAAAATAATGTTCATTGGTCTATAAATATCTCCTAACGTTGTTAGAGTCTTCAAAAACCAAGTTACAAACCAAGTTAAAATCGATATGCGCTTGTACATTACTGGTAATGCAATACGCATATCGTTTTAACATGAAACACTCATTTACGGGGCCGCATATCAAGGTAAAATTGATATTACATACTGTAAAATCGATCTGCGTTTCATATCGATTTTTTTTTATTTTGTAATAATTTGTAAATATTATTATTTTTTGGAATTTAAGTTTAATTAGAGTTTTTAAGAAAATTATTTCCTACGATTGTTTACATTTTTCTTTCTCCATGTTGAGGGACTTTTTGTATATTACCCCTGGAAGATATGTCTCACATATTTTTAGCTGCAGCCTGTTAGACTTCACAAATGCAAATCCCGCCGCCAATCGACTTGCCACGCCCACCCGCCCCGCGGAAAACTATGGCACGTGGGTGTTTGGTGGCATGTTTGCTTGACGAATTTTGACTTGGCTCCACATTGGTGCAACGGCAACCCAGCTGCAGCTTCAGCTTCAAATTCAGATTCAGATTCAGCTTCAGCCGCAACACCCAGACTCAATATAATATGCCCAGACTTTTTCACTGGCTTGGGGCAACAACTTTGGCTTTAGCTTCAGCTTCAGCTTCAGCTTCAACTTCAACTTCAAAGGCAAAGCCAAAAGCAACTTCAACTTCTTCGACTGCGTGTGGGCGCCAAAATCGAAAACTGCGATGGCGACACAACTCTTGATAAGAATAAACGAACACACAGATACACATGGATGTTGACAAGCTTGCAGTGCGGCACTTTTACCGAAAGGCAACCACAATGCCCCAAAAGAGGAAAAGTCGAGGCCCCAAATGCTCTACACATGAACTATCACATTATTTGATTATTCGAACAATCGATTATTCCCATAACAGATAGGAAAAAGATTATTTGTTGTTTAGCCAAAATAAATATATGTAAAAAATTATTTACAAATTAATAATAATAAAGAAAAAATAGTGGGAAATTTCAAAAATATTAACCTTGATTTTTGGCCTTCCAAAAAAATATATTATTTATTATCGGTTAAAAATAGCACTAAACTTAAAATAAAAAAAAATTTTTAGGTTCAGAAATTTCAAATTTTATTTGAAACTAAAAAATATGCAATACATTCAAGGTAATATCGAAATTATCGATAGTTTCGATATTTTCACCATATCCATTCGATAATATCGATGTTTTCCATTATATGTTTTAAAATAACTTTTTTCTTCAGTTCAGAATAATCCAAAAAAAATGATTAGAATCATCTTGAAATTTGATAATACCCCTTCGCTAGAGAAGTTCAACTTCAACTCGTTTCGTTGTTGTCCGCGTTGTTGTCGCCGTGTTTTATGCACTTGGGCCCGGGCTCCACTTTATGAGTTGTATTACTTGCAGTCCATAGACCTGCTTTTCTGTTCTCCGCTTCTCTGTTTTCCGTTTTCAGTTTTCAGCCTTGCTGTGGCTTATTTGCTTTCCAGGTAAGTTTATCTGGCGGAGCTGCAGTCATGGCACAAAACTGTCGTATCTGTGTGGGTCTTCAACTCCCCATGGGTTAATTGATAAGGTTATTGTTTTCAGTTTTCAGTTTTTACTTCTCGTTCCCTTTTTTTTTTTGGAGGGCGTTTTTCGAACAAAAAATCCAGGGGGCGTTTTTCGAATGGGGGCGTCAACTGGCAGAAAGCCAGAATACTGGAAAACCAGAGAAAAAAAGGTGCGATTAAGCCAAAGGCGTTCAAACAGTTCGTTCAACTGGACAGTTTTCCGGCAAAGTTCTTGGCTTTGTGTTTTTTTTTGTACCTACTTTTCAACTGATTGATTGCCCTGATTGATATTTCCTGAGAAACTTTCGGTTGTTAGCTTGATTTATGGAATTAAATGGAGGGGAAACTCCAATCATCGTATCTTTAAAACAATTATAATTTATTAAAATATAAATATTCTGAAAATCCTAATGATATCATAACTTTTTTGTCCTTGGGCTCTCATGAAACTCATGGAAATTCTCGAAAAATTCTTTCTCTTTTGTTTAATCAAAATAATTTTATTTTAAAACAATTATAATATATTAAAATATAAATATTCTGAAAATCCTAATGATATCATACCTTTTTTGTCCTTGGTCTCTCATGAAGCTCATGAAAATTCTCCATAAATTCTGGAAAAATTCCCACATTATCCCCATGGAATTCACAACTCTTTTATTAAACCAAATTAAGTCGCCAAGATCCACTTTCCATGACGGGCTTTTTGAGCCATCAAATTTACGAACCGTTGACGCCAGACATCGTCAACTTCTTTGGGATTTTATTGTTGATTTTTTAATGTTGTTGGATTTTTTGACCTATGCCGAAAAATCATTCTGGCGGAAAAGCGTCTTTCTCTTTCATTCAGTTCTTCATTTTTTCTCTCTTCTTCTTCTTCTTCTCTCATTTCAATTTTTATATATTTTTTTTAAGGCCCCGTAATTAAAAAGCAAATCACGTTTCGTTTTATGATATCGTCGGCTTTTCTCGGGGCTCTTCAGGCGTGGGTATTTTGTGGTAGTGGTGCTGCTTTCGTTTCTTGTTCAGTGAAAGTCTCCGATTTCCCCCCCCCCCCCCACCGATTTTCATAGCATTTTCCCCGATTTTTTGGTCACTTCCGCCGACTGGAAAATCTCACAGATAATTAATTTCCGAATGCGCGAATCGAAACGCATGCAAAACTTTGGAAAAACGCACTCGAGCATGCCGAATTGAATGGGAAATGGGGAAATGGGAAAATTATGTCACACACTCAGAGAAGATCGTTTCTAAATGGCCAATTAATTGGGGCAGCCAATCGAATTTCCCATTGTCGCCACAGAAACGCTAATGGAAATTGGGTTTATGTTTGGCAAGAATTCATCAAGAGTTATGGTCGCCAATTTGCCGCTTTTGGCCAGCTGCTTGGCATCATTATTTTGTTTGGTTTTTTGGTTTGCCGTTCCCAGGCGAATTCTAAATTTTAGGCCAGTTTCGGTTTTAATTTTGCGATCGCTTCTCGTTTTAATGGGCCATTAACATGATCTACATCGTCCGCCATTCGGCGATCCAATTTAGTTGCGGTTAATGCCGAAATCTTTAGTCAGCAGAGAAAGCGATCTGAATAACTAGGCGCTGTTAATTATTTGTAATTATTAATTGCAATTTTTGTTTAGGTTCTTGATGTAATAATTATGAGATGTAAGGGGCTTGAAATAACTTTATTTCTGTAAATTACTTAATTTGCTTTTTGTTTAAATTAATTTTTTTCCATTTAACAAACATTTCTTGTTGGAAAAATAAATTTTGAAAAATTCTTTAACAATATTTTTTTTATTATAAATTTCTAAAAAATAATACAAAAAATTTTGTAAGTTTACAATTTGGTTTTAAATTAATAAATGTCTTTATTACCTAAATTAATAAACTAATTGTTAGCTTAATTCGATTTTTAACATTTAACAAACATTTATTGTTAGCAATAAATTAAGGCAAAAATATAATTTGCCAGAATAAATAAATTATTTTTGTTAATTTTTAAAATGTCTTAAATTATTTTGCCTTTCTATTTTTTTTTTAACAAATTTTTAGTTGCATACTTTTTGAATACCCATTTTCCTTTCCCTTTTCACCCGAGTGGGGGGGATTTATGCTAAAAAGTACAACATTTTCCATGCTAATAAAAATTGTTTTTTAGGTTACAATTGGATTAAATATTCAGTGATTATTTTGTAGTAAAAATGTATTTAAATAGTGACTCTTCAAATAGCCAGTAGCTTTCCATTTCTCCTACCAACTTGTTCGCTTTTCGTTTGTTTTTTGTTTTTTTTTGTGGGCGTGGGCTGATTCATTCGTTTGGCAATTAAGGCGCTGCCGGCGGGTGGGCGTGGCACTTGGCACGACCCAATTACGGGCCACCACCCACTCGGACACCCTGCTGATCGAAAAGGAAAACAACAAGGGGGAAAGGGGGGGGGGGGAAAGCAATTAATATTTATCCCCCTTTCATTTTCGGTGGCAAACAATTTTCGCATTACGCATACGCCCGGTGGGGCGCGGAGTTAAATGTTATTAAAACTTATTTGTTATTTGGCGCACAGAACTTGTTTGTGGCAAGCTGCCTACGCTTATTTTTTTTTTTTTTTGATTTTGTAGCAGCTGTCTTTTGCGGCTGCAACATGTTGCTGCTGCTGCAGCTTCCGTTTCATTGGCATTTTCAACGCTTCGTTGACGCTGACGTTGATTGCCCAAGCCGCAGGCGAAATCCCTGGATGGAGATCGAGATCCCTAAGTCCTATAGCAAAAAAAAAAGAAAAGGAAAACCCACAGACATTTGCATCTCTGCAGCCCCAACCAATGGCAGCAATTTGTGGCAGCCACACGAGAAATTCCAATCAAATTGGCGTCGTTTTTGAACCGCTGTGAACCCGCTCGCCAATGTGGCCCTGGCTAAAAGCAATTGTCTGTCATTTAGCCAGCACCTGTTGCTCCGTTGAGAACTTGTTGCTGCTGCTGCTGCTGCAAACTGCAACTGCAGAGAGCAACAGCAGCAGCAACTGCAGCAGCAACTGCAGCAGCAACTTTTGCAGACGGGCGCGGCACATCAGCTGTCAGCAATTTGTTGTGATCAATTTATTAAAAGTCTCTGATCGGATCGGCTTGAAGGACGAGGCTGCTGGTCCGGCTGGTTCAAGGAGCCTCGGCAACTGGCCAAGATAATCACAGAGCCGACTCATCTGCATAAATGCCTTCGCCATCGCCTCCGGACCACAGCCACCCATCCAGTTCCCGGAACTCGCAGCAATTGTGGCACCTTGCCCTGGAATTTGTCATTGTTGTGGCACTACAACAACTGCGGGCCTGCAGGTGCACTCAAAAAAATAAATAGGAAATATAAAAAATTATTAATTAAATAATAAAGCCATTAACTGAATTTATTGTGAATAAAATTATTTGGAATTTCCATTTAAAAAAGTAAAATAATACTTCCACATTTATAAAAAATTATTAATTAAATAATAAAGCAATTATTTATTATATAAAATTATTATTAGGAATTTCCATTTATAATGTTGATTTTAAGGGCAATAATTTGTGGTTTTTAAAGACATAAATAAATAAATGGAATTATATTTGCAGGATTTAATAAAGTTATTTAACCTGTACAAATAAATAAATATTTATTTAGAAAAAGTGCGCCATAAAAAGTTGTAGAACAAAAATTATTTTAATAAATCTACATTTTTAAAATTTGTTAATAGACATTTTCAAGTAGGATAAATATTTATTATTCATTTTTAAAAATTAAATATAAAAAGATAGGGAAAAAAATCATTTAATTAAAGCTACATATATATTCAAAATATTTGTAATAGACATTTTAAAGTGGGAAAAATATAGCTAAAACTATGTATTTAACATTTTTTTTCCTTATTGACAATTCCCCATTTTGTTTGTCAGTGTATTTAGCAAAAGCAAACTGAGCTGATGGCCAAAACAGCATTTACATGTTCCCCAGTGTTGGGCCAAGAAGCCAGAACCCAGAAAACAGAACAGAGAACTCAGAACTGAGAACTGAGAACCAAGAACCCGTCTGCAGGGTTCTCTCGAGGGAATGCGGATCGGAGATCGGAGATCAGGGATCGGGGATGTTGGGAAGTTAAAAGTGTCGGGCAACTGGGGACCTGATTTGCCCCCAGCACTTTAAATCACTGGGATTTCAGTGGTTTATATATGCATATACATATATTATGAGATATATTCGTACATCTTCGTTTATTCCGGTGCTGAGTAATTTTGCTAGATATTTTTTGCCATTTCCTGTCATGATCTTTACTTTGACTAAGCAGATTTCTGATTAACTTTACTCACCTGTTTTTTATATGACTTTCATAAACAAACGCAGCCGACCAGGAATTCTGATGATATCATTAATTGCTCTGATTTTATAATCTATCTTCTTCATTTTTCCAAAGAAGATGGAAATCCAAAATGGTTTTTGGTTGAATATATTTTCAAAGATTTTTCTAGTGACTTTTCTTTTTTTTTTAATTTTTTTTTTTGATTTAAAAAAGTTTCTATAAACTCTAAAAGTATTTTCCTTTCGAAATTGTTGTTTTTTTTTTCAAACATTTCCTGTAAAAATCGAGTTTTAATTTAACACATATTTCAAGAATTTTCCTTTCACCTGGCTGAAATTGATGGAGCATTCCAAGTACTTGTTATTTACCAAATTCCCCTTGTGCGCTAGCTCCATTTAAATCACTTTTTGGCCCATCAATGGTTTCCTTTGGCTCAGGCCACTCACATTAGCCACATTCCTATACATTTTGCTGGCCCCTCGTTTTCAATTTCACATTTCTCTCTTTCCAACTTCCATTTCCCCGCGCTTTCCAATCCAATCACAACTTCTTCAATTCACAGTCCGCTAATCACTTGGCCACAGTTTCAGTCACAGTCGGGGTCACCCTTTCATCACCCTCTGTTTCCCTCCTTTTCCCTCTCGTTTTTCCAGTGAGGAAATTAGCAAAGTGCTGGCAAATGATCCAGAGTCCAGCGAATGGGACACTTTGCAGATGGCCCGTTCAATGAGATCCGATGCGGATGCAAGTCATGAATGCCAGCACATTCATGACCAGTGGCCCAGTACCCAGTATCCACTACTCAGTAGCCAGTATACCCATTACCCAGTATTCAGTATCCAGTGCCAAAAGCAAAGGGCTGTCCACAATTGCTGGCACAGCTGCTGTTTCTGCAGATCGCACATCGCAGATCGCAGATCACAGATCACGATGGGCTGTCCGCTCACGCTAATGAATGCTGATGATGACGAAGTGCATGCCAGCCATCTCTGCATACACCGAAAAAAAAATACTATATTTCTTAAAATTGTAATAAATAGGTAGTGTTTAAAAAAATATATTTTGGAATATATGAATAGGAATATATGTAAATATATGACATTTTTTTCGGAATTTATTTATTTATTTACAATTTTTGTAAAAAATAAATATTATTTAAAAATATATTTTGGATTAAATAATAAATATAAATTTTTTTAAATTAAATAATAAATTTTTTTAATGTAAATACATGACATTTTTATTTTTTATTTTTCGGAATTTATTTATTTATTTAGAATTTATTACAATTTTCTAAAAGCCACAAGAAAAACATTAAATTTCAAAAAGATAATTGCATTTTTTATTATTTAAAAAAAAATATTATAAAAAATAAAATTTAAAATTGCTTGCTTTATTTGCTGTGATTATAAAACTTTTAGTTTTTAATAGTATTTATTTTTAAATTTTGAATTACTTATTCTTTGTAAACAAAATATTGATATAGTATTTTATAATACCGTCTTAAATTGCCATAAATATTTGAGTATAGATATTAAAGATTTGAATATTATTGAATATTGTTCAAATGAATAAATTTTTTTCAGTGCTTAGTCGTACAAACTTCAGAAAGAGATGGTGATATTGAAGTTAGGACAGGAGAGAGGGACGATCTTGTCCGGTTGATATTTTTGCGTGCCGCAATTTCAATTTGTTTGGCCACTTGAGGCTGAGGCCCTCCTGCCACCAACCCCCCCCCCTAAAAACCCCCACCGTTTTCGCCCCTTTTCCATTGGCTTTTTCAATGTCCATCCGTCTGTCTTTCACTTTTGAGGCTTTGAGGCTGTCTTGCGATCTGCAGAGCGACTTGCGCAAGCATTTTACTTTATTGGATGGATGCCGACCACTTGAAGGCCCCTCATCCTCTCCCCCCCTTGAAACCCCTCCGGACGCCTCTGGGATCCCCCGATTTGCCTTGACAGCTTGCACTTGAACTAAAATGCCTCAAACTTGCTGCTGCCGTTTTTTTCTTGATTTTTTCCCCTCATTTTCTTTATTTTTTCCTTGTTGACAACACACAAATGGAAAGTACAAATAGAAACCGAGCACCGAGCTTCTTCTTTTCAGTTGTTTTTGTGTTGTTTGTGTGTTTTGCTAACGGATTTTTGCCTGCTTGGCTGCATTTCAGTGGCTTAGCCTTGAAAAAACACCATAAGTATAGCCTGAATTCGACATACATATTCGATTTGGAGCTGAAGCTGACTGGCTGTAAACGGAAATGCATCAAGCCATTTTCTCACCTCGTTTTCTTTTCTTTTTTCCCCTTTCGATCCAACTGGAATATCATCGTTCTTGTCGTTTGGCCGGCTTTTTATCCGCTTTGGTTTTTATCTGGCTGACTTGTCACTCCGTGGTTATTGCTCCCGGTAACGCAACCCCCTCCCCCCTTTTCAGCCACCTAAAACCTCCTCCTCTCACCTGTCCATCAAGGCTTATCTTTTTGAAGACCGGGGTGCTGGGGTCTCCAGAGTTATAGCTCCATTTACCTGCTGATAAATCCCAACACTTTGCTTCCTCTCTCTGCTGCAAGATATGTACACTGGGAAAAATACTTAAAGAATGGTAGAAAGAATTTAAATAAAATTTTATAATCTTTAAACTGTTTAATATTTTGAAGAGTTACCTTTATAATTGTGTGATATTCAAGAAGAACCGTTCCTCAATTGTGTAATATTCAAGAAGAATCGTTCCTCAATATAATTATGAAATCAATTGTTTTTATTAATAATATTACAAATATTATGTTACAAACGTTTTTCTCTGTACATGAGTTTGTTCCACTCGCGAGACCCTCTTTTTTCTGTATCTCCCCTCTTTTTTTCAATTCGAGTTTCAGTTTCGTTGGTTATTCTGGTATTTTGTTCTCGCCTTTGGGCCTTCTTCTGCTTTGCTTGGCTCCTTCTGCTTCTTTATTGTATCCACAGATTTGACTTATTTTCCTTTTTTATTTTTTCAATATTTTCAACAAGCGACTGGCATTCCTTTCATAATTTATGGACAAATTTTAAGGCGCATTCAAGGTCGTCAAACACAAAAAGTACAGGAAAGAATACGATTAGTATGGAGGGCGTGATAAGTCAAAAATGAGCTGGATTTCGAATCTGGGAATCTGAATTCTGAATTCCGCCCCCTTTTTTTTCGAATATATATATATATATTTTATTTTTGCTGCTCAGCCAGCTGTGCCAAAATCAACTGACTGACCAACTGACCAAAATCGGTGCAGGCTACTGTTTCATTTTCCTTTTGTTTGCGTCCAATCGAGGGGAAAATCCATCTGAAAGGGGGAAAATCCAGGGGGATGGAGAGGAGGAGGAGGAGGAGGAGAAGGAGGGGGTGACACAGACGGAAGCGTCAACATCCATTAGCCACAGGCGAATGAGCCAATTAGCCAACTGCGAGCTATTCAACTGCCACCCCCAAGATCGATGGAAAACCACTCAAAATGCAACTTCAACTATGCCCGCAAAATGTGCACTGCGAAAAAAAATTACAAAAAGAGATAAATATATGCAAAAAATAAAAAATATGAAACAAAAGCAAATTGGAGTTCTCAAGAATTAAAAGTTAAATACTGCTAATATTATATTATAAATTAAATACTGTTTTTACATATTTAAAAAAAAAAAATTTTATTTTAAAAAAAAATTGTTTTATGTAGGTATTTAAAATGAAAATACCAATGAGTTTTTTTTTAAAGCATAGGTTATTATTATTTAACTATTAATTTAAAAAAAAAACCAATTTAAGGACATGTACAGCCTATACAATTATTCAAAGTTTTTTCCAAAGAAGTTACTACCTAAATCCAAATTCGATGTCGACTTTTTTCTCCGTGTCCCCTGAGGCCGAGCTGTCATCACTTTCGCTGTCGCCCGAAGGAAAATCTGGCCAATTACCCGAGGGGCGAAAGAAGGGGTGCGGGCCTAGCTGCTTTTTTTTCGGACCTTAGATGGTCAACTTTAATTAGCAGCCGGCGACAATCGAATCGCTGCGAATCGAATCGAAACGAATCGGATTGCAATGGATCGATCGATCGCTTGCGCAGTTATTTCATCAATGACATTTAAGGCTTCATTAAAAGTCCTGCAAACGGGCGTGACCTTTTTTGGATCGGCGGTGAGACAGAGAGAGGGCGATACAGGAGTCGAAGGGATCGTATATAAGTAGAAATGGAGGATCTCTAAGGCCGCCGCATAAATTTCATTTGATTGGACTTCGCTAACGAGCTCAGCGATGGTCGCGTGATATGATATTTTCATATATACATATATCAAACTAATTGAAAACAAGAAAATATATGTTTCATCTGCCACCGGGCGCCATTTATGTAAACATTTGCTCTCTGCTCCAGTTTACCTATCTTATCGGTGGTGCTTATTATATGTTTACCTTTATCTTGAGGGGAATCAGGACAAAATGTGTGAATCACCCACGTGAGTGCGTAATTTACCGCAAATTTCATCATCCGCAAATAGAACATTCCATTCATGAAAAGCTAATATTACCAATGAGTAGGAAATGGGGTTTCTCATTAAATCTGCGGCTGATTCACCGCCATTAAGGGCCTAAAAACTATACATTCATCAGAATATAATATTCTATTCGTGTCCAAGGTCTTTTTCGCTTATCCGTGACATATCTAATAATAAAAAACTTATTTTTACCTTATCTTATTATTTTATTTTTTAGTGAGATACTATATTTTACCTCATTGTTTGCTTTTGACTTAGTAGCAGAGCACATTAATTATAATTCGAGTTTTTTCAATGGTAAATATATCAATATATTAGAGTATTCGAAACTCCTTCG
Organism: Drosophila pseudotakahashii; assembly: GCA_035046095.1. Lineage (NCBI taxonomy): Eukaryota > Metazoa > Arthropoda > Insecta > Diptera > Drosophilidae > Drosophila > Drosophila pseudotakahashii. The sequence continues at coordinate 7,577,862 of JAWNOE010000105.1, read as the reverse complement.
AAAACCTCTCATAAAATCAAGAACGTGTCACGATTTTGGTACCATCTCCAAGGAGCAAATTCAGCTAAGCATCTTCTGGGCATTCTCCCCCTTCCTAACCCCTTCAAAACCCCTTCCCAACCCCCTTCCCAACCACCTTCCCAACCCCCTTCCAAGCCGCCGCCTGTGGCAGCACCATTAAAAATGCAAGTTGTTCGGCCAGTTGGCTCCGATGGGCTGTTGGTTGGCCAAGGAGCTGGGCCACGTTTCGTTAGCCCGTTTCGCTTTTACTTAACATTTGAAGCCTTTGCGCCGCTAATTGGCTGAAAATACCAAAAATGGCAATGCATGACGACTCCGTTGGCGAAAGGAGCAAAGGGGATTACGTGGTGGGAATGGGGGAAAGGTATGCCATGTCCATAGGAATCGCACTTGGGGATGGTCGATAGTTGGTCCTACGCTCCGATATCCTGGTCTATAAAAGTGCTACTAATATGAGAAATTGGTGAATTCTAAGGAATAAATATATATATATTTATTTTTGAACCCAATTTCAAAAAAAAAACTGATAAGAACTTTTTCTAAATAAGAACAATGGCTTTGAACTCACTGTAAAATCAAAGTGCGTGGTACTCTTTCCTCCCCAGGGACTGTGAATCTATAGAAGGGGAAATATTTTGTCATTATTCAAACGGACAATTAAACGGAATAATAAGGGCCGTCAGCGATCTATGGATAAGCCATCATCCCCAGGGACTGGCATCCAACTCACAGATCGCCTTTAATGAGCAGCCTATCGTGTCCTTAAAGGGTTTTTATCCGCTCCTAATTGACAGTTGCCATTTCTGGTGGGCGGTAAGCTATATGTATGTACTATACTATGTGTGTACTATAAATAAATAATATTTATTCGCCTTTATCGATTGCGTGGGCAGCAGCACCCAAAAGCAAAAGAAAAAACCGTGGGTGCAAAGCTCAAAGCTGGCAGCTTTATTCTGGAAAACCCGAAACTGGCAAATCGCAGGGCGTGCATCTGCAGCATGCAACATCGATGGGCCATTCGACGATCAGTGTTGTCCCAAAAAAAAGGTGTCTTCTCCCAGAATTGAACATGTATTTTATTGGCACATTTTACCATTGGCACTTCTTCAGGTTGGCGTTATCTTATCCATGGCCAAGATATCGAGCCCTTCAAGGGGCATTATCTAGAGATATTGCCACATTCCATACTACTTATAAGTTAGAACATTAAAGAAAACATATTTTGTGGTATGAGAAATATTTTTAAAATATTTATTTATTTTAAATATTAAATATATTTTTTATAATAAAAATTTTTTTTTAATAGGTCACCCAATATTTGTATTTATCTACTTTTAAAAAAAAATTTTTTTTTGTTCAAACATTTTAATAAAAATATTTATTTATTTTAAATATCAAAGCAAATTTTTGTAGTTACCTATTTTCAATAACACATTTTTTATTTGCTAGAATATTTTGGTAAATAAACCTTTTTTTAAATATAGCTATAACAAAGCCAAATATTCATCACTTTTTGGAAGACAAGCTTCTGCTTTTTTTCATTGGCTGCTGCAGCTTGTCGTTGTCAATAAAAAAGCGACGGGCAACAATTTAAATTTGAATTTAAATTAGGCAAAAAAAAAAGAAGAAGAAAAAGGGTTAGGATTTGCATTTCCCTGCTGCGATTCTCTTTGCCTTTTGCTAACCAATGCTATTTATTTACAAATATTAATCTTACGCTTTTCCCTTTTTCTTTCAGGTATGTACCGCTTAACCCATTAGCTGCAGCTGTGATTAATTAAGGCACAAGACCGCCGAGATATCTCATTGTGAGTTCAATAACAATGCATTGAATAACAATGCATTTAAATGTCAATCAGCGCCACACAAAAACGCACAATGGGTAAAATACTGACGGGGGACAGTATGTAAAGATATACGTATAGATTTATTTAGTTGAGGAGTGCGGGTGGTGCTGTTTGCGGTTCGTTTTCATTTTTATTTTTGGGGTGGTGGTGGTTTCATTAAGTCAGTCGCTTAATGCGATTTTGACAAATAAATTCATCAACACTTCCGCTGACAACTGGCAGATGGGGCAGGCAGCCGCACAACAGCAACTACTGCGATCCCAACTGCAGCAGAAATTGCAGTTGCAACAGAAATTGCAACTGCAGCAGCAACATCATTCGCAAGTGCACAGAGAAAAAAGCAAATCAATTACTTCCCATATTTTATTGCAACCAGAAATAAATATGTTCATATTTTTAAAACAAAGCAATATTTTAAAACAATTTTTTAAAATTCTTTTTAAAGTCTCCAAAACAAAAGAACAAAATTATTACAAACAAAAATTTTTTTTTAGAAAAAAATTTTTTTTTTTTTAAATCTACAATTAAAATGCACATTTATTTCTCTCACTGTCTAACTTCTGCAAAATGTTATCAACGGCAGCAACAGCCAAACGCATTTGAAATTCAAATTTGAGCACATTTAACGAGCATTCGCTTGGACAGGATTGCAGTTGTAGTTGCGTTTGAGTGGTTTCACTGTACCGATGGTTCAAGGGGGAGGGGGTGGTGGTTCCACTGTTGCTGTTGTTGCTTTTGGCCTGCCATGTCGACGCTCATCAGGCTGACAGCTCTGGCAGAGCGATAAATTTGCCAGGCACCCACCGCGGCACCACCGCATACCTCTCCCACTCCTACCACTGCACCACCAAGTCATTCAGCACCACCGTGCCAAAGCGAAAGAAAAAAGCACTCAGATTCGCTGGAAGTTCGGCGGCTCAAGAATTCGCCAAGTTAATTGAGCATGCAAAGAGATCGGATTCCACGCCCGAAACACGGGCAGAAAATGATTTACTCTAAAAGTATTCTAAATATTATTGGATTGATAGCAAGATCTACTTCAAAAATGTTTAAGGTCTAGTCTATTCGAAGATATGTTTTATACTTTTCAGATCCCTAGAGATTATTTTTTGAAAATCACTTAAAACATTGAACAATTTAATTATGCTTAATTTATATAGTTTTAATAAGACTTTCTACAGTTGGGATTACTATGACTTTTTAATGTTTTCAAAGACTATAAAGTTTTCCAATTTCAAAAGTAGTCTCTTTTTGTGTTTTTAATATGGAATTTCTTCGATTCGAATGTAGAATAATTTCTTTCTCTGCTGAGCTATAGCTGTTCCAGTTGATCCGTTGAAGTTCCCAATGCCCCCAATTCGCAGAGTCAACAGAAATATATAGCAAAACGTGACAATGTGGGAGAGAGAGAGAGAATAGGAGCAAGGGAGATGGCAGGTTTCTGGGCATAGGGCGTGCTAAACTAACGGCGATATTTGAATATCTGAATGCCTGATTTTTTCGAGTATTCCCGTATTTCAATATCCGTGTGGGCGATTCTCGGATAAGCCAGGCGATCACAGTCACCCATAAAAGTCAGCGGACCTAATGAACTTGCAAATGTTTATGGCTGGGTTGTAAGGGGGCAGGGGGGTTATGTCGGAATTTCCATTGATTTTCAAAGCTGGCGAATTTGTAAGAATTCGCTTTGATTTCAGATTCAAAGCTTATCGCCAAGCCCACACTTACATATTTTATAGCCTAAGTTCTGAATAAAAATTCTCCAAGCTGAGATAAGGCAATGAACGACAGATTTCTGTTGAATAAAAGTTCTTTGATGTAGTGAATCTATTGATAACTTATAAAAATGCATACATATTTATTATATAAATTATATCAAAAATAATATATATTTCTAATGTTTACAAAAATTTATTTTTGATGATTTTATAAATCCCTCTACAATTTCCGAATCAAAACCTCTTGTTTGTTGGTTTTCCAAACGGAGGGCAAGTTTTGAAGAGCGGCTACATCGGAGGCTTTTGTGAAGCAACTACAAACCAAAGCAAAACCAAATCGAATTCAAAATTGATTGCCTCCTCCGGATGCGATGAATTTCCAATGATCGCAGCAACAATAAACGAAGAGCCCCCAAAAATAAACAGCTCCGAAGGCCTGGTAATAAGTACACTTGAGCATTCCATCCATAAAATGAGGCGATACGGATTAGAGTTCAATCGCGATGGACATAACAATTATGATTACTCCAAATCCAAGGGAATTATTTGTTTGCCTTTCACCCACTGATAGTGGCTATCGGAAAAACTATTGCCGTATGGCCCCCAAATGTTTGACCCACTTACAGCCAAAAAAAAAAAAGGGGAGAGCAGGAAGTATCTGGGATGCTATTTACAGTATCTATTCCGCAGATGTTGCCCTAGCCCTACTCCATTTTCGATGGTCCAGTGCAAGTCCATAGACCATATAATATTTAATTATACATATGGTACAGTTTTTAGTTATCTCTAAAATGCAGAAACCTTTTCAGTTTATTTATAACAATTAACTAAATTCATCATCACTCGATTATCGAGAGAAATATCCAAATAACATACCTACCAGTGTTTATTATTTGTTTGAGGTTGAGTTCTGTGTTTGAACAGCTGCCAACTCTCAAGGGAACTTTACCTTTCTCACTCTTTCTCTCTCTCTCTTCCGCTTATTTCGATATCGTTTTGGGTTTTTTTTTTGGCACTTCCGATAAGGAAAATCACAATAAACGCTGATAAACGCTCGGTTATCCTACAAATATATCCAGAAAACATACAAATATATTTAATAAATTTTTGTAAAAAAAAAATTTTAATTTAAAACGTTGTATAAGTAAAGAAATAATTGCGAAATTGAATTGTTTACTCTGCAATTTTGTTTGCATTTATCAGCCACGTGTTATTTTAATGGGATTTTAAATTGAAATTTGTTTATTTATTTATACAAATTTGGGAAAATAACTTAGCCGGCGTGAAAAAGCCAATCACCTACAAAATTCTCGCATTATCGGCAGAAACAACAAAATGTCGGAGGAGAGTTCACAGAGCGGAAGCGGAAGTGAGAGCGGGGAGGGACCGGAAGAGGATGTGGAGCAGGCCAGGATGAGGGACTCCTCGGAGGATCTGAGGAGCAAAGAGTGGCTGAGCCTGCACGGCTTTCCACCCGGCTCGGAGGACCACTTGCTGTGCATTTTCTCGCGTTTTTGCTCCTTGACCACGTATCGCAAGAGGAAAAAGGGTTTAGAGCTGCGATTCGCATCGACGGAGCACCTGCAGCATGGCATCCTGATGGCCAAGCGTCTGGTAGTCGGCAAACTGCAGATCCGCTGGCACTTGGGTCGCCTGGAGGACGACCCATCTGCCCAACCTTCACCGGCAAGGGCAAGGAGTTCGGCCGGCGCCCTTAGTGTTTTTAGCAAATTGCGAAGGGCATTCGCCAATTACTTTCAGTAATTGAGTTTGAGTTTCTGTTCAGATGAGTTCCTTCGGTTCATACATATATATTTTTTTTAAAGTTAAATAAAATGGAAAAAAATATTTGATAATTTGTTATATTTTCTGATGGCAGCCTTAATCATCGGAAATTTACATATATGTATATTTATCTTTCGAGCAATTTAGGAAATAATTAAATATTTTAAAATTTTCCCTTTAATTAATTTTTAAGGAACCTTGTAAGCTTCTTGATAATACAATCCTTGTTTTTCCTGACCCTGAAGTATAAACTAGGGATTTCTAGTCCCCATGGGAAAGTTGGTCCCTTTGGTGGAGTAAAAACGAATCCCTTACAATTCCCAGAGTCAAGGGCATCAAATTAATTGTGATTTCCACCCACATAATGCATTTAATTTAATGCGACCAAAAGTCAACACAAACTATTCGCCATTCAGTATGGAAATTTAAAACCCAGACAACATGTTGCTGATCACATAAATGTCCCACCCCCTGCAGGCGCCCCCATAAGGCCCGAAATTAAATGGAAATTTTTGTCAGAGGAGCGAAAAAGAAGAGAAAAAAATTGAAAACCAGCCATAAATAATATGCTCATATTGCGGACTCTTCAATTAAAACTCATTAACATAATGGCCTAAAACAGCACTCGACTAACTGCTGCTGAATGTGACAAAAATAAAGCAATAACAGTGGCGGCGGGCAGGAGGGGTCTAAAAGGGGGCTACAGGGGGCTGTCTGCCTTCAAAGTGAATTTACTTGTCAGTGTCGACGCGTGTAATTTATGCAAATTTTATGCGCACACCACCAAAAAGCAAAGCACCAAAAAAAAAATAAAATAAATTTAACTACGGCCAGCGAAAAAAAGCTGACAAAGACAGCGAAAAAACAAGAAAATAAAAACATTAAACGCAACGCACGCAGAATTGTTTTTAGGGGGAGGTGAAGGGGTGTGTCGTTTTCATTTCAGTTTATGGCGACATAATTAAAATTTATACGACTTACAGCCCGCATTACAGCGAACGCACGAAGAACACCCCTTTTTTTTTTGTTTTGTTTGTAGGCCATTACAGTACAGTGATAACACGGCGATGTCATCGATCAAGCTTTGTTTCCCATATCTTATCACATATTTGGTAATACCAAGTTATCGAACGTTTAGTGCAGCGTAGGTTACAGTGATCACTGGCTATATATTTGATATTTGACCTTAAGATCTCAACATAAATTCTTTTATATTTGTGTAAATATATAATTAAAATAAAAGTAAAATAGAAATTAGTAAAAAAAAATTTTTTTTTTCAAAACGAATCTAAAATTGTTGCTTGCCTCAATTTGTTTGCCTTGGCCAGGTCCCACTGTACTCAAATGAGTGGCAACCAAAAATTATGTCAAATTATGACCCGAAACGAAATTGGTAAATCCTGAATCCTGAATCGTTCGCTCTCTTTCTTGGGGCACGCCTCTCCCCGTCTCTTTCCCACCTGACACTTTTCGCCGTGTGTGGCCCCACACGTCAGTCCCTCTCTCTCTCTTTCTCTCACACAATTCTTTCAAATTCGAATCCAAAGCCAGACAAAAACAACACTAAATTATGAGAGAGACGACTCCAATCCTGCTGTCTTGCTGCTCATCTAAATACACAGAGAAAATTAGCTTGTAAAATTTATTGTATTTATTTAATTTAAATAAAGAAATTGTCGACGTATGTAATTGTACAATTTCTGCTATAAATGTTTGGATTCCTTTTTATACTCGTTTTATTTACTGAAAGCCCAAATAATCCACGTTTTTGCTCAGTGTCTTACGGCTTTTCTTCCTCTTCATCTGTTGCTGTTTGTAATTTACCTGCCAGCGAGTTGTTTTGTTTACCTATGCCGGCATTTCCCTCTTCACCGGCAATCTCTCACCTTTCCCCTGCTCCTTGTCCTTCGTTCTCCCACTCTCGTTCTCTACTCCTTTGCCTCCTTCTTTTCGAGCACTAAAAAAATATTTTGAAACTCCTTTTTTCATAATATAAATAGATAAAGCCAGTTTTGGTTATTTATGATAGTTTTGAAGATCTCTAAAAATGGAAATCATGGTCAAATATTTCTGTCCTTTGCAGTTTTATAATTTTTTCATGTAGAATTCTTCTTCAACAATATACAAGTTCTTAAACTTCATCATCACATCTTACCAGTTTTTCTCTCTGTAAAAGTCCTTCTTCAGTTGCCTTCCACTTAGCGACCGCTATTAAACGTCATTGTCTCTCCAAGCCTTCTTCGCCTCTTCTTCAGATTCTTCTGGAAATATGGTTATATATATGTACATATGCGTGTATTTGTTTATGGTGCGGCTTCGTCTTTGTCATGAAAGGATAATAAAAAACGAAATTATGTTTAAATATGGCCATCCCCCTCTATATCTCCAGGCCCCCCTGACCATCACTCTCTTTTGGGACATAGGCGTGTTAACATTTTTATTGTCGCCATGTCAGTTCCCATAAATGTGCCGCACAACACCCGTATAAAGAGAGATATAGGACCGAACATATATGTATACCTACATACTGACGGATACTCAACCCAGACGATTCGCCGGACTTGCGTTTCCATATCCCAAGCAATCCTCAAAATATAAATTTTGATTGGAGTTTTTTAAATACAACATTTTAAGGCCAATCAAAAATCTTATAGGTATACAAAAAGCAAAGGATATAAGAAATACTCTCTATGGATCGATTAATCTGTGATCGATTAATTGAACTCGATTAAGAGAAGCACACTCTAATCTCTTGTCTTCCGTATTCACTGTTTAAGGTCCATATCGCAAACAGTTAGAAATTAATTGGATTGCTTCCATTAACCGGCAAGCGATATTTATCGTTCGGTTTATCGAATTAATCAAGCTTCCCCCTACTCTCTACTTTTCCCCCTTTTTCAAAAACTCTTGATCTTTGCTAGGCCTGCAGCAACAACAATTTGTTTACCAACAATTTATGAGAGGAGCAAGCAAAAGTCAAAAGAGGGAGGCGAAGAAGTACAGTCAAACTACATTGGGTCAAATTTTCTGATAAATAAATTAAATAAATCATTTTATTGCCCAAATTTGCTAATGTTTTACAACTAATTTAATTTATTTTATTTTATTTTTTAAATATCTAAACAAAAAACCCGAAATAAATGGCTTTAGTCGGAGCTAGGGAGTTATGACTGTAGAGATTAAGGTAAGACTGGAGCTGCGCATGCGCATTTGCCAGAGACAAATTTTCGAACGCTGATCCAAACGCTTGACCTTGCCATCAATTCTCATAATGGAAATGGCTCGCGAGTCGGGGGAAATGGAAATGAAACCGCTGGGCTGCTTTCCCAACAAAAAAAAATACAAATACAAAACGAGATAAGCTGCAAAGCCGCGGGCCAATTTGTGCTACTTGGGTTACGTTGATGGTTGAATGGGCTATGGATCCCACAATTGCACTGAGAAAAAATATCTTAATAATTCCACTTTGATTGGCCTTAAAAACTAAACTAGAGATTTATCAAAAAACTAAGCGAAATACATTTTAATAGACACCATTTCTGAACCAAAAAGAAAAGGGGCTTTAAAAGGCTATGCATGCCCCACGTTGGGCGCCAATTTTTATTCCCTGTGCAGATGGGCGAATGTATCGATGGTGGGTTGGTGGTTTGCTTCGATGGGTAGCTGAGTATCTGGGTAGGCGGCTAAGCGGGCTACCGCGGCAATTTAACGCTCCAGTGGTCACACACATACGCAACCATATGTAGATCAGCGAGATATGTGATATATGTGAGTATGCGAGCAAACATCTGCATCTGTGTTGACCCACAATTAATCAGAGCCGCACAGCTGCGGACAACGCACGAATTTTGGGCAGAGTTATCAGTTAGCACTAGGCCCATCGGGGCTGCATTTCCTGTATCAATTTACCCATTCGGTTGGCCAAATTAACGAGCCGTGAGCGATGACCCAATCGAATGTGGAACGAGGTTGGCCCGACCAAATGCGCAGTTTGCTCATTTTCCCAGAGTGCTTTTTTAGGCCTTACCCCATTTTAATTTCAGCTTAATTTAGCCGGTCGTTATTAAGTATTTGTATGAACGAAACAATATGAATGTACGCCAGTTTTAATAATAACTATTATTATTCTAATTCGAACGAATTTTATTGTACTTCATCGTGGTACTTCTATTATACTCCAAATGGGTATTATACCATTCAAATGGTAATTATAAGGCCACTAAATATTGTGATATTATTTATCTTGTTTGCTATACATTTGAAATTGTTTGGAAACTTCATGCTATTAGATATCCCTACCAAACTACTCATGATGGCATGTCAAGTACTAAGACACGATTCTATCAATTTTGCTGACCAACCGAGAGTTTTATCTAGAGTTCTCTAAGGGTACTGCTATATAGAAGTGATTTCCACAGAGTGTTGAAAATTTCGGCCTTCCTAATTTGCGTTTTCCCGCCTGTTTTTTTTTGTTTTGGCGGCGCCATCGAAGGCGTCATCAACTTGGCCAGATCCCCACTTTGGTTTATTTCTGGCGTCTTGTTCTGCGATTTAATGGACACATTATGTTCTTGACCCGCAACGGAAACGCGTGCCTGCCTCCCATTATGGATTTCGATTTCGATTTGGATTTGTATTTGTATTTGGCTTTGTGCAAATTGAAACATCCGCGGATGTCAGCTAATGGGATCCGATATATGTATATAACCAAAAACAAAAAACAAATGATTAACAGCCAAAAAAAAAAGAACAAAATAAAGACAAAAACCCTTGAGGGCCCTGGGTTCCCTACGAGTTTTTTTGGGCATGACTTCATTCGGACAAGAAATCTTCGCGGCTTTTTTTGGACACGCGCGTCATGACGACACCTTGAAATGCCACGCCCACCAAAATAACACCTACCCCTCCCCGCCCCCCTCCTCCCAGATAATATATGACTTAACCAAATCCCATCAAATTATGCGCATTCGGTGACTGCCCGTCTTGAATTTTAAGCCTCGGCGACCCCTCCAAAGACCCAAAGAAAAAAAAAAACTCTCCATCAAAATGAAAGAAAACCCGAAAACCGACAAATTTATTGAAGTATGTTTTTCGCTGTTGTTTGTCGGATGTATTTTGTATTTGGTAGTTTCTGAAGTGACAAATCTCTCGGGTTATTGGGTTGGGTTAGGTTACGTCGCGTTGTGACGAGGGAACCGATGATTCGAGCAATATGCAGCGGAATAGGTGGGGGCGATGAAAGGGAGTGCCGTATATGGGGTTGAGTGTATCGGAATAATACGAAATCAGATGCCTTGAAATATGAAGAATGGTTGTCCAAAGCTAAAAATGCCAGAAAAACATTTTCCTGAGAATAAAGTGGCGTAAAATGTGCAATGGGATATCTTTATATACTATATAAATATATGTGGTATATGTTTAAGACTGAGAATAAAATAAAATATATAATAAAAGAATCTCTCGAACTCTCTATAACGTTTCTATATAATTTGTTCCCTCCATTACCGATATTCCCTGATTTTTTGCCCCCCAAAAAACTAAACAAAAAAAAACTTGATGGATGACTTTGACATTGAGCCCGTGGTGCGAGTGTCAATCGTCATCGCCGACTTGTCGTTTCGTCGACTTAAGGCGCAAATTGAATTAGGCATTGGTAATTCAGTTGCTTCTGTTGCTATTGTTGCCGGCTTTTCGTATTCCTAATTTGATTTTGGTTACTTTGGCTGTCAGTTTACCGGGCCCCCAAACCCAAAGAGTGGGCAATCGACAATGGACAATCGCATTCCAATTTGACGCAAATGCTGCAAAGACTGCTGGTTCAACGATTCTGTAGTATGCGTGTATGTGGTATTCCTACTTTCCGACTTTCAAAGACAGCTGCAGGTAAACGACACCGCATGTCGCCTATCTTCGATTCCGATCGGACAGGTAACAAGAGTTCAGGTAGAGAACTCCTCCTCAACCTACGATAACTTCATCCTGTCGCAGCAGGAAGTATCCTGCGAATCATGCATCCCACTCTCCATGGAGATTTACCCTTAAAACTGAAATGCCAACAACCTATAGAGAGTATAGAGACGTGACTAACAGCGATTGGCCTACGGGCATAATTAGGCCCGAATAACATCACCTGGCGACACCTCAGCACAATCGGCACAATCACCACGGGGCAAATACCGCATTGCAAATATCAAATACGCGATAAGCCCCACACTGAGCGAAAATATCATGTACTATGTACTATGAATGACAAAAGTAACGTCTGAAGTTGAGATTTTCTTCGAGCATATCGAATTGAGATGCCGCATATCAGGTCAAAATTGATACCATATAATATCAAATCGATCATCGTTTCATATCAAGTGCGTATTTTTCGAGCATATCGAATTGAGATGCCGCATATCAGGTCAAAATTAATACCACATAATATCAAATCGTTCGTCGTTTCATATCAAGTGCGTGTTTTTCGAGCATATCGAATTGAGATGCCGCATATCAAGTCAAAATTTATACCACATAATATCAAATCGATCATCGTTTCATATCAAGTGCGTAATGGGTGTTACAACAAAATATTCCCAACTCCAAAAAAGAAATTTTCCCTCTGTGTACGAGCAGCCCAATATTTAATTGGTAGCACTCTCATCTTATCGCAGTGGCGCCATGAGATTAGTTTTCCAAGTAAATGAGCCGAGTAGACCGAATGCGAAATCGAAACGGCATTCGATGTCCGGAAACAGATCGGTCCTAGAGAAGCACCCTTCTTGCTTCCAAACAGATGAGACATCCCATAATTTATACCATACACCATATAGCATCTTTGTCCCCAGCAGATCCATAAATATTTACACCGCCGAGAGAGTGAGAGGGAGTGGAGAGTTCACAGGGGTCACGGGGAGACGAAAATGAATTGAATTTTTGTGGCTGCTTTTGGGGCAGACAAATGATAATAAATAAATATGCCGATGCTGCACCACTTAAAGAGATATAATATTGGGGATTGGGCGAGGGCGATGGCGATGTCGATGTCGATGGCTCGGGAACACTTGGGAACACTTGTGATAATCATGACTAATAAGATACACAAACATCGCAGCGACTCGGAGCAACCGAAAAATACGGAAAGCAAGGCAAACACAGCTGGACCAGAAAGGCAGACAACAAAGTACTGACAATTCTGGCAAATGCAATTCGGGGAGTTCGTCACTTGGAAGGGGGCTACGAAAATAAGTCTGGTAGCAAGCTCATTTGGATGGAAACGAAAATCGAAGGGTGAGCAAGTGGAACGAAAGAGCTGGGGACGCTCGATTAATATGTGGAAAAAATACTCTTTAAAAGTGATATTAAAGATAAATAAAAAATATATTTTAATAAATAAAATATCTTTTAAAAAAATACACCAAAATTCGGAAATAATGTATTTTTTTTATTTTTAAAAACAAATCAAAATAAAACAAGAGAGAACGCTATAGTCGGGTATCCCGACTATCAGATACCCGTTACTCAGCCAAAGTAAGTGCGAGGGAGATGGAGATAAGAAATTTTTAATCTGGCATAACTTTTTTACGAATGGTCCGATTTGAAAAATTTCTTCTACATTTCGATAGGTATTGATAAATACAATAAAACTGCATTTTTACTTTTCCAAAATCTTTAAAGGTGTGGGCGGCAGACACATTTCCTTTTCAAATATTTCTTCTTGACTTAGTTTAAGAAAGAAAACCCTTCTAATTTTAATAACCAAGTCTCACTTGGTTCTTTATTTTTTATTAAATACCCCCTCTCCTTGCTGCACAAATAATAATTGAATTTTTCTATTAGAGTCAAGACATCAAGGGATCCCCTGCCTTAGCCTTTCTTCGTTTTTCGTTTTATTCAATCAAACAATCAAATTCCTACAAGAGACTCTTCAGCTGCGGGTGGTGGGAGGAGGGTTGCCCATAGAGATGGATGGATTCAATGGGTTGACTGGCTGCATGGCCACTTGAAAGGGTTTTCGAGAGCCCGGCAATTGAGGCGACACGCGCGACGCCTTAAATCGGCAATTAATGTTCAAATTTAATTAAATGCATTCTAAGTCGTCGTCGCATCGCCAGTGCATCATTGGCCTCACTTCATACCCTCCAGATCCAGATCCAGATCTAGATCCAGATCCACCACCAAAAGCTAGGGCTAAAAGTTCAGCGTCATCGGATTTTAATTGCACACGCACAGGCAAGTGGAGCAGTCTCTACACTGAGAAAAATAAAAAAATATTTCAAAATATGATACGTAATGAGACGTAAAATAGAACTAAAATAAATATAAAAAATCCTGAATCTTCATTATTTATTATAAATTAAATTAATTATATCTTTAGAGGTCCATTATAATGATATATTGTTAAACATAATAGGTATACAAATTTTAAAAATATTTAAAATTTATAAATATTAATTTTCTTTAACGGTTTACCGTTTTTTCTACAGTACACTTATTTGTTCGGATCCACGATAATTGAGGGGATCAATCCCCCATCTCAGGCCCCCTTTGCACTCCGTTTCCCTTGACTCGCCCGCTAATTGATAAGCTAAGTGGCAAGTGCCATAAAAACTAGAATCGAACTCCCTTCGAGGAAATCAAATTGCTTAGATCGCCCACTTCACGAAGCCAAAATTCCAGCTAGATCATTAGGGCTGTTTTATGGACTCGGGCCATGTCAAAGATTTACAGCCAGCGGCGTTTGGTGACCAGATTTATGTGACTCGTGTTTTATAACCCCCGAACCAAGTGTTTCTATCACCTCGGAAAAATGCAGGCACCTGCTAAATGAGCCAGGAAAAATAGAGAGAGAGAGAGAGAGAGAGATAGAGGGAGACATTGGCCATAAAACCAACGAAAATGAGACAGGGTCAGGTCAGGTCAGTGGGTCTAGATTTGAAGACTCTTGTTTTTGTTTTTGTTTTTTCCCTTCGGCCTGTTGCAATCCGAGTGTCAGCGTTAATGACCACAAGACAAACACGTGAAAAATATATGGGATTTTGAAGGAGAGAGCCCGGTCTTAGTCTTAAGCTGACCCGAAAAGTCGGGTCTTAGCCTGGGTCTTGATCTAGTTTTAGAGTTTTCTTGCCTTGGAAGTTCAGAGAAAACAGGTTCCTCGCTTGTTTCCCCATAAAACTTCATTAAAACATAAGTATGTAGTTTTCGGAGTCTCCAAAAGGGGGGCTACATAAACTATCTTGACAAATCAAATCGCAAAACTATATTATAATGATAATATTTATTTTGATTAGAAAGGATCTTAAACTAAAACTAAATGATTAACGGAACCATTAATTTGATATAGTGTAAAATCAGAAAGATTTCGCTTACATTATACTAAGTTCTGCAGATCCATTAGAGGTTTACTAAAATATTTTTATAGCGATTGCTCAAATTAAATAACTCAATATTTGTATTCAAACTATCTACTGATGATAAATATATTATAAAATATTATGTTATGTAAAGTAGCCCTTTTCTAGAGTATAAACTTTTTTGATATAATCTTTGGAGACTTTAAAACCCAGAATTGACTGAGCTTTTCATTGGACATACTTAGGTTTTTAAGACCGCCAAACGGGCAAATGTGTCAATTGTGAGGCGACAAAAGCGATAACTCGGAGCACGCCCATAAGCAGCGGCTCCTTCTTCTCCTTATTTTTGTTTGGTTTTTTTTTTTGTTTTTGCCACCACCTACACCCAACACACCCAGGACCACCACCACCACGCCCCTCGCCCCACCGTCATGGGCAATTTGGCCACCAGTTTTGCCTTTGGGCACTTAAAGATTTCTTTTATTTTCGATTTTTCTTCGGTTTTTCTGTTGATGTTGCTGCTGTGACGGTTGATCGCTAAGGTTTGATGCACGGTAAAAAAAAATACAATAAAAATTAATTTTATTTGCATTGGTTTTTATTAGTTTATGAGCTTCTGAAACGTAAAAAAAATTATTTACATTGGGTATTTATTTGTATGAAGAAAAGAGAGGACCGAGTTCGAATACCGCCGCTAAGTAGTGTTTTTTTCAAGTTTTACAAATATAATTATGATATTTAAATAAAGTTATTTTGATATTACTCTCTGCTCATAAGCATAGCTATATAGATATATAGATGATATAGATTATATATTCTAAAATCTTTTTTTTTCAGTGTATGGGTCTTTGGTGGTGTGTAGGTGCCACTTAATGGCCGCCATAAACCCAATCCTCGCCTTCGTGTTTTGCAGTTGTCGTACATGCAATTTCAGCTGTTGTTGTCGCAGAAGTCTCAGTTGTTGCTGCGGCAGTTGTTGCATGTTGCATGTTGCTGTTGTTGCTGTTGTTGCTGCGGGCTATGGCTGAGCTAACGGCTGCAGGATAATGAACATTCATGTTAAACACGTTAAGCGAGCGAACGTGGGTGTTTTTGTTTTGTTTTTTTTTTTTTTGTAACTTTTGCAATTTAACCACCCCCTTTTTGACGGCCCTACTTTGTTGCCATTTTTGGCCACGTTTTTGCAGAGCAATGTCTTTCTTCTCGTGGTTTTTAAATAAAATAAATATTTATTTGTCCTATTTATAACTCTATACCATAGTATTCTTGGCTAACCACCTAGAATTCCATTAAAGTTTAAAGTACTTCTCCCCTTTTCGACATATCCTGCTGGGATTTTCGCTACTCCTTGTCAATTTGACTGCTCATTAGCAAAATCTTTCGTGCAGACGCACCCAGGCCCCCGAAGACCCCTCTTCACAAATCTACAACCACCCACATTGCATTGCACGTTTATCGCATCGCCCCGGAGTAATTACATTTCGGCAGGGCCAAGCCCCGAAAATGTAAAATCCAAAGAGCCAACTGAAGTGAAGTGCATTGAACCAAGTCTGAGTTGAACCCACCTACAAATCGATTACCAGTCGCAATTAGTCGATGGACATGACCATATAACTGCATGTCTGTAACTATAACCCAGCAGATCCGAGGTGCGACTGACCGCAGATCGCTTGTCTTTCAGGGTTTTTGCGGTTAGCTCAGCTTACCAACACCTTAATATATCGAATATATCAGCAGGTGTTTTGCATTTTAGCTCTGTCATTTCCAACTTGAGCGGAAATCAAAAATATCATGTTAGTGTTAAAGTCTACAAAGTGTTGCCGAAGCGGAATATCTGAGGTATATAATCAAAAATATCAGCCAGGTGTAAAAGTCCACATAGTTTGGCATTGATAATTGCATAATAGGTAGTATTATGATAATGGTAGAAGGAGATTTAATCTATAGCACTGTATTATCACACATTTATGAGAAAAATCTATTATACTGAATCTTTTATAGATAGTTATATAGTTAGATAGATATAGTAATTTCCAATTCTCAAGACTTTAATCCGATTTTTTTTTATTTTCAGTGTTTTAGTGGGAGCTCCACTGGATCAAAATCGACAGCCGAACACCTCGCACTCTGGCGCCCTCTGGCGGTGTCCCATGACACAGAGTTCCGATGACTGCGAACAAGTGATCACCGATGGCAGGCGATGTAAGTGACTCATGTCTTTGGTGTTTGGAAAATAACTAGGATCTCTAGTCCCTATGTGCTCACATCTTAAGTTCCTAGGTTCAAATGATTAGTTGCAGTCAAAATAGAAAATAAAGATTAGCGAGTACGTATATAATCTCAAGTTAGTCGATAACTCCTAACCAAGCTTTGATATCTGTACCCCTACTATAAACTACTGTAAGCCTGTATCTACATTGTTCCCTTTGGTGAAGGTCGATTGGTATGCGCCAATCCTAGTCATATATACAATCTGCCTATAGACCTAGTTATAGTCGTAGAGAGTCCGGTACGGTGGTAACCCCGCTAATCCTGAATCCCGCTCTTAACTGCCAAGTGACTAAGCCTTTTCAGTTTGCCCCAATCTTGTTTTCGGATCCCGATTTGGTCTGCGATTTGTACATAAAACGATTGCCAAATGCTGTACAGAGATCTGTGACTAAACCTATCTAACATTTAAACAACCGCCTTTGTTTAGAAATTTAAGTTGGAGAGAATGCTGTGATCGATAACCGATAAACGACATTGCAAGCGATTAATTCGATAAATCATTGGAAATACAAATTTAGTTTTCTCCAAATCAATATGGCTACCAAAATTTCGTGAGATCAATTAACCCGGTGATTTAATGGGTTCTCCCATCGAATAATTGTTTAATCGTTCTTATCGATCATTTGTTGAATCGTGCGATTAACTTAGCAAGCGATCAGTTCTTGAATCGTTAGTTCACGTGATGAGCACTCATTATAATTACTCGTATATACTCGTATTATCCTCTAGTAAACCTACTGTATAGATATCCATTTTTTGTCCTAGCATCTTATTCGAAATATAAAACACAAATACTGATATCGAAAACTATATTTAATTTAATTTTTAATTATTTTAAACTTTCTTTCTCTTTTTTCTTTCTTATGTTTTTATTTTTCGTTTTCTACCCCCTTTACCTATTTGGTTCCGCCAAAATCCAAATTCGTATTCGGTGCGCATAACTGGGAAATTCATTTGTGTCTCTGCCTCAACCTCAACCTCAAAACCCAACCTGATATCCTTGCCCGCCCAACTCCAACTGTCCAAAAATACTGATACTGACAAATCTTTTCGATACTTGCCATTCGATAAATCGAACGAACGAATCCCTTAGCGAACGGAGCATATGAGACTCAATTTAATAAGAGTAAGTGGTTTTGGGTGCTTTATCTGTTGTCTTGCCCACCAAAAACCGATCCCAATTACCCAATTACCCGATTCCCGATCAGGGATCGCGCATCTCATCGCAACCGCTAACACCCATTCAGTATTCAATCGACCTATAAATATATAACCAGTATGCCGTAATCAATTTCCCATACCTTTGGTTTGCGCTTTGATTCGATCACCTATTGATTTGATTTTGTGTTGAATTAACCCCGGCATTAAACATACTTTCGATTCAGTGCACCCATTCACTTCCTCTCCCGAAAAGTAATTAAATCGCTATATATATATACTATATCTTTAGCAAATCTTGAGTATTTGCGATCACCGAATGTACAGTCACGCACGCATGCCTATGGCCGCCATATTGCTTCCCCTCTCTCTCTGTCTTTATTCCTCTCCCTCTCCCTCTCACTCTTACTCTTACTGTTACTTTTACTGACCTTCCACGCATGCGCGCACTAATTGCAATCAGATATAATTTACCTATGAAACTTGGCTAAAATTACACATCTAGCTGTACAAAAAACACATATGAATGTTTGAATATAACTATGCTTAACTATATTTAATGTTTATATATAGTAATTACCTAAAGAGCACTTATCAATTCTTTCCGGATTGTAAAGTAAGTGATACAACTGGGATTGACCCTTTCTATATGAAATATATATTATTATATCACAATTACTATTATAAACAATCAGTTCATTGATTTATTTTTACCCTCTTGAAAGAAAACCCAATAGGTACTTAGTGATAAATAATTCCATAACATTTATAAACCAATCGATAACAATCTATACCAATAATATGAAATATTTGATATATCATATAAAGTGAATATCACTGAAAAGTCACAAAACTTGACGTCAACAATGCCACATCTTTCTTTCTGATTCCTTTTTACAAATAAATATAAAAAATAATCGCCCCAATTGCTCCCTGCTAAGCAGTTTAGGTTTAAGTATTTTCAAGCAAATACCGGATAGCATTTTTCCAGCTTTTCGTTTGGGGTTCTTTTGCACGCTTCGATTCCAGCGACAACTTCATTATCGGCGTCACATGTTAACCATTTCCTTTGGCATGCCCCAAACTGATTCTCGGAATTTTCACTCCATTCGGATCCGAAAGCCCCATAAACGTGGCTTTACATTTTCGGCGGCTTCAATTGGCGACTCATTTAGCGCTAATTATAAAGCCCTGACAGCTGGGTTCTTCACTTAACACCCTTGTAGAGGGTGTCATTCGGTTTTCCAGAAATTCACATTGCAGTGACATAATAAATTATTTTATTTAACATGCTGTGTACTTGATGAATTGCGTCATTTAAAAAGAAATGAGTTGTACAAATGTAACTGGTTCCAATTTCATTATTATCTAATTGCCATAAAAAAAAAAGTTAAAATCTCAGGGTTTTCTCCATTGAACTACTATAAAACAAAGAATTTACATAATATGATAGTTTTTTATACCCATTTTTTTTTTTGGAAATTCGGGATTTCGGATTTTTGACAAAAATAGGAATTTTTTCTTTTGGTTTTTTTGCTGTAACTTGGCCAAAAAAGGTCATACGCTAAAAATACATACTGTTTTGAACAGATTACAATATAATAATTAAATCCATGACACTTTCCGTGTGACTTAAAAAAAAAAAATTTCACAACACACAATTTTTTTCGAATTTTTTTTTTAAAAATAAAATCTTCAGGTTTGAATATCAATCGATTGGAAATTTATTAACGAGTTCAGAAAGGTATGACAATCCATATTTGGACCAATATTTCCTTTGTTTTAGCCAAAAAAATGTTGTTTTTTTTTTGGAAATTCAGAAAGGTCGATTGTTGTAACATATACGCATGTAGATCTAAATTTTATGTTTTTGTAAATGGATATAAATGATCTGCAAGGGTATATAAGCTTCGGCTATCCAAAGCTAGTTTCCTTTCTTATTTTTAGAGTATTCAGTATATCTGAAGTTGCCAATCGTATTTATAAATTATTTAGCGCTTTTACCCAGCTGGGTGTTTTTGGCCCCCTTTGTCACCCCAGTGTTAAAATGCAACTGGGTCGGCTGCATTTTTTTCAACGCCACTGTGACCGGGTTTCTTCTGTCGCCTTTTCTTCTTCCTCCAGTTCTTTTGCCTCTTCTTCGCTCTTTTGGCAATCAGAGCGTGGCCGCTGCAAGAAGAAAAAACATTTAAAAAATCTAAAAAACCTACTAAAGACGAAGAAGTGGGCTTCGCCAAACGGCGCCGCCCAAGAACGTGACAAATTTCTCAAACTATGAGCACAGAAAAAAAATACCAAAACGAACTGCAGAACAACGGCTACACAGAAAACAAATTTTAATTTGTCCTTCTTTAGATTTTTAAATCAATCCTTGCTCCCTGGGAATCTAAAGATGTTCTATTTATAACGTTCAATCTTAATATTTATTATTTCTTCAAGAGATCTGAAAAGATAGGAAGATATGGTTTTAAATTTTTGAAAAAAATCCTCATTACTACAGTTTTTAAATGATTTAGCTGATTTCTCGCTGTGTACGAATGAAAGGCAACAACAAATGTTGGCAAAGGCATAAAAATAAATGCAAATTGTAAAAAAATACAGCGCATATGCGAATTCTTGAGCGAAAATAGCTCGGAATTTTCGGCGGGCGTGAAAGGGGGCGGAAAAATAAGGGGGTTTTGGGTGAGGTTTTGTTTGCATTACTGCACATTGCCCATGCCCTCTTTTTCCCGCGTCATTGCCTTCAGAAATCGGAATTCTTTTCGACTCTAACCAATGTCAGAAGCTCAGAAAAGTGGGGAAATTGCAGAGAAGAAGGGGGAGAAAGGGGGAAAGGGGCAGGGGGAGGGGCAGTGGGCGGCTCGTCCAGCTGCGCGACTTTCACTGCGCAGACGCGACAGACGGGCGCGTTTTAAAACGCGTCAAACCCGTCAAGAACGACCCACGCCCCGAGGCAACCGAAAAGATCCGAAAAGAAAACGCTACAGCGAAAGAAATTGTAATGAAATTAAATAGAAATTTTTAATATTAATCTTTTTACTCCTGTAAATATAAAATAAAGTAATATAAAAAATTAATACATAGGTTCAACTTTATTAAAACTAATCATTAAATGGGAAAAAATGAGCTTGAAATGAAATGAGGAATTGGAATCAATCGAACTCAAAATATTGAAATATTTTTCCTGTGCTCTGCAACTCCCCCTCTCTCTTTCTCCTTCTCCTTCTCCTTCTCCATCTCCTTCTCCATCTCCGTCCCTCTCGCAAGTGTAATAATCATTTATCATATTTCAACACTTTGATGCTTTAAAATGCATTCTAAATCAATTTCGTTCGGCTCTTTCTCTCTTTCGCGGCTGCGCTTTCCATTTTTGTTTTCCCGCTCTTTTGCTTCGTTTCATGCTTCGTTTAATCAACAATTTTTTGTTTACCTCCCCCTCCTTCCCCTGTTTTCTTTCCTCTTTGTGCAACTTGCCGCCAACTTAAAAAAAAAGAAAAAAACAAGAAATAATCAAAAAACATGTTGCCTGAAAATCAGCTGTAAATAATTGAAATGTTGGGAGTTCGAAGTCGGTTTGAATTTGCATTTCACTGCTTTTGTTTCGATTTCGATTTTCAGTTCGAATTAAACACTGGGGTGGACCTTATGACCTACAATTGGCATTAGCTTTAGCCGTATAACTTATAAGAAATATAATATAATATTATCATTAAGGAGATATCACATCTGCCAAGGAAAAATCATATATTAAAATATTTTTAATTAAAATTAAAAAAAAAAACAAGGACCACCCTACTGTACATATGTATGTATGTAAATTTGTGAATGATTACTGTTGTTTTTACCATTTGTACATATATATATGTATTATGTACATATTTTTACTGTTGATAGTGCATATTACTTTTAGTTTTTTAAAGTTATTAATTATTATTACCGTTATTGTTGTTGTTGTTGATATTGATGTTATATTATTGTTGTTGTTGCTGACATGCACATACACACACACACACACACACACACATTTGTACACACACGCACACCAAGACACAATCACACATTCGATCACACTTTGCAACTCTTTTTTTGGCAATTGCTAACATTGGTATATCTCTCTGCACTCTCTCTCTCTTTCGTCCGCGATCTTCACAATCTTCGCACTCCGAATTCTCCGCTCCCCGTTCTTCGTTCTCCGTTCTTCGCTCAGCTTTCGATAGCGAAATCCTCTCACCGCCCGGTGATGACGAAATCAAGGAGGACCAATGGATGGGCGTTACGGTGCGATCGAGTCCCCTGCAAGCGAACGGATCCGGCGGAAAGGTGAGTCAATCATCTCCGTAAGCTCAAAAATACCATACATCTAGCTCATTTTAAGATGGAACTACTTAAGATCAAAGAAAAGCCCAAAAATTGCAAAGCTATATTGTAAAAATCTTTTGTAATCCGTTTGCTAGAATCTTATAAGGTTTTAATTCCGGAAAATATCTCGCCAAAAAATCTAAAAAATATTGATTTCTCTTTATAAATCCCTTTTGTCTAATAACTCTCTATTGTGTAACAGGTGGTTGTATGCGCCCATCGCTATATGTACATCGTTCGGGAGAATCGCTATGGCCAAGGTCTCTGCTATTTACTTACAAACGATCTGGAGTTCGAAGAGGTCCATGAACCCTGCAAAGGACGACCTGTACAAAGGTGGGTACTTTAATTCTTTATACCTATGATATTTATTAGCCAATTTCTTAAAAATTTCCGTTTGAAACCATATCCGAATTCCAAAGTGTACCAGTTATGCTTTATTTCCGGTTCACCGCGATTTATAATATTGATAACATTATATTTTCTACATTAACTTTAAGAAACCTTTTTAAGTACGATGATAAGAATTTGCAAGAATTTTAGTTTGCAAAATATTAGAATTTTTGGTTACCATGGAGAAAAGCGTTGGAATTCAAAATCTTATGGAATGGTATTTGCTATAGGTTTCATTCTATGTTATTTCATGATCCATATTGATAATAACCCCCCACAATGGGTTGTCCTAGGTCATCGCTATACCTATCTGTATTGATCAGGTTGAGGTAATCATAAGACCCCCATTCCCTTCTCCTTCCAGTTGACGTGGGTCAGTTGTTTGTTTTTGTATTCCTGGCAGGGAAACGAAAGACGAAAAGGAAAAGTGTCAAGGTGAATTATCTCCAGCGGTGAATAATGCGGGGGTGTTTCGCCCAATTAGCATTCAGCGTGTGTGGCAATGGGGGGGGGGGGGGAATATAGAGGTCGGGGCAGGGCCACTTCAAGTGTGACACCGATGACGTCGTTGCAGGCTAAAAAACGCACACTCATAAAGGTGAAATTTAATTTATTTAAATGACAGGAGCGAGCGGAATGAGAACTTTGGGGGGATTCCGCACCCACATGGTGACCGA
This sequence comes from Drosophila pseudotakahashii, assembly GCA_035046095.1. NCBI lineage: Eukaryota > Metazoa > Arthropoda > Insecta > Diptera > Drosophilidae > Drosophila > Drosophila pseudotakahashii. The sequence goes on along the minus strand of JAWNOE010000105.1, from coordinate 7,554,298 downwards.
AATCAAGGAGCGGTTGGGAACGGGGGTCAAAGGTGGTGGGGGGTTCGGGGGGTTGAAGGCCTGTCATCATTCTGAATATGCAATTTTTCATCGAGCTGAAACTCGCGTGTCCAAACTCGGTTCGGGAACAGGCTGGGTCAGGTGATAAATAAAAAAAGGAACAAATAGGTGAAAAAAACAGAAAATGTTGACCCTGGTCATCCATTAATGTCCAACGCGGAGAAATAGAGATACGGGCACCCAAAGAGTCCTTCTGTTGACCATGGTCATCTATTAATGTCCCAATTTGGGAATAGGCTAAACCATTAGGGTTTAATAAAGATGGACAAGATATGTCCTTGGAAAACTGTCATCAATCAGGAATTAACTGGAATAAAAGTGGTAATGGCTTTTCCTTATATCTGGTAAAGTAAAATCAGATTTGCACTATTGAAATTATAAAACTATTGAGTAATGAAAGATTTGGTTAGTTAGTATTTATAACCCCTAAGAACAAATCGAACCAAGGTGCCGGAAAATGAATTCAGATTAGGTATAGGGGTTCCAATAATCGTGGTGAAATCCCTTAACTTTATCCTTCTTCGCTCTACCCCCACAGACAACACGAGGACTACGGACTGTGCCAGGCGGGAACATCGGCGGCTCTCCTGGACGATGACACCATGGTGTTGGGCTCCCCCGGTCCGTACACGTGGCGCGGATCCATCTGGGTGACCCAGGTGGGCGGGGAGTACTTGACGCGGGACAAGACGACCTACTACAGTGATCACTCGGACACCACTTCGAATGTGAAGAAGTACAGCTACCTGGGCATGTCGGTGACCGGTGGCCGATTCTTTGGCCAAATGTCGTATGCGTCGGGAGCTCCACGTTCGGAGGGCCATGGACAGGTGTTGATCTTCGACAAGTCCACCAATAATCCGATTCCGGTTCACTTGACCCTGGACGGCGAACAGTTCGGTTCGAGTTTCGGCTACGAACTGGCCACCGCCGACGTGAACGGCGATCATCGACCGGACTTGATAGTCGCAGCTCCGCTGTACTTCACCAAAACGGAGGGCGGAGCCGTGTACGTTTACCAGAATGACCAGGACACGTTGCCCCTGAAGTATACGCTCAAGCTGACGGGCACCCTGGAGAGTCGATTCGGTCTGGCCTTGGCCAATATCGGTGATCTGAACAAGGATAACTGCGAGGATCTGGCGGTGGGAGCTCCGTACGAGGGCAATGGCGTCGTCTACATCTACTTGGGCTCGAGGCAGGGACTGAATGCGAAGCCAGCCCAGAAGATACAGGCCTCGGAATTGGGCGGCACCATACCAACTGGCCAGCCGATTCGCACCTTCGGCATCTCGATATCGGGCAACACGGACCTCGATGACAACTCCTATCCGGATGTGGTGATCGGAGCGTTCAACTCCTCGGCAGCGGTGATCCTGCTGGCCAGACCCATCATCAGCATCCAGACGAATGTGGAGCGCGATGAGCTGCGCAACATGGATCCCAATACACCGGGCTGTCTGGCCGATCCCGCCAGCAATCTCACCTGCTTCACCTTCAAGGCCTGCTGCAGCATCGATCCGTACGACGAGCGGAGCAAGGAGCTCCAGTTGTCGTACAGCGTCGAGACGGAGACCTTCGATCAACTGAAGAAGTTCTCGCGGGTCTTCTTCGATCGGGACAACAAGCGGAGCAACGTGCTCAGTCGCGATGTGAAGGTCCAGACGGACGGCAGGATGCACTGCCAGGCGATCACGGGTTACATCAAGGCAAATACCCGGGATATCCAGACGCCGGTCCGCTTTCGATTGAAGTACTCTCTGGTGGAACCGCCACTGGCCGAGTCCGCCTTGACGCGGCTCAATCCGATATTGGACCAGACCCAGGCGCACATCGACTTCGAGGGCACCTTCCAGAAGGACTGCGGAGATGACGATCTGTGCGAGAGTAATCTGGTCATCCGGGCGGAGCCGAACATCACACAGTCCTCAGGTGAGACACGAACCTCTTGAACCAACTCCTGTTAGCCCTTGTAACACTCTTTTTTCCTTCACCCCCTAGGCAACGATTACACCCTGATCCTGGACGAAACGGAACTGGAGGTTCGAATCAATGTGAGCAATCTGGCGGACTCGGCCTACGAGGCTCAGCTGTTCATTGTCCACCAGGCGGGCGTCTCGTATGTGGCCACCAAGAAGCCGGTAAGTCCTATAAGACTATATCAAAGCTAAAAAAGACTCTACCCCATCTCAACCTAATCGCTTTGACCTCCAGACGAATGCCACCTGCAACAGCTACAACACAACCATGGTGGCCTGCAGCCTGGGCAATCCCATGCTGCGCGGCACCACCACCTACGTGACCATACGCTTCCAGCCGAAGGGATTGGAGCCGAGCGAGAAGTCCATGCTGTTCCACATCTTTGCGAACACCACCTCCATGTTGGTGGGACGCGAACGACCCGAACGGGATCTGCTGGTGAAGGTGATGCGTCGGGCGAAGCTCAACTTCCGTGGTTGGGCCATACCCGAGCAGAGTTTCTACAGTGGATCCAGGGTGGCCACTTCGGCAGTCAGTCAGACAGCCGAGGTCGCCGATGCCGAGGGACACGGTCCCATGGGAATGGACGACGTGGGCTCGCAGGTCCACCACATGTACACCATCTTCAACGAGGGACCCTCGACGGCGCCGAAGGTCAAAATGGTCATCCATTGGCCGTACTCACTGTACAGTGATCCCCAGAGCGGTCGACCCGTCCAGTATCTGCTCTATCTGGAGCAAGTGCCCACCGTGGAGGTTAGCCAGGGCGAGTGCCACGTGGCCAAGGAGTATGTGAACCCCCTGAATTTGGCCAGTGGTTCGCGGGAGAATCCGGCCTTCCTGACCGCCCCCGCCCAGATGCGAATGTTCCCCTCGCAGTCGCGGCATTCGTTCAACAAGAGTCTAATCCACTCGCAGAGGTCCCATTATTCCAGCAGCAATCGCGAGGATCGTTCGGAGGACTCGCAAGCACCGCACAATCGAGTGCGTCGCAATTTCCTGGAACGAGTCACCCGCCTGGAGCGGCTGATGTACGATCCCGAGAACGGCAATGCGGCGGGATCCGGCGGCAAGAAGCAGGACATCGTGGAGCTGGACTGCAACAAGGGCGCCACGAACTGCGTACGCATCGAGTGCGAAATCCTGAATATGCCCGCCCTCTCCGAGGCCCAGGTGGTGGTCAAGGCCCGCCTGTGGAACTCCACGCTGGTCAGCGAGTATCCCCGCGTCGAGCGGGTCAGGATCTTCTCGACGGCCACGGCCCAAATACCCGATAGCTATGGCGTCGAGATGATGGAGCACAACAACATTGAGGTGAGTTCGTTATAGAGAGAGAATATAAGATCAAGGAGATATATATATATCCCTACCAGGTCGAGACGCGTGCCTATCCAGAGCTGAGGAACCAGCAGCGCGACACATCGATACCCTGGCTAATCATCATCCTGGGCATCGTGGGCGGACTGCTCCTCCTGGCGCTATTCACCTATCTGCTGTGGAAGTGCGGCTTCTTCAAGCGCATCCGACCCACCGATCCGACGCTCAGCGGCAATCTGGAGAAGATGAACGAGGAGAAGCCCTTCCTGGCGCCGGCGAAGAATTTCTAACAAGAGGGCACCGTCGGCTGGGATTTGGTGCGCCGTCGGAGGCGTCGACGCCGTCTAAAGCTCTCACTTCCGCTTCCGGTTCCGCAACGGCCACGTCAGGGCTGGCGTAAAACTCCGGAAAAGTCGAAGAAAATGAATAACAACAACAACAACAACAGTAATGACAGCGATATAGATGTGCTTTCGCTGACGCCGCCGCCGCCACCGCTCAGCATCCTCAGCTGGGGAAACGATGGCTACTACCAGGCCAGCGCCGCCTGGTGGGGTCACCACATGTGATCCGAACGGGGTCACCAGTGGGTCATGTGGGTTGTGGTTCAATGTGCCATTTCGTTTACTTAATGCAGCAGGCTAAGTTCAGTTCAGTGGATGCGACCCGATGGCATTGACATCAGCTAAATCTATTGTGTAGCCTGGAGTTTTGATTATTAATTTGTAAAAAAAAACATGGGAGGGGCTACGTTTTTAAAAGATTACAGATTCCAGATAAAACTAAAAACATAATCAAAGTCTAAGATTTATAAATAAATAACTATGGAAATATTCCGAACCTAGATAAATCCATCTGGTTTCAGAATCGAGTAGTATTGCTTCTGCAATAGTCAAGTTTTAGAATGAATCCTACGACCAAAAACTATTCGATGGTGCTCTTATAACTTCGACGGATTTAGAGAAATAACAACAAAATACTTAACACTTGTAAATTTTCCAAAATATTGGATCATACATAATCCTTGCGATTCATTTAGCTGATGTCAGGTACTGAGCTTTAGTCTAAAGATTAGCTAAGCACCCAAACGTTGATAATCTGTGTAAAAATGTTCATTGTCATATATAGATTTAAGCCCAAGTTAGGCTAAGCTAATGAGAACGAAGCGAAAATTCCGAATATAGCATACAAGAAAGAAAAACACTGCCAATAACAACAAATCAAAAGTGCCTCGAAATCGAACCGTAATTCCAATGTACTGGACACGTCTTAAAAAAAAAAACAACAAAAATAACGAAAGTATTAGCACAAACTTATTGCATAGCTATAAATAATCCACAAGTAACTGAATTTAGCACACACCGCCAAGATTTATTTTGTTAATTTTCCGCTTTTTTTATTCGGTAAACTTACTTAAGTGGGGAGTTTTTTTTTAAATTAAATTTTAAAACACCAGAGATGTTAGTTTTTGTATGTATGTATGAGTGGGGTCGAAATGTAGTTAAATTAGTTGTAAATAATAATAAATCAATAGTACTAGCTGTAAATAGTAATTATGTTTCTTTATCTATTTAATATACGATTCCTTTTTTTTTAAGAAATCCTGCGTTTTGAATTGGTTTTTTGGCGGGAGTTCGAAGCGAACATGTTCGATCTGGTGTTTTATAGCAGGCAGCTCGAATATGGTACACTCAAAAAAATTAATTAATGGGTTTACTTAATTATTTGCTAATTCTACTAAGGAGAAAAATATAAATTTTCAAAACAAGACTCTAAAATATATTTTTCTTCCTTAAAAATATTAATTTCTGGTGTATTTTTGTTTGTCGTTACAAAACTCCATCCAAAAGCCAAGTGCTGCAAAACTCTTATGAACCTATCGATATTCGCCAGTTGTAAAGTATTAATCGAATCAGGAATTAAATCGAATCGCAGGAATCCCAAAACATGGCCTCGCTATATTTTTGGCGCGAAGTTGTGAAATAATATCCAATACCTTAAAAGCAAAAAAAAGACAATCAAAAATTGTAATACTCTGCCAAAAGGTCACAAGGTTTTATTTTATTACAAATTCTTAGCTGCTCCGTCGCGCCGATCGATCAATCGCAAACGTCCTGATTTGTCTTGCTCTCGGCCGACTTCGACGAGGCAACGTTCGATTTATTTATTCATATGCATAGCTATAGCTATTAGTGGAATCTATACAGCATCGGTTTCTTGTATTCTACGCTAAACTCGACATCACATTCTAGACGTAGTACAAATGGATCAATAAAGTCGATAGATAGGCTACAGCTATTGCTTAATGGTTCTGTTCTCTCCGCTCCTGACTTGGCTGACAGCTTACGTGTATGTCTTTAAACCGAAAATTTTGAGGCTGGTGCTGAACTTTTCGAGTAGCCGCTAGAACCGCTGACCGTCCGCTCTACGGGCTGTTTGTTTATTTCTTTGTTGAACAAGAAGTAGGATGATGGAAAAAAAAAATCGTTAATAGTCTAGGAGAGGGGCTTGTGCCCCAAAAATCGCAAAAAAATAACCCTCGATGGACCGCGATTTCTTACAAATTTACGTGCGAAAGATTATCGACGAAAATTGCGTGTTTTGCTATAAAAACAAAGTAGCATTTTCTAGGATGTTTACGTTTTTTGCTATCGACGGTAATTTTTTGGCGATTTTTAGGGCACAGGCCCTTTTTCTAGACTATTACCAAAAAATTAGTGAAGGCTTGGGCTTAGGGAATACCTAATAGAGGCTTTCGGTGTTCGAGGAGCGCGGCTTCTTCAGCTTCTCAAGGTTCTTAATCACTATATCATGCAGCGAGGAGTAGCGATTGCGCACCTCACAGACGACCAACCACAGGCTGAGATACTCCTTCTCGTCCAGCTCGACGACGGCGCGCCGATAGTCATCGATGTGCGGATACTTGGCTACCTTGGACACCACTTTGGCGCGCGACAGGAAGTAGCGCGATATCTGGTCAAAGAAGGCGGCCGCCTCGGATTCCACTGTCTGGATCTCGGCCAGCGTGTCCTCTTGGATGGAGACGCCGAAGTTGTTGCCGTCCTCGATCTTGGGTATCATAAAGGAGATCCACATCTTGAGCAGATTGGCTGCGGGAAAGATAAGTAAAGGGGATTACTAAGAGCTCTGATGGATTAGGATTCACAGGATTAAGTAGATTAATAGAGAGAGTAACGATTACAAAGGGGATCTATTTTAACATGGAGGACGACAGGTTGGAGATCCTTGTGTTTTCTAGGTGTTTTTCTACAGACTACAAGCACTTACAATCCTCCACCAGTTTCCTGATGATGGGCTTGACCACCTTGATCATCTCGCAGAGCGGCTTGTTGCACGGCACCGTTCCGGCGGGCAGTGCCAGGACCGGCTGTCCGGCGACGATGACATCCTTGCGCTGCCGCTTGCTAGGCGGATGGTCGCCGTCCTCAGTTTGGTTGTCCTCGTGGTTCTTGACCAGCACAGGCGGCAGGGCCGGGATGTTCAGGTCCTGGTGCACCTCCTCGAAGTTGCGCTCGTTGAACATCGGCGTGGCCAGGAGCTCGTTCAGCTGGACAATCTTCTCCGGGAAGCGCTTGGTGATCAGCACCTCCGCCTTGAGGATCAGCGAGTCCTTGTACTCCTGCACCTTCACCACCGTGTCATTGGGCATGTTGTTTGCTATGTGGATACCACGACCTGCCTGATCCTGTCCTGAGTCCTGATTCCTGGCCTTTCTACCGTTCCGTTCCGTTCCTTTCCTTTCTCAACAGCGGTCAGCGATGCGGACTCTCTGGAATCGGGTGATGGTTAGGGACTTCTGTCAGCGGATGGCGAAATTCGAAGCGGGAAAAGCAGACTTACCGACAAATTTTGATGCCAAGCAACAACACACATGTGGTGATAGAGCTGGGTAAAAAAAAACTAACCGATTGTGGGTGCTATCGATGTGTGCGAAAAATTTGGCAAGCACCGGCACGAAAATACCGAAAACATACCGCAAGCCGGTTGGTAAATGTGACAAATTAGTTTTATTTAAAAGGATTTAATTGAAACTAGCATTTGTGTTATTTTGAAAATTAATTTAGCAAATTAAGTGCGGGGGAGTACCATACGTTTAGCCATAACTCTGAAATATCGATACGACCCATTTGTATCGATAGTCCAGCTCAGACCGCGTGCCTTTGCATAGCTATCGACTGAAGCTAAACAAATTTATATTCATTTAGTTGAAAACCAAAGCCAGGCCTTTAATTATGAATATAAATGCTTATTTTCTCAAACAATAAAAAATAATCGGCAATAAATCAATTCCCAGCCCAACCGATGTTTTTCGATTCATCCTAGCACGCAGCCAGCCTGCCCAATCGATAGTGCCATCGATGTTTTTCCAGCTCTATCTAGTTGGCATCTCGAAGTGCTGGCGATAGTTGGCATGTTACGTGTGTTTTCGGCTTCCTCGCTTCCTTCTCGTTCTCGTTTCCTTCCTCCTTGATTCCGATTCCGAGTGTTGTTGCATTTAGCATCGAGTGCAGTGATTGTGCGTTGCAGCAACATCCAAAATATCAGAGGAGGCGAGACATCAAAGCGAATACACCGCGTGCAGCAACACACACACAAACGCACACCGAGGCAACAACAACAACGGCCATTATCGCAAAGGCAAAAACAACAACAACAACAATAACAGCAGCTCTAACGCGTTGAAAACACTTATTGCGGAGTATTCTTTTTTTTTTTTCGCTGCATTTGCTGACTGGCTGGCGGTCGCACAATCGTTCTGTTTCCGCTGACGGCTCGAAAAAAGAAGGAGAAGTCTTTTTTGGAATTAAGGAAAAACACCAGCCAAAACAACGACAAAACAAACAAAAGAGCGAAAAACGCGTGTGTGCTTATTTTTTGTGGTTAACAACAGTCAGAATTGGAGTGACAAACAAAAACAACAACAACAACAACAACAAGAGCAGTTAGCAATTGGAGCTTCAAAATGGTAAGTTAGTTTGTTTGTTTGTTGTTGCCGCCGACGCCGCTGTTGCTGTTTCTGCTGTTGCTGCTGGCATGACTTAATACAATTTCTTTGTTGCTAAATTTTGCCATTTTCCACGCACACACACATGCATAAAACAAAAACAAAGCGCCTGCAGAAGCGGAAGAATGAGCAGAAGAACAGGAAGAAGAAGCAGCAGCAGCAGTGGCAACTCATTCAATAATTGTTGTTTTTCCGCTCTCACCTCGCTCTTCACTTCGCTGCTCTCCTCCCACCCACCTCCTTCGCCCCACACCCACACTCACTCACCTTCCGCTGCACTTTGTTGCTTCGTTTTGATTTTTTGGTAATTCTTTCTTTTTTTTCGAGATATTTCTAAGGACGCATTTCGTTTCGCATTTTTCGCGTGGCCTGGAACCATGTGTTCTGCCCTCCCTCTCTTTTCACTCTTCGCTAGCCCCCTCTCTTTCCCGCACACGTTCGGCGTTTTTTTTTTTTTTTTTTTTGTGTCCGCACACGAGTTAAGCGAATTCAGTCGACAAAAGTTGCGCTAGGTTAGGGTTAAGGCCATGCGACTCGGGGGCAACATGTGGGTTAAAGCCAGTGTGGGGAGGGGGGTGGTGGTCGAGCATCATTAAGTCATTAGTTGCAAAAGTCTTTTAGGGGGCGGAACTGTTTTCAGACTTATCAAAACTTGATAAAATCTTTGATTTTCATAGTTTATTTAATTGTTTTAGTTATTCCGATTTCGGAAACAGCTATATTATTATTATAAACTTGGCATAAAGCACAAATTTTTTAACGGGCTACGATTATTATAATAATGTATTTCATAGGACGTTTTTTGTAGCTTTGTTAGACATTTTCTATTGTAAAGTTTTTTTTTTCTGAGCATCGTTCTATTTCTAAACTTAAAAGACATTACTCCAAATGTTTTTTTCAAATCTTGAATTAATTTTTTAGTTCGGGATAATTACTAACTTTTTTTGTACTAGACAAGGTTCATATTAAAGTTATAATATATCAAATCATTAAATGGTGAGCGAATTGAAGGTTGTTAACTGCAAAATGTCATCAATTTTAAAAATAATATTGAAATGTTATTAAAGTTGGCCTTACTGAGTACTTTCAAAAACTGCAATATGATAAATACAATTTGTACTATCTTTTTTTTTTGAATTTAAAAAAGGTGATAGTGTTTAAAGTTTAACAACATTTTTTATATTTTTATGAATTTATTTTATTTTCCGAATATATTTGAAGGCATTTAAAAGTTTTTGAAAGTTTCAGCACTTGCCTTGTAAAAATCATTTCTCTTAGTACTTTTTTCTCGTTTTTCTCGTCACTTGTTGCTCAGCGGTGACGGCAACCGCAAAGGAGTGGGCAACGCTTAGTCGGGACTCGAACCGCTCGCACGCATCCAATTTTTTGTCGGGTGAATCCCCGGAGAGGGGTGTTCACTGTAGCTCTGCAGTTACTGCTGCTGCATTTGGGAAATGCATCTCGAATTGCCCCTCCCACAAGCTGCGCTGCTTTTCCTCCGCTGCAGTCTGGGCCTCTTTGATTGGGGAGGGGGTGGGCGAGAGGTCCTTCGAGCCGTGTTATTTATCGCCGTTTCCGCTTTGGCCACTGCATTCCAAGTTTTTTGGCGCCTGCGCTTTTCGAATTTTCCTCGGCCTGGTCAACTTCGAATTGCCAACTCCTGGTCCCTCAAATTACCGGATTTTTCCGCCCCCCCCTTCGTATAATTTTTCACGTTTTTTTTCATTGCCCTTTGTGTCCTTTTTGTGCGCATTTATCCGCGCCTTTTGTTTTTATTTTTAAATTCGCCAACCCCCTTTTATAGGGGTTAATGTTGTGGCTCTCTTTTTTTTTTTGTATTTCATACCATTTATTTTCTTTTTGGCATCAACATGTTGATGTTGCTTCTTGTGTGAGTGGGTGGGGGGGTGGTGGAGAACACATGTTTTTGGCCAGAGATTTTCAACATTTCCCTTGTTGCAAGGTCATTCGTTTTGATTTTATTTTGTGTGTCAACAAAAATGTTGCAATCTATAAATAGGTTGGTGTGGGCGTAAAATTAAAGAGTTTGTTTGGGTTTGTATGGGAGTAACGATTAGGTGGATAACTTAATTTGAAAGGATTGAAGAGATGTAATATATAATGTTAATAAATTAAAAATAAATATGAATAAATAATAATTCATTTTTTTTTTACATATAATACAGCTTACCTTTGAATTATATATTAATAATTAATAATATATCAATATTAAAACTATCATTTAAAAATAATTAAATCAAAATAGAAACATCTTATATGTAAGAATAAAGTAAATCAGTATATCGAACATTTCAAGATCCTAAATGTATTTAGTATTCATTAGTTTACAAAAGAACCAAGCATTGAAGGTTCTTCCCAGCGAGTGTTCACTGTGTTCTCACTGCATCCATTAGGCTCGGCTCGTTCTGTTTGCGCTGCTTTTGGGCCAAGTCCCTCGCCAGTTGCTTGATCCCGGAGTACACAGCGGTACAAGGTATATATATGGACGCATATAGCCAGCGAACGAGCCAACCAGGCCCGTCGCCACCTCCTCCCCCTTCCCCTTCCCCCAAGGACATGCCCACATCCACATCCACAGCAGTCTGTCTTGCTCTAATTGCTGTGCATGCGCTACAGATTGCTGCTCCTCGTGTCCTCCAATTTGAAAGCCCCCTCTCTTCGACCCCCAACCCCCTGGTCAACCCCTTGTCGTCCTCTTTCATCTGCCAACTGAGCCAAAACCCTTTTGTTTCAAAGGGGTTGAGGGGGTGGTTGGGTGGTTAAAAGGGTTGGCGTTGGAGAAGAGGAGGGGGGAGGTTTCTGGGAGCAGGAAACACATGCATATTCCGCATAAAGTAGGAAACTTCGTATCTCTGCATGCCAAACATTTTGTTGCTCCTACTTCGTTGAATTTCCAAGGGAAGGGGGTGTGAAGGAGTAAAGGAGTGGGGGTGTGAAAATGCCAACCCCTTTTTCAGGCCAAAGTGGAGCACTGTGGTCTATAGCAATTGTGGTCGCAAATAGGGAGTTCCCCAAATTAAACTCAATTTAGTAGATTAGATATTTTTTTTCTTAATTCCCAGTATCATTCTGCAAAATTGGAGTCAAAAACACAAGATAATGATTGTAATAATACCTATAAATAAAAATAATATTTTAGGCAATAAAAAAATAGTGTTAATTATTTAAGCTTTACTTTTAAATAAATATATATATATTTTTTTATTTAATTTTTTTTTTTAATATTAATATATTTATTTTTAAGTAAAAAATAAGTAAATATATCATTATAAATTTGATCATCGAATGTTACAAATCTATCGATAATTATCGAAATTACTAATTAAATATATCGGAATAACATTTAATACAGTGAATAATTAGGACATGTTGAATGCACTTTAACCCACTGTGTCCTTGGCATTAAGGGGGTGGCAAGGGGTTGGCCTCTCGCGTTTGTTTATCGTCCTGTTCCCAGTTCTCCATTCTCCGTTCTTGCTTGCCTTTCGTCGTCGCCGTCCTGACCGTAGAGATATGTTGGCCAAAAACCCACCCCATAACGACCATAACACCCATAACACCCTGCTTAACCCGTTGGTAACCCCGTTTAACCCCCGCTCCCCTTTCGCTGGCCGCCGAAAAATTGCAGCCCGGCTGCTCGCTGGCTGAAATTTCCATTTTGGGTTTGTTTTTGGGGGGTATTGCAAACTGGGAAACTGGCAAAGTGGCCCGTGGCTGTTCTGTTCTGTGCTGTTCTGTTCGCTCGACAACTCCGGTCTTCGAACTCCGGCTGAGCTTTTTGGGTAGTTGGCTCCCACACGAGCATCGAACCAGTCGCACAATTCTCTCAACTCTGCAAAAATAGTGGCTATAATTTGTGGACAAAGAGGTTGTTTTTCTTGGAGAGAACCTAAGAATCTCAGGAATCTTTCGCAGTTCTCAGGATCCCGCAGAACCTCATCGCACCGGCGATGAAAAGCATCTGATTGCTGGTCCTGCGATTTTTCCTCGAAAACTCTGTGAGTGTGCTTCCCCCTCATACACAAATACATATACATATATATTTTTTTGGGCCATTTTTTCCCCTCCTGTTTGCATTTGGGGGTTTCCCCTAGTTTTTTTTTTCACGCGGCATGCGCAAATTTTTCCTCGTGCTTTTTGTGCCGTTTTTTCTAAACACTCGTGGAAGTCCCCCGCTCATTCGTTGGCCCTCAAAAGTGTGCTACGAAAATAAATGCGTTTTTTTTTTTTTGCTTTTCTGTGTCATTTTTTTCGGCTTTGTTTTTGTTTCGTTTTCGTTATCTTTCTGTGTGTGTGTGTGTGTGGCAGTGTTTTTATTTCTGTGTGAATCTCCCTGAATTTTGGTTTTTTTTTTTTGAGTGTTTGCGTTATATTTGAGTTCGGCAGAAGAACTAAGGAACTATGAAAATATCGATTTTAATTCGCGATGTCGTACGTTTCAATGGTGCACTGAGAAAAATGCTAAACATCATAATATTTATTATATAAAAAATTTAATTTTCTTTTATATATTCAAATGGAGTTTCTACTTTTTAAAACAAAAAAAAAAAATTTTTTTTTTTGTTTATAAGTGTATCAACGAAATACGTCGTAATTTCTCGTTACATAAAATGTTAAATTAATTTTTTCTTAAATCTTACCATTTACAGACGTCGAAAAAAAGAAAAACCCTGTTGGACGCCGATGACGATGATGATAATTTTGAAGAGGACGATTCGGGCTCCGATTTCGACGATGACGAGGATCCAGATCAAATAGAAGTGCCCGGTGAGTCGTCGCCCTAAGCATTCTCATATTATTTTTGAAGCTCTCAGCCTGAAGCTTATGCCTTGGGTTTTAGGATTTTCGCCTTTCGCCTGCATTAAATGCTGAAAAGTGGGTTCGTTTTGAAAAGGGATTTTGATGAAGGCTGAAAAGTAGAAGGGTGGGTGCAAAAAAGGTGGCAGCAGCACTCGGCACTCGGTTCTCCATTCTCCATTGTTTAGACAACAATTTTATAGGTAGCCAGCCCCTCATTGTGGGCTTTGCTCCCCTACTGGCTGCAGTTTTCCAGCCAAGTGGGAAGTTTATGTAGTTTTTTGGGCTCCCGGGCGGATGGATTTTGTTCGAAGGGGTAGTTTACTTAAAAGGGTGTTGAGATGAGGTGAGGTGAGGGATTTGAGCTGAAAGCAGGTGTTTTGAGGCGGAGGAGTTCCTTTGTCAAGGAATAACTTATTCAGCTGGCATTTCAATCGACTATACACGAATCAAGTGAAGTTTTCGAATACATTCCAAACGACAAATACAAGATAAATATTTCCCTTTGGTCTTTAAAATAGTTGCGACATCTCACTTATCATCTTGTGCTAGAAACCTTGTAATATTTTTTAATATCATGTATTTTTACTTAGTTTTCCATATTAATAAGGTTTATTTTAATACCCACTAAACGTGTGGATATAGTAATAATTTATTTTATATTATTTTATGCAAATGATCTATAATCCTCTTATTATTATTATTTGTTGCTTTGGCATTTAAAGTCATGCAAATACACGAACCCTGTCTAAATTACCTAAATCAACAAGTACGTTGGCCAAAATGCCTGATGAGTTTGTTCAGCAAGCCAACTATTTTCAATTAAATTGGAAAATGGCATAAATACATGGCCAGCAAATCAAAGGATCCCTTCACATGCGCCGCCCATTCCTTAGTGGTTGCCTTTATAATGCCTCTAATGAGTTATGCCAACTTGGCTGTGAAATCCCTGGCCCATCCTTTGAGGCCCGACGTTCGAAGCCGAGTCGTCCAATTGATTTGCCATCTAGGCAACATTAATTAAAAGGCCACTTGCATTAGTCCACTGAAACATTAATGAAATTACCTTGCCCCGATCCTGAGCCTGAGATACAGCGATACCAATACAGATACATGGGCGCACACCTGTCCAGGAGTCCAAGGATGTGCTCAGATCTCCTAGAAATCGAAGAATATATGCATCGTGTATATATAACGGGCCTATATGGGAAGTATTAAACATATAGGTATATGGATAGGCACATATGTACATGTGCTTATATTTCCATGATTGTGATTGTGCTTCAGTCATATAAGGTTCTCCCTCCCTCTCCACATAGCCCCGATTATATGGCCACATCCGGGAGGAGCCAGTGGTTCCGTGCGTCATTAACCGTGGACTGGACATCGCGCGGTAAATTATTAAACTCGATTACCATTACCCTTCAGTCGGTCGTCAGCAATCGAAGGCCAAGTTATGAGGTCCTCGAATAGAGAGAACAACTGAAATAATATCGTCAATATTTTAGAAGTTCCTTTCGAAGGTTTCGCGAGCGTGAAAAAAAGTGAACTTTGAGTTTCCCGACAGGTGTGTGTTTGCACGTGTGAGAATAATAAATCAAATCCATTGTAGACGAATCAATTAAAAGTTGAAACTTACTTTATGAAATTATTAATTATTATTTATCATAAATGTATCCCAAATTATTATTATTTAATCTAAAATATTTCCATTTATGTTTTCTTTGGTTAATTCTTATATAGGTTTCTTTTAGGTTTATTGTGTTTATAAAGATAAATCTATAATAATATTAACTATAATAATGGAACTATTAACATTTATTTGATATATTATATGTGAGAAATTATTGGTTTAATAATATTAGGATTTTTTATTGTTAAAAAACTTAAAAAAAATATTTAAAAAAATACTAAAAAAAACTTTTTAAAAAAAAACTTTAAAAAAAAATATATATTAAGTGAATTTAAAGTATAGGTATATTATTTCTCCGCTATGTTTATAATTATATTTAAATAATTAAATTCTAACGATATATGGTTGTCTAATCATAATATTCATGTAAAAATGTACATATTCGATGCGACATTCATCTTGGTTATATCTTTGGCTTGGTAATATCCCGGTTCAAAGGGCTTTTCGTGGAAATGCCTGAATCTGAGCCTTTGGGCACTTTGCGGTACACCAGTCGCATTGCATTTGATTTGTTGCCATCATCTTGACCGCGGCGACGTCCATTACAGGCATTAACGCATTACGATTTCCTTACACGATTTCCAGTATATAGACAGGATATGGTATGTGCGCCAGTCCCTCTGTCCATCTGTGTGCCTGGCAGCTCATATAATTATGATTATGTATCCGCCCCATGACCTTTCCCCTCTTCATGTTTCCATGTCGTACATGGGCATTGCACATACTTAGGACCACCTTATGTACATCTGTCTTTGCTCATTAATTAGATATTTACCTTAAATGAGGGTGGTGCTGAGCATTCGGTTTGGGTATGTCTGCAATTTGTGCAGCGCACATGGGGAATCTTAGAGCTCAGAAGGCTTCGATTTGTATCAAATGGAGGGAGCGGAGAGGGGGTTATCAAATATTCGCACACACACACAAACAATCGGCAGGCGGGGAGTCACGTGCTTCAGAGACTAAGAAGGTAGCAACATTAATGATTCAATCAAAATTCGTTGGCCATGTGATTTATTTATTCGCCTATACCTATATATTAGTTATTGATAGTTGAGAAACTTAAACAGGTTTGTGATTTTTGATTAATAGCTTGAGTTAATGTTAATATTAAATAAAATAAAAATATTTTAGGTTCAGAGATGCGAAATTAAAGATTAAAAGAATTTCCAAAAGTATTAGAAATATAGTATAACCAACTGAAAAACCTTGAAACCCTCTGAAAATTATTAAAAATTTTCATAAATAAATTTGTATTTAGTTGAGAAACTTAAACAGGTTTGTGATTTTTGATTACTAGCTAGTGATAATGTTAGTGTTAAATAAAATAAAAATATTTTAGATTATAAAATACTATTCAAAGATTTTTCAAAATGATTAAAAATATAGTATAACCAACTGAAAAAATCTTGAAACCACCACAACAACTACAAAACCTATCAAAACTTTCCATACTTATTTTTTGTATTTATTTTCTTCTTCTTCTTCTATTTTTAGGAGGTGGTCGCGATCTGAATACCGCCGTTACCTACGCCCAAAATATCCGCAGCGGAGTGGGCGTGGTCACCAAGGGCGGTACACCCATTCCCATACCCGCAGGCGCCAAAATTGTTATAAGCAATAACAATATCAAGCCAATTTCGTTGTTGCGCATCAATAACAATAATAACAATAACAACAATATAATAACCAGCGTTAATAATACAACAAACAGCAATAGCAATAGCAACGGCAACGGCAACAACAACAAAAACAATACAGCCGTGCGTCAGATAATAACAACAACAGCAACAAAACCAACCATAGTGGGCGGCACGTCAACGGTTGGGGGCGTGGGACTGGGCGGAAAGATCACAGCGATACCGATAATACCCAGAAAAGTAGCGATAGAGAATAATTTAAACAATATGCCAAAGAAACTGAATAACGCAATAACGGGTAAGTGCAATCAATTAGATAATAATAAAATTCACAAAACAGACAGGCGATGAGAAAAACGAATTAAATATATATTTATACAGCAGTGTTGCCAATTTATTTAAACGAAACTTGGTCGAATAAAAATAGTCAGATTTTACGAAAAAAAAAAATATTAAAGAAAACGTTTATTATGATGAAACATATTTTTTATATATTTTGTTTAAATATTTGTCTTATGAAAAACCTGTAACCTTGAGTTTATCAGGAAAAATTCGAAATCCAGAAATAAAATTAAAAAAATTAATAAAACCAAAAATAAATCTTTATCTTTTTAAAATTCATAAATTTATTTATTTTCCAAAATTTTTGTATATATTTAAAATTATTATGAATACCATAAATATAATAAATAATAAATACGAAAAAGCAGAAAATGTTATTATTTTTTAAATAATACCTAAATAATATGACCTTTAATACGTTTTATCGTAAAGAAATATCATAAACAAAGTTGGCAGCACTCGCTTTTCGACTTTATAGAGACTGCTGTGGTCACACTAATTAATGCCTGCTTATGTTGTTCTCTTCCTTTATCTCTCTCTATTTCTTCACTTGAACACTGTATCTTTTCTTGCTTTTCTTGATTTTTCCCCGACTTATCTATATATATCCCCACCATCCAAAAAAAATATATATAACCCATATATAACCCCAACCCATTTTGTATGGTTTATGTTTTGTTCTTTTCGGATTTGGTTGTTTTTTTTTTTTGTTTGTTTCGTTATTTCCGATCTCCGATTTTCGATTTCCTCCTGGACATTATGGTCCATTAGCCATGGGCAGTCCAGCAGCCAGGAGCAGCGGTAATCCCGGGATGACTGGTGGGTCGTCCGGTGCGGCTGTTGGGTCCACCAGCAGCTATTTGAACAGCCTGAGCACCAACGAACTGATGAACCTGGCCGCCTACGTGGCCGCCAAGGGTAGCAGCGCCCCGCCTCCGCCGCCGCCGTCCACAGCCGCCAATTCGGTGAGGAGCTCGCCCCCCGGTGGTGGCAGCTTCTTTGGCGGAGGAGCGGCGGCTTCCACCTCAGCCTCTGCTGCTAATTTCAATATGGCCGCGTCTTTATTGGCGCAGAGTAAGTCGATTAATGTTGGTAACAACCAAGAAAATGATCCAAAAAGCAAGAAACCTTAAGTAACAAATGATATCTAGTATGTAGTATGTAGTGGTGTGTATGAGAAATGTGCGAATTATGGTTGCTCTGTCCAGGGAAATGTTCTGTATTTTGATAGTTCCAAAGGTAAGGGATAAAGTGTATTAGGATTAGGTAAAAGAATTTCGATGTTATCTACCTTTTTTGTTTGGTCTATAGAGATCCGATCCTATACCATCTAAAATTGATATAAAAATATTTTATAATTTGAAAATTCCATCAGGTTTTCATAGACAAGTTTAGTAGGCGTATGTCTTTAGTTTCGAAGATTTCTCGTAGGCAAACCTCAATCCAATAACAAGCGGTGAGGTGAACACATCTAAAGAAAAAATAATACACAAAAAAAAACGAGTTAAAAAAAAGAGTTGTATTTTTGAGAAAATCAAAAACAACATAAAAAAAACACACACATCAAAATTCCAAATTTACTTAGTCTATCAAAAGTCGTAGTTTTTGTAACTCTGCTGTTTTGTGATGGACAGCCTACTTCGACACAAGGACGACGAGGATAATGTGCCCAGTACTAGTAAACCCGCACACGGACCCGAACCCAGGTCCACCCTAGATGCCAAGAAGCGAAAACCCTTGACCATGCCCTCTCTTGACCAGGCGAATTGGGACAAAGTGCAGGAGGAGATCAACCGAAAGGTTGCAGAAGCCATGAAGGATTTCTACAGCATTCACTCGAAGGCGCTGCTGCGCATGGAGCGGCTTATACAGAGGGATCTGCTGCCCAAACTGGAGGCCAATTCGAGTGGGAGTCTCGGAGAGATTGTGGAGCTGATAAAGAGGCTGCTGCAACGTGTAGAGAACCTACGGCCGGTCTTCAAGCTGCAACTGGACGAGGGAACGGCCCAGAAGGTGATGGGCAAAGTTCCGAGTCCACCTGATGATCCTGCTTCTCCTCCTGCTCCTGCTTCTGCTCCTGCTCCTCTGATGACTGCATCGAAAAGGCAGGAGAAGATTAAGGCCACCACTGTCACGGATGTCATCTTCCGGAATCCGCGCTGCACCGGCCAGGCTGTCAGCGATAGCGAAAGCCAGTTGCCAGGGCTACCGAAGCGCAGGCATCGCAAAAAGCAGCGCAAAGATGGTGATCAGAGTGGTGCCGCCCAGAACCTCCAGACCGAGGATAGCTACATTATCAAGGAACGCGAGCGCATGCAGTTCCAGGTCAATCTGGTGCTGCTCAAGAAGTCGCTCTTCTCCCTCCAGCTCAACCGGAACAATCGCTACTGGCCCCCCGCCCATTATCCATCGTCGTCCAGGGAACCCAAGGTTCCCAAACCTCGGCCAATCGATCCGGCTTCTCTTTACGGCTGACCTACCGAATGGGAATATCGAGCTTTTTCCCTTTCGGTAGCACGTCTGTTTTCCACTCGTTTCGAAGCCTGACGATTGGTGCGATGGTCCAATGTTCTTACAGTTCACCTCAAAATAAATGATTCGGTGAAATTTTGGTTCTTTTCTATTTTGAGTAGTTTCAAAGATCTAAGGGGATAGTTGATAGTTATTTCAAATCCATTTATTTATAGTTAGCTATCTTATTAAGGGTGTCTTTGTGTGAATTACTCTTAAACTGGACTACTTAGCTTGTCTGTTGGAGGAAATCCTGACCATTTTCACTTAAGTTTTCATATAACATCATTTTGTAAATGATTTTCGATACAATCTCCATAGTAAAAAGTACAAAGTAGAGCTTGAAAAATGTTTAATATGCGTTTTCCCTTGAAAACATTGATCTTATCAAGTCGATCTTGTGAAACTATCGAAAATATCGATAATTTTCAAGCTCTGGTTCAAATTGGCGTTCTTTGATGTGTGTGAATGTTTATTTAAATGTGGATTGAGTTTGTTCCTGGAATTTCCCCAATGAAATCTGTATAGATAATCGCTAGATTTCCTAGTCTCTATGATAACTCCTTGTGGATTACTAACTAACAAAGCTCTTTCTTTCTTTCACCTGCCTCTGTTCCTCTGTCTCTTTCCATTCGATGTCTACCCTCTCACTCTCTCCGGTGTCGTGTTTTTAATAATTAACACTAACCCCACCATCATTATTATCCAAATCCTAAAAACCAAAAACCACAACCAACCCAAAACCGAATCCCTTTACCTTGCAGTGAGTTATGCGGGCGGAGTGGCGCCCATTCGCGCCTTCAAGATGGCCGGAAATGTGGGCGGCGGAGGAGGAATCGCTGTTAACAATCAGAAGCCACCGATGGTCACGGCAGCCGGAAGCGGAGGAGGAGGAGGAGGAGGAGGTTCTGCTGCTGGCGGAGCTGTAAAGGGCAACCACTCGATGATGGAGGCCGTGCAGAAGCTGATCGCCATGAATCCTGAATACCTGACCAGCGGCATACCGAACAACGTATTCCAGCTGTTCATGCAGTCGATGCAGCAGCGTCCACAGGCGCCTCCAGCGCCCATGCAGCCGGTAAACTCGGCCAACTCGATGGTGACCAGCGCAGCTGCAGCAGCGGCGGCGGCAGCGGCGGCCCATGCCTCGGCGGCTGCCTATGTGCAGCAGGAGGAGGACGAGGTGGACTACGAGGAGATGGGAGTGGCTGAGACCTATGCCGACTACTGGCCGGCCAAATGTAAGTTCTATTTACTAACAATCTATTCAATTTTGATTAACAAACTCTTGCGTTTTCAGTGAAACTGGGCAAGAAGCATCCGGATGCCGTCGTGGAGACCGCCTCGCTGAGCTCCGTGGAGCCATGCGATGTCTACTACAAGCTGTCGCTGCCCCACGAGACGATAAACAGCGGACATCTGAGCGCCCTGCAGTTGGAGTCCATCACCTACGCCTCGCAGGCGCACGATCACCTGCTGCCGGACGGCAGTCGGGCGGGATTCCTGATCGGCGACGGCGCTGGCGTGGGCAAGGGTCGCACCATCGCCGGCATCATCTACGAGAACTACCTAAAGGGCCGCAAGAAGGCGCTGTGGATATCCGTGTCCAATGATCTCAAGTACGATGCCGAGCGGGATCTCAGCGATATCGGGGCCACGCGCATCGATGTCCATGCCCTCAACAAGGTGGCTATCTCTATGTTCTATTGATTAAGCCTAACTGCTAGCTAATACATGTATGTCCTTAGTTCAAGTACGCCAAGATCAGCTCCGATGTGAACAACAACTGCAAGCGGGGCGTGATCTTCAGCACATATTCCGCCCTGATCGGCGAGTCCAACAACAAGACGGGCAAGTACCGATCGCGCTTCCGCCAGCTGCTGCAGTGGTGCGGCGAGGACTTCGAGGGCCTGATCATCTTCGACGAGTGCCACAAGGCCAAGAACCTGTGTCCCGTGGGCTCCGGCAAGCCGACCAAGACGGGCCAGACCGTCCTCGAGCTGCAGAACAAGTTGCCCAAGGCGCGAGTGGTCTATGCCTCGGCGACGGGCGCCTCCGAGCCCAAGAATATGGCCTATATGGTGCGTTTGGGTCTCTGGGGACAGGGCACGGCCTTTGGCAACTTCAACGACTTCATCACGGCCGTGGAGAGACGTGGCGTGGGCGCCATGGAGATCGTGGCCATGGACATGAAGCTGCGCGGCATGTATATCGCCCGCCAGCTGAGCTTCAAGGGCGTCAGCTTTAAGATCGAGGAGGTGCCGCTCTCCAAGGAGTTTCGCAAGATCTACGACCAGTCCGTGGAGCTCTGGGTGGAGGCCATGCAAAAGTTCACCGAGGCGGCCGAGCTGATCGATGCCGAGAGTCGCATGAAGAAGACGATGTGGGGCCAGTTCTGGTCGTCGCATCAGCGCTTCTTCAAGTACCTCTGCATAGCGGCCAAGGTCAATCATGCGGTGCTGGTGGCCCGCGAGTCCATCAAGTACGGCAAGTGTGTGGTTATCGGTCTGCAGTCCACCGGCGAGGCTCGCACTCTCGATCAGCTGGAGAAGGACGATGGCGAGCTCACGGACTTTGTCTCTACAGCTAAGTAAGTAAATCTCCTTGATAAATATTACTAAATACTCACCTTAAATTCACTTCGCAGAGGCGTCTTCCAGTCGTTTGTGGAGCGCCACTTTCCGGCACCCGATCGCAATCGCATTAATCGCATTCTGGGCCTCTACGACGAGACACCATCCATTGCCGATTCCACCTCCAGCCTGGGCAACAATAGTCAGGGCACAACGGCGGCTGGCAAGCGGAAGGGCAGCAGCAACAACAATGACAACGGCTCCTCGGCGGGCGGCAAGACCAAGAAGAAGAAGCGCAGTGGATCCTGGCAATATAGCGACAGCGACGACGAGGATGCCGGGGGCAGGAAGCGCAATCGAAAGCGGGAGGCTGGCAATTCGAACAGCGACAGCGAGGAGGCCAACAGCGATGATGACTTCCGCAGTGATATGGACGACGAGGACGAGGACGATGAGGATCACGACGTGGACAGCGATAGGCGAAGCGTGGCCAGCGATGCCAGTTCCGATTTCAATCCCTTCTTCAGCGGCAGCGACAGCGACATCGATCCCTGGGTGAATGCGCGCAGCAAGAAGTCGACCAAGAAGACGCAAAAGAAGACCAAGAAGAAGGTGAAGAAGGAGAAGGGCAAGAAGGAGGTCACCTCGTCGGCATCCTCGTCGACAGCCACCGATCCGAGTGGCAGTACGACGATGTCCGCCACCGTGGTGGCCGCCCTGAATGCGGCCAAGAACCGCAAGTCGCAGCTGTCGACGCAGGACAAGATCCAGGATCTGCTGCAGAAGAAGCAGGAGCTCAAGGGCACGGTCACGCCGGTGGGCGTCAATGGTGTCAAGCTGAACTACGGACCGCCGCCCAAGGATGCCATCGAACGGGCCTGCACGATGAAGGAAGAGCTGTTGCGCAAGATCGAGCGACTGGGCTCCCGCCTGCCGCCGAACACCTTGGATCAGCTGATCGACGAACTGGGCGGTCCGGACAACGTGGCCGAGATGACGGGCCGCCGAGGTCGCGTCGTGCAGACCGATGACGGCAACATCCAGTACGAGTCCCGCACCGAATCGGATGTGCCGCTGGAAACGCTGAATATCACGGAGAAGCAGCGCTTCATGGACGGCCAGAAGGACGTGGCGATCATCTCGGAGGCGGCGTCCAGTGGTATTTCCCTGCAGAGCGACCGGCGGGTCTTCAACCAGCGGCGGCGTGTCCACATCACCCTAGAGCTGCCCTGGTCCGCCGACAGAGCCATCCAGCAGTTTGGACGCACCCATCGATCCAATCAGGTCGGTTTAATATATCCTTTGGTTAGCGCTTGAAATAATCTTACATACTGTTTACTAGGTTAATGCGCCCGAGTACATCTTCCTCATCTCGGACTTGGCTGGCGAACGGCGTTTCGCCTCCACCGTGGCCAAGCGCCTCGAGTCGCTGGGCGCCCTCACCCACGGCGATCGCAGGGCCACGGAGACCCGTGATCTCTCCCAGTTTAATATTGACAACAAGTACGGTCGACAGGCCCTCGAAACGGTGATGCGCACCATAATGGGCTACGAGTCGCCGCTGGTGCCGCCGCCCACGGACTACAGCGGCGAGTTCTTCAAGGACATCGCCGGCGCCCTGGTCGGCGTAGGCATAATCGTAAACAGCGAGAGCCATCCGGGTGTCCTCAGTCTGGACAAGGACTACAACAACATATCAAAGTTTCTCAATCGCATTCTCGGCTGTCCGGTGGACCTGCAGAACCGCCTGTTCAAGTACTTCACGGACACCATGACGGCCATCATCCAGCAGGCGAAGCGCGGCGGTCGCTTCGATCTGGGCATTGTGGGTGAGTGTTACTCCTTGAGATATTCCCATTCAATCTGCATCTATTTACTCAATCCACCTTCTCATCCCTTAGATCTTGGAGCTGCCGGCGAGAATGTGACCCGCTGCCGGCTGATTCGGTTCGTGCGCAAACATGCCACCGGAGTGGCGCCCACAGAGATGCACACGGTTCGCGTGGAGCGCGGCATGATCTGGCAGGAGGCCATTGATAAGTAGGGATAGAGCAATAGGTCTGGAAATGCCAGTTGTTAATTCTACCTTCTGCCTTCCACAGATACGCCGATCTGTTCAACGAGAACGAGGGCTTCTACCTGTCCCACCAGCTGCGCAACCAGAAGCGAACCGCCATCATGGTGGTGATCCTGGAGCACCAGCCAGCACGCAACAGCAGCTCGACGAGCAGCACCACCACCGATTTGGACAGCGGCGGCAAGAAGAAGAAGTCGCGCAGCAAAAAGGAGATCATGTGCCAGATCTACCGGCCGAACACCGGTCTTCAGGTGCGCCACGAATCCCTTTTCGAGCTGGAGAAAAAGTATCGCAAGGTGGGCAGCGAGGAGGCGGAGCCGCACTGGACGGAGCAGTACGATGCGTCGGTGAACACCTGTTCGCACGCCTACTGGAACGGCAACTGTAGGAATGTCAGCCTGGGCAACGATTGTGAGGTGAGTTGTGATGTTGCGATATGGTTGTAATGTGATATTAAAGACTTACTTTACTTTCCAGGTGGGCTTGCGTCAGCGCCTGTACCATGTGCTGGCCGGCTCCGTGCTCTCCGTGTGGGGACGCGTGGAGCACATACTGAATACACGTTCCAATAGCAAGATGCAAGTGATACGCATGAAGACAACCGGGGACGAGAAGATTGTGGGCACCCTGATACCCAAGTCCTGCTTCGAGCCGTTGGTGGCCGATCTGCGCAGCGACTCGGAGAAGCAGGAGGAGTTCAACTACTAGGTGCGGAGGGGCACAGTTGTGTGATTTTGTTATGGCTTATGGCTACACCTTTGAGACCGCGCAATCCCCTCCTCCCTCTCTTTCGCATCTTCCAAACTTCCAAACCGAGGCCAAGCAATATTCGAATCCACAGCGGATAGTAGGATGGTAGGATATGGTAGGATGGTAGGGAGCACGATAGGCTTTAACATAATATATTTAAATATATTATATATATAAATATAAATACTACAATATAGATAAACTTAACGTAAATACATAGCGTATGTGTAGAAGGACATGGAATAGGGCATAGGGCTCCCGGACAGCAGCAAGCGCTTGAGAAACCAACACAATTTTTTTTTTGTCCTAATTTTAAATAGACTTAACCATGCATGTACAACCCGAACGCACGTACACACCACCACCACCCCATCCATGATATAAATCAGACTTTGGCTCGTCATAGCTCATACAGAACCACACTCACATACCGACATACCGACACCCGCGCAACGGAAATATATGATGATATGATGATATATAGAGAACGAAATGAAAAACGCTTATAAATGGACTTTTCTCAATGATTTAAAGAATAATTTTAATTACGCCCTAAGTTAACGCCTACGTTTACACACACACAATAAACCGCCACATTTTGTAAACTATTTATTATTATTACTATATGTATAAATACGTTTTTTTTTTTTTAATTGTTTTTAATCTAACGTTTTTAAGGTCCTTTCGATGGCTGCAGCGCAGCGCAGCAAAGCGAAACCCCCTCCCCCAAGCTAAGGCATTTTTTTTAAATCAAACAAAAATTGTAATTAGATATTTACTTGTAATGACTAATCTTAAGTTAAACCAACCGACATTGAGAGGCATCTGAAGATAGGAGAAGAGGTCGCGAAATCTGAATTGTGCACGCATACGTACAATTAATAAATATAAATGTGCGGATTAAGTGGAAACGGTTGTTGTTTATTACTTTTGGGGTTCAATGCTCTGGGAAGTTTATGAAAATGTCTTTTTTTGGATGAGCTGCTGAATTTATTTAAAAATCTTTTTGGAAAAATTGGATTGTTCGGATCCTAATCCTGTTTAATTCGTTATCCCATTTTAAATTAATTTGCATTTTTAAAATTTCAATACATGTTAAAAATGTTTTTTTTTTTTAAATATAAAAAATTATTTTCTTTTGTTTATTCTCTGGTTATCAATATTTTAAACATTTGAATTACGCGGTCTTATCGATATCGGAGTTAAGAAAGGGGTCATCATTTATCGATAGGTTAAACATATGGCCGTAGAACTTCCATCCCTAACCGGCTGTTTCGTATATGTTATTTCATAATATAGCTAATATAGCCTTAAGCAAGAACCCATTTAAATCGCCGCAATGCAGAGCACGAGGAGTACCCGGCTGCTGTCCCTGGCCAGGAGGTTCGTCCACAGCCGGACGGCGGCGCAATCGGCCCGGGAGTCCACAGGATCCGGAGCGGAGAAGCCGAGAGGCGCGGAGTCCACTTCAGGATCGGAGCAAACCACGCATTTCGGCTTCCAAACGGTGAGGGAAAGTGAAAAGGAGCAAAAGGGTGAGTGCTGGGGTGAAGTATGAACCCATTAAGGAGTCACTAAGGATCACACTCTTTCGCAGTGCACGAGGTCTTCGAACAAGTGGCCAACTCCTATGACATGATGAACGATGCCATGTCGCTGGGCATTCATCGCGTGTGGAAGGACGTGTTCGTGGAGCGACTGGGTCCCACGCACGGCATGCGCCTCCTGGACATGGCCGGCGGCACGGGCGACATCAGCTTCCGCTACCTGCGCTACCTGGCCAACCAGCCGAATCCCCAGCAGCGCGGCAGCCATGTCACCGTGTCGGACATCAACCAGCACATGCTGGACGTCGGCGAGGAGCGGGCCAAGCGCCTGGGCCTGACCACCGACCAGCTGGCCAACTGCACCGTCGCCTGGCAGTGCGCCGATGCCGAGAAGCTGCCCTTCCAGGACGAGAGCTTCAGCGCCTACACCATCGCCTTCGGCATCCGGAACTGCACGCATGTGGACAAGGTACGGGATGGCTGCATAGCGTCTAAAGTGAAGTAGGAAGCATGCTAGAGAGATGGCTAGAGTTTGTCAGTTTCCGAAAGCAAATATGAATAGATGTTTGGAGACCTTTTTATATATAAACTTGTAAATGATCTTGTCTTTCCTCTGCCCTAACCCCTTATCACACCCTTAATCAACTCACAATTATACATTTCAGGTCCTTGCCGAGGCGTACCGAGTGCTGCAGCCTGGCGGACGCTTCATGTGCCTGGAGTTTAGCCACCTGACCAACGAGACGATGCAGTGGCTGTACGACCAGTACTCCTTCCAGGTGATCCCGCCGATGGGCCAACTGCTGGCCGGCCAGTGGCAGGCGTACCAGTATCTGGTGGAGAGCATCCGGCGGTTCCCCAAGCAGGAGCAGTTCAAGCGGATGATCGAGCAGGCGGGATTCGATCAGGTGTCCTACGAGAACCTCACCTTCGGCGTCGTCAGCATACACTCCGGCTTCAAGCTGTGAGATCTTGGGATTGGGAAACACCTTTGTGGGGCCTTACCCTTACGTCGCTTTTCGCCTTTCACCATGCCGCTCACGTCGGGCGGGTCATAAAGCATCGAATCGAACAAGCTTCTCTGGCGGCTTTTATTTCTGTGTGTTTACATTTTGAGGTTTATGCGGCTCTTTGTCAAATATATGTATTACATGTGCCAAAAGGCAAGCCATTTATGACATCTCCGGCGGCAAGGCCTGGGAAAGACCTTGAGGATTGTGTGCCAGACCCACTTAGATGTCCGGCCGATGATATGATGGCCCAAAAGCCGAACTGTACCAGGTGGCACTGAGCGAATTGGCGATTGAAATTCCAAACACCCGATGGGCAATTTCCAAAAAAAGTGAAAATCAATGTAGGCTAATCGAAAGTTCATTTACGGTTAGTGTGTGATATAATGCAGGGCTATCTAGCCATCTATGGGTTCAAATTTAGTAGTGCAGGTGAAATTCATGCGTGTGAATGCTGAATTTTAACGAAATGCAAATAATAGCATTGAAATGCCATCAAAATAATTGACCGTCCCAAGCTAATTGGTAATTGTCCAATTGTCGATTGTCTGCCTTGCTTTTATTATTATATGTATTTATATTATGCTTTCACCCGGCGCCTGATTAGATTCAATGCGTCCATCTTGGGCGGAGATTATGTAAGCGGGCGACACTTTTGATTTGTATCTAAATTGCAGCCAAATCATAAACCTTCAGCCGAAAGTGAAAAGAGTCCGGCGATAAAAAGCTAAAGGGAGAAAAAAGAAAAAACAACACATGCGGAACATGCAAAGCAAAAGTTTTGTGCGTGCGGAAACGTGCGGCGCATGCGTAGGTGGATTCCGAATCCGAATCAGAGTCCCAGTCCGAGTCCGAGTCCACCAAATGGGAACAGTGGAGCGGGGCCAAAACAACCTGCCAAATTGAGCCGGCCATTGTTGGCCACATATTACAAGCAGTTGGGCACTTTTAATACATTGCAGTTTATGACTCTAAAATACTATTATTTTTAAGGTTTTGAGGTTATCGAATTCGGAAATGATGTAACTTGTACAAAAGATACATTGAAATTAAATTCCTCTAAAAATCATACTTTCTACAACAATTTAAGATAAATATTTTTTTGTCTCGTTAATCCAGGGATATTTAAAAATATATTAAATATTTTAAGATCTCATGTACCTAAAACTAGAAATCATTTACTTTTGGTTAACACTAAAAGGGGGTTAATAGTTTTCTTTTTTTACTTCATAAATTGAAGGCGTTTAAATTATAAATAAATTGTTTTTTTTATCAAGTTTTTTAATAACCTCTAATTTTTATTTATTTATTCAATTTTACAATTTTAATGTAACGTTTCTAAAATGTTTCTGTTAGTAAATGGCTTTACTATAAGCTTGCTATAAATTTATTTCAATAAAAAATAATATATATTTATAATAATACCCATTATAAACCTAATATAATATACCTATATATTTAATTTTTTTATCTACTACATTTAAATAAGAATTGGTACAGAGCGATTTTAGAGAGATTTACCAAAATAAGTGAGAACAATTGATCTTTAAAACCATTTATTTACTTCATTTTGACCACTGTGCTTGGTCAGAGGGCTAAGCATAATGAGGTGACGTCGTCGGTGGGTGGAGTGGGTGGTGGGTGGTATTACTACGAAGCCTTCGATTGCGGCAAGTGAAATGGAAATGGCAGCGTAAAAGTCATAAACTGCCCAATCGCCGTACTCCATGCCGATGAGCCGCCATCTGCGGTGCATTGCTAACGATTGGTATGCACAGTGGGTACTTTTCGACGACCGCAATGGCCACTCCACTGTGCCGCGATGTCCGCTTAATAAATACAACAGCGACCAAGGAAGTTCATTTCATTTTCTTGACGGCGATCGCAGCAAACGGATTAAGCGCGAAACGAAATACGAATTATATATTTAATAGTGCATCCCATTACACGAAAATATTTGAAAAAACCCACAAAAAGAAGATGCATCTTTTGACCAGTTCGAGGAGCCTCCATCTGCTGATGGTCTTGGCCGTCATCTTGGCTGCCCCTCCAGCGGAGGCGGGCCTGCGTCTGCGCCACGCCAGCCGATCGGCCACGCCCCCCGCCAGCACTACGCCCACCATAACCGCGGCGGCCGAGGAGGCGCCACCGCAGGAGAACGCGGAGGAGAGTGCTCCTCCGCTGGCCGCCCAAGTCACCGAACCGGAAACGGAAGTGGAGGTCACAACGGGCAAGCACAAGAGGGGCATTCTGCATGGCCACGCCCACCTGCAGCAGGGCCAGTGGCCCGCCCGCACCTATGCCGCCCACTACGGCTATAGCTTGCAGCTGCCCGGCGGCAGTGCCTTCCTGGCCGCCGCTCCTCCGCATCGCCACTTTGTCAAGTACGGACATGGCCATGGCCATGGCGTGGTGAAGCCACTGACCCTTGTTTCTGGTTCTGGGCTGCTGCCTGGACTTGCTCCGGCTCCCCCCGCTCTTCTGCCCACCGCTGGCCTGCCCGCTGGATTGCCCGTTGGATTGCCCACTGGTCTGCCCACTGGTCTGCCCGCCGGAGTGGCCAGCGCCATTCCCGCCGGAGTGGCCACCGCCTTGGCCAGCGGAGTGGCCACCGCCCTGGCCCCGCCCTCGTATGTCCTGCGACCCGGCAACGCCCTCGTCTCCTCGTACAGCGTCAACTATCCCCACCAGCACCTGCAGAAGCCCGT
This sequence comes from Drosophila pseudotakahashii, assembly GCA_035046095.1. Taxonomy (NCBI): domain Eukaryota; kingdom Metazoa; phylum Arthropoda; class Insecta; order Diptera; family Drosophilidae; genus Drosophila; species Drosophila pseudotakahashii. The sequence goes on along the minus strand of JAWNOE010000105.1, from coordinate 7,524,249 downwards.
GGTCTTTCAGTCCGCCGCCGTGAAGCCACTGCACTTCCATGCTCCTCCGGCCCACGCCCATGTGCACGCCGTGCAGGTGAGTCAAATGATTTAACAGGTTTTATCCATCCTAAAAAAACTTGGATTAGATATTTTTATTTTCAAAAAAAAAACAGAACAAATATTTTTTTCTGTTAAAAATGTAACGAGTTCAATGACCATCGCAGTGCAAAAAATTTGTCTACAATTTTTAGAATAGGAAATTTATAAAAAATAAGAAAGGAATAAAAAAAGAATATAACTAAAATATATTCCCATCATATTAGTAATGTATGGATCAAAAAAATTCTAATAATGATTAACTAATATAAATGTAAGAATTAGCTTCCAAGTTTATTACTCATACGCACTGTTGCCAATTATCCATTTTGAAACGCTTAAATCTTACAATACCCAACATTTGTTGCCTTTCGTTTTAATTATTTGCACAATAAGATGCGAATAAGATCTTATTGTTGGAATAACCCTAATATGTATCATAATATATGGAGGAAGTTTATAATGAAATTCTAACCTTTTAAAATCCTCCTGTTTAATATATTTTTGTATGATTCCTTTTTTGCAGCCCACGTATTTCCAGGCCTTTGCTCCGACTGCTGCCGCTGTTCCTGTCCAGCCTGTCCAGTCTGTTCAGCCCATCCAACCTATCCATCCTGTACAACATCTTCAGCCCATTCAGCCCATTCAGCCGGTGACCCATCAGTACCAGCCCATCCAACCAGTTCAACCCCTGCAGCCAGTCACCCCCATCCAACCAGTTCAGCCCCTGCAGCCCCTGCAGCCCATCCAACCCATTCAACCTATTCAACCCATCCAGCCCGTTCAGCCCTCAGTGCCCTTTGGTGTTCCGGCACCCGCAGCTGTGGATCTGCCCGTGATCCCCCAGTTCCCTCAGCAGCCGCAGTTCCCCCAGTTCCCTGGAGTGCCCACCTTTAGCTTCCAGCCTGCCCAGCCAGCGGTGCCCGCGCAACCCGCTGTGCCTGCCCAGCCGATTCCGCCGATTCCAGCTGCTCCTGAAGCCCCGGAACTTCCCCAGGTTCCTCAGATTCCTGCCATCCCGCAGATTCCGCAAATTCCCCAAATACCTCAATTCCCTGGAATTCCCCAGTTCCCTCAGTTCCCCGGCTTCCCGCAGATTCCCCAGTTCCCCCAGGCGCCGGCCAGTCCGTCGGTGCCATCTGTGCCTGCGGTGCCAACAGTTCCGGCGGTTCCCTCCTTCCCCAGTCCGCCCACCAGTCAGTTCTTCCCGGCTGCCCCCCAGCCGCCACTGCCCCAGCAGCCACCCACCTTTGGCCAGCCGGAGGCGCAGTTCCCGGGCGGAATTGTGCCCCTGCCGGGATCCACACCTGTGCAGCCGGAATCGGGAACGGGCATAGCCTCGCCGCAGATTCCCCAGTCGCCGGAGGCGGAGAGTCCGGCGGAGGTGGCACCGCCACGACCACCAAGCCAGCAGCCCTGGAAGCCGGTGTTCTATCAACCACCCACCGAATCCGCGCCAGCATCCCCCACTCGTCCTTCGATCACCCTGCTGCCACCCTACGGATCTTCGCCAGCCGAAGGTGAGATAAAGATCAAAATTGGATACAAAATAAGGCTTTTCTGATTCAAAATTTATTGTTGCCTACTTTTAGACACCTTTAAAAGAGATTTCAAAACTCCAGGGCTTAAAAAACTTCTAGTTAAATGTAAAATTCTTAAAATTTTACATTTCTGTTCCTAAATTAATTTATTTAGACCACTTTAAAGACTTTAAATATTTTCCCTTTCTTACTTTTTAGGTTACCTGCCGCCCGTGGGATCGCAGCCATCGGCCCTGAGTTCCAGCAGTGCCGGTATCGGGAGCGGGAGCCAGGGCGGCATCTTCGACCAGCTGAGCGACGCGGAACTGGAGCACATCTTCGCCCAGGCCAATTTGGCGCAGCAGCAGCACCACCAGGGCCACAACTACCACCACTACTGAGCTAAACACTAACTTAGGGATCTTTATTAAATTTTTTTTGTTTTTTTTTCCTTGTTTATTGTCATTTATATTTTACTTCTACTGTAAATTATGTTATTATTAAATAAGTTATTTATCAAAGATGACGGAGACTTAAATTGAGGACAAGTACTTGGACTCATATTTTGCATTGATTTGGTAACAAAATAAGTTACAGCAAAAATACAGAAAAAATTCCTATTTTGGTCATAAACACTTCATATTCTGACAGTTATTTCTCATGTTTCTCCAAAAATACTGATATTTTTGTGCAAAAAACACGATTTTTATTTTTTGCGTTTTTTGTAAGGGGTAGGGTCACAATTTTTATCGAAAAAATTTAATCAAGTTAAATTGCCCATATTTGAATGCAAATCGATAGGGAATTTAGTTACGAGCTCAAAAAGGTATGACACTTAATATTCTGACAGTTATGACACTTTATATTCGGACAGTTATTTCTCTTGTTACGCCAAAAATACTGATATTTTTGTGCAAAAAAACAAGATTTTGATTTTTTGCGTTTTTATAAGAGGTAGGGTCACAATTTTTTTCGAAAAAATTTAAACAAGTTAAAATGGGTATACTTGAATGCCAATCGATAGTGAATTTAATTACGAGCTCCAAAAGGTATGACACTTTATATTCTGACAGTTATTTCTCTTGTTACGCCAAAAATACTGATATTTTTGTGCAAAAAAACAAGATTTTGATTTTTTGCATTTTTATAAGGGGTATGGTCACAATTTTTTTCGAAAAAATTTAAACAAGTTAAAATGGGTATACTTGAATGCCAATCGATAGTGAATTTAATTACGAGCTCCAAAAGGTATGACACTTTATATTCTGACAGTTATTTCTCTTGTTACGCCAAAAATACTGATATTTTTGTGCAAAAAAACAAGATTTTGATTTTTTGCGTTTTTATAAGGGGTAGGGTCACAATTTTTTTCGAAAAAATTTAAACAAGTTAAAATGGGTTTACTTGAATGCCAATCGATAGTGAATTTAATTACGAGCTCAAAAAGGTATGACACTTTATATTCTGACAGTTATTTCTCTGGTTACGCCAAAAATACTGATATTTTTGTGCAAAAAAACAAGATTTTGATTTTTTGCGTTTTTATAGGGGGTAGGGTCACAATTTTTTTCGAAAAAATTTAAACAAGTTAAAATGGGTATACTTGAATGCCAATCGATAGTGAATTTAATTACGAGCTCAAAAAGGTATGACACTTTATATTCTGACAGTTATTTCTCTGGTTACGCCAAAAATACTGATATTTTTGTGCAAAAAAACAAGATTTTGATTTTTTGCATTTTTATAAGGGGTAGGGTCACAATTTTTTTCGAAAAAATTTAAACAAGTTAAAATGGGTATACTTGAATGCCAATCGATAGTGAATTTAATTACGAGCTCCAAAAGGTATGACACTTTATATTCTGACAGTTATTTCTCTGGTTACGCCAAAAATACTGATATTTTTGTGCAAAAAAACAAGATTTTGATTTTTTGCGTTTTTATAGGGGGTAGGGTCACAATTTTTTTCGAAAAAATTTAAACAAGTTAAAATGGGTATACTTGAATGCCAATCGATAGTGAATTTAATTACGAGCTCAAAAAGGTATGACACTTTATATTCTGACAGTTATTTCTCTTGTTACGCCAAAAATACTGATATTTTTGTGCAAAAAAACAAGATTTTGATTTTTTGCATTTTTATAAGGGGTAGGGTCACAATTTTTTTCGAAAAAATTTAAACAAGTTAAAATGGGTATACTTGAATGCCAATCGATAGTGAATTTAATTACGAGCTCCAAAAGGTATGACACTTTATATTCTGACAGTTATTTCTCTGGTTACGCCAAAAATACTGATATTTTTGTGCAAAAAAACAAGATTTGGATTTTTTGCGTTTTTATAAGGGGTAGGGGTCACAATTTTTTTCGAAAAAATTTAAACAAGTTAAAATGGGTTTACTTGAATGCCAATCGATAGTGAATTTAATTACGAGCTCAAAAAGGTATGCCACTTTATATTCTGACAGTTATTTCTCTTGTTACGCCAAAAATACTGATATTTTTGTGCAAAAAAACAAGATTTTGATTTTTTGCATTTTTATAAGGGGTAGGGTCACAATTTTTTTCGAAAAAATTTAAACAAGTTAAAATGGGTATACTTGAATGCCAATCGATAGTGAATTTAATTACGAGCTCAAAAAGGTATGACACTTTATATTCTGACAGTTATTTCTCTGGTTACGCCAAAAATACTGATATTTTTGTGCAAAAAAACAAGATTTTGATTTTTTGCGTTTTTATAAGGGGTAGGGTCACAATTTTTTTCGGAAAAATTTTAACAAGTTAAAATGGGTATACTTGAATGCCAATCGATAGTGAATTTAATTACGAGCTCAAAAAGGTATGACACTTTATATTCTGACAGTTATTTCTCTTGTTACGCCAAAAATACTGATATTTTTGTGCAAAAAAACAAGATTTTGATTTTTTGCATTTTTATAAGAGGTAGGGTCACAATTTTTTTCGAAAAAATTTAGACAAGTTAAAATGGGTATACTTGAATGCCAATCGATAGTGAATTTAATTACGAGCTCAAAAAGGTATGACACTTTATATTCTGACAGTTATTTCTCTTGTTACGCCAAAAATACTGATATTTTTGTGCAAAAAAACAAGATTTTGATTTTTTTTCGTTTTTATAAGAGCTACCTTTTATCACAATTTTTTTCGAAAAAATTTAAACAAGTTAAAATGGGTATACTTGAATGCCAATCGATAGAGAATTTAATTACGAGCTCAAAAAGGTATGACACTTTATATTCTGACAGTTATTTCTCTGGTTACGCCAAAAATACTGATATTTTTGTGCAAAAAAACAAGATTTGGATTTTTTGCGTTTTTATAAGGGGTAGGGGTCACAATTTTTTTCGAAAAAATTTAAACAAGTTAAAATGGGTTTACTTGAATGCCAATCGATAGTGAATTTAATTACGAGCTCAAAAAGGTATGCCACTTTATATTCTGACAGTTATTTCTCTTGTTACGCCAAAAATACTGATATTTTTGTGCAAAAAAACAAGATTTTGATTTTTTGCATTTTTATAAGAGGTAGGGTCACAATTTTTTTCGAAAAAATTTAAACAAGTTAAAATGGGTATACTTGAATGCCAATCGATAGTGAATTTAATTACGAGCTCAAAAAGGTATGACACTTTATATTCTGACAGTTATTTCTCTTGTTACGCCAAAAATACTGATATTTTTGTGCAAAAAAACAAGATTTTGATTTTTTGCATTTTTATAAGGGGTAGGGTCACAATTTTTTTCGGAAAAATTTTAACAAGTTAAAATGGGTATACTTGAATGCCAATCGATAGTGAATTTAATTACGAGCTCAAAAAGGTATGACACTTTATATTCTGACAGTTATTTCTCTTGTTACGCCAAAAATACTGATATTTTTGTGCAAAAAAACAAGATTTTGATTTTTTGCATTTTTATAAGAGGTAGGGTCACAATTTTTTTCGAAAAAATTTAGACAAGTTAAAATGGGTATACTTGAATGCCAATCGATAGTGAATTTAATTACGAGCTCAAAAAGGTATGACACTTTATATTCTGACAGTTATTTCTCTTGTTACGCCAAAAATACTGATATTTTTGTGCAAAAAAACAAGATTTTGATTTTTTTTCGTTTTTATAAGAGCTACCTTTTATCACAATTTCGAAAAATTTAAACAAGTTAAAATGGGTATACTTGAATGCCAATCGATAGAGAATTTAATTACGAGCTCAAAAAGGTATGACACTTTATATTCTGACAGTTATTTCTCTGGTTACGCCAAAAATACTGATATTTTTGTGCAAAAAAACAAGATTTGGATTTTTTGCGTTTTTATAAGGGGTAGGGGTCACAATTTTTTTCGAAAAAATTTAAACAAGTTAAAATGGGTTTACTTGAATGCCAATCGATAGTGAATTTAATTACGAGCTCAAAAAGGTATGCCACTTTATATTCTGACAGTTATTTCTCTTGTTACGCCAAAAATACTGATATTTTTGTGCAAAAAAACAAGATTTTGATTTTTTGCATTTTTATAAGAGGTAGGGTCACAATTTTTTTCGAAAAAATTTAAACAAGTTAAAATGGGTATACTTGAATGCCAATCGATAGTGAATTTAATTACGAGCTCCAAAAGGTATGACACTTTATATTCTGACAGTTATTTCTCTGGTTACGCCAAAAATACTGATATTTTTGTGCAAAAAAACAAGATTTTGATTTTTTGCGTTTTTATAGGGGGTAGGGTCACAATTTTTTTCGAAAAAATTTAAACAAGTTAAAATGGGTTTACTTGAATGCCAATCGATAGTGAATTTAATTACGAGCTCAAAAAGGTATGCCACTTTATATTCTGACAGTTATTTCTCTTGTTACGCCAAAAATACTGATATTTTTGTGCAAAAAAACAAGATTTTGATTTTTTGCATTTTTATAAGAGGTAGGGTCACAATTTTTTTCGAAAAAATTTAGACAAGTTAAAATGGGTATACTTGAATGCCAATCGATAGTGAATTTAATTACGAGCTCAAAAAGGTATGACACTTTATATTCTGACAGTTATTTCTCTTGTTACGCCAAAAATACTGATATTTTTGTGCAAAAAAACAAGATTTTGATTTTTTTTCGTTTTTATAAGAGCTACCTTTTATCACAATTTTTTTCGAAAAAATTTAAACAAGTTAAAATGGGTATACTTGAATGCCAATCGATAGAGAATTTAATTACGAGCTCAAAAAGGTATGACACTTTATATTCTGACAGTTATTTCTCTTGTTACGCCAAAAATACTGATATTTTTGTGCAAAAAAACAAGATTTTGATTTTTTGCGTTTTTATAAGGGGTAGGGTCACAATTTTTTTCGAAAAAATTTAAAGAAGTTAAAATGGGTATACTTGAATGCCAATCGATAGTGAATTTAATTACGAGCTCAAAAAGGTATGACACTTTATATTCTGACAGTTATTTCTCTGGTTACGCCAAAAATACTGATATTTTTGTGCAAAAAAACAAGATTTTGATTTTTTGCGTTTTTATAAGGGGTAGGGTCACAATTTTTTTCGTAAAAATTTAAACAAGTTAAAATTTGTATACTTGAATGCTAATCGATAGTGAATTTAATTACGAGCTCAAAATGGTAGGGGGTGCTGTGTTGTTTTGCACAAAAATACCAATATTTTTGGCGTAACAGGAGAAAAGACGGTCATGTTTGAAATTTATCGAGTATTTATTGACACGACAATATTATTATCAATATTTAAAGTTTAACGGTTCGTTGTCCTGAGTTCGTAATTGAAAACAGCTGACTTATCAGCACTGATAACACCTTAACAGCGCACTTTTGGCGCACAACAGCACACTATCGGCTGTAGGGGTTTATGTTAAATCGAATTCCAAAGTTCGATTTCTTTGGCATTTGTTTACATCACATTGTTACTCTGATTTCGGATTAGAATCCCCAACACGATGATGTCGCAGGCGAGCAGAAGGGCGCCACAGTTCCTGTTGCAACTGAACCGCCACCTGAGCTCCTCCTCCTCAACCAGCGCCACGTCTTCGGAGCCCCCGGATGTCCACAAGATGACCCCCGCGGAGCTCCTTGGCCCGGAATCGCAGCGCAGGTGCATGGAGAAGATGCGCAGTCTGCCGGCATTCCCGCGCCCCAAGACCCTGACGCCCAGTCGCCGGGAGAAGCAGACGTCCGCCGTTCTCATCGCCCTCTGCCAGGAGCGGGGCACGTGAGTAGCAGTCCCCTGCAGTCCCAAATCTAGACTAATCCCCACGTAAACTTTTAGAAACGAGATTTCCCTGCTCTACACCCGACGATCGCGGCACTTGCGCAGCCACAGCTTCCAGATATCCTTTCCGGGCGGCAGGCGGGACGATCAGGACGCCAGCTACGTGGACTGCGCGCTGCGGGAGACGGAGGAGGAGATCGGCCTGCCGCGCCACCGCATCCAGGTGTGGGGCGAGGCCAGCCAGCTGCATTTGCCGCGCACTTCCTCCATTGTGCCGGTGGTGGGCGTGGTGCCCGACTTCAGCATCTCCGAGCTGCGCCTCAACTGGGAGGAGGTGGAGGAGGCGTTCAGTGTGCCGCTCCAAGTGCTAATGGTGCCTCATGCCACCAGGCACACGCAGTTCCGCAGCGGCTACAGCGGACCCGTGTTCGTGGTTGACCACCACCGCATCTGGGGCATCACCGGCTACCTGACGCACCTCTTCCTGCACAGCCTGCTGCCGCCCAGCCAGCTGCCCGATTGCCTCAAGACGAACATCAAGTTCATCCGGCCCTTTAAGCTACCTCCCAAGCTGCCGCATCACCGCGAGCACTCCGCCGCGGATCCCTCGATGCGCACATGATCCCCCCACTGCGAACCCACCAAGGATCCCACTCAGGCTGCCGCCCAATGTGATACAGAAGGTTATTGCTTCGGTCGAACCGAAAAGTAGGCTAAATTCGATGGTGTTCTTCGTTTTAGTATAGATTTTTAATGTGAATTACATGGCGAATTGAGAAAATCTGTGTAATAAAACTGTTGACCATTTTGTTGAAATCAAAAACGAAATTTTAAACAGATCCTTGATTTTTGGATCATTTGTTTGTGTTAAGATCAGATTTACACATCTTCTTAATAAGACTTAGGTTTCTTTATCACTAAATGCATATATAATTAGCCAGATTTTTTTTTTAGATCATGTACTCGGCATAAAATGGGACCCCACATATTAAATAAAAGACGTTCGTTGTCTTTTTGTGTTTTTTATTTGTAATTTTTCACTTAAATACAAAAAATACTCTTCATTTCCTCTTCTAATTTTCGTTTCTTTTTTTTTGTGTTTTTCTTGTTATGATAAAAATATTTAAATAAAAATTAAAAGCAAACAAAATGGCAACTTGCGCCAGGGAGCAAAAAAAAACCAAAATCATAATTTTGCCAAAAAAAAAATATAGATTTTAAATACAAAAAAAATAAAAGCTCCTTGCAGAATACAAAATATATTATAAAATAAAAAGAAGGACCGAGAAGCGGCCGTTTTAGGCAATCTACAGATTTTAATTGACAGCGAGCTAAGTGAATATTCATGCGTTTGCCTGGACATCCGTATATCAAATACAAATGCCTCAATATTAATTAAACAGACATATGCGCAGGCGGGGAAAGTAAGTCAAAGCCTGCTCGGTTGGTGGTGGCTGGTGTTTAAATATAGTATAGGTTTTAAATTAAGCATAGCTGAAGAAAGGCAACGCGGCTGCTTAAAGAACACTTGTCGTTATGCTTGTTATGTTTATGTACTCGTGTATATAGTAGGTAGTATATATATATATGCATCTATATATATATTATAAGCTTGGGTAGTTTCATCCGTTAAGTATACATCTATGTATAGTCCTCAGAGTTCCTGCTGCTGCTGTTGTAAAGTTGTAAAGTCCAAAATATTGTGGTTGCTGTGTAAACTATATAAGTTGACGTGTGGCTGCATGGCTCTGCTCTGTTCTGTTCTGCTCTCCTCCATAGGAAACCTACTCCGAAATATCAATTGGAATGGATGTGGTAAACGTGGGCGTCTCCAACTCCTCGTGCTTCTTCATTTTGAGACTCTGTAAAGGGTGGGAATACATGAAATAGGTTTAGCGAAGAGCAATGCCATTTTCCTCACCTGTTGCAGCTTGTAGTGGTTGATGATGTCCTGGTCGGCCGGGCACGATTGTGTGAAGGCGTCCAGCTGGTACATGTGGTACATGTAGCGCCACAGCGCCGTCAAGTGCGTCTACAAGGAGTAAGGATAGTGCAAAAGTGAGTAGTGAGTCATAAAAGCCTGGTGATTTTGTTTAATCTATTCTGTTCAACGAGCAACGAAATGATTAAAAACCCAGTTATGGCTGCAGCACATTAAAATAAAATCATTTAAAATAAATTTATATCAGGTCATACCAATCGTTTTATTTATTTATATAATTTTATTTATATCATTTTACTCATGTTTGTTATTAAATATATTTATTTTTTATTTTGTAGCAAATAGGGGTTTATTTAGTAGATGTTTTCATGACTTATACTCAAAAGAGATAAAAGCTTTGTTTTTAAACATAAGCATTTGAATATCTAAACAGTTTTGTGAGCCTGAACCTTATGGTAACATATAAAGAATATCATCTGACTTTCTTTCTGACTCAGAGCTTGTATTTTTTTAGTTTTTTCTAATGTATTATCTATCCATTTACAAAAAACTCACTTCAAATAATATCTATATATCTAAAACTCTCTTTAAAATATGATTTATATATAAAACTTACTTTAAAATATGATTTAAATATAAAAAACTCTCTTTAAAATATTATCTATATACATATATAAAACGCTCTTTAAAATATTGTGAGTCAAAGCAAAGATCGCAAGCCACTAAAGCTACAAGGTTCAAATTTGTAGAGGATATTCCTAATACAGTGTAGGGTTTAGCCAGGAACTGAATTCTTCCCAAGTAAAGCTATTTATCACCAAATAAATGATACTTCACTACTCAATAAGCGCCCCAAGTCCTTACCGGAATCTCAAAGTCCACGAAGTACTTGCCCGCCACACGGATGTGCTGGAGGCGCGGCATCAGCTCGCAGTCGAAGCAGCACATGGTGTCGCCGGTGAGGAAGCGCGTGTTGCGCGTGGACAGGTGGTCGTTGATCTTGCGCAGATGCGAGAGCAGGGCATTGTTCTTGGCCTCGTCCTTCTTCACCAGCATCAGCTTCAACTTGACGTACAGGTTCTCGATCAGCGTGGCCACCTCCTTGTCCTGGACGAAGAGATTGTAGCCACCGGGTATGTTCTTCATGATGTGCCGCTCGATCTTCTCGTTCTCGAGAATGGCCAGTCCGTTGTCGATGAGGATGGGCGGGTGTGTGGCCTCGAAGTTGGTGCGGAAATCGGGCGGCGGCTTCTGCATGTCCACCGTCGTCACCTTCAGGCTGATCGTCTTCAGCTCGGCCAGCAGGTACAGGTCCATGAAGTACTCCTGGCAGAACAGGCAGGCGCCCTTCCGCCGCCCATCGATGGTCGAGGCCTGCGAAGGGAAGAGGAAAATGGTATAAGTGTTGCTATTAAAATCAAAATTGGGATACAAAGTGATTTTCATCAGATCTGGAGGATAAAATATTTACTTTGCCCGTTTTAAGTGAAATATTTGAGATACGATCGAGTGTTAATGTGGGTCACATACCGGGCACTGGGCACTGGGCACATTTTTCCAGCGATTGGACATTGCCTGCTGTCCAATTAGTGGACATAATGCCCCATCGCGTGCCGCCAATTACTGATAAATAAATCAAACAAAGTTTAGCGAAATAAAACAACATAATTTCCATCATGTGACATCATCGTTCGGCCTTCTGCGTTCGGCGTTCGGCGTTCACCGTCGCGTGATGAGCCATCGAGGTTTGTTTTCCTGGCGTTTTAGGGACCGGAAGAGCGATCCAAAGTGGACGGACTCTAGCCAAGCCAAACGAGAATTGTGCATTGCAGCAGCAGCCGCATTGCCAAGGTTGGCCAAGAAAAAGATACTATACGTTTGTGGCTACGCAGATGGAAAGATAAATAGTGAGACTTGGCAAACGCACAAAGGCTACAGGGAATACTAAGTAATGTACCTACTATAAGTATCTCAAAAATATTAATATTTTACAGGCCATATAATAATAAAGCAAAATTATCATCCAAAGATAACGCAAGTATTTACAGATTAAAGACTATTTACGTGCCTTATATGGTATAATATACCCCCATGAATTTAAGGTTTCCTGTTATGCTTTAAAATAAGAACCGGAAATATTTAATCTTGAAACATGACTAACAATATGAAACTTTTTGTTCTTACAAAAAAAACATTAAAGTTATTCACCAAGTAACATGGAATTTTATTATTTGCTGTTAGTAATGATATAATCATAGGGTTTTCTTTTATAAAAACAATCGTTTAGACAGATAAAATATCAGAAAAGTACCTTTAAGTACTTAAATCTTATTTTATTTTAATATAATTTAAGATATCGGAGTACTTATTATATATATTTATGATTATTTATAGCCAATGCTCACTGTAGATCGCAGGCAGTGCTGCAGCTGAAACTAAAAGCTAAACACATCCCATAAAACGACGATGTCGATGCGATGACGATGATGTCATTTGCCGTGCGGTGTGCGAAGTTTACTTGTTGATTGTTGATTGCCAGCCTTTTTTTATTTGCTGCCCATATTTTCTTCATTTTTTCCATTTCTGTAGCTGTTTCTGTTTCTGCTGGCGTCGACAGCCGGCTTAACTTCAAATAAACCCAACGCCAGGCAATCAATGTGCGTTTATGGCTGTGTGCACATTTGTATTCGTTAGATAAGCCCCCTGCAAACTCTACTACAAACAAAAACAGAAACAGAACAGAGAATTATGAGTTAGGAGCTCCAATCCGTATCCGAAACAAGGTTGCCTCAAGTTTGGCATTCAAAACTCCATTTCGAAACCACGAAAACGGCAATGAGGTGCCATTTAAATACTGCAATCTATTTGAACTTTCAGTTTTTTAAATGCGATGTGTGAAAAACATGGCAAGTTTGCCTTTCCTTAGTCTAAATTACTAATATAAACACATTAAATCAAGTGAATCTATTAGTTTTATACAACCAACCCATTAATAACCCATAATCAGACAAAGTTACGCTTAAACACTTCTCAAAACAGCATCGTAAACACGATAACGAGGCTTTTAAAACGATCCACGGTTTAATTTCGAAGTGCTTTAAAGTTAAACTCCGGTTTGTAAATTAAATTTTACGCACCAATTGCAGGCAATTAAAATATTATTTCGAGTGCCAAGTTAATTAGCATTGCCCTGTGTGTTAATGGCTTAATAACCAAGCCAAACCAAACCGAACCGAACCGAACCCAACCCATTTTTCAGCCCACATGGTCGCACAACATAATCAAGTATGAAAAAAAGAGGGGGAAAAAAAGCTACAATGATTGTGGGAGCGGTTTTCCGTATCATTTTTAGCTTTTTGCTGCTTTTGTGCTTAAACGGTTCATTCGTATTCTTTCACACATTATTAACTGTGCACGTTCGTTTACCTGGTCCACGCACATCCATCCATATATGGCCATCCATATATAGGCTATAGCCATTCCATAAATTCCCAACTGACCCGGATTACTTTCAGTCCAACTCATTCGTTCCGTTCGTATTTGTATCGTATTTTCTTGGCCCGCATTTCGTCCACTAATGGTTTATATCTTCCATAACTTGGCTATTTAATAATATTATTTTTGTTTTTAAGCTTATACTTAAAGGTAATTAAGTTCCACACTAATATTTAACATATAATCTATCCAATTTTCAGGGGAATCATCACTGTTTGCAATATGAGTTGCAGAAATTGTAAGACTACGATATGTGGCAACGTCAAAAGGTCAGTCGAAGTCAGTCAGGCAATCATCTCGAGTTGAGAGTCCACAGATACAGAAACAGAAACAAAAAGTATATATAGAAAAAAACTACAGATACAGATAGATAGAGAAACCAACTACAGATACAAATATAGTACTTGAGACGACGGCGGTTGCAATTGACGGTTTCGAAATAGAAATGACGAGAGAAACCGAAACGGAAAAGCAGTTAGCAAATGTCAAGTGCCATTCACAGCACTTCGGATATATACTATACCATATACCATATACCTTATACCATATATGGCAGCACATCTGGCTAATAAAAGCTGCCGGCAAAACAAACATCCAGCCAATATAAACGTTCGTCTTTAAATAGATTTTCGTTGGAGAATAAAACTTAAAGTTTTATAATTTCTATAGCTTTTAATTTAGAAAAAAATATATTGGAATTCACTTTGCCGGCAGTGAATAATCTAATCGTAATTCAATAACCTATCTTATCAGCCATCATTGGTTGATCATTGATTAAATATGGATTCTTAATTAATACAAATACCCAAAGCTATCATAAAATCTTTGGTAATTGATTATAATCAATAATTATTTAAAAAAAATATATATAGATATAAAAAGCCCTATTCTTTTGGCCGCAACTGCACGACAACATCTTCGATTTGTTTTCCCTTTAATTGTAAATTCGTGTGGCGCGATAAGATAAAGACGGAAAAGTTAAGTAAAGTCAAATAAAATGAAATATTCAAGCAGCGACCACAAATCGTAAATGTAAACGAAAACGAAAATGTATTTGATTTTGGTGGAAACATGTAGTGGTTGCTCCCCCTTTTTTGGCCGTCGGATGGGTTGTTTTATTTTTGGAACCGGTTCGCTGACAGCTGCAGCGTAATAATTTAATTTTAATCACGATGATGGTGATCAGTAGATGATGATGATGATGATGGGGGCAGATGTCAACCTTGGGGAGAGCTTTCTTCGCACTCGAAAAACGATTCTCGGTGGGCAAAAAGAGAGTGCTCTTTTCGGGCCACGCAAAAGCACAGATGTTATATGTATTGTATATGCCATATCTTATCAGAAGTCGGGCGGAAGTTATCGCCGCAGTTTGTGATGATGATGGGGCTGATGAAGTAATAGCCAAAATAATAGAAATATAATCAGGGCAAGTGGTCGCATGGCAGGTGAAGTCAGCTGGCATATCTTGGGCACACAAATTTTTAATGGGCTAATGGGTTTTTCAACGTCTATTCACTTTTCTATAGATTTCCGTCCTTAAAAATGATATAAATTTATAGTTAAAATTCTTAATATTTCTACAGTATTTGTTATAACATATGTTAACTTATTTTTAGAACTTTTCTGACTTAAAAATTAACAAAAATGAATGATGCACGAAGTGAGTTACGTCGGTAGTTAGGAAATGAGGGTCCACTGACAAAAACAGCATATTGTCAATAGAGAGGGAGGCACTTTCTTCGCAGTCGAGGGGAAGGGGAGGGGGTAATATAGGTGGGCGGAAAAGGGGACAAACCTTTGCGTGTTTTTCCTCGCTAAAATGTCAGTCACACACCAACGGACAAACACAAACCCACTTAGAGCACGTGGGGGCGTGAATAAAACAACAAGTCAAACGACTCAACTGTCACTTTTGCACATAAACACACATACAGTTTAAAAGTCAGGATGACACGTACAGTGGTACTTGGATAATTGGAACCTCCGCTTGGGTCTTGGATCTACTTGGATTAATCAGTATCAGTATACCTTTTATAATTGAATAATGTTAGGCATTTAAAGCGATGATCATATAAAATACTAAATCTAACCTATGCCTTTAATTTCTCTGTGTAAAAGCCACCGTAGGGCTTTTAATGTGCTTGCATTTAAGTGCCGCTTTTCATCTCGACTCTTTACTGCCGTTGAAGTGGCAACAAAGAAGCGCATTTTCCTCAGCGCTACTCAACTTAAGCCTCAACAATTGCTGGTGTTGTTCAGATGCAACAAAAGGCACTAAATTAGCTTGACTTTGCCGTGAAGTTCATCCTTGTGGAGGTTGCTTTATGGGAGGTTGCTTTTTGTAGTCATATTTTTAAAGTTGGGTTTAGAAATCCAACCCATAAATATTATCAGTTAAAATGAGATTTTTTATAAATCCATCTTAGGGGCGGTTTCTCGTCCACATGTTAAATTTAAGGGAAACCCATACGATTTTAAGGTTTTAACCCTACTTTAAATTTAACAAACGGTCGATAAAACGGCCCTTAAAACATTCCCAGTTTTAAAAGTGTGACCGTATTTTGTATTGGAACAAAGTGCTAGGCACTTTTCAGCACCATTCAATGATCATACCTAGTTTTTTTCCCAGTACATTGAATCGCCTTTTGTTTTGATTGCCGCTTTGTTTTGATTCGATTCGATGGCATGGCCAATTGCTGGAAATCTCGCGTGGGCGATGACTCGAGGGTAAGGCATTGGCTTTGGCCTGGCTTGTTTTCCATCCAAGCCAAAGACGAAGACGAAGACGAAGACGAAGTTGGAGGCAAAGCCAAGTCAAGGAGGCGGAAAAGCGCGAGTGCGAGCACGAGAAAAACCTGTTTAGCGTTCAATGATTGTTTTGTTTCCCTCCCCCAGCCCCCAGCCCCCTGCCCCTTACCCCATTTCCTCCCCCTTTTTCTCTAACAAACTAAACAAGAAAAGACATTTGTATTTGTTTGTTGCCTGCACGCGCGGAACAGAGAGGCATGCCACGATCTGTACGATATGTACGATATGTACGATCCCAAGCCATATATACATACACATATAGCTGGATCTATAGCTCCTTTCCTGCTACTTTTTGTACGCCAACTAACTAACACCAACTACAGCTTTCCTCTGGCGCAGCGCAGCAAATTGAACTTTCACTTTTTCGCTGGGAAATGGAAATGGAAATGGCTTTTCACGTGGGCCTTGTATGGAGTATGGGGAGTTATGTCAAAGATGCTTCTGTCACTCTTCTCGTAGAGTTTAGCTTTTGCTTTTTACTGGCCAAATTCCGAGGCAAAACAGGTGCTCCCAAGCACTTTCTCCCACGAAAACAGGAAAAGGGAGCGGGCCTCTCAGCCATGGTATGATATCTGGGTTCCTAAGGTCTAAAGCAAGGGTTTGATCAAATACTAGTATTCTAAAAATACTTTGATTTCAAGAACCCAACTGGTTCCCTAACTTAAATCAAGTACTACCGTTTCCCATCACTGATTGCTCATAAGCATTTGTTTTGAAGCCGAGTGGGTTTTTGGGTTTTTGTTTTTGGGAACGGAATGGTATAATAAGGTATTGTATTGTACAGTTTAGTTGGCTTTAGGGAGGTGCTGGAAGGTGAGGAATTAGTCATGGGCAGACGAATCGAGGTGCGGCCTCCACTTGCGTGGGCTGGATGAGTGGCCAAGTTGAGTTGAGTCGCGTTTGCCAATAGAATCAACAACAGCGGGGCCCCGAAAGTAAAGTGTTCCGAAAACAATTACAATTACTTCGGCAAACAGTGGGAACCAACAGAAAAAATGAAGTTAAGAGGGGAGTCATGCTCGAGTTACAATTGCGGCAAAAGTGATAGCTCACAAATTGCGGGCCTATAAATAACTTAGGGTTTGTAATCTACAAGTTCCATTGACTCATTTTCCAAAGATTATGAATATTCCTCATCAAAGAAATTAATTGATAAGACAAGATTCGTGGCTGTTCCTAATATTTCCTTATAAGAAGTGTTTGAAAACTATTAATACTGCCCCCTTTTAAGGAGACCGAGTTATCAATGCTATTTTCTTGGCCGCCAATGTAGGCTCCAGCCTTTTGTTTTCTTCGATTCTTTGGAGGGGCATGACGTATGCGTCAAGAAATTTAGAAATCACTAAAAGATAAAAAAGAACCTCTAATTCACACACACAAAAAGCGACATTCTTGGGGCGTCGGGAACTAGGGAGCAGTTGTTGAGCAATTGGCGCAATGAAATGTGATTAAAGTTTCAAGGGAGATAAGAACCACAGAAATATGTATGTTACGTTCCAGAAATTGCAGACTTTGCACACACAAACAGGGTACAAAGAAACGCTAGTTTATTACATTTGTACTCAAAGATTAGTATTTTATCGGTAATATTGAAAAATATTGAAAAAATACAAGTTTTAAAAGATATTTCAAATCAAATTCAAATTCAAAGGTGTCTAAAAGTATACAGTAAAAACTAAGAACTTTAAATTTTAGATCCTTTTTACAGGTTTTTTTTTCAGTAGTAAAAAGGGATTTTGGGGAACAAATATGATGTCGAAATTTTCGTTCTGTGCAGATGTGCATGTGTCTGTGTGTGTGTGCGCTAGGGAGAAAAGGAGAAAACCGGTTTTGGCGATGCTTAGGAACCGCAAGGCGAAGGGGGCGCGACGCGGAGGGGGGTGCTAAACGTATTCTGTTCGTTTTAACCAAATGTGACACACTGCAAAGTGCCAGAGCAAGAAGAAGAAGAAGAGGGGAGAAGACTGCGGCTGGAAAAGGGGAAGAAGAAGAAGAAGAAAAACGGCAGTTCGTGTTTTCCCAGTTGCGCTTGTTGTTGCCTTTGTTTGCTTTTGCTTTTGCTTTAACTGCATTTTCACTCTGCACAGAACACAGCGAAATGGAAAACTGCGCAGGTATGGGTATGCAAATTTCGCCATGGATATGGATATATCCACCAAATTCGATATTTCCGTTGATTGGCTCACCTTTATGATCAGTTCTATCTCGGGCACATCGAATTTACTGGATCCGTTCGTCTCCTGGCTCTGCTGCGCTTCCACTTCGGCCGACATTGCGAATTTCTTATATATTTTCTGGATCGGATCGGATCGGATCGAAGAGTTTTATCCGCGTGACGAGGTGCGTGCGTGTTCGTTTCCTTTTCGCTTTTGTTGTGCTAATTTTCTTTGCCAATACACACACACACAGAAAGACACTGAGAGAAACACTCGGGCACACTCACACACACAACACGGAGACGGAGCAGTGTCAAAAAAAATATGCCGTTCTTTCTTCGATTTGCGCGCTGCCAAAGCGGATTGACAATTGAGGACCGTCGCCGGCGGCCGCGGAATATACCAACTTGCGATGGGGGGAAAGCCCTAACGCCAGTGGGCCTGGAAAAAATACCAAGTTTTGGTATTCTCTGCTGTTCCTGGTATTTTAGTCTAAATTGTCTGTTGCTCTCGAATTTTAAAATTTTAATAATGATTTGATGGGAATTAAGCAGTATTAGAAAAATTTAAAATGTTCTTATAATTTAAAGATAGAAAACAAGGTGAGTGAATTTTTAATAATAGTAAATAAATAGTAAGAACAAAAACTGTTAAAAGATAATTCTCTTATCTTAAGAATGAATTAAAATTAATAAAATTTATTTATTTATTATTCTGCCTTGTTTAAAATAAAGTAAAAATACCGTATTCTAGAGACCATGGCCAACGGGAATTTAAGTGGCGCGAAAATCTGCAGAATTGGCCGAGCGCTGGCCACACTAACACGCGCTTGTTTTTTTTGCTACTTAACGCCGGTTTTTCGCTACCAACAGCCCAACAGCCACCGCTAGCAACATGGACCTGGTGGAGCTGCTGCAGCAGGCCCAGCGCCTGACGAACGAGACCAAGATGGACACCGAGATGCCGGGCGTGGAGCGGACCATGTCCCAGGTGCTGCAGGCCACCCAGGAGCTCCACTCGCGTGTCACCCAGACGGGCACCAACGATCTGCAGGCGTGAGTTGATATATATGCCTTAATGTCTTCCATCTTCCATTTCCCATCATGCAATCGTCCAATACAGCCACATACTGCTCGGCTCCAAGGGCGTGGACCTGCCCCAGCTGACCCAGAAGCTGGAGACGCTCAGCGCCCGCCAATCCTTCGAGCCACTCGATCCCGTCACGGACACCGATGTCCAGGGCTATCTGAAGAACGAGCGGGAGAACGCCATACTGTCTGTGATCGACGAGACGAACCGCAGTGTAGGCACCACAGATCTACGGATGATAAATCCACATGCTAACCCATCCCCCTTTTCAGATCTTCGAGGCTGTGGAGCGGCAAAAGTGGCGCTGCGTCTACGCCGAGTGGGGCGAGGAGAAGGAGTCGCTGCTGAACGCCCTGGTCGGTCCCTGCCAGCAGGACTTCCCCGATGTCCAGCGCCAGATGGTGCCCACGGCCATGGCCGACGAGCCCACGCCCTTCTCCCGCCTGAATGTCATCCAGCAGCTGTACGCTAAGCAGATCGTCGCCTACAACGAGTCGCACATCCAGGGCACGCAGCGCGCCAATTTGGTGTCGACATTCGCCCGACTGGCCCAGGACTCCTTCGACGATCCGCTCGTCGCCGAGATGTGGAGCGTGCTGGAGTTTATGGCCGGCGTGACGCCGCTGTCGCGCAACATTGATCCCATCAAGAGCCGCCAGACGGCGCCGCAGTTCATCCAGCAGGCACGCACCTATCTGGAGCGCAGATACAAGACCTACATGAACAAGGTCATCGAGCAGAATCTGGTGGCTGCCCGGCGGGGCGGAATACCCGATGTGTACAATCTGGTGGGCTCCTATGTGGGCGTCACCTTTCAGCAGCCGCAGTCGCTCTACGGACTGCACGACGTCAACAATGGCCGGCCATTGTGGCCACTGGTCTACTACAGCCTGAGGAGCGGCGACATGGGCGCCGCTGTGAGGTATCTCAAGGAGTCGGGCACCTGTCCCGATCTGCTCAAGCTGATGACGCTGCAGAAGATGGGCGACCGGGACACCTCGACGGCCAAGCTGGAGGGTCAGCTGCGGCTCGAGTACAACAACAAGCTGCATGTCTGCACGGATCCCTACAAAAAGGCGGTGTATGTCATCGTGCTGGCCTGCGATCCCCACGATACGCACGCGGAGCTGATGCGCAGCATCGACGACTTCCTCTGGATGCAGTTGTCCATTTTGCGCGGTCAGGACAAGCGCGACTACAACATCGAGCAGCTGACCTACAGCGGCCTGCAGTCGCTCATACTGGAGAAGTACGGCGAGAACTACTTCAATGCCCGCGAGAAGACGCCGCTCTACTTCCAGGTGCTGGCCCTCACCGGGCAGTTCGAGGCGGCCATCGAGTTCCTGGCCCGCACGGAGCCGAATCGGCCGCACGCCGTCCACATGGCCATTGCCCTGAACGAGCTGTGCATGCTGGGTGCACCCAGTTCGGTGAAGCAGCCGCTGCTCAGCTCCGAGCCCGACGATCCGTCGCCCATGAAGCGACTGAATCTCGTGCGGCTGATCGTCATGTACGCCAAGTGCTTCGAGCAAACGGACACCCAGCAGGCGCTGCAGTACTACTACCTGCTGCGCCACTTCAAGTCCGAGGACGGCAGCAACGCGATGCTCAACTGCGTCAGCGATCTGCTCGTGGAGAACTGCGACGACCAGATGCTGCAGCTGGTATTCGGGGTCGTGGATGAGACCAACTCCTTCCGCTTCACAGGGTAAGCTGCATCCTTGCCCGTTAATGGCCTAAAGCTCATGGTCTTCTCTCACTCCTTTTCAGCGGCATCTTTGCCGAGTTCCACACCATGGACTACGATAAGTACGCGCTGGCCGGAATGGTGGGCGATGAGCTGTCGAAGCGCAGCAACTACGAGGCGGCCATCAAGCTGTACTTCATTGCCGGCCAGCTGGACAAGGCACTGCGCCTGGTGTGCTCCCTGCTCTCCCAGGTTGTCCACCAGCCGCCGCGACCGGGCAGCATGCGGGAGCGTCTGTGCGCGGTCACCCGGCGACTGGACGCAGCGCTGGCCGAGCGCAAGACAGACGTGGAGGCCCATGTGATTGTCACATACACCGTGCTGTCGCAGGTCATGGAGTTCTTCGATCTCCATCATGCGGGCGAGTCGCGTTTGGCCTCGGAAATCTTGGCCAACAACCGGCTGGTGCCCGCCAACTCCTTGGAGGTGGACGAGTGTGTGTCGAACCTGAAGCGCATGGGTCCGGAGATCATCAAGGTGCTGCCCGACATCCTACTGGCGGCCATGGACATAGTGTACCAGGAGTATGTCAACCAGAGGGGCTCCAGTGGAGCGGGCTCGGTGTACGGCGACGATGCGAAGAGCGAAAACAAGGAGGCCGCCCTCAGGCATTTGCGAGGTAGGGCCAAGGCGCTGACCAACATGGCTGCCAGCGTTCCCTACCGCATGCCATCGACCACCAATCAGCGGCTCGTCCAGCTGGAGATCCTAATGCACTAACCCCGAAGCCCTTGGCGATTGTTTTTTAGCTTATTAAGACTATATTGAAACTCTTCTTAAAAGTGTGAACTCAGGGTTATATTTACCCGGAGCATCTAAAGCAAACTGATAATTATGTCTAATGGGGTGCCAGACAGGCACTTGTCTATATGAAATATACTTTAAAGCACTCCAGAACTAAACGAAAACCTTCAATGTTTGTAAAATAAAACCAATTAGTAGGCGATTTCCCACAACAAACGAAGATATTCACCCAAGACTGTCCGGGTTCAGAGTAAAATATTTTATTGTATAATTTGAGACACCATTGCTATTGCTATGAAACCTCGAGAGGTCTCAGGAACACCCCAGGACATATCAAAGACACACATTAATGTATATGAGAATAGTACTGCCAAAATTGTCAGAGATTTCAGGAATCCATTAAATAGTTTCTAACAGATCCGTTTGGAGATCCTAAATGCACTGCCATACAAGTAAAAATAAAAAAGCCACTAACTTAGCGATCCTTTCGTTTAAATGCATTTGTTTTCACTTCTGTCTGCTTTTAAGATAATATTGTTAATTGGAATAAGTTGATTGCGATAGTTTGTTCTCGATTTTGTGCGCCACTCAGTCGAAGGTGGGTTGTGCCGCCGCCGCTCTGCCCCTCATCCTCGCCCATCCGCTCAGCCCATGTACTGGTACGAGGCGCAGACGGGCTCCTGGTGGCGGGCATGTGGCGAGGACTGCAGGGCCAAGCGTTGCAGGTGGCAACCGCGGCAGAGCAGGCGCCCGTCCAGCGGGTAGCAGCGCTTGTCCGGCTCGTCGGTCAGCTGCATGCCGCACTCCTCGCAGATGTAGCAGTCCACGTGGAAGTCCTTGTCCATCGAGACGACGCGAACGGTCTCGTCGGTGCCCTCGACGGGTGTGATGCCTGGCGGGGATTAGGGATTAAGATTAGCATTAGAAATCCAAGAAAGAAAAGCTATTAGCAGCCCACCTTTGCCGCAGCTGGCGCACTTGGGCGCAAACATTCGGTGGTAATCGTTGACGCAGTAGATCTTGTGGTCCACGTCCACGGTGAAGGGCACCCCGTCCAAGCACTCATTGCACACACAGCACCGGAAGCAGCCCGGATGATATGACTTGCCCATGGCCTGCAGGATCTGCAACAGAGAGACAGAGAGAAAGCAGGGTGAGCGCTCCGTTTAGAGAGGGATGGCGGGATGCTCGAGGAGCTACGTACCATCTCCATGATCAGGTGGCCGCAGATGGCGCACTTCTCCGCCGTCTGCTGGAAGCCCGAGTACTGCAACAATGAATTCTTATTATTATTAATTAAGGCAAATGAAATCATAAGTAAAGAAATGAAAAGGTGTACAAGTGTCAGCAAGCAAAAATAATGATTTGTATTTAAATTAAATATTCGATTTGATCAGAAAAGAGTCAAAATTAGTCTTTATCAATATTTTTGAATCCTGACTACTCTCCAGCCGCGTCCTTACCATGTAGTCCTCCTCGCAATAGACCCTGCCGTGCACATTGTAGAAGGCCTTGCCACGCAGCGCCCGTCCGCAGGAGCAGCAGATGAAGCAGTTGGTGTGGTACAGATTGCCCATGGCCTGGCAGGCCTGTCCGGCACCCTTCACCTTCTCCCCGCAGGTGTGGCAGATGCCTGGAAAAGTGGTTTACAAATTACTATAAATTACTATTGAGTGCCTGAGTGTTGATCACTTACCAAAGTACTCGCCGTGCTCCTCGCTCTGCTCGATCTCCTCCTCCAGCTGGCGGGTCAGCTCCTCGATCTTCCGCTGCGCCTCCGTCGGGCCAGCCGGACGCGGCGGGGTGACGCTGTACGGCAGCAGATTCTTGGTGAGACCTGTGGGAGTACGAAGCGCACATTAGGTCATGCTTTCGATTTGGATTGCCAAATGGGGCTCAGGCTGACTTAGTCAGCGTTCAAAATTAAAAGTACAAAAAACATGCGGGCAAACAGACGGCGAAACAAACACTTGTAAAGGCAAGTTATACTTTGAAGACCAGCACGATTGTTTACACAACTATTATTAGTCATAAAAAAAATAATACTTGAATAAATCATTTACGAATCGACTTTAAAGTGATTGCATCTATTTACAAATTAAATACAAATTCAATTTTTAAAATTCTATTTAAAATTGAGAACTAAAAAAACTCTAAAAGGCAGTTTTAAAATATCGGTACCTATTTTTATAAGAAAACATTATTATGGACTTCAATTAAATAATACATATAATGAAAATAATTCCTTTCTGTTTTACGTAATAAATTAAAATAATTTCTATTAATATTAATCATATAATACCTAAAAATTATAAACGTTTAAGCTGGTATAACAATTATTTTTTTTTAAATCAATCATGCTAAATTATGAGGATTGTATGAATCTCTAGTTCCGTTGAATCGGTTTCGATTTTCCGGGAATCGGTTCAGGTAAAGGACTTGAAAATAAACCGGTTAGCGGCAACCGTTAGGGCCCAGTTTGTCGCCCCGCCAACCGGTTTATGATTGAGCGATGAGTGATGACACAAACGGAACCCAACTGGGACCCAACCCCTTTCGGGAATCGAAGCTTAGCCTAGCCCCTCCTACCTCTCCTGGGTTTCAAGGCAGCATTGACGGCTGCGTGCAAGCATTTTTGGTGGTGGAAACATTTGGATTCATTAGTTTGATTAATACAATTTGGAATGGATGGAATGAGCGGTTAATACTTATACTAAAGGTGGAATACATTATTGTTATTGAAAAGTATACATGATTTTTAGGAATTTAGTTTCCCTAGGTATCTATTTTTGCCTTATAGATTGTATTCCATCTGGGTGAGAAAGGCAGTTTGCGGTGCCGATCCGCTTACCTGTGCTGCCCTGCGAGGGTGTGGGCGATGTGGCCACCGCCAGAGGGGCCGTCATCGCAATGGGCGTGGCCCTCAAGGAGGCGATGGATGGCGGTGGCTGTGGTGCTGCTGCCACCGGTGCCGCTGCTACCGGTGCCATGGACGTCGCTGGTGCTGCTGCCGTGGCCATGCCCATGGCCAGGGAGGACGATATCATTGCTGGTTCCTGGATGGTTCGCTGAGCGGTTGCTCCCGTGGCCGCCGCTCTGCCAGTGGCCAAGCCCGCTGCCGTATTCCTGTGCAGATTCGCCGTCATGCAAACGTAGTCGGAGCTATTGATGTCCTCGATATAGTTGGGATTCACGGAGACATTAATGGCGCCACCGGGCGACTTGATGGGCGTGTGCTGCTGCAGCTTGGCCACCGATTGCGCCGTGGGCACCGGACTCAGGTGGCTGGGCAGCGATAGGTTCCTATATCGCTGGGTGGGCGAGCCCAAGGAGCTGGAGCTGGCCGTATTGCTGCTGATGCTGCGCTGGTGCATGGGCGAGGCCAGCAGGGCATTGAGATCCAGGCCGGCTGTCGATGACCCGCCCGACGAGTTGGAAGTGGGCTGCATCTCCTGGTACATGGTGGCGGTGGCCGGCGAGGCCTGCGGTTGAGCCCGCTGGCCGGAGTGGGGAATGATGTTCTCGTAGATGGGCGCCGCATGCTCCTCCAGGTCGGCAGTTGGTCCCAGGGCCACAGAACGGCCTGGTGGCTGACCTCCTCCTCCTCTGGACGGCACTCCCTGTCCACCTGCTGCTGGATTCTCGGGCACCGGCGTGTGGGCAAAGCGCCCTGCCCCAATGGGTTGCATCAGCAGATAGTCGTTCAGCATGGCGCTCTGCCTGCTGCCGGGACTCTGGGGCTGTGCCCTCTTGTGGTTCGAATCGAACTGGCCGTAGAACTCGAGGTTCTCGTACACCGGCGAGTGCTTCTGGGGGGCGATTCGCTGGCCCAGAATCTGGGCAGTGGGTGCATAGATGTGGGCGCTGCCATTGTGGCCGTGCTGCTGCAGCTGCTCCACAGGACGGGGCGTGGCGTATTTGGAGGCGGCTATGATGTTGCCGCGCTCGTATAGCTTGTAGTCCTGGTTGTGGTTGTGATTGTGGTGCTGGAGGTGATGGAGGTTTTGCATCTGCTGCTGCTGTTGCTGCTGGCTTTCTTGCAGGAAGTTCTCGATGGCGCCGGGCGAGCGTTGGTAGCTCCTCATGGCCACGCCCCCGTCTGCAGGGCCACCAACTCCGCCGCCACCCCCTCCAACTCCTCCGCCGCCGATGTGGAGGCGCTGCATCAGGGTTTCATAGTCGGACTCGGAATTTCCCGGATTCCTCGCCTGCGTGTGCGTTCGCTGGGTGGTCATCGTATATATCTGTATATATATCCTCCTGATCCTGCTACTCCTCCTCTTCTC
Source organism: Drosophila pseudotakahashii (assembly GCA_035046095.1). Classification (NCBI taxonomy): domain Eukaryota; kingdom Metazoa; phylum Arthropoda; class Insecta; order Diptera; family Drosophilidae; genus Drosophila; species Drosophila pseudotakahashii. Next base: position 7,498,144 of record JAWNOE010000105.1, on the reverse strand, counting down.
CTTCTTCGTCGTTCTCCTCCTCCTGCTACTCCCTCTCTTGTTGTCTCGCTCTGCGGGGGGGACGCCGCCCCGAAATCAAACGATTTCCTCGCTTTCCCCGGACGGAAAAACACCTCTGCTAACTGTGCGCGGCTAGTTGGCAATCAGTCAGTCGGCTTTTCCTTTATACTTTCAGCTTTTCAGCATTTTCTTTGTGTGCCTGCAGCGGAAAATCAAAAAATTCGGACCGTGGGAAAAAATTTATTTTTGCAGTGTGACCGAGCTGGCGACCGTTAAAATATACCATCCGGCGAGCAAACAAAAATACCATAAATATACCGCAGCTAATTGCTAGATGTGAAAGGGGGGCACCCTAAAAAATCAAACTTTATATTTTTACCAGTTTTTGACTTTTTCATTTAGGGGACAAAAACGTTACAAGTTAATTTATTTGTATTTTAACAAATTAAAGATTGTGTATTAAGTAATTCAAATTGATAGAACATTAGAATACAAGATTTGTCAAATTTTTTTTAAATTTTTATTATTTTCAAAGCTTTGCATTGATCCAATCATTAGAGCTTTAATTTCCCAATTTATTTTATATTTTAGATGTACTTTTTTATGATCGAATTAAAAATTAAGAATAAACAAGGAGCGTTGCGTGTACAAGTTTTGTATATTTAAAGGTTTTGGTCTGCCGCGTTTACATTTTGGTTAGTACAGAAACATTTAAATTATGTATATAACTAGCGTATATATATCTGCGTAATTTGCATTAAGTTAGCGTAGGAAGCCACAACAACGCGATGGAGGACAGATGTCCAGACTACGATGCGTGCAGGTCCGGCACGGAGCAGGTCTGGTTCACCTTGAAGATGTTGGAGAGCTCGTCCAGCAGGGTCTCATAGCGATAGGCCACCCGGATCTCGGGCACATTGGTGCGGGTGATATCGTTGCCCATGATGCCGTCCTCATAGTAGACGGGTCCCAGCCACTGCTGTTTAATCTGCGGGTGTATTATGTTTTAAATTTGAGTTATCCCCACAGAGAACAAGTAATTTAGAACTCACTGCATGTGGGAATCCACTCATCATCACACTGTTCCTGGCCAATTCGCACATGTCGCAGGAGCTGAGCTTCCAAACCTGGGCCGCAATGCTGTACTCCTCCATTAGGGGTTCCTAATTAAGTCGCATAGTAGTTAGAAATAATATATCCTTAATATTTGATCTATAAAATGATAAGTAAACATGCTGATGCATCGTTTACAGCTTCGTTTGCCATAATAAAAAGCATGCTACTGCATCGTTTACAGCTGAAAATACCAGTATTAACATACTGATGCATCGTTTACAGCAACTTCTACCAAACTTACTGATGCACCGTATACAGCATGCTTTTTTAATTTCTATTAACCATAGGTCAACCCACCTTGGTGAAGTGGAATTGCAAGGGGTCATCCGTCGAGAGCGAGATGATGAGACCCCGGGCCAAGTACTCCGGCAGCGGGTTGCGATGGTAGTTGAGGAACAGCGAGTTGTTCGACAGCGGCGACATGGCGATTCCGATCTGGGTCAGGTAATACAGATACTGCAGCACGGGCACCTTGCGCAGCAGGAGGCCGTGGGAGATGTTCTCGGCCATCAGGAAGCCGCACACCAGATGCTGCACGGGTCCAGCCTCGCCGCAATGGGGCCGCAGCACAAAGGTGTTCATGTTGCGGGATCTAAAGAATAAAGATATTAGCATAAAGGTACCATATGACAATGGCATATCAGATATACTCACTGTCTAAACTTGTTCAGCACCGTCATGTTGGCGTACATGTAGTAGATGTAGTACGCATAGGGCGGATTCTCCTCGTAGGTCCACTCCTCCGGCCGGGGCACATCGTTGTCGAAGAGCGGATTCTCCGGCTTGGACTCATCGTCCACCGAATCGAAACCGATCACGTACTGCAGAAAGCGATGCAGCTCCGGATGCTGGCTGGGCCTGGCCGTCGCCTCGAAGAGCGGCAGGAATATGTTGTTCAGGATCTCCTGGAATGACTTCATCATCTTGTTCGACTTGAAGATGTCGAAGAGGCGCGGTATCTGGATCAGCCAGCGGATGTTCGAGCTGTACACATCGTTGTCGATGGCCCACTTGGCCAGCTTGAACCACTCATCGGGCGATTTGCCGTAGATGGAGAGACGCAGCTCGGCGTTCTGGTACTTGGACTCCTCCAGATCGAAGGCCACTTCCTGAAGGGGTTAACAAAAATAAAGAATTATAAATATTCTTTAAATACTATCCTAAGAATAAAATAATGTAACGCCAAGTAAAGATGCTGATGTATCGTTTACAGCACTGTTTACCAAAATGAACAAACTGATGCATCGTTTATGGAAATATTACAAAATTTAACTTAACAGGCTGCTGCATCGTTTACAGCAGGCTTAAAGCTCATGCTCAGTACCTTTATGATCTGTGCAAAGTATTTGCCGTTCAGATAGTTGTCCGTCTTGAGGAACACCTCCCTGAGTCGCGACTCCCCGATGGGATTGTACTTGGAGTTGAACTTGTCGAAGCGGTGGAACGTGTTGCGATCCGCGTGCACGTCCAGCATGTCAACGGTCAGGTCGTAGGTGGTCAGGTTCATCGACTGGAACACCTGGGCCAGGGTCATCGCCTGGCCGTTGGTGTGGGTGACCACCTCGTTGGCGTTGTTCTTCAGCGTCTTCTTGATGAAGCGCAACAGGTGCTTCTGGTTCATGCAGGAGGCGGCATGGATGTGGGTGTCCACCTTGCGGGTGTTGTAGAAGTCGCGATGCGGCACCGCCTTCTGGGCGGCCAGCTCCCGGAGTTCGTTGAGGAGCACGTGCATCTGGTACTTGGACGACAGATAGCACAGGCGTCGATAGCAGAAGGATTTGCTATGTAAGGAAACCATTATTCATGAGATTTTTCCTCGAAACGCAAAGTATGTTGGACTTACAGTGGCCCATCGGCAATCATATTGCACATGACCTGCATGTCATTCACGAATTGGCTCATATCCGGATATTCGAACTTAATCTCGCTGCTCTCGTCCTGTAAAATCAAAGGTTTTCAAAAGAATTCATATATAATTTCTTGTAAATCAAAGAGAACTATATACTCACATCGTTCTGGTAAATGTGAAACACCCCGTTGAGGGGCTTGATTCGGAAATCCTCGTCTGGGGGAAACTCCACGTTCCACGGATTGGTTATCTTCATCTGCGATGGCTTCAAGTGGGCATCTACGGATCCTTAACAATTTCCAAGTGATTCAAAACGATTCGAATTCGTGGAGTCGATTGTGTGTTTTTTGTGAGTTGTTCGTTTGGTTTTTGAAAATAGAATTTTGTTTAGTTGCAGAGGCGATCGAACAGCGATGGAAATCGGTACAGTTAGTGGCAAAACTACACTCTACACTCAGGTTTTTGTGCGAGTGTTATTTTCTGTAAGTGTTGGTGTTTATAAAGTGCCATAGAGTGGAGCTCCAAAATCAATTATATTAGTTTTTAATTAGTGGTTTGAAATTTAATTTCAATAATTGTATATTTTAGTTTAAATTTAAATAAAGTTTAAATATGTTTTTGGGAGTTCCACTCTATTGCGCTACTAAACTTTGAGGGTATACTTGTTATACGACAGTTATCAAAGTTTAGTAGTCTTTACTCTTTCCTTTTGCGAAAGGCTTTTCCTTTTAAAAGGTTCAAAAATAGAGTGAGAAAGGGCGAGAGTTCAACTTCTAAGCGTCTACAACTTCAGCTCAGGGCGTGTTTTTGTTGTTGTTGGTTAGCAAAAATAAATAGAACACACAAACAAGGAAATTAACTAAAAGCAAACAAATACAAGTAACAGATGCAAAACGCTGTGGAAATTCAAAAGTAAACGGCCAAGGAAAACTCCCATGCGAGTGGCTGACAGAAAGGAAAACGCGATGCTGCAACATGTGCTGTACCAAGCAGTTCTTGTAGCGAGCGAGATAGCTATAGTTTAGTGTGGCCAACTTTGTGTTTTATGCAGGTTAGTGTAGCCAACATTGTCATTTTCCTATTGAGTTTTCAAAATTTCAGCAATTCATCAATTTAAGTAATACCCAAATTACAATTGATTTTCTTTTCGACAGAAAAAATAACTGTTATTTAACAAGGCTTTTAGCACAAACAAGTAGAATTACGCTTGGTTATTAACGTATCGAGAAAACATTGAAAAACATATAATCGATAGTTGGCAACACTGTCTGCGTTGAAAGCAGCATTTGTAGTTCTAGTTTTGAGGTTAGGAGTGAATGAAGCAGTGCTAAACGGAAATCAAATGTCAGGCAGAACTGAAGGAGTAGGAGGAGTGGTTCTTGTTGTATTCAAATAGAACGTGGTGGGAAAGTTGGATGGGAAAGAGAGGTACACAGGAGGGAGAACGGGTGTGCACACGAATTACCTTGTATGCTCGTTACACTCATTTTGCGAATGATGTCTATAAGAAATAATGAAAAATACGAGAAGAGAAATAAATATTCGATAAAAAATCAAATTGGAACAACAAAAAAGGGTTAAAGAGGCTCAAACGCATAGTATGTAACATAGGAGAACATTTAAATGGAAAATAGTAGCTCGCTAAGGGCTCTAAATAAAAAACGGAGGACATGAAAACGAAACGGAACGGGACTCGAGCGAGGCGGCAGCTGCTAAGGCGTAGGCGAGAAAGAGACGGACACACGAGCTGACTTCTGGACGTGGACGAGGTGGCAACGCCGTCTCGTACAGTTTACACAAAACACACGCTAATATTGACTTGTATTATACAGTATTCACTTGCAAGCGAATTTATTGCAATATACGATTATTCATATGTAGGAATCGGTGCATCACAACACTTACTATACGGTCATCTGTACAAAATTGCTCTTCTATACATATTTACACACATATGGTGGACTGAGTCGATTTCTTTTCTTTTGTTTTGGATAGATAATATATTAATGGCAATTATCCAGCCATACAAACAAATCGACCCACTCCATACTATAATTGGAATATTTGGTGAATGTACCACTGCCCAAAGACAGACCACAAACTGACTTTGAGCTCTTCTTCTGGGAACTTGGGGGGCCGGGATAAATGGATTAATGGACTACTCACCCGACACCTCCTTGGCGGGCAGATTGTTGATGCGATCCTTGAGCTTCACCGTCTTGAGGAAACGCGCCGTGGTCGAGGGAAACGACTGATCCGACATGGCCATGTAGTGACTGCGCAGGCGCAGCGCTTCGATCAGCAAAGTTGAGGCCCGCTCCAGATCCTCGAGGGGAACGCCACTGGTGTCCTCGCCCGAAATGGAGACCCGCTGAAAGTTGATGTCCGCATCGTTTCTCTCCCTATCAACGAAGGAATCCCGCTCCTCGTTGCTGCTGGAGGATTCCCGGTGAGTGGCCAGCACGGCGGCTGGAGGCACGGGCCTAGATCCAGTGGCCTGCCTGAAAAAGGCGGGAAAAATACGAAATTACTTTAGATTAAATGGCTAATTTAAAGGGGATGTAATTATATATACTCTCAGAGGTAAAAAAAAAAAAATGGACTTTATCTTACTTATTTTTTTTCAACAACATTTTATAGGTATTTGCGTATGTTACAAAAAAACCTATAGTAAATCTTATAGATCTTAAACACTTTTCGTAAATTGTTTAATAAATTAATTGCGTATTTTAGTCACAATCAAAAATTTCTGATTCCACTCGTAAATATAATTTAAGATCCTCTATTGGGCTGACCATTTGGAATCCTCCGGCTGATACTCGTAGCAGCGCCCGAAGCTATAGCTGTCATCCGCAAAGGACATCCTGCGCCCACTAGTGACCACCGCCGAATGGAGCACTTGGCCCTCGGTTGCCCCTTCGATAAAACGGATAACACGGAGCGATGGTAATGATCGATTGACCAGTTGATTTATGGCAATGCGAGGCTACCGATTGCCGCTAATTTGCAACCCGGCACGCCATCAGAATATCTCTTGAACCCCCGAACAAACTAAACAATTGCGTGTCTTGGAGGATTCTCTAATCTAAATTGTCTTTTGGGTTTCGAAAGAAACGTGTAAGTAATAAAAAAAAGTAAGTATTGTTGGGTATTTTGTATTATTAAAGTATTTAAGCCAACCAAAAGCAATCATATATAAACTATAACTTTATAACTTTTCGTGTTTGCCCAAATTAAATCTTAAAAATTTTCTAATGTGTAGATGAAAGTGCTTCTTCATTCAAACTTTCAAGAACAACTTTCTCGAAACACTTAAAATAAAGCCAGTTCCTGATTTCTTGACTTCGGATTTTTGGAAACTATAAACCCCCCTCAACGACCGTCGTTTTTATTTCCTCTATTTTTCGATTGGCGTGCAGAACTTGTCGGGATTCTTTGGGTTTTTAGCCAAAACTTGAAGTGTCCGTGCGAGTTGGAAAGTTTTTTCCAACGCCGCTTCTTGGTTTTCGTTTTCTTTCTCTTTTTTATTTATTTTTTTTTTGTTTTTTTTTTTTTCAGCGACGCCTGGCGTGCGACACGAACAACAACGATGGTGGTTCTTTAGTGGGCCAGTGGGCGGGCTACCCTATAACGAGGGCTCAATGTCAGCGGAGGTCGCAGCGCAGGTGGCAAACTTTGGGCCGCGTTTCGCGCCGCTGAGCTGCCCGTTTATTGGATCGGAGCGTACTGAAAGTGACGGCATCCGCGCCAGAACTCAACCGTCCGCTGCAGCGGCTCTTCTTCCCTCGGCGGCGCAGGTGGCGGTGGTGGTTGAAAGGTGGTTCCGTTCGTTATGCCATAAGCCCCACCACCTCAACTTGGGGTGGAGGGGGGGGGGGGGGGTTTGGAGGGGGGCATGGGCGAAAGCCTAATGCAGTTCCATTCAAAATCAAAACGTGTTCTGCATCGGTCCGCACTTTCGCCGGGCCAAAAACCCGAAACCAAAACCAAAACCCGGACTCTGGCCCAGACATAAACCCACTTTGGATTAGCCGGTTAGCCCACCACCCACCTGGGAGCCTGATAATTGCAACACTCTGCGGCTGCCTCATTACGAGGCTATACAAAATGCGCCGGCGAGATGTGCAAACCAAGGAACAATTCCCGAAAAAGTTGTGAAAATCATTTAAAAACTGATCAATTAAATATTTTGTAAATTGAAAATCAAAAAATCGGGATTTCGGTTTTTTAACAAAAATAGCAATTTTTCTTTTGTTTTTTTTTTGCTATAACTTGGCCAAAAATGGTCCTACACCAAAAATACATACTGTTTTAAACATATTACAATATAATAATTAATTCCATGACACTTTCCGTGTGATTTAAAAAATATAAAATGTTTGCCAATTTTCAATTTTTTTAAGGGGGTACATCATGATTTTTTGCGAAAAATGGAAAACACATAAAATGTCCAGGTTTACTTGCCAATCGATTGGAAATTGAATAACGAGTTCAGAAAGGTATGACAATCTATATTTGGATAGATATTTCGGCCAAAAAAGAATTTTTTTTGTTGAAAATTAGGATCTGGGTTTTTGGTAGAAACTGGAGTTTCAGCCGAGACTTTACAAATAGCCAAGCCCTTTGCAGATCTTGTGAAAGTGTAAATTCTATTTTGTTGTGCTTATCAATACTATTCGAAATGTAGAACAAAATTTAAAAATCGTACAAATTATTAAAAAGTTACGAGCAAAAATTGAAACAGCCGCTAGATGGCGCTAGTAGCTTTGACGACTGCATATCTTTATCTCCCTCGTACTTCCACTAGCTGAGTAACGGGTATCTAATAGTCGAAGTTCTCGACTTAATATGAGAATATTTTGGCCTTGAAAAACATCTGTCCTTAAAACGCTGGCTGACTGATAAGGGATCAATCACGAGATCTGTGAACTCGCCGTGTTTTTGTCTGGTTCGCATATAAAGTAAACAGATCAGAACCGATTTGGGTTCGAATTTGATTACTCGAATTAAACAATGGGAACAGCGCAATAAGTGATCAGTGATCAAAGTCAGGGCCAAGCTATATTTAAAGCTGGCGTTATTTAAATAAATTCTCACTTTTATTTTACGTTTTTCAGGGGGTATCCCATAGTCGGGTCACTTTTTCTTCTTACACTTTTTTTTCTGACAGTCTTAAATATTTAACACACATTTTTCTACTTCGTTATCTTTTGCATTTACTTGTCACAAACAGATTATGAGATCAACTTATTCGGTAGCCCTTAATATTCAGACGTAAAAAATGTTCGATAGTTGTGTTTTGTTTTTATAAAAAACGTATGTACGATGTATTACTTATTTATTATAATATAAACCTTTATATTTTCGAAACGTACTGTTTCATTGAATCGTTGCAAACACCTTTTGATTTTACTACTTGCAAATGAAGGAGGTTAGACAGGTTGAAGATCCCATGAATAACTGATTAAACAAATCGGGAGCTATAATATTTTATAATTTTCATCAGGGAATGCTTTGTAGTTATATTATTGCAAATTCGCTGATAAGGCAAAAAAAAATCCGAAACAATTTAGAAACAAAAAAATGGGCACTTAAAGCTATAAGTTTAGCTGTTATTATTTATATTAACATCTTAAGTTCCATACTCACTTTTCATTGAGATGCCGCTGGATTTGCAGCTTCTTTTCGATCTGTTCAATGGGAAATTGTGGCACCTCATATGGAGCCGAGATCTCGTTGGTCACCTCCACATCAGCTTCGGCCTTCTCATCCACTGGGGAATCGGTGAGATCACCTGAAAAATACAAAATATTGATGAGACCTTTGTATTATCGCAATCAAAGATAAGGGATATTCTAGTATCAATCCTGCAACTATGAAATATATCTCCAACAAAGCTTTGCACTATCACTATATCTATTTTCAGATCTTACTGAGATCTTCTGAGGAGTTTGACGAGGGCGTGACTGCGGCATTGGCCGTATCATTCAACTGATTTCCCATCGGTCCTCCATAAAGCCGGACATCTACGCGCAACCGATGGGCGGTATCCATGCGATTGAAGTTCATGGCGATGGAATGCAGAGGGAAAACCGGAAAAACTGAGGATCGTTGGGCGCCAAGGTGTTGAGAAGTAACCTGGTCGAGAGTTGTAGCCTCAATGAAATCGGAAAACATTGAAGATCGGCGAATTCCAGGCCGAGACCTAACAACGCCGGCAGAGGCAGCGACTGCGACTGCAGCAGAGGAGCAACATCTTTGAAAAAAATAGCAACGACTCCCAAGAAAAACAAGCAAACAAAATTGATTGCCGATTACCAATTGGCAAGCAACAAAAAATGTTACAAAAAAACTGGGGTACACTGATAAAAAAGAAGTAGAAACCACACTATTTAAGTTCTGTTACTGATAATTTATTAATACTGAAATATATAAAAACCTGATAAAAACCCGCACAGAAAAAAAAACCGATATGAAATAGGGTTATTTCTACATTATTCCATATCAATAAAAAGCCGATATGATTTATGTCAAATTTAAGATTCAAACATATCAACATGATATTTTATCATATCATACAAAATATCAAACATAATCTTTATTCATATCAAAGTATTTTGATCTTTAAAAAATATTAAATTGACATCATTTTTTTTCTGTGTGAGGTAAAATGCAAAATAAAAGTGTTTTCAAAAAATGTATTCTAATTTAACATAATCTTTTTTGCTCAGTGTAAAAGAGAGGAGAGGGGGGGGGGGGGCATGCGACCAGTGACAGGAGATAGCAAAAAATACTGGCAAAATCAAAACACGCACTCAACAAACAACAAACAAGATGGAAAGACTGATTAAAGCGATCCGAAGATGGAATACACTTCAAGGTCAAACTCCGCAATATAGTAATTACTCATCTCTGAGGGAAGAAAAACAAGAGGAAAAGTGCCTCATTTAATTAACCAAATTGTAAACATTAAAAAATAATTACTTTTGCATCAAGAACTGAGATAACAGCAACCAACTTTAAATAATACAGTTAAACCAGATTTATTTAAGTGATTAATGGCCGAATTCTATATTTTTAAGTATCGTTGGCTTTATATAAGTCAGTGCTGACGAAACTCTTTTGGTTTTCGAACGACAACTTTATAGAGTACAACAACTTTCCTATATCTTTATATGGGTTAGTAAGGCTTGAGAGATGTTGCGACTAATGGACAGCGCAGCGGCAGAGGTTTAACGCAACACTGAAATTATGTGTTGAAAGAAAGTAAAAATTGATTAAACAATTTTAATAAAAAAAACATAATATAAGGAATATTATTTTCTTAAAAATTAGGCAATCATTGTAAATCAATAAATATAGCTAATATATTTATAATTTATAATAATTATTTTAAGTTTATTTTTTATTAAATTTCTCTAAAGCAGTAACGTTTTTTTTAGTGCATTCTATCGCTCTTCAGCAGCTTTTTTTTTAGTGAGAGTGCTTTGCTGTTTGCGTGGGAGAGAGTGACTGTCTATTGCTTTCTTTTTGCAGCAGAGAAGAGAGAGAGAGAGTGTGAGAGAGAGTGCAGTATGCATACATACATATGCATACATATGTAGTATGTAAGTTCCAAATTGTCACAGAAACAATTTCATTTTGTTTCAAAACTCGTATTATTTTTTAAGAAATAAGTATTAAAAAATATATATTTTAAATATAAATATTATTACTATAGTTAGTTTTAGTTTAATAAGTAATTTTAGAACTACTAATGTATTCCGAAAAAAGTTAACTTTATATTATAGATGTTTTCTTTTGATCTATAATTACTGCCTTTTTTCACCCATTTGTTGGATAGGTTTTCCACCCATGTCAAAGGTCATAGGTCACTGGTCACTGGTTGGTGGGTGGTGCACTTTCACTTACATGGACAGCGATTGGGGGTCGTCCTTTGGGGATTCGACTTTTGGGGCATGGACATGGAGGTGGAGGCGTTGAGGGCCTTGCCGCCGGCCTTCTTGGAACTGGGGTGCGACATCATCGATCCGTCGAAGGAGTCGCCATCCTGGACACGCATCTCCACGGAAGCCCCATCCGAGGTGCTCAGCATTCCGCGGTACGACATCTCGGGATCTCAGGATCTCAGGATCCTGAACGGCTGTCTATGTGTCTATCCCACGTCCGATGGCAAATGCTTATTGTTTTTCTCCGGTGTTAACTGACTGAATTTTCCGACTTTCCGGCCTGTGGGGAATTTGTGTGTGATTTTTTTTTTTATGTAATTTTCCCGGTGACAGGTGGCGCCGCTCTTCTCGAGATTCTTGCTCTGGGCAACGTCTTTGGGCAACTGTCGGCTGGGATCGGTGGGATATATACTCATTCGGACACTCGGCTGCACTTAATTTAGTTTGAATTCCCTCCGACGCAATTCGCGCATCTTCTACGCGCTTGTTTTCGCCTTTGTTTTCCTCGCCCTCTCTCTCTTTCACCCCCCCAACTCTCTCTGTAGAATTCACACCTCTCCCGATCTCAGCGGATCCAAAGTTTATATATCGGTTAAAGAGTTGCCAGGGAGCTTTCGGTGCTCGCAATGCCACAGCACAAAGCTCGGAAAGCCCACAATGTTTGCTAATTATAAACAATATTTTGGATAAACAAACTGCATATAGTATATGTAGCCAAGATCAAAGCTCTTTGAACCCAACTGGAAGCCATCGGAGATTAGCATTAAAACGGAACCAAAAATAAAATGGCAATATTTTAAAACGCCAACTTCTTTAACTAGGTAGAAAAGGAATTTATGATCTATACTACACACAAAAAAAGCATGTTACCGTAAAATCGATATGGCCATGTAAATTTCAGGTCATGCAAAACCCATCGTTTTTGAAGTACTCTTTTCGACCAGGTCAAATTTACCTGGCCACATATCAAATTAAAATTGATCTTTAATAATGTAAAATTGATCTACATTCCATATCGATTTTTTTTTGTAATTCCTAATATTCTTTTATATTATCCATATTTAATATTTCAGACTTAAAGATGGAATGAGTACTTATAAAACCTATAATGATTTCAGGAACAAAACTGTTAAATCTTCTTCTTTGTATATGTAGTTGATGAAGATGTTCGATTTAAAGGCACAATCCTCTATTTTGATTAGTTTCCGGCACATACCAAATTTCATATCGATCGGACCATTATTATCCATAGTATAGAGGATAGGATGGTGAATAAATGACCAATTTGGGTGATATTCAGATGGAATAACCCACTGATAACGATGATAAGGCTGATTTCTTGATGTGCCTCTTGAGTTCCCTGTTTCCCTGTTTATATGCCCAGTCTGGTAACTTTCCTCTATTAGGAGGGCTCGTCTCGATTTCTGTTTAACACCCTGTCGCGGGCACTTAGCAAATGGTCGGGTGGTCTTATCAATATAGCCCCCAGATGGGAGTTAAATTTGGACTGGGGCATCGGTGGTTAGCGCCGGGTCGTTAATAAACCCATGGCTTGTTTTGATAGCTTCATATCGATATGGCCCAATCCCAACTCCATATGGTACTTGGTACTTGGTTTATTTTCTGCGCTGCCTGCAAGTCATTGTCAGTTCATTTGCCTTATTTGCCGAGTGTGCGAGATATGCAAACAGTCATGTACTAAATACATTAAATATATGTATAGTATACTATATATAGAAAGATTGGGCATTGCCATAGACCAAAGAAATGAATATATGTGTTTGTTTACCCGCCGTACGTTTCAATTTATTATTCGATTGTGCTTAAGCTTCATTTTATTTTAATTTCGCTGTATTTTTGGCACCGCTCTTTGTTTTGTATTTTGTATTTATTGACCGAATTGCGAACTTATTAATTGCTGCGTTTGGCCTTTTCTTGGCTTTTTTGTTTTTTAGTTTTTGGGCAAAGTGCCCGCCAAGATCCGCTATTGATTTTCACATGACTTGCGTAATCGCCGCCTGGGAAATCGGGAAAGCCAAAGAACGACTTGAGTGCCCGACTTTCCACTTTCCGCTCGATTCGACTTCGCGCAGTCAACTGACTCTGATTTTCCGCTCATTTCTTTATCCGCTTCGCTTGGAAAATCCCTGTCATATGCACATATATTTGTGTAGTAATAAGCTATGAATATAAACAGTTGATTTGGCATGACTATCAGTCGGAAAGTCGGAAAGGGAAGAGAAAAGAGCTTGGGTTCTGAGCAAAAAGAGCGGAAAAACCAGCCAAGAGAACCGACGACGCCACCACAAATAAATCATTTAGGGGCTTAAACCATATATCCAAAGGGGGGAAACGGGGGGAGAAGGGGGAAAAGTGTGGGAAATGCTCTATTGTTTTCTTTTCTTTTTGCTGCCACCCGCCTTTTTATTATTTGTTTCTAATTGGAAAGGAAAACCCTGACCTATGCCTACGATGGACAGAAGCCAGCTGAATTGTACAGGTACAATCTGGGCCAATAGAATAGCACCAATAATATTATCCATATAATTAGAACAAATTTTACATATTCCCAGTATTTGAACAAACGACATCAATTATTTTGTGATTTAATCTGACATTTATCATGACAATATAATAGTTCGAGCCTTTCAGTTCTTTCAGTTGATTGAACACAACACATTTCTCACAAGCAGACCGACTGACAGCCCCAATTGAGTGGATGATGATATAAGTACTGGATGGGATATGGCGGCACTTGTATAGATGGCCAGATAATAGATAATAAACGATTCCCACGAACTGTGAATAATGCAAACGTATGTACTTCGCACTCGAATTTGGATGTTGTTATTCACGGATGGTATTTATAGACCGATAAGAGGAGTGCTGCGGCGCACACGGAAATTTCAGTTCCACATTGTTATGACAATCGGGTTTATAGCCAAAGTTGATTCCAGGAACACACCATTTAAGTACGAAATTGCCTGTCTATAATTTTGATATTTAAATTGTTGCATTGTATGCAAATGGGATATGGTATAAGTAAATGGAAAAGTGAGCCATTGTATCGAGTTTCGAAAGTGGTCATAAAAGATTGACAAAAAAGTATTAAAAATAAATAAGAATATATAAATTGAAAACTTAATAATATATTTTATAGAAATAAAAATGGCTTTAAAATCCTATTAATAAAAATTATAAAATCAAAATTAAATTTACTTAATTAAATTAATTTTTAAATTTTAAAAATAAAATCTAAAAATATATTATAAAAATAAATAGTGACCAGAAATCCTTTTAATATAAATTATAAAATCAAAATTAAATTTAATTGATTAAATTACCTAATAAACATTAATCAAGTTTGGTATTTTTGGTATTTTGGTATTTGGTATTTTTGATAGATTTGATTTTTTATTTTAGTCCATTTTTGGTACGTGAAATAATGTTAAGCTTCGTACACCAAAAAGCCACGTGGTGTTTGAGGCATCCATAAATTCAGCTGGGCAAACACTAAATTCGCCCTGCCATGCAATAGATTAGATTAAAGGCACTTGGACTGCACAATTAATATGGAGTTGGGTTTCGGTTTCGTTTTCGAGGTCTTTGGTTTGGGCTCTCAGCGAACCATTAGCCAAAAATCCCACCCAAACACCCACCTTCTTTCGGAACTCGAAATTCAGAACTGAGAACCTTTTGGCGATGACTCAGGGCAAACAGCAGTGGCTAATTGGGCCACATACAGTACGACCCATAAATATAAATGTGTCTCTCATGGGTTCGCCCGCTTTATGTTTAACCAATTTCCTAAATGGCTTCGTATTTGCCGTTGGTTTTTCCCATTGCGTTTGTTTGCTGCATCAACAAGAACGCAAAAATGCGAAAACAGTGCCCACAAAGCATAAAAACAATGAAAATGGCAAGAAAAAAAATATAAAAAATGGGAACAATTAAACTACGAAAAACTAGAGTTCAGTCACGACAATATGAGATAAATCAGGTAGAATTACACAAAGGGAAACGTTATAAAGAGGATAGCTAGAGGATAACTATAGAAATTAATATTATATCATATATATTTAATATTATTATTATAAAGTGTTCGACTATAATGTAAAATTTACAGACGAACTTACACTTAGCTATAGCTACGGGGCCTTAAGCTATATATCATATATATAGAATATTATAATCCAAAGAAATTGAGTTATATCTTAAAGATGATAATGAATTACCAAGCCACATTAATCATTAGCCAAAATATGGAATACATGAGATTATTACTCATACATACAAATGAAAGCCAGTGGTTCCAGCTATTTAATAAGATTTATTACCATCTCTTCTTGGCTGGAACATGTGGGCCAAAAAAGAAAATCGAAACAAGAATGACGTCATCCGAGGACCACTATATGTACATATACCAACACATATACATCCCAGCTTTCCTTGTAATTGTGTTGAAAAAGTGTAAAAAGGAGAGCGAAGATAATTGAAGGACAGCGGAGGGAAGTCGTCATCAAAGGAACCTCCAGCTTCATCATCATCATCATCGGCATTACCATTAGCATTACAATTACCATTAACATCGCCGTCAACTGGGGAACTAGTGTACTTTGGCCAGATAATTTATGCACAGTTACTAGCACGCCTCTTTCTCTATCCCTCTTTCTCTTTCCCGCTGACTGATTATAATAACTGCACGTCATTACTGGCACTTACACACACATGCACATGCACTCTGTACTCTATATGTGCTTCTTTCGACGTGGAAGTGGAAATATTTCACGGCGATGACCAGTAAACGAAGTGAACGAAGGCGCAAAAGTCAATGCATCCCACATACCCACACATCGGCATATATTTCACCCACACACGCACGCAGGGGCGCGCCTCAGGGGGGGCGGTTCAGAACCCCCCATCTCAAGAGGGTGTCTTCATGTGTTCCCACTATAACCCGTTTTTTAAAGCTTTTTCTTAATAGATTTTGTTTACAAAAAGTACCTAAGAGATATTTTTAAGTTAAAATCACCTTTAAATCAAGACTAAAAGATTAAATTTACAGAATATCCAGTAAAAGTTATAGAAATTGGTATTCTTGAAGTTTTTTTTATAATCCCCCTTTTACCTACGCCACTGAATTAGCCAATCATTTATGTGCAAGAAAAAACGAAAAAGAATTCAATTTTGTTTTCCTTAATTGGTAATCAATTTGTTTACCTTTGCACTATATGCAATCAAATTTTACAAAAACTCAACAACAGAAATTTCAATATGTATGCAAATGAAGCAAATAATTAAAAATTCACGCTGAAAGATGGCCACAATATTGGGCAAGGGATCCTTTGTATAAGAAAGTTAGGGTAAATAATGGGTTATTTATAGAACTAAAACAATATTATTTTATTTTCAATTTTTATTAGGTACCTACACTCATATCGATTGGTTAGAAACACAATTAAAATAGAAAATTTGAGGAAAACCCCTTTGATGATTTTCCACCCATGTCCCTGTCGTCTCACGCACGCACGCCTCTGCCCCGCCTCTGCCCCGCCCACGCCCACAATGACACACTCACCGCCTTTGCGCTTTTCGATGCGCCGCATCGTGCAGCCCATGTCCATGTCCATCTCCATGTCGGTGTCGAACCCGAAGCTCTGATAGCCCTTGGCACTCAGTGCATCCGCGTAGCTCTGCATTTCCCGGCGGCTTCTCCGGGCTCCTAGAGTTTCCGGTTCTCCGTTGGCTATGAAACCTGACCTGCTCCGCCTGCTCGAAAATTCGAAAAACGTCTTTCGGAACTTTCGGGATCGAGCTCTATGGAATCGGAATCGGAATCGGATTCGTAATCCCGGCAACACAACTCAAGGGGCAAACGCGCTGGCACTTCAAGAGTTTCTACTCTCTCTGGAACTCTCTATCTATCTATCTGTCTTTCTAGTCTTTTTTCTTTTTTTTGGGTTCTTAACACTCGGATTGTAAAACACACAGTAAAAAAATGCAAGCAACAACCACAACAAACGGTGGTAACAACAATAATACTGCTATTTCGTGTGCGATTGAAACGGGGGAAAAAAACGTTGGCAAAAAGCTTGTGGTCGGTGCGAATTTTTTTTGCGACTGAAGTTTTCTGACCGCGCGCAGTGTGACCGCAGGCAGTGCGCCAAAATAGCACCGAAAATATGTCAAAGTGCTGGCGAAAGCTTTTCGTTTGAAAAGCTGCCAGTTCACTTAAAAACGGTGTCTTAATTTGAAATTATTTTTAAAATTTAAAGTAGTTAGAATAAGAAGTATTGCCACATCAGCTGAAACAGCTGGCCACCTTGAGTCCACGAAAGAGCTTTGTCCTGGTTGGAAGATCTGGCAACGCTTTTGATTCGCGCGCCAAAAGCTTTAAAGTTCAAATGTAAAAAATAACAGTCATCTTTGATTTTTGTCCTTCGAAAGCTTTTCGTTTTTATTTAAAAAAATGCAATTAATCAAATTTAAAAAGCGGAATCGATTTTCCATCAACTATTTTTCAAGATATGAAATAAAATACGAGTATTAAGTTTAGACAATGTTTGAAGGATTTATAAATTTCACATTTTAAAAACTGGCAAACATGGGTTAAATATGGGAAAACGATTCAATTTTTCAAATTTTAAATGTCATTTCAAAGGCGAATTAAATAATTCTAAATTTGCTTCGATTTAAGTGGTTAAAAACCGACAAACCAATCAAAAATTATTTTACATTATAGGGAAAAGTATTTTCTAAAATCGTAAAAAAACCCAAAAAATACCCATTGATACCTTTACCATTTTCCAAAGTCCCATGGATTAAATAAGCTAAACACACAGAATTTTTTGTAATTTATTTTATTTGCTTGTTGTTTCTTTTTATAATGTAATGCATAAAAATGGTGGTGTTTTGTTTTAAAAATAAACCGATAAACATTTCACTTTATTAGTGGAATACAAATAAATTACTTGTACACGACAAATAGTTATTTTTGTTTCTCATTTAATTTTTGCATTCCTCAAGTTAGTTGCAAAAAAAAGTTCGTGTTTCAGTAGTTTTTTGTTTTCTTTATTTTGGATCTAGTTTTTAGTCGTCGTAAATGTCTTGTATAAGGAAACGCAAAAGATCTCCGAACAAGTTTGATTTTAGTTGCTTGTTTTTGGTTTTTTTGGTTTTTGTTTTTGTTTTTGGTTTCAGTTTTCATTTGGTTTCTTTTTATTGGAACGGCTTTATTGAACTTTTGTTTGTTGTTGTTTGGTTGCATATAAGTAATATTTGTTTGTCGTTTCGTTTCGTTTCCCTTTGCATTTCGCATTAAAAACATTAATTCTTTGGCAGGCATTGCATTTCGTAGTTTTGTAAAAGTTTCTCTATCGTTCTCAACGCAAGATTCGAATTTGAAACCGAACCGAACCGAACCGAAAAACGAAGGATTCGAAATATCTGAGAGATGTGAAAACAAGTGGCTCGTTTAATTTGATTAGTTCCATTTCATTTCAACTGTCCTGTTCATTTCATTACAATTTCGATATTGTTTATCAAATACACATCAATACGTTGGTAGTTTAAAAATTGTGTTTTCTTTTTTTTGCGATTTCGCTTTGTTTTTTTTTCGATTTTTGTTTCTCTTGGTTTTGTGCTAAATTACATTTTAAAAATATGCTTAATATTTTTTGTTTTCGTTTTTCGCTTTTTTTTTCTGCTTATTTTGTCGCTTTAGTTTTTGGTTTTAAGTCAAAGACACGAAAGTGAAAGAGGTTTTTGTTTTTGGTTTACGTCTGTTTGCTTAAATTATTATTTTGTTTACTCTGGGTTTAGTTAATTGTTTAGTGTAATGTGGTTTTGCATGCGCTTAATTTTAAAACACCGAGAGTTTGCTCAAAATTTTTAATGTTTTCTTTTCTTTCCGAATGAAGTTTTAAATATCGAAATATATATGTATATAAATTTTTCGTGTGTTTTCGCTAATTTTTTTTTGTTCTTGTTTAATTTTTACGTTTTGCCATTGTTTATTGAATTTTTTTTTGTTTTGTTTTTTTTTGTTACTTTTATTTTTGGTTTAAAAACACCGAAAGCTTAAAATTTAGAGATTTTCCTAAAGTGTAAATTTTTTACAATTTCCCCATTCATCTCTGGCCGTTTTCTGCTGTGGTTTTTGTTGTGGTTGTTTTTTTTTTTGTGGTGTCTCATTTTCCTGTGTCAACGAAGGAATGTTTAAAAAAAAAGAACCGAAAGAAAAACTCACTAAACTTTCTGTTTGTATTCCCATTTAAACATTTAAACGATTCGAAGGCTGAATAAAAATCTTTTTGCTTGTAAAGCATATTGCTAAGCTCCTTCCGCTTCCGCTGTTTCCGTTTCCGTTTCCATTTCCGCCTCCGTTCCTGTCCCCGTCCCCGCTCTGCGTACCGCTCAATAAATAGGTTAAGGAAAAAACTGTATCACATTTTCAATTACGTCTTTGTTCGTAGCACCTTCATAAACATACTCTCACCTCACTCCCCTCCCAGCCAATCGATCCCTCTCAGCACCCCCGCCTATGTACAGACCTCTAACCTACCAATACAGTTGGAGAAAAAAATTGCGCTTCGGATTTATCACAAAAATAATTACAACTCTGTGCGAATGCACCCAACCTTTCGCCTTTGCCCCTAGCCACGCCTAAACTAACATTGCTTCTAAGTCCCATCTGTAAACCTTAACCTTGGTTCCATTAATTCCATACCGTTTCACACCCATTGTATCTCTTACTCTCTCCGTTCCCCTCACCCCGCCGTGCAATCGAATAACTCAAAAGAGGCTAAACCGGAAACTAAAACAGGGACCCTAATTCGGGAAATAACTTACCGATTCGATTCGAGATCTATGAAGAGGCGATTTCAAGTCTCCTAACCCAAAGAAGCACCTAAAAGTATGCTTTGAAATATTTTACTTCTTTGCATACTTTTGGCCACCTTTTCGGGGCGATTTTAAGTTATTTCCAGATTTAAAATAGAACGAGACCTCAAATCGCCCACAAAACAGATCCCGAATCGTACCCTCCCATCTATCCAGTATTTTCTACTTTAAAATGTAACTGCAGCGAAAGTTCTTTGGGCTTCCCGCACTCATGCTACTCACTGATCCAATGACAATTTTCGTATTCTTATTATTGGTGGTGATGTCGATGAGATGATGTCAAAAATCAGTCTCTATTGCAATTTGTTCTATTTTATGTGGGCTTGCTCTATTTCTGGTTCTCAGTAAAAGTGTTAAATATTTTATTCGAATTTTGCATCTTTGATTTTTGTTTTCTTATTTGTTTTCTTCATTTTGTTTTGTAGTACACCTTAGAAAAATATCACATTCTTTCTTCGTTCGTTCGAGAGACATTTTTTATGTGTTTTTTTTTTGTTTTTAGGTTTTTTGGTTTTTTGTTTTTTTGGTTTTTGTTTTACATTTTGTTTATTTTGCTATTTCGATTTTTGTATGTATTTAAAGTTCTATTTACACATTTAGGTTTCCTTTTTGCACGACTAAAATATATAAAATTTAAAAAATATTTGATTGAGGTCATTTCAGAATTATTGCTAAGTATTTCCTCCCATTTCCGAATCGCCACACCAGCTTTTCATTTCTCATTTCTTCGCCGCTCTCATCCCTTCTGTTTTTCGTTTAACCACTCGAATTTGATCTAAAAATGTTTTCCTTAAGTTTCGTATAATTTGTAGACACCGAATCTCTTGTTTATGTATATCAAAAAAAAATGTTTGAAACATTTTCCTCCGTTTCCGCGACGCCTAAGACTTATGTAAACCCCTATAAATATTTAAAGAGACACGACAGCTAAAGTTTAGAGCTTAGGTGAGAGAGACTGTTGAGAGAGTAGGAGAAATAAATACAATTTACTTTAGTTTGCTTTAGTTTAGTTTTACTTTAGTTTGCTCACAACATCAACAATGAAATATTATACTTTATAGATTTTATTTGAGGGACTTTTGTTTGGTATTTGGTATTCTGTAAAAATCTCAAAAAGACGCCTAACACCGAAAAATATATTGCATGTACTACATTTTATGTTTATTATGCTTCTTTTGTTTTCTGTATATTTTGTTGGTTTTGTTTTCGAGATGGTATCCATTTAATGTATTTACATACATGAGTTAGTTGCTGTTAACAATTTAATTGGTTTGCGACAAGTTAAAATTGTTTTTCCATCATAACGCAATTCTCCTCTATAAGTTCAACCAAAACCAAAACGGATTAAAATGATTTCGACTACAATATAGAACATTGTTATATGGTTATGCCTTTTATTTTTTTTGCAAGTGAAACCTCGAAATTGTCTTAATTTCATGAAATCGTAGTTTTATTTTGTTAAATTGTATTATTACATTAAAACTTTCATGTATTTGCTAAATGATTTTGGGGACACCCAAGTTCGGGTGACGGATGATAATAAAGCTTGAAATATAGGGTTAAGTTTTTCGGATTAATTACGCTAATTTCGGCCAGATAAATATCATACAATTTGGAGATCCAAAGAATATGGTAAATTAATGAATTCAAAATGGTGAGTTTCGGATGGGGGTAAACCCCCGATCTATAAGGGCCCCCCGATTCGGGTGTCCCCTGGTGGTGAGTGAGTGTACGTGTGGGAGTGGAATACCGTTAGTTTTTATATATGCTAGTATATATAGGTTTTTTTGTTTGGTTGAGTTGCTTTCGCGTATTAGTCAAATGAACAACATTTATATTTACTTTTTTTGGGCTTTTGTGGGTTCTGGTTTTTTCTCGTTTTTCGTTTTTTGTTTCTTTCAAAATATGCACGTCATGTGTATAATATAATGTATGTATATAATGTATATATATATATCTATTTATATAAGTAATAG
This sequence comes from Drosophila pseudotakahashii, assembly GCA_035046095.1. NCBI lineage: Eukaryota > Metazoa > Arthropoda > Insecta > Diptera > Drosophilidae > Drosophila > Drosophila pseudotakahashii. Next base: position 7,476,353 of record JAWNOE010000105.1, on the reverse strand, counting down.
ACACCGAAAACCACGTGTACATTTATGTATCTGTATATAGATATATTCTATGTATAATATTTGGATTCCTTTCTCTTTCCCATTTTCCATTTCCGTTTCCGTCTTATCTGGATTTTACTTCCGCCTCCTCTTCCTCTTCTGGTTGTTGTTGCTGCTGGGCTTTAAGTCTAGGTATATCAATAAATATTGTATTTAAAAATGCATTAATTGTTAATGCCAAAAGTTTTCGTTGTTGAATTTTGTAATGTAATTTTCTGTTACACGTATTTTCCTGCATGTTGTCAATGCCTTAAAAAAACTGCCTACGTGGTAAATTTGTAATATATGGTATATGTATGTATATACGAAATAAGAGTCTTGAATCCCTCCAATTTTTGGCTTAAAATCAATTTTTGCTCCTCTCCGCTTAGCACGCTCACAAAAAAATTCCAGTACTCTCTATTCAATTAAATTTCGCCTTAATTTTGATGGTGATTATTTTGTATCTTTAAGTTTTTTTTTCTTTTTCTTTTTCCTTTTCGTTTTTGTTTTACTTTTTATCAACATTTACTTTGCACACACACCTAAGAAAAAATTACTTTAATTGTTTAGGTTTTTCTTTAATTTTGTTAATATTGCTTTCCTTTTTTGGGTTCCTAAATTACATTTTTTTGTTCTTTGTGTTTTGCATCTTACCGAAATGGAGTGAGTATCAACTTGGCTTCTCCACTCGTCTTACCTTAGTTTCCTAAAATTCTTTTAAGGCGCATTTTCAACTATAAACACAAAATATAATGGGTTAACCATTAACACAGAGGGGTGAAAATCGACGGATGGTTTCATATCGACGGATGTGCCCGAGATGGTCAAACAAAGAGTGTTCATTGCAAAAAACTTTATTAATAAATACTATCAAATAAGTATTCCAAAATAATAAGTGTTTCCAAAAAATCGATAATAGTTAAGAGTGTCATAACTGTAATAATAATTACACAAATAATTAATTCACATACACAGCTCACAGCTTATTGTTGTTGTTGTGCTTAAAAACTTAATTTAGAGCTTGAAAAAATAAGAAATAAAAATAAGAATTAAACAGAGTTTTGTTTGAAAAAGATTTCGGCATTTGTGATGTTTACATACAAAAAATTAGGTAAAATAGGTATGGTAAAAAAAGAGTAACTTAAAATAGTAAGATTACAAATTTTGCATTATACTTGCTGGTTTTTGTGTGTTTACAAAAGGCAGTGTTGATTTTGTTTGTTGTTGCAGTTGCATGTTGTTAGGAAATAAATAGTAATTAAAGAGGAGAAATTGAGAACCGAAAGTAGTTTAAAATCTATAATTAGTTCCACTCAAAAATTCACATCAGATTAATAATAATAATAATGAACTAAAACTATAACATTTGCTAGAGGCCCTGATCATTGACGGTTCACATACTGACACAATCGAAAATGAAAAAAAAACTAACGTATCGCGAAAATAAAATGATTTCTTGTCTTTTCTTTACAATTAACATAATATAGAATATAGTTGGGCAAAATAACTCAGGGGGGTGCGGTTAATTAGTTAAACTATCACATAACATAGGCATATATTTCAAGGCAAAAATATATATTCGCTAAAATTGAACACTTAAGTTTGGAGAGAAAAATGTAGGCAGAACTGTGTTGCTGGAGAATAAATAAATTACAAAAAATAATCGAAAATCGGGGATCTCTTTGTATATCGATATGATATGTGGATCCCCGGTGGATGGTAGGTAGATCTCCCTTATGCGCTGACTCCCCTCTCTTTCCATTCCTTTCTCGCCATCTCTCTCTCTCTCTTTCTCTCTGTCACTATCTCCGTCCCTATCTCTATCTGTAGCTCTATCCCTATCTCTATCTAACTAACTATTCTCTAGCCCTCTCCGGTTGGTGAATTAGGATTAGTTAACGCTTCGCTTTCAGCTTTCAGCTTCTATGTAATTATACGGTTTGACATTTACTGTCTAGACTCATTTCGTTACGGGATATATTTGTTTTTTTTTTTGGGGGGCGTGTGGATCGTGGATCGTGTGTGTGTGGACTGCTAGTGGATTTTGTGGGCTGTTTTCGGTGTGGTTAGTTGCTTCTCTTTAATATTTAGTTAAATTATGAGGTACTTGAAACTTTTTGGCACAGTGAAAGTTTTCATTTACTTTACTTCTACCACTTTACTTTGATTTGTTCTCATTTTTTGTTTTTAGTTTTACTTTCCACATTTTTGGTACGGCAATTATTCTCCTTAGTGCGTTAGACATTTAGTTAATACAAAAAAACACTATTCATTCTAGCCCCCTTCTACGCGATTTGAATTTTTCTTTTTTCGATTTTTGGGTTTTTAGGTTTTTGGGTTTTTGGATTTACATTTACAGTTTAATTCGATGTTCTTGGTTCAAGGTTGTTGTTTGTTTGTTTCCTTTTCTCTATGTGTGTGGGTCGAACTAAGTTAAATGAAGCAAATATCGGTTGAGAAATCATATCTGACCTATGGGCTTTCCCTATTTTATTGTTTTTATTGTTTAATTGCACATTTCGTTTCCAGCGGACGAACGGTGCGGCAGCAGGGTTGCCATCACCGTTCAATTTCTCTATTGCTTGCCATGGCTGCCATCGCTATAAACTATTCTTGCCTGTTCAGCTTGTTTGTAGTTTGTAGTTTGTAGGTTAGTTAAAACTTCAATGTTCTTTTCTTGTTGTGATCACAGTTAGTTTTGTGTTGTTGTAGTTGCAGTTGCAGTTGCAGTTTTAAATTGTAATTGCTATTGGTAATTGTTAATTGTTGCTATGTTTGTTTTTTAGTTTTCCTTTGCCTTGCTCTGCTTTGTATATAAATTAAACTATTGACGGTGGTAGATCCCATTCGTATCTCCTAGCTTTACAATAATCCTATAAACCAACTTCGACTCCCTACTGAACGTATTTGTTTGTTTGTATGTAGATCGATCAACCGAGGAGTAAATAATGCTTGCGTCGTTGAAACATCGTTTTCCATTTAGTGGTTGGCTTAGTTCTAGTACAGTTGGTACAGCTGCAGTATAGTTAACTAAAATCCCAATTAGCTTATTGTTTTCTGTGGTAGGTAACAGAGTTTTCTCAGTTATTGCATTGATTCTTGCAAAGTTAGTTGCCTCTCGCTTATTTTGTTGTTTGTTTGTTTGTTTGTTTGTTTGTTTGTTTGTTTTGTACAAATTGTTGCTAGTTTAGCTTCTATAGATCGGTGTAAAATTAAATATATTTTATCTATTGTGTATATCAACGGCAGATCTGAGGTACCACACCTCCTTTGTTTTGTTTCGGTAGAAAATACAGACTATTTTGTTTGTTTCTATTTGTTTGTGGCTGTTTCGTTTCGCATCGCTTCGTTTCATGTGTTACAAATATCAAATAAGTTGTCTTACAGAACCAAATCGCAAATCGTATTTCGTTCCTGCTCAGATTCAGCACTTAATCATAGTTGTAGAAAACCGTAATCTTGTGCTACTACGATATACGAATAATTATAATCGTAATCCTTACTCACACGTATTTATATATTTAGAGAGATAGGTGTATATTCAGAATCTTAAACACTTTAATACCCGTGCTAATTAGTTGCCCGTAATTTTGTTTTTCACTAGCTTGCACCAAAAAAAAAAAAAAAAAAACACAAAAAGCTCTTAGCTCTTGCGACAAAAATGTGTGTGTTTACATCGATCTAATCACGTAGAGCTTCTGGTAATAATAGGTAATAATTTATACATAGGCCTTCGTTATATCCTGTATTCAGTGTGTGTGTGTGTATGAGTGTGCGGCTGATCCTGGAGCTGGTTCCTTATCTGCGTAGGAGCCGTCTCCTACGCGCCTCATCTCAGCGCGGCGCATTGTGGATGTGGGTGGTCAGGTGCTTCGACAGGTAGTCCGCCCGCGCGAAGCACTTGCCGCAGGACTCGCAGTGGTACGGCCGCTCCCCGGTGTGGATCCTCAGGTGGCGCGTCAGGTCGGACTTGCCCCCGAAGGCCCTGCCGCAGAACAGGCACACGAACGGCCGCTCCCCGGTGTGCTTGCGCACGTGCAGCTTCAGGTTCTCCTTGGAGCGTACGCACTTGCCGCAAAAGGGGCATGCGAATCGCGAGGTGGCCGGCCTGAAATGGGGAAATTTTAAAGATCTGGGTTATTATTTAGTATTACAATATTATTTAAAAATTCAAATAAATTATTATTAAGTTAAAATATTAATAAAAATATTTTTAAAATGTATTAAGGCATTATTTATTATTACAATATTATTAGAAATTCTAAGAAAGTGTTATTTATTATAAAAATATTTTTAAAATGTAATTAAGGCATTATTTATTATTACAATATTATTAAAAATTATAAGATTGTATTATTTTTTAATTCTAATAATTCTAATAAAGTATTATTTATTATAGAAATATTTTTAAAATTTAATTTAGGTAGTTCCTATTATTACAATATTTTTCAAATTTAATTTAAGTATTTTACAGAACCATTGCAAAATTAATAAATCACTTTTTAATCGTACAAAAGTCTAGGGGACCCATGATCCTTAACTTTTCTTTTATAACACGAAATAGTTTTTAAAAAATAAATAAAACTAGAACTTCTCATCCTCAAAGTTTTTATTAAACTGCATGTTTCGATAAAATCTACTAGTATATAAAGCTATCTATCAAATTTCAGGAGTCAACGGCTGAGCCCAACCCAGTGAAGCTATAACGTTCAAATTATTACCAAATATTCTTACTATACTGCAAAGCTTATTGTAAGATCAGAATTTATAATTAATTTCAATTAATGATGGAAAAATTATATTTTTATTTTTTAATTTTTTTATTTAGTTCTATTTTATTTAGATCCTATTTTTAGTAAAATTACTCTTACGCATAATTTCAATTAATGGTGGAAATATTATATTTTATTTTTTAATTTTTTATTTAATTTTATTTTTTCAGATCGGCTATTTATTAAAATCACTCATACGCAGTGTGGTCCTAAATTCCTATTCAATATAAATCACATATAGACTCACCGCTTGTCCCGCTGTCGCTCGGCAGCATCGACGCGCAAGAAGTTGAGAATGGAGGCCTCCTGGGGATTCAGTCCCAGGAACTGCTCGTTCGGAATGCGCTCGGCATTGATCAGCGAGGTTAGCGAGCTGAGTGAACTGATGCCGCCGCCACCGCCGCCTCCGGTGGAGGAGGAACCGCCTGCTGATCCGCCGGAGCCGCCGCTTCCGGTCGCTCCGCTTCCGCTTCCGCCCGAATTCACCTGCGAGTGGGCGGCAGCTGCGGTGGCAGCGGCCACTGCGGCAGCGGCAGCCGCCGAGGAGGAGGAGCCGGCAACCGAGGTGGCCACCAGCGGCAGTGAGACGTGGCCCAAGTGGCTAGGCAGCTGCGACTGCGGATTGTGGTGGTGCTGATGGTGATGGTGGTGGTGGTGGTGGTGGTGTGGGTAGGAGGGATCCGTTTCCAAGTGGTGCAGGCGCGACTGCAAGACAAGTTGTTTGGGAATATATTTATTTTATATTTTTAAACGAGGAAATTTTATTATATTATATTATATTTTTGGAAATAAATCCCAATTTTGGTTTTTTAACAAGAATTTTAAGATTTTTTTCTTTTGGTTTTTTTTGCTATAACTTGGCCAAAAATGGTCCTATACCAAAAATACATACTGTGTTGGACAGATTACAAGCTTGATTGACTCACCCGCTTGTTTGTACTATGAATGCCGTCGGAGCTGCTGATGTTCGGCTCGGTGGCGCTGGTGGAGGCCGAGGCCGAGGAGTTGTTGTCCTGGTAGAGCATCGTGATGCCCGCGGAGTCGACGGTGTTGTCCTGTTCGTGCTCCTCGATGTCGTTGCCCCGCGACTCGCCGGCCAGCTGATCATCGGAGGTGGAGGTGGTGGTTCCGCCCACCTCCCTCTTCACATTCACCCGCAGATCCTCGCCCTCGTCGGCGAGCATGGGCTCCTGCGAGCTGGTCACCACATCCTGGTCCACCGACGTCACCGAGGACCCGGAGGCGGAACAGGCGGAGTTGGGTGGCGCTGCCACGACTCCAGTCGATCCTCCGCCCAATCGTCCTATTACGCCCACACTCTTCTTGCCGTGCAGCCGCTCGAGGGCGTGGTTGAGGCGATGCTTCTTGAAGCTCTTCAGGTAGCGGAACTGCATACCGCACACGTCGCAGGTGAAGAGCTTGTCGGCGGGCAGGCGGGCCCGATGGTTCTGCTCCTTGTGCTTGGCATAGGCGCTGCGGTAGCGATACGACTGGCCGCACTGCTCGCAGATGAAGGGCTTCTCCTCGCCGGGACCCACGTGCGGATGCTGGAGGGCGGCGTGCTGCTCCAGCAGCCAGACATTCGGGAAGTGGGCATTGCACACCACGCAGCGGGTCTCCTCCTCGATGGTCTCACCACCGCCGCCGGTGACTCCGGTGACCCCGGCGGAACCTGTGCCCGTGCTGAACAGCGAGGAGCACGTGTCCGAGGGACTCTTCAGCATCTGACTGAGCTGCTGGGTGAGCAGCGGTGGCGTGGAGGAGGTGGAGGACGAGGAGCTCTTCTCCTTGAGGTCGCCACAGCCGCCACTTCCGGCCGCTCCGGCCAACAGCAGTTGGGTGTACTGCCTCAGGCCGGCGGCATCGACAATCACACTGCCCGCTCCTGAGACCGATCCCGGACCGGATGCCGATCCCGAAACCGAAACCGAACCAGCCAGAATGGGAGTGCGACGCTGGCGCTGGAGCAGCTGCTCCAGGGACTCCTTGTACAGCTGGGCACTCCGCTCGCTGGGCAGCTCCATGATGGTCACCTCGTCGCTGTCTGCCGAGCTGCGCTTGCAGCTGTCCTCGCCGGAATCGTTGGACATGGCCGTTGTGGAGCTGGTGGCCATTTGCTGCGGCGAGGGCGATGACTTGGGTGCCTGCTGCTGCCCCTGACCCTGTCCCTGACCCTTCCCCTGCTGCTGCTGCTGCTGGTAGAAGGCGGTGGGCGTGGGGTAGCGGAGGTTGAAGGTCTGACCCCCAGCCCCGTTGCCACCCGTTTGAGGTTGCTGCGGTTGCTGTGCGTGTTTGTACTGGTTGTCGCCCGCCGTGCCCCGGCTGGTCGAGGCCGAGGAGGAGGCGGTGGTCGCCGTCGCCGTTGCCGTAACCGTCGGCAGAACCGACTGATAGTCCTTGGTCAGCAGGTCGCTGAGGGTCGTGAAGCGTTGCGGAAAGTCCTTGGGCGCCGTCAGCAGGCCACGTGTCCTAGGGGGTAACGAAAATGATTAGAACTCCATTTTATAAGTGCATTTATTCCTCACTTTTATCAAATCTAGCCATATATTAAAAAGGTGACCCCGATTTTCCCTTATAAAGAGCGTAGCTTGGAAAATTCGGTCCAATATGTCAAAGTGGCATACCTTTTAGGCTTTGCTGTCAAATTCTCTAGTTATCTGCATTTTTCATTTTAATTTTTAAACATTTTTGAATTTCAAGGTGACCCAGAATATCACTATAGGTCCAGTAACTAGAAAAATCACTGGTTTATATCAAAGTGGCGTACCTTTTAAATGTTGGGGTTTAATTCTTTAGTTATCTGCTTTCTTAATTTGGTGATGATACACTTTTTAATATCAAGGTGACCCAGAATTTCACTTTTAGGTCCAATAACTTAATAAATCAGTTGGCTTTATCAAAGTGGCATACGTTTACAGTTTTAAGTTAAGTTTTTTTCTAATTATCTGCATTTTTAATTGTATTTTCTAAACATTTTTTAGTTTAAAGGTGACCCCGAATTTTTCATTTTAGTGATTTTTCATTTTTAACTATTTAAATTGTGTTTTTGGTCAACCTTCTTGGATGGCATGACTCACCTGAGGGCCTCTTCGGCCAGCCAAGTCTGGTGGTGGAGCAGGCTGAGAATTCTGGACGGATCGATGTCGAAGAGGCTCAGGCCGAGTGGCGAGAAGGGGAAGGCGAAGGGGGTTGGGCAGCGACTGGCGGCCATCGCGCTCATCGGGGAGCTAAAGTTGCGGAGCAGCTGTGGGTTCAGAAATGTGGATATTCAGTCGGGTTCTGGCACTACAATATGGTAGTATATGGTGTGCAGTGCCTCTGTTCTGCTTTCTTTTTAGGGGGCCAGAGATCGGGGCTCAAAAAATAAAGTATTCCTTAGTTCTAAAATTGAAGTAAGTGGGGGTCGGCTAGACTGCTGGGGGCGGGAAAAAGTCCTTGTCTTGTCTTCGGGGAATTGAAATCTATTTCCTGGAGGAGGGGTCGGGGTGGGGTTTCGTTTTTGGGTTCGGGGGTCGTTGCTACATTTCCAACTCATGCAAGGCAACTGAATACAAAGGCAAGCAAACACTTAAAAGCTCACACAAAAAGACATCTAGATGTGGACGAAACTATCTGGCAGTTTTGGCAAATCAAAATACGGAAGAGTCGAAACGATAAGTCGATAGATAGTCGATAGAAGGAGAAGAAGCAGCTGGAGTAGTGGATAAATATACTTACATACGTGACGCGGCTATTTATGTTCGGTCATGAGTACATTTGGGAACGAAAGATTACTTAGGACTAGGTTAGAATTTCGAAGACTGGGAATTCCAATTTAGAAAAACACAGTCTTACAATGAGATTAGCAAATGGATTTTTAATCTTAAGATTGGTTTAATGTTCCAAATAATTGTTAGACTCTTATTAAAATCAAAAATAATTCATATGGCCAAAAATAAAACTTTTGAAAATAATTTCCCCTAAAAAAAGAGAATAAAATACCTTTAAAGCTGAAAAAAAATATATAATAATGATCTTTATAATATATAGACTTATCCATGGCGCGGCCATGTTCTTTAATAAAAACTCGAGATGCGGCAAATATTTTTCAATATTTTTATTTATTTAGAATTTTATTTCATTTTCTTCTTCTCTTTTTTGTTTGCTCCTCGACTTGCTTTTCTTTCATTCTTTTTGTTTCATTCTTTACTCTGCTTGTATTTGTCTGTAAGAGTGTGTGAGTGTCGCGTGTGTGAACAAGTTCTTGGGTTCGGGTTCTCCTTATTGGATATCTCTTCGTTCGCTCGACCGACTACTTGAAATGTTTTTAGGCATAGACTATAGACTATATAGCTAGCTATATATGACTGATCCTCCTGCTGATCCTATAGGTTTTCATCTTCTGCAAGTAATTACTTTCGTTTTCTTTAGTTTTTCCCTCTAGTTTTAGCTTGCTGTCTTGATTCCCTCTCGTTAGCCATCCTCGTTTTTCATTCTTAAGGGTTTTTTGGGGGGATGTTTTGGGTTCGGGTTCGGGATCGGGATCGGATAGAAATCAAAACTGCTTTGGAGGCCGTTCTCTGGAAATCTTCTTCTCTGGCTGTTTTGTTTTTGTCTTGTTTTAGCATTCTTCATATTTGTGTTTCGGTTTTTTGTTATAAACTATGATATGCCTTGCTTTGCTTAAATATTTTTTCTTATTTTCCCCATCTTCATTTATGTTTGTAATAATTTTCATATAAATTTGTTGTTCTGGTTGTGAATGTGGGGTTTCTTTTTGGTTTTGCTTTTGCTTTTGGTTTGCCTAAAATATGTTGGTTTTTGGTTTGACTGTGTGTGTAAGTAATTGAATTCCATTTGGTTCTAAAATATTTTTTTCTTGATTGCTTCTATTTGTTTTACTTGTTTTTCCTTATATCTTGCTTACTTTTTGTTTGGTGCCTGATAAGCTGCTCTCTTTAGTTTTTAGTTCTCGAGTTTTCTTTAGTTATTATTCAGCATTTGGGTCAACTCGAAAAATGAGCCGAGTCGAAAATTGAGTGGAGAGTTCTTGTAAGTAATTATGTTTGCTCAGTGCTTTTGGTTTTTTTTAGTACTCGTTTCGACTACGAAAAAAATATATAGTTAGCGTATATTTTTAACCTTCCGTTTTTTTTGTTTTAGTAATAATTATTTTTAGTTTTTTTTTTTTGGGTATTTTTCATATATAGATCTGTTGAGTTCCCCTCAAGCTCTCTGGCATATAGAGTACAAAGTACCATATAGAACTACATATATGGTTCCAGCTCGGGTGTCTTGGTATGGGTGCAGAGTGTGTGTGTGTGTGTGTGTGAGTGTGTAAAACGATAAGGAATGTACATGAGAATGAAATGGTTTTTATATATGTATTTTTATTTATATTTTTATTTCGCTTTTGTTGTTTTCTTTCATTTGCTTTTTATTAGCCACAAAATATCAAAATCTTAATTCGAATTAGATAAAAAAAAAAGTAAATGAAAACTAAATAGTATCGATTGGAACTTAAATTGCAGTTTATAGTTCTATATATGTGTGTATATATATAATTTGCATTATTTTAGAGTCGTTTTAAGTTTAAGCTCGCTCAATAAATAATGGGAAATCGCTTAACTTAGGTTAAAAAGGTTAATGAAAAATGTTTAATGTTTAATGTTTAATAGAACTTAAGCAGGTGATTATTTTGTATTTTTTATTTAGGGTTTAGTTTTAGTTAGTTAGTCGCTGCTGCTGCTCTTAGTGAATTTTTCGGCCGCGGCCTTAAATTAATTATTGTATAATTCTTTCATCGCATTCTCTTAGCCTTTTTGTATTTTTTTGTTGGTTTTCTGTGTGTGTTTCTGGTGTGTGTGTTTACAGTTTACAGTTAGTTAAGAATATATATTTATATAAATTATTTATGTATCTTGTATGTCTATATTGTAGGAACATATTGACGTAATCATAACGTATTGCAGCTATTTGTTCATCCTCTTATTTCGGTTATGGTTTTTATTGTTAAAACGTTTTCTTCGGATTTCGGTTTGTTGTTGTGAATTTTCATGTGTATTTTTTATGTATGTATATTTTTTGTTTTTTCGTTTTGTGTGGTTTTTTAACCGCCTTACACTGTTTATTAACCCTCTTGCTAGGCAGTTCCGTCGCATTGAGGGAGAAAAGCTCTTGAATTCCATATTTTTTCGGATGAAAATCCCCTGAATCCGAGCTGTTCTCCCCTGCTTTTATTGATTTAGGTTCGATAACTTAGGTGAAAATATTTAAAAAACGTCTAAAAACAAACAAATAATAGGTGTTTAAAAAATATTTGTAAAATTATTTATGAATGAGCCTCAATAGGGAACTTACAAAAATGTTCTCAACCATCGTTTACTAAAACTATTAATTTGCTACCCATTTTTCTTTACTTTTCTTTTCTTTTCAACTGTCCCACTTCGTTTCTGCTTCGTGTGTGCTGCTATTTTGTATTTTGTATTATATTTGATATAATTATTTTGGATGCTTGGCTTGAATTCGGAATTCAAGATCAATTGGAACGAAAACGACTACACTGGAAATAATTATTCGGCCTTTTGCTTGCTCATTTGCTTGAGAACTTATCGAGGAAGGTTAAAAATGTGTATTTCTTTCGTTTTTTTTTTAGCTTATTTCGAAAATATGGTTTTTCTTCTTTCCTTTTGGGTTTTTTTTTTTTAATTTATTAAATATGTTTACATTGTTTTTGTGGTGTTTTCCTTCAGTGAAAATAGTATTATTCTCTTTCATTACTAAAAACTAGTTTAATTTCTTGATAAATTGGTTTCTTGTGTGGTTGTGTTTTTCGTTTTTTGTGGCTTTTCCTTTTTCCGTTTCTGATCGTTCCAAACCATTACTTTTCTCTCTTTTTTGGGGATATGCAAAACTACTTTGTTGTTGTTTCTACTTTGTTTCTCGATTTGGTTGAGTGTGTGTGTGTGTTGGTGTGTGTGTAGTATAGCTAACTGCCTAAAATTCGCAAATTTTCCTTGCAGTTTCCTAATAGTTTTTCTTATTTTTTCATCATCTTTTGTTAGAAACTAAGTTCTGTTTTTTTTTACATGACGTAAGTACTTTTCTTTTGTATAAATGTAGGTGTGGTTGTCTGTGTGTGTGTGAGATATACTAATGTATAGGTGTGTATGTATATTTAGTTATATATATATATATGTATGTATATATAGATCTCAATGCCTCCCATTGCTCGCTAAAAAAATAACTATCAAAAAAACTGCAATTTCCATTTTTGACTTCCGTTTTTTGTTTTTGTGTGTTTTTTTTACCTTTTTGCTCTGCGCGTTTTTATAAAATATTACTTTAGTATGTATAATGTATATATGTATTGTATATATATATATTTTTTTTTGGTTTTCGATTTTTATTTTATTTTTATTTTTATTCTGTTTTTTGTTTTTGTTTTGTTTAAAGGGGAGTAGGCACTACAGTGTTGTTTTTTCTCTCTTTCCTCTTTACCTTTTTTCTGACGTTTTCTTTTTCTTTTTGTTTTCTCTTGTGTTCTTCTCCTTCGCACGCTAATTTCCAAAAAATTGATCAGCTTTTCCTCCTATTTCTTGTTCGGCAAATATAAAATAAGCCCCACAAGCTATATATTAACAATTTGCCTCGCTTTTTCTGGTTCAGCCTAAATTGCCAGCTTCACTTCCGCTTGCACTTTCACTTCCGCTTCCGTTTGCTCGCCTCTCTGTATATGTGTGAGTTCCTTTCTCTGTGTGTGTGTACGCGTACGTGTCTTGAGCTTATACCGAAAAAAATTGTTTACAACTTTTGAAGCTTTCTTTTAGGTTTCCAATGTCCTGCTATTTGTTTTCTTCATATAATTACTATATATAAGTGTGTAGATATCATATTTTCTTTAACTTGACTTTAGCGTATCAAAAAGTGTGTACGTTGTGTTTTTGTGTGTGTGTTGGGAAATGTACATTTTGGAAGGGAAATTTATTTTTTTTTTTTGGGGAGGGGCCTTGATATTTATTAAAAATTGGTTCTATGTTTGTCTCCTGTTTTAGCCCTACTTTAGACTTTAGACTTGGTTAAAAGTTTTGCTTGCTTTTCTGCTGTGTTTTCTTTTTATTTCTATTTTTTAAGTAGTTTCAAGTCATAAAAGAAATTTCCAATTGACTGTTTTTTTCTTCTTCTTAAATTCTGTATTCTTTTGTGTGCTTTTCGGCGCAATCAGGAAATTGGTTACTCGAATTTTCCAGAAATATTTTTGAAAAAACTTAGCAAATTTTCGAAACTTTTTCACCTGATTTTACCAAAAGTCACGCCTATTCTTTGAGTGTAATTTTAAAACTTATTTGTGTTTGTTTTTGGTTCGTTTTTTTTTTATCTATGTACAGTATGTCCTCGAATTGTTAGCTTGGCACTCAAACATATTTTGTATCTCTTTCTTTGTTTCATTAGAGTTTTATATGGGCTGTTTTCTTATTGGGTTGGTTGTTGTTGTTGTTGTTGTCGTTATTGTGGTTGATTTAATACGCCGATGAAACCAATTGCTAGTTATCATTATGTTTAGTTTATTGCGTTTCACTGTCCCGCTTGCTGCGCTTACAAGTTTCGCTTAACGAACAGAAAAAGGCATATTGAAAGTAAGGATTTGTCAAACAGAAACACATGCGGTATACAAAAAATATACTACGAATACTACGAACAAACAATCTTTATATGCTTTCACTTTCACTTTCTATTTCACTTCCATTGTCATTTGTAATTCTTTGTATTTAATTATTACCTTTACTTTTGTTTCTTATTTAGCATTTTCTGTTTTTTGGGTTTTCGGTTTTATTTGTAACACTGTAAAAAACGTGGAAAACATCTATGAGCTGGGTGTAAATATCAATTGTTAATTGTTAATTCTTGTCTTGTCTTGTCGTTCATTTAATAATTGTTTCTATTTATCGGTCTATCGGTCTATCGATCGTTTCACTGTGGGTACTTAAATTATTTGTATTGTAGGTGATTATGTAAATCAATGAAGAAGGCAATTCGTCAACAGGGTACATGTGTGTGTAGGTATGTGTGTGGCTCAATCAATCAATCAATCGTTATACTATATAAGTAAATGCCGCAATTCCGGGTGCCCAAACTAGTTCAGATCTATTTATTTACAGTGTATGAGAGATTGTGGTCTATAGATTATTGATTCGCTGATTGTATTGTAGTGCGATTTGTTTTTTTTTCAGTTCGGTTTATTGTCACTTGAGAGAGAGAGTTCTATTGGTAAATGCGTTAATTATCGATATTTTCGATATTTTCGAAACTAGTTTGTGACCCTTGAACGCAGAAATTGCGGCATACTTTTCAGCGCAATCGAGATTTATTTAGTTATTAAAAAAGGCATTTATTGTGTTTGGAGCAGGGTCAGGGGCTCGAGGTCCTTGTAAAAACCCACTATTTAACTATTCTGTGTTAACAAACAAAAAAAAGAGGTATTGAAAACAAAAATCACGTTTACATTTCATCTATTGTTTAAATTGTGTAAAAATCATTTCTGTTTAGCTTATCATTTCACTTTCCATCGTCATAGTTGTTTGTTAGCTGTTTGTTCTTCTTGATTAGAGTTATAATAATTAAAAAAATACGCTTCAATTAAAAAATATAAGTCGATTGTAAACATTTTCTATGTATGTATGTACGCAATGCATTTGTAAAGCATTTCCTCCGCAGCCATTTTGTTGTCTGTTTTCCATATTTCTATATTAACTTTTTCAACACTTTTTTGTAAATTAGATTCGTGTTTAAATATTGGTACTATTGTTGTTTGTTGTTGCAGTTGTTGTATATATTTGGTTGTATATAATATATATATATATCTAGATATATACTGAGCGATATATGCATATATAAATATTGTTTGTTGTTTGTTACTTGTTTCTGTTTTTCTGTTCTGTTCTGCTGTTCATTCATTAGTTATATTGTATTGGAAGAATCTGTGTTTACCCTGAGCACTTTTTCTGCTAGAACAAATTGAAAATGAAAAATTGGAAACGAAAAAGATGATTGCAAAAAATGTCTATGCCAAAAATGAAAACCGAAACGAAGTTTTCAAAAGGTTCTCTTGCCGAAACTTGCAATTTTATCATTTGACTTTTATTATATTGAGTTGGAATTTGATTTGATTTTTTCGGGGGAATTTTGTTAGGTAATTTTGCATAACTGTTTTGGTTGTTTTTCGTTTTTAATTATTTTATTGATTCCGTTTTTTTTCGATATTTTTCGGTATTTTCTGGTATTTTTTGTGTGCCAAAGCTTCTCTTTCGAATTTCTCGCGGAATCGAATCGTTTTCAAAACGAACTAAAAACATTTGTATTACAGTAGGTTGAGTATGTAAATGTTGCTAGTATGCATTGTATGTATATAGATTTATATAAATTCGACTTGTATGCAATTCTAGCGTAATTGTTAATTAACTTTATTTTCCATTCCCTCGTCACCTTGTTATTTTTCTTTTTTTTTTTGCTGTACAAGTTGAAGCTTCGATTTAGGCATATATGTATGTATATCCTAGGGGGTTGGGTTGGTTGTGTGTTAGTGTGTGTGTGTGGGTGAGTCGCTATTTATATAGGTTCATATATAAATATCCTTATTTTCGCTTTTCCAAATATTTTGTATACATATATAATTTGGTATTATTTTTTTGTTTTTGCCGTTGTGTTTCTTGTTCTTGTATATATAATTTTAAATTCCTGTTTCCTTTAAAATGCATTTTTGCAGTTACGCCTAATGATATTTTCCTTTTTCATTTTCCTTTGTTTATTTTTTTATTTTTAGGTTTGTCCTGTGCTGATAACTCAAGGAAGAACCTAAACCTAAAGCGGAAATCGTGTAAAACCCAAGCGAAATATCTGAGTATATTTGCTGCCTCTATAAGGGTGCCTTAGGTGCCTCTATAATAATATATATATATCATTTTATTGGCTTTCGAATGCTTGAATTTCAAAACTAAACCTTCTTTGATTTTTTTTGAAACTAAATGAAGCTAAATCAATTTGGAGTCTTTCGTTTCTATTTAGGCCTAAAAGTTCTTTACTCGTAAAATTTCCACTAAAAATTTGTGTTAGCATTGATTTGATCCAAAAGTACTTATTTCTCTCTTTTTACATGCGAAAAAAAACTGGCAACATTCGGAAATAAAAAACAAAACCTCAAAAGAAAACGAACAGAAAAAAAGGGGATACAAAAAGATATTAAATTAAATTAAATTAAAAACAAACTGTGTGTCGATTTTTTACGTTTGCTTTTAGGGTCAATTGGCAATTTTGTATATTTTGCTATATGTTTATCATTTATTTTGTTTTGCTGTTTCTCAAGGAACTTGTTAGAAATTTTTATTCTTGTTGCTGCTGTTTGATGGCTTGTTGAAATATTAAAAATAAAAATAAGAAAATAATTGAAACACAAATTAACGTTTATGGGGGAACCAAACTAAGGAACTTTTGATCACAACTTAAGCGCTAAGCAAAATTAATTCTTATCGACTAAACTTAAAACTTAACTAAAAGTAAACCATAAGAATGAGGGCAAATGGGAATGCTGACACAATGAATTTTTCAATGATATGTGAAAAGTTTGGATGAGAGTATAAAAATGTAAAAATGAAAGAAAATGAAAGTGGAACGTAGAGAAAAAGCCAAAAGTTTAAGGATGTTTTTTTTTTTTATTTTCATTTCTGTTTGTCGCTGCTTATTTTCATTTATTGATTTTGATTTTGAATTTAAATTTAATCTTTGACATGCGTGTTTAGTTTATTTTATTTTCATTTTTCCGGTTTTCTCATATAGCTTACAAATTCATTGTGTTCTGGCTGAAAATCGTTTAACAAAATAATATATGGACGTGGGTAATACATTACAAAACGGAAAAAAGTTCGAACTTATCAAAGAAGTAAACAAAAAAAATATATATATCAATTTGTTGCCACGTTTTTTTCTTTTTTAGTTCAATTGGTTTTGTTTTGTTGCTAAAGCTAAATAAATTTCATATAAGTTGGTATAATAATAATAACATTTCGCTTAAACATTTAAAACTAAACATATATATATATATATGTTTATATATATATATAATTATGTAGGTGTTTATATTCAAAAAAAAAAATTAATAAGAGACACAGAGCATGAAACATTGTGTGTATGTATGTGAGAGTGTGTTTGTGGGGGGTTGTTGGTTTTCAGTGCATTTATTAAATGTAAAAAAAATTGCAAAAAAAAATTGTTTCCTCCGGAATCGAAGCCCCTAACCCTCGCCCATCCTCTTCCACCCAGCTGTCTACTTTCTTTATTCCCTGGAATGTTTTGGTTTTCTTCTCCTGTTTGGTTTCCTTTTCTGCGGCGGCTGTGCGAAGACTTTTTGGTCTGGCTGTGCCAGAAATAAAAACCCCATTTTTTGGTTACTAATTTCCCCTATTGAAATGCAATTAAAATTATCGAGAAAGCTTTTGGTTTTTTGTTTTTTTTTTTAATAATTATTTATCCATTACTTGTATCGTTATCGTTATTAATTGTTTATAATTTTGTTTCTAAAAGGCCGAAAATCACAATTTTGTTTTGCTTTCTTTTTTTTTTTCTTCATTTGTTCCTAAAGGTTAAATTTTGTTTCGTGTCTCGTGTTTCGTTTACGCTTGATTATGTTGGATAATTGTTAATGTGTTTTGCTTTGCTTTCGTTTGAACATCACAATTATTGAATTGATGCCTGTTGCTTCTACTCACCCTAAAGTCCACTAATACTGCATGAGAAAAGTAAGCCAACAACAAAGGTGAAAAATGGCAACGCTTTTCCTCGCTTTTCTTCGCTTTTCCAAAATGCAAAGCAAATAATTCTCCTCTCCCCTTCATCTTTATATTTTTAGTTTTTGGTTAAATATTTTTGTTTATCCTTTAGTTATTTACTATTCTTGTAATGCTATCACAGCCAAATTGTTTAATCCAAAAGTTTTTGTGTTTGTTTCCGTTTTTACCTTTTTTGTTTCTTGCCAAAAGTTTTCTTTTTGTCGTTTTGGTTTAAAATTTAGAATTTTGAATTTTGTCTAGCGTGCTTAGTGTGCGTTTGTTGTTGCCTCTTTTTCTTTTTTTCCTTAATCATTTCCTTAATATTTTTAATATTTAAAAATGTTGTCATGTTTTTTATCCTTTTTTAAATATTTTTTGCAGCTTGTTGTTGTTCCCAATCCGTTGCCGAAAAAATTGAACAAAAAAATCTTCGCCCCCAGCCGCAGAAAAACTATTTTCACATTTTAGCCCCAGCCGCAAAAGTTTTTTGTCACAAACTTCCTTGGTTTTTTTTTTATAGATAATTTTTGTTTTCATTTGTTTAAAATTTTGAGATCGATTTGCATTTCTTCTGGGTTTTACTTGCTGCTGTTGCCGGGCTAATCACTTGTGTGGGTGGAAAAGGACTTTTCTGTTTTTCTTTCTCTGCTTTCTTTTTTGGCGAGAATCTGCGGAGCTTCGGTTTCCCTTAAGCCAAAGTGGAGAATCCGTGAAAACGTGATAACACAATGAAATCTATAGTTACCTATGTAACGCCTGGATATATCTAAGCTCTCCCTTCTGCTTTAGCTACTAGCACATTTCATTATCGTAAAGCCAAAAAAAAGGGGGGGTTTTGTTTTGTTTAGGTTTTCAAAGCAAAGTAAACTTGGTTGAAAAAAATTTTATTGATCCTATAAGCCGAAATATTGTGGTTTTTCCTTTCCCTTCTTTTCTACCCTTAGTTGGTATTCCTAGTGTGTGTGTGTTTTTGTTTTTTTCCCTCTACTACTCATATACATATATATATATATTTTTTGGTTTATGTATAAGATTTATATAAATATCGTTAAGATCACAGATATTCTATGTAATTCTGCTGCTGCTTTTCATTTTTCTCAAATTTAATCTGAATTCCAAAAATGTCCCCTTGCGTTTTCGGTTTCTGCATTTGGTTTATATATGTAGATATATAAATATTGTATATATTTATATGTATATGTTACTGTATAATAAGTTCTGTGAGTGTATAATATACGCGTGTGTGTGTGAGCGAGGGGATCGGGGGACTAAGTTGCACTAACTCACTATCGAAAAGGGTTCTATATAGTCTATATAGCGATTCTTGTGGTGTTTTCTTGTTCGTCTCGTTCGTGGTGTATTGGGATATGTATGTTCTACTGCGTTCACTTGCTCGAAATTAAAAACCGAAGACGCACAAAAGAAGGCTACATTTTTGTGGATTGGTGAATTGTTGAATTGGTGAATTGTTGAGTTTACTTTTACTTGGGTTGGTTGGAATTGGTTTTCTCACCAGTTCACTTTGCTTTTAATGATTTTGAGTGTGGTGTGTGTGTTCAGTGTTTCGGGTTTCAGGGGGCTTCGGGTGTTTTAGCTTTCTCGATCGGGGGGGGGACAGGGACTATGTTTACTTTAAGCTACTTTAACGCTTTATTATCATCGTCAACGTCCTACGTTCTCGGATCCTTCGGCTTCGGCTGCTACTTATAAAGTTACATCACGTGTGTTCACTGTTCTTTTCATTACGTTTATGTTTATCGTTATCGTTAATCGCTATTGTTAGCATTACTAAATCGTATTCAATTAGATCAATTTTTATCATGTATAGTTTAGCAATTTTTTATGTTTTTAATATTTTTGTAAATTTCTTTTCAATTTTTTTTTGCGCTTTTTCTTTCTTCTTTCTGCTTGCCTATTATGTCTTACATTCTCTAACATATACTTTTGAAAAATATATATATCATATATATATGTATATATATATCATTTTTATTAGATTCCTGCTACAACTCTCACGCTGCGCTTTAGCATTTATTTTCTTTTCCTGGGTAGAAAAAACGTTTCTCTCTCCTTTTTCCTTTTTTCCTTTTCCTGCCATCCAAAAAAAGGAATATACCTATCTTCCCCTAGCATTTCCTCACATCTATCATCCAAGGGAGGACTCCAAGGTCCTCTATCATTATCATCATCAAAAAAAAAAAAAACAAGTTTGCTTCTTGGTATAAACTTCAACAATTCGACAATATGCTGCTATATAATTATTGTATATAATGTATATATTAATATATAGATGTTTTTGTGTACGGTTATAGCCTGCCTGCTCTATTGTGTCTGTGTGTGTGTGTGTGTCTGTGTTGGTGTGTTGCTGTCTCTTTCCTATTTGCTAGAGTTTCTGCTTTTGCCCAGAACTTTTCGAACTGATGCCTCGTTTACATAATTAATAAAATATATACATATGTATATACATGGATTCAACGGTATATACATATATGTGGGTGTGTGTGTGTGTGTTGTTGTGTTTTGGGGCTGTTGGTGTATTGTTGTATTGTTGTATTGGTCTCTCCTCCTTATCCACATCCTCCTCCTTCGTTTTTTCCTCCTTAAGTAAGTCAAAGTTCTTGTTGGCTCGTCCTCATCAATTGTTGTTGTAGTTGAAATTGTTGGTGTTGTTGTTGTTGGTGTTTTGCAAATAATTTGCATTATTATTGCTGCTGTTGTTGTTGTTGTTGTTATTGTTATTATTATAGTAGTAATAGTAGTAATAATAATAATTTAATAACAAACTAAAATCGTTTCACTATTGCGGCAACTCATCCTTTGTATCGACCGGGCTGCTGGGTGACAAAAACTTGCGCACATACTTGGGAAAATGCGTTTTCTCGTGCGCCTTGAGTATCGTTGAGCGCGAGAAGGTTTTCCCGCACATAGTACATCGGAACGGCCGTTCGCCTGCAAAGCGAGATTTCCCCGTAAAAAGGACAAGGAAATCAAGGAGATATATGTTTCGATATAGATCAAAATTGATTTTTTTGGTTTAGAAAATCAAGATGAGGGATGATAATGTAAGGGGCCTAAGCAATATCTTTAAATCGCTTTCTTTGTTTTATTAACATTATCAATTTTTTTATATTTAATTTTAATTTTTTTTTGAATTTTTTGAAATATTAAATTTGTACAATAAAAATTTTTATCTTAAAAAATGTTTTTGAAAATTCGTATACAAAATCAGTGCTACCAACATAGCTATTTGAAAAATATTTAATTTTTTTGATCAACATTTTAAATAAATTATTTTTGAATAGCTTATCAGTAAGCTTTTGGAGAAAAAAAATATTTAAAAAGTTAACAAGTTAACAAGTCGTATACGTGATTTTGTGCATAAATATTACGCATACGCAGGGTAAGCTATTATAACCTTCAGTTAATTGGCAGCACTGACCATGATTAAGCGGGACTTTTGATGGGCATATGCTATCAATCTTAGTACAAACTATTGGGACTTACCGGTGTGCACGCGACAATGATCTTTCATGTGGTGGCGCAACTTAAACGCCTTGCCACAAAACTCACATTTAAATGGTCGATCACCTGTATGTACCGACAAATGCGTGATCAGTGATGTAACATCGGGAAAACTTTTAGCACAGAACTTACACATGACAACACTATTCGGATCACTGGACGCGGCGCCCAGCAGCGACGCTGACTGCGATTGAGCAGCTGCTGCCGCTGCTGCCGCCGCCGCTGCTGCTGCGGCGGATGTGGATGGCGACAGGGAGCCGGTGGCGGTACCGCTAGCACCGCAGCCTCCGCCGCCGCCACTGCCGCCGCCGCTGCCGCTGCCACCCGTTGCCGCTGCAGCCCCCGAGCCACATCCGCTTCCGCTGCCCGCTCCCAGCATCAATCCGCCGCCGTTTCCGGCGGAAGTGGCCGACCGGCGATCGATCACCGAACCCTGGCCGCCCGCCTCCAGGCAGCTGGCCGTCAGGCTCTGGAACGTGCAGCCGGCGCTGGCCAGCGAGAGGGCCGCCTCCATGTCGATGCCAAAGGCGGCGGCCACCGCGGCCACCTGCTCCTGGGTGTCGCTGCCGGATGTGGCCGCCATTGCGGCCGCGTTCATCTGGAAGGCAAATGGCGATGGCAGGCCGGCGGCGGCCATGTTGAGATCGCCCAGCAGGTGCGAGTGCAGGAGGGCCGTGGTCGCCGGCTCCCGGTACTCGAGCGTCTTCAGCGAGTGCGTCAGCAGATGGCGGGTGAGTTTCGATTGATTGGGGAAGGCCATGCGGCAGTAGATGCACGGAAACATGTGCAGGGGCGGCGGCGGGGGGCTGTGAGGGGGCTGCTGCTGCTGTTGCTGCTGATGCAGCAGAGCGGCTGCTGCGGCGGCTGCTGCGGCCGCTGAGCCACCGGACGCCCCAACGCCCACAGCGTGTGGTGGGGGCTGTTGCTGTTGGTGGGGCGATTCGGACGTTTCCTGGAACAGACACCAAACAAAAATCCAACATCAACTTCTTTACTTGCTTTTCTTTCGGTTTTTTTTTTTGGTTTTGGTTTTAGTTTTTTTTTTTTTTTTTGGTTTGGTATTTTTTCAATATTTTTCGGTATTTTTTTTTCAGTTTCAGTTTTTGCTGGCAATCGATTTGATTCTCTAGTTTTAGCATCGCCTCTCTTTTTTTAGCTGGTCTTGAATTTTTGCTTTTCTTCGTTTTCTTTGTCTTTGGCAAAACTAGTATTTTTTTTTTTAACTAACGGAAACCAAAAAAATAATCATAAAATTATTTGTTTACTTGGAGTGAGAGAGAGAGAGAGTAAGAGAGAGAGAGAGAGAGAGAGTGGTATATATAGGATGTTCCAAAACTAAGACAACGTAAATTATGCATTTAAAAAGAAGATAATCACAGAGTATTTACTTCGGCAACTTGCTCTCCTTACTTCGCTTTCGGTAAAAATAAATCGGGCGTTGGAACTCTAATATTTAAGTTGTTCATGAGAATGGGAGAGAGAGGTAGAAGGAAAATTAGGAAAAAAACAAAATTACAAACTTTACAATTGTCAAGAAAAAACAAAAAAAAAAATATACAGAAAATTAAGGCAAGGAACTGAAAACTGAATCAATGAATCAATGTCATCAGAGAAGAAGAATGGAAAACTTGGGGGCCGGGGCCCTGCAATGCTCTCCTCCGGCTCTGCGCCTCTCCCAACTCCGCCAGATCTGGGTCTGGACCCATTACCAGGTCTTAGAACCAGGCCCGAACCTGGGCCGAGTGCTTCAAACGTGTCTCAAACCGTTGGATGGATGCCAAAAAAACAAGAGGGGGTTTCAGCATTTGACTTTCGTTGTGTATTTCGTTTGTTGTTTTTCATTTTCATTTTCATTTGCATAGTTATTGCTTTACAAGAATTGCATTAACAAAGTTTCTGGTATTTTCTGGTATTTATTTCGTTTTTGGTATTTTTTGTTTTCAAGAAGTTGAATTTCGATTTTTGTTTGGGCGTTGTTCGAAAAACGTCGCATAATCGTACGTTAAGTATTGATAAAGCTTTTTCATTGCTTTCCTTTTTGATTTTGGTTTTACATTTAGCTTTTTGTGTTTTTTTTTAATATAGTTTTTGGTTGTGTAAACTTATTGTTAAAAATTGTTTTGTTTTGTGGTTTATTTTTTGCTTAAATTTGACGCTTTGACCAAGGTTTTGATCAATTTTGGAACGCGGTACGCTTTTTCGATTTTAAAATTTTAAATTTGGTAGAACAGTGATTTTTTTCGTACATGAATTAGATTGTCAAATCATAAACAAAAACTTGGGGCTCGGGTTTGTTCATTCCTGGCAACAAGGTGGAGGTAAAAATTTAAACAAACTTTAAAATTCACCACGCATACCTTGAGTACAACTTCATTTTTATTTTCCTTTTATTTTTTTTTGTTTGAAAAATTTTGAAAAACTGGAAAGGGGTTTTTTTTTGCCTGATTTGACAATTTTGCGCACGAAAAAAATCAATACAAATTATAGTCGTAAAATCTGTACATAAAATGTCCATAAATGCTTAAACAAAAAGAATAAAATTTGGAATAAAAAACAAAACGAAAAAAAAAAACATACAAAATTTTGGGTTATTGGAGAAAACAAACTCGGGGGGCCAAATCGTGTTTTTTGTGTGTTCACAAATTTCGTGTGGTTCAAAAAGGTTCAAATCAAATCAAAACAAACAAAAAATGCAACTGTAATAAGTTAAATCAAATCAGTAGCTTCACTTAACTATTTTCAAGAAGTTTTTCCATATGCCGCACTCTTTTTTTTTTCGCATAGAACTCAAATGGTCGGATGTTACAGAAAAAAAACACAAAAATAAAAGGCACATTGACTCTAACGAATGGTTATACAAGTCATGGGGAATGTTCATTCAGCACAGCCGTGTTCAAAAAACGCAGATCAACTTCTTGACAATGTCAATATAATATCAAATCAAAATAAATGTTAAAAAACAATCAACATTTTTCTTTTTTCTTATCGCATTATTTCTCATATTTTTTTCTTTTCAGTATTTTTTCAGTATTTTTTAAAATATTTTTTAATATATGGCACAACGAAAAACAAAAAAAAAGTGCAACAAAAGGCAAGTAAGAAGGGGAAAAAGGCAATGGAAACGAGTAAAAGTAAGGACGAAAAATGAAAACAAGTGAGAACGGAATTTCGGATGCGGATTCGAGGATCCATTTAGCCCTGAAGCTAAGAAGTCTGTGCACAAAGTACTATCTTTGTGGATGGACATAGGGGAACAATCGAGTTTCGGTTTTCGATTTTCGACTTTCGAGTTTCCGTATCTTAAACATAGGTGGCACAGTTGCAGTTGAGTCGAGTATCAGGTATTACATACATTAACTTAGGCGTACGCATATATATGTAGTACGTGTGGTATGTATAAAATACCTAGAGAAAGAGACAGATCTTCAGACTTATACGTATGGTATATGGTATGGTATCATCACAGGAGGCACAACATTTAGTTCAAAAATTTGGGTAACCAATAAAAATCGACCAACAGAACAATCAAACACACACTCAAACACACACATAAATCCTTTCGATTTCCAATATTCGATATCCGATATTCGATATCCGATATGTCTTTACTTGAATAGAGCACACAACAGCGATAAATGATATGAAAGGAAACAGAGGCATATATTTATGTATACATACGAGTAGGTTTTTATATAGTAAACACAAAAATTTAACGACAGGGAGAAAGAGAGACAGACAGAGCGATTTGATTATTAAATAGAAATAGAAATAGAAAGAGATATAGTAAGAAATAGGGATAGAAATCGAAGAAACCAGAAAACAGAAAACGAAAGTACACAACATCAATTCCAAAATAGAGTGAAAAAGAGACAGACAGTAAGAGCATAGAGCACAGTAGGTCACAAGAACAGAAAATACATCTAAAATATAACGTAGAAACACACACACATTGATTAAGTTGAAAGTCCATCAGCCAAAAGTTAAAAAATACTAATCAATAAACAAGGAAGTTAAAATAAATTAATCAACTCATATGTATACCTAAAATGGATCACATAAATATCTAGATATTTTATATGGCCCAAAAGTATGCTTCAAAAAAGTAAATTATTTTAATGGGAGTATTTTATTCTTTAATTTTTTTCAAAATATCCAAAAAGATTTATGTGTTTTTTTGTTTTCTTGTCTAGGTTATTATTTTAATAATGATTTTCAGTTACTAAACATTATTATTTTCAAATGGATTATGAAGATTTTGATAAAGTACGTATGATAGATCGAATAATTTATCGGAAATTCTTAAGAAAATGAAATTTTAAATTTTATGAAATGTTTCACTTTTTCGAATATACATTTCATTTATTTTTATATTCTCCGAATATTAGGATGATAATAAATTATTTAACGACACATATTATTAAATGCCTTACGATAATCGGAATATTGATATGGATATTTTTGAAAGGAAAACAATACACACATTGGCTAAGTAAAACACGCAGATTCACAAAACGGAAATCATTGAATCAGAAATGAACAAAAAACGACAACAAAAATGAATATGAAAATATATGTTTAATATAGAGAGAAATGAAAGACATTTAGCTTATGGAAAAATAGAACACACACATTTACCATTTACATAAACGAACAACGAACGAACGATTTATGGTAAAAGCGTTCCACATTTAGATAATACATATATATCGTTGAAAAAAATAGTATTATATAGTATGTTGGTCAAGTGTGTGATTTGTGGGTGTGTGTGAGAGTGGCATGTTGGTGTGTGTGAGTGTTTTAGTTCGATTTAGTTTTCTATAATTTGATTGAGATTTTGTTATTTTTCTTCTTATTTTTTTTTTGGTTGCATTTCTTGACTGTAATTTCTTTTCTTGTGGTTTTGTTTATATATTTTCTTTTCTTTTTTTTTCTTTTGCGATTATGTAGTTTAAAAAACACCAAAAGCGCTTTAAGTACGATTCTTTGTTTGGTTGATAAATTAATGCATTTTATATATATATATATATATATTTTGAGGTATATATATCTCGGTTATCAATTGCACAACGTTCAGATCTGGACCCCTCTCTTGTTTCATTTGATGGAGAATTTGTGGTTTCTTTTATATTGCTGTTCCGTATTCGTATTGATTAATATAATATTAAAAGCACAACACACAGTTTGACACATCGATAATATTGATATAGATAGAGACAGAGAGACAAAGAGAGCGAGATAGAGAGAGAGAGAGACAGATAAAGTGACACACAGAGCGAGATAGAGAGCAAGTTTTAAGACAGAGATAACAAGTTAATAGCAAAATATTACATTTACAAGTTTGGTTTCGAGTGAAATCAACTAAAAAATTGGGGTTTCAGCTAGTTTGTAATGCAAAGAAAGGAAGAATATTCGATTTATTGGATTCGGGATCGGGGGGATCGTATATGCATATAATAAGTGGGTACGGTCCAAATTTTGTGCAGCGAATTTTGATCTCATTTACAGTTTTTAGTTTGTCAATTTTTTTGGTTATTTCTCACAAAGCGCAAAATTAAAAATTAATCATTTTATTTATATTTTTTTTAGATTTCTTTGGCCAAAATGTTTGGAGGGTGTATGGTTTTTTATGGGTTTTTATAAAACATGCAAATATTACATAAATATAAATAGTTCTACGAAATGATGGGTTTTGGGTGTGCGAGTGAGTGAATGGGTAATCTTAAAGCTAAGTGTATAAAATAAAATATGAATACAAGTTACTGTTGTTGCAATTGTTTATAATAAATAACATAAGCTACTCAACATATCCTCAACGTCTAGCCAAGTCAGAGACTACCAAGAGTTTTCCCATAAATTTAATTGTTTTATTTTTTTTTTGGGCTTTAAGGGAGATTACTCGACCGATGCACCAGTAACTTACATCCACTGATGTTGCGTGATTTCTGCCGGCAAAAGACAGCCAAACAGGCCAGCAAATAAACAAACTTTCCATTAGCCAAATTGCAGTTTGGGCCTCTCCCGCTCTCGCCAGCGGATTATTGAATAACCCCAGTGCAGGGTCCACCAAATCTGGGTCACCACAAGCAAAACTGACAAAAAAAAACCCCGAAAAAACAAAAAAAAAATCGTGAAAAAAAACCAAAATACGAAATGAGAAGGGAAATTCCGAAAATGGCCAAGAAATAACGACGTGAGTCGATGAACCGCTTTGATTCGGGAGACGAGTTCAACGAGCCTACGCCTAATGGAGTGATTATCTGGTCCTCCGAGCCGCTTCCTTTCGAACCTCCCCGAACTTTCCCAAAAGCGCCAGACGCACTCCACATCTGGTTTCTGCCATTCCAACATTGCAGTTAATGTCCTACGACATGCACTGGGAGAAAAGACACTGAAGTGTGTATGAAATTGAATTTAATTGTTTTCTAATCAATTTCAATTTAATTTAATAATTTCACTGCCTACTTTTCGGCGTTTTTGTAAGTGATTTAAAAGATTCCCTTACTTTTGAAGTGAGTTTCCTATATTGTTACGATTGATTAGCCTTCAACTACCAATTGCTATTTTTCTATAGAGTTAAATATGAAGAATAGCTTCTTTCCTTTTTCACTGCCTACTTTTAGACGCCTTCGTAAGTGATTTACCAACGACTGAAGGTCAAAGGCGATTTGCCCAAACCAAAAATCTCTTCTTCGAGTGCAGTCATCAACCGCCTTTCGTTGGTCGTCTTGAGGCCCGACTTCGTCATCATCGTCGTCATAGTCGTGTCGTCGCCGCAATAATAATCAAATATCGATCGATGTGCGTCTGGTTTCGGTTGGGTTGCCCCTTTTTTGGATTGCTTATTTTTCTACGAAATATTTTCGACGGTCGTCGGCCTTTTCTTGTTCATTTTGATGCCGTTTTGCGGGGCTTTAAGCCCCTCAACTTCACCAACCCACCATCTACACCTCGACCTCCATTTTTGCCCGCCACGCAGCCCCTCACATTTTAATAAAAGCAAATTTTTAATGAAAACTCTCTTGGGTCTGCCTTGCCTTTTTATGTTGCATGAGAGCCGCACACAAACAAAAACATATATATATATATGTATATATGTATATTTCAGCTGGTTTGTTTGCATTTGGTGCGCTTAATTATTTTCCTTTTTTGAAGGTCCCTTTCATGGCAATCAAAAAATAGACGCAATAGATGACGCATATAACGCATCTGGCAAATATTGCGGAAGCTCATAGAAGTTGTTCTGCTGGCGGAAGCGACTATTTCAAATATTCCCCAGCGCTCCTTTTTTTTTCGTAATATTTTTGCACAAATTATTATGTATTGTTATAATATTTTTTTTTGTGAGCCCCTTGTTTTTATTTTGGGAAAGGGTAGGATGATATATATTTTTAGGTATGGCATTTTTGCAGCCCCTACACATTTATATATATTATTGCCTGCTTTTCTTTTTTTTTTTTTTTTATTTGAGGGAAATGCGCGGAAGTGGCAATCTCTGCTCTTTTCGCCGATTTTTTTTTGCAATAAAAAATATATATAAATAATAGATGTGTGTGGGAACACAAAAACAAACAGCGGGAATGGAAACCCGATGACGAATCCACTGCCAACGAGAGACAAAAGTCAGACCTCAAAGAGTTCGCATTGATGGAGATGCAGATGCTGATGGCATTGGAAGTTCAAGAGCAACTGGGAAGGGGAAGGGGAAGTGGGTGGTGGTGACCCCGTCTATTGGAAAACTCATGGCATTTCTTTGTATAAACTCATGAAATGTTGGTGGGCTGAAAAAACCGATTGTTCTCTATTTTAGCATAAGGCTAAATTCATTTTTAGGCCCTAAAAAATAAAAAATATATATTTTAAATTTCTAAAAAAACATAAAAATACTATCTAATAAATTATTTTATATTTTGAAAAATCCTAAACCCTAATTTTCCTAAATATTTATTAAATTTGAACTAAATCCTGTTTGCATTTGGTTCTAAAATTGTAATCTGGTTACCTTTAAGGCTGTTGGAATTTTCATCATCGAAAAGGCTTAAAGTCGGCGGGGCTATTAGCAGTTTGGTAGCTTCATTCCCCCTTGTTTAAGCCGAAATAAAAACCGGGTAAAAATCGACGAGGGGCGGTGGGCGGTGGATGGTGGGCCCACCAAAAAGCACTTGAAAAACTTTGCAATCAACGCAACGCGGGGCATCGAGCGCTGATTACAATGCCCCGGCAGAGAAGTCGCCGTCGCAGTTGCAGCGCAAAATGTGCAATGTGCGTGAGGGGGTGGGGCGAAAAGGGGGCGAAAAGGGGGCGGGGCTGCTGCCCCACACAATGCAATATATTTTCGCTTTGGCATTTGTTGCGTTTTGGCAGCGTTTTTTTGTTGTTGACTCTTATTTTTTTGTTTATTTGTTTGGATTTCCGCTGCCTTACGAAAATCTTTTTTTTTTGCGGTTTTTTTTTTGTTTTTGTGCTCTGCATGATTGACAGTTGCCAGGCATTGATGGAGGCTTAGAGTGGCGGTGGGCGGGGTTTTCAGCCCGCCCCCGCCTGCAATACCTAAATGCATTCAGTCAAAAGTTGTGCGAAAGCCTCCGAATAAAAATATTAAAAAATATATGTACATCCCCCAGTGCAAATATAAACAAATCCATGTGTCTGCGAAGAACGGTGGCAGTGAAAATAATAGATCGCTAGACTTTATCACTCCTAAGACTAGATTTTCGTAGAAAACTAATGTATCAAATTTTAGAACTTTCAATAAATATTTATTCTAAAATTATTTTATTAGAAAAAATATTTTAAATTTTTAAATGAATTTAAAACATTTTTTGGAAAGTGTAAAGCTCGCTTAAAAAACGATAATTGAAATATTTTCGACTAATTAAATACTCCAATGAGTATACATTTTCTTTATACATCTTGAAGATGATATTTTCCCTCTAAAAATTCGTATAATTATTATAAGCTTTATAAAATTTTATGTAAAAAAAAAATATATATATTTAAAATTCAAATTATGATTTAAGTCACCAAAAATAAATTGAAGATACATTTTTACTATTCTTCTCGGCACTCCTAATATTTTCTTTATAAACCTAGATGATTTGTGCCCACTAAAAATTGTATAAAAGAAAAAAAAATATTTTAAATTAAAATTATGATTTAAGTGACCAAAAATAAATTAAAAATACATTTTTACTATTCTCCTCGGCACTCCTAATATTTTCTTTATAATCCTAAAAAATGATTTGTTCCCAATAAAAATTCATATAATCAATTTAATTCTTTAAAAAATATTCTAAATTCAAATTATGATTCAACATTCTCCTCGGCACGCCTAATATTTTCCCCCTGGTTGTCCAAGCGTTCATATTACGCATACGCAATGTAGACGGCAAACAAACAACGCAAATGCCGGCAGGGGCTGCGAGGTAGGGGTAGGTGGCCCGAAAGGGGCTCGAAAAAGGGGGGGACGACTCATAAAATGCAAGCACAGCAGCGACAGTCAGTTGAGAGGGCCAGCCTAAAGGTATGCTATGAAAAAATTGCATAAGAGCAGCAGCTCGAAAAACGAGAGGCAAAAAAAGAACGCATTTGTTTCAAAATTAAATACTCATGTGTATATGTTTGTGTGTGTGTGTGTGTGTGTAGAAAAGAAAGCAAAAAGGAAAAGAAAAAGAAAGCAAAAGTTGTTGGTTTTGTGCGTTGATTTTTGTTTTGGTTTTGTTTCACTGCAGCTCCCCTCGTTATAATCATTTCGCCGCCCCTTCCCTTTTTCTTTCGCAGGAAAGTCGAAAAGGGCGAAGAAAGGGGGATAGGAGTAAGGAGAAAGGAGTGCAGGGCAGGGCACAAAAAAAAAAAAGAAAGTGTAAAAGCAAAAGTATTTATTATGCGGCAATGGCTTGGAGAGGCCTACAAGAGGCCTGCAAAACATCAGAGTCAACGAATTGCAGCGCACAGACACCCAAACTTGCACATCCTACGTACTCAAAAAAATGCAATATAATCTTAAATGTATTTGAATTACCCTTTAAAAAAATTCATTTTTCAGTAAACCTATTTTAAAACAAATTTTTGATGGCAAATCTAGTTATTTCTTATAATATTCACTCTTTATATTCAATTAAAATATTTATTTTTATGATTTTGACATAAAATGAAAAATAAATATTTTAAATATAACATTTTACCAATAACTTTTAAACTGATAAAAAATAAATAATCGTTTTTACGCACACAACAAAAACTTAAATATTTTCAATACCTGAATATAATTTCAAATGCATATATTTCTGCTTAAAAAATACAAATTTCAAATGAACGTATTTTAAATAAATATTTTTATTGACGAATCTCTTTTTAATAAATTAAATTACATTTTTGAATGAACAAAAATAATTTAAATATAATTTTTTCAAACATTTTTAACTGATTTTAAGTTTATAAATGATAACTTTTTGGTTAATTTTCCAGAGAGATATTAAAATTTCTTCCGTGCAACACAAAACCGTTCCTCGCACAGATACTCTCGCACACACACACACACACCAGTGCAATCGGCGTCAACGTCCGCAGACTCGAGGCGGCTGCCACTTTTTTGTTGCCTCCTTTTGGGCTTTCTTCTTCCCAAGCTTTCTTTTTTAGATAAATTTT
The DNA here is from genome assembly GCA_035046095.1 of Drosophila pseudotakahashii. Lineage (NCBI taxonomy): Eukaryota > Metazoa > Arthropoda > Insecta > Diptera > Drosophilidae > Drosophila > Drosophila pseudotakahashii. Next base: position 7,444,597 of record JAWNOE010000105.1, on the reverse strand, counting down.
TATTTGAATTTATGCATGTGCGTCTCCCAGAGAGAAGGGGCCCAGAAAAAGGGAGAGGGGGAGAGAGAGAGGAGAAATCGTTGGAGATGCATATACACATATAATGAACACCATGTAATGCTCCAGACTTCCTAAAAAGTTTTCGGCCACGTTCATTGGGAAAAGCCATCGAAAAGGGGACCTTTTGTCTAACATTTTGGATTTAAATGAAAATGGGACCAGCAAACCTTTTTTTTTTAAGTTTTGTATAAAAATCTAATATTTAAAATATTTATCAAAATCGAATTCTAATTTCAATTTTAATAATAATAATATAATGAGTTTATACTCCTTGAAGATAATTTTGTTTCCTCACAAAGTTCTTATAATCCTTAAAATTTCTTTGTTTAAGTTTTTAAAATTGTACTAAATATAAAAAGTATATTTAAAACTCAAATTATAACTTTAGTCACCAATAAAAATATAATTATAATTATAATATTTTAAGTAATAATTATTCTCCCCAAATATTTATAAAATCCCTACAATCCTTAAAAATTTATATTAATATAAAAATTATATTAAATATTCAACAATTTTGGTCACCAATAAAAGTTTTTCTTTATACTCATTTAAGATAATTTTTGTGCCTCCCCTAAATCCTTATAATCGAAGAGCTACCATTTGTTATTCATCGCGAGTCCGTAGCCTTTTGGCAAGTCAACACTGTGAGACTTGCATTTTAATTTTCGAGTGCTTTTTTTAGGCGCTTTTGGATTTTTGACAACATTTCCGCTGGCTTGGCCCATCTGGGGCCTGTCATCCAGTTTCCCCCTTAAACTCGTCAAGCGTTGCAACAAAGTGCGTTATGCATATATACACTTTTTTTGAGTTCTTTTTATTTTTTTTTGCTGGTTTTTTCACTGCACTGAAGTAGGAAAAGCGGGCAGAAGAGGCTAGGAAACATAAGAAAAACGACAGTGGCTACTCGTTTTCCTTTTGCTTTCATTTTCCTATATATATATGTATATATTTTTTCCCACATTTTTCGCGTTTATCCCTGTTGACGAAAATTTGTGCGCTTAAAAAGAATGAGACGGAGGCGGAGGAGAATGTAATGTGAAAAATATTTGCCGGAAGCTAAATGTTTTGCAAGGCGAGTAGAGTAGGTACAGTTGTGCTTGCCGTGCGCCCAAAAAGTATGCATTACATTTATTTTGAATGCGAGCCAAAATTAGTGGAGACAACCGGCGTCGCCAGAATGCCTTGTTCGCACTGGCTGGGTAAAAAATAAATTGAATATCGAGCCACATTTCTTCTTGCTTTTTTTTAGCTATTTTTTTTTTGTTTACTCCCCTTTGTTTGTCCCGCTGCAACATGCGACAATTTTTCTTATTGTTTGATTTGAATATTTGATTTGGTTTTTATTTTATTTATATAGCAGTCTCAAATAATAAATGTGCGGACATGGAAAGGCTGGCGAGAGAGTCCGAATGGGAAAAAAGGGGACAGTGTACACTGTACACACTGCGTATACTCTATTCGTATATTAATTTAACCTATAGGGTGAAATTAAATGATTTTTAAATAATATAAGAACATTTTAAGTCTGCACAAGGTTTTATTATTTAAAATTTCATTTTTTTACAAGCGCTTTATTTTTTAAAAGTTTTTATAAATAATTTTAGGTTAATTTAACCTCTTGGGTGAAATTAAATAAGTGTGAGTGGGCATTTTTAAAAAATTTAAGAAAATTTTATGTTTCCACAAAGTTTTATTACTTGAAATTTCATTAAAAAATATCGCTTTATTTTTTAAAAGTTTTTTATAAATCATTTTAGGTCCTTAAATGTTTCTTCCAGACTTTTGATCTAAAAAAAATCACCTCTTTTTTGATTATCTTTCTTATAGAACATATTCCCCAATAACCAATGATAGGGAATCCCCGGGATTCATTTTGTCGAGAAGGCAATGGACAATGCCACCTCCCTTGACAGCCATATTGAAAATTATAGTGTCGTAAACATGCAACTGCAACAACAGCAACAGCATTGGTGGCAAATAAAAAATTAAATTAAAATAGAAGGAAATTCATGGGGGGTAGAAGGACCTCGAACAGAACATGGCCAGTAAATAAATAATACAAACACAGAAATGGAAAAAAATCCAGGGGGGGGGGCTTCACAAAATTTGCAAACGGAAATTGCCAACAATGTGTGGCAAGTGAAAAGTGGAAGTGGCCCACAAAACGAAGCGATAAAAAGTCAACTACCATCGAAATAAAACCAAAATAAAACAAAATTCTATCAAGTGTGCGAAAACTTATGGCATAGGATGTTTTTTAGGTAGGTGTTCTAAGTATGTGTGTGTGTGTGTGTGGGAAATTTACAGAGAGATATTTACACATAGATATACGACAACAACAACATAGATTACATACACATAGATTGGATTAACTAACAAAATTACACAGACACTTATCGATAGACATTGAGAGAGAGAGATAGAGAGAGAGTGTGTGAAAGAGTTAGCTAGCTAGAGGTAGAAAGAGACAGATAAGGAGAGAGTGAGAGAGCGCTACACATTAAACAAAATATATATTTACTATATAGAGCTAGGAAACTGAACAACTAACATTTGATATTTGGTTTTTTTTTCTCAAATTACTTTTAAGGTTTTTTGGTTTTTGTTTTTGGTTTTTTGTTTTTTTTTAACTGAATAGAAAAAAAGGAAAAACTTTACTGTCTTAGGTTGGGAAAAACTTGATATGTATATATAGGGCATAGATATAGATGGTTAAGATATATATATATATTTATATAGATATATATGTATGGGTATATATATGTATAAAAAATTCATAGACAAAGAACACGACGAAGAGCAAAAATATATGTTGAGTTTTGGTTTTGATTTTGTTTTCTTTTTGCATTTGTTTTTGGATTTTGTATTTTGTTTTTGGTAATTAAATATATAATAATATATGGCATATAGATTGTATATATAAGAACAGACAGAGAGAGAGAGAGAGAGAGCAATACTTAAAATAGAGATATACATATAGAAATGGAGTCGGATCGAGCCAGATTGGGAGATCAGATATGTAGATCTTATTTTGCGAGACGCATCTCGGAATTGAATACTTTTTTCGTTTTTCATTAACCTATCGAAGCAGCAAAAGCATTCACTGAAAGGGATCTCCTGGGACTGGAGTTTCTTTTCGAATTTTGGCAGGGGTTCTTCTCGAATCGGGGTTTCGGTGGTTGGTGGGAGTTCAGGGGCGGGGTCAGGGTCAAAAGTAGCTGGGAATCGCAGACTTACCGACTCGTGGGAGGCGCGGTAGTCAAGGTCGCCGCCCAGGCCGCCGCCAGCTGATGCCGAACGCTGTTGCATGTGTCTACTGTGACTGCTGTTGTCGTCCTCGCTGCAATCGATCTCCTTCTTGAGACTCTGCGGATGGAAGAGGTGGCATTACAAAAGGGATCACTTGGTGGGATTTCGAAAACTAAAGCTAAGTGTAAGCGACGAGGGGGGAACTTAAGTTGAGCCGAAGCGAAGTTTAAAGTAAAAGTAAAGTAAAAATAAATAGGTTTAAATATAAATGTAAAAAAAATAATATAAAAAAAGGAATAATGATAAAAAAAAATTATAATAATATTAAAAAATAATAATAATAATAAAAAATGAAAATGAAAAAAAAAGAAAAATTATAATAAAAAAATATATAATACTAAGAATAATAATAAAAAAAATAATTATAAACCATTTTTCCTTTTTTAGTTAAGTATTAAAGGTTATTTAATATTTTAACGATTTTTTTTTGGAAATATTACTATTTTTATCTTTTCGACATTTTGAACATTCGATTTCTTCAATCAATTAGTTTTAATACTGTCAATCTTAAGCCCAGAAAAAATAATGGGTTTGTTCTTTAGATTAACATAAATATTGTATAAATAAAATACATTTGATAAGCCTTTCAATTTTTTCTAAACCGAAAAGTTTGTGTAGAACAGATAGCAAAACACGGTAAGTCCATTAATTTCATATTTAAGTTTAGGCAAAAAAAAATATGCAATTTGTAATTTAAAATTAATATTAAATAGATACATGAAATATATTATATATATTCTATGAGTAAGATTGTGATTTTTATTAACTACCTTGATTGAAATATATTTTAATTAAATCCATTAATTTCATGTTAAATGTTACTTGTTTCCATTTTACTATTCAAACATTAATTGTAAATAGGAAAATATTAAATTACAAGTTTTTAAGGATTTTTAACTTCGATTGGATACTTTTTCATAATATTTCTTTATAAAATATGATATAATATTTATCGTAACAAATATTTGATACACAGAGAAAAAAAAATACCAAAAATAATCATCCATCGGGTATTTTTTCATATCAATTTTGGTCCCTTATGTGTTCATATCAAAATGATATTTCCGAACATATGATTTTTTACCATATTGATATGAAATCGTACCATTTTGTTATGGAAAAATTGATATGAAACAATATCAGTCCCATATTGTTCCGTTTTTTTCTCTGTGTACCATTATTTTCACACTATTCAATATGTTTTGTTTTAAAATGGTATTTTTTGTGTATTTAAAATATTCAAATATTTATTTGTGCTACTCGATTTCTTTTCTCATCAGTCAGTCACTTACCAATGGCACCGATTGCACGGGCAGGAGATTGGCCACCGTTCCGGGACTGAGCAGGCTGGACGAGGAGGCTCCGCCCCGTCCGTCATTTCCGCCGCCGCCGCCTCCGTCGCGCGAACTCCTCGACGCCGGTCGTCCGCCGGAGCCGCCAATACTGAGGTCCGAGGCGCCCGCTCCCGCTCCTGATCCCGCTCCCGATCCCTGAGCCGCCGACATGGCCGGCGTGGAGCGTTGCGATTCCATGGCCGCTGCCACAGCCGCCGCCGCTGCCGCCGACGAGGATGACGAGGGCAGCGTTATGAGGGGCGAGGGTATCAAGGTGGAGGAGCCGGTGGACAGATCCACACCGCCGCCGCCGCTCGCTCCGCTGGCCATCTTCATGTTGAGGCCCAGATCGTTGCTGCTGTTGTCCGCCTCGTCGTCGTCGTCCAGATCCATCTCGTCGTCGTAGTCGTCGTCGAGGATCTCGCTCTTGGCAATCACAGGCATGGCATCCTCGTCATCCGAATGCGTATGCGAATGGTGATGGTGATGCTGCGAATGGGGGTGGTGATGATGGTGCTGGGAGTGGTGGTGTTGCTGCTGCGAGTGGTGATGCTGCTGCTGCAGCCGCTGCAGATTCTGGTGGGCCAGTCGCTGGGCAATGCCCCTGGCCATCGCGGTGGCGGTGGTGCCCACCACGACGACATCATCGTCCAGATCCTCATCCTCGTCGACCTCCTGATGCTGCTGCTGTTGGTGGTGATGATGATGATGCTGATGCACCTGATCCCCATCATCGTCGTCATCGTCGTCCACGGCAACCTGTGAATCCGCTGCTGTTCCGCTGGAGGTTCCTGTGCCGCCATTGCTGGCCGTTGAGGTTTTCCCACTACTAGTGTTGTTGTTGTTATTGCTGCTTGAGTTGTTGTTGTTGTTGCTGTTGCTGCTGCTGTTGTTGCAAGCGGTGTTGCTGCCGCCGCTGAGGTTGTTGCTGCCGCCCAGCTGCGCTGCTGCTGCTGCTGCCGCTGCGCTTTTTGGCTCGACACTAGGTCTTTGATAGAGATCCAGCGGCATGGGCGTCTCCTCATCCTCATCCTCGTCCTCCTCCACCTCCTCCTGATCCCGCGCCCTCAGCATCGGCTCCTCGTTCTCGTCCAGCTCGTCCACCTCCTCCACTTCGTCCTCGTCCTCCTCCTCGTTCTTTAAGTTGCGCGCCAGCAACTCCTCGGCGAGCAGCTCCTCGTCTGCACGCGTATGTTGCTCCTGCTCCTGGCCATCCTCCTTGACCTTGACCCTGTCCTTGTCTCTGGAGGAGCGCTTGGCGGGCGTGGGACTGCAGCGATCGCTGGCCTCCCGCTTCTGTCCGCCGGAGGAGGATGATGTTGCCTCCTCCGCCGATGTGGCCGATGTTGCCGCTGTCACCGAGGATGTTGCTGCCGTGGATGTGGCTGCTGCCGTTGCTGCTGTGGCACAGGTTGCTGCTGTTGTGGTGGCCGCCGTTGTGGTTGTACTACTGCTGCTGCTGCTGCTTGTGCTGCTGCTGCTGCTCCCCGCCGCCGTTGCCGCTGTTGCTGCCGCAGATGTTGCTGCTGTCGCTGTCGCCGTTGTTGCTGCCGCCGCCGCCGACGCCGCCGCAGATGTTGCTGAGGTTGTGGTCGATGTGGCCGCCGCCGCAGTGGCCGTTGCCGCCTGTGTGGCCGCTGTGGCATCGAGCGCGGCCGCCGGGCTGTCGGCCGCCTTGTGGGCGGACCCGCCACTCCCACCGCCGCCGCCCTGCGGACGCAGTCGGTCCGGCTCCCGTTCCGGTTCGCGCAGCGTCGTGTTCTGGTTCGTCATCTCGGCGAGGCCCTTGACCTGCAGGATTAAGATAATGATTAATAAAATACATTTAGAAAATATAGAAAATAAAGGAATTTTAAGTTGTGTTGCCAAAATTTCGTTGCTTTCAAATTACAATTATTTTATTGTTTATTTAAAATATTTATTAAATGAACATTTAATTATTTAATTAATTAATGGGGATTTTAAGCACAAAACTGTACTCCCACCAAAATTGACAATTGATAAAATCCTAGATTCTGCATTATTCGAGAGTAAATGTTCTTGAAATCAAGACGAAATAAATCTCAATTTAGTTTTTCTTTAAATTATTTTAAAAATTTCAAATTAATTTTAAAATATTTTATTAATTAATTGGGATTTCAAACGCAAAACTTTACAGCCACAAAAATTGTTAATTATTCAGTTACCAGATTCTCACTTTTTTAAGAAAAAATGTTCTTGAAATCAATTTGAATCTCAATTTTATTTTTCTTTAAAAGATTTAGAGTATTTCAGTTTGAATAGAACTTGGCACACTTATGGGATTCACTGCCCTTCAAACACTAGCAGCATTAGCCAGGGTTGCCACCCACCTTGAGGGATTCGGCTGTCTTGAGCAGCGCGGACAACTGACAGTATTGCACGTTCACCTCGCCCTTGTACATGAATTCAACTAAGGTTTGCAGCTCGGCAAAACGGACGTCCTTCAATATCACAATTGGATGTCTTTCGGGGTGCTCCAGGAACAGGCTCTGGAAGTACGAGGAACAAGCCGAGAGGACCACCTGGAATGGAGGAAAAAAAAGAAGAAAATAAATTAGTAAATCCTTTCATTATTAGAAAAATGCCTAGCACCTTTTCTTAAGTGTTAAGTATTTAAGAAAAAATGTTCCTTTTTAATTTTTCGCTTTATCAGTCCATCATCTCTTGCTCTACGCCAAAGGAAAGGCGCATTTTCTACGCTTTTCCCCTGGAGCTCCGCGATGTTGCGGCAAGCATTTATTAGATTTACGATCTGGCTCTCAAACGCAGCCACAAATGCCGCTTTTGAAGATGCCACAAACGAGCGATCCGGAAAACGTTGGAGCAGCGGGGAAAATCGGGGACTGAAAAAGGAGCGCTGCGATGGGCGATTCAGTTGGAGTTCAATTTGGAGTCCAGTTCTTTTTTCCTCTTCCTTTTTTTTCTTTTGCCAGTTGGCTGCGGGCGTCAAGGCGTGAACATGCCACGAATGACAATGCCACAGCAACTGCAACAGCAGCAGCAACATCAGCAACTTGCAACTTGCAACTGGCAACCAGTTCCGATACGTTTCAGCATTGCTGTCGATTTTTATGTGCGCATGCACGCCTTGGGGTATGCAATGAACGGCCGATATATATATAGGTGTATAATGCATAAACCCCCGTCGGATCGGGCCGATCGTTGGTTTTATGGGGGAGTGGAGTGGTGCTGGACCGCGGCCGTACGGCCATGTTGTAAATTTTCATTGCTGGCAAATTGAAAAGGCGTCGGCCTCCATTTCGCATATAGATTTCGCTATAGCCTAATGAGGTTTTGGCCTAAGACTGCACTAACCTCAGAGTTTCAGCGATGTCAGCGTGAGCAAACTCACGAGGCACTCCAAAAAGTTAGTTTCTTTATTTCAAAAAGGAAAAGTTTTGAGAAAATTCAAAAATCTATAATCAATCTATACTAATAAAACTCCATACACCTTTTTAGGCAAGTTTATGCTGCTGGCGTGTGTGGCACTTGTAGAAACGTAAGTATTTTAAATACTAGTTGGTTTTAAGCTAAATAGAAAGGCTAGGAAAGGTTTTTGCATTATATGCTTTCTAACCTATTTAAATATTTAAAATATTGCCTCAAAACTAGCTAAATAAAGAGAAAATATGTAAACCTATAGATAAAAGATAATTAAAAATCGTAAAAGCTACAGGGTTTTGGTGTCATCTCTAGCAGGTGCTCCTTTTCCTCCTGCCGCCCCACGGAACTCCCCCCCCCCCCCCCACACTCGCAGCGTCTCCTGTCACGCGCCGTTTGCGCCAGAATTTATTTAAAAAAATGCAATCGGCCTGCACACGCCCCCGAATCGCAACAACAGCGTAAAATGAGCGTTAATAAATTCACGCGCATATTAGAAGTCACGAGCGTGGGAAGAGGGGGGGGTTCGAGAGGTCCAGTCTTTCAGTGGCATTAAGAAAATCGAATTTCCTGGTTGCAAGAGGGGCTTGGCCAAAAACGGGGAGAGCTGAAGGTGGCCCAAAGGAGGAAAGGGGCGGGGGGCTGGGAGGCGTCGCAAATTGGCAACACTTTTAATTGAACGTCGCTGCCGGTCGATAGGAAAGAATCCCCCCCAAAAGGGGGGGGAAATAACGCCCCCAAAGCTAATGAACGCCAAAGGCTTTGATTTCTAACGCCACGGCCCAGTTAGTAAACATATTCTGCTCTCTTCCTATATTTAAAAAAAAAAAGAAGAGAAAATACAAAAAAAAACTACGTTGCATGTAATTTGCGGCAAAATAGTCAACAACATAAATTTCCAGAGCGAAAGAGAGGGGCAGAGATCGCCAGAAAGAGGTGGCAAGAGGTGGGCGGCGGCGGCGGTGGCGGCGACGGCGGGTTTAACCAACCGATCGCATGTCCCAAGTGGGCGTCCACCTTTCCAACCGAAATTTAAACAGCAGCTTTAGCATCGCTAGAAATTAAACTAAATGAACGGAGAAATATCTGCCATTTTGGCCAGCGAATTTCTATTCCAATTACACATGCGTATAAATCAAGTGGGGAGGAAAAAATTCGAAGAAATACGAGTGGGCGCCAGGGAATTAACTTTCTTGGCTGAAGAGCAGGGCGTTATCTCGGCCTTCTTATCGAAGGTCTCTCGCGAAGATCTCAAGTGATCCCGTTTTTCTCGCTTGATTTCGGGTTCAGATATATGGGTTTATGTCTTTTTCCAGCACGCACCTGCAAATTAAATCTTTATCTGTTTTAATTCCCAGTCGTTTCTTTTTTTTTATAAGAAGATATAGGAAGATCTTCAACTTTAGTTAACCCATTTATTTTTTTGTTTTTTGGAGTAACTCCTTTTACTAGTTTCCAAACTTGGGTGTGACGTCTGGCGTCGCTGTTGCGGCGGAAAGGTTAACATTTCTATTATGGGGGGCACCACTCCCTTTTATAGATGTTTTTGCTGCTTGACCACCATCAGAGAAATACAACAACAACAACAGCAACAACCACTGGTGGAACACTGCGGCGAAATATGCAAATTATTATGTTTGCATATCGCCGCCTTTTGCCGGGTTTCATTTTTATTTCTACCTTTTTTCTTCATTTTTTTCTTTGCCAGCAATTTTCTGTGTGTTTGTGTGGCGCTTGCGGCTCTTTTTATTGCTGTTCTACCTCTTCTCTATATATATATATATATATATATATATACATATTTCGATATTCTTCAGCAGCCTCACTCGCATTTATGTCTTAATACAATTTGCCCAGATTCGCTAGGAATGCAAAATCCATACTACTACCACTACTACTACTAGCTGATGATAGATGATGGCTGATGAGATCGGATCCCCTGGGATCCGATGATCCCAGCCAATCCGACTTTCCAACATTGTGATTACTTTTTTCGTCCCTCAATTTCGCATAATGTGTGCAAATTTATATAATTTACCCTGATGGATTATCGTTATCGATTGCTCTCCCCTGCCGATAATTGTGTGTGTGGGCAATTTGATTTTATTGATTTTTCCGATGACAGGGAGTGGATCACTAGGCTATGATTATCGATAGATTATCGTTCGATTTGCATCTATTAAACTACTAATTTATTTAATTATATTGTTTTAATTTTTAGTAAATACAAAAAACACTACATTAAGTATGTACAACTTCACACAAGAGATTTCCCTCTTGTTCGTGTGCATTGTATATTTATCATAATATTAATAGCAATTATGCCGCATCATCTGCTTGCCATTTGAGAAGCTGCTCAAAGCATTTCACAAACTGATTAATGGCCAAGAGACCCGGTAGACAAGTAGCAAGTAGAAGGGGCAAAGAATGGGAGAAAAAATGGGGGGAAAAAAAACCTACACAATTTTATTTCAAAATATGGCATTTCTAATTTAACAACTGCGCTTCAAAAATTGCGTTTTTTCTTTTCATACCGCCACTGCCGTCGCGTCGTCTTTCTTTCGCATGCCTGCCATTTAATTATTTTCTTAGAGCTCATTTTATGGGGGGGTTCGAGTATCGCGGGGGCGGGGCGACGGGAGCGCAGCGCAGACGGCGGCAGCAACACATCACACGTTGACCTTGATATTCGCATTCGCAGCGGAACCGCACAACTTGCACACCAGCAAGCGAACATATGTAGCTACAGCAGGGGAGGAAACTTCAAATTCTTTTATATTTCATTATATTTTGCTAAATTTCCTTGATTTATGAAAATACAACCCTGGCAATGATGCCAAAGCGGCTTAACACTCAATTACAATGATGCCAAGGCGGCCTAACACTCATTTCCAATGATGCCCATTTATTCGATCTGCTTTTAAAAAATAAAGCGCAATGAACTTAAGCATTGCAAATTAGTTAGTTATTCCATTACTCATGGAAAAACTTATAATTAATTTTAAAAATTTCCTTAAAAATTAATTTTAAATTTAATTTTTAAATTTTAAAACAATTATTCTACCCATTCCTAAATCAATGACCGCAGCTGTGTCCACATGGACCCCCCCCCACACACACACACATACATATGCAAAGCATTAAGTAGAATCGTCGGCAAGAAGAGGAAGCAGAAGAGGGTGGGCGGGAAAGAGAGAGGACGATGCGAGAGAGGCGCACGCAACGCAGCTTTCAAAGCTTGTTGCTATTGCCATTTGATTGCACGCGGGTGGTGCGAAAGGGAGGGAAGATCGCGGCGATCGCGGGCGCTAGAGCGGGACAGAATAGGCGATAAGCATTTGCGAATTGCAAAAAAAAAAGAAACAGAAAAACGCAAGGGAAGGGAACACTCAAAGTATAAATAAATAAATAATGCGAACGGGCACACACACACAAAATATGAAAATAAATTATTTCGAAAATTATCTCATCAAAGTGAGCCGCTATCGCCGTCTCTGTCTAATTGCGGCTGCAGTTGGGTGCGTTAATTTCCGCCTATCTCTCTCCCTCTCTCACTCTTCTGATATTAAAAAATTTTAATATATTTGCCTGGTCTTTTGGGACTGCTTCACATTTTTTGCCCATTTTTCCATCTTTATTTTCGGTTTTCTGTACGAATGACTGATTGCATAGACGAAGACACAGAAAGAAAGAGAGAGAGAGGGGGAGAGGGAAGGAGCGAGACGTCGCTAATGCGTTGACGTTGACCTTGGATTTAAAGTCCAAACAAATTTTGCGATCTATAAAAAAAAAAAACAAAAGTGAGGGAGCATGGAGGCAAACCCAAAACCGAATTTGAAACCAAAAACGCAGCAAAGTGGAATACAAAAATAAAATATTTAATAATACAGTAAGCCAACGCAAAAAAGAAACTTCTATGAAGAATTTTAAGAAATTTTTAGTTAATAAATGTCAAAGAAAATTGTTTAAAGCATTTTTAATTTTTTTCTTTTAAAAACTCCACAAAGTTTCAGTACACACCCCCATTTTTAACAGCCGCTCTCTTATTACTTACGCACATTAAACAGCTGTTTTCTCTTTGCTCTTATTTCTGCTTTTGCTTTTGCTCTGCTTTTCTCCTCCTCTCTGCTTTTCAAGTTCAACACGAGACGCGCCCCCAGAAGCGAAGTACAGCAACAAAATAAAATGTGCGTAAAACGTGCGTAAGGCCACGCACACGACGACGATGACGTCACAAAACCAGTTGATAAGATGGCTAGGGGAGGGGGGGGGGGGGGGGAGGGGGAAGGCCGTTGGCAACTCAACCCACTTGTTGCCATACAAGAGAATAGCAACAACAACAACAGAGTCACGCGAAACGAGAGACGAAATAAAACGAAGCGAACGATGAAACGAACGCACAAAACGCACACACTTGCGGAAATGCTGCGTAAGTGTGCGTGCATGGGCTTTGATTGAACGGGTTTTGGCTTTTATCATACACCAACACACACACACACACACACTTACACACTCGAACATAAATCCGAATGACATTGAACTTGAACTTGGGTGGGAAACGTTTATACTGTGTTCCAAAAAAAATTACGATGGGTATGTTCAATTCGAAATACTTTTGACTTTTCTAAAATGTTTTTTAAAACTTAAAGGTTAAGAAACAATGTCTAAAAAATGTATTATTTTATGTTTAATATTTATAAAAAATATATTTAATATTAAATATCCATCTTAGGTTATATAAGATGTAAAGTTTTCATATAAATTCATAATTCAAGTAAAAATAAATGTTATTCAAAACAAAAAAACTAAAAATCCAGGATATCAAAGACTTCGTTACCAGTTTTACAATTACGAATACCATCAAATCGCCTTACGCACCGAGTTTTGGGTGTCAGTGTGTGAGCTTTTATCAACTGGTACCGTTATCTGATGATAAACAAGTTCGCGCGTGTGTGTGTGTGTGTGTGTGTTGAGTGAAGGGGGGTGTTTAAGGGGGCGTTAAAGGGGATATTACGTAGCAACCCAGTTCCAAGGTCGCCAATGCAAATTTATGCGCATTCTGAAAGATTTATGCGGCTTTTTTTCTCTTCTTACAGTTGTGATTGCATTGTTAACACAACACGGTTCGTAATTAATTTACGACTGCTTTTAAGCACAGCTAAGGTCAAGAAAATAGCAGTTTGCGACTGTCAATACAATAAAATCACCGTAGTTATGATAAGATATATTCAATTCTGGCAAATTACCATGGCATCACTCTTTCGCATCGATCAGATCTCCATGGATTGTGCAGCTGTGGCCGAGCTAATTGCAGGTAGTCAGGTAGCAAGACGGCGCCACACAATAGCGTCTAAATAATATCCGCCCAATGGTCAGTATATATAGTCTACATATATAGAATTCATATCGTATTTATTTTATTTGATTTATTTTTGGGGCAGTCTCCGCACGCACAAAAGCTGACGCCGTGCCGGAAGGTCCGTCTGTCTGGCAGGTTCTTCAGACCTCCTCCTCTGACCCCCGGTCAGATGCCGAGATCCTGTGGGAGTCCTTTGTCCTTTGTCCCTTCGGCCTAACAATTGCGTGAGACGAAAACTTTGCCGCTGGTCAGCCTTTGTGGTCACCTGAGTTTGTCTCTCGGGGCCGGAAGCTTTCAAGACGACCACAAGAAGGGAAGGACAAAGCACGGACCCAAGGAGAATCGAATAGGAAGGGTTAGAAAAAGGCACAGCCACATTTGAAATACCCTTTAAATATCTAAAATAATATTTTAGTTGTTTTGGACAAAAAATGATGGGTAAAAAAAATGTAAAATCATACTTTGATCGAAATTACACCTCAAGTAAAAATTAAATAAAAAATCTAAATAAAATTAAATAAAATCTAAAAAAAATCAGGATATTAAAGATTTTAAAAACCTTTTAGTTTTTGGCAAAAAAAAATATTTTTTTTAATTTAAAATTATATATTATTATTATGTGTTAATCTGAAGGATCTAAGATACTGTTTGTTCACTAAATACCCCTATGAAGAGTATAATTTATAGCTCTAAAATAAAAGATGAAGAAGTACAATCGCACTTGACCTGCCGATAAAAAAAAGCCCCGCAGAAACACGCAGATTTTTTTCTTGAAATCTTTCTTGGCTTGCTTAGAGGTGACGAAGAGCGATTTCGAAGGCCATTCGCTGGCCGAAGGATTATCCCACGCTAAGCAACAAAGGCAGAGGATATTTATAGTTATAGTACCTATACATAGGAACTTTCGCCAACTCAAAAAACAAGTCCCCTGCGTTTCGCCTCCGCCTCCGCAATCAAATCAAATCAAAGAATCGATGCCGCACACTCGCGCATTAAGGAAAATATTGATTTGTGCCATTGGCTGGCTGTTAACAATTTGTTGCAAATTGTAAAATGTTGCCGGCAACATAATTTAATTGACACCGTTGTGGGCACGGCAACAGCATTAGCAACAGCAACAACACGAGCAGCAGCAACATTAAAGTCAACGAGTTCCTTGTGGCATGCCACAAAATCAAGAAAAAAGAGAGAGGGAGTTTCTACGAAAAATAAAAGAAGAGTGGTTGGAAATTACAAAAAAAAATATATTTAATTTATTTAACATTAAAGAATATATTTCACAACAAATTAAGTTTTAAAAGAATTTGTTTTAGAAAAAGAATATAAAAAATAAAATAGTTTAAAACTCAATAGCTTCTAAATGGTGTGGATTATAAAGAGTATTTTAAAATATTTCAAGAGCTAAAAAATAAAATAAAAATTATATATTTAAATTTTATTTTTTTGGCTAAAATAAATACAATTTTATTTTTATTAATTTAAAAAAAATAAACAAAATGTGTTCTTAATTATAGTTGCATATTCAAAAGCTTCTAAATAGGCTGAATTATTTTTTAAAGAACTTTAGAACTTAAAAAAAATATAATTTATTTTTAAGGTTGTTAATTGATTGATTTGCTGTTCAATTAATGTTTTGTGGCCTTTCCTTTTTGGGCTTTTTCCCTCTAATCTGCTTGATTTTGGGATTAGCTTGAGTTTCCTACAAAACTCGCTGATTAATGGGACACATTTGGCTGCACTTTTGTTTTTTTTTTTTGGTTCGTATAGCTTGGCAGTGATTAATCTTATTTTATGCAATGCCAAACACCCAAAAAATGGAAAAAAAATTCAATAAGCTGAGGGATAGAGAATGCGAATATCAGCGGCTGCGCCAACGCATGCGCAACGCGATTATTTTCAGTTTCAGTTTTTGTTTTTGTTCTTAGATTGAGATTCAGATTCAGTTCCTGTTGCTGACGTCAGACTTTGAGTTTGAGTTTGAGCCCGAGACATTTGTGCATAGTTTTACTGCCTGATATTGCTGTTGCTGCTGTTGCTGCTGGTGATGTTGTTGCCGGGCCACGCAGCTCGTGTCGCTGTTGACCTTCAAACTGGGTTTTAATTTAGCCTGGCCTGCGTTTCTGTCATCCCTCTCTCTCTGTCACTCTTTCTCACTCTTTCTGATTCTTTCTGTATAAATGCTAGAATAATGGTCTCCAGGGGGGCGGCGGCTTGTGCAACAATTACTAATTATATACTATACAGAGTTGGGTTTCTATATCTATCTATAAAGCCCATACACAGCTGGCAATTCTAATGAGATACGCTATCTTTTTTTTTCCTTTTTTTTTTTATTTGCCGTATGCGTTTCCAGCTCGACTTGAGAGTGAGAGGGTAGAGGAGGGATAGAGAGGGAGAGGGATAGCCAGATATAAATCTGTTGAAAATGCGCATAATTATAGCAGGCAGCGGCAGCAACAAGTCGTCGTTGCCGGCAGTCGTGACAAGAAAAGTTGTTAATTTTAATTATAAAAAAATTGTATTTTACTCTTTTTTCACGTTTTATTTGAATTTGCTCGCTGTCTCTGCTTTTGCTTTTGCTGTTTGGTATTTAAAGATTTTTGTTGCATGTGTTGCGGCAACAAGTGTAGTGAAATCCAATCCGATTTGTGTAATTAAAATAAAGTAAACTTAAACTTTACACCAAAAATCCACAGAGATATTGTAATATGTTTGAACTTTTCATTCTCTGTGTCTTGTCAACATTTTTCAAATACTTTTGGCCAACAATTGCATACCAAAAAAAGAGAGGGAGCAAAAAAAAGGAAATAAATGAAGTCGAAAATGTGGCAAAAATGTTAATGGACTTGCTGAAAATGCCAAAACGAGGCAAAAAGCAAATAGCTCAAAAAACGAAACCAAACTCACACACACACACATGCAACCGTGCATGGCTCATGCACATTGGAGGCTGGTCACACTATTCGTATACCCTAACTATCGATAAGTGCGGAGTTATCGCAGGGAAATTTATTATTTCCTATAATCATTGTTTATCATACATTGTTTAATTTATTTTTTTTTCCATTAACTCGACAAAGTAATCATTTTAATGTGCCATTTAAAATTAATTCATCGATTGCCCAGAGTATTGCGACTTCGATTTCATTCGATTTTTTTCTCTTTTTTGGTTGGCATCGCAGCGTGTATTTATCCATGTCCGTGTGTGAGTTGTAAATTAACAATTATTGGTTATTAACATGACAATTTTATACGATTTTAATGCATGCCTCGGCGGCAGCAACAGCAACAGCAACAACAGCAACGCGAGCAACATAAAGAAATGTCGGCAAGTCACATTTGAAGGCATTTAATTGAATGCGTGAATTGCTTTTGTTGATTGCACTGACGTTGACTGAGGCAGCGACAGCAGCAGCAACAGCAACAGCAGCAGCAACAACAGCAGCAACATTAGCAGCTGCCTGAGAGCAACTTGTTGATGTTGCTGCTGCTGCTGCCGCCGTGTTGTTGCATAGTTGGCCGCGTGAAAACGTGACGTTTGAGAGCGGCTCAGATTCAGATTAACAGGCAGATATTCGAATGTAAAATCTCGCTGCAACAACAAGCGTTTTGAATATTTTTGTATAATTTTCCAATTTAAATTAACAGTTTTGCCGTTGCCTGTTGCCTGATGTCTGAGTTGCTGGATTTTTCCCAGGCCAAAAAAAAAGAGAGGGAGAAATAATAAATATTGCCGTCGGCAGCGAAAAAAATACGAGTTATAGTTGCTGCTGCATCTATGCAATTTTTGTTGCTGCTGCTGCTGCTGGTGGCCATTGTCTTAGTATCGTTGTTGTTGTGCTTGTAATATAATCAATTGATTGCTAATTGATAATTATGGCATACGTAATGCGAGTCGTGTTCTAAGGCAATTGCCTATATCTCTCTCGAAATTAATGGGGTGTGCTGATCCCATATTTTCTCCTTTACTTTTGGGGGCTGGGTTTTTTATTATCGACAGTTTGCTATTTCTCGATATTTAATATGTAAATATCGATATTATCGAATCGATGTTGTGAAAATATCGAAAATATCGATAACATTCAAGTTATAGTTTTTCTAGTTTGAAGAGCAATGAAAATGGTTACAATATTTCTTTTTTTTTAGATACCCGATAACTTTGTACTAAACTGAAATTCCGATTTGCAAATCAAAGAACCATTATATTTGACATTTTGCCATTCGATTCGTGTGCAAATATGGCCCATTCACATTCACATTCGCAGTTATTACACATTTTATGTGGTTAATTATCAAATTATATTGTAGTTTGGCCTGTCTCGATGGATTAGCGCATTTGAGCCGTCTACGTGACCACGCGGCGTATGCGCAATGGCCAATACATTACGCATACGCGGCGTTGGCCAAGAGAAAACCGCAAGGCAACGGAAAAGGGGCGTGGGGTGGAAAATTGAAATGATAATTGCACGCGCCCCACCCACCCCAAAAAATCGAAGAAAAAATATCAACCCACGCCTTTTGCTGCTCCACATTATGAGCGATGAAAGATAAATGTTGGCTCAGCTTTTTTGGATTTTTTGGTTTTTTTTTTTTTTGTTTTTTGGCTTTCGGTTTTCCGCGATTTGTTCGATTCGCGTTGTTAACATAAAATCGCAATTAGTTGGCATTTTGTGTGTGGGGCAACGGCAGCCGCTTTACCTTACTTACGTATGTAAGCATGTCTGTATGCGGTTCTGTTTTATTAATAATCTCTTGTTACAAAATTATGCAAAACAATTTATCACAAATTTGTTTCTGGGGGGCTGTTGCCCATTGTGTTTTTCGGTTTTTCTTTTTTTCCCCCTTTTTTTTGCTGGCTTTGGTTAAAGGCGTGGCTTTGCAACAAATTAGCATTTACATTCTTTTGGCATTTTCCTAATCTATTTTTTTTGTAGTTTGAAAGCATATAAAAATTCTTGAAATTTTCAGGGGATTTATTACAAATAAAATAAAATATTTAAATTCAAAATCAGAATAAATTAATACTTTTAAATAAAATCTGTCTAAATATTCGTCATTTCATATTTTTTTTAATTTTTGTTGTTACAAGCATATAAAAATTCTTTAAATTTTTTATAAAATAATTATAAATTAAATAAAATTTTTAAGTACAAAAGTAGAATAAATTGCTCATTTAAATTTAATTTAAGATGACATTTTGTCATTCAGAGTTTTTCCATTGTGTTAAATCGTTTGACGAATCCCACATAAATTAGGCATTAATTTTTTTATTACCTCTTAAATGGATTTTTAAATGAAATTTTAAGTTGTTAGCCAGAATTATTTAAAATGTTAAAATATTGAAATTTATTGATAAGCAAATTGGTGCTGCAAATGCAGTTGTTGCTGTTGCTGCCGGCCTGCAACATATGTTGCAAGTTGTTGCAGCTGTCAATAGAGGCGGTCACGTCATGTTGCTGTTGTTACCATTTGCAGTTGCAGTTGCAGCATTGTTGTTGTTGCCGTTGACTTGTCAAAAATGTGTTGTTGTCGGGGCTCCGTTGTTGCCCGTTGTTGCCCGTTGTTAAGTGTTTTGCCTTTGCATATTGCTGGCATGTCTGGCATGTTGTTTAACACCCTGTTATACCCAATCGAAGCCATGTCCATGCAAATTTACCAACGAATAGTGAGGAGTGAGGAGTGTGAGGTGGGGGGGGGGGCAACTCAATCAGACTCTTAGCTGACCAACAAATCAGCTTAAGACAACACCAACACACACACACATCTCTTCTAAAAGAACAGAAAACGAAACAAAAATGTTGGAGGTTTTCAAATATTTGAACAGAAATTTACCTCCTAGGGAAAAGTCATTGAAAGTCATTTGCCAACGTTGGATGCCCCGCCCCCTTTTCCCCTTTTCCACCTTCCACCGCCCCTCTTGACCTGTCCGCAACGACATTTGTTACACTTTGTTTGCCTTTCGGCTGCTTCTCTCGTTGTCGGCCAATGCAAAAAAAAAAAATAAAAATCAGCTTACTAAACGGGCCAAAAATAACAGGGGCAAAAAGGGAAGGCAGCTGCGAACGATTCTCAAATCGCATCAAATATCAACCGAGCATACGTTAAATGCCTCAAATTGAGTTAAAGTGCCGACGCCCGTCTCTATCTCTCTCTATATCCGTCCCCCTTCCGCCCACTCGTCCCGTCTCTCTCTCTCTCTCTCTCTATCGACAGGACAAAGGCCTGAGGCAAAGGCACAGGAGCCGAAAAAAAAGAAGAGGGGATGGAGAAAGGGGGAAAAATGGAAAACTACAACTGCAAATGGTGGGTAAAAAAATCACTTCCACACGATGCCCAGGAATCGAGTGAAAAAAATGCGGGGAGAAGAACGAGAAGTTTCTGTTTGTTAAGCTAAAAAATTATTAATAAAAATCTTAGGAATTTAAATATTTCATTATTAAATAATATTGTTAATATTATTGAAATATTTCTTTGATATTCAATATCCTTTTCAGGAATTCCATTTAGTTAATGGGAAGTAAAATATTTCCCTTTTTTGGCATAACTTAATTAAATTATATTTTAAAAAGATTAGTTAAAAAATGCATTTTTTTCTTGCTTTCTACCAATTTAATATTCAAAGCGCCCTTGAATATTTTCTATTTTTGTTAAATATTTTTCATAAATAAATAAACTGTATTAAATATTTTTAAAAAATAAATAAATTGTTTTTTAATATTTTTAATAAATAAATAAATTGTGTTTATTATTTTAATAAATAAATAAATTGTCTTAAATATATTAAATAAACAAATAAATTGTATTAAATATTTTGAATAAAAAAAATATTTAAATAAATATTTTAAATAAAATACAAAAATTGGAATAGTGCAAATAAGTAAGTATAGTAAGTAAGTATAAGTAAATTAAAATTTAAAAATGTATATTATTTGATAAAAAAAATTTTATATTAAATGATTTTATCTGAAAATATTTAAATCAAGAAAGAACATTTTAGATGTAATATAATATGGTATTTACTTTAAACTTAAAAAAAGATAATCATTTTATAAGAAAAGCAAAAAAATCTCTAAATTAACTATAATTGTTAAATTTAATATTTCCATAAAAAGCGCAAAAATATTTAAATCACTTAAGAAATAAATAAATAAATTCCAAGTTTTTTATTTTTGTAAAATATGAATGTTCTAAACAATTCTAAGCTGGCTCGAACTCTGCGAGCTGCCCTCGCGTAACTGCACTGCTCCACGCACATGAGAGCGTATTTGGCTTGGCTCCATTTCAGGACGCATGGCCATGCAGGGATGTGCGGAGGATGTGCGAAGGATGTGCAACCATCCTGCCGACGCCGCTGGCATTTTATTTTCACTTTTTAGCTGTTCGTCCTTTTTTTTTTGCCTCTTTTTCACCATATTTTTTCTCGCCCCTGCCGGTGGCTTCTTTTTCATTGAATTGACTTTGGCCTGGCTGGCATGTCCTGGCTGGCATATCCTGGCCACTGATCCTGACTCCTCGCCGACCGAGTGGCTGAGTGCCTGCTGTCATCATTGCCTCGTTCATCGACACTTTGCTTTTTAATCAATTTAACAATTTTTTGCCCGCATCCTTCGTCCCCGTAGTATCCTTTCGATGTCCTTGTTTTGGGGGGACGAGCGATTTCCAAGGCGCCTGCGGATTCGTTTTGGCATGCATTGGTATTGGTATTGGTATTTGGTATATATATATATATGTGTTGGTATATGCAAAAGTAATTGGCAGTTCAGTTCTGGCATCCTTGGGATCCTTCGGAGCCTCCTTAGTCGATCCATCCATCCGTCTAAAACGTCGACAGTTGTTTCTCCGCTCTATGTGCATTTGCTAATTAGTTTGCCTAGGACATGTGTCCTTCGGCCAGAGTCCAGAGTCCTTCGTCCTGTGTCCCCTCTTTTTTCACTCCGCCTACTTGGCTTTTTCAATTCTTTCTGTTTTTCCCCCTTCCTTCAATTTTTTTATTTGTGAATGTGTCTAAAAAGGAAATGAACTCATCAGTTTGTTTGTTTGTTTGCCTTTTCTTCATTCTTCTGCCATCCATGCCTAATGAAGTTGATTTGCCAGTAAACAGAGCCAAAGGAGTGTCCTTTGCATTCAACTGGAAATGAGTTAATCGAGTGGCTTTTCTACTATTTTTTTTTTTTTGGGAATTTATTCACAGATAATAGATTTCGCTTGAAAAGGCTCGAAAACTAATTAAGATTGATCTGCTTTTCTTTTCTTTGATTTAAATTCTTGGGTTTTAAGTTTTAGGTAATCAGTTCAACTGATTTTGAAAACTATCGATATTTTCGATATTTGATTTAATAATATCGATGTTTTCGAGGGAAAACACATAAGAAATATCGAGAAATAGCAAACTGTCCATTTTTTTCCAGGTAATTATGTTTTGGGTACTCAGTTTAACTGATTTTAAAAATTATCGATATTTTCGATATTTAATAATATTGATGTTTTCGAGGGAAAATACATATTAAATAACGAAAAATAGCCAACTGTCGATATTTTTTTCATCCTCTTAGTTCGAAATATTTTTCCAGTTTTTTTTAAATGGAACCTTATGCTTTTCCTATTTTTTATTAGTTTGCCAGATTTTTCTTAGATTTTAAATAAATTTTTAAATTTTATATAAACAGTTTAACCCATTTTGTAACTGATAACAGTTATCCCATTTAGTTTCAGGTATTTTATCCAGTAATTTTTAAATTGAACCCTATTAACTAAAGTGTCAATTAGTTTGTGTTTATTTCCAGTTTGCTATCATTTTCATTGGCCATTCTCATTTTCATTCTGATCATCGCATCTCCTTCCTCTTCGCCGGCTAATGAAAATGTTTTGCGAGTGTCTGAAATGCACATTTATAATTGAACAATTTACCAGTTTACCTGGCCAGATTCAAAAATAACTTAATCAAGACAGCAAGGGGCAACTTCAGCTTCAGCTTCATCTTCCTCTTCAACTGCCTCTCCATTTCAGCGGCAAGTCTAGTTTGGTGGATGGAAAACACTGGCCACATTGGCCACAGTTAACGCAGTTAAATATTTTCCGCTTAATTTAACAGGAATTTCAATTGACAGACGTGAGCACGAAGTTGTTGTTGCTGTTGGTGTTGCTTGTGTTGCTGTTGCTGTTGTTGCTGCTGCTGTTGTCGTCTGGGCAACGCATGATTTATGCACTCACACTTGGCGAGAGGAGGAAGAGATAGATGGCTGCGGTTGCACCGCCGTCAATTTCCATTAGACGCTGACCTTGTCAACATGTTGCTGCAATTGCTGTTGATGTTGCCGTTGCCGTTGCAGTAGCAACATTTGCTGCTGGCGTCGCTGCTTTGGCTCGCGTTAAGTTGACAATTTACTGACAAATGTGTAAATTGCATTTGATCTTGTTGCTGTTGCTTTTGCTGCCGCCGTTGCCGCTGCGTTAATTTATGCGCCTGACATTTCAAGGAAAGAAAGAAAAAAAAATTTGCAAGAGGGGCGGAGGCGCAACAATAACAAAGGGGCGAACGACTGCAGCGTCGACCTTGATCGCCAACTTCCGCATTTTACAGTTACGATTTGCCAAGTCTCGATTTTCCCAGGCGAACATGGAATTTTCTTCAATGTTGCAAACATCTTTAGTAAATACGACTGGCATTGGTGGCCCATTTCAGAAGAATCAGAAAAGGGTTTAACTACTAAATAACACATAGTAAATATCTCTTTGAAACATGTGTACAAGTTTTTGAAAGGTAAAAAAAAAATCTTCTAAAAATGATTGGATGTCAGATTTATTAGACTAAAGATGATTTTTTCCTTATTTTTTTTGTTTGTAAAAGCAGTAGCTACTTTGAACACCTTTGCCATAATTTTCAATTCCGGTTTGTCAAGCACCTTTGCAAATCAAGTAAAGTGTTCAAGTGAGTAACAAAGTTGGCTCAGCCCTCAAAACAATATAAGCAATAATTTAGTATTTAAATGTTTGGACCAAAGAAACAAAGTACGCAGAAAAAAAATGACAAAAGATCAAATATTTTTTAAAAATCAAGGTATTTATATCATTTTGAAATGAATAAAGATTATGTTTAACTTATTTTAGATTATTTGTTCAAAAAAATACTAAATTTGGTATTTTAAAATAGTATTTTTTTTTAAAGTTTTTGGAAATAACTGATATGATTAAATATCAAGTTGATATGTTTTAATCATAGATTTGACATTAATCATTTCATTTAATATTTCATATTTAGATATGAAATAATGTAAAATTGACCCTATTCATATCAAATATGTTTTCATTTTAATAAAGTAAATAATTTTTTGACTATATTTCCTATATTTATTTCTTATATTTAAAGATATTTGCACACACTCACCTTATGGGCTCTGATGGATGTGCCCTCTGAACAAACTAGTGTGACGTCCACCAGGCTCCCGTCTTGTAGTAATTGACTAAACACCCCTAACAGGTTGGATTGGTAATTGTTCCACCTCAAGCAGTAGTGCTCACTGCCCATGTCGGTGACAGCTTACGCTGCTGCAAGAATAAAAGATACAAAATATGTTAATCAATTAATTAGGAAAAAAATCAAATAAAAAGAGGCATTTGATTTTTTATTCTAGAGAAGTGAGAAGTGAGAATGACTCGACCCGAGGAATAATAATTTCTTAATTTGGTGTTACGGCTGCTGCTAATTGAAATTGCGTAATCAATCGCAGAGATACATGCACTCAGATAGCCGTTGTATCTGTGTATCTCGGTATCTTTAGATGCAATTAATGCCAAAGCGCTTGCACAAATGCCAAACAAATTGCGAAATCGAAGCCCAGGGTTCACAAATGTCACTGCCACCCAACGAAATGCGAAAAAAAAATATACTATATATGGGGGGTTATCATCTGCGAGGGGAGTTCGAGGCAATTGAGGGCGTGACTAGGCGTGTCACTGCGTTATTTCCATAACAAAATGCTGACTTTGCAGTTCCATCCAAGTATTTTATTTTCACATGCACAGTTTGCACAAAAATCAAATGAAAAACAGAAATATATATTTTGGTGTTAAAATCAATAAAAATACCTAGTTGACTTTTTCTCAATTGGAATATTTGAATATATCTAAAAAGCCCGAAACTTTTCAGCCTTTTACTTTAATTGGCCGTTAATTTCTAGCCTTTTTCGACTTTAAGTGTCTCTCTCTCTGCCATCAGTTTGCATTAATTTGATGGCCAAATAATTAATCGACCAGGCAATCAACGAAACGATCTGAAATTAGGCACCTCAGAAAAGAAAGAAATTGCAAACCAAGCCCCTCGAAATGGTAACAGCAAACATTTCCGGCCAAACGGCGCTGTTTTGATGGCTAACTGTCGTTGTTGTTGTTGTTTGTGGTGTTGGAAATCTCAGTTGCAAAAATAAGAAAGAGAGAGAGAGAGAGAAAAAAAAACGAAATAATAACGAAGCAATAAACTCTGAATTTATTTCAACAAATAAAACTTTGATTTATTGCACTACGCACCGGGCACACAGCATGCAACGGATCTCGGTCTCGAACAACCCCCCTTTCGACACAGAGCCCCTGGAACTGGAGCCCCTCGAAGCGATTTCGCAGCTCGATAACGATATTATAGAGGAGTTAGAATCTGTATCTGAGGCCATTGCGATCGTAAAGCGTAAATTACGCATGCATTTTGTTATTTCCCAGTCTATCTCTCTCTCTCACTCTTTTCCTCTCCCTTTCTCGCTTCCTCTGATTTTCCTGCCTTTGGAAAACTCGTGCGAACTTTCAGTGGGGCACTGGAAAAAAAGCAGAGGAATGGCAAACATAAAATTCGTCATTAAAAAAGGCTATTTTTCCTATTTCATCTATCTATATATATAAAACTCATATTACAATTTTTCGAGAGTCAAAGAGAAAGACCAAATTAGTAAAGTCACAACCTTCATATTTTTACCAAATATTCTTATTATAAAATAGAAATTATTTGACTTATAAAAAATATATATTTATTTAAATTTAAATTAATTTCAAATATTTCACAAGTTTAATAAAAATATTTGTAATATTTCAAGACGAGTAACTCTTGTGTTTCCACACCTTTTTGCAAGTTTTTGCAGCCACTTGAAAATTGTTAGTGTTTTCTTAACCTTTTCGCCGTATTTCCCATTCAGTTAAAGATCACACACACGCACACACTCAGAAGAAAAGCCAAAATGTTGGCCTGGAAATTATGGCCCAAGTGGCAGGCAACACGCAATGGCTAAAGGTCGACACATCGGCAGCAGCAGCAGCACAGCAGCAACATCTCAGCGGCACAGCGACAACAGAGGGAAAAAACTTCTTGTTTTTTCTTTTTTATTTTTATTTTTTATTTTTCTTATTTATTTTTATTTCCATTTGCATGCAACGGCAGGTCGACACTTAATTAAGAGAAGTTGCCAGTGGCCATGTTGCTGCTGCTGTTGCTGTTGCTGCTGGCGTGTTGCTGCTGCTGCTGCCCACGCATGATTTTTGAATTAGCGCTGTGTGTAGTAACAACAACTAATATAATTGACAGTTGTTGCTGCTGCTGCTGCTTTGCCTACGTGTTCTGTTGCAGACGTCAATGACTGCCTGCAATGCATGCTAAGTAGGAGAAAAATATAGACAAAAAAATCAGAAAACCAAGCCCCAGAGAAAGCCGCTAAAAAATAAAAAATAAATATAAAAAAAAAGTAGGAAAAAGAATAAAGAAAAATCTGCTGTGTTGCATGCAATTTGGGTCTGTTAATTGTTGTTGCTGCTGCGATTTATGCCGCTTGCATGCTAATTATGAGAGGGGGGCAACCAAAAGACTGGCCAAAATGGGTGGGCGAAAAGGGGGGTTAAGGTAAGGGGCCTTTTCACCATTACTGACAACTAAATCAGTCAAATGATGATGGGCCGCTGCGGCGGCTTCCTATAGAGTTTTTAGCCAAGTTAATGAGCAGCGTAAGACAGGCAGCCAACGAAAAGGGGCAAACGATCTCCCACAGTGCACAGTTTCTGGTCAAGATGCTCTTTTCGGTTCTTGGTTGCTTCTTAGTTGGTTCTTTTCAATTAAAGACCCCCGCCGCTGCAGGTTCCTAAACTCAGTCAGCATATGTTGCTGCTGTGCCCGGTTGATGTTCCTGCTGTTGCTGTTGCTACTGCAATGCCCGTTGTTGCTGCCGTCGCTGGCCTAAAACTCATTAATATTGAAATTTGTTCGTGTGCATGAGTTATTAGCAATTTTCTAATTAAGGCTCCCTGACGAGCCGCCAACGATTCTTGGCCACCCCTCCCCCTAACCCCCTTCTGCCACCCCTCCTCATGCTTGGCCGCTCACCTGAGGCGCCTCTGCAACACCCCCCCCCCCCTCGCCTCCCTACCCCTCAATGTCACACCCACAAGAAGGCCGCCGTTTTGCCTTTCATGTTTTGTTTTTCCTGCTTTTATTTTATTTCTTTTTTTTATGAATGCGATTTTTTTTCTTCTCTCAGCCACTGGAGAAATTTGCATTTGATTTATTTATTTATAAACTTAATTGCCAAGTGGTTTTTAAAGTGGGCGGGGCCAGTGGTTGGTCGGATAGAGTGCGAGCTGTTGGTTAATGTCGAGAAATATTTTAAAATTCATCCAGATAAGAAGGGGAAATTGATTGGAATTTAAGCATTTTCTTGGGGGATTAAAACTCGAAATAAACAAATTAAAAATTCAAAAAAGTAAGGAAGAATTTATTGCAATTTAAACACATTTTTGGTGAAATAAATTTATAAATATTAAAATTAAGAAGTTAAGCATTTTCTTGTAATTTATTTCTAAATCTTCGCAATAATAAAATGAAAATAAAGGGAGAATGTTTGGGAATTAAGATATTTTTTTGGGGCATTAAAATCACATTTTTGTTTATTAATTTTTTAAATAATCAACTTAAGAAAAAATCGGGAATTTATTGGAATTAAAACAAGTCTTAATATTATTACAAAAAAAATTTTATTATTTACATCAACTAAAAATATTAACTATTTAATATTAATTTTTCTTTTAATAAGTTTCCTCAAGTTACATTTTTTTTAATAAATCTTCTATAATATTAATTCAAAAAAAGCTGTAGATGTCTAAATAGAATTTGTATTTAAATGATTTTATTTTATTTTTTTTAAGTTTTAGGGTGGGCTTTACTAGTAAAAAATACATAGGTATATAATTTAATGTTGATCTCTAATTTTTGATTTTAATTGAAAAATATCTTTTGTCTTTAAGCTTCCCAATTTTAGGCAGCCCCTCAACTTTCTTTTACGGCAGACTTCTAGCCCAATTCCAGATGGCAATCAAAGTCAAAGTCTGGTCACTGGTCACAAGATCAGACAATGATCAATGATGATCTGCCTCTTTACTCCGCCCGATCTCCGCGGCCACTCGATTCAGATCCACCCAGGCAAAAGCGAACTGAGAGTCCAGGTCCAGAAGCCCACGCACACGCCATCAGCCCACAAATGCAGCATGGATGTTGCAGTTACCGTTGAATGTTGCTAGTTGCTAGTTGCATCCTTGGAGTGCTTGGCCACAGCTGCAACTGGGATACTGAAACGGGGGAAAACCTTTTGTGGTCCAGGCCAACCGACAACACACTTGACTGATGAAGGCAAAGTAAAGTCTACCAGAGTCTGGCCACTTGTTTTCGCGGGATAGGTGAACTGCGTGTGAGTACGCCTACGTGCGATGGCGGCACATTTTAAATCAAAAAGAAGGGCGCACGATGCAGTTCAGTTCGGTTCAGTTCAGCTGAGTTGAGTTGCAGTTATGCCGCGCCTCGTTTTTTCTCTCTACTCGATTATTAATTGCGATACGAGGGGGAGGCCAAGGGGGCGGGGGAAAGAGGGGTGACAGCCACTATGCACAAAAAGAAAATTATTAAAATAATTTCTATATTCCTTATTCTAAATTATTCATCAAATATAATGATATTTTTAAAATAAATGTATGCTCCGAGTTTTAGAAACATTTTAAAAATTATTTTACCTTGAAATCAAAAAATGATTCAAGAATAACAGTTCAAATATTTTGTTTATTTAATTTTTTAGTATTCTCTTAATTCAAAAAAATATTAAAATGTATAGTTTTAAGGGAAAATTCAATAAACTTTGATTTATAAATTTAAACTACGAATTTAAAAATATTAAATCCTTAATTTTAGTTTTAATATTTTATGCTTTACTTTTCGTTAAGAATTTTTTTTGG
Organism: Drosophila pseudotakahashii; assembly: GCA_035046095.1. Classification (NCBI taxonomy): domain Eukaryota; kingdom Metazoa; phylum Arthropoda; class Insecta; order Diptera; family Drosophilidae; genus Drosophila; species Drosophila pseudotakahashii. The sequence goes on along the minus strand of JAWNOE010000105.1, from coordinate 7,415,884 downwards.
TTTAAAGGAATATTTCTATTTGTAGTCACTAAAGTCTAAAAGATATTTATAAACTAAATGAAAATATTGAAATATGGATTCTTTAATTTTAGTTGAAAAATAAGATTTTGCCAATTTCTGAGGATCTTTTCTGATCAAATAAGAAAATCCCTATTTTTAGGCACCATAATTGCATACAACAGGTGCAAAAGAACAGTTTTGCTCAGTGTAGGGGTGTTTGAGCTGCAAAACAGTTGCAATTTTGCTGTTGTTCGCGTTGTTTGAACATTGCCGACACCGTTTGCGATTATCATAATGCTGCCTGCGCAGCTCATGTTGCTGTTGTGCTGTTGCTGTTGTTGCTGTTGCTCTTGTTGCTGTTGCTGTTGCCGATGTGAATGATGATTATTTTGATAAGTTGCGCAACATGTTGCTGCCGTGCTTTTTTCCTTTCGCCTGTTTTTTCTTCTTGATTTTCCTCTCAGATGGGCAACTCTTGATCTTCATCTTCAATGGCATCTTAATTGTTCCGCCGCTCTGGACGACGAGCGACCGGCAACATTGTTGCCAAGGTGTTGCCGCCTAAAATTGCCGCTTGTCACTGTGCGGAAGTTGCACCAGCAGCAGCAACAGCAACAGCAGCGGCAAACGCGAGCAACAACTATGATTATAAATGCTTTTTATTGATTTATTAATCGTTGTCTGCTCACTGGTGAAAGGATTTCGCTCTGGGCCTTATCGCATACATTTCCCAAGCGTTTAAAGCAGATCTCTCTCCGCTTTTTCCCCCCGCATTTTCCACCATTTTCCCCGCTTCAGTTTCCTGGCAACACAGCTTTCTATTGTTGCCTTGGCAAGTTCAAAGTGGCAAACGGTTTTGCTTTTGGCCAGCTGCTCTCTGCAGCTCCCACTTTAAATGCTGACCCACGCCCACACCCCTTAAAAAAATTACAAAAAAAAGGCACACACACCCACGATGAACGAAAAAAAATTTAAAAAAAAAGGGATTGCTGCCTCGTGTTGCGTAAAGAATAAAAACAACAAAAAGCAGCCGCGAAAAATGAAAGAAATATATGCAAAATTATTACCGAAAAATGATTAGGCTTAAGGAGTGTGTTGCAGAGCGCCTGGCTGTGGTACATTGAAAAAAAGTGTGACCAGATGCTAAATTTAACTACTAAATGTAACTTAAATACTGTGAGCAAATAGCAAATGTTATGTAATTCCTTTAAAAATTAATCATAATTCTTTTAATACCATTTAATAAATTTAATATAATTATTTTAGCAGCTCCATTTTGTTTATATATTTTATTTCTACTATTTACTAATGTTTTTTTTGGTATTTTCTATTGGAATTCTTGGTATAATTCTATAAGTATTATTTTTATTTCTTCTTAAAATTGAATTAATAAAATTTCCAGCTCTTTTTGTTGATATATTTCATTTCTTTTATTTACCAATTTTTTTGTGGATTTTTCTTTGGTCTGTAGTTTGATGTTGCATGTTGAATTTAGCTTTGGCAAGGCTTGAAAATATTTGAAAGATGTTTTTTTTTTGGTATTGGCCAAATATTGCGTGCTCTCTGGAGCGCATTAGCATAATTTTCGCGTTAATTTTCGTGCAGTGTGACCGCAGATTGCTTTGTGTTGCTGTTGCTCTGTTGCAGTGTTGCTCTTTGCTGTTGCTGTTGCTGTTGCTGCCACCTACAATATGTATGGCTTAGGTGTCGCCTTTGTGGCACGAACATGACTTTTGGCGGCGCATGCGTGTTGCCTGGCAGTTTGTTGCCAGTTGCTGTTGTTGTTGCTGTTGCTGCTGCTGCTGCTGTTGCTGTTGCTCCACTGATTTACTGGCCATTGCTGCTGCTGTTGTTTCGTTTTTGGCCAAAAGATAAGCGGAGACAAACAATACAGTTGCTGCTGCACAATTTGCAGTTATTTGTGGTAGCGATAAGCAGCAGCAGCAGCAACATCAACAGCAGCAACAAGTGCCGCCGCCGTGACATATTGCTGGCAGTCGCGGGTCAGCGGCAATTGAAAGGCAATTAAATCGGATGCCCGGACTTAAGACACAAACGCAAAACGAGATCAGTCAAGTCAGAGAGCTGGGTTTTGAGTTTAAAGTTTTGAGCCAAAGCAATGCAAAAAGAGCCTTGAAACGAGACGATTGCTGCTGCTGCTGTCGTTACATTGGCCACAAAATTTATATTATTAGCCAATTGTGTTGCTGCGGTGCAGGCCATGATGAAACGGCTCACAAGTTGCTGGTGTTGCTGCTGCTTTTTGCGTGTCGAATTTGACTATTTGTCGGCTTTCGGTTCTTTCTGCCGTTGTTTTTTGTGTTTGCCGTCGTTGCGCAATAATCATTTTCAATTTTCATATAAACATTTTGTTTCTTTTTGCGGCTGCAGCAGCAGCAACACAACAGTTGTTGCCTTCACCTCGTTGCCGCAAATCGTTGCACGTTGCCATTGCAATTATGCGCCTGGCATTGCGACAGCAGCAACAGCAACAACGTGCCAAGACCACCCCAATAGTCATTAAAGTTTAATAAGCTAGGGCTCAGTATTGCCATTGCCGTTGTTGTTGCTGTTGCAGCTGTGCGGCATTGGAATGTTGCTGCTGTCACCGAGGCATTGCTGATGCGTTCGGGTCACCAGCAATCTGCCAACTGCAATCTTCTAACTGGCAGCGTGTGCCTGTGCCTGGGCGGAAATGTTCTCAATTTCTCCTTCTAAAACTAATCAACTTTTAGTCAAAAGTTGACGGCAGCAAACACCTGGCCAAGATCTTTTAGGCCAGGAAGTGGCAAATGCTGCTCAGAATGTGCGTAAAATGCAGGCAGCAATTGCTGCAGCTCGTGGCATAAACAATTTCCTGGGGGGCTTCAGCACGAGTGGGCCAAGTGGACCACCTATCAGGTGGCCAGTGTTTAAGAAAAAAAAAAAGAGACACACTTTTCCGGGGGAAAACAGAAGCCGTTGGGGCATCCTTGAAAGCACAGATCACGCATTTAATTGACCAATTTTACAACACTTTTTTTAAGGCAAATAAGCAGCTGTCATTTCTTTAAAAGTTAAGTATAAATAATATTATCTTACTTTATATAACATTAATATTTTATAATTTTTTTATTTAATTGATAAAAAACGTGTTTCATAAAATCATAATTAGAATTAAGCCTAATCTAATTTTGGTTTTTAAAAAAAAGTTTATAACTAATTAGATTTATCTGAAAATAGGATTTAAAAAACAAGAATTTTACATAAAAACTAATTTCTAATTATTACACATTTTAATTTATTTAAGTTTTGATTTCAACATTTATTTATTAGCATTTAAACAGACCATAATAAATGCTAGGTTTTAAATTATTTACATGTTTTAGGTTTTTTTTCCGGTTAATGCCTTTTTATTTCCTTGAAATTAATATAAAATCAATAGCAATCAGCAACAGCAGCAATAATTGCCATCATGTGCTCCATTTTATCAACAACGATGACAACGGCTACTTGCAACCTGCAACGTGCAACAGCAACATTTTGATATGGCACACGCAATGCTCATTTGTCCGCCATCTGCCATACACACTCACACACATATATACTTATTTTTTTGATAAATGCTTGCTGAGCCGCAAAAAAGATTTATGATTATTGCTTTGTAATTTGTGTTTAAAATATGTGCCGCCTTGTTGTTGCTCTTGCTGTTGTTGTTGTTACCACGGTGCCGGGTGCATAAAAATCAATTAGCAGCAGCCCCGAAATCAAAGAAGCTCGGCCACCAGCAACATCGACAACAGCAACAGTTGCCTTGAGTGCATAAACAATTAATGTTGCCCGTTGGCCGTTGATGGCCTGCAGCAGCGCCACCTATCGGCAACCTTAAATTTGTTATATCCCAGCGGCAGGAACACTAATAAAGCGGTACAGTCTGTATTAGCTACATATGTTTAGTGGGGCAAAAAATAGAGCAATATTCTGTAATTTAATTGCGCCTAATTATTTATTATACCTACACAAAAAAAAAATATATATAATAAAAAAAGGAAACTAAAGTATTCGTAAATTAATTTCAAACTATTGAGTTGCAAAATTATCTAAATAAATAAGGCTCAAAATTAATAGTTTCGAAAGTATTCACACTTTATATAATTTAGTATTAAATCTAGTATATCTAGTATTTTTTACAAATTTAAAAAAATTTAAAAAAAAAAACATAATTTTTCAGTATTTAGCTTAAGATTAGTTTCAAAAAATGTTTTACAAAAATCTCCAGTTTAGTGGCAAAATTTTTAATACTTTAAAATATCCAGTTTGGTTTAATCCCCTTACGCTTTTTTTGTTGTTGTTGTTGTCATTAGCCAGCTTTCACTGTACTTTGGGGGCCGCGCCAGCTTGTCAGCTCTCTAAGCAGCCAATTAATGTTGCTGCCGTTGCAGCAACAACAGCAACATGTTGCATGCAGTGCAATTTATTAATGAGATTGCCCGGTTGATTACAAAAAGGCAAAAAGCGAGAGACCCATGTTGTTGTTGTTGCTGTTGCTGTTGCTGTTGCTGTTGTCGCACGCAGCAACATGTTGCTGTTGCCAGCGGGTGTTGCACATTTATTGAGCGCTTATTAGAGACTCCATCGTGCGTGCACCGCCCCGCAATCGACCCACACACCAAATTAGGTGTCAAATGACAATGGATGGGTGTGTGTTGCATGTTGCTGCTGGAGTTGAGGGAGGGGGCGGGTGTGGGGTATTTTTCATATTTTGCCTACTTTTTTTTTGGGGGGTGTTGACGCACAGCTGGCGCGTATTAAGGTCAAAGAGCGATCGCAATCGCAATCGCAATCGGATCGTGTCGCCCCAGCAGCTGTCAAACTCAATTCGCAATTCGACTTTGCCACATGCAAAGGTCAGTTGTTGCAGCTGCCACAAGATTTTCGACATTAACTTGCCACACAGCGAACACACACCCCCTATGTTTGGGTTTTTTTTTTCTCAGACGTTTTCTCGGAGTTTTTCTTCGTCCGCTTAGCATCATAAAAATGTCAAAGCTTTATTTGCCCGCTTCTTGCTGCTGTTGTTGCTGTTGCTGCCGGTTGTCGCCTCTGTTGTTGCTGCTGCCATTGTTGTTGCCACGGTGGCGGCTAATTGGCGTGTCATTGGCTGGAACGCAGGCATAAATCTGTTATTTTATACTCGCCTGCTCTATGTGCAACACACACGGCGTATGAGTAATGTGAACAAAAAATGAAAAAAGTTAAAAAACGGAGCACAATAAATCCAAGGCAAGCGGGGTGTTAAGTTTAGAACAAAGGGATACAAAAAACATTTATTTTTTGTTTTTTTTTTTAACCGAAAGAAACTCATATTTAAAACGATATTTCATTATTATCATTTCAAACTTTAAATGAATACATTTTTACTGACAAATTTAAATCCTTTTCCTATTGCTCTTAATTATTCCTCCATTTCACCATTCACTTTTATCTCTCCATCAGCCAGCAATTTCTCATTTACCACTTTTCATCGCCCGCCTTGCCCGCCAATTACGGTTAACCCCCCCTTAACCGCCTCTTAACCGCCACAACCAACTAGAGTAGACCCCCCCCGCCCACTGACATTCCCACTGAGCGACCAAATTAACCCACATCAATCACAATGCACAAAAAAATTTCCATTTTAATTTGAGCGAAACTTTAAGGAGTTGTGTCAGTTATTTTTAAGCCAATTTTCATAGCTAAAAATAAATACGAAAAAAAAAAAATGGAAAAGTCGTTGGAAAAGCGAGGCTAAAAATACTCAACAAAACGAACGGAAAATCTCTGTCAAAATGCCTTTGCTCATGTTTGGAGTACATCAATCCGATTCGCCGTCTCTTTCTGCCTCCATAAAAAGGATAGTAACAGTCTATCTATCTATCTAGCTAGCTCCTTCTCCCTCCCTCTCTGTTGTTGTTAATACAATAATGGAACGCGGTCTGTTATAATATTTACAGCTTTGAATTAACTAACGAGCTCAAAGCGAACAACCGGTTGCAACAACAACGGCAACAACAGCAACAGGTGTTCAGCGAACGCGAGGCGGAACGCATGGAACTATCCGGAACAGGTTGGAACGTTTTGGAATCCGTGGCACTCGAAAAAAAAATTCTGAAAAATTTTGAAATAAAAAACTCAAATTACAAATGTTTAGCTGATGAGATTGAGATGCTCAACAAATGAAACGATTTTTCGAAAAAGCATTTTTGAAATCAAGAAAATGTTGCTATATTTTAAACATTCGTCCTTAAAAAAACACAGAAATTAGAAAAATTTAGCTGATGAAATTGAGGTGAAGGAAAGATTTTTTTTTTCAAAAAAACATTATTGAAATCAAGAAAATGTGCCTAAATTTAAAAAAAAATTTAAATGTATTTAAAATTTAAATTCCATAAAAACAAAAAAAAAAACATCCAATTTTAGCTGATGAGATTGTGTTGACCACAAAAGAAGGAAACATTTTATTCGAAAAAACAATTTTTAAATTAAAAAAATTATATGGCTAGATTTAAAAAAGATTTTTCTTTTCTAATTCTTTCAGTGCATCTGTTGAGATGCAGAGCCTCGTGCCGACTTTCACTCATCCGACTGCCACACCCCCGTACACTAAATCCATCCTGCCCCCCAAGTCCTGCCCCCTTTGCGAATCCCAAAGCCAACTGCCCACACGCTAATTGCGGCAAACAAAAACGCACGAACGGAACGCAATCGAGGAGGCACCACAGATCGGACCACCAATGCAGCAGCAGCAGCAGCAGCAGCAGCAACTTGCAACTTGCAACCGTTGCTGCTGCAACTGCCACATGCAACATGCCACTCACCCAGAGACAGAGACTCATGCTCCGCTTTGGTATGGCAAAAAAACAAAAATAAAAGAAAGAAATAAAACATAAGCCAAAAAGGAGAAAAAAAAATAGAGAAAGAAAAGGAGGAGAAAAATTTCCATAAACAAATAAACACTTGACTTGATTGTGGACGCGACTTCGGCTCAGAGAGCAAAACTATGGCTATCGGGATCGGGATTGCAATTGGTACTGGGATCGTGCCCCATTGTTACGGATGAGGCGTCCTCAAAACTGCAACTGCATCAGCAAATCAAATTATGTTTAATTTATGCTCGACACAAGAAGCCAAAGAGATCAAGTGCAGAATGATGTATGTTTACTGCTTAGGAAGAAATGATTTTTAGAATTCCCAAAAATTTAAAAAATAAACTGTTAATACCTAAAAAGCATAGTGTGAAGCTTTTGCTATTATTTAAACATTTAATTTACAAAAAAAAAATCATCTAATAAAATATTGTTATTAAATAGACAGCATTTTTCCATTTATTCAAAACGTTAAAAATAATGTTCTAAAATGTTCAGTATTAGTTTTAAAGCTTTCGGTATTTTTTAAATTTATTAAATTTTATTTAATTGAAAAATAATCACCTTATAAATGATTTTATTTAAATGTAAGACTGTTTGGAAATTAATAGAATTTTTTCAAATATTTAAAATGTATAAAAATAATTTTCTAAAATGTTTACATTCAAATTTAAAGCATTAAGTATTATTTCTAATATTAATAAAAAAATGTTAATTAAATAACAAGCTGTTTGGAAATGTATAGAATTGTTCCTTTATTTTTTTAATAAAGAAAATTATTATTAGGTAATCACTCACATTCGAACAACAAATTATAGACAACAAAACCTTGAAACTGCCTAGAGTAACACCGGTAGTGGTCAACAAAAAATACTGACTTATAGACAATGTTCCCTTGACAGAACCAACTACCGAAACTGCATTGGCAAAAAGGTAGTTCCCATTTCGTTTTAGGCCTTTCAACCATTCGGAATAACCGCCCAGTAGCCGAGAAGGAAGGCTGAGAGGCTGAGAAGGAAGCCCACGCCACATCATTCATGCCAAAACGTCACCAGGAACACAGGAACATAGGAACATGGTGGTGCAACAACCACAGCGGCAGTAACTTAAACTGCACCACCAGTTGGACCACCACATAGCAATTATAAAGGTATACACTCTACTTTACTCTACACAGAAAAAAAATCATAAAATATCAGATTGATATGTGCAGGTCAATTTTATATTTTTTCTAAGATCAAGTTATTCATATCATTTTTATTTGAATAAAGATCATGTTTATCTTATTTTAGATTATTTGTTTAAAAGATACTGAATTTGGTATTTTATAATAGTATTTTTAACTGATATGATATCAAGTTGATATGTATACTACATTTGGTATTTTAAATAGTGTTTTTATAATTTTTTTTTAAATAACTGATATGATATTAAGTTGATATGTTTTATTCATAAATTTGACATTAATCATATTCTTTGATATGAAATAAGGTAAAACTGAACTGATTTCATATCGTTTTTTTTTTTTTGTTTTAGTGTACTCTCTTTTGTGGCAAGTGATTCCCCTTTTTGGATCCTCAACTGCTGCCATAATTTCCATCGCCGGTCGTCGCCACAAATCTGCCAACATAATTTTGTTATTTCACTGCCACTTTGTTTGACGTGCAAATGTTTGGCTTGGCTTTGGCTTTGGCTTGGTCTTAAGCTTGAGCTTGAGCTTGGACCTGCAGTCCAGCACATCCTGGTTTTCGGATGATTTTTCAATTTGTGTGCCCCGTGTGGCTCTAAGACAAAAAAAAACACAGTGCTGCGGTTGCAGCCCGTTCGCTCCGCTGTGGTCGTAAGTAACTTTAAATTATGATGAAAGTAATTTTCTGCTTCACTGGCGAACGCCGCACCAACTTTTCGGTCTTGACTTGATTTACACCCCACAAGATGTAGAAGTAGAAGTAGATATAGAAAAAATACTGGCAAACAAAAAAGCAGGGCCTAGGACAGGAAAAAGGCAACAATAGTCAAGTGTAAATTAAGTAATTGCCGGCAGGAGTTAACCAGTTAACCGGTAACCAGTAGCTGCTACCGTTGTCATTAGTGACAGGCCAACAGGAGAAAAAAAAGGGAGGAGAGCCCAGGGAAGACAGCCAACAGCTAGCAAAAATAAAACACAAAAGCCATAAGTCCAGGAACGGTACTTCACTTCAAATACCGCGACTTCGGTTCATAAATCTTTTGCAAACACACAGAAAAAATATGAAACAGCCAAGTAACCCCCATGGAAACAGGGATAATATTAACCAGGATTTACAGCAAAGAGGTGGCTGCGGTATTTAAATATGAACAAAGAAATACATTTAAATTTATAAAAAAATGTTTGTGATTTTTATCCATAATTTAAGGATTTGTAGCTTTGATTTCAATATCAAATTATTTCTCATTAAATTCTAATAATCCGTAATAATTTAACTGATTAAAAAAACGTAGTAGGTAAATTAAATTTAATTTTCCATGTAACTATTTATGCTGTGATTTTTATCTATAATTTAAGCATTTTAAACTTTGATTTTAATATAAAATTATTTTTCATTTTATTCTAATAATCTGTAATAATTTAACTGATTAAAAATACGTAGTAAATCAAATTTTATTTTAAATATAACTATTTCGACTGTAATTTTTATCCATAGTTTAAGGATTTAAAGCATTGATTTTTAAATTAAAATATTTTTCATTTAAAATAAATAGGCTCAAATAAATATGACTAGCATGGTAAATGATATTTTTTACAAGCATTTAAATATTTCAAATATTAATCAAGCAATTTAATATGTTTTGTATTAAATATTATGCTTTTGTGTTTTATTAAAAAATTAACTAACCAATTCTAAATGCAATATGCATATATAAAAAATATTTATATTTATGATATACCTTTCCAAAAATGTTGTAATTATTTCCAATGACTTGCAGGCCTCAAGATTAGCATGGTAATAAATATTGGCAATCCAAGAACCCATTTAAGTTAGCCAAGTCAAGCTGTTCAACCCTCGGGGGCGTTGATAACCCACAAGGTCCTGCGTAATTACCACATTGTTGGCCATTTACAGCCAATTCTCCGCAAGTACCTACCATAGTTGTACAAATCTACATAATAATAATCACCAGCGAATTATCTCGAAAAACCGAAACCAATCCAAAACGGAAACGCAAAGCTAAAGACAAATTACTCACTCCCGCCCCCGCAGGGCAATTAAGCCGTGCTTACAAAAAAAGGAAAAGAGCTAAAGGAAATCTCAAATCTTTGTAATGGACCCCAGCATATTTGTACAATTAACAGTTATTCATAGATATTTTTCCCCCTTTTTTTCTGCTGCTGCTGCTGCTGCCGGACTTCAATGGAAATTAAGATCAGGCCAAACCTGGCCGAAAAACGAAACACATTTTCCACACTGGCCATTGGCCACTGGGACATTTCAATTGCTGGCCAACTAACGAATAAAAAAAAAAAGATTGAAAAAGAGAAGTATTTGGACCAGCAGCTGCTGGCAGGGATAACGAAAAATACAAAATACTGAAATACTGAACTCTCGCTGCCTGGCCGTTGGTTCGTTTATTGCTTGCTAAAACAATTTAAAAGCAATTTGAGTCACGTTCGGGAGGCGGAGGGATGAGGGAAAGGGGCACCTGAATGGGCATTCATTGAATTTGCATTTTTGTTGGTCGAACCAAGTCTGGAAGTCACCCGAAAAGCCGTTGCAATTGTTAGCCAAAGTTTCTTGGGCACTCGCAAAAAATCGTTTGAGTTGCAATCAAAAATGCATAAAATGTGTAATTAAAAGAGATCTGATGGGTATATTTTTTATAAAATTATAGAACATTTTTAATCTTTTTATCATATTTGTGGAATAATAAATATTAATTTTTGAAAACTTTAAATTTATAATAATAATTATAATAATTACCAAAAAAAAACCTTTCCATTTTTTCCCATTTTGCAAATATTATTTTAGAATTTCTAATAATATTTTCTTTTCTTTTTTTAATTATTTAAAATGTTATTTATTATTCAAAAATGTCTAAAATGTATAATACGAAAATGTATGGGATTTTTTTAATAATTTATAGAACATTTTGTAACTTTCCAAAAATATTTTTATTTTGTTTTTAATTTTTTTTTTTTAATTTTTCAAGGAATAATTATTAATATTGAGAGTACTTTATTATTTTTAATTTGTAATAAATTTCTAAATATTTCTAAATTTTTTTAAAAAATTTCCCAAACCTAGCCGAATTTAAATCTTTAATTTTTCCACATTGTAAATCTTATACTAGAATATTAATTATTTTTTTCAAGATGTTTACTGAAGTTTGTGTAGTGCTTTCTGTCAATTCTTTTGGTGTCAGATTTCAATTTTGTTTCGTTCGTTTTCAATGCGTATCGTTTGCTTTAAGGCAACCACAGCAGCAGCAGCAACAACATCAAAATAGGCATTTGGCGGCATTTTTACAAAAGCAACCGCCGCCAGTTGCAAGTTTATTAATTCAGCAACAACTTTGCAACTGTTTTGAGTCAGCAACAGCAACAGCAAATTGTCATCCCCCGCGGCTTGTTTTTCCCATGTGAAATTTGCATTTTCATATGCCGAAGTGCTGTTGCTGCTGCAGCAGCAATTGTTGCTGATGCTGCTGTTGCTGCTGCTGCTGCTTGGTCTCCACACCTTTTGGCGGCATCAGCAGCAGCAGCAGCGTTTTGGCCATTGTGTTGATTTATGTTCGCATTTTGTGGTCATTTCTCTTAGTTGGCCCAGCCGAGGAAAATGTGACAGCCTTTAGCCAAATCAGCCAACTGAATATGCATCCACATCCATATGGCTCTGAGCATCTATCTACAGTACGTATACTTTTTGGGGCACTTGCTATTTAAGGCATTTTTACCTGCTTCCACGAGTCGTCGAGTAATCTCAATTGCTAATTGAAGTCGTTCGAAATAACTCACCTGCAAGACAAAAAAGAGAAAGGAAGGCAGAGATTTAATACAAATTCGGATTTGATTTTATATGGATTTAGGAAATATATTATTTGAAGGTTGAATGTGAAATATGGGAACAAAAATGAAATTAAATAAATATTTTTAATAATATTCCTTTAAAACGTGTATTTAGTAAAATTATAAAATTAAACTAAAAATATTTTGTTTAAAAAAAAATTTTTTTTTTTGCGTTATCCTACATGACAATAATAAATTTTTAAAAAATATTTTTTTAATATATTTTGTACACAGAAAAAAATCGTAAAATCGATATGCGCCTGTAAATTTCTGATTATGCAATGAAATACTCATTTCGAGCATATCGAATTTACGGGGCCGCATATCAAGTTAAAATTGAAAAATAATTTATATTTATTATAAATTTATAAAAATAAATTTATAAATTTAATTTAAATTATAGAGACGATTTTAAGTAATTACTTTTAAATTCCCCAATTATTTAACAGAATTTTTAACTTAATTAAAATACCCCTTTCGATTGGCGATCGACGATTGACGATCAACACCTTTCGCATGACCCCGAAAATAAGGCGTTTACCATCCGCGCATTCGCTCCGGAAAAGCCAAAAGTTATGGGTTTCATTAGGCTGCCTTCGATAGGTGCGATAAGGAGTGACCCGAACAACAGATCGCGGAACGGAATGGAATGGACTCGATGCGACTGCGATGCCGAAAGACGAAAACCTTGGACTTCGAGACTTCAAGACATTAGCACACACCCGCTAATCTGGGCACATAACTCCTCTTTCGTCGGCGATTTCTCGTGGGCTTTTGGCCCACAACAAATGCGGAAGCACTTTCCAAAGATGCAGGCTAACTCCTCCAATGCCGCCACTTATCGGGCGCCCCCAAAAAAGTAGAAAATAACAGAGAAAAATATATATATACACTGCCCCGTATATATATATATATATATATGTATAATCTCGAAAATAGTTGAGCGTAATCGAAATTGTGCATCGTTCTGGCTGGGGAAAAGCAGGGAGGAGCAAGGAAAAGCCAGGAAAATTCGATTAAAGGCGACCAGGTAAAATGCAATTAGAGGGTGGGATGCGTTATTAATGTGGAGCGCGAGCTCTGGCAGCCAAACGAGCTGCAAAATATTGATATACATATGCCACATATGTGCACAAAACCCCCACCGATATACATATATATATATATATATATAAACTCGGTCTAGGCATGCGGAAGCGAAAAAGCGCCAAAAGCCAGCGAAAAATGTGCGAAAAAAATGAGAGATGAAAACGCTGCGACGAAAAAACGAAGGCCACGCAATTGCAGTGCAGAAATACCCTTCAAAAGTTTACATAAAAATATATATAAAAAAAATAAAGTAAAAGTATTTATAATTAATTTGTAGGAAGACTATAAAAGTAAACTATGATTTTTCAAAATATTGTTATAATAATTATATTATAATAAATATTTAAACAAATATTTTAAAAATACATACTATTAATATTAAATGTTTTGAGATTCAAGAGACTCAGAAAAAGCATAAAGAAATTATATTTTTTATAATTTTTAAAAATTATATAAATTATAAATTACCCAGAAATTCAAGAGTATCTAGGGGAAAAGGAACCGACTCAACGAAAATCGGTAGCCAAGGAGCCTGGCTTTATATTAGATTGCCAAGTGGGAGGTGTTCACGCACACACTTGCACACTCTCACACACACGCACACACACACACACACACGGGGGCTAACAAGCCGGGCCAAAAGACTTGTGTTAAATGAAAACGCATTAAAGCTCAGTGAGCGTTTTTAGTGGGCGTGTTGCGGCTGTTGTTTGGAGGGGGGGTTTCAAAAAGGGGGCAAAAAAGGGGGCGGGGGGCGTGGCGGGCGGCAGCAGTGGGTGTGCCGCAAATGGCAAGCGGCGCTGCCAACTCGTTTTGCTCACTTTGCCCCTCTAATTCCTTGATTAATTTTGGCATATACTTTTAATCGCATCACAGAAAAAACAAATGGAGAAAGCTGGCATTTCGTTGAGAAAGTGTGATAAGCTCTTGTACCAACTACTCCTTAAAATGATCCAACAATCATTAGTTATTTTTTAATTTTATAAATCATATCAAAACAAAAAATTATTAAAACATAAATAAAGATATGACAATGAAAATTGATCCCACAAAATCATTTCTATATCATTCTATATTAGATATTGTTTAGAACTTAGAAACCATTTCGAAAAACTAAATCATAGGATTTTCCATATTTATTTCACAAGATCGCAACTATTGGATATATTTAAGTATACTTTTTTTTAGAATCTAGAAATAATTTCAAAGCACTAAAATATATTAGTATTATTCAGAAATTCCTAAGGCAACAAAAGTTAATCCAAATGGTTTCCACGAAGTCTATTTTGAAGTCTACCAGCAAGTGGACAGTCCCAACAATCCCGCTGATTGTCAATTTGCCATCGATGACGATGACGATGACGAGATGATGGCCACGGCTTTATCGCTCATTGTCATCTGTACCTCCGATGTCTAATTGGAAAAACACGTGAGCACGCACAGCTGCGTAGTTGTCATAATTAGAGAGCAGAGCACCCATATAGCCAATATATATGTTATATATCGCCTAGCCGAGATCTCAGATCTAAGATGGGCTGTGTGCGCACATAATGGGCCAGCGGATGAGACACTCTATTCGATCCCATCCATCCATTGGTGTCGAGAAATAACAAAAATCGCTAAAACGAGAGAGAATGTGCAGAGGCGAAACTGAGCGAAGAACTGGGCGACAATTTGCTAGATTGATTGAGGCGTCGTCCCCCGATTTCTGGACTTCTTGTGGACCTCTCGATCCTCGATCCTCGATCCTCCTGCTAACGATAAAGTGAACCGGTTCGGGCAATTAATGTCTTAAATGCGCCTGCCTGGTGTGGCATTGTTAATTAATAACACCGAACGGAACGGAACGGAACGATACGGAACGTAACCCTCCTGGGTTCCAGCGACTAATTGTTAATGCAAAAATCGTTGCAAGTTAGAAAATCAATTTTTACTTTAATGATCTGACAGGTAAGTGCATATTAAAAGCGACTGGCATCAACTGGCCCTCCCCGTTCGCTGGTTAAGTGTTAAGTGGGGAACTAAAAATACGTGCAAGATCGAGAGGATGTTGCTGTGGCGGTAATGAAATTGGTTAGCTCCTAACTCAATCGCAGATTGATCTTGAATATTTTTCAGTCACAAGAGTAATGGTGATGCTTCAATTTCCTACGCCAAAAATGGTAGAATTATTTTGAAATAAATTCAATTTTATACACATTTATTTTAATTTAAAATCTAATAAAATTTTAAATAAATTTAAAATATATTGCAAAATAATCTTGAATGTTTTGTCAGTAGAAAAATGAAAATGCTTTAATTTAAAACGAATTTTAAATCGAATTATTTTAAATAAATTTAATTTTATTAACATTTTAAATTTTATTTATATTTAAAATTTATGAATATTTTTGTTTCCGAAGAAAATGGAGATGTATCAATTTTAGACGAGTTTTCAATAGGCCCAAAATGACAGAAATATTTTAAAATAAATTTAAGGCCATATTTAAAACTTACAAACCGAGTTTTAAATATACTTTGCTATTTATTTGCCACTCGACTCTGGGTCTCACCTATCTTTTGGCGTTTTGCTTTGGCCACGCCCCCGAGATTGCAGTTGCAAGGGGCCAGTTTCAAAGTCACAACTCGGCCGGCAACACTGAAAAAATTCCAAAAGAAACCGCCCCGAAATACAAAAAAAAAAAGAGGCAGAAACAGAAAAAGAAACAGAAAAAAGCAAAGTGCAACCGCAGGCCAAAGCAAATAGTGTGTGGAGTGGGCGTGGCCAGTTGGAGCGATGCGAGTTGCTAGTTGCTGTTGCTGTTGCTGTTGCAGTTACCGATGTTGCTGTTGGCGGCGGCGGCGCCTGGCAAATGCACAAGGCCAAAAGACTATAATTAAGCCATGCCAGAGGCCAACTCGGCCGGGCCAAAGGAAAATGCGGCTAAAAGGGAGGTGGAGGAGGGGGAAGAGGAGGAGGGTTGGTCGTGGTCGACAAGCGACAACTTCCTTCTAACCTAAAAAAATCAAGAGTGGCAGCAGAAAAAATGATACGCAAAGTGAGATGGAAAACGACTTTTATGCAAAATACTAAACAATATCCGTTGTGCGTTGTCAACAAATGACATGAAATTGGCAACGGCAGCAGCAACAACAGCAGCAACAGCAGCAGCAACTGCAGCAGACACAGCAGCAACATGGGCAAAAAGGAGCACATTTCCGTTTCAAGCAATTTCCGCGAGAGCCTCTCTCTTCAGCACTCGAGTGCCATTTGATTGGTAAGCAATTTACGCAGGCGACAGCAGCAGCAGCAACATCAAGACTTACCTCACCAAAAACGGGCCAAAAGCAACCGGGAGAAAGGGGCAACAAAAAATGTAGAAAAAAAAGCAAAAAAACTTAGTTGCAACATCTATCGACCCTGACCCCGCAGCAACATGTTGCATGTTGTGCTGCCGCCAGCAACAGATTCTCCTTAAAATAAAACCTCTTCCCTCAACTCGGATAATACTCTTACTTAATTAGTAAAGAATTCTTTTTAATATAAGTAGAAGCCTTCCTTTTTTATTTTCTCAACAAATCTCGCTTGACAAAAGTACTGCACAAATGCGAATAATAATTTATGAGGTAGTAAATTTTTCAGAAATGTCGTAAATCTTTCATAACAAGCTCGTTGATATATGACCTTAAATATCAAGCAATAATTGAGATATTAAACAGAGGTTATGCCATCATGGATGTAGAAAAATAAACTAAGTATACCATCAACATTTTAATAAAGTTTTCTTGTTCGATAACTTTCAAAGATTATTCTCTTCTATAAACAAAAATAACACAAATACAAATTTTAATAGACATTTAAATGTTTAATTCAAACTGTTAGTACCGAAATACTGAGAACATTTAAGAATAATTCCGAAATTCGTTCTTATCGATGACCTATGATGATTTTAGGGATGCATACGGTTGTATATCGACTTATCGATATATTTATTTCGTGACATTGCCTTTTACTAAATATATTATCGTTATAATTATTTAAAATATCATCGATACTATATTTTTGTGAGAGCATTCAGGCTTGGTCTCTAACCCATTGTGATCCCACAGCATCTTTCCATCGTTTGATCTTGTACGCATCAAATGTTGATGCTTCATGATCATGCCGTGGATCGTGGATGCTGGCCGACGCATCCGTTCGTTCGTTCGTTCGTTTGCTGATTTGTATATCTAATTTTCATAATCTCCCAGCAGCAACAACATCTGCAACATCAGAAATGGCAACAACAGCAACATGAATGGCCACATTCGCCATGCCACAAGCCGCAAGTTGTTTCTGTCTTTCTGGTTGAAGGAAAGGAAATCAAGTCTCTCTGGCTCAGAGGCCTCATTTGAATGCGTGCCATGGTTAAAAGGGGTAAGGGGTAAGGGGGAAAGGGGGCATTTTCCAGGTGCTTTTCAGGGGGAGGTAGGTGCAACCACAGGCGGCACGTTTAGCAACGCATGTCAACGCAACAACAACAACATCATAATCATCCAGCCAGCGGAGAGTGGGGGCAGTTCTTTTGTAATTAACACAGAATCTGCTTCCGGCAACAGTCCGCAATATAAAACAGTCAAGGGAGAAATAATGTGGAATAAAGTCTGATAAAAAAGATGATTTATTAAATATTATTTTTAAAAATATTTTTAAAAATTATAATCCCTTATAATTTATAAAAATAATCAAACGATGGAATAAAATGTTTAAAACTGTGAATAACAAAATATTGAAAAATTTTAAAAAAAATATTATAAATGGTTTGTTCTATTTAGAAAAGATAGGATTTTTTTTTTTACATATAATTCCCTTTAAACTTTTGGTTTTTTTTTATAAAAAATCATTAAAGTCTAACCAAAAATAAAATTTTCAAAATTATTTCAAACAACCCTAGAAAAAGCCTGACTTGCAACTAAAATGTATCCCTTTATGTAATAAAAATCCCTATTATTTTGCGGCACAACTGTAAGCATGCGTGCCGGCAGCAGCACAAAGCAGCAGCAGTAGCAACAGCAGCAACATCAGCAACCTGCGACATGAGCGACATGGGCAACATGAGCAACATGTGTCTGAGGCGTCTAGCGGGTGGCCCCGCTGCAATCTGCAATGTTATGTAAGCTCGGATGCGACATCTTCTAGCTGCTGGCAACATGCACCTGAGAGCCAGAGAATGACGAATGACAAGACATGCAAACGAGTCGGGGAGTCAGGAGAAGGCCAGAAGAGGAATGGAGAACGGAGAACGGAGAAACAGGCAGACAAAGGAGACAAGGAGACAAGGAGACGTTGACAGTTTGGGCCTGGTCGTGGCCAAGATGTCACTTTTCATTAGGCAGCTGGACGGCCTGGTTGCCGCCGTGTATCCTGCACTGTTGCTAGTAGATAGTTGCCGCTGTTTGGGATGATGCATGGGCACCTGTTGCACGGCGGCGTTTTAGATTAGTCGCCTGTAATTAGTTAATAACATGGCAAGGCATGTCTAAATTGCAGTCGCGACATCAAATTGCGAGCGGCTGCAGTTTTGATGCCTGCATTTTGATTGATGTTGCTGCCGGGCCAGCAGCAACACAGCAACAGCACCAGCAAGAAAACAGCAGTGGCCCGAACAATGTTATGCATATATTTAATTGATAAGTTTTTAGCACATGATAAATTTTAATATTGTGTGGCAGCAACACAAAAAAAGAGCCACTGGCAGCAACAGCGACAGCGGCAGCAGCAACAACAGGCATTCAGCCACCTGTAGCTGGGGCAACATAAGCCGACATAAATCCATTAAAGCCGCACAAATTCCAAGTAAATTAAAAGCAGTTAAACTCAATTGATTTCGAGACGCAGCAGCAACAGCAAGAGGAGCAACAGCAACAGCAGCAGCAACAGACACAACACCTCGGCAACAATAAAAATAAACAACCAACGAAAAAGAGCGAACAAAAAAAGCCAAACTGAAATGGAAGCTGAAACGGAGACCCAGAGGCCTTGGTTCAATAAATTTTTATCGCAGCCAGCGAGTGTGTGTCCATGTCCATGTGGGCCAAAAGGAATGCGTTGATAGTGAAACAAGAGCAACGGCAACAGCAACATCAACAGCAGCAACAGGCTAACGACAACGGACAACCGACAACAGAAGCCGCATTCAAGGCGTTGTACAAACACATACTCGTACATGAAAAAAGGCAACCAACAGCGGCAGCAACACTAGAAATGTTTGAGAATTCACCCAAAAAAAAGGAGAAAAAAGGAGGAGGGATACAAAAAAGGGTCGCAACAACAAGGAGTCCCACATGACTCATATGCCAACGATAGCAACTATCTTTTTTTTTTTTTGCAACGCTTTTAGGGTTAACCTCTTGCAAATTGCTTTGATTAAGCTGTGAGAGCTCAACTGAATAAATGAGTGAGTGACTCACTGACTGACTGAATGTGGGCAAGGGGAATATGGCAGCAGGATGTTAACAGGACTTCGTGGAGACAACTGGCTAAATCTCCTGGAAGGACGAAAAAACGTTGCAGCTTAGAGAAGGAAATAAGCTGATGGAAAATATCTTATAACTTTATATATTACACATCTAGTTTTTTTAACGTTTAGATCATTTTAATTCTAAAAAGGTTGTTAATGTTTTATTTGTCGCAAACATATGTAATTTGTATATAAAGTGAGCATTGCTATAAGCATTCCACATATTTTAACGATTACATTTTTGTACGGTTTAGAACATATGGCGCCCAACGTGGGGCATTTGCAAGACTTTTAATTTCGCGACCAAAACGAGAGTTTTATTGGCTTTCTGATTTTACTTATATTTGATTTTCCACATTTGCTTCCCAAAACTAATATGACTAGCTTTTTATTCCTCTTTCAATTCCTCTGGCATCATTTGACTCGGTCAAAGTTGGCCAAATATTTGCCGGATCCAGCTCTTTAGCTTCATCATTTTCGCAGCACCCACGCATGGTTTTTGATGGCCCCACTGCAACACCCAACCCCTCGCCCCCTTTTCCAGCTTTTCCAGATTTTGGGAGAGCCTTTGCCATTTAACTGACCCAAACCGCCGACTGAAAACTGCAAAATGCAACTACTGCCACTTGTGCAACGGCAGCAACAACAAAACTTTCTCTGGCCAAGAATGTGCGCAGCTGCAGCAACAGTTGCTGCAGTTTCTGCAGTTGCAACAGCAGCAACAATCCTCGCATGTGGGGATAAAGAAATGCTTGGGGCCCAAAAAAAAAAAAAATAAAGAAAGAAGGAAAAAAAAAGTATAAAAGACAGAAATACGCGGCCAGATAGTCCCAAGTCTCAAGTCTTCCGTCTTCTAGTCCAGTTCAAAGCTTTTGGTCCACTCAAGTCATTCATGGCAATTGAAAGGAGAGGGTTAAAGGGGGCCCCAAGGGGTTAAGGGGAGGAACAGCACCCGCCGCGTGTCGATTGAAAATTTATGATCACAATTTTGGTTAATGCATTTTCGTGTTTGTGCCATGATTACCAAATGTTATTCACGCTCCACTGACTCGCCTGGGATGTGTTTGTGTTTGTGCACAGTAAGAAATATGAGATCGATTTGTGGGATCTGAATTTTAAGTGTAATACGTTTATTGGGGGAAGAAATTCCAGTATTTATACAGAAGGAATTGTTCTTATTTAAAGTAAGATAAAGAGTTAATTATTTCGAAAATGAGAAATATATAATTTGTAATATCTCTTTTCCTTAAGAGAAATATCCTTTTGAAAAATTAGTTTAAAATTTTCTCGCGTATTTGCATAGTGTGTGTGTGAGTTCCCTTGGTCAGCAATCAATGCCAAAATGGAGCGGGGGCATAGCGACTGCTTACGGTTAACTAAACATTCCAAACGCTCCAAGACGGCAAACAAACGTTGGATTCAGGCCCGGCTTTAAGTTTCAGCCTCAGTTTTGGATCTGAGTCTCGATTTTGGTCCTCGGGTCTCCGTCGGTGGACAGCAGTAAGTAGCCATGCTAACTGGCAGAGTTGCCACCATTATATATGAATATTATAAAGAAAGAAAAAAAAATATGAGATGTAATCCCATTTTATACCTTTTATGATAGCAGTTAAGTTTTAACTAACGGTTATCTATTCAGAAAACGAATATGATTATAATTGTATTATTTTTTTTAAAGATTTTTCTATCCAATTTTTAAACATATTCTGTTTCTGGGCATTTAAAAATTGAAAAATGTTCGTTTGTGAACAACAGGTGACAACCCTGGCCCAAAACAATCCATTTCGGTGGCTGCTTGGCAGCTGCTGTAAACACACATTTCTTGTGGTTGTTGGTTGTGATTGTTGCTGCTGTTGTCGCATTTCCGTTTTGCTGCTGCTGCTGTTGCTCCCATTTTTGGGGTTAGGCGGCTGGCAGGCCTAGGATTGCCGCAGGAGAAGGAGAGCCGGGCTAATGTGTCTTGTAATTTGCATGGCCATTTGTGAAAAAAGTGAAAAGCGCATTGCAAAAAAGTTTTTTGTTTCGACCGCCGCCGACGCCGTTTTTTTTTTTTTTTTTTTTTGCGTAAATTATGCGGCATTTTTACCGTTGCCGGTGGAAAACAGTAGCACTTACAAGCTCCTTTTACGGCCGCCTGACTGCTGACCAAAAGCGGCCAAAAGCAGTTGGCGCTTTTCTCATTCAAAATAGTCGCCAAAAAGCCCCCAAAAATAGGAGGAAAACAAAAATAGCTAAAAATTCCAAGAAAATGAGCAACTTTTTATGGTTATGATTGCGTTGTGTCTGCTGTTGCTGCTGCTGCTTCTGTTTTTTCCAGCAACTGCAACTGCTGCTGCTGCTGCGAATGCTAAATATGCCATGGAAAATGGTGGAAAAATGGAAATGCCAAATGTCCCTGCCGCCGCCTCCCCCATTTTAGGCCACGTGGGCGTATGAGCAATGTGGCTCAAGTTGCTGCTGTTGCTGCTGTTGCTGCTGCTTTCACACACAATTAGCGTGTGTTGCATCTTTGTGTGGGTGTTGCACCTTCGCCCTGCTTTCCCCTGCTCCCACTCCCCCTTAACTAAATAGAAAACTGCAGCATGTCCATGAATCATGCCCAGACTTAAGTCTATTGTTGCTGCTGCCGCACTGTTGTCGTTGACACAATCAACAGAAGCAGCAGCAGCAGCAGCAGCAACAGCAGCAGCAACATGAGGAGCAAGAGCAATTGATTTGGCCAACATACTGGCTGCTGATTGCCAGCCCCTGACTTGGTTTCTTTGACTAATGATACAAACGACAACAGCAACACCAACAGCAACAACAGCAACATGTTGCTGACACGCGCGCATCGTTAGCAAAATGAACGAACACTTGAGATTTTCTTGCAGTGTTTTATGCGTGGGCCAGAATGGAATTGGAATGGAATGCTTGTATATATTTCCTGAGACTTGTTGCAATCATTGTTGCTGCTGCGGCTGTTGCTACTTGGGAATTTTTTGTGTTCCGATGTTGCTGCTGGAAATATTTCACTGACGATCTCATGTTATTCTTATCAATTGCTGCAGCTGCTTGTGTTGCTGCCGATGGAAATGCAATTAGTTATATGATAGCTCAGGCCGCTAGGAATGCTGTGTTGCTGCTGCTGACTTGCAACTTGCAACTAGCGTTTATTGTTGTTGACACCTTTTTTTTTTTTTTGTTGGCAAAACTGGAGAGCCATTAAAATAGTATCGGCTACCGCTATAAGGCACTAAAATCCCTGCAAAAAACGCGGACACCTGTTCGCCGCTCGATATCAAAAGAGCACGTGACCAAGCGGCAACATCGCAGCAACATGTTGTTGTTGCTGCTGGCGGCCAGCGGTCAGCAGGAGAATAAATATGAAGAAAAAAAAATACAGAAAATACAGAAAACAGCAGCGTTCGCCTTGTAATATCATAATTCACACGGTGTTCGAAAAGAAGGGGGCGTGGCACGGGGGCGGACGAGCAGCACGAAGAAGATTGTGAGGCTGCGATTGCTGGCGGGTTAACCGGCGATAAATCGATTGGGCCAAAAGGGCAAACAGGTGGCCAAGTGCAAAAATAAAAAAAAGGGAACAAAAAGTGAAAAAAAGGTAAAAAGGGAATAAAACCAAAAATCAACCTGTTTTTGGGACTCGTTTTTGCAGCAGCAGCAGCAAAACACAAAATAAAAAGGGAGATAAAAAAACAAACTGGGTCTGTAGGCCAAAAAGAAACACAGTTAAAACCGGGATAAAAGAAAAGAAACCAAGCTGTGATGAAATTTCAAAGATTTCAAAACAAAAGGAAGCGCAAAAGGCGAGCGTGCAACCTTGAGATAATTTAATCGTTTCTGTTTCTGAGAGCAAACACACAGGCACACACACCAGAAAATAAAATACAAAATATATAAATAAAGGGAAAACTAAACCCACACAAAGGCGGCAAATGCATGTCGATGATGCCGATCGAGCCAAAATGCAGACGCAAACAATTGAAAGCATTTTCGCAAATAGCAAAAGCGGAAATAAGAAAACAAGAGCGAAAGCGTTGACAATAAAGGCGAAAAAAAGTGCACTGAAAGTCAATATTAAACTTATTTTAATTCGTATAAAATGTATTATAAATTTAACATTTCTAGTATTTTCTGGTATTTTCTAGTATTTTTTCTTTCTAATTATCATATTTTTAGTTTAATTCTAATCCATACTATTTAATTAAATAAACCTTTTCCAACGACTCTAGTGCCAAAGTTTATTTAAAAAGATCTCAAATCTTCGGCACGCATTTCTTACCCCACCTCGCTTTTCCACTTTGGCCTTGAGATTTGTGCAAACAGAAGGGAGCTCAATACAGAAGTGGATTTCCTTCAGCTCGATCACCATCGTCTCGCGCAGAAGGCTCTTCAGGAGCTATAGAAGAACGAGTGCCGAGCATCATCAGCAAACACTGATAAATTATTTGACAGATTATATTTGCGTTGAACTTTGGGCCGCGGAAAGAAAGACGGCGGCAACATTAATAAAAATGAGAACACATGCTGACGGGATATTTTTGAGGTGGGCCAGAAAGAGGGGGCGTTATAAAGGGGATGGTGGGGGAGGGGGCGGCACAAGTGCAGCCGTAAGTTGATGAGGCAAACGCAGAAAGAACCAACAGAAAGTTCAAAGAAAGGAAAAAGTTTGGATTCCCTTTTGGGTTTGCTTTAGAAAAAATATTATTAATATTAAAAAAATTTAATTAATAATAAAAAAAATATTATTAATATTAAAAAAATATTATTATTATTAAAAAAAATATTATTAATTTAAAAAAATATATTATTTAAATATTATTATTAACAAAAAAAGGTTTTAAACAATAATTTTTATTAAAAAAATATAAAGCACACAAACTTTACAACTTTAAAGAAGAAAACTTGAAGAGACCAGATTTTTCTTTAATATTTCAGTTTATTTATAATTCTTAAAATAATTCGATAGATTGATATAACTATTATTATTTATTTATTTAATAAATACCTTCTTAATTTTATAAATTTTAAGTAATTCTTTAAATTAGTTTTATTTAAAGCCGGCTTTAAATTTAACAGGTGGATGAGAAGACGGATTCGTTTTAATAAGTTCTTACAATCACAAATAGCACGTAGGACTATCGATTTTCATCATAACTTCCATTATAAATCGGACATTCCCTGGATTTCAGCGAGGGTATCTATGAAAAAGCGAACTCCGCTTTGCAGCTGAGAGAAAGCTCCCCGGGTCTGCTGCACTTTTGCCGTTGCTCTAACAAATGAGCGTCATGTCTTTGCCCGTCGCAAAACAAATCTGAGCAATTTTTTATGATAAATAACACCCGGCTAAGGGGGTAAATAGATGAGGGAGGTGGAGTTTCGAGGGAGGGGTGTGCTGGCAACTAGGCAGAGACTGTTATATTTAGTGTAGGCCCCCGGGCAGTTAACGGCTAGCGAAAAAAAAAGAAGAGGGGGGCCCGGGATGAGGTTTTGAGGAGCGGCAAACAGCCGGCAGCTTGTGCAAACAAACAAATCGCCGTAGATTTATTTTAGTGCAAAAGCCTTAACACACTAAATTGCTCAGGCATGCGTGGGTTAACCATCTTTCGCGGTCCCAAGAGGAGATCCGAGAGATCCGAACATGGGCCATACAAACGTATCGATGTGGCGATGAAAAATACTGGCTTTCAACGCGGTAATTAAAAGATGAATCGTCCTCGTGCTATCCCCCGTCTCCCTCTCACCTTTCGCCCCCCTCTCATTCGCTCTCGATCGAGTTGGGATACAAATTATGCTTCATTAGGCCAGATAACGCCCCAGATCAAGGTAGCTACATATATCCACCAATTGCATTGCTAGATACACATATGTATGTATGATTGATTAATGCTTTTAACATGTCCGCAGCAAATTGGAATGGAATGGAACGGAATGGCATTGGAATGTTGAGGAGAGATAGGCGGAAAAAGTCTCGCTAACGGTCAACCGAGAACATTTTCCACTCCATTTCGAACTAATGATTTTTCGCCTTTTCAATCTTTGAAGAAATGTGCGATAGTTAATCATCGGGAACTGCGGAATGGAACAGTTCTGGAGAGTTATTCCTTGGAAATTATAGAACTTTTTTGTATCTTATTTTTTATAACTAATCTTTAAGTATAGGAATTATCACAATAAAGTCGGTATAAACATTTTTATTTTATTATATTTTTTTCAGAATTATTTTTTTTTAATATTTTTATTTTTTTTTTAAGTAAAATTTAAAATTTTATTTTTTAATTTGTCTACGATTTATTTCCGAATTTCAATATTTTTATTTTATTTTTATGCCAAGCCGTTTTGGAAATATAATAGTTTTTATGTAATATATTTTTTTCACTCGATAGGATATTTAAAGCCCATGACATACGTACACATGTTACAATAAGCTTATTTGCAAAACCAATTACGGTACCAACAAAAAAAAACCCAAACTGATGGCTCATTAAGTCTTCTTTTTCGGAGGATCCGCTTCCCACCAAAATTTTTGGTTTTATCGCGTTCTGTTTTTCGGTTTTTATTTTTGTTTTTTTTTTACCCGCCAGCTGCAAATTGTTCTTTGAAATTCGCGCGTGCCAAAAATAAATTTCAGCTTAAAAGTAAAACAAAACATAAAACACAAAACTGCGGAGGGGCCTCGGTTTTATTTTCTGAGGATGTTACCTGCTGACTTCTGTTTCGGTTTCTGTCGCTCGTTTTAATTTTTATGGCTCGGAACCCTTGTCTTAAATGCGTTCGTTTCATTGCCGTTGGCAGCTGTTTGTCGTTTCGTTTTGTTGACCCAAATTTCTTAACCGAAGATTTCTATCAGACGACGAGAGCCTGGCCGAGAAGTACTATACATGCTATACTATACATTCAAATTAAAACCCTTGGTTGCCGCCGGGTAACCCTTTTTCCATTTTTTTTTTTGCTTAGTCTAGTGAAAGTTTCTTGGCGCGTGACTTTTATCGAAGGAGGAGGAAGGAAAGGGCAACGAAAGTGAGGACCAGCTGTTTGACCAACTGTAAATGGACCGTTAGGTTCTTAGACCCTCGCGGAGAAAGTCCAGACCGATCTATCATTTCAACAAAGGAAATGGAAGATGACCAAGATATTTGCATTTTTATTTAATAACCTACCGTTAGGTGAAAGTTATTTAGGGGTTGGGTGAACAGAAATTAAACAGATGTCGGTAAAGGTGTATTTTAAAATATCACAAATATATTTAAGTCATGAAAAGTATAGAAATGTTTGTATAATATATAAAATCAACAAAGGAAATGGAAGATGACCAAGATATTTGCATTTTTTGTTATAACCTACCGTTAGGTAAAGGTTAATTATGGGTTAATAATAAAACTATAGATAAAGTCATGAAAAGTCATAGTTAATAAACAACAAATACTTCCTATTATGTAGATACCATGTAGATACGTTGTAATGGAAACTATCTACATTCGACCTCAAAGGAAATCATGATTCCCAGGCTTACCCAAATTACACATTAGATTAGAGAGCTGGTCTCCACACACTCAGATTTCCGCCAAAGAACTCACCTGCAATGAAAAGGAATGAAGAAAGAAAATTAATTCTCCGCTTGAAGATGAAAATAGCCACTCTTATTAATAGACAATCAATCAGCGGGTTCCGACAAAAGGCCGACAGGCTTTGTGTCGGGGAAACCGAAGCGATCTTGGCCAGCATTTCTCATCGACGGACCCCAAGATAATGGCCACTGTACGGGCCCCGTGCTCTGCAATTAAGCGGCAATTCAATTCAGAATCGGAATTGAAATTGGAATCGCACTGGGAATGGCAATGGTCAATGGGCAATGGGCAATAACCAAGATATGGGCACAAAAGGCCCATGGTGCGGAGTCAAGTGCAAACACTTGCGACCTGTCAGCTTCGAACGGCCGTTGCAACAATGGCCTTCTCGCTTTTCCGCTCTGCGAAATTGATTAAACTCATTCATAATGACAACGGCAGCAGCAGCAGCGAGCAGCTCCAATAACGAGTTCTAGAACTCAGGAACCACTTCGATTTGTTGCCCTATCAGCAGGGCTAAGAAAAATCAACAGATTTTGTTGTATTATTTTGTATTTATCAAACTAAAAACTTAGATATTATTAAATACAAACTATTTTTATGGAATCTTAACTTTTATAAAATGTATTGCATACTTTTTAAGATTTTTAAGTAAATAAAAAATTGTCATTTTCTTAAATAAAATTCTTTAAGCAAATATTTATCTAAATATTTATAAATATTTTAAAGTTCAAAAGGATTTAGATATTCTTTTTTTAAATCTCCATAATTTTTATATCAAAACCACTGGCAAACCAAATTCCCAGCTGTTGTACTGAACACAGAGAGTATCTCCTGTCAGCAGTCAATTGTGGCTAATGAACTAATGGACACTTCATGGCCAAAAGCAAGAGGAAGAAAAATACAAAAAAAAAAACAAATCACTTTTCTTTCTCTTTTTCGCTTGTGGCCTAAAAAGTGTGACCAGCTTCGTTTTTGGCGGGGAGTGGGAGTGGCAAAAAATAGGGAGAAAGGAAAAGGCGTGGCCTGCAATTTACACACGCCGCACAAATGTCGGTCCACCCCCCGCCACCCTACAGAAAAAAAAAGATATGATCCAATTCAATTTAAGCGCGTGTCTCATGGCGAAGGTAACAACAATTTCAATGCATATATTTGTATTTGCAGTGACCCAGCTGCAATTGTTGTTGCTGGTGTTGTACAAATGCAATTACAACTAAAACACTCACGGCAGGGGAAAAGCAGGGGGAAAAATGGGTTGGAAAACAGGGGAAGGGCCAGCCAGCAAACGAAACACGAAGAGGCAACACAACACTACACACACACACGCGCTAAATGGGGAGGGGGTTTTAAAACAGCGGCTACAATTTTGTTTTTGCTCCGCCCACTTTCCCACACATCCATCGCAAACGAATGACGAATGAACGCGAATGGGGGGAAATTAACGGGGGTGGAGATCAGAGCCAGTTCGAAAATCATTTGCGCTGCGAACTTAATCGCAATTAATTGCAATTAAAGAGTTTTATACAAATTTGGTCACTTTGAAGCTTCTTGCAAGTAATTGGTCACACTACTACAAATATTTATCCTTGTTACTTCCAAGTTTTTGAAGTTTTTGATTCGAATTATTTGCAATTAAATACATTTTTAAATATTTGGTCACTTTGGAGCTTCCTGCATATATTTGGTCACACTAATATAAATATTTAGCCTTGTTACTTCCAACGTTTTCATAAATTCTTAAAACCAAAGCTGCAGAATTGGTAACAACCAATCATCTTTATGTTCTTTTTTCTTTAAGGGAAATGTTTAACGGTTTAATTGCTTTCCAAGCTTAGTTTAAATCTAATAATTGTACCTCTCCATGTAAAAGTTTTTCAAACGAAAACTTTAAGACTGTCGAATATTTGAGGCACTTGCAATTGAAATGCTAAACCAATAATAAATTTCCTTCCCGTTTTCCGGGCTTCTCATAATTTTTGCATACCGAAAAAGGGAAATGCGAACCGTGTTTTTCCCTCAAAAAAAAAAAAAACAATAAGAAAGAGATTGTGGCAGGGGTAAAACAAAAAAAAATGGAAGCAGTACCAGAAGAATTGAAAGGCGTCTGCATTTAGATGAGACAGAGTGGGAGAGGCAATTTCGAGGAGGGATGGGGCAAAAAGGGGGCGGTTTTCCTCTCTAGGTGACGAACGTCATCGTCGCCGCACTCAAATCGTGGGAAAATGTTTTTCATGCTCCTGTTGCTGTTGTTGCTGTAGTGTTTTTCGGTTTTTTTTTATAGTTGTTGTTGTTGTTGTGGCTGTGTCTACGTTGTTGCTAGTTGTTTGTCGACTGTGGGCTGATGAAAAGCTTTTTTGCCGCTCGCCGCAATTCGTTTCGCTGCATTAAGCAGGGCAAAAACCTAAAAAAAAAAAAAATATAAAAAATCCCTAATATGTTTTAAAAGGCAAGGCTCGAACTCAGGAACTAAGAACTCCATATTAATATCCTTGGAACAAAATCGAAAATGGGATGTTTTTGGCATTTTTATGTTCTCTTTTTTTCGAAATTTGTTAATATATGATTTAAAAAAAATAACAGTTTTCACTATGATATTAATATACGATGGTATAATATCAAAATTAATATTTTATGATATTTTAAAAGGTTTAAATAAAATAATTCATAAATCAGAACCATTTTATAATTTAAATATTTAATTTTTATAAAATAAAATAATAATAAAAATAGTAATAAAAAGGCAGAAATATTTGTTTTATTTTATTTAAAAAAAGCCAACATATTTTCTGTGGAAATAGTTGCCCTAGCCAATCGCCTAGTCGACTTCTAGTGCAAAATACGAGTGCCGCTGCTTATATTATAGAAAACTGCCATATAATATGTATTGGTAATATATAGAGAAAGCAAAACGCAGCGGCGAATATAACATTCACCTGATCTGCCCGTTTCGTCCACACGGTTTCTTCGCTTATCGCACACGCATGCCGTGCCCTTGGTCCTCCCCCTGCCACCACCCACCACCCACCAGCCGCCAAATCCATCGCCCACCGCCCACACGAGCGTACTTTGGCTTCGCCTTATCAGCGGCAAAAAAAGAAAAAAAAAAATAGCAACAGCGTTTATCGCCAAAACGGCTGAGCACTTGCATATATGCAATTCCAAACAATTTCGCCGCTGTGCGAGTTTTGTTTCTAATTGAATTTCAGGCGTTTTCAATTTCTTTTTTGTCAGCTTGCTTTTGTTTTACGACTCTTTAGACTGATAATACACAAGCAATGCATGACTGATAAAGCCAAAGCCGGCAATATTAATAATAGAAGCAACAAAAAACACTAGTACAAACTACAACAAAAATGAAAATAAAAGAGAAAAAAAAAAATAGGTAAGAATGAGACGAATTTATTTTTTGCGACAGTTCAAGGCATTTGCGCTTTAGCACCACGACAGAAAGTCTGCCATTCAATAAAATATGGGAAGAAAGAAATCAAATTGATATACATATATTTTATGGCATAATTATAGATTATTTTATAGCAAAATTATTTTATTAAAAATAAATAATTTAGTGGTTAACTTTGAATATCAAAGCTAATAAGTAATTTATACATAAAATAACTAAAATAACCAAATTTATTTTACGTTCGATATTTCATTCAGAAAACTTTTATTAATATATATTTTAATATTTTTTTTAATACACTTTAGTTGTTTACAAAAACCCCAACAAGTATTTAAAATACTTAAATATACAAATACTTAATATAGAAATTAAACTGTTTATTGGAGATACGAAACGAGAGATGCTTTACGTAACTGTCATATTTCCAATGCCCACACTGCGTATGCTTGACGCATCGCATCGCATCGCGCATACGCCATGTGTGCTATATGCGATTTCACGCGACTTGACTCACCCTGTTTGCTTATGCAGCAGGCAGGCGGCAAATAGAACAAAAATAATAACCGCTCTGGCAAAGATAAATATTACACAAAAACCGAAGAGAAGTCTCTTTTTTTTTTCTTGTATTATTTTTTTTTTATTTCCTCAATTTATTTCCTTTGGTTTAGGCATGTGTTGGTTTTTTTTTTTTCGTGGACTTCCTTGAACTTTATATATGCGTTTTATGAATGCATTTCAAACGTGGCATTCATTTCTTGTGTGTGCGCGCCTCTTTGCACATTACACGAAAAAAACAAAAACACAAGAAAAAAAGAAGAAAAAAACAGCATGTAGTGTTAAATATTAAATGTGCGGCGGATAATTAGGGGGAATTATGAAGGCGAACGGCACGAACTGAAAGGAATTTCTGCCTTTGAACACGTAGACGCGACGCAGACGCGATGACGACGCGGCAGCGACGCGAACGGCGGCGTCAGCAGAAAACGCGTGCAGCCTTGAGAAGATCGCGATAGCGACTGAAACAGCAGCTAGTTCAGCAAGAACAGGCAAGAATCCCAAGCGAACAGGAACAAAAAATCGAAATATATACACAAATACACATTAGAAATCACAAATCACAAAAACGCCTGGCGATATTTGCGCGCGTTTTAAAACGCGCGCGCACGCCCAGGAAGGATGTGTTGCTGCTGCTGCTGCAATTTTCGTTGCTTATGTTGCTGTTGCGTCTGCTGCTGCAGTTTGAATCAGTGGGAAACGCGCGACGACGCACACAAATAACTAACTAACAGCGGCTGTAGTAAAATGACAACTGAAACCGCAGCAGGCGAAATGAAAACGAGTAACGATAGAGCAGAAAAATACAAAAAAAAAAAAAAATAAAATAAAAAGAAAAAAAATACAAGGCACACACACAAGCCACGGCAAAATAAATAAAATAAAAATTGACGATGGGCAGCGGCGACGACGACGGCAAACGCAGCTGCAGTTGGCTAGTTCTACGGGTCAGAGATGCCAAAACGCCGGTGATTTTGCCGGAAAATCAACGGCAGCGACAGCTTTCACTTGCACACGTTATATGTATGTAGTGCCTGCTTTTTGGATTTCCAAATAAATGGTAGTCATTATTTGAGCAACTATTTTTACACAAAAATAACTTTGGAATTAAGGATTCTTTAGTCCTGTTTTATCTTACATCCCTCTTCTTTGCGTATCGCTTATTTTTTAACAATATAACATTTTCTTAAGATTCTTTAAAAATTATTTATTTAATTAATGTTAAATATTTTGTAAAAAAAAATAATTTTTTTTTATAAAAAATGTTAATACAATTAAAAATCCATTCATATTCTTTAAATTCTATTTTTTTGTAATAAAATAAAATATTCTTTAGTTATTTTACTAAACAAAATGTAAAAAAAAATTTTTTGATTACCTCATTTTTAAAATGTTGCAAAAAAAAAATAAAAATCATAGATTTTAAATTTCTAAAAAGTATAAAAAAAAAAAATTAAAAATCTACTCATCTTCTTTAGGTATAATTTATTTTTAAATAATATAAAAAAATCTTAAATAAAATCTTAAAAAAAATTCTATGATCTTAATTTTAAGAATTTTGTAAAAATAAACTATAACAATCATAGATTTTTATAAAAAATGTTAATAACATCTTAAAGTCCTATATCTTAAATTTATGTTTCTAAACTGTTCCATTAATGTATTTTGGAACTTAACTATTGCCAAATAATCAACAGGTGATTTAAGAATTTGTATGAAATAATATTGACTAGCTTTTTTTCTTAGTCTTAACCCAGATCAGCACTGATTCTAACATTCTTTTTGCAAACTTTTCACTTTTAGCTGCAATCGCCGTCGAGATGCAGTGCGAGCGAGAGGCTGGCAGCGCGGCAAGTGAGCGGTGCGGAGCGAAAGAGACGGGGCGAGAGCGAGAGGTGGCACTTTGCTGCCACGCTTCGTCAGCTGTTCGTTAGTCGCTTTTTTCTATTTTTTTTTGTAGTTGTTTTTTTTATTTTTGTTTTTATTTGTCGTGTGTGCGGAAGTGCAGAGCGTGGCGTTGGCGGCGACGCCGGCAGAGGCGGTAGCGTCGGCAGCGGAACGCAGCAGCGTAAGTGCAAGGCCAAACGCGTGCGAAAGAGAGGGACTTATAGGGAGAGAGAGAGAGAGACAGACAAACAGAGAGAGAGAGAGAGAGAGAGAGGGAAGAAAGGGTGCGGTGTGGAAAATACAATTCTAATTTGTTTTTATATATTTATTGTTTTTTTATCCTACTCCATTTAAATAATAAAATGAAATATTTTAATTAAATCTTGTATATTCTTTATTAAAATATTTTTTGTAGTTTTAAAATAATTATTATTTTTTGGTTGAATAATTCTATTTTTTTAGTTGTTGTTTTTTTCTAAAGTTTTTTTTGTTTGGTAATTTTTATTTTTTAATAAATTTTCTTTTTTTTAATTTTTTTTCTAAGTGTATTTGTTTGTTTTGACTGGCAAGTGAAACTGATCGCGTTAGAATTGCGGATAGCGCGTGTTTTTCCATTTCCCTATAGCCGCCACCCACTCCTAAAACACTTTACAAACCCACAACGATCCTTAGTATTGCACAAAACAAAATTTATAAGAAATATTTTTAATTTGAAAAATTTTAATTTTATAATTTAAAGTTTTAAAAATCTCTAAGAAATTTTAAAAACTAGTATATAAATAGCTGAATTTAATTAAGTATTTGTTCTATTAAAAAAAATATTAAAAACAAAATTCTCATCTCACATTTCCGATCTCCAAATCCAATGTGATCTTATTTATTTGCCGTGTACAGAAGAAGCCTTCTCCCATTCCATTCGCAAAATGCACGCGCGTGCCCTTGAAAACTTAACCCAACAATCGAGCCAAGGCAATTGTTGCCAAGACCCCCCTCCGCCTGCCCCCTCCCAACCCCCCGCCCCTGGCACTGTTTCAAACTGTTTGCTGGCAAACAAAAGAAAGTGCAAAAATTGTTGAAATTTTCTTAGCGAAATCAGCAACAATCGAATTCGAATCTCGCACGTAAAATTTTGCTAAGAGCCAATGGCCAACGATTTTCATTGCCAAACACAATTTTTATACAAATGCGGTAAGGTTTTTCTTTTTCATTTCTTTTGCATTGCTATTCTTCATCTAGTTGCGCAAAAAGAACGAATAGAATTCGCCAAAAGCTCAACACAAATCACAAGGTATAAGGCGTAGGATCTGAAGGAAGTAGCGTAAAATTAGGGTATGGCTGACTAACGGTTAAGTTAAGGTTAACTAAGTAATAAAATAAAAAATATTTTTATCATATTCCATTGAATATACCATTAATATTTATTCAAACTTTCTATGATCTTACAGTTTTAAAAGGGAATACTTAAAAAAAACCTTTAAAAACAAGAATGAAATTAAAAATTTAAAAAATCATTTATAATATTCCTATAAAAATGCAATTGCAATTCCCAGCGATCGAGAAAAGTTGTAAAAGGCAAAGACTTTCTATGTAAGTATGTTAATAGATATATCTACAGGCCGATTTACATATCTGTGCCGATCTGCACACACATGTGCGGTCGTGTGTTTGATTATTTTATGTGCGCACGCTGCCAATTGCGAGAAAAAAAAAAAAACTACCATGTTCAAGGTCGTGCGGCGAATGCACCTAAAGCAACAACAACAGCGAGACCAACAAAAATAAAATAACAAACAATCGGTCATTCAGACGGTAACATACGCAAAATGTTTGAGTTCTACAAATTGCAAAAACTAGTGCAGGAACCAAATGTACATTGTACACACAAACATACATACAGTGAACCCTCGGAAAATTATTTCTTTGGGTTTTCAAAATTATTTTCAAAAACATTTTTATTAATTTTAAAATTTTTCAATTTTATAATTTGTGTATTTAATTTACATATATAAATTAAATTTGCTATAATTTTTTAAAAGTTTTATAACCGTATTTCTAACAAAATTGTTAAAATTCAGAAATATGATACATGATTGGTTTCTTGATGGGTAAAAATATATTTCTTTTGGTTTTCAAAATTATTTTAAAAAACATTTTTAATAATTATCAAGAAACCAAATAGATGGTACTATTTGGTTTCTTGATAGATAAAAATATATATCTTTGGGTTCTCAAAATTATTTTCAAAAACATATTTATTAGTTTAAAAATTGTTCAATTTTATAATTTGTGTATTTAATTTATATAAATTAAATTTGCTATAATTTTTTAAAAGTTTTATAACCATAATTTCTAACAAAATTGTTAAAATTCTGAAATATGATACATGA
The DNA here is from genome assembly GCA_035046095.1 of Drosophila pseudotakahashii. Taxonomy (NCBI): domain Eukaryota; kingdom Metazoa; phylum Arthropoda; class Insecta; order Diptera; family Drosophilidae; genus Drosophila; species Drosophila pseudotakahashii. Next base: position 7,380,588 of record JAWNOE010000105.1, on the reverse strand, counting down.
TCATGACCTATTTGGTTTTTTGCTAGGTAAAAATATATATCTTTGGGTTTTCAAAATTATTTTCAAAAACATTTTTATTAATTTAAAAATTTTTCATTTTTATAATTTGTTTTTTTTTATTTGTAAATAAAAGTTGCTATAATTTTTTAAAAGTTTTATAACAAACATTTTTAGCCAAATTGTTCGAATTCAGAAATATGATACATGATATACCATATATTTTGTATATATGTATATATTTAACAAGAAATTAAAATATAGATGAGATTTAAAAAAAAAGTCCTTAAATATTATCCGAATATATACTGTGCGCACTCACGTCTTTATTGGTGTGTGTGTGTGTGTGCATTTTTAAACACACATTTATAAATACACAAATATATATGAACAATTTGCGCTCGTCAATTGCAAACGCGTCGCTGCCAACGTCGACGTCGACGGCGACTGCGGCGTCGCTGCCATTGAATTTTCACTGTCAAGGTCGAACGTTGTTCTGATGCGCAACGCAATGCGCAATGCGATCGCCGAGTGGGTGTGCGAGTGCGAGCGAGAGGGGCCGGGGGGAGGGGGATCGCAAAGAGGGAGAGGGACGATGTGCGAACGAAAACGAGAACACAGCGGAGAACGAGTGCACAAAAGCTGTGGGAGAATGCGAAAATGCGGGGAAGAAAAAAAAGACAAAAAAAAAAAAAGAAAACGAGAATGTGAGAACGGAGAATGGAGAATGCACACGGACTCGGCTTCAAGTGCTTCTTCTTCCTCCACAAGGCGCACAGTGGGCGAAATCGGGCATTAAGATCAAAATTTACTTTAAAAGTTAAAAAAAAAAAAAAAAAAACACTCAAAAAAGTAAATAAAAATTAAATAAAGTATTACACTAATTTAATTAGATATTTTTATTGGTTTTGCCAATTGTATTACACTAATTTTATTAGATATTTTTTAATTTTATTGTCTATCTTTCAATATTAATAATTTCTTTAATACACCTTAAATCCTTAGAAATAGGTAAAGATTCATATTTAAACAAACAAATGGTTTGAATATTCAAAATGTTACATTAAAAATTATTTTAAATAAAATTATTAAAAAAAAAAAAAGAATTCATTTGAAAAATTTAAAACTTATTGCCATTGGCTGCAAATTTCTAAAAATTCAGGCTGAATATGCTAAATAAATGAGCTCATATTTTCTACCAAAGAACTTAATATTTTATGGGGCTTTCTGAAAAGAATTTAAGATAACAGTTCTTTATTTATTTACTAATTATTTACTAAATTGCATTTCAAGGTGAATAAGATAAATGCGTAACAAAAAAATCAATTAATCGTTTAAGTCTTCACTAATAATGTATTTAAAGCGCCCACCCCCCATATTATTTTATTTTTCATATTTCATAATTGTTCGACGATCACCTCTTGACCCACTGTGCGGGTGGTGTGCATGTGCATGTCCGTGTATTTGTGTGTGGGCGCTGTGGCGGAAACGATATGCGGCTTATGTAATGCGACGGCGACAACAACAATCGGCGGCGACGCGTTGGCAGCGTCGAATGCATACGCACACGCTTCCACCGCCCACTGCCCACTGCCGCCCCCTCTCCGCCACCCCACCCGCTTCACCACCCCCCCCCCCCCCCCTTGCGACGCCCTTCGCTAAACGCTTCCTGCACTTTGTTGCTGTTGTTTTTTTATATCGCTAGCGACGGCGTCTGTTTTTTTTCTCTGTGTGTACTCTTATTTTTTTTATTTTTGTATTTTCCCCCTTTTGTGCTTTTTGCATGTTTTCCTATCGCATTTGTTTTCTCAAGTTCGCGCGCGGCTCTTGTGCAATTTGTCATAATACCGCCCTCCCATCCACATTAACCCACCATCCAACATCCCCACCCACCCGCACACGCTGCGTATGCGTAATATTTCAAGAGAAGTGCGGTGAAAAAAAAATTGCAACGTTTTGTCAGCGGTAAAACGTAAACAAAAACAAGCCGCCGCCAAATGCACTTTTGGCCATAAATCAGCGAGGAGAATGGAAAAATCATCAGGAGATGGAGGTGGAGAAGGAGGTGCGGATGGGAAATATCGGGGATGGTTACAGTCCGTAGACCTCAAGGCGCCACGCCCTCAACGGGGCAAAATGAAGACATAATTTGACATAAGCGATGTTAAAGTTCACCAAATCTCAGGCCTCGAACATCAAAAGGCAACGTCAAAGTTAAGAAATCGACTAACAAAAAAAAGAGAGACACAAAAAAGGCTGAGTGAATGAAAAGAACCCTTGAACAACGAAGTTCTATACACCCTTACCAGATCACGAATTCTTGATTTGAAGTTTCACTTAGTTCCTCGAACTATATTATTATATCATATAATATCATATAATATCATTTTATATCATTACAATATCATATAATATCATACAATATCAAATAATATCATATTATATCATTATAATATCATATAATAACATATATTATCATATAATATCATTTAATATCATATAATATCATATTATATCATTATAATATCATATAATATCATATACTTTCATATAATATCATTTAATATCATATATTATCATATAATAATTTCATTTAAAATCATATAATATCAAATATTATCATATCAGCAAATCTTTCAAAAACGCTTTAAAAATATTTCCGCCGAAAATAATTAATCCAAAATTGCAAATGTTTATTAATATTTACTAGGAAAAACCGAGACCGCAAATAGTCGTTTTACATTTATTAGAAAACATAACAAAAGCTTGTAAGTATTTAATGAAAGAGGGGTTTTTTAGGTAAACCCATAAAAGAGTATTACACAAAAAGGTGGGATCACGGGAAAAACTCCAAACAGTTGACTGTTAATGATGTGGGGCAGGAGGAGGAGCGAATGGAGTCCGCCGGTGATTGACTTGACTCAACTTGTTGATGGCTCCGAGCCTGCGCGGTCGGCACTTTTGGTGATAATGTCAAAGGCAGCCAGCGGTCTGAGCCCCGCCCCCACAGCCCCACAAACCCCACCGCCTCCTCTTTAACCTCGCCTCCTTTTCTGCCCACCGCAATGCTTAATCATGCAAACGGCAAGAAAACCGAAAGAAAACCGAAATGCAGCAGCAAATGCAGCGCCTGTCAAAGCTGCGATTAATCTCACTCACAGAGGCGCAGGATGAGAGGGGCTCAAAGTGCAGCAGCCGCTGAGAAAAAACTGAAACAGTGGTCAAAAAAAACTAGAAAAATATATATAAAAAATAAATACTTAAAAAAATATAAAAAAATAAAAAAAAAATATATAAAAAATATATAAAAAAATATATAAAAATAAATATATAAAAAAAATATATATAAAAAATATACAACAAAATATTTAAAAAAAAATATATCAAAAAATACATATAAAAAAATACTCATATAAAAAAATATATATGTATTTAAATAAATATTTAAAAAAAATGTTCATATATAAAAAGGAATTTTGCTTATGAATTTAATAATTTACAACTACTTAACTTAATTTGAGATATTCTTAAAATACTTAAAAAAACTTAAAAATAAATTGGATTGTTTCATTAAATCTTTAAATGTTTAAAAATGAAATATGCAAATGAGTAAAAACCTTAAATTTATCAAAAATTTATTATTTTAAGACTAAACAAATAAAATAATTTATTTAAAAAAAAAGGTTTTTTTTAAATACTGAGTATATTGGATTTAAATTTAAATAATTCAATTTGTAAGAATTTAATAAAGACCAAGCACGCTAAGAAATATATTTAACAAAATATTACTTAAAGCATTTCATTCCCTTTCCATTTTACGGAGGACCACTGTACAACAAGCAGCGTCCGGCACTCATAATTGAGATATGAACTTGGCAATATTTCATAAAAAGAAAATATATATGTGTATATAGAAAAAAGGCGAGAAGAGGAGACTGGTCAGCCAGTTGGAGAGTTGGAGAGAACGAAGGACCGACGACGATCGCGGCTTGTTCGTCTAGAAATAACTTAATTGTCACTCAATTACTCAGTTTTCAGCTAAAAGCATTCATTGCTCTGGCTTAACGTCAAAGTGGCCAAGGGGAAAAACGGGGGGATGGAAAAGGGGTAAAAGCCGGGGAGGATGTGAGGCTGGAGCCATCTGGGAGTTGGAGTTGCGGCCAAAGTCGGATAGGAACCCGTTGCCTAGGCGTGAATAATAGCTGCAACGACGCGTCTTGGCCACGGCCGGTGAATGAAAATTGATGAGTTGCGACAGTTTTTGGCCAAAGGGCAAAATGGTCCAGCAAAAGCAAAAAAAATACAATAAAAAAAAGGTAAAAGAAAAAAGTTTTGCCTTCAGACCGACACTTTTAGGGCTCTACAATCTAAATATATATATATTTAGATGTTGTGTTTTAAGAAAACCTTGAAACAAAAAAAAAAATATTTCGATAATTTTCATTTTTTCCATGATTTTTTGCAAAAAAATGGCAAAAAAAAATTGTCCAGGTTTGAATGCCAATCGATTGGAAATTTAATAACGAGCTCAGAAAGGTATAACAATCCATATTTAAATCCATATTTCAATGAAAAAACATTTTTTTTTTTGGAAATTCGGGATTTAGGGTTGTTTAACAAAAATATGACTTTTTTCTTTTGGTTTTTTTGCTATAACTTGGTCAAAAATGGTCCTACGTCAAAAATATATACTGTTCTGAACAGATTACAATATGATAATTAAAACCATGACACTTTCCGTGTGTTTTTGAAAAAATTAAATTTTCAATTTTTTTATAAGGGTACATCATAATTTTTTGCAAAAAATTGCCAAAAAATGAAAAAAATGTAAAATGTGTACGTTTTAACGCTAATCGATTGGAGTTCAGAATGGTATGATAATCCATATTTGGATCCATATTTCCATTGTTTCAGCAAAAAAAACTGTTTTTTTTTTTTTGGAAATTCGGGAGTTATTTATAAATATTAAAAATTATAATAATAAAAATGAGTAATATATATATATTTATTATGCAAGGTGTATGTATAAAAATACCTTTATTTGTAATAAAACATTTTATTTATCAATTTAATTTTCTCTCAGAAGAACCTACGACCAATCGTTAAACATCGAATTACCTTCAGAAAGGCCATCCGAAATGGTAAATGCCTTAAAATGGGGCACGGCCCCCAGTGGAAAAAGGAACGTTCCCTAAAAAGAAGAGCTTAAGAGGAAGAGAAAATGAGGAAGAGGGACGAAGTAATGGACAAACTACTTTGTCATGGTCTCGGGATTGAGGGATTGGCCATCTCAATGCAACTATCAATCAAATCGCTCGTGTGGGTGACCATTTGCGGCTGAGTGTAAACACGACAAAAGGTCAGCAATCCCTGATTGACATAAATGGATGCATTCATTTTGATTGGTGCCCACGATGATGATTGAACTTTGCTAATGAGCTTCATTGACCCAGGAGGACATGGTTGAATTTTCTATGAAATTCGATAGTCAATTGATTGATTGACTTGGCTTTCGAAAGGCAAGAAAGGCCTGTTATTATATTTAGAATTTTTGAATTTAATTAAAGTTTACCCAACAACGAAGTATTCTTTACTGATTGATTGGAAAAATTGTGTTTGACACTAACTGGAGTTCAGCCGGAGAAATCCATTGATTGATTGATTGAATGGTGAAGGTTTTTAATATCTATAAATATTTTTTTTAATCTATAAAAACTTGTAAGGCTATCATATGATTGTTTTATTATATTAATATTATTTTTATATATCATAGTTTTTATTTTACTTAAAAATCCTTATTTTTTATTTATTTTCGTATGATTAATGGGATTCATTGAAATCACCTCTTTGCTGTCTTTTATTTGCCCCAACATAATTACCAAAAATTTAGTGCACCTTTCAATCATGATTGATGCCATTTTAGTGGGCCTGCCATTGCAGAGAGTGCGCCTTGAAAAAAGAAGAGCTCCACCGCAGCCTCTCCTTTCACCCACAGGCCTGCCATAAATCGCCATAAATCCTAATCAAAACTAAGCGCAAACAAGCTGAACCCGTGGAATAAAAAAAAAAGAGAGAGATGGAAAGAAAGAAGGAAAGAGAGGGGATAAAATGGAGGCACCTCTGGAACGTGAATCTATAAATCCATTAATGCCATTTACCGCATAAACATAAAGTAAACGCGGCCCAGGATGATCATCTGGACGATGATGATGATGGCGATGCCGCAGACTTTTCGGGGCATCAACACCAACGGCAAAATTTCGGATCCCAGATCCCAAAAACCTCATCCTCATCCCCAGCCTCCTGTAAGTTCCCCCCTCGAACCAAGGCAATTGCTCCATAAAGTAAAACTAAATTGCTCAATAATTTTGTCCACATTTGATTATGTCTTCTGAGAGGGGCAGTTGGTGGGTGAGTTGGATAGGCAAAGCTACACGGAAAAAAAGTTTAGAAAATAGGGTACTTGGTAAAGATATTCTCCTTTAAAACGGGCAAATTTTTGTAGTATAATTTTTAAAAAATATTTGGTTTTATACAAGAACTCTTTATAATATATTTTAAGATGTTTGTAAAAAATATTCCCCTTTATATAAGAATTTTTTAACCATAATACATTTTTAATTTTCAAGTTAAAACCCACTTTAGTTTGCCTTGAAAAAAAAGGGCTTGAAAGATCAATTGATCTTGAGATCTAGGACTTTGCGTTTTTCGCCGTGTACAGTGAACTCTCCCTCGTGGCAACCCCGTGACTCCCCCGTCCCAACCAACGACTGGCAGTCACGATTGTGCGGGGCAGGCCAACACTAAATTCAAAACCCATAAAGACATCAAAGCAGGCAACGCGTGTAACAATTTGCCAGCCAGCCAGCCAGTAACAGCAACAACAACAACCGATGCAACACAACAAATGCAACAACAAAACGCAAATTAACAACGGACCAACAACATACACTCACGGACAGGCCCAAAGGAGTCCGGAGATGTTGGAGGAGGATTGGGAACTTGGAACTTGGAACTCTTGGGCTCTACAAAACGATGACGACAACGATCGGTTGAAAAACACAGCGAAAAAAATAAAAGAACAACAACAACAACAGCAAGGTATCCGCACCCGCACAAAACCAACAACAACAACATGGAACAACAGCGGTAACAACGGAAACAACAACCTCGGGCTGCCCAAGAAGATGCTGGCGAAACCAAATTGGTAAATACCCTAAATAGAAAAAAAGAAACAGTCGGATTTATTGTATAATAAAAAAAAACAATATTTTGTAGTAAAAAAAAAGGTTTTTAATTATATATACACACAAAAAAAAAAGCATGTCGCCGTAAAATCGATATGAGCATGTAAATTTCTGGTTATGCAATAAGCATATCATTTTAACATAAAATATTCATTTCGAGCATATCGAATTTACAGGGCCGCATATCAAGTTAAAATTTATATTACATAATGTAAAATCGATCTACGTTTCATATCGATTTTTTTTTGGGTGTAGGGATAAATAAAATCTACAAAATATAAAACTTAATAAATGGAACATAAATTATTTTTTAAAATTTAAATTCCATCAGCCTTTCCATTTCCTTTGGTAAGTTTCATAATGCACCGATAACCGATAACCGAGAGACATGCGGATGGGTGGCCCACCCACACACGAGAGTCGTGGTTTTCCCTGGATTCCGTGGATTGTTGGATGGATGAACTCCGATCAACCGGGTTGAAGGAGATGAAGATGGATTGAGAGAGATGCCGCTGGCATACCCACGATCGATGGATGCTTGCAGTTGAAATGCTCATTAAAAATGTAGAAAGCTCTCCGCTCTCTGTGCGATCGATAGCCCGATCTTTTGCCGATTAACCGACCGATCAACCGATTGGCCGACCGATCGCTGGCTCGCTGTCAACGCTAATCGCACGATCTTAATTTACAGCAACAATCGAACTGAGCAGGACGACCGACAGCCGACTACCGGCGACAGAGATCACTTAGATCACTATATAGTGAGAGAGAGAGAGAGATAGCGAGAGAGAGAAAAAATATCGAAGAGGAGGAAGGAGCTCGTCTACGATTCGATCTTGGCCAATTTGGCTGGCGAACGCAACTTTCGCTTTTGCCGACTCTGCGCTGCTAACGATCGTCAATCGACGGCAATTTATTATTATGCAGCCCGATCGCTTGTTCGTATTTAATTCAATTAAAAGACGGTTAGAAATCATGGTAATTATGCTTCCAGGAAGGCCAAAAAAGAACGGCGAATGGCAAGTGTAATTTGTAATGATCATTAATCGATTCAAGATCGAAGAGAAAGAAAAACGCGTAGTGAATGCAATTTTTATGTCGTGATTGGTAAGGCGATCTGGGAAATAGGCAAATTAAACTAGATTAAACGATATATTATATAAGGCTCTTTGGAAAATCAAAGAGCATAATTTCTTTTTTTTTAATAGGATAAATATTTGATATTTTCGGCACATATAAAAAAAGCACCATCAAGATCTGGGCGAACATTGAAATGCAATTGCAAATCCATCACCATCGGCAGGAAGGAGAAATCAAATATGAAAAGAATTCAGCATACACACGGCAAACAACAACCAGAGCAACAACTTTGACAACATTGAACAACAACGCTTTCCGCTTCGCGATAAGGCCGAAAAAAGCCGAACAACCAACAACAATTGCTGGTGAGGCGTGTGTGGGCGCAATTTTCCATTGAATTATAATTTTGTTCGTATTACAATTTTTCTTCTCCATCTCTACACAGCACAAAAATTATATATAACTTGTAAACTTCGTTTGGTTTTTTAGTATTTGTCAACTCAAATCATTATTAAATTTTGGCCACAAAAAAACGGTCACTCCTTTTCTAGTTGTTCGCAGAGAGCATGGTCACACAGCTATTGAATGAACAGCTGATCTGATCTAAATTATAGTGCAAAAATTAACCCTCTTTTCTTGCCGTGCATCTATCGCTCTCTCTTTTTCGCTTATTGTGGATTTTGGCTTGTCATAATTTTCATTACATGTTTTTCTGCCATGTTTGTTGCTTTCGTTGGGGGTAAAACCAAAGCGTACCTATAAAGCCTGATAAAGATCTTTCCATAGAGAGTGCGGGCTGAGCAACAACAACAGAAACAACAACAGAAACAACAACAACAACACAAGCAACAACGAAAATAGCCGTAGCAACAACAGCAAAACATTGAACAACAGAAAATTGCAACAATCTGATAAAGACAACAACTGAACTCAACTGAGAGACTCAATTGAGGTTTGTGTCCCGACTACAAAAAAAAAAAAATTAACAACGCAAGCAAAAAAAAAATGCAAAAAAAAAACAGAAAATTTTCTGGAAAAAAGTGCGTGAGCTTTGGAGTCCCAAGAAACTTGTGGGTTGAGATTTCTTCGAGACAGTTTTGTCACAGAAGTTATCGAAACGAAGTACTGACAGCCCCATACGGAAATTTAAATTTATTTCCTTGTTTCTAAGCTTTTTCAACAAAATAAAGAAATAAAAGGTACTTATCTAAACTACTATATAAAAGTCTAGACAAAAATTGGTAGGTAGCAGAAATAACCCAGCACAAATTGACATAAAAAGTTAAAAAATAAATCATAAATTCTGAAATAATTCGGTTATAAACGTAGGGTAAAATAGTAAATAAGAAAAAAAAAAATTGGTTCAAATTTTTTTACAAATTAAAATTAAAAAAAAAAATTTATTTATAATAACTCTCCTAAAATTTAATCTAATTTAGTATCTAATTATAACTATACTATTTATTTTACAAAAAAAAAAAAGGAATTGCGTTCAAGGACTTCTGGAAAATAGGTTTTTCCGGCGGGTTAACTCCAGTTAAACGACAACTGTGTCAAAACAAAACGACGACAAGAAAAACTTCTATGTGTAAGTGTGTGTTTCTGTGTGTTTCGCTCGCCTGCGCCTTCGGTTTTCCACAGTTTTCCATTGCCGCCCACCCACGCAGCCTCCGCTGACGGATTGAGAGATTTTCCTTTCCTGCAGTTTTGTTTTGGCTGCCTTCGCTGGCATGTTTGTTGGACGCAGTGGCGCAAATCGGGGACGCCATGACATTATAATATGTCAATTTTTATGCCGCTTGGCAGGCGCGTGTTAGAAAATGTCAAAATCCAGCGGCGCAGTCAAACTCTCAAGTCAGCCGCACAACAACATTGGAAAATGGAAAATAGAAACAAAAAAAAAATTGCAAAAAACAGTAACAGCAAAAGCAACAACTCTATTGTGCGCCCACGCGTTTTGTTCGCGTTTTTTAAACGCGACCACTGTGTGGTGCTCGTGTCAAGCCCCCTTTAACCCCCTAAAGCCCCCACCCAAGACAAAAACCCCACCCCCTCTCAAGTTGTCTCGGCATGTTTGTGCTCCGGAGGTTTTTATAGGTTTTTATTTGCCTGGCATCGAACATTTTTATGCGACTCCAGCGGTCGCTTTGTCAGGCGCACAGGGGTTAAAATCAGAGGCGGCGGGGACCTAATGGGGGTGGGGATCGGATCTCGTGGATCTTATGGAGCACAATCCCAGATAGCGCGGGTGCGGCTGTTGTACACGATATTAAATCAGGTATAGCACACTTAACATTAAACCTTTAACACATGAATTTATCATCGTTCACCTGAAAATATATATGTTTGTGATCTAACAAATAATACAAATTAAACTTTAATTCTAAAATTTAATTTCTTCAGGATTTCTTATAATTAAATATATTATATATAACATTTGATTAAATATTATATTAAATATATAAATTAAAGAAGAAATACCTAATTTCAAGAAGAAATACCTAATTTCAAAAAGAAATACCTCATTTCAAGAAGAAATACCTAATTTCAATTTAATTATTTTTTTTGATAAGGAATATCAGTTTTAAAAAATTAAAAAATATAATTTAACTTAGATTTCTTGGAGTCCATTAATATTTATTTGAAATACATTCGAAACTACCACAAACAAAAACTTAAACACATCTTATAAAATGCATTTAGCTCCTTAGGTTACCGAAACCCAAAGGAATAGCAAAAAAGGTAAAATGTTAAAGCGATTACAAATTAGTGACTCCTGCTGTAGCCTAAAACTAAACTAAAGCCTCCAAAATAACCCACAACAAAGGCCGTGTGGCCACGTTTTTTTCGTCGTTTATCACGCATCGCTGTCAAAATGTCACTTTAGCTTAACGTTGGCAGGCGATATCTCAAAAGGAGAGGGACACAGGTAGTAGAAGTAGCAGTAGTAGTAGTAGTAGTAGCAGCATCCAAAACCACTCCACACCTCCAAGTATTTTCTATTTTATTTTTTTCTAAAATATCTTCCTTCTTCTTTTTTTTTGCAGTCGCTGCGCACGCGTAATAACGCATAACAGAAACAGCAACAAAATCACGTTAATGACAGCCAAGGGGGGGCGATATACCCCCTGGTAACCCCCTTCCAGTATTTTTTTCTACTCCTCCTCAGGCGGTGGCTTCCCAACTCCTTTCAGATGCACCTCAATTCGCCTGCGGGTTAAAAAAGAGAAAAAAAATCTCTACCGCTGTTTTGTCACATCATTATCAGGTATCACTCCGCTCTGCGAGTGAAAGAGATGGTCGATCCACCGAAGGAAAGAGATGGCAAGAGAGGGAGAGCTGTTGCATTTTCGACATTATTGACATGACAGCGAGACTTTAGCAGGTGTGAAGGAATTCGCTGTGCCTGACACTAAATCATGCCCGCCTTATACGTATGAGTGCGACTGTATGGATGTCCGTGAGCGCGGAACTTTTGTCGGCGACTTTGATTGCAAGATGACGATGATGATGATGATGTTGTTGCCACCAGTGGCGTTAATAAAGTCATCTAGCGGTAAACACTGTCCGGCAAAACCGAGGAGAAATGCACTTTTGCACAAGAAAGAAATTGTCCAGTTAGATTTGGTAAGCTGGCTTTAATAAAAATGAGAAAAACAGTAAATCAGCTGATGCCTACAAAGCGAACAGTGTGACCATGCTAAACAGCTGAGGCATACAAAGCAGACAGAGTGACCATACTACTTGGACTGAGAGTGACCAATTGAATATTTGATAATTGTTTGTGATTAATCAAAGCCCAAAATCCAAGACAATATGTCTTTGTGGTGGAATAAAAATCGGAATACCTGCTGGCCAGTGTAATCAGCAATGTCAATTGAAACGTTTAACGAGAGCAGAGACCCAACGGATACCCAAGACCAAGACCGTCCGTTTGGATCCGATCGGATCGCATCGCAACGCAACGCATCGGATCGGATCGCCTGATGAAGTCCCAGAGCAGCGGACATCGAGCCAAGCTGCCAAGCTGAGCAAAAAAAAAAAAAGTTCAGCAAGGCGGCAACAAAGTGTGCGCCTTGTGGTTGTTGCATGAATAATTCATAACAGCGGCACCAGTTAATAACTGAGCCGCAGAGTCCGCAGTCTGCAGCACACAAAAAGTGAAAGCTCATAAGGCAATCAGTCAAAACGTCATCAATAGAATTAAGTAATCAACTCGGGGACCCAAAACAGCAGCAGCAGCAGGCAGCAAACCAAAACTGACCACACACAACAACGGGGCCAGTAAAGGCAACAATGGGCCAGAAGTAAGCCAAAAAAAAAATGGCAAAATAATAAAGGAACGAAAAAAAAGTTAAAAAAAAAACACAGAGCCAACTTCACATTGATTGCGGTCCAAAAAGGAGTCGAGAAGTCGAGAACAAAAAGAGGCGCGAGTGGCAGGACCACCGGCAAAAAAGAGCACCAAAAGAGTAGCCAGCAGCAACGGACACTCCACGGACGGACAAAACGGACAAGGGGACATACGGACAAGCAGACATGCGGACAAACGGACATGCGGACATGCGGACATACGGACAACTGGACAACCGGACCTACGGACAGCAGTTGGAACAGCAGTTTTTATGGCCTTTTTCCTTTATCTGCTGCCTGTTTTTTTTTTCCTCTCCTCTTCTTTTTTTTTTGGGCAGGTCTTGGACCTGCAGTTATTGTGGTTTGACCAGTTGCAGGGCAACGCAACCACAAAGGATCTGAGTGGGGCAGCCAAAAGATATTGAACTTGGACAACGAAGGAGAATCGAATCTGTCGGGAAGCCAATGCAAAATTATCGGCTTTTCGTATCAATGCTCAAATCCAGTTGGCATATTGGGCGAATGCTTTGATTAATGTGCCGAAATTATGCTGGGATTGTATAAATTATATTTGTGATCTTGTAAAAAGACTTTTAGGTGAAGTTTTAAGTTCTTCCTTCAATTCCCGGAACTTTCCTTTTAACCCTTCCTAAACGAACCCACTGACCTTTTGCATTATTTCAATTAAAATAAATTATGCACTATCTTCGTGTCTATGCCGTCGCTTTCGATCCTTGTTTACATATTTTACTTTTCGCTCCGCCTTGCGTTTTCCGTTTTTCTTCTTTTATTTATTTATTTTCTGTATTTTTTTTCCTTCTTCTAGGTGCAATTAAAATAATTACGATAATTATATAGTTACAGTAGCGACAGTAGCTGTGCAAAAGGACACTCCCTCCCTTTTTCGTTGCAGGGTGCGCACACATTATTTTATTATTTATTTTATAGATTCCGGCATTTGTCGCCAGACATGCAACGACGACTGGGCAAGCGAATTACGCAGAAATTGCCATGAAAATTACTCGATTTAACCCCGTTGGCCTTTTGCCAGGCGGCTCCTTGGGTCCTTAACCCTCTAAAGAGGGTCTCTGGTCACATAATTAGCCGTGGCGAATAATTAACATAAGTGAGGGGCAGGGCTAACAGGACTGAGAGGACTAAAAGCTGCAAGCCAGCTGGTACGTGCCCAATTTTGCCGCTCTGCATTTGCAGGCACGCGTCTTCAAAAGTGTCGATATGAATATGCCCCCCTATACATATTCACTTTTTCGGAGATGAATAAATTTCCATTATAATTTTTTCTGTTTCTTTTTTTTTTGGCAACTTTCTTGGGTCTCTTTGGTCCTTTGATTCGTTTCGTGTTGACTGCCTTGTTGCCTGTTTGTATTCATCCTTATCGACATCTGCTGCCCGGGGTTATCCACCGCTTAAAATGGTAATTGTAATGATTGAGTATGAGTATGTTTAAAGAACAGGGTTGCATTCGGGGGTTTTTATCGAAACAAGCTTTTTATTAAATTTCTAATGGCTTTAAAGGAATTGCAGCTAGCTTACTTTAAGCTTTTACAAAAGAAATACTTTAGTATTCAATTTAAAAAAACAATTAAAAAAAAAAATTTTAATTTTTAAATATTTTTGAAACTGACTTTTTGGAAAATAAAAGCACTGCACATAAAATAATTTTTATATATTTTCACTTTTCAGTTAAAGTAAAAATAAAAAGCTTTAAAAACATAGCTCGAGATCTCTGATATCCGCAGATTCTGCGATTTGCATAGCATGACACAAATATTTGCCGCCCTGCAATTCTCCGCTAGCAATTCTTCTCATGCTCCACTTTGATTTGCTTATCAAGATCAAAGAGATCGCTGCTCCTCTTCTTTCCCCTAGCTCTGCCCATTTCGATTTGAAACAGCCAGAAGAACGGGAAGAACTGGCTGCAGCACAACAACAACAACAACAAAACACCCGCACAAATCTAAATCTCCAAGAGCAACAATAGATTTTGACGTCTTACGGAAATTGTGTAGAAGAGCTGCAATTTGCTGTGGCCTCCAAGTTCAACTAACATTAAAAGAAGTGCACAGAAAACAAGAAACGGGAGAAGAAAAGTGGAAGCTGTGGGGCTGCGCAGAAGAAGAAATGCCGCTGAAGAGAAGGCAGGAGACTGGAGAATCAAGCGAAGACAATTCGAGTTGCGTGCTCTGCGTGAGCGTCGTGCGTTTGACTGACTGACAAACTGACGAACGCCAAAACTGAACCGGGCCTAAACCAAAGCGAAAACTGAGGACTGAAGACTGTAGACTGAAGACTGCGGCCCGAAGACTGCAGACTGAAGACCAAGACTGACTTGGCCCATCATCCATCCATTTATTTCTGAGTTTCTGAGCTGCAGTTGCGGGAGTTTGCAACGGCAAAAGGAAAACCAAATTATACACATGCATGCACTGGGAGAAAATATTAAAGGCCAGAAAAATAATAAAAATCTAACTTAGGAAAAGAATTAAAAAAAAAAAAATGTATTAATTTTTATAAATTTTTATTTTTTGATTTAAAAATACGAATTTGTTGAATTATATTCTTACAAATTTAAATTCAAAATTCAAGAACTTTTGTAATTAATAATTATTTTTTATTTGTATTTCAATAAATTAAATCATGTATATAATATGAAAATACATTGGAAACAAATGTTTTTCAGCCTGATTTGGTCTATTTAAATATATAAATATTTATCCCAGTGTATCCAAGTCCGAGTTGAAGACTGAGAACAACGCCTCCCGCACTTATCCCCCTTCGGGCCGCACCAACACAATTGAAATTCCTCTAGCGCAGAAATTGCATTTCACGCTGGAAATGCGTGCTCTGCGTGCAGCAAAAAACCAAAACTAAAGTGCAACAGCAACAACAACAACAACAGAGAAGAATTGCCAGTGCAACAACAACCACACATCAGAAGCTGTATTTTGCAGTCAGTGAGAAGACAAGTTCTGGATGCACTAACGAAATTTTGGTAAATTGGTTAATAAAAAAAAATTCTATAATCAGAACCTCTATTATAATAGATAATTATCGGCTACCCTTGATGATATATATTTTTTGTAATATTTTGATTATGTAATTTCCGAAGAAAGAGCAACTCCAGAATAAGAAAGAGTTGCGAATGCGAAGAATCAGTGGGAGGCTACCAAGTAGCTTTTCTTTTTTTCTGTTTTTTTTTTTTTTGATCCCAAAGTGTAGGTGCTGACGAAGGAATTGTGGGATGCAGCTGGGCTCATTCCGTCATGCCGGAAAATGCCAAAAGCGCAACACTTGCAGCCCCAAAAAGATACAAAAACTATTTTTCACACAGAAAAAAATATATATAATATTTATAGTATAAAAAAGTAATAAACAAGGAAATTAATAAACATAACATCTCTAATCTCGCGGTTAAAATTATAAAAAAAAAAATTTTTTTTGGTCTAAAATGTTAATAATTAAATTTTTTCTTTCTGTGTAAACTCCTGTCACGTTCCAACTTACGATTGCAGCTGAATATACCTTTCCTGATATTATTAGGCTTAATTTAAGTTGGCATCAAATTGAAATCATCTTCGCTTTTCACATCTCCGCACAACATTGTCATATATTCCATGGGTATTTCTTTTTTTTTTGTTGATTTTTCCTCCACTACTTTGCTACTTTGTTGTTGTTTACTTTCCAAGTCTTTCGATTGCGAGAAGGAAACAAAAAAAATCTCCACACTTCTGCCTCTGTTGGATTTGTTTGTTGACACTCGCAACTTTTTCGCAGCCCACGCAAAAAACTGATGAGGGCCCAGAAAAAAAATGGTGGGTGGCTGAGGGAAGGAGGGAGGTAAATGAGAAAAAAGGGTTCCCCAGATGAGACAGCAAATTTCGCTCGCTGATATAATTAGTAAACATTTTGCAGTGTGTAAACAGGGCATTGCTTAAAACTGAATTAATATTGTTTTTCAATTTGGCAAAAACAGCTAAAAAATTTTGTTGTAGAAACTAGGTAGAATAAAAATTTGATATAATTAACATTTAATTTACGTTTCGAACATATCAGTTTGATATTTTATCATATTAGTTATTTTAAATACTTTATAAATATACTACATTTAATACCAAATGTAGTATTTTTTTTGGAAAAATAATATAAAATAAGAAACGATTTGGTAGAAACTACTCAGAACAAAAATTTGATATAATTAATATTAAATTTATGTTTCGCACATATCAATTTGATATTTATCATAGAAGTTATTTAAAATAAATTAAAAATATACTATATTAAATACCAAATTCAGTATTTTTAAATATAAAAATGATGCAAACCCCTTTACCTTAAAAAAGATAAAATTGACCTGTTAGGGACATAAAATTGCCTCTCAGTCCCAAACCTTTTTTAATCCACTCAACTTGCTTAAAAAAATATTAAACGACATCGCCTGGACGTCAATTAACTGGAATCATTTGATCAATTCCATTTTCATTAGCCCTCGAATTACTTCCAATTGATTTATACTGAAGTTGCTACCTTACCTACGCCAATTAGTGCACTTTTTATTTATCACAGTTTTTCGATGCAACTTCGGGGCATTCGTTATTATATTTTTTTTTTTCATTTTTTTTCTTTTTGGCATGACGTCAAGCTGTTCCCTTGGCCGCCAATCCTTGTGTCAAACCGTTCTTAAGGGTAAATGGAAAATCCATTAATAAATAAAAAAGCGCCACTCACCTGCAACGAGAGGGAAAGAGAAAATACGTTAAAAAAGAATTTCATTAAGTGCATTTGGGAGGTTCGGAGGGTCAAAGGAAAATACAAATAAAATTATAAATGGGCAGTACAAACAACAAAAAAAAGAACCCATGGTTAAACTGGCCAGCAAAATGGCGAACACTCATACATACGCATTTATATATGCACATAGAGAGTGCATCCCCACACACACACGCAGAGGCAAAAACATACATTGATACTAATAAGCTGCCGAGTTTTGCGTGTGTCAACTTTTGCACTTTTTGCGCAAATGCAAATTGTGTATAAAAAAGAAAAAAAAAAAGATGAAAGAAAACATATTTTCACACGAGACATGACGACACCCCCTACAACCCCCCTCATCAGTCCATCTCCCTCGCACACTGCACGCTCCAGCGATTCGTTGGGCCAAAAGGGAGATATATATACAGATATATATATATATATATATACACACGGGCAAGTGCATTTATATATGCATATATGTTTACCTGTCCTATAACTTCATTCCAATGGCCGCCCATAGGCCCTCTCTTTCCTTCTTTAGCTCTTTTTCGTAAAAAAAAAAAACAAACAAACAAAAAAAAGCAAGAAAGAAAAGCCCATGCATATTGGATGTCTACGAATAGTCCAAATATTTGTTGTAAAATCGCTACAGAGAACCCCCAAAAAACAGTAACAACAATGGTAACAACAATCGAAACACGCAAAGCTCAAAGACAAGGCTCTAAAATGTACACTGTGGGAAAAGTTATAGGCCAACAAGTTCTTGGAAAAAATAAATAAACTTTAGTTTAAACATCGCTTTTTATTACATTCGTAAAATTATTGTAAACTTATTTGGAATATCCTAAAATTAATTATTAGAGTGACCGTTTACTAAGATTTTTTTAAAAAGATTTTGGTATTATTTCTTTAAAAAATACTTTTCTACTAATTTACAAAACTATTTAAAAAATTTGAAGAAAAATAAGTTACTTCGAAAAATTATAATTATCTGTTTACCTTAGAAAGTATTTTCTGGTATTATTTTGGTATTAAAAACAGTATAAACTTAAAGACTTTAGACAGTCAGTTAAATTATTTTCTGCCACTGTAGGTCAAAGAGTAGGCGTGGTGTGTGTGTGTCGGCGGCTTCTCCGTCCCCTATTTATTCCGATGGGCAGGGGTAGCTCGATTTCAGCTAAGGACATCCACACACACACTCGCACGCACACACACACACACTAAAGCCGAAACTAGGGAAATACACACTATTCTTCCTGTTCCTATTCCTATTCCTTTAGCTATTCTTCCACCCTTTTACCCCTTCGTTGTTGTAGTTCTTGGCTGAACGCATTTAATGGTCGAACAAATGCCTCGGTTTTCTTTTTTTACTTTTCGAGGGTGAGAACTCGCACACACACATACAGACACTCGAACAAGGCGGTAAGGGTTGCTAACCCTCCTATGCGTATATAGAAATGTACGGGATGGAAATAGTGCCCCTAGAGTGCGAAAGAAAGAGAGGGCCTGCTACTAGCACATTTAACCCATTGGCAGCCATTTTTAGTTTTGGCCACCACAAATCGAAACGATTTTTAAGAAATCAAGCGGTTAAAGAGAAAAATTGGGTCGATCAATTTCCCAAGAGGTTTTAAATATTTCGAAAAGTATTTTAAATAATAATAAATATTAAAATAATAATACTAATCGATTATTTAGTATTGATAACGACAATTTGTATTTTTTTTAACACAATTGTAGTTAAGTAAATTACATTTTCTTTACATAACCGTTTTTATTTGCCAAGAAAAATCGAACCCCTTTTTTTTGGTATTTTTCCAGGAACCTCTCAGAATCAAAAACTGCAGTCTTATGGTTAAGATAGGTCAGTCATTTCCGTTTCACCTTCAAAATTAGATCAATCGAGCTTTTTGTCAAATACCCCAATAGATTTATTGTACTCATTGTTGTGTCCATCGATCCATCGAGCGATCGATGCAATGTATGCAGATCCATTGTGTCCAGCTGTTCAATTTACATTCTTTTTATTATTTTTCATATTATTGATATGGATATTTCTTATCAACTTCCGTTTCCTGTAAGTTCCGATCGTAAAGCCAAGCTAAGCTATTCTTCACTTTTAATCTACTTCCTAGTTTTCAAATCCATTTATTATATTCCCCTAATTGTTAAAGTGTTAAAAAATAGACCCAGTAGACGCTGCCTTTCAGTTTTCAGTGTCAGAAAAGTTGCCCTTTTCCAAAGTCATTTTATTCAGAGTGCTGGTCCGGAATAGACTCATATCGACTCATTTTTCTTTTAATTTTTTTTCTTATATCCGTTAAAATTTCCAATGTGTCAGTAAAAGCCGGCCAGATTGTTGAACGAAACACAAAAAACAGATCTCGAGCCAAAATTGAAAGTGCGCCGTCTTTTGTTCGAACGAATCTTTTGGGCTAAATCGCGATGGCCAAGGATCAAGAGGGAGGTGAGACGCCTGAGTCCTCGGAGGACCAAAAACGGGAGCAGCGGGCCCGTCTGATCAAGGCATTGAGCCGCTTCAAGCCGCGAGATGCCAATCCGCTGCAGTTCTACAACTGCGTTCGCGAACTGTGCATAATGCACAATTGCAGCATCGACGAGGGTCTGGAACGGGCCGCCTTAACCTGGCCGGGACTAAGTATGCGCCAGCGGGAGCTCTACGATTCGGTAAGACTAGCTGAGATTTGGGGGGTTAAGAATGGGAGTAAACCTTTGTAGGCCTAGTTACGATTTTATAACCTATGTACCTAAAATTTGGCGCCCAACGTGGGATTTTAATTTTTTTTTACTTTTCAATCACTTTAATTGACTTTCTTAATTGATATTAAATTCCAATTAATTTATTTCTTTTAAGCAACGTCATGCCGAGCTCCCGATTCCAGTGCCGCGGCATCTGATCTACCGCGCCTTCCAGAAGGAGAGCAAGGGTCTGTGGTCCCTCGGCCGCTCCTCGGTGAGTGGCGGTGGCAAGCGGTCCACCCGCTACACCCTGGAGTCCTACAAGCCGCCGCCGAAGTTGTCCCGCCTGCGAAGTCAGCTGAACGAGAAGCGTCCCAAGTACGACAACCTCCTCGATTTGCCACCAAAAGTGGCTGCATCTCGAGTGCCGCCGGCGCCGAATCGCAAATTCTCGCGGGTTTCCCCGTCTTCGGGTCGCAGGATTCGCAGTCTTACGCCTCCGGTCGTGGGGCGTGTCCAATCTATACGGCAGATCCTTTCGATGGCCAGTGTGGCGATGAAAAAGCCGTCCAGGCGGCGATCTCAGGCGAAAAGTCATCGAACAAAGAAATTGGAGACCGGAAAAACGCAACCTACAGCCACTGGAGCATCCAAATCGATTGGAAATCGGAAGAAGATCAACAAACGAAAGGGCAGCAGCTGCTCGTCCAAGGTCAAACGATTGGCCAAGGAGGAGGTTCTGAAGACGGCGTCGCACAACTGGGATCTAGCCATCGGTTGTGTTCGCCGGCGCATCCAGATGCACCAGCAGCCCTCCAAGTCAAGATCGTAACATTATATATCTTAAAGATATATATATTCTGTGTATTATATTACTTGTTGCAGAAATGCTCTATTGTCTCACAAGTGAACAGACAGATTGTCGATCTTAAGATTAATTGATGGTACAAAATTGTTTTACCAAATTTATGTATTTTCGTTCGCAAGAAAATTAATTCTATGTTAAATACAAAAAAAAATATATATAATTTATAATGAGTTTTATATTAAGTTTACAATCACTTTTAAATATATAATATTATAATTAAATAAAATATTAAATATTTAAGTACAGCTTTTAGTACGAAATTATTTTACACAAAATAAATTCTATGTAAATACAAAATATTATAGATTATAATTTAATATATAATAAAATAAATTCTATGAAAATACAAAAATGTAATATATATAATTTAGTATTTCTTTTAATTTAAACTTTAGAAAAGAAAATAAATTCTATGTAAAATACAAAAATATTATAAATATAATTGAATATATATTTAAATATGAGCTTTTTTAAGCATATTTCCTTTTTCTCATTTTTTTAAATATTAATTAAATATGAAATATTTAAAAAGAAGCTTTTAAATTAAAAAAAAAAAGGAATTAAAAGGAACCAGTTTAAAGTTTCTGAACCAGCTTAATGACATCCATTTCCCCAAGCCTCTCAGCATAATTTATTCGCAAAGATCAAGGAACATTTGCGTACTCCTTTCATTCCCAGCCGATCGACAACATAAAAAGTCGCCCATAAATACTATAATTAAAACCATTGAGATCTTAACATTAACATTTCGTTGGAGAGACAACATGAAAAAACACTAACAATTTTCTAGGCAATTTTATGGCATTTTATTTCGTCTATTGCCGCTGCTGGTTTCTCGTATTTTCCTCGACTTCTATTTTTTTTCTAGTTTCCAAGCGGGCGCAATCATTTTGATGAACCGTTAGTTAAGCACCAGCAAGAACTACAACAACAACAACAACAACAATAGCTAATAAAACATTAACGCACACACTGGCATAAAAGCCAAAAAAAAAGATAAATAAAATCAGCAGAAGTGAAAAAAAAAATTCGCAAAGTTTTTTGTTTTTTTTTTTTGCCAATCGGCACGCAGAAACGACGTTTGACCTAAATTCGAGGACAGCTCTTCTTCTACGTTTTCTACTATTTTTTTGTTGGTGTTCTCAACGCGCTTTTGTGCGTTACCCAAAAAAAAAAGAAAGAAACGCAAAAATTCGCAAACTTTTTTTGCGGCTGCTAATTTCGCAAAGGCAAACAAAAAACATTTCAATTCCGCATGGCAAAAAAAAAAAAGAAGAGAAGAGAGGAATTAGAAAAGAAGCAAGCCAGAAACAATTGTACAAAAGTCAGTTTGTTTTATTTTCTTATTCTTCTTTTATTTTTTTGATTGCCTATGTCACGAAATTTTTTTTTGCATTTTACCTTTTGGCAATCTTTAGTTTTTACGGGATATTTTTTCGGAGAATTGGTCCGAGAATTTTGTATTCTACCTGTTTGGCAGAAGATTTCGAACATAAAATAGATATGTATCATTTGTAGAGGGATTAAAGCTACATATATCTTTTATATGGAAGGGATTTTCGGAGTAGTTTCTTAGGTATAAAGCATTTTAGTTATAGAAAAATATATTAGATAAATATTTTGAAACCCTGTATCTTCACCTTAAACGAAGCTCTCATATTTAAATCACAAAAACCAAGTTTAAATCATACATCATAATTAGGAACTTTCGAAGAAGTTTTTGAGTTCTTTGGCAATCCTTTCTAACCTCTTATCTATGCCTTTAATTTACTTTCTTCATTTGGTTAAAACTTTTTGCAAATATTTCTGGTAGCAAAAAACTTTTGAGCAGAACCAACCAACTTAACCACCTTAATCGCCTTCGTCTAAGTTTCATTTGAATCATCCAATTTCATTGTCTTTTTTTTTTCTGCTCGACAAAAGTTTTGATGACGCCCCAAGAAAAAAAAAAAAGACTACACACACACACAGACACATGTGCTTCATTTCATTTTCTTACCTAAGGGTATTATGATTTATTTAAAAAGTTTGCATTGCACTTAAAAAAAATTATGATTAATGAAGAAAAGTTTTAAAAAAAAAATATTTTTTTAAAATAACATTTCTTTTTAAATCAAATAAAATTTTTTTGTTTAAAAATTGTGCTTAGCATTAAGAAGAAAATGATGATTTTATTAATTAAATTTTAATTAAATTAAATTTTAATTAAATTACATTTTTTTTTAAATTAAATAAAAAAAATTTGAACTTTTCCTTTTGGTAAAAAAATGCGTTAAAAAAAGAAAATTTAATTTGATAAAAATGTACAGTAATTTGAATTATTTTTTTGTAATGAAGAACAAATTTATTATATTTTTATTTTAGTGGGAATCACCAAGATACATCATAAATCAGTTGAATTTGGGGGTTTTCCAATTTCTATAAATTTTTTACTAGTTTTCTGTTGGCCTTTTCTTGCGCCATTTGACTTCTAACTGCTTTTGTGGGGCTCCCAACATATCTACATACATCTACATATGAATGTGCGATTTTTTTTAAGGCGCTAACTAGGCAAAAGCCACCAAGTTAACCCAACTTGGCGTCCCTCGCCCTTTTTTTTTCTTTTTTTTTTATTGGGTGCTGCTGTCTTTTTTAGCTTTGTTTGGTTGTCAAGCTGCTGTCCAAAAATAAAAAAAAATCAACAAATTCAGCAAGAGCAAGAGTACAACGCCGATTACGCAATGCGTTCGCACAGACACAGAGGCGAAAAATATACAAAAAAAATAGACACGCATACAGGCGAGGTTTTTGTTTCGTTTCCGCGATCAACGCGCTCGCGAAAAACTCACACAGAGCGAAAGAAAAAAATTCGCAAATAACAACAAAGTAGCTTGTGCGTGCGACCCAATTGGAAATTTGACACACATTGACAGCGGAGGAGATAGGCGAACTAACAAAAAAGAAAAATAGAGGGGTTCGGGGGGTCAGGGAGTGACGAAGCCCAGAAGCAGCTGCTCAGATACAAAGATACATCCACAAGAAGCGCGGCTACAAGTTCACATGTATTTACTATGTGCGAAATGTGCGCAAAAAGATACCCTCACCGGAATCAGGGGTCCAATTCAGGTTTTTAGGCTTTAGGAAATATTTATTATATTTTAATATAACTAATTTAAATAATTGATTTGAATATTTCAACATTTTAGATGGTTAAACATCATTTATTGGCTCAAACAATTTAATAAAAATATTTTGCAGAATTAAACAAAATTTATTCATTATATTCAACTATAGAAATCTACATTCTTAATTTTCCAATGACTTACAAAAATCATTAAAGTATTTTTTTTTTAAAATTACTTTCCAAATATATTGAATTACTTGACTTTTTAATAAATGCAATCAAATATTATCTAAATAAATACTTAAGTTAAAATTCTTATAAAGAAAATTTATAAAAATATATATATTTTTTTAAATATGTTAAAAACCTTAAATTATTTTACTTTTTAATAAATGTTATCAAATATTATCTAAATAATAACCTAAATTATTTTAATATTTTTTTGAAATGTATTCTTATTATATATATTTTTTCTATGCAAAGTTTATATTTCAAGTTTATAGTCCCCTTTTTTCATTTCAAGATCTTTTTAACCCAAATGCATTTTCCATCCGATTTTTGAGGGCATTTCTCGCACAGCTTCTGCTCCAGCGTTTTCCATGGCGAAATTAAAAAGAGAAAATTATGACAAAAAAAAAAAGATATCGTCAGGGGGAAACACACATCTGAGAATTTCAAGTGTGCAAATGTATGTTTGCACTTATTGCTCATTTGTTTCGTGGGCTTAGAGTAACTGGCAACTGGCCTGACCTTTGGCTTGACCGTGGGCGTGAATTGCGAATAGTTGCGAAAAATACAAAAAAAAAAAAAAAAATAGACAAACCCACAAAATACAAAAAAAAAAAAAAAAAAGAAGCGAGAAATGGCAGACAAAAAATGTTTCTAGCGGGCTGGCTTGTCGCACAGCTGAAATTCAATGCTATCTACGCACACACAAATTAGTTCAGTAGGTGCTCTTGTTTTATTTTTTTCCATTTTTTTTTTCCTGACGTTTGGTTTTAATTTTAGCCGCTGTGGAAATTTAAACATTTTCTCAGCGCCAAATGCCAGCGATAGAGAGAAAGAGAGAGGGAGAGGGAGAGACAGAGAGAGCAGTCGCTGGGCCCATAAAAAATTCGCACATTTCTGTCCTTGACACACATTGCGTATACGCAATCTACGCAGCCGGCTCCACAAGCTGATTTCGTTTATGAGTGCGTGCGAATTTTTTTTCGCGTATTTTTTCGCATTTTTTTCTGCGTTTTGCATTTGTGTGTGACCCACATACGAAATCAAACAGATACAGATAACATATGTTTTCCTCTATATGCTTAGGAATTTTTGCACACTTTTTGCGGAAGACAAATTTGCATAGTTTTGGGCAAGCGAAAAAAAAAAAAGAAAAACATTTTCTCGTTCTTTGTCATTGATTAATGAATTTATCGGCTGTCTATTTATTTTTCCCGCCGAGAGGTCAGAAGGTGGCGAACGCATCGGAAAATCGCAGAAAATGACAGCTGCCGGGAAGGAAAAAAAAAGGCTTGCAATACTCACAAAATGCCAAAAGTGAGCTGCGGATAATATGAAAATATTTTTGAAATGACCCTAGGTTAAACAATAATGTGATAAAAAATATTACAAATAATAATAGAAATAATAATACAAAATAATAAAAATAACAATGCAAAATAATGAATATAATATAAATATTAATACAAAATAATACAAATAAAAATACAAAATAATAAATAATAAAAATAATAATACAAAAATAACAATACAAAACAATGAAAATAATAACAATAATAATACAAAAGAATACAAAATAATACAAATAATAATACAAAATAATAAAAATAATAATACAAAATAATACAAATAATAATACAAAATAATAAAAATAATAATACAAAATAATAATAAAATTAAATATACTGTGATAAAAAATAATAAAAATAGTTTTTTAACTATCAAAAATTCATGGGATGTAAATTTGCCAAATCTTAAGTTTATATTTCTGTCATAGAAATTTCAACCTAAGAGTAAATGACTTCAAAAATATTTAACAACTTTTAGCAAGAGAAATACAAATGATTTGATTCATTGTATATTTCTTTTAAACATTTACAAGTTTATAATAATTTTTTCCACTAAAATTAGTCACAAGTGATTTGCGCTAACAGTGAATTTTCAGTTTTTCTTTTCAGTTTTTTTGTACCTTTGTATTTTTTTTGCCAAATGTCATGCGTTGAGGTGCTGAGAACGTGACTTCTGCTATTTTTCAGCATTTTTTTTGCGCGCGATAACAAAATATTACTAATGTTAGGTATATACAACAAATTCCTATATTGCATATATAGGTTATAGTTAGTAGATTTGCCATCGTATATATGGGGTTCTTCTGAAATTCTTGTCAACGAATATTATATTATATGACAAGTGTGACTGATAAACGAGACAAACGGCGCAAAAGTTCGTTTCTATCTTGCGGATACTTTTTTTTGCACATTTTTTTTGATGATTTTTTTTTTAATACTTTTTTTTGTGTTTGCCAAACATGCGAAATTGCGTAAGCAGCTAGATAGAGAGAGAGCGAGAGAGAGATTAGAAAAGCACAAGAGCGGGAGAATTGGCAAAAATAATATCGCTGGCACACACAGATACGAAACCAATACTATCGCACAATCGCACACATTCGCACGCTCTTCAACTTGACTTTGAAAAATGTTGACAGAGCGAACAGAAAGAAAAAAGAGAGGTAGCGTTTGCGATTTTTGGCAACATTTTCGCCTGAATTTTATATTGTTTCTTTCTTTTTGTGCGTGCGTTGATCTCGCAAAATTTTTGGCTACGCACTTTTTTGCGATTGCGAATTTCTCTGCCTTCTTTTTTTTTTTTGCTCTGCTTATCGTTGTGCGTGTGAGTTCATTGACTTTCGCATTTTGTGCGTGTCGCTCTTCGGTTTTTTTCGCTTTTTTGCGAATTGAGGCCTACGAGGTGTTGTTGTTTCGTCTGTAATTTTGGTGCGTGTCGTTGATCTCTTTCAGCCCCAAAAAAAAAATATATATATATATTTTCTCGGGTTCATTGAACCCCTTGATTTTTGGGGCTTATGGGGCGAACGAAAGTTCAATAGACTCGCGAATTTTTGTTGCTATTTGCCCAGCGTTTTGTTCTTTGCTGTCGCTTCGATTTAGGCATAGAAACACATATATTAATCATAGCGAGAATCTGATTAAAAAGGCTTGATAAAGTGGGGACTACGGCTAATTAATGTGGGACACGTTGGAATTCAAGTTTAATTTAGCAGGTAGCTAAACAAAAATATACAAAGTAAATAGAAAAGGAATATCTCTTTTTAATATATTACAATTAAATTAAATTATTATAATAAATTCCTATAAATGCTTCTTAAAAATTGTTAAAAATCCAAAAATTCACAAACTTTTTCTCTTTTGCAACCTACATACATGGATAATCCATTTCTACCATCAATTCAGAGATGTTAACCATTACAAATCCGCTTTTATTGCCCCTCAACTTTTCCTTTCTCTAGCTCCACCCATAATGTTGTTGTTGTTTTTTTTTCTCCATTAGTCTTCGAACTCCTTCCTCCTACAAACGATCAAAAACCGCCCGCATTTAGCAACGAACTCAACTCAACGCGATCCCAACAATCGATCTTTCACGCCTGCCCCATCCTTCACTTTATTTTTCCGCGCAATTTGCAAGTTGCCATCATTTTTCAACGCTTCACAGTCGTGAGGGGGTGGAGTGCAAAAAAAATAAAACTAAGAAAAAATAAAAATACAAATACAAATACAAGAAAAGATACAAAAAGGGGTTGAGTTTGGCCTAGGTAAGAGCATAATTTATGCCAAATTTATGCATTTTTTCGCCGCTTCTTTGCTTTCCTTTTCGCCTTTCTGTCTCAACTTTCGAAAGTTCTCTTTTATTTCATTTTATTCGGCCTGCCATTTTTTGGCCAAAGTCATGGGAAGCATTTTGCAATGGTCAAAACGCGTGTCGATTCGGCCCGTCGGTGAAATTTCGTTTCTAATGCTCGCTGACAGGTCCGAAAAAGGTCAAGCGGTAACTTATTAATTTCCCATAAATCTGAATATGAATTTTGGTAGCTATTTTTATTTTTTTAATATTTTTTTTCAACGTATTTTAACCGGAAAAACTTATGAAATTTATTAAAATTTAATTTGTTAAAGTTCAAAAAGATTTAATATAAATATAAAAATGAAAAAAAATATATAATAAATAAATATATATTTAAACTATAAATTTTAGACAAAAGTACACTTAAAAAAAGCCTAAGAACTATTGAAAGATTCGCCATAAAGTGTCTATTTTTGTGGGCCATTTTATGTTTCTCAATTTCTAAAAGACCAAAAGTAAGAAGTGTGCAAAAAAAACCGGTTGGTTTTGTATTTTAATTTGCCCAGCGATAAAGGCGCAGAAATTGTCGCCCCAGAAGAAGCGAAAAGTCTAACGGGTTTTTCTAATGTCTTAAAAAAAAACAAAATCCGTCTTCTTGGCGCTCGAAAGTGTTTTCAAAAAAGCCATAAAAAAAATACACATACATATATGTATAATAATTATTTACAGCTGTGTGCGTGTTCATCAGCTGCAATGATTATGTAACTCTGAGCGCAATTAAAACAGAGGAAAAAAAAAAATACAAAACAAGCGACCGAGCGGCAAACTATACCAACAATGGCTAACTGAATTAACCTTGTTCTGTGGACGGAAATTGCACAGACACATGGAGCGATAGAGATACACTTTGTATCTTTATTTGTATCTTGTGGGGTCCTTGGCTATAATTAATCCACAATTACACATACACAGAAGGAGAACACGCAAGCGGCGATCAGATATGGTTTTTTTTTGTATTTTTTTTTTCGTATTTTTATATTTTGGCCAAACTAAACTGAAAAATTCAGCTCCGTCCGAAATGCTAATTGCCAATGGGTCAGAGTCAGACCCAAAACCCCCCCCCAATCCATCCCCGGCTTGCATGTCGCTGGTTCCTGCTGCTATTAGTTGAAAAGTCAGTCACACAATGTGTCACGCAGCAAAGTGCAACAGCAACTCCACAGCTAAACAACACACACATGCCTTTCCCAGCGCTTCTCGAGCAAAAAAAAAAGCAAAAACAGCTAAAAACTAAATAAATAAGAAAAGAACACGCATACGCAATGTGTTCCGGGCGGCGGGAATGGAAAAGAAAAGTCGGTGCTATAAATCAGTGGGAAATCACTGCGGCAGCCCTGGATTTTCAAGGTTTTCGGATCTCCATTTGACATATTTATTTATGATTTAAAAATAAAAATAATTTACAAAAACAATTTTAAAAAAAATATATAATAATAAATATATTAAAAAAATATAATAGTATATATATAAAAAAAATATAATAATATATATATTTAAAAAATAGAATATATTAAAATATAAAATATAATATTTGGAAAAATAAACATAAAATATTTTTTTTATAATAATTTCATAGCTATTTCTTTTGAAAAAACTAATAATATACATTTTAGAAATAATTTAAACAGTAAAAATAAATAACAAAAAATATAAAACAATTTTAATTGAATAACTTAAGCTACATAATAAAAAAAAATCAATTTAAAACCAAATTCATTCAACTTATGGTTTTTTAATTTTAATATTTATTTCTTTATAAAAAAAAATAGTATTATACATTTTAATAATAATTTTATATATATTTCTTTCAAAGCAAAAAATGTATATATTATAAATTTTATAAATATTTTAAACAATAAGAATATATCAACCTAAATAGAACAACATTTTTGTAAAATATTTGATAAAATAATGTTCACATAGGCTACATAAATACAAAAAATAAAACTCCAAATTTCACAAATAAAACTGAACTTATATTTTCTGAACTTGAAATCTATTCTCTGCAGCCCTAAAAATTAGAAGACTCGTTTGTGTTTACTTCTGTTTTCCTATTTTTTTTTCCGCCTTACTTGTTCAGCCAATGTTATGCATTATAATTGTACAATAGTAATTGTTGTTGTTGTGTAAATTAGAAGGCGGCTGTCAGATAAAAACAGCAACTACACTACAGAAAAAAAAAACACGAAGAAAAACAACGAAAAAAAAAAATTGAACAACGCAACTGAGAAATGCGCAATAATTGATGCACGCAAAATGCGATTTTGCCGTCGAGTGATTGTGATTGTGAGTGTGAGTGCGAGCGAGACGGAGCTAGGCCTGAGTGGGCGGTGGGTGAGTGGGTGGTTGTGGGTTTGAGGTTGGAGCATTGCATATAATTGCGTTATAGTTTGTAGTTGTTGCAATGCCACAGCGATAACACACACGCACACACACACACACATACGAGGCACGCATGGAAGTGCATTTTAGGGTGACCATGCTCCTATTGCATGCGCACTCGCTCACTGCGTCTCTCCCTCTCACACACACTCACTCTCTATCTCTCTCCCTTGCACACTGCCTTGCATTTCTCTTAAGTTCCTTTGTTGTCTGCTTAAGGTCGTCTATTAATCACTTCCTATTTGCGTGAAATTCAATTTGGTTCTTACTCGTTATTCCCTAATTGGTGTTACCCTTCCCGCTCGCTAGTGTGACCCTTTCTCTAAGGTTGGGGTCTTTTCTAATCGAAATACCAATTGCGTTCTAATCCTGATTGCTTTTCAGTAAATTGACTATTCATTGTCCTATTTCAAATCAAATTATAGGCTGAAAAGGTTAACCGACCTCGTAATATTTTATTTAAAACGATTTACAAGCCAATTAGGTCGCCTAGGCCTCACAAAAGTTCGAGTAGGAAGAGTTTGTCAATATTATTCGCACATGGGCATGCGAATATTCCATTATCACAAAAGCCCACATATGTACATATATACAAAACAAAACACCTGGGCAGATCGGATTGCATTAATAATAATTAACGGCATATCCAAAGTGCGTATCTTTTAGCTTGGAGTGCTGTAATCATTTTTTTTCTCATTTTTCTGACGTGTGAGTTGGTGTGTTTTGAGTTCGGTTTTCAGCTTTCAGCTTTTCCGTAATATGAAAACCTGCGACTGGCGCCACACACAAAGGCGTGTGGGCGTTTGGGGCGTGGCAGCAACAATAATAACAATTACAAATTGCACGTTGTTGCGTCGTGAGCATTTCAGTTTATTTTTCACCTTTTTTTTCCAGCTGCTTATTTTTTTTTTCTTCTTATTTTGCTTTCAATGCTTAGCTGAGCACGCATTTTCGATAAAAAAAAAATATATATATATATGGTTTAAGTGATATATAGGTATTGTGCATTACATAAAAAAAAACTTATGAATGCAGCCTCGTGTGTTTTGATATTTGAACAGAAAGAAAACAAAATACAAAATTTATCACGCAAACACGCGGCGTATGCGTAATAAAAAAAATAGACCACAATGCGGAAGTGCTCGAAAAGTGAGATTTCAAATTATATCAAAAAAAAAAAAAAAAACTCTGGGCTCTTTAATTTTTTGTTTTTCATTTTTATATATTTTTTAATTTTTTTCCTGCCTAGATCTGTAATCTTAAAAAAAAAATCCGATGCCCTTAATATTTATTTATTTTTTTGTTTAGGCCATTAAAAATACTAAAATAAATAACAAAGACTGCTAAAAATAAATTTAAAAAAAATTGAATAAACTTGGTTTATTTATTAAAATTTTCAAATAAGTAGAATAATAATTTTGTATTTTTTTTTATTTTAAAAATAAATCTTTGTTCCCAATGCCCTTTCTATTTATTTTTTGTTGTTGTTTAGGCCAAGTCACGATAACGGTTCTCGGCCGCAATTGAGCGTGCGAAAATCCAGAGAGATCTGTTGGCTGTCAACGCTTTGAGAAAAGCGCAAAGCGACGAGAAAAGCGAAGAACAAAAAAAAAAAGTCAGAGGAAAATTGATTTGTCACGTTGCGCATAAATTGCACATAATTATGTAAGCAACCGCCGTTTTCTCCGTCGCTGCATTTTCATTTTCGCCTGTCAACTCTTTCTCCGCTCAATCAATAGAAATAACTTTTGTTTTGCCGTTTCATCAATTAGGCCTTAATTTTGTCACAGTCGTCTAGCCGTCCCAACTTGCACTTGGCCCGAACGAACAAACGAACAAATAAACGGGTGCTAACGTTTTATTAATGGGAAAAGGCATTTGCCTGATTTCGCGACCCTGGGAACTAGGAAAATGCAAGAGGAAAACTGTTTTCCACCATGACTGACAATTGTAGCTTTCAATTTTTTCTGGTTTTTCTGGTGAAGCAGCTGACCTTATTTTTTCGAGACTAAAAAAATGTATAATCAAAAAAAATAAAAATAAAAAAAATATTAAAATAAATTTAATTTCTTTTAGTAAATAATAAAAAAAAAAATCGAACTATTTTCAACCTTTTTTAAACATAAAAAATAAAAATAAAACATTTTTAGAGCTATTAAATAAATGATTTTCTTATAGAAGGACCAGGGTTACCAGGGTGGTTGTATAGAAATTTTTGAAGTAAATTAAAAAATGGAATTTCCGAGGAAGCCACCTTTGAAACTAGAGGCAGAACAAAGAGAATGCCTTACCTTTCGAGTGTATGAATATAGTAAATAATATAATGGACAGACCATTAGATGTGCTGAAAAGGCAGGGTTGTCCCACCAATACACTCGCGGCCATTCACAACAGGGCAGCTGCTGTCAATCAAAAAGAGGGGGGGAAAAAAAAGCTTTGACAGCCATGAACATGACGACTGACGCCTTTGTCTGTGTGTTTTGCTAATTTTGGAAACTGCAATTAACGCATGCACACACACACACACATGTAGGTTTAGCTAATTAAAACAATTTCGCAATTGTGCAAAAAAAACCAAGAAAAAAATCCTCAATTTAAAACGAGAAACCTTCACTTGAGCCAAGCCAAAGCCAAAGCGCCATGTTTGGCCACACAATTGTTTGACAGCAAACACATACAAACACACCCATACTTCATTATTATTTGTTGTATTTTTTGTTTTTTTTTTTGGTACGATCTTTTAGCATTCACTTCCCATTGTCAAAAAAAACGCAGACGACGTCGCTTACTTCCGCTTCGATCAACTCTCAAACCAACAGCGAAAAAAAAATTGAAATAAAAAGCAAACAACAAAAAACAAAATGAAATAAAATAAAACTTTTGTCATGCATTAAAATTTGTTTGGTGCTTTTTTCCCCGTTTTCTCCTCTTCTCTCCCCTTCTCTTCTCATTATGATCCCATATGCGCCGCGACCTTGGCCTTCAAAAATAAAACACCATAAAATAAAAATTCGCAAATAATTTTTGCAGTCTCTTTTTTTTTTGTATTGTTGTTGTATTTTCCTGATTGTGGTTTAACATGCCTTTGTTTGATGTTCTTTGGTCGAGAGAGAAGGAGAGGGAATCGCGCATGAGGCCATTAAGGGGTTAAGACACCCTGCGTGGTTAATTGCATGGAAACTACATTTTGCTCGGGAGCAATTGGCAAATATATTTTATAATGGAGAACTAAACCAGCTTATAAAATGGATTTTCAATACTTGGGTTATTTATATTATAAATATATGTATTTTAATTTGGTATCTATATTAAAAAAAAATATATGTAATGATTGTAAAACTAACCCAGTATATGAAATACATTCGATATAGAATATTTTGGGATTACTTATATTATAAATATTTATTTATTATTTTTTAACTATAATATTGGATAGTTAAGACTCTTTTACCATTCCAAATATCATAGATTTATAAAAAAAATTGTTTTCTTAGTTTTTGAACTCACCTTAAACTAAAACACTCGCCAGTCGGGCGTTACCCGTCCAGCAATCCATAAGTTTCAATTTTCCAATTGATTTTTGTCGGGGGCCGTCGTCTTCGTCGATTTTGGATTGTTGTTGCAGTTGTTGGTTGTTCTTGTTGTTTGTTGACTGATCTGTGACTTATTTTTGCGTCGCTTTAAAATATTTTTACTTTTTTTGCTATTTTTGCACAACGAAATATGTAATTTGGGGCTGTTTTACAACACTGTTATGTATTTTTTTTTGGGAGATTTCCGAAAATTTGAAAATGTTTCCAAGTTCGAAAGTTACTTTTTTTTTTTGTCCCAAGAAACGAAAATTGTTTTATTTAGATTTGGTTAAGTTTTTGTCGCTTTCCTCCTTTTTGTTTCCATAAACATTTAATTGGTCCAGTTGGTCGAATTTGTGGGTGTGTGCATATATATGTGTGTGTGTGTGTGTTTGGTTAGAGAGGGTTTAAGATAATGTTTGAATTATTTCGCTTGATTTTTTTCAATATTAGCCAGAGAGCGCTGCCAGAGTTGTAGCGTGTTCTTCTTCTTCTTCTTCTTGTTGGTAGAGTTGATCTTTCTTGTAGAGTTGCCTTTCGATTTGCCGAGATTGCGTACTGTATGAATTTTGCTGTTGCCTTTTAGCTTTTTGGTTTCTTTTTGCCGGTTTCTCTTTGAGTTTTACACGCTTTCTTCTTCGTTGAAATTTGGAATTTTGAAGAATATGCTAGAAGAATAAGAAAAATAAAAGGTAATATTAGTTTAAATAATTTTCAAGAATATTTCACTGTTTTTGTTATAGGAAAGTTAAAATAATGTGTAATATTAGTTTAAATGTTTTTAAAGAATATTTCAATATTTATGTTATCAAAAAATTTTAAAGAAATAATTTTACTAAATTTTCGCAAAATGTCAATTCCTTTTTAACATTTTTCAAAACTTACAGGAATATTTTTAAATCATGTTTGTCAATCTAAAGTTCAAGTTGAATGCCCCCCCATGAGCACTTTTCGAATTTATTTAACTTACTCATGAAAATTGTCTATTTAGCTTAAATGTAGGCTATGGCAAATGTCACAAGTGTGAATGTGAAGGCGAATGTGTGTGTTTTGGTGAAACTTTCACTACTTTAATTACCCAAAATGAATGTTATTCTTGTTTGGAGAAATGGGGGGAGCGGGGGGCTTCTGGGGGTTAAAAGTTGAATGGCAATGCCACATAGTCGCCTGTTATAGTTGTTCTAGTTGTTGTCTCAAAAAGTCTGTTAACTGTCTGCGTTGTTGCCTCAAGTGCCACACACACACACACTCTCAGGGAGAATGTTTTGGTGAAATTAACACACACACACATACACACAGTCATAAAGAGAAAAGTTTTCGACTGCAACATGTGGCAGGCGCGCTTAATTATGACGTGGCTCACAGTGAGCGACAAAAGTTAACTTTTTAATTATGACTCTCATGGATTTCAAGGGTTAAGAGACCAAAGAATGTATAAAAAAGTTTAAGAACTATATTAGCTAATTAATAATCGGATTCTTTATTTATTATTTCAAAATACAAATTAAATTCAAAATAAAGTAAAATAAATATAATAATATTCTTTCATGTTCTTTCAGTAATTATGTTTAATTTTAGTTCAGGTATTTATACTATATTAGCTTATTCTAAATAATCGGATTATTTATTTATTATTTCAAAATACAAATAAAATTTAAGAAAAAAGTACAATAAATATAATAATATTCTTTCACGTTCTTTCAGTAATTATGTTTAATTTTAGTTCATTTTTTTAAAACAAAAGAAACTTTTTTTTAAGAAACAAACAACTAAAATGACTTAAATAATTAAAAATAATGGATACAATTTAAAACGGCCCTTGAAATATTTTCGTTTCCTTTTTTTAGCCTTTAAGAAAGTTCTTCTTGCTTTTTGGGTTTTCCCTCAACAATTTTTGGCCTTTTGACGTCATCGCTCCATCTTCTCCCTCTGTCTCTGCTATTTTGCATATTTTAATCAGCCGCAACTATGAGACGGGGAAGAAGAAAACGCCGAGCAGCAGCATCTGGCAGTTGTGTCTGTGGTTGTGGCATTGAAAAAGTTTCCATTTTTCCTCGACTTTGAGCTTGCTGCTCTTGTTTTTGTTGTTGTTTGGCTTTGCCAAGCATAAGTAGGTTCAAAGTTCAAGTTCAAGCACATGCAGGAAGGAAAATGGTAGGAAATTAACTATAGCTGCTGATTAAAGGGACCTTTATATGATTTCTTGAAGGATTTAAAATGTATAAATTAAAACAAAAATAAATAAATTGTAACAGAGGTAAATCTTTATAAAATCTACATTTATAAACTAATAACTAAATCTATATAGATTATAAAAAAAATAGTCCAAGTTAAGGAAAAGTCTAAATCCATGAAAAAATAAATTGTTAAGAATGGTTATAAATAATTGAAAAATCATTATAAAACCAAAAAAAAAAAAAAAAGGCAAACTTAAGAAAAAGTCGAAAACAAAGAATAGTAATAAAATTTACATTTATAACCCAAACAAAAATGTATATAAAATCAAAAACAAAGCCAAATGTTTGGAAAATTGTAAGGGAAGTAAACCTAAAAAAATTTTTAATTAAGCTAAAAAAATTCTCTATATAAAATCGAAAAAAAAAACAAATTCAAGGAATTTTGTAAATTGTAAAGAAAGTAAATTTACAGCCAACAAAAACCAAAAACTGTAGAAAATCGACGAAAATAAATTTCGAATCGAATCTAAATCAAATGTGAAGACAACGTAAAGCAAATGCAATTTGATTTGAGGAAATATAGTTATTACATTACCAAAACGATCAGTTCAATTGCCGGGAAATCGGATGGGGCAGCACGCACTGATAAGCTCCTTTAGGCAGAAAGCAGCAGGCCTCAAGCCGGGGATTTCCGGACGGGGTAGTGGTATAGATATAGACAGAAGTCAGGGCAGACAGACGGACAGACATACGGACAAGCGTACGGACAGACAGACAGACAGTTAAACCAATGCCAGACATCCAGACGGGGAGTCAGACTGAAGTCAGACGGCGAGACGCATTGTTGATAGATACACTCGTACTAGAAGCGAGTCTAGAAAATGTCTAGGGGTCTACATCTCTCCGAGTACATGTACAGATATATATATATATATATATATATATTTGTATATATATTTAGTGTGTTTATGTGTGGCACATACATATGTAATGGCCATAAACAATGACGACAGGCTGCTTAAAATGTTTGATGTGTGTGAGTGTGTTGCATCAACAGTTGAGGCAACTGTAGACAGTTGAAGATACACCCCCCGGCCCCCGTTTTGCACCCAACCACCCCCTGGCCACACAATCGACACATATTTATTAACCCTTGTGCAAGCGCCATGATTTGTCTAGTTAATTGTGGCTTTGATTTTATTGAGAGTGGTAATTATTCTAGAAAAAAATCTAAAATAAAAATATACCCACAATCTAACTTATTTTCTGGTATTTAAGAACAAAGTAAATTTAAAAAAAATACTACATAACAATTTAAAATGCTTACAAACTTTTCTATAATTTCTGCCAATATATAAATTTAATACAAAATATTTCTGATAAATTTATAGATATATTACGTCTTAGAAAAATCATTTACAATATTTTATCTCTTTTTGGACCAATAAAATATACCTAAAAAATACTAAAACTAAATTAAAAAAAAAAAAATTAATATATTAAAGACTTAGATGAATGAAACTTTAGAAAAATCATTTAAAAAATTGTATATTTGCTAAACGCTTTTAAAATATACGACATTTATAAATATTTCGAGTGAGCGTTTTATTCGACCCCCTAGGCCTGCAGTGGGGTTAAGCTCGGGGCCCAGGACTCCAGGAGTGAAGAAGACACACAAAAATAAAAATGAAAATAAAAACACAAGACAACAAAACAACACAACAGCACAACAACAACTGAAAAACCCTCGACAGTGGCAAGTTGCATATTCCGTGTTGCAGGTGAAACGCGTTGTTGAATGGGTAAAAATGCAGAAGGGGGGGAAATGTCAGGGGGAAAGGGTTGTGGAAAGGGAAATGGCGAAGGCAATGAAGGAGAATGAGGCACTTTGAATGGGAATGGCAAATGGCAGGGTGTAAAACGGCAGTTCGCTGGGAAGAAGGGTAAAAGGGTAAAAGTGCCGAGGTCTCTGGTACATAAAAACCCAGTCCCTTGGTTGGCGTCTTGCGTTTTTAATTTCGTTTTCTTTGTGCGCATTTTCCATTTATTTTATCTGTCTCGTCTGTCTGTCTGTCTGTCCCGCGTCCTATGTCCCACGTCCATCCTCCGTCCCGCTTCCTCGCCCATCGATAGGGACAACTAAACACGGGCAAGGACACTCCGAAATTCCATCCACTTGTATGCAATTGTCGCCATGCGTGACACAAAAATAAAAAAACAAAAAAAAAAACAACAAAAAACAAAATATGGAATATAGAAAATAGCACGGGCAAATAGGTTGACAATAAATTAATGCTATAATAATAATCGAAAGAGGAAGAATAGCTACATCTTGAAAACTGAATAAAGAAGCATACAAAAGAATAATTCCTGTTTTTATAAAAAAAATTTATATTGTTGTAAATAAATTTAAAATTAAATATAAATATTAATTAAAATTAGAGTTACTTTTTTCTATGTTTTTTCCTAAAAAATAAATAAAATGAAAACCCAATAATTATATAAAAATATTATTCAAATAATAATCAACATCATAATTATTAACATCATAACAATTGTATAAAGAAAATAATATTTAATAAATATTAAATACATTTTAAATTTAATTTGAATATTAATTTAAATTTGTGATACTTTTTTTAAATGATTTTCCCCGAAAAACCAATATAAAAAACCTTATAAATATTTTCTTAACCGTTTTAACGATATTTCTACCAGAACTCGTGGAATTTATATGCTTACATTTTGTGCTGTGCTTTGATTTCACCCCGGGCGACAGAATTCGTTGAATTTATGAAACTTTAGACGGCAATCGACTGGCGACGGGGTGGAGACCCAGGGATAAACGGACAAATGTCACGGCATCTCTCCACTTCGAGAGTGTTTATATGCAGAAAGGGGGGCGGTGGGGAAATAGCATAACGAGACAAATATAAAAAATATGCCAAACAAGTTAAGAATGTCGAAGAGGTAAACAAAGCTTCAATCGACCAGCTGCCGATATGAAAAGTTGGTTTTAACCGTGCAATTTGAAAGCTGTCATCTAAAATCAACCGAAATAATTGTTCAAGAAATTAAACAAATTTTTTTTACAAGCTGACATTTAAATTTAAGAACAAAAGTACCTGTATTAATAATTTTTTTCTTAAATTTAGACTGGCTTTTATTTAAATTAAGAACAAATGTTCTGTAATAAGGACAAAAATGTTCTTTAATAAGGACAAGAATGTTCTTGATTTAATTTTTATTTCTATTATTTATTTTCTAAATTTAAGATAATTTTTCTTAATTTTAACCTGTTTTATTCGGTGTACTCATCTTATTTCATTTATTTTTGTTATTTTGATATGAATTTAGTTTTTATTTTAATTAAAAATATATAAAATAATTATCGAAAAGCCAAAAGCCATTTTACATGCTCAATTTTCTAAAACTGAGACTGAGATACCGACCGACCGACGACGAATGACAAACTGACTGGCGGACGGAATGATTGAATGACAGACAGCCGGCTGGTCAGCAAGCCCTCCTCCAACCCCTCCTCGCTGAAAAACCCTTCTTCTTTGACCGGCACCCCTCTTCATAATTATAAAGTTTCTTTTCTTGTGCGCGTCTGCAATATTTGCATAAATTATTGTACAACAAACAATAATTTTTTCTTTCTGCATTTATTTTCCAGAAAATGACGTTGTGAAAATATGCAGCAATCATTTTTTACGAACTTATTTTGTGTAGTTTTTTATTGTATTCTTTTTTTTTTTTGTTTTGTGTTTTGTTTTGCATATAGCAGTATCAGTGACGGAATTCCTGGAAAAACACATAGGCAAAAAAAGCGAAACAAAATAAAAAAAAAAGGAAAACAGAAGACAAATATGAAGAAGAAGGCGAGCGGCAATTGCAGCGGGTGCAATACACCGAAAAAAAATATAAAAATTTTTTGAAAATTGTATATATAAGAATTTATTTTATAAAAATTTAACAAGTCTTTTATTGGCATTTTAAAAATTTTGAAAATTGGAAAATATTAAGTATTTTAAAAATTATTTTATAAAAATAAATTTTGATTTTTAGATCGTTTGTGATATAAAAAAGACAACCAATAAAGTATATACAAAAATGTAATAGAACATTGAAATTAAATAATATATTAATATTTTTTTACTGTGCAGCGACTGCAACTGCAACTGCAGCAACAACAGCGAAACGTCAACGTCAGCGGGCCAGTGAATATGAAACCGAGACGATCGCCCCTTCTGCCCCGCCCCCTTTTGGGCCGCACCACCTACTCCTTAAGCAAACTGAAATCTCAGTGTCAGCGAATATCAAACAAATGCAACGGGAATCATCAACAACAATTTGTCTTCACAAGAATTTCGAACCAAAGTTGCGGGGGAAAAATGCAAGCGATTTATGTGTGTGTGGGGCCACTAGATCAAATTAAGCAACACTGATCAGCAGTTGCTATTTTTTTGAATTTTTTTAAATTTCTTAATTTAAAAGATAGCAAGTGGTAAATATAAGTATATTTTTGGCATTCTGTAATCTTGCATTATAAACAAGTATGTCCAACACTTTTTTTTCGGACTATAAAGGTTTTTTTTTTAGTTATTCAACACTATTTTCTACTCATTTTGCTAGTTTAACACTTGGGTGTCATTATTGTATAGAAACATTTAGTTTTTCTTATGTGATTTTTGTAAACGAAACAAATGGGATATAGATATTTGTATATATGTATGTCGATCGTTGACCTTTTTGGCTCAGTCAGTACCTATTTTAAAATTATATGCAAGACAAATAAGAAGAAGAAAAATGAATAAATAATTTGTATTATTGCATTTATTTTATTTAAATATTTTTCTTTTTCTTGCTTAAGAATATTTGTTATATTATTGGTTATTAATAATGATTCTTAGTTAGATATCATCATTGCATTTCCTGATTCAGATTGCCCCAAATTGTTGAACCCCTGTCAACTCGGTTGATTTCTTTTGAGTGAAGTGGGTGAGGGGCGATGAAAGTCGAGTGTTTTTCAGAGGCTTACAAAAGAAACTTGCGTGGACTCCTCATCATAATCTTCGCCCCCTCTTCGTCCTTTCCGCTTCCCCCCCCCCCTTTTTTTCAGGTCCTTGAGTTTTGTCTCACTTGCTGTTCGAGTTTTTCCCTGTGCGTGTGTGTGCGTTTGATTCCTTCTTTTCGCACACACTTAAGCACGCATTTTAGGCGACATACCATCCCATCCTCTTAACCCCACCCATCCCCCTTAACCCTTTGACGTCTCGTGTTTGGTTTGCCACTTGGGCATTTACCCAAATGCAATCGATATGTAGAACACACTCAAAAAAAAATAACTAAGGGGTATGCACATTAAAAAAAAAGGAAATTAAATTCAAATAAAAATATTATTTAATACAGAACTACCAATTAAACCATAAATTATTATTTATAAAACCCATAATTTTTTTAAATAATTTTAGAATATTTATTTTATTTATTACCTATTTATTTTTTTTATTTTTTCCCAATTTAAGAGCCCCCGAAAAATTTTGTTTTTGTGTACCAAAAGGGGACTTTTTTCTCTTCGAGCCGGCTTAGTGAAATAATTAATAATAATTTGTGACGCACACTGCCTTGTGGCACTGCAATTAGAAAATG
This sequence comes from Drosophila pseudotakahashii, assembly GCA_035046095.1. Taxonomy (NCBI): domain Eukaryota; kingdom Metazoa; phylum Arthropoda; class Insecta; order Diptera; family Drosophilidae; genus Drosophila; species Drosophila pseudotakahashii. The sequence continues at coordinate 7,338,754 of JAWNOE010000105.1, read as the reverse complement.
TCAAAGCGATGGCAAAAATAGTAAGAAAAGGAAGGCTTTGAGTCTCGACCCTCTACAAAATTATGCATAAACGCATTTTAGTGCGCCTACAAGTAGGCAATGCCAAAGGAGCCGAGCCGAGCCTCGCCGAGCGTCGGTGAAACTACAAAGGACCTCAAAGCCCAAGACGGTGACGTCAAAGGGGGTGGGTGAATGGGGGGGGGTTGCCTGGTCGGGACACTTTTGTTGCACATTGCGTTCCCTCTGCCAACTGAAGTGCACTTCTGACGCACTTCTCCTTTTGCGACCCGCAGGGAAGTTCATTCTCACAAAAAAAAAACCGAGAGAAAATATAAGAGTAGGCAAAAAAAAAAACACAAAAAGAAAGAAACTTACAACGCACACAAAAAAAATCACAAAGCGAGAATTTAGCACAAAAAACGAAGTTTGGAATACCCTAAAAATATATATATTATGTTATTTTCATTATAAAATATTGTTCATATTTTGTTTGGAATACCTTTAAAATATATATAATATATTTTTTTATTATAAAATTTTATTTATATTTTTTTAAAAGTATTTACTTACATTTTAATTAATTTTAAACTTTAATCATAATTTTAAAAATACCTGTGTAATACTTAAATATTTTTAAGGTAAATTAAAAATTACACAAAAAATTTTTAATATTCTAAAAATATTTCTTTCTTTTGTAACAATAATATTTATATTTTTTTAATGCATTTATTGATTAATTTGATTATTTGTAAGGTAAATTAAAAAGTTTACAATAATTATTTTTAAAATATCCCTTTCATTTGTAACAATATTATTTATATTTTTTAAATGCATTTATACTTTTTATTTATTTATTTGTAAGGTAAATTAAATGTTTACAATCATTTTTGTTTAAATATCCCTTTCTTTTGTAACATTATTATGTAATTAAGCTTGTCACATTTTTCTGGAAATACGACTACAAAAAAGACGAGGGTATCTGTATGAAAAATAAGCGCGGAAACGAAGAAATGCGAAAATATATAAAAAAAAATGCTGGCTCCTTTGATCCTTTCGCTGATGCACAGCCCATCTCCTGCTCCTTCTGCTGTTGCAACTAACTCACGCAATTTTCAAAAAAGCTTTCCCTTTGCTGACAGCAACAGCAGCAGCAACAACAACAACAGTATTTCTGTTGACAAAGGCTCACAAACAACAATAACAAAACTTGGTTAAAAACATGGGGTTTGGGTGGCTGGCTGCACAGATAATGAAAGGTCGTCGAAGTGCGTCGCATTCATGTCGCTGCCCCCAAGAGCAGATGATGCCGACAGTAACATGAAAAACAGACAGACATCCTTTTGAGGGGCGGGGCAAAAGGGAGGAGGAGTAGGAGGATGAGGACCTCGTCCTTGGCAGAAAGAATGAAAAAAAATAAAAAAGAAAAGGGGGCCAGAGGGAACTTCTCCCACTGCCGCTGCCTGTGACACAACTAATCAAGTGTTAACCAGTCCAAAAGCCTTCGCTGCGGTCACTTTTCCTCGCCTTGACAGAGGGGAAAAAATGTAAGAAAAATCGTAGATATTTTTTATATCTCCGCCGAGTAGCTAAGGCAACTGAAATGCGTAAGGGATAAGGGAAATATGGGATTAGTTGCGGGAGAACCCCAACAATTGCTGTCCTTTGACTGTCTGATTAAAAAAGAAAGAAATATATACATAGGTGGTTTGGGCACAGAGAAAAAAAATAATAAAAATAATAATATATTTTTCTCTATGTTTAAAATGAAAACTTTGTGAATAAAATAATTTTGTTTTAAATAAATTAAATGTTTTACAACTTTTGTCTCTTTAAACAGCAAGAAACTATTTTCTTTGATATCTTATGATTTCTATTTAATAATAAGAAAAATATTAAACATTTTAAATTTAATTTATTATATTTTTTATAAATATTTGTTATTTCAATAATTTTTAAACCCTAACTTTAAACCTAAAACTTTTGTGTCTTTAAGCAGCAACAAACTATTTTATTTGATATTTTATTATTTATATTTAGTTAATAAATTTTTCAAATTTAATTTTTAAATAATTAGATCTATATAATAATTATTATTTTTTATTTCAATAATTTTTAAACTTTTGTCTTCGGTTAATTTAATTCGATATTCAATTGTTTTTAATTTATTAATAAATAATACCTTAAAATAAAAAAAAATGTAAATTATTTTGCTTACTAATTTTTGAATATAATATTTTATTATTTTCTTTATATTGCTAGAACTTAAACGCACTTTATTATTTATTTTTCCCCGCCTTATTTAACAGTCGTCTTTAGTTAATAATGCAAGGTGCAATTCAGTGGCTCATCAACAAGCAGCAACATCATTATGATCATTGTCATAATTGTCATAAACGTCATAATAAGCCACTTTGTTGTTGTTCTTGTTGTTGTTGGCGCACTGCCGCCTGTCAAAGTCGATTTGTCTCAACTGTCACATCAACAGCTACAACATCCACAACATAAACTGGGGAAGCACAAACACACAAGCTTGATAAAACTTGAACTGAAAAAATGCTTTAAAAAAGGGTTTTCTATTCTTGATACACTAGTAAAGAAGTTATATATTTTAGTTACAATTATTTCTACTCAAAATATTTATTTAAATATAAAAATAAAATTAAAAACTGTATATAAACTTAAAATATTTATATAAATATTAAAATAAACTTAAAATATTTATAAAAAAATTAAAATAAACTTAAAAAAAGTAAATAAATATTAAAATAAACTAAAAATATTTATATAAATATAAAAACAAAATATAAATATAAAAAATAAACTTAAAAACTGTATATAAATATTAAAATGAACTTTAAATATTTATGTAAATATTGATTTAATTTTAATCATTTTTTAGACACATTTCCATATTTCCAATATTAAAAACGAAATTTAATAAATTGAAAGGAAAAGGGGTTCGAAAGTAAGCTCCCCCCTTTTGATCGCGTGTCCTTCCCCCCTCCTTTTTCGACCCCCCCCCCCCCTTTTCGATCGCCCCCCCTTCACATAAAAGGTGGCAGATGCAAAACGAAGGACTGCAAAAAAGAACTCATTTCGCATCGGCGACAAGTGCGCGAAAAAGTCCCGAAAACGCAACGAAAAACGGACAGAACATGTGTCGCCCCATCCCCTTCTTCTTATTTTTTTTTGGGATATATATATATATATATATATATACATATATAGATATAGGTATAGGTATGGACAATGTGTGCCCCCTTTTTCGGCACTGCCATGTTGTCCTCGGTTATGTCCGATGGACGCGATAACGGCAAATGCGACGCCGGCTGCTCTACGCCAGTGTCAACGTTGTCGTCATCGTCGGGGGCTAATAAACTCTCCCGTTTAAGTTGTCCCACACATACCCTTTATAGAGGTGTTTTGACATATTTAATCGATAAATAATATTCCTATTTGTTACGATTAATAAAATATCTATAGAGAAATGGGAATATTTTCCAAAATAATAAATCCTAAAACAAATATCCTTTGAATTACATTTTTTTTATAATATTTCTAATCTACTTAGGGGTTTTAAAATGCCTTTGCTCCTTTGAATAGGTATTTTGACATAAACATTATATTTGTTTAGATTTTTTAAATATCTCTACTAAATTTAAATTGCCTTTAATACCTAAAACTAATTTCTTTTGAATTATAAAATATCTGGTTAATATTTTTAGTGGATTTAGTGCTCAATTTGAATAAAAATCTAGAATCTCCTTGAAATTAATTGAATTTTTAAATATTTCTTTAAAGCCTATGTTTAGGTTTTTAAAATATCTATTTATATTTCCAATAATATCTATAAACTATTTTTTTTAACCTAAAATTTGTTTATATTATTTTTAGTGGTTTCAAAATGTTATTACTCTATTCAAACAAAGCCTTAAATCATTTGTAATAATTAGATCAAAATTTAAATTAGCTAAATAATAAATACCAAAATATTTATAGCTATCCTTAAAATATTTATGTTTAAATCTATTTAACTAGATATTTTTTAACAACCCAATGCAAGAGTATTTCAAACTTCCCCTCCCCAAAATATCCTTTCTTCGTCTTTTTTGGCTGTTTATATTTTTTTCTTTCCTCCCGGAAGTGCGTGCGCCTATGTGTGTGTGTGTGTGTGTGAGTTTTGTGTGCAGCAAATAACAAATAAAATGTCCCAAAAAACACCAGACGCAGAATGCAGCAACACGGAAAACGAGCGCGAAAAAATGCCCGAAAAAAAACGTAAAGCTCCTTCCCCCTTTTTTTGATGATGTTGATGTTGATGATGATGATGGCTGATGAGCAGGGACCACCCCCTCCCCCCCCCCTCGCTTAACCCCCTTTTTCGAGACCCGGCCAGCGCGTTCCACTTCACAACGCACAGGAGCAAGAAGAAGAGGGTCAGGATGCAATTGCAGTCAACCCCGAAAAACTCAACGAGCGGCAAGAAGAAGAGGCGACCGAATTGCCAAAAAATTACCAAAAAAAAAAGAGGAAAAAAGAAGAAAATAATAAAATAAATAAAACTAAAATCGAGGGGATGCTTTTGAAAAGACGAATAAGGAAATACACTTTCTAGAAAGAGAAGAGGAAAATAATAATAATTTATTTTCTGAACTTTTCAGTATTTTTTTCAGTCTTTTAAAACAAAGAAGGCAACCATTATTTTTTGTATATCCCATTTAGTTGATTTAAATTATTAACCTATTGTTTAATAAGACTAATTAAGACTAATATTACTGTCACTTTGCTGTAATTATCCTTTTTAATTCATAATAAATATACCAAATAAATACCAAATATACCGTATTTTTTAAGCAAAAAATACTAGTTTTATCATATGTTTTATTTCCACATTTTGTAAGTCAAAAATTGTCAAATAAATTTAAACGAACTCACTGAGGCTTTTCCAAAAATCCAATAATATCAAAATTAATTAAACCTAATAGCTTCAAGTAACTTTAAGCCATTTTGGCAGTTTTCTAACTGCATCGAAAAAATGCAAATACCCTGATACAAAAAGCAGAGGCAGGATAACAAAAACTGCAAGAGATATACGAAATACCCGAAAAAGCTGGCAAAAGAAACAGAATAAGAGAAGTGAAATATATAAATAAAATGTGAAGTGGCGGTTGGAGGAGAAGGGGTCTCCATTTCGTCCTGTTTCGTCCTGTTTAACCCTTTTTCGCAACACCGAAAAACGCTACACGAGCGAAACACGAAAATGTGTTACAAACCAGGGGCACTTCGCCAGGGGGGGGGGTGTTTTCAGGAGTTTCGGGGGTTCTGTAGGTTTACTTTCTGGATGGGGGCAACCAGACAGACTGTGCTCTTTTTATATATGTTATTATATTGGTTTTAACTTGATGTGCTTGCTGCCTGAGTTTTGCCCAATTCTGCTGGCTTTGGTTGGGTGGCTTTCTTCTTCTTCTTTCTTTCTTTTTTTTTTTGTAAACTTTTGGTTGAGGGGTGGAATTTTTTGTTCGCTACTCACATTTCATTAGGGTTTGAGTTCGGGCTTCTAAAGTCTGGAATGCAGTTGGTGGCTGCTTCAAATTCCCGGTAAATTGGCTAAATTAAAAGCAATCATTTTCGGTAGTTCATTATAATCTATAGATTTTCTTGAAATGTCATAATAACCCTGAAAGGTCAGAAATATATAAACTTTAGAGATCATATTGCATTAATTTAGCTAAAAAGCATGGAATTTTCGAGGGTTTTTTTTCGAATTTGAGGTTAAAGGTAAGGGTTAGCACATGCACACTGCATTGCAGCACATTGGCGGCGGGACAGGGGGGGGGGGGGGTGGTTTCTATAAAATGGGACAAAAAAAGGAAGCCGAATTATATAAAACCGAGAGAAAATTGGTGTTGATATTTCTCCTGGTGCCACCATCATCAAACGCTGCGGTGAAGGGCTGCCTCTTCACGAATGCAAAGAGCCCCCCCCCCCCCCTTGGGACCTCCGCCCCTGTTTTTTTTTTGTACTGATTTTCTTTTGTTTTTATTTGTATTTTTATTTTGTGGCTGCTTTTACTTTCTGCATTTTCTGGCGGCGGTATCTTCGTTTTATTTGTATGCAATATAATTCGCAGACCTCCCCCTCATTTGCGACCCCTTTTTATTCCGCAGCCCGTTTGTGCGCCACCCCTCCTCGTTCTACGCCTCTTCGCTTTTCGTTTCTTTTTTTGGCAATAAGCTTTTTTTGAAAAATGCCGCAGGGTTGTATTTGCATTAGTGCTCGATGTACGTGACAGGGGGACTATGCAATTTTTACCCTCATTCGCATTTGAGACTCTCTTTTTTTTTCGTGCGCGATTTGTTCCTCCTTTTTTGCGCTTGTTTTCTATTTTATAGCTTAACTTTGAAGCGTTGCATTCGTTTGGGGATGGGGTGGTCAATTTTAAATGAATTTCTAATGAGCTAACGTCTGTGATCGAGGACTGCATTTTCAATATCTGCGCCATTTCTGGCAAATTTGATTCGTGTTTTTGGGGTAATAGTAATAGGTTGGTATCTCTATACAATCAAGTTTCCTTTATTTAACTCACTTGACATTTTTTATATCAAATATAAAAAATAAATCTATGTTCTAAAATTAAAAAATGTATTATTTTTTTAATTTTATGTTAAACAACACTATAGTTGTTATTAATATATTATTTCCGAATTTCGTTTTTTTGTTTTAGATTTTTATCTCAAGCCGTTTTGGCTGCAGAAGAAACCTGCCGTTTTTTTTAAGACTATTTTATTAGTATAGATAATCATATTAATTTTTATTTTCATTTTTTTGTTTAAAATTAATTTATTTCTGCTTTAATATCTTCCAAATATATATACAAAATGATAGTGAAAGCCTTCACTTCCACTTTTCGTATTCATCAGTTATTTAAGCAAATTTAATTTTATTTCCCCTTGTTTCATTTCTTATCCCATCTGCGAAATCTTCCTCCTTGGTCGATCGCTAACTTTTAATGTTTGTTCCTCTTTTTGGTTGCCAAAATGTTGCAGGTGGCAATGGAAATTTGTCGAAAATATAAATTTCATTTCACTTTGAATTTCGGCGCGGCATTTCTTCAGTGGCAATGGAATATGGAATGGGAACCCCTTTGATCCTGATCCTGGGACCCTATTTGCTGGCCGTATTCCTGGTTCCTGGTTCCTTGACCATCATTATAATTTTTGGCCAAATATGTATGTGTTGTATGTCTGTTGGCTGTTTGTCTGACTACGCTTTACGCTCTAAATACGCCAAAGATAATCAGCGAAAACAAACAGACTGCGCAGGGAACGGCGACAGGGTCAGGTGTATAAATTGCACAAATATATATAGCGTAATATATCCACACAATTATATACAGACATACATACATATATGTGTATGCATTCAAGGAACAGGGGAACTCCATGCCTCGTTGGCTTTACTCACGTTTTTTTTTTCCATTTCTTGCACTCGCGTTTTTTTTCGGGTTTTCGGCTGTGTTGGGGTTGGTTCTCTGTTGCGTCTGTTCGGTTTTTGAGGGTCCAAAATCGCCTCAAAGGGTCACAGAAAAAAAGGAAAAATAACCGATCTGCCCAAGAAATATGAATATATCTTGGTCTGTCCCATCGTCAAGCAAAGGAATAAAGTCAGCCTTTGGTCAGAATGTGTATAAAAGTTGTTTTTATCAAAGGTTTTATTCTAACTTCTAAAATGGTGAACTAACTTTCATTTTTGAAGATATTATAAAAAAAAAACAACGTTAAGTTAAAGTTAAGTTAAGGTTAAGTTAATGTTAAGTTAAGGTTAAGTTACCGTTAAGTTAAGTTGAAGTTATTTTTAACTTAATTTGATGTTTTAAACTAACTATAAGTTTAGAGAAGATAACAACAAAATAACTGTAAAGTAAATAATGTAATGTTATTTTGAACTTCCTTTAACCTCCTTTAGCACAATTCCCAATTTCTCGAGATTCCCCACTAAAAACCATTGCATAATAAAAGAGCAGATGCAAACAAAAAAAAAACACACATAAGTAAAAAAAAACGTGTGGATGATGACGAAACCTGAAACTGTGCAAAAATGAACTGAAGAAGGGGCAGGGAAGACGGCGAAGAAGGGAAGAAGGGGATAGAAGAACGAGAAGAGCACGCTTTATAAGGGAATCTGAAGACCCCTCTTCTCGGCAGGAAGATGGAAGATGATGCTGGCGCATTGCGGTAGCATTGATTTAATCATCATCAATTATATGCAGCAGCAAGTTAATATAATAAAAGCTTCTCGCCGAGTGAGAGATATTCCCCCTTCATATCACCCGTATTCTCCGCATATTCTTGGGCTTCGTTTCCTTCTTTTGGGGCCTTCAGTTGTTGGCGCTTAAATGCAATTAACATAATGACAAGCAACACTTGTGCGCATGCGCGCATTTCACTTCACTCCAAAGTGCGAAAGAGACGGCTTGAGATGGAGAATGAGAATGAGAATGAGAATGAGACTTGGGGCCCCTTGCTGGCTGTCAATAGTGCAAAAGATAATAATATCATAATTGATCTGTGGGGGGGAAATGGTAGCCGGAAAACCGGTAGCCAACCGAAGAGACCCAAGGATCGCGAAAGGCCAAGTGGGGGGAAAAAAGGGGTTGCCATCGAGAAGATAGATGCAGGTCTGCGCACAAACTTGACACTTGGCAACTCTTAAATGTGACTTAAAGTCGAATGTTGAGTTGGCGCCAAGATAAAAAAATTATTCGAAATTATTGAAGTTGAAAAAGGAAATATTTAAATAATATTAAAAAAAAATATTTAAAAAATATACAAATAATATAAAATTAAATACTCATGATTGTTGCTAAGAAAATTAATTTATATTTTTATGAATTATATTATTATGAAAGTTTTTGCCTTTCTATGGCTGAATAAGTTAGAAATGCAGGGTTTTTGTATTTTCTTTTTCATTTAAGGGCTTTACTAATTTAAAAAACCTTCTTTCGTGTCGAAACAACTATTAATCACCCGAAATCGCCGCCTGTTCGGACCATTTAAGTGTGCTACATAAAAATCCACGGCCAACATGCATACCCTTAATCATATAGAAAACGCAACTGTACCGTATACACACACACACACGCACGCAGCTAGCTTAGAGGCTAAATTGCCAAAAAAAAAAAAAGAAAGAAAATAAATAAATAAATAAATAAAAAAAAAGAAAAGAAAGGAAAGAAACTCAGGACAAGCAAAGAAACCAACAAAAGCTGCATCAGGCTACCAAAAAAAAAATGAAAAAAAAACAAAAACAAACACAAGCCCAACATAGAAGAAGAAGCTGAAAATTTGAACCCCTTTTTATACATATATATATATATATATATCTTTATATATATATTTTTTAGCCGTGAGTGTGCATCGAGAGGTCCTTGCACAAAAACACAGAAACACACACACACACAGAGGGAAAAAGTTCAGAAGCAGGACAAGGGTTAAGAGAGGGGGAGGGCTGGAAACCCCCCCACCCCACCAACAGCGACGGCGACTGCAGCGTCTGATTAATTGAAGTGCGAGTTTCGGCGAAATGCGAAAACGAAAAGAAACGAAAAACGAAAGCGCCGCCAAATTACATTTTCCCCAGCTCACATCCTATTTTTCACTTCCCTCGCACCACATCTAACCCCCTTTTTTTGTTTGAGACCCCCCCTTAAGCCCCCCTCCCCCTTCTTCACACCCATTTTACAACCGCAAGTTCCCCGACCGAGCTTCGCTTCTTGTTGTTTTTACTTTCCCTGTCTCTTTCTCCTGCCCCTCTTCACTCTTCACTTCCATATATACCCGTCTCTTTCGCATTTTACTATACCCCTCTCGTTCGGCGCCCGTGTCCTTCTTTCTTTCCTTTTTTTCCTGCCTCGTTCTTGCGCGCCCATGCACTTATTTTGTCAAATGCAAATATAGACGTTTATATATATATCCCTATCCCAATATATATATATATATATATTTACATATTCCAGACAGACAGAAAAAAAGAATAGGGAAAACTTGTTGAGGAAATCTAAAAATTTTGTTTAATTTGCTGCACTTTTTTCAGACACAGACAAACCAACCGGGCGTATGCGTAATATTTTTGTTATATGTAGTTCTTTTTATATTGGCCATTTGCCGTCTGGATTATATTGATTTGTCTAGACTACGGCAAGCCAAGCGCCAAAAATCGGGTTTCGGGGGAGGGAAAGCGGAAAGGGACGAATTGGGTATAGAATATACCATATTTTTATGCGGCTTTCGGCTCTTTTTGTTTCGGTAAAAACAAAACATGGACATTATTTTTTATATTTCCCTAAAGGCTTGGGTTTTTAGTCTTGTTAAAAACTATAAATATAAATAAGAGTATTTAAATTAAATATTGTCTACAATAAAAGACACTCCATTTTGATAATAGAATTTGAGTAACTTTCAAGTTTTTATTATAATTTACAAATATATTAAAAAAACGTTTAGAATCGAAATATAAATATTGAGATACTTAAAATATAATAATTAGTATTTTCATAATATTTAAATGGCTAAAATATAGTCAATTTATTTTTTTTGATTTCCTATTTTTTTTTTATACAAAGAAAAACAAATCGATATGAAAAAGGGTCAATTCTACCTTATTTCATATCAATAAAAAGCCGATATGATTTATGTCAAATTTATGATTCAAACATTCAAACTTGATATTTTTTCATATCATAAATACCAAAATACCAAATGTAGTATTTTTTAAACCAATAATGTAAAATAAGATATACCTGATCTTTATTCATATCAAAATGAAATGAATAACTTGATTTTTATAAAATATAAAATCTAATCTTTTGTCAATTTTTTTTCTGTGTTTTAATTTTATTGAAAAATATATTTACAACTATTTTAATAATATTTAAATGTCTCAAATAAAATTCAGATAAATGTATAAATGTATATATATTTTATTTTATTTTTTCTCTTCTACTTTTCTAAAGTTTCATATAAAAAATATGTCTCATTTATAAAAACGTGTTCAACATTTAAATACAACAGGTGAAACTGTGTAGCACATTTGCAATTTTTCAGCACATTAACCGCCATTAATCAATGGTTGCCCAACCTACTAAACAATTACCAGCACTTAAGTATTAAGTACGAATATTTTTTGGGCTCAAAGCAACCCTCTGCCTTTTTTTTTTGCCTTTTGGGCCATTTCAATTAATTCTGCTCATTTATTCGAAAGAATCCGACAATGTTGCACCTTATTCAATTGCCGCCAACTGCAAAAAAACAGAGATGCACAAAAAAAAAACGCACGCAAGCCATTAAAAAATGCGAAAACAAAAAAAACGAAACGAAACAAAACAGGCTGACTTGAGGCACTTAAAACACCCGAGACCCCATAATGAGTTAATAATTTCAGCCGCTGGCAAGCCGACCGGCAGTTGCTCATTAGTTGCACTCACAGAGGCACTCACACTCACATTCACACTCGCACTCACACTCGCGGCAAATAATTAGAAAAACCAGCGAAAACTGTTGCACATAAGCGAAATACAAATAAAAAAAATATTTCAAAAAAAAGCAACGCAATTACGCGAATTGTAATGAATTTTTTGTGGCTAACGAAACTGAAAATGTAACTGAAATTAAACGAAATATTAGAATATTTCTTGCAAATAAACCTAAAACCGAAAATACTAATTAAAAATCAGGGTAGCCATCAAAAAAACCCCCCGCCAAGTGCAATGGGAATAATATTCGTATGGAACCATTTCTTATAAATATTTATAATTGCGATAAAGTCGGGGAGATAGAGCGATGGGAATGTGGATATTATCGCTAGGAAGCTAGACAGTGCGTTTCGGCTTGTTAAGGCCGTGCAATGTATTTTAATTAACAAACAAAGTTTGGTTGGAAAAATCATATATATTTTTCCTAGAAATTCTTAATTATTTTGAATAATTGAAATATTCACTTAAGGGTATTTATAAGTCTATATTTTTTTTTAAATTTTATTAAATTTTGCAACACATTTTCAAATAAAATAAAATATTTGTAAAATCCTTAAAATGGTTTTCTTAGTTTTTAGATTTATTTTTAATATATAGCAATAAAAAAAATAAATTCTATTATAAAAATCATGATTTTTGACCTATGTTATTAATATTTAAATTCAAATAATTCATTTTCAACTAATAATAAAATATATGTAAAATCTTAAAGATTTATTTTAAATTTGTAGATTTAGTTTTTTAATATATAGCAATAAAAAAAATACATACTATTATAAAAATCATGATTTTTGACCTATGTTATTAATATTAAAATTCAAATAATTCATTTTCAACTAATAATAAAATATATGTAAAATCTTAAAGATTCATTATAAATTTTAAGATTTAGTTATCATCATAATCATGATGAACTAAGCTAAAAAAAAAAAGCACAACTGAAGATATGGCGCCTCTGCTGGCGCCGGAAGTTCCAGAAACTTTGTCTTCCCGGTTCTATTTTTTTGCTGGCGACTTCTAAAAAACTGACCCAGCATTTAGTTAACGCTTTTCTTTTTGCCAATTTATTGATTGGCTTATTCTTTATTTTTTCTGTCGATTTTTGCATTTTTTTTCTTATTTTCATTTTGCTAGTTGTTGTGGCCCAGAAAAATGCATTTCCATTTTACATATTTGATAACATTCAGCAAATTTCTCTAAAAGCGCATCCGGTTCAAACGGGAAGTGCTACAGTCATCGCCAAAAGAGAGCTTGATAAAAAGAACAAAAAATGTAGAGGGACGGGGGCGACAAAATACAGAAAAACTGTTTCGTGGATTGTGATAGTAAAGCGAAAAGCGGATTTATTTTCTATACATGTTTTCAGGATTCAAATAATTTAAATTAAATAAAACCTAATTTGGGATTTAATTTTATTTATTTATATTCATTTCATTTTTATATGAGTTTCTAAGTTTTTGCCCTTTATTTAGTATTTTAATAAATATTATTAAATATAGTATATAATTTCTAATAATTTCTAGACATTTAAAATATATATTTTCTTACTTAAAGTTTGAAATTTTTAATAAAAGAAGCTTACAAGAATCTATATAAATATAAATCAATTTAGTAAATAATTTCTAATAATTTCTAGACATTTTAAATATATTTTCTTACTTAATATTTTAAATTTTAAATCAATTAAGCTTACAGGTATTCAAATCAATATAAATCAATTTAGTTAATAATTTCTAGACATTTTAAATATATTTTTTTTGAATGTTTTAAATTATAAATTTGTAATAATATAAGCTTTTATATTCTTAACTTCACACTTATAGTTCCCATTTCTTTTCTTTAGATACTTCAAACTAGTTTCCATTCCTCACACTTTACACTTTTGCTAAATCCGTTTATGGCTAAATCCGAAATCCCAAATCCCAAATCCGAATCGAACTTAACACTTTTATATTTGTTTATCAAGTAGCACTTTGTGTTCGAATTTTGGCCCACGCCAAAGATAAAAAACACTTGATAAAATAATAATAAAATCGAGGGAAAATAAAAAAAAAACATTAAAAAACTCACCATAAACGCCAAACACCGCAGTTTCAAAACGTTGTTCTCGTTCTTGTTGTTGGTGTGCTTGCTGCCGTTGTTGTTGTTGTTGTTGTTGTTGCTGCTGCTGTTGTTGTGGTTGTTGGTATTTTGGATGAATTTGAATTTCTTGTGGTTGTTGTTGCACTTGCTGTTTGCATTGAATTAAATTTGAATTCCACACTTATATTTTTTTCTACTGCTGTTTTGCGGTTCGCACAAATTTTTCACTTGGAAAAAATTGTTGTAATTTTGTTGAAATAAAAATTAAGGTGCAAAATAGGAGAAGTTTCCTTTAACACAACCTTAGAGCATGTTTTTGTTTTGTTTTTCGTTTTCTTTTTTTAGTAAGTTGCGTTGTTTTTTTGAGAAATAAAATTCTTTATTTTGACGATTGAAAAAAAATAGGAGTAGAAGAACACAAAAGTTGTTTGTTTTAGGCTTTTGATATTTTCGAAAAATGCTCCAAGTCCAAAAAGTTGTTGTAAGTTTTTCTAAAGTTTTTAGCTTCTTCTGGTTGTTGTTGTTGTTGTTGTTCACACACACACACGTGGAAAGCCGCCTTGAGTTGTTGTTGTTGTTTCATTTGGTTGTTGTGGTTGTTGTTGCTTTTGCTGCTGTTGTAGTTGTTGCCTCTGTTGTAGGTGTTGCTGTTGTTGTAGTTGTTGTTGTTGTCGTGGTTGTGGTTGTTGCATTGTTGAAATACAAAAAAATTACGCTCTTTTCTTTTCTTTTGTTGCCGTTGACTTTTTAAAAACTTTTCGCTGTTATTTTAATTTTTTTTGTTGTTGAAATTTTTTTTTTTATTTTATAATAATATATTTATAAAACATTTTTGTTATGTTTGAGTTTATGCCTGGGGGAAAAGTATAAGAAACTTGTGTTAAAACCGAACGCAGGGCACTTGAAAAAAAATGTTAAAAAAATTGGTAGGAAGGAAACGGGAAACTATTGTTCAAAATTCACGTTTCCCAAAAAAAAAAAAAAAAACCAAGAAACGCGCGCGCAAAAAATATCACAAAAAAATTGAAAATCGAAACAAATCATAAATATTTTTTTCATTAAATATCCTTAAAATTTGAGAACATTTCTTCTTGATTCCTTTATTTATTTCCAATTTTTTAGCTTTAGATTTCGATTTCGATGTATTTCTTTTGGCCAAGACTAACGAAAATAAACACGAACGAACGTATGAAAGTGTCTGCAAGAACTGCAATCGCATCGCGTGTGAAATCTCTGCGAAAGTCCAAAGCCGACAGAGCTGGAAACCAAAAAGCCTGGCCAAAAGCCCAAAAACACCCAAAGAGCATCGCAGTCGCAGCGCTGCCGCTGCGCCGCCGACGTCGATGCTTCGCCTCGTTCGTTTTGCCGAGTGGAATCCCCATTGTCCAACTGTGTGTGTGTGTGTGTGTGTGCGCGGGTGTCTGTGTGCATCGCGGTGTATCGTATGTGTGTGTGTCCTAAGAGCGCCGCACGCGCTTCGCAAAAGAGCAGAAAACGCAGCAGAGCAAAAAACGCAGCACATTGCACTCGAGTCACTCTTCTCTTTCGCTCAAAGCGCACAAAGTGCACGCTCTCTTCTCTCCTCTCTTCGCAGTGGACAACGCGGCGTATGCGTAGTTTAGGCGAATGCAACATTTCATTCAGAAAACACACACAAACACACACATATATATAACGTTTTGCCATATGTTTTGGGCAAAAAAAAAATAAATGAACGAAAAAAATATGTAATTTTCATTAATATATCTCAAAATTTTTAGTAAGATTAGACTTATACTTTAATTGTTTTTTATGCATTTTTAATATTTAAAAAAAAATTATATATTTTTGTAACTTTAACAAGGATCTTGTTTATAGTTTTTTTTTAAATGATGAAATATACTTTATTTATTTAAAGTAAAAAATAACATCTCAGTTAAAAATACTACCAATAATATAAAAAGAGTTCAATTTTTACTATGAGTGAAAAAAACTTTGGTTTTATAAAGTTTGTGTATGAAAAATATGCTAAAATTGAAACCATATTCCATTAAATTTTGCAAAGTTATTAAACTAAAAATAACATACAATTTAGAAACTGTTCTAACTCTAAAATTCATTTGTTTAAACAAGGAAATAAAAACAAACTAGTTAAAAAACCATTCAGCTATTAAAAAGAGTAAATATTATAGCAAATTGACATTGTAATATTGTAATTATTTTTAAGATATATGACTATCCTCACTGACTTTCTAAAATGCGCTCAAATTCTTAGCTCACAATACTTTTGACGAGAACTTTTCAACAAACCGTCGGCAATTTCTATTCCTAAATAGTTTGAAACTGCTTTTAGCTTAGTGGTTCCGTTTTGATAATCGTATAGTTTACACATTTCTTATAAGTGATCCTTTCAAAACACAAAACTTTTTAAGTGCGTTCTATAAAAACTGTATAAAATGTAAAAACAAAAAATCCATTGAACATATTTCTTTTAAGATCAAAACTAAGGGTAATCTATAATCCTTGAAAAACACAAAAGCAAATGACATTTTGAACTAATTCTTTAAAATTTAAACTTTTAGGTAAAAATTGCTTGATATTAGTAATGTTTTGCGACAATGAGATCCTTGGAAACACATAAAATCACAAATTTCCCCTTTAACGAAATGAAATCCCTTGAAAGAAGACACTCCTAACTGATCCCAAAAAAATCCTGTTAACTCTTTAAATAATCTTTAGTATAAAACATGTTGTCCTTTTTGCGGTTTTTATGGGCACTTTATTTCATTCACACATTTTTTCAGGAAACAGCTTCTTTTTTTTTTTGGTATGAAATGAAAAATTGTTGTAGCTGTTAAGCACTTGTGATATTTTTGTTTTCCAAAAAAAAAAGTTAGAAATTTGTGGGCACTAGAAAAAAATATATATTTGGTTTACGCGACGCGAGCAAAGATTTTTTGAAAAATAATTTTTTTGAAATTACTTTTGACGCAGGAAAAAAGGGGGATTTTTTTCTTCTTTTTTTTTTGTGGTGATTGGTGTTTTGAATTGTTGAATTGTTGTGGTGTTGTTGTTGTTGCTGCTGTTGCCGCTGTTGCAGGTTGTTTATGTTGTTGTTGTTGCAGGTTGTTGTGTTGCAGTTGCAGTTGCAGTTAGTGTGTGTGTTGTTGTTGTTGTTAGATGTTTAGTGTGTGTTGTTGTTGTGTTTTTTTATGTTTAGCCGAGACAGAGAGAGAGCTGTAGCCTTTTCTTCCGCGGACTGCGTACGTGCGCGACAACGTGCGGATCTGTTATGATTCAATACGTTTTCGATACGTTTCGTTTCGTTTACGTTGCCGGACCGCCGATGACGACAACAGCAGCAGCAGCAGCAGCAGCAGCAGCGGCAGCAGAAGCAGCACTCACACACACACACACAGAATGCAAAAAAAAAAAGGAAGAACGCGAAAAAAAATGCCTGAAGAAGCGGCGGCCGCAACTTCACTCGAATTCGCGAGTGAAAACTTCGCCAAAAGAGCGAAAATGGCCGAAAAAGAAAGAGTGGCAAAAACGCATTGCATGTGTGCGAGCAGCGCTGCCTGCGTCGACGTCGCCGCCGACTCTTGCAGTTTGCGAAACTCTCTCTCTTTCTCTCTCTGTGTGTGCTGGCTGGCCTTCGGAGAACCAACATTTTGGCCCACAGAGAGAGAGAGGGGGAGAGAGAGAGAGCCTAGAACTCTGGCCAAGATTGAGTGGAAGTGTCCGTCTTCCGCCGCCACAAACTATTTCAAGATCAATGTTTCTTTATTGTCGGGAAATTAGTTTGAAACACATTTTCCAGGATTTTCGGGAATTTTTTCTTAAAATCACAAACATACATTATTTTGCTTTTAAGTAACTAATACAAAATATTTTTGTCCTTCATTTGAGAATAAAACTAAATCTTTAAGAGGACATTCTCGAGACCCAACATTTTTAGAATATTTGGGTTTAATAAAAATGTTTTTTAAACAATTTTTGTAGAATTCTTCTATAGTTTATGAACTTAAAAGAACACTTCTCTGCTAAGTTTTAAAAAAGCTTTTAAGGAAGAGTCTCCATTTATGTTGTATTAAAATACCTATGTATTACAAGATCGACTCAACTTTATGCATATATATTTCTTCTGGAATTTCCAGTCTTTAAGTTCTAGATTTTTTCTAAACACTTTCACAAAACTAAACAAAGATCATTAAAGTTTCTTTTAAGTTTAAATATAAAAATATAAACTACATCCCAACTCATTACGCAATTTTAGTCTAGTTTCTCTCTAAATAATTTTAAAACTGAGTGGTATAAATTATTTAAAAATGAAATTCATTCAATGAAAACTTTTAAAATGCCATAAGCTTTAATTTCATAGTACAATTTACAAAATATTAAAATAAAAGAAAGTATTTATAAAAAACTATTTTCCAATTAAAAAAAATTGTATTGTTTTTAGCAATTTTAGCTAAATATGTACATAATTTATATTTATATTTTAATGTATCATTTAAATTGGCAAACAAAAAAGGTGATTAATTAAAGCACTTAAATTACACAATTGTACGAAACAGAAAAATAGTTTTAATCACAAAAGGGGGAATATTTCTAGTTCGTTTCACAATGAAATTTTCTCCAACACTTGGACCGCAAAAATTAAGAAAATCTACACTTTTTGTAGAGCGAAAGAGAGAGATCGCGGAGAGGGGACGGGGAGAAAGGGGGAGGGCGCTAGAGAGTTTTGCGTGGATGATCGCATTAAAAAAAAAATGTTTCTTGTAAACTTTTGGCACTTGAAAAAAATAGAAGATCTAAGATTTAAGACCGATTTTCGATAAACGATTTTTTGAGATATTTTTCGAAATTTATTTTTGATTTTTTTTTTGCGAACTTTAGCCGATTTTTGCGATTTTTAGTAGCGACTTTCAGCGCTTTTTGCACTCACACACCAAGCGACGAGGAGCAAACGATACAGCCGAATGAACGGACCAACTGGCGACTGCGGTGGGGCAACAACGACAACAAGCGGCGACGGCGACGCCGGCAGCGACGTCGGCAGAGCGCTCCAAACAAAAGCAAACAAAATAAAAAAAAACTAACAAAAAAGGGAAATAAAAATTGGCAAGCAAGAAACTACACACGCACACACACACACACACACACAAATGCGAGCTGCATTGGTCAGAGTTTCGCAAAGAGAGAGAGAGAGAGAGAGAGAGGTTGAGGGAGAGAGATCGCGAATTTTTTTTGCAAATAAATGTTGCCCGCAACATGTTGCCACTAACACACACACACACACAAAGAGAGCCACTCTCGCGATTGCGAATTCTTGGTCTTTGCAAATTCTCTTTTGTTGCGAATTTTTTGTCGTTCATTTTGCCCGTCGCTTTTATCAGCTCCCGCACACAAATACACCTGCGTCGCCGCTCTCTCTCGCTTGTACTTCTCTCTCTCTCTCTGGCTCCCCTCTTCCTGACCCTTTCACTCATCGAGAGATCCGCTTTAATTTTTTTTTTTGCCCAGAATTCGCACACATGGAAGCTCGGCCACAAAAACAACAACAAAAATACATAAATTAAGTGAGCAAAAAAAAACTAGCAGAAGAAGCAGCACAAAAAGATAACTCAACAAGCTTTTAGTTTGCAAAAACCAAAAAAAAAAAAAAAGAAACAAAAAATATGTATGAATAAAAAAGAATTGAGTGGCAAAGTTGTTAAGCAAAGCAACAAAAAATTTGCGCGCTTTTTTGGCGGGGAAATTGATGGGAAGATTTTGCCGAGTGATTAATCACTTTTCTTTTTTTCCCGATCGCACTTGCAGTTTAGCGGCTCTGAAACACTGTTAAAAATAACAGTGAGTTCTAAATTTTAAGAAGATCACTTGTAAAAAAGAAAGTAACATAAAAAATAAGTATTTCTTAAAAACCTTTTTATTAAAAGCTGTTTTAATAATATTTTCACAATTTTCTAAAAATGATAAAAGTCAAAATTTGATCAATTTTGTGGTTTAACGTTCTTAAAAAATTTCAATGCATTTTTTTTCTTGTGTTCATCTAAACAATCAAAAATATTTCCAAAAGAAAAAAACAATTTTGTAGATCTAAAAGTAGCAAAAAAAAAAAAAAAATTAAATTTTAGGAAATTGCAAAAATACCATAAAAATTTTAAATTTAAAAAATGTTATTTAGTTTTTAAGATCTAATATTCCTTATATTCCTAATATTAATCCTTAAGATATTTATGTAATTTTCTTAAAATTTTTGATAATATTTTCTTACAATTTTGGAATATTTAGTCCAAAATTTTAAGAAAATGTCATAAATATCTTAAGGATTAAGAGCTTTAAAAATCTTATATTATTTTAGGACAAGATTGGAGTGTTTTAATTAATTTTTTTCAATAAGTAAAATATTTCTAATGATCCTAACTGTGCAAAATTGTAAGTACCAAAAAAAATATTGCCCAGAAATTAGCTTGTTGCCAAAAATCCACCCCCACACTTCTTTGCATTGTTTTTGTTTTTCGTTTTTTGCACTTTTATCGTTGGTTTTGTTTTTATTTGGAAATTCGTTGTTTGCTCAATAAAATCGAAAATGCGACGACTCTCGGTCGCAAAAAAACGCATTGCCGAGTGGGCGGTGGGTGGGTGCAAGTGGGTGGTTTGGGGGGGGTCTCTGGTTTCCAGGACCTTTCTGTCTGCACGCAGTCGCCACACCAACACCAACACACAGCACACAGACAGACGGAACGTGGAGAGAAACACTCAAATAAACTGGTGCCAGACATTGACTCCAAAAAAAACAAAAAAAAATTTCGAAAAAAAAAAACCGAAAAAAAAAGATACAAAAAAGGCGACAACAACTCAGCCTATGTTGCACCACCACCCCCCGAAAAAAGTGGAGAAAAAAAGCAAAACAAACGGCCCACAGGACGCAATTTTCCACCCACACACACTCACGAAAAAACGGCACTTCGTCCCTTTTCGTTCGTCCTCCGTCGGCTTCGTTTTCTTCTTCTTCTTCATCTAGCCGCTGCCACATCTTCTTCTTGATACGTTTTCCTCTTTTTTTTTCTTGTCTGCTTCTTCTTTTTTGTTGGCCCTGCGTTGCCAATGGTTTCCTTTGTTCCCTCGACCGCCCACTTTGCGCCCACTTTTCACCCACTGTGCACCACCCCCCCCCCCCATTCTCCACCCCCCCCCGAAAAAACATCCACTCTAAGCCAAGTCTGTTGCACTCACAAAACGACGAGCGCGACCCCAAACAAAACACAAAAACGAAATCAGCAACAGAAGCAACAAGAACAACAAACACGAGGCAAAGGACTCTCGCAGGACATCGAATTTCCGACTACCCTTGTTTATTTGGAGATTTAAAATCGCCTTTAATAAGTGGGCACAAAAGTAGGCAATGGATTGCTGGGCTGATTAGTTCGTTGCATACTTTTTGGCACGTTTACAATCTTAAAAAAACTGCAAAAAAAAATTTAAATTTAAATTTCGGTAAATTTTTTTTTATTTTAAATTTTTGAGAATTAATGCAGATTGCTTAGATTTTTGTAGGGTGAAAAAAGAAATCGCCACAATAATGCATTTGTAATAAAATAGAATTAAATCTAGGCATAATGTTTAGTACTTTTCAAATTTAGGAAATTTTTAAAATAAGTTTTTAAAGATTTTAAAGTTGTTTTTTTTTTTTTTTATAGATTTTAATGGATGTTTCTAAAATTCTTACATCGCAAGAGATTCGAAATAGGTCTACTTTTTGGCATCCTTACTTTTGTTTTATAATCTAAATATTTGATCAACATTTTTTGGGATATTCTAAAAGCATTTTATTCAAATATATATTTTGTAATGTTGAATTAATTTAGAAATCTTTGATTCCTGTGTAAATAACTGAGTACCATATATTAAAGGACTGGTAAGAAAATTTCCAGATTTTTTGCGGATGGATACTTGTAAATTACAACAACAACAACAACAAAAACAACGAGCCTAATGGGCACTTTCGCCTCAAATTTTCGATGTTGTTTTTATTTTTGTGTGCGTCTTTCAACTAAAAACCAACCAACCACCTCCCCCTTTTTTTGCGCTGCCCTTCGACAGCAACAACAACAAAAACAACACAAACAACAAACAAAACAGAACAAGAAAAAGTGAAAAGAAAGCAAAAAGAAAGCGGCGATTCAAATTCTTTTTGTTTGTGTTTTCGCCCTTTTTGTTTTGCTCGTTTTGTTCGTTGCGTTTTGGGACTCAAGAGAGAGAGAACGTTTCTCCCTGGTTTCCTCTCTAAGCTTTGCACTCTCTTTTGCACACTCTCTTGAGATGCATTTGCACTGCAAGCCGAAATTCTGATTGGAGATGTTGCGAATGTATTCCTTTAGCAACATGTTTCCAAGACAAATGTTGCGTATTATTTTCTTTTTGCTTTCAGGAAAACCCCAAGGAAAGTGGGGAAAATCCGAGAAAGTTTTGATGAAAAGTGGAAGAAGAATTAAGGTGCTAATTACAAAACAATACAGAGATTTATTTCCTCCTCCTCGGGAGGAAAAGCTGTCAAAGTTTTCCGTTTTGAATATTTTGCAACACAAAAAACTCACTTTTCTTACGTTACTTACTCACTTACCTGATTTTTTACACTCCCCATTAATGTGGACCAATGGATTTTCTTATTTAAATAGCTTTTTCTTTAAAAAGTCTTTAACTTTAAAAAAAAAACATTTTTTGGGGAAAAAATGCTTATTTTTACTTAATTTAATTCCTAAACGGACTTTTAAGAGTAAGAAAATCACCTTAAATAAAATCCTAACAAAAATATTTACATTTATTTGTTTTCTTATTTTAAATTTATAGGTAAACTAATATTTTCTTGGATCTGACTTCTTTTTTATAGGTTGTTTGAGAGAAAATTCAAAAATTGTACATTCTTAAAAAAAGGTTCGATTGTCTAACGACCAAGAATGAGTTTTAAAAATGTATATTAATTAAGGATTGCATTTAGAAACCGATCCACCTTCAGACTATCATAAGTTACTCAGATCCTCTGATTCCTATAATAATATCATATGGTATTGAGTTTTAAAACTTCTTACCTATCAAGAAAACGAATTCTTCTCTTGTTACATATGTACTTACATATTTACCTACGAGTTAGGGATATAAAAAAACTAGATGCAAACGGCCATGGAAACTTTGTAACCTACCCCCGAATTTACAGGGAGATAAAAACCCCTAGGAGACTACGCCATGTTTTTGTAACTATGGCAGAGAATCGTCGGCCATTAAAATAGAAAACGATGAATTTTGATGGAATTGCAACAAATGTACATTACATCAAAATAATTCACTTTGTTTTTGAAACAATAAAGTTAAGGTCAAATATTGCATATAAATTTTATTTTTAAAGACTTTTTTCCACAGATTGCGGAGAACATTTTTATTTTAAAGTTTTTCGATATATGTACATATTCCTAAATTTAATTATTTAATCTTTGCATTTCCATTTCCATCCAAAAATGTAAACGTTTTGAAAATAAGCTGATTAAAAAGAGTTTCTTTAGACATAAAATAAAAATATAAAAAAAATTCAAACTGTGAAAAAAAAAATTATAAAAAGTTTTTAAACTCAATTGATATTTTATTTTAAAGAAATGCCTAAAAAAAATTTTTTATCCTAAGAAATGGATTGTTCTTCAGATAAAAAAAAATTTTTTTAGGCATTTCATTTGTCCTAAAAATAAAATATTAATTTATTTTGAGCTTAAAAACTTTTTATAATTTTTTTTTTTTCACAGTTTGATATATTTCATATTTTTATTTTTGCATAAGAGAAGCGTTTCATTTTATTTTCTTGTTTTACTTTTCCTTTAAGGACTTTTTTCTTCTTTTCCTTCCATTTCCTCTGCCCTTCCCCTCTCTTTCTCTCTCCACCTCTTTCTTCCGCAGATCAGCTGTAGCGGTAAGAACATATGACCATGTTCTTACCGCTACAGCTGATCTGCGGAAGAAAGACAGACGTAAAAATAAAGGAGGGACAAGAATGAAAAAAAACATGCACTAAAAACAGCTGCAACTCAAGAGCGAATAAAGGTCGCCTCCCCCCCGCACTCTCTCTCTCGCGCACGGACTCTCTTTCCCCCAACCCCAACCGCTCCCACTCCGCCTCCCCCTTCCACCCGCACACACAAAGGCAGCGCAGTTGCAGCAGCAAAGCAGAGAGGCAGGTTGCTCTCTCTCGCTCTCACTTGTGGGCTGGACTAGCAATCGTTGTTGTTGTTTTGGCCAGCCTAAAAACGATGATCGCACGTGTGTGCGTGTGTGTGTGTGTGTAATGCATATGGCTGACTTGCTGTTGTTGCCCTTTTTGCAGTTGTTGTTTCTGTTTTTGTTTCTGTTTGTTTTTATCTCACACTCTCGCACACACACACATACACACATGCAGGCGGCCTATGCAATCGAGCGAATACGAATGATAAATATCATGTGTGTGTGCGAGCGAGAGGTTTGTTTGTTTTTTTTGTTGCTTTTTAGTTTTCTGCTTTTTGCCATGTGGTTTGTTGTTGTTGCTCTTTTCGCCTTCTTGTGCGTCCATTGGGCATTGCATTCATTGTGTGGGTGAGAGTGCATGTGGGTGAGAGTGTGTGTGTGTGTGTTTGGACAGCCTCTCTCTTTTTTTTAAAAACGCATAAATGTTGATTACACCAAATTGACAATTTGTTGTTGTTGCTTTTGCCACCAACCTTACGTTGGTTCTTATAAGAATATTCATATGTACAAACAGTTACGTTTTGTCTTATTGGAACGTTGGGTGGTCATCTGATTAGAATAGTCGTACAAAATTAGAATTTTGAAATACATTTATAATATTACATTTGTACTTCACTTTGGGTCGTATTGGAATCTTCATATAATCCGTTTTTGGGTACCTAATTGTTAAGGTACATTCTTATTGGGAACTTACATAGAAAGCTACTAGAATCTTAAAAGAATCCTGTAAAATCACCTTTTTGGCGTTACGTCTCATTGGAACTGTACTGTAAGGGCTATTAGATCCCTAGATTAGATTAGATTGTCCAAATTAAGAATAACTTTAATATTTACCGTTATGGCGAATGGCGCCAATAAAAAACTCATATTTATGAGAAAAATTTACAAAAAACCTCATATTTATGGGAAAAAACGTAAAAACTCTCTACATATCTATATTTAAATGCTATTTTCTATTTTTTAACGGTACAAATTAGGTAACTGTTGGAACAAAAAAATCTTAGTGTCTTATACACCTAACCTTCTCTAAATCGTGCACTATATTTTACGGATATTAAATTTATCAAGTAAAGAAAACTTAAAAAAAACATTTTTTTTTTAAATCCAAAAATAAAAAGCAATTAACGCATTACTATTGATATTTTATATAATTTTTTTCCTATTGTCTTCCTTTTTTTGCAACATTTTATGCCTTTTTTATGCTTTTATTTATTTTTATGACAATTTTCGCTTTAATGAACATAAATTTAAAACGATAACAAATAATTGTTTTAATTCGTTAATTTAAAATTATCTAACACATTAAACTTAATTGTCTTCTGTTCCTTTTTGCAATTCCAAACAGTTTAAAAATAATATTTATAATTATAAATATTATAAAATCCGAAGCAAACCCAACAATCGCAAAAAAATCCAATTGGATTTTTAGCCGCCAAATTTTGAAGCGAAGCGTGGTCGAAGAAAATAAATAAATGCTACAAAACCGAGGGCTGCATCGTGCCGACCAGCTGACTGCTACGAAATGCGGTCACATTTGACAGCCGCTCCACGGCAGAGTTGTCAGCTTTTCTCTGATTTTACTAGTGCGAAAAATAAAAGTACCTAGGAAAAGATAAAACAGAGCCATAAAACGCAAGCTAATATTGAAAGTAAAGGGGGAAAAGGGTTTTACCAATTAAATCCACCCATTAAGACGGTGAAAAGTGTAGGTAAAAAAGTGAGAAACCGCCACCGGCGCTCTGGCAACCCTGCTCTTCTGACGTGCCGCTCACACGCACGCCAGCCGCACACACACACACACATTTTTTGTCCAAGTGTGCGTTCGACATTCATAATTTTTTGTGGTTGAAGCTGACTGCCCAAAAAAAACCGAAAATTAACACAATTTGCCAACGTTATTTGCGTTCAAATTGCAACTAAAATTCAGCAAAAACTTTGCTCCGCTTCGCTGTAAGTTTGTGTTTAATCGAAAGTTGAAAATTATACAGAAAAATCATTGTTTTTGTCCCCGCAAAAAAACAAAAAAAAAAGAACGGGAAAAGAAAAAAAGTTGAGAAGAGGAAGAAGAGCGAGCGAAAAAACAACAACAACAAAAGGCAGGAGCGGCTGAGGAAGAAGAAGCAGTTAAAAATTTAATAAAGTCCAAGAAAAAGAACAAGAAAAAGCCGTCAAAAATTGATAAAAACCCCATGTAAATGTGTGTGTGTGTGTGAGTGTATGCGCAAAAAACAAGAATTTGCTTTAAGTTTTTCCTTTTTTTTTTGTTCAATCAAATTCGCCGAAAATGCGGCGTTTTCTTTTTTTTGCGCTCGCCCTCTTTGTCTCGCCCATTCGCATATTCTCTTTTCGCCTTTGTCTTTTTCGTGCGCGTTGTCTGCGTTTTGTCTGTGTGCGTGCGTGCGTGTGCGAGCAGCGTGTGTGTGTGTGTGTGTGTGTGTCAGCAAAAAAAAAAGAAGGAAAATCTTATTAGCTACTATTTTTTTCTGTTTTTTACTTAGTTAAATTGCCAACATTATCGATTTTCCAAGCATTTTTCCAACGCTTTTCCGCTCTGCTTCTTCTTCGGCTGCGGTCTACGTGCATATTTGTCACCCAAAAGGGGGAAATCAATAAATTTGTGAAACAACAAAAGCCGCACACTTGAAAAAATTAATGATGATTAAATTATTTCGGCAGTTTTTTTGTTGTTGCTGTTTTTTCTTCTTGCCTTTATGGCCATTGTTGAATTTCTAGAAACTTCGACTTTATTTTTTGTCTTTGTCTTTCGCTGTTTTTTTTTGTTTAAGTCAACTTGATTTCTCCGTGTGTCGGGGGGAAAAGTAAACAGTTAAAGGAGCCGCAAGGTCACGTTAAAAGGGGGGTGGGGGGCTGCCTTGACTTACACACAAAAAAATCGCCTGGAAAAGTCCTTATTTTTTTATTAGCATTTAACATTAAATGGTTTTTTCTGCCCTGTAAAGTGCATATTGAATATATTTCGAAATCTCAGGATCTAGTCGAGATAAAGTCACCATTTTTGGTATACAGAATTCTTTGATGATCCTTTTTACAACATAGGTTTTTTTTTTTGAGTATTTCTAATTTTTTTTATCTCTAAATAATAAACCCCTAAGTAAATTAAAACAAAATAGATTGTTAATGGTTAGTAACTGCTAACTCTAGTTACTTATCCAATTTACCCTAGTTTCACTGTATTAGAGACACATCTGTGTGGCATGCAAAATTCTGCAGCAAAACTTTCTTGAGGAAAGTGAAAGCCACGTATCAAACCGAAATCCACCCAACTAACCAACCCCACACACACACACATACATATACATATATCTTTATAAGGAACGACCTTGGGCAACAACAGGAAAATTGTATTTTTATTTCAAACTTAGTTGGCCCATGGAAACAGGGTTGCCACCAATGCTATGAATTTTTAAATATCTTAATCTAAAAAAAAATACATAAATAAATACGATTAAAAAAATTCTTGTGAATTAAATAGATTTAATTCTATATAATACTATAAAAAATTATAATTTTATAATATATAATATAATATGATGCGAATAAAATAGATTTTATTCTATATAATACTATAATAAATTATAATATCAAACTACTAAACTTAAAAACTACTTAATAATTTGATTAATAAACCACTTTTTTCGATCCCAAACTTTTCTTTCGATTAACCAGCTCGACGAGAAGCATCCCCAGTTTTCGCCCCCCAAAAAACAAAGAGAAAGGCAAGTTACTTTCCGCAGCTAGAAGATGTCGAGTCTGCCACGTCGCATCATCAAGGAGACGCAGCGCCTGATGCAGGAGCCGGTGCCTGGGATCAATGCCATTCCCGATGAGAACAACGCCCGATACTTTCATGTGATCGTCACCGGGCCGAACGATTCACCCTTCGAGGGCGGCGTCTTCAAGCTGGAGCTCTTCCTGCCGGAGGACTATCCCATGTCGGCGCCCAAGGTGCGATTCATCACGAAGATCTATCATCCGAACATCGATCGATTGGGCCGCATTTGCCTCGACGTGCTGAAGGACAAGTGGAGTCCCGCGCTGCAGATCCGCACCATCTTGCTGTCGATCCAGGCGCTGCTCAGCGCACCCAATCCCGATGATCCGCTGGCCAACGACGTGGCCGAGTTGTGGAAGGTCAACGAGGCGGAGGCCATTCGCAATGCCCGCGAGTGGACCCAGAAATATGCCGTCGAAGACTGAGCGCGAACGATGACGCCTGACAGGTTGAGGAGGAGGAGGAGGAGAGTGAGGTGGCGGGGGCGTCAGTTGTGTCGGCGATTTTCCACCCACTTTCTGGAAAAACTGCGATACAACCGCCGCACCCGCCTCCATGGACGGGCGGGTGGGGAAAATGCATACTTTAAAAACAACCAGAAAAACCTAAAGCATACGAAAGAAGAACATAAAGCATAAAATAAGCAAGAAAGAAAAAGAAATTTAAAAAGAATTTTTTTTTTTTTTCGAACCTTCTGGGGCGGGATGATATACATATAATATATATATTTTTTTCAACCAATCGATCGGGGCGATCGGCAAAAAAAGGAGGAGAGATAGCGAAAGCATTCTTTATGTAAGTCATATACAATACATGTATCCGAAAACGATTAAAAAAAACAAGGAAAGTAATTGGTTTTAATCGTTTCTATTGATTTGTTCGAGGGTTCTGGTGTCTATATGCATATAGCCGTATATATATTTCTATGTGTAACTGAAATAACCAACCCATAAACATAAACCTATGTAGCATCAGATAATAAACCAATTGGAAAGGCAACTAGAGGCGATTTTGATTTATTTTCAGTGAAAAAACTCTGTTCTTAATGTCTACTCAAGATAGGATCGTATCCGTTTTCAATGTTTAACTAAATTTCAGATGTGATCTGTGTACTTTCCTTAATTAAGATAGTTCACCATTTCGATTTATACTTGAGCTTTGCCTGGGTTGTGTCAGAGTCCCTTTGATAAACGATAAATGGTTTTAATCGAAAACAATTTTTTTTTTTAACCAAACAAAGAAGCCTTTAAGCTATTAGTAATTTTTGAAAAAAATAAAAATATTATAAAAAAAATATATATAAAAAAAAAAAAACAATGAATGCATACACCTATACAAAAAATATAAAAAGTAGTGGCTTGATTGCGTGAACATTTTCAAGAGCAGTTCTCAACAAAAATTGTGTACAGTAATTAACTTTTTCACCCAAATCACTAAAGGATAAACCGAAAAACAATAGCAACGGAAAAGCAACCATAAATCAAAGAGTAAACAAGAATTCAAATCAAGAAAATCAATTCAGTTTTTTTTTTTAATTTAAATAAATTTTTCTAAGAAAAAATACAAATAAAAACGAAATAAAAATGAAAAATTAAAATAAAAATTATAAAAAAATAAATGGAGTTGCGTTTCATTTGAATTAAAAGTGCCTAAAATAATTAAGAGGTGAGTTGGTTACAGTTTTAAAAATAAAAGTTTATATTTCCTTGATATCTCATAAAACCCATTTTAAGCATTTTATTATTTGTTTAAAATTAAACTAAATATTTTAGTTTGATAAATATATCATATCATAAGTTATTATATTAAATAAACTTGGGAAAAGTTTAAATCGCACATATATTTATCTTAAATAATTATATTTGAGGACTAACTTTAAAACTAATAAAAGGGTTCTTAAAAAAAACAGACGACTCCCTTGACATAAAAATTTAAAAAAAAAAACCGAAATTCGAAAATAATTAATTATAAAAATGGAAAATTCTACAAAGAATTTAGAGGACGATGTGCAGAGTAAAATAACAAATTGTATTTACTTGTCACGCCTGCAATTGTCAATCATTTCGCTCAACTTGGGGCTTTTGGATTGGGGATTGGATTTTTCCCTGCTGGTCTCCGGACCTTCCACTAAGACCGGCTTAACCCTTCGATGGCCCCTGTCCAGCGGGGGACTCTTGCAAAAAAATGCCTTTCGGTTCTTCTCTATTTTTCATGGCTTTATCCGTTGGGAGTGTGTGTGTGTGTGTGTGTGCTGGCCACTCCCCCCGAAAAAAAGGCGAACCAGGACCATTTTCCCGCCTCTGATTGGGTGCTCTTCGCCGGCATATATACGTATATATATGTAGTATCTGGTCCTGGCGATTTCGAGGCCCCTGACCAACAACACAGGGCAGTCGAATGTCGAACCTAAAGGAATTTTTTCCCTCTGCTTTCTATATTTTTCATTTGTTTTTGTCTTTTTTTTTATTATTTCTTTTTTTTTTTTGTTTTGTATTCTCCGTTTTTTAGTCTGTGTCGATTTTGTTTTTCCGGCAAATGGGCGGCTGTGTGGGTGGGTGGGGTGCATCGGGTGGTTTTTCCGGGATAGAGGCAAAACGCATATGCAAAAAGGCGATGTTCGAGTGTCTGTGTGCTCGAGGATTTTTATCGGCAGCTTCATTGTGTGTTGTGGGCCAGAAAAAAGAAAGGAAAGAGAGGAGAAGGGGGGATAAAAAAAGATTTTTTTTTGGGGAGGTGGTTAGGCCATAACTATGGCTATTAATCGTTACAAGTGGTCCACCTCTCCAACTATTTCCCAACTATCAACTGTCCCTCCGTCTCTTTCTAACTGTCACTCCTCTCCCTTTTTAGCCAGCTTTCCCAACGATACCTGAATAAATTGGTTTCCTATATTTTTCGTTTTTTTGGTTGGGTAAAAATTGTTACCTTTAAAAAATTTTTTTTTTTGTTACAAAATCGTCTAAATACTATAAAAACCATCGATCTTTACTAAAAGTATGTCAAAATATAAAGAAAAAATTGGTAAACCTTTTTTATAATTATAGAAATATTTTTATAAAAAAAAAATAAAAAAAACATAAATTTTTTCCATTTTTAGAAGACATTTTCAAAACTAAAAAAGGAAACCACTTTTTGTGAAAACCACATTTCTGTTAACTTAATGCCAGTCAAATTACGACCTCAATAACTTAATCTCTAATAAAAACGCATTCATTATTTTCTTAAACTTTAAAGGTTTTAATGAAGTAAAGTTTACGACTGAGACGAGTCTAAATTAACCTAGTTACAGTGGTGCTTGCCCACTGACACTTGAACATTCTTTCGACTTTCAGTACAGGGTTTTGTCAATTTTTGTTCAACTTTTTTCCTGGGTACAGTACATCCCAAAGGGCCCCCCCCCGAGAGCACCTCGGGCAGCTAGTGCCCTCTCGCTCGCACACCGAATGCGCCATTTTTGTTTGAAAGCTAATCGAAAAAGGGCGTACAGCCTAGCTCCGAAAAATATCCACGAACACACGTGCTACGTAATGTAATGCAATGTCCGGAAGTACAGTCAACACCCAAAAAGACCAGCAGAATGCGAGCGAGAGAAAGAGACAGAGGGAGATGAGGAGGGGGTAGAGTGGGAGTGAGAGGGAGTGAGAGGGAAAGCGGTGACCGGGAGGGAACTGCCACTCGCATCGCATTCAGCAAAACATCATCAAAATTGTAAAAATAAACAAAAGCCAACATGCATAAAACCAATTTCCATTAAGGCCGACACACATACGACGCACCGCACACACACACATGCAACTCTGTGTGTGCACTAGTGCTGTCCCACTCGACCACTCGCTAGCCCTCTCTCTTTCTGCTTCCCTTTTTGGCCTGTCCATTGCAGCATTGAACAAAGTTTCGGGCTTAGATGGTGTTTTTTTTCTTCTTTTTTTTTTATTTTTTTTTGTGTGTGTGTGGGGAGGGGGGGGTTCTGGACTTTGGTCTCTGAGCCTGCCTATGGCCACCGAAAAATCCTCAAAAATAAAGGATAGCAGGGAAGCCGAAGGAGCGGGGGGCTTGTGAGTGAGCTGTATCCTTAATTGATATCGCAGCTAGGAATTTCCCAGCCACCCACTCAGGAATAAAAGGGAGAAAAAGGAAAGACCCGGCTTCTCGGACAGGATGAGCTCTGTGCGCCGTGCTTAATGTCCAGTGCTGGGAAGTATCTAGATATCTAGTTGTGTGGACCCAAAGACAAACTACAAAAGTACCCATTACGGCGTTGCTAAGGATTTTCCAACACTGGCACAAACCTCTTTCTTGGATTCAAATTTGATGGCCTAACTTATTTAGTTTTAGCCACAAAAAACTTTAAGATTAAATTATAAAAAAAATATATGAAATGTTAAATATAAGAGCAAGTAACAGAATTGTAGGTTTGTAGAATTATTCTTTAAAGAATATATGAATAAAAAAAAATTTTTAATTTTCAAACAAAACTATTAAAATAAAAAGTTCAAAGTTTGTATTATTATTACATAAAGATTTTACGATAAAGTAAATAAAGTAGATGAAATACCCAAAAGGGATCCAGAGATTCGAAAACCATTACTTCAAATATAAAACAATGGTTACCTCTACTATCACTGGCTGTATTTCTAACTCTTTGGGTTTTAGCAACGGGTGTAGAGCGCAGGGGGGTCTTAAACACACACGCATGCAATGGGTTGGGAGGTTGGGTGGTTTTTTTTTTTTTTTTGTGGCCTTTTGGGTGGCATTGCAAACGCAACGAGGATACTGCATGCGATAGGTCGGAAATTTTCTGCCGAGCTCGCAATCAACTCTTTGGACTAGGACTAGGAGATATGGCCGACCCCCCCCCACTTCACCCGTTCACCACTACACCACACTTTTCGTGGCGGCGCACCTGCAGCACGAATGTGCAAGGGGGGCTGAAAAAAAAGGAGAAGGAAATGGGGGGGCTGATGGAAAATTCTGAGGGTTGTGTGCAGGACGCAGTAAAATGGCGGCATCCCAGGCCTTTGGGCTTGGCCAAAGTCCATGTGTGCTTGTGTGCGTGCATAGAACCCCTATAGACCCCCGGCCACCACCCCCCTTCTCCGCCACCCCTGCCTTTGTGTCTGTGTGCGTTTCCATTTTGCCATTTTTGCCACCCACCCACCCTAACCTCCCTTTGTTTTTCACTCGCCTTGGTAGGCACCACCCCCTCGAAAAGCACCGCACACCCGCCCCCGACCCCCTTTGGAAAACCCACCCATGCACCGAAATGCGAGGCGAAACTGAAGTTCATGCAACTTAGGTCTAGGGATGTCTGTCTCTGTTCGAGTGTGTGTGTGTGTGGGTGTGTGGGTGTGTGGGTGTGTTTCGGGTGGGTGTTTTGGTGCGTTGCATGTCTGCCGACACACACACACACACACACACACATAATATATATAGGTATGGACAGATAGATAGTTGTACAGTGCGTTCTGTTCAAATAGACATCTTATAATAACCTGTGGTTAACAAAATTCAACAAAATATATCAAATAACTAAGCTTATTAGTTCATATGTATGCCTGACCTCTGCCGAAACACACACAGTATACATTGTAGTTAGATTTAAGTAAATTTTAAACTAATTATTACAAAACTGCTAATCGACTGGCACAACTGACTGGCACTGTACGCATGTACACGAGGTTGTATTTACAGATATGTGCGCACATAGTCAATGAATAGCCACGCTGCCCTGTCCTTTCCTGTCCTGTCCTGTCCTTTCCTGTCCTGTCCATCCTCTCATGTTCGTTCTCCCTAATGGCAGCCTATGGAAAGTTTTCCGGGAATTAAGTTAACAAAACACACGTGAGTATTTATATAAATATACAAATATCCATCTGCATTTGGATCTCAAAATGTTTGCGTTTTCTATACATTAGCCTTAAATTAATTACAACTTTAACTAGGTACTCAGTTTAGTTGGGATTTTGGTAAAATGTCTAAAAAATATATTACATCGGATCTTCTGCATTTCAAAAAGTTTTAATCTGTGTTAACAAGTCATTCTTCAAATTATTCAAATCATTCAAAAATCATTATATATTTGAATATCGAATTATTTGTTCTGTTTTAAAGATATTTTTGCTGATATTTGCAATTTTCTTTTCGCTATTTTTCATATAATATCCATTATTATTCTGTTGGTACTTTACCCTACGCCCCCTTCTTGTTTTTTTCACACTTTGGGGATTGCTTGACGTTGACGATGACGACAACCAAAAAAGTGGACGAGGACGTCCGCCTACGAAACACGCCTATTGTTGCCACCTCCTTCAAACACATGCACACTGTGAAACCCACACAGACGAAAAACACTCGAATATTTGCTTCGCATGTGGCCCTGGCAACCCTTTCAAAAAAGGGACTTGTGTGTGGCGTCACACAGTAACAAATTGATCTCAGTGGTGCTGTAACCATTAAATAAATTAATATTATTGTTTATGTAAGTGTTCTTAATAGTTACAAAAATTAAAAAATTTCATAAAATGATACTACCAAATCTGTTGGGCGCCATTTTTGAATAGCTCTTTTGAAATTCTGTCCGCGTAGGGTTGTCGCATTCGAATGGGTGGTAAATGGATGCTTAAGTTCAAAGTAACTATAACATATTTTAGTTTTTAGGTGAAATTTCGAATGCAACTGCTGCAAAAATCAGTTGGGCGCCATTTTCGAATAGTTCCTTTTTAAATTTTGTCGGTGTAGGGTTGTGGCATTTGTATGGGACTGGGAACCCTGTTTTTTTGGGCCCGGCAGGACCCAACTTAACCGACAACGACGCTTTGGGCGCATTTCGCTTAACGTTTTTCAAGCAGAAAATCGATAAGTGCGCACGTACAGGAACATATATAGCATATATACCCGCACACAGATATATATATATAAATATATATATCTAGCCACGTATATCCCATTGCACATGGCGTGTACACACTGTGTGTGTGTGTGAGAGTGTTTGAGTGTGTGGGCAACACAACATCATGCGTCGTAGGCCAGAGATGGTTTTCAGTTTTCAGTTTTCCCCAACTGCAAATGGATGAGAAACAGTCGAAAGAGAGTAGTGGTAGTGAAAAGGTGGTAGGGTCAGTGGGGGAGGAGCTATAGTGCAGCTGGAAAAATGGCCAGGAAGGGAGAAAGTGGGGTTAGGTTTCTGGTTGTTGGAAATCCCTACGTGCGCTTTGCTGTTTCATCAATTATTTATTTCGGTTTTGTGCCACTGGACACACATAGGAGGGTTTCGGTGGTTTGGGCGATGGAGCAACGGAGCGATGGAGCATTGGGAACATTGGGAATACTAAGGACAAAGCCCAGTACGGAGCCAGGGTTGCCACCCTCGAAAGTTGGTCGCTACATACAAACAACATTTACCATATTGTTTACTCGACTGTTTCCATCAAATATTCAGAGATCAATTGAAGCGGAATATGCTTCAGTTTCTTACATCATTTACCAGGCTCTGCGGTCCCAAAAAAAAGGTTTCTACTTTAAAAAAAC
This sequence comes from Drosophila pseudotakahashii, assembly GCA_035046095.1. Lineage (NCBI taxonomy): Eukaryota > Metazoa > Arthropoda > Insecta > Diptera > Drosophilidae > Drosophila > Drosophila pseudotakahashii. The sequence continues at coordinate 7,303,574 of JAWNOE010000105.1, read as the reverse complement.
TTAAATTTTTTTTTACAAGTGAATAGAATTTTTTGCTAGCCCTTAAATATTTTTTAAAATATCTACATACATATATTCAAGCAAATAAACATCACAAGTACTTTGTAAGCCTTCAGCTACTATTTTCTTGTTTTTCCTTCTACTTGAAAACTAAGTTTGGGGGGTGGAGAAAATGCAGGCAAACATTAATCATGGATTCGGGGAATTAGTAGGGGAGGAAAGGTGGAAGAGTAGTGGGCGGACAGCCACCTACCGCAGTTGGTTAGGGCATTTTGACCAGGCCGAAAACGAGCGGCATTGTTACCTCAACCATCAATAATAACGCAATGTGGCAATGGGCAAGGCACCGGTAGCTGACAGAATTAGTTGCAAAAATTTATTTATGACTCTTTGTTGGCCGGGCATTGTTACCTGCCTTTCCAGCCCCCCCAAAAGCCATCCCTCCCCCCCCCCACTCACCTGTGCTGATTTATGGCGCCCCGATAGTGCTGCCAATAATTGGCCAAAGAAGCGGCAGCGAGAACTTTTGTCTCCATCCCAAAGTATATTTTCCATTGGCAACATTTTTTAACCAACTGCGCTTGCAGAAAAAAGCTGACTAAAAATTACATTTCTTCAGGATAACTATTTGAACATTTTTAGTTTTCCGACATTTTCCAATTTGAATTTATTAAAAATGTGACATAAATGTTCATTTTCTAAAGTGAGAAAAACTGGAAACCATAAAATATAAACTGATATATATTTTTTTTTAATTCACATTTTAGAAAAAAAAATTTTTTTTATCTAATAAAATTTAAAATATTTTTTTCAAGAAATCTTTTTCGTTTTAATATTCAACATTTACGAAAAAAATGTTGAAGCAAACTTTTTACAACAAAAAATTAAAAATTAATAATTTTCATTTAAAAATTTAACGAACACGAACACAATATAAATATTTTAGAATATTTTAGAAAATAATATTGAACGTTATTCAGTTTTGTAGAGTTGTATTTAAGCTTTTAGAAAAATAAATACAAAGTTTTCCCCTATTAAAAAATTAGGAAATTTAGTTTTGGTTTTGGAAGTGGTTTTTTTTTTTAATTCTAGAAAGGATTATTATTCTTAGTGTGTCCATTTTTTTGGGTTTGTCATGGCCATGGCAGAAATCTCATTAAGTTTTACATGCAACGAACAACCGACATGCAAACTGCATTTGAAGCAGGTGAGGGGGAGGGGGAGGGGAATCCCCTCAACCCCCCAACCCCCCAAGGGCCAACTCCGGTTGCCAAGTGCGTGGCAAGAATGAGCGAGAGGATGGGATGGCAGAGTGCGAGGGAGAGGGACAAGGAGAGGAAGAGGCCGCGAGAGAGGCGAGGCTGATTAGCATATTACCATGTAATTAGATAGTTTGTAATTAATTTTAATTGTAACCGGCTTCGCTTCCACACTCGCCAAGATCCACACCGAAACGAAAACGAAATAGAAACCCAACACAAAAAAGCGGAATAAATACTTTCGACCTTTCCCAAGCCCACAGAGAATTAGCGATGGCATTATCATCATCATCACTGCATTAAAAGTGCAGTTTCAGGCACCAAAGATACAGAATGTTCTGGTATAGTATTTTTCCTAAATTTATTTTTCTGCATATACTCTAGACCTTCAATTAAAATTACCTATTTAATATTAAAATTAAATTTTATGAAATGTTTCTTATATTTTTTTTTAATATCTAAATCTTATTATCATTACTTCATTACACTTCTAGTTTCAGGCACCAAAGATAGTATTTTTCCTGATTTTTATTTTAAGTTAATATTTAAGAACTGCAATTTAATCGATATTTTTACTATTTAATTTATTTAAAATTTATTAAATATTTATTTTTGGATTTTCTAACTTAAAAACTAAAATCATTACACATGTATATTTAATTTCCTTAAATTTCCAGTGATTTTTTATAGAAAATCAGACAGAAGGACAAACAAAAAAGCCGAAAATGCGTTTGCCGCAGACACAAATTATCGATCCAAGCAATACACAAACACACGCACACCGGCGAAATTAAGCAGCCCCAAAAAGTAAAACACTTGAATAAGCCCCCACCAACAAAAACACAAAAAAAAAAGGTCGAAGTTGAGGGGGTGAAAACGGAATTTTTATTGCGGCCACTTCTTCTTGAAGTTCTTCTTGATAAAACAATCATGACCTACCGCAATAATAAAAAAAAAATAAGGTCATAAATAAGTTGGTATTTGCTTAAAAATATTCTAAAAGATTTAACTTGTTTTATTTTTTATTTAGATAAAAAATAAAAAAAAATTTCAAATGGTTAGTTCGAACTCACGACTTTAGGTTGTCCATATTCGTTACGAACCCACCCCCTTCGCACTTTCTCACCTCCACCTTCCCTCTCCCCCAGAAACTATAGTTTACGTTTTCGCTAATGTTCTCACACCAGGTTCTCTCGGCGCTCGCTCTTTATGTTTGTTGTTAGTGCGCCGTAATCCAACTGACCGTGTGGCCTAATGGATAAGGCGTCGGACTTCGGATCCGAAGATTGCAGGTTCGAGTCCTGTCACGGTCGACTAAGAAACTTTTTTTCTTTTTTTTTCTATAGTTTATATTAAATTTTAAGCTGTGTAAATAATAGGGGCTTATTATTTTGGCTAATAATGCGAGTATTCTGGAAAGTCGAAGAAACTTATTCGCCGAGCGGCCAGAATCTTAAGTAGGTTATTGGGCACGCAGCAGAACATGAAGCAGTCGTGGCCGAGTGGTTAAGGCGTCTGACTCGAAATCAGATTCCCTCTGGGAGCGTAGGTTCGAATCCTACCGGCTGCGTTAGAAGATACATTTTTGTTTTTTTTTTACTTTCAAAAACAGTCTTTCATTCTTAATTGCTCTATTTAGATTTTATACAATTTTATTGAACAACTTTATATGTTATTAAATATTCTATTATAAGTATAATACCACATTTTACATTTTTCTTTCGTGAATCAACTAAAATTTTTTTATAAAAAGAAAGTACTGTAACAAACACTTTTGCTAACTTCTTAAAAATGTATGTTTCAACATTTATTAGAATTTATTACACATTTGTGGATTTTTCTTATAATAGTTTTATAAGTTTCTACCTAGAACAATTAAGCTGTTATTGTGCTGCAATCTGTTTATAGTTTTTCGATCGAATTGTAGTTTTTCAGATATTAAACTTTGGACCTTGAAATTTGGCAAATGTCCGGAAGATAGTTGGGCAGTCGATCAGCAAGAAGCAGTCGTGGCCGAGTGGTTAAGGCGTCTGACTCGAAATCAGATTCCCTCTGGGAGCGTAGGTTCGAATCCTACCGGCTGCGGAAGAAAAAATTCTTTTTTTCCTTATTAAACAATTTGTAATAATATTATATATTATTTCCTGTTCTCATATAAATTTCTTTGAAATTCCGCAATTTAATCTTATTCGTCATCTAGTATTTTGTTGCTTTACTTTTTCGTCTGGCGTTGCGTAGACGACACACAGATACACACCAACACCAACAGACACGCACAAAATTATTTACATTTGCCGTTGCCGGGGTTCGTTGAACCTTTGGCAACCTTTTTTCGGTCTGTTTCTCGGCATTATTTTTGTATAAAATTCTTTTTTTGTTTGTTTTTTTTTTCGGCTGGCTTTCCTTTACTTTCGTTTGTCCTTCCGTCTGGCGTCGCTGTGTGCGTATATAGACGCCACTTGCCCCTCCTTCCCATCCCCCATCATACCCCAAAAAAAAAGGCTCAAAATGTGTCCTGTCTGGTGTCGTTGGTCCTTGGTCCTTTCGCAACATTGGCGTTGTTGTTGCCGCCGCTGTTTTTGCTTATCATTGCGGTTTGTGTCCCAGGGCGTCTCTTTGGACTTGTTTTCAGACTTTAGACTTTAGACAATTTTTTGTGGGAATTAAATACATGTCGGAACTTACAAACTTACACTATTGTAAGCATACATACATATTGACCGCAGCATTGGGTTTATTGATATTTTTTTGTTGAGCACTTTTTGATTACAAAATAAATTTAGTTGCGTACTTTTACATTCCCGAGTTATTTTTGCCTTCGAATGAGCTCATTTCTTATCTGTAATGTGACAAACTATTTGCAATGAAAGAACATTCTAGCTTATGTTGGGAATTTGGGATGGGGGTTGCGTAACTGACCGTGTGGCCTAATGGATAAGGCGTCGGACTTCGGATCCGAAGATTGCAGGTTCGAGTCCTGTCACGGTCGTAAAATAATTTTTTTTTTTTTTAAAGTATTTTTTGTAAGCGCTATAAAATATTCCTATGGGAAATCCCCGGCGCAACCCCAGTGAGGTAAGCAATTGGCATACCCAATTGAAAGATTTATTGGACTTTTACATGGGTCGTCGTCCATGGACGAATCAACATGTGGCTGCCACCAAGAGAAGCCCAACTTTGTCCGCTGGCTCTTGTTGCTAGTTATTGCACTCAAAAAAAATCTTTGCTATCTATAATTTTATTATATTTTTTCTTTTATCAAATTTGAGTATTTTTAAACGATAGGAAAAAATACGCGCTCAAAATCGTTTCGAAAATATCGTAAAATTGATATATTGAAAAATATAGCATTTTAGGGAAATAAACAAGAATATATATATAAAATAAAATGTAAAATCGTTGGCATTTCATTTAGATATGTTTCCTTTTTCGTTTTATTTAATATACATATAATTTGTTTTTTGTATTTTTTTCTGTGCTTTCTATCGTAAATTGTAATATATCGAAAAATTAAATATCGAGTTTTAGGAATAATAATCGATAAAATCGATTAAAATAAAATGTAAGGCCGCCGGCATTTCGTTTAGATTTGTATTTTTGTATCTTTCTATCGGTAATTTGGATATATCGAAAAATAAAATATCGAAAAATATCGAGTTGTAAGAAAAATAATCATTAATATCAAATCAAATAAAATAAAATAGCAAGTAAAACCGCTGGCATTTCGATCACATTTGGTTCCTTTTTCGATATTTTAATGTATAAAATTCGTTTTATATTTTTTTCTGTGTCTTCTGGTGGCGTTGCTGCTGTTGTTGCTAGTTGCAATAGCAATATGTATTTTTTTGTCAGCGAGCAGACGGAGGAGCAAGTTTTTAGAAAACGAGAACGACACGCGGAGGAACAAGCTGAGCTCTGAGCTCTCAGCTCTACAAAGCGGAGGACGACGAGGCTGCAATTTATGTGGAGGTCCGCCGTCCGCCGTCCTCCGTCCGAGATCCGAGGGCCCACAGTCGGCTTAGCATAATAAACGTCAGAATTAATTGGATTTTAATTGTCTGTTAAGCGCTGAAATTAAGTGCAGCCAAACTAGATTGCCGGCCGGCGGTGGGCGGTGTTTTTGGCGGAAAATGTATTGCCAACTCGTAGCTGACTGCTTTATTCAGCCGACTGCTGCCATGAATGGTACCCATGTCCTCAAGCCCCTGCTCCCGCCATATTCCCCCTATATCCCCCGATTTCCCCCCCTTCTTCCTCGTTTTTTTTTGGCCCCGATACCGATCTTAACAATGCTCAACCAAGCGACACACAGCACACATATGAGGATTATTTGCATGTCTCCGTTCTGGTGGTCGTTTGTCCAACTCCAGCTCCATCTCCATCTCAAGTCGAAACTGCAACTGCAACTGCAACTCCGATCCCAATTCCGATTCCAACTTTGGGCCTTGATGCCGCCGATTGCCCATCTTTGATTGGATGACACGGCGCGGCTTTTATGACCACAAAAAAACGCATCGCAAATTAAAAACTAATTAAGGAAAAGCTGTTTATTGCCCAAAATAAATTGTTAAAAATTTGTTTTCGGTGAAAAAACCAAAAAATATTTATAAATGCATTAATATAAATGTAAAATAAATTCAATTGAAAATTAATTTTTAGCTCAATCAAAATTATAAAAAAAAAAAATACCGATATAATTATTAATTACAATTACTATTATTTTAATTTAACGATTGTATGTATACAAAAAAAATATAAATTTACAAATTAAAGTTAAACTTAAAATTTCTCCCAAGGAGAAATTTTTTTGTTTTGAGTTATTAACTAAAATTCCTATTTATTAAAACGAAAATGCCTCTGAATATAAAAGTGATTGAATAACGAAATGTAGATTACAAATATATTCCCAAAATATTATCCTAGAAACATCCTTGAGTGTTGCCAGCAACATGTTGCCCATCGAAGCAACAAAAATTCCAACTCAAGCGAAAATATGAAGAGAATCAAACTGAAAAAATAAAAACACCAAAGTCGACACACGAAAACGTTCAACGAACTTTGGCCGCAGGCGAAAAGTTGTGGTTGTGGCAAAGGGGGACACCACTGCGTATACGCAATGCCCGGGATGTCAGGACATCAGCTGTTGGCTGTTTGGCAGGACGAAGCAGGACGAAGGACGAAGGACCCCGGACTGAAGACTCGCAGAACTCGGCGCATTTTGATTTACGCCCAGTGGCAAAAGAAGCCGAGGCACCAAAACCGAAGGTTGAAAGGAGTTCAATGCACCCCGATGACGTTAGGGATAATCCAGCAGGACTCCCAGGACTCCAGGACTTGCTGTCTTGCTGTGTGTGCGTTAGTCAGTGTGTATGGACACGCACACGTGCCCGTACAGTGAGAAAAAAATTAATTACTTACCCAATTTGTGGTAAATTTTTTTTGGTTTATAAAAATATTCATAATTGCAGTTAAGGAAAAATTTATATATAATATTTATTTATGTATTTATTAAACACCAATGAATAAATCATTTTCTAGCTGAAAATATCTCAACTAAATCTATTTATAATTGTAACTACCAGAAATAAAAAATGTCCTTAAAAATCAAGGAACTTAAAAAAATCTATTTTTTTTTATTTCAATTTATTTATTTAAATTTTAATTTCAAGATAACACATTTTTAAAATATTTTTCCCCTTAAAATGTAAGCTATTAAAATGTTAATTTGAACATAAAAATTGCTAAAAAAAGATAAAATTGCTTAAGTTATTAACAATAAAATATTTGTTAATATATTTCTAAGCTAAAATAAATATTTTCTAACTCGATTCGGAGTTACTTAAGATGTTTTTTCAAAGAAACCGAAAATAAATTAATTCATTGGCGGTCAGAAATCATTTTTGCTGTGCAGGATCCCGGATCCTGGGCGCATCCTGCGGAGGGCCATTGGCTTTTTGGGCTTCGCCGGCGCGTCGGCAGTTTCGGCGTCTTCGTAGGGCTTCGGACTTTTCGGCTCGCCGGCTTTTATTTTATGCCATTCCATTTTCGGGTGTCAATGTCCTGCGTCCTGTGTCTGTGTGTGTGTGTGTGGCATGTGTCCTGCAGGCGAAAAAAAAGAGAAAAGAAAAAGTCCTCGATTCGCGCTGCGTTCTGCGTTACGCTCGTCACATTTTATTAGCCCGTTTGCAGGCTGCAGGACATTGAACGTCTGTCTCCCTGCGCGAGTCCTTTGTGTCGCAATAAATAACACACATCACTGTGTGTGTGTGTGTGTGCTTGAGTGTTTGTGTGGGCCTTCCCTGCTTATTTTTGTTTTCTTCGGCTTCGGCTGCCTGTTATTTGTGCTTTCTTCATTTTTCCAGTTTTTTTTTCGGGTTTAGATGTTGTAGGTGCATTGAACTGCAGGCCCGCCTTCTTGACGCTTTTTTCGGGGGCGATTTGTATTTGAAATCGAGGGAATATATTTTTATATACCCTCTCTATTGGTGGGTAAAATAAATTTATTTTAATGGTAATTTACCATAATTGTTTGGTAATTTTTTTAAAATTGTATAAGAACATATAGAGATTTTGAAGGAATTTTTGTTTAAGGTATATTTATTTTTTGATCCCTCAACAGATTCTTTAAACTTTTCGTAATCAAATTTTTTAGAATTTATTTGATTTTACTTAAAATACATTTAACCATTAAAATATAATTAAAAGTTAAATTAAATAAATATTACATTAGGACAACAAAATATTAGGAATATTTCTACACGCTTAAAAATTTAATAAAGTTTAAGTAAAAACTTATTTTAAATAATTAATTAATTTTATTTTTTTTTTCTTAAATTTACTATAATTAAAAGTTAAATTGAATTAACATTAAATTATAATAAAGAAATATTGGTAAAAATAAATATTATAAAAAGAAAAAATAAATAAATAAAATTAACATAAAATTATAACAAAGAAATATTGTTAAAAATAAATATTATAAAAAGGAAAAATAAATATAAAGTATTTTTTCTTAGTAATTGTTCTTAGTTAAATATTTAAAAACTTTAAAAAAAGAATTCAGCTAATTTACATTCAATGTTAAATTTTTTTATTTTTTAAGGGAAATTCCAATTCGTCTTCATATTCGATGACCTGTCAAAGGTTTTTGTGTGCGAGGCCGCTCTTTTTTTTTTGGCCAAGCAATGGATCGTGGCCGCATCGCCATATATCCCGATGCACCGTTATCCTGCAGGACCTCTCGAGGATTAGGGCCTTGACAATTGCGAGGGCGAAACAAAGTTAAGGGTTAAGGGATCGGGGCAGCTGGCTTCCTCTAACGGGAACACTTAACCCTAAGCATATTTTCGGCGTTTCTTTTCTTTTGTGTGCGCTGCAATTTTTGTATTTTTTTTGTTCGTTTTGGGAGGGCGCTAATGATGATGAAGCGACCAGGGGGGCGGGAAAAGAGGGGAAAGAGGGTGTGGGGGTTTTTTTTTGTTCTGCAACAACTGGCAACTGTCTCCTTGATGCGTCCTTCAGGAGCTCTCTGGCGCATGACTTTTGCCTTCTTCTGCTGCCAACTTCTGCTGCAAGTCACAAAAATATACAAAACAAAACGCCAAGAAAAAATACTGCGTTATTTTCTCCTTATTCTCTCCCCTTTTTTGTATTTTTTATTATTATTATTTTGCTTGTTTTTTTTTGTTTTTTTTTTTTTGGAGTAGTAGCAGGCGACTTTGTCTATGCTGCAGAAGAATGCCTTTGGGGCATTTAGATAAAAAATACATGAAGGAGCCAAAGCCAAGCCAAAGGATACTAAAAAACAGATGGGCAAATGGGGATGGTGGCGGGGCTTTTCGACCAAGGGAGGCCTGCATATTGCACTTGAGAGCCCAACAACAACAACGGCAGCAACAAAATAGGAAAAATAAAAAATTCAACAAAAAATAAGAGTAACAACGGAAAATTGTGAAAAAATCACAAGACGCACATAAAAATGTGAGTGAAAAAAATGAGGAACCAAGAGATGGGCAAAATAAAAAAAAAATACCAAAAAAAAATAAGAAACGAAAAGTGTAATAGAATTTTCCCAAGGGAAATCCCTCTGCTGTTGTTGTCATCTGTTTGTTGCAGTTTATAATTTATAGAATTATGCACAAGGTTTTTTGGCAGCATTTCTCAGGTTGCCTCGAATAAAAAAGCTTCAGGAGCTCAAATAATATTTGGAGGTTTTTATAATATTATTTTGCTTGTATTTATATTTTACAATTATTAAGTAACTTTATATGTATTAGAAAATGTGCTTCTGCTATGTGTACTTTATTTTTTCTCACATTTTTCTAATTATACCCTTGCAGAGGGTATTATGATTTCAGTCAGAAGTTTGCAACGCAGTGACGTTTCCGACCCCATAAAGTATATATATTCTTGATCAGGATGACTAGACGAGTCGATCTAGCCATGTCCGTCTGTCCGTCCGTCTGTCCGTCCGTCTGTCCGTCCGTCTGTCCGTCTGTCCGTCTGTTTCTACGCAAACTAGTCTCTCAGTTTTAAAGCTATCGGGCTTAAACTTTCCCAAAAGTCTTCTTTCTATTGCAGGTAGTATATATGTCGGAACCGACCGGATCGGACAACTATATCTTATAGCTCCCATATGAAGGATCGAAAAAAAAAACGTAAAAAACGTAAAAAAAATTCTAGCTTTGGTGTTTTTTGAAATATTACCTTCTACTTTTGGGAATACTATTTTTTTAATATTTCTGAATTTCGAATAAAATTTTTAAAAAATCGGATGACTATATCATATAGCTGCCATAGGAACGGTCCGAAAATTATATGGAAATTAATAGGAAAAAAATAATATCTTTGTTGATTTTTATTACATTGTCTTTTCCTCTAGGATATGGCTTTTCTTTAACATTTCAAAATTTCGAATAAAATTTAACAAAATTCGGATGGCTATATTATATAGCTGCCATAGGAAGGATCAAAAAATTAATGCCAAAGTAATGCGAAATCAGCTAAAATTTGGATTATTGTAACATATACGCAAGTTAATTTAAATGTAATGTTTTTGTAAATGAATAGGAATGATCTGCAAGGGTATATAAGCTTCGGCTGGCCGAAGCTAGCTTCCTTTCTTGTTTTTAATTGCTTTTCAAGGTTACATTTTTACATGTATTTATTATATTTTATTTTAAAAAATTTTTTTTATTTCTATTTTTAATTTTCAACTTTAAATATAACGTTTTTACTTAAAAATTTATCTGTTTATCATTTAATATATAATATATATATCTAATACATTTACAGTTTTACTACATTTTTATTGTTACATAGTTACATATTGTTACATTGTTACATATTGGTTACATAGAAATTTATTTAATATTATTATTATTAAAATAATGATGTTTATTTCTTTTATGGATTTAAAAACTTAAAAGAATATAACAAATGTACGTTAATCTTAGCCAAGCAATATTTTAAAATATGAAAATAAAATAATAAAGTATAATAAAATTTTAAAATATAAATAAAAAAAAAATAATATATAAATAAAATAATATTTACTAACAAAACCTAATACAAATTTATGAAAAACATTTCAAACTATAAAACTAAATAAATGGAAAATAAGATTCCATTGCAATGGCGGTCTCCTTTAAGCTGAATTCCGAGTAAAGATGCCTCTTCCCTTAGCCTTCCCAATGATCCCTCGGTGGCAACCCATTCCCAAAAAGATGGGGATCCCTTGAAGGGCCTGACCGAATAATGCCCGACTCTCATATATGCGATGTCTATAAACTCAAACAGAGCCAACAATGTCGTCGCCTGGCTAATCTACAGCAATTTTTACGCTTTTCACAAGAAATCCGCAAAAAAATAAAGACGAAAATCGGCGGCAAGCGAAGAAAGAGGGAGGGGGCGAAATGGAGGGCGATGTCTCAAAAGAAAGAAAACTTTGGACTTTGAATGCTCGGGAATTTTCCTTTTCATCAGCTTAAAAGCCTGGCGCAAGGACGAAACGGGAAAGGGGGGCGGAAGGCGGGGGGCGTGACAAAGCCGGGGCCAAAGGAGAATTATAAGAGAGAAGGCGGGAGAATAAAGAGAAGGGGAGACGGAGACAGAGACCCAATGATGATGAAAGATACATTTGTAGCGCACAGATACGCGTTACTTTTATTTTATTTTTTCTTTCTCTGAATGTGCATCCTCAAAGATGCCGTCAGTTTTCCACACCCCCCACACCCCCACACCCAATTTTCCCACCATTTTCCCCTTACCCTCCTCCTCGTTGTGTGTTTTTACTTTATTTTATTTTTTCCGCATTGTCAACGCTTTGGGAGTCATCGCCTCATAATCCGTTATTAATTGCCCAACGACATGTTACCAGGGTCCAAAAGGCATGGGGAATATGGCCAAGTTATCCAGGGGCTTGGCCACTCGATAGATAAACCCAGCAAGCACGGAGAAAAACTCACAAAACTCATGGAAAATTGCATATTTCATTAACAAAAAATATTTAAAAAAATAAATAATTATTTTAATTTTTTATTTTTAAGAGTATTATTTATCAAGAAAATTTCAAGATAATGGTAAATTTTTATTATAAAATAAATCTTTGTTTAAAAACTATTTATAGTTTAAAGATGGAGAATATTATTTTTTAAAATCAAACTTTTGGATACTAAAATTCCAACTAAATTTTAATATATATTTTTTTCACCGTGAAAATATATTTGTATCTTTTGTCTGCACAACTTCATTCAGACAGCTTGAAAAAAAGTTTTGCAACTGCATCGACAAGTGTGTGTATGTGTGTGTGGGAATGTATCTGTCAGCTAGTGTATCTATATATATTTTTAGATATATATATATATATATATATATATATATATTCTGTTGCCATATCGGTTTCTTCTGCGCCGTTGTTCTCTTTCTTCCCTCCTTGTTCGGTAATTTATTTACTCAAAACACGCAAAATTATTTTATGCAAATGATTTCTCAACGTTTTCACTTGCCGCGTTGAGTCAGCTAACCATATATACGCCATATCCTCCCCCGATCCCGATCCACTCCATAGCCCCCGACTTGTCAGTTTTGTAGTCTGCCATTTGGGGGCGTGGCCAGAGGGCAGGCGTTTAATTCTTAACTCACGGAACTCAGAGGGTTAATATCCGACTCGACTCCATTGAAAGGGCACAGCACTTTATTTATTTCATATTCTATTTACATAGCTAGTTAAATAAACAGAAGGCAATCTATTAAGGGATAAATAATTATACTAACTATTATTATTAAATATAATTATATAATAGGTATATCAATTTGTGAAAGGTAAAGACTCATCGAACATATTAGAAAAATATTTCTATGAAATAAAAAAAATATCGAAAATATCGAAAATATCTAAAAAACCTAAAATATCTTAAATATCTAAAATAACTAAAAAATCGAAAATATCTAACATATTTAAAATATCTAAAATATCGAAAATATCTATAAAATCTAAAATATCTAAATAAACTAAATAATAATAAACTAAAAATCTAAATAACTAAAATATCTTAAATATCGAGTGTATCGATAATATCGAAAATATCAAAAATATCTAAATATCAAAAATATCAAAAATATCTAAAATATCTTGAATATCTAAAATTTCGATAATATCGATAATATCTAAAATATCAAAAATATATCAAGCTTTTAGAGTTCATTACATTCTGAACTCGCCGAGAGTTCAAATGCTCCAATACCAGAGTTCGATTCCCAGGGTCCCTTATCGTTGGCCCACATTTGTCAACTGGCGATTGCAGCATAATTACACAAAAAAAACTCAGCTCAAATTGTGACAGTTTCCAGGTATCGCGGTAGCATCGAAAGATGAATCGGGAGTTGCAGAAATACAATCGAATTAATGGAAAACAGAGCGCGGAGCTGAAACAATTTCGACATATACTAAGAGCCATTTGTTGGCGTGGCCAAAAGTGAAAATCAGCGGCCAAAAGCGATCGAAGAAGGTCAACAAAACTGTTGGGAGTTCGTGTGAAGTATCGCGGCGTATCTATCAGATACATAAATTAGATGCATGCGTCACCATTCGCGGGCCGTTTGCGAATATTTTTTTTGCTTGCCGCTCACATAATTTTACATTCGATTTCCTCAATTAGCCGGCTCAGGAGCAGCTGTGCAAATTCTCTTCTTTTTTTGTTTTGCGTTTATTTATCTGTGCGATGAGCAGAGCCAAAAGTCGATTAATCAACGCAGGCTTTTGGCCGAATTTGGGTCAAAGTCTCTCGTTTGTATGGTCGTTTATCTCGTTCGAAACGGCGAAAAACCGAAATCAGCCCAAAAGATATGCGTATCTAAGGTTTGCCTTTTTTCCAGCTATTTTTATACCCTTGTGGTGGGTACTAAAAATGGGTTCTCTATTAAAAATAAAAATATGTCAATTTTATGATATTTTAAAAAATAAATTTTTTGATTTCTGAAATCTATATTTAAATTAAATAAATGGAATGTTTTAAAAACTAATTTTCTAAAAGCATTATTTTAATAATATTTACCTTAAAAATGGGAATTATTTAAATGACATTTATAATAAATGTTATTGTAATTGTTATTAAAAACTAAATTTTTAAAATATTATTTAAATAATTTTTGAGTTAAAATGATAAATAAATTTAAATAATACCATTTATCTTTAAGCATTTAAATGAGTTTGAATATTTGTTTTTGATTTTTAAAATTAAATTGGATTTGAAATACAAGTAATTTAAATGATTTCTATGATATGATTTATTTTTAAACTTTTGTATTCCTCGGCTTGACTTGTAAATAATACAATTAAACTGTGTTTTTTCATAGAATCTATTATTTTATGGGTAAGAGTATCATGAACACTTTTTTTTATTTTTAGAGCTTAACATTTTTGCAAACTTTTTTCGGCATCATGCGTTGCTCTGATTTCTGTCGTCGATTTGCGCAAGTTGTCGTCGCTTGTTGCTTGTCTATCACTCACTTAGCATCTGGCAAATGCTCGGCGCGTTTTCTGGGGCCTTTTTCTTCTTCGTTTGACTTTGTTTTTGTCCAACTGCCTCTTTGGGGCGGGTTCAACGGTCTCAAGAGTTCCTTGCCCCTCTTCAAGTTGAAGCCAATCTTGTAGTTTCAATTTTACCTTTATTTTGTTCGGCGATTTTAGTTGGGTTCAAGCCTCAGCGGGTGGGCAAGCTTAAACGCCTTTAAAATTCAATCAATATGGGGTTAATTACAGTGCCAATTCGATGATGGTCTTTTTTACGGTTGGACTGTAGCTGGAAATTGGCGCAAAAATATTGATACAAATATTTAATGAATTTGAAAAGGAAAATTTCAAATAGTTTCTGCATTTTCTATCATAAGGTTTTGGCTGTCTCATAAAAAAGTTTGTTTATTTGTAAGTTTGTCTAGCAAAATACTGAAAATGGCTGAAAACTAAGCTAAATATCATATTAAAGGTAACCAATGATTACATTTATACATTAATTTTCCCGGCAGAAAGATACTTTGAATGCTTTTATTAATGTTATTTGCTAAAATAAAAAGTCCTATAAGTGAAAAAAAAAATTTTTTCTTAGAATCGCAGCCGGTAGGATTCGAACCTACGCTCCCAGAGGGAATCTGATTTCTAGTCAGACGCCTTAACCGCTCGGCCACGGCTGCTTGACTGATATCTTCGGTCCAGCCACCCAATTTAAACGCCCAAACAATATTACCGATCTATTTATAGTGATATTGCTCAATAAAAAAAGTTTACATAATTATTAATAAATCTTTTGTATTATAAATGCAAACTGAAGGTCTTTTCCTTTAAAACTAAATATATATATATTTTTTATTTTTAATATAATAAAATAATTGAGTCAAATTATATTTCTTAAATTTTCTTCAATTGCCTTTGTAGTTTCTTTATGATATTACTACTTTATAAGACTCATATATATTTATTTTATGTATTAAATCGATATGTTTGGAAAGTTTACAGTTTTGTATGGATTGTAATGCTTAAGAGCAAGATCATATTGGGCTTCTTTAAGTTGTTAGCCGCTTAAGCTTAAGCTTAAGGTTATTCCTTATTTCTGTTTTACTATCAAATGTATTACGATCTTCACACTTTGGAATTTTCGGAACTTCCAATTGATCTGGAAATTAAAAAAAACTCGTTATCAACGCAGCCGGTAGGATTCGAACCTACGCTCCCAGAGGGAATCTGATTTCTAGTCAGACGCCTTAACCGCTCGGCCACGACTGCCTAATGATCGCCGATCGTCAAACTGGCAGCAAAACAAGTTTGGTTATTTTCGGAAAAGGGGTTTCTATTTATAGGCACAAAAAAAGCTGCGTAAACAAAGTATTGTCGATAATGGCTATCTGGTATATGCAGCGAAAACTATATCACTGGAAATCTTAAGAAAATTATTTCATGAACTATTATTCCAGCGAATTTTATAAGATTTAATATGGTATAAAAAATATTTAAATAAAATAAAAAGATTATTAAATATATATAGCTTAAATATATATATAATATATTATCTATATTCATTAAAATTCGTTTGCTTTAAGTGTGGTTAAAAAAATATATCAAATTACTTTTGCTCACCAAACATGTGGAATCAAGGTGGAAAATGAAAAGATTGCTCCCATTTGGTGGATGATTTGATTAGTTTCGATGTTTTGATGATATTCCGACAATTTACCAACAAGTTAGACAACCATATTTGTGCAATTATCGCACGATCAGCAGACTTTCACAATACCCACAGGGTGTTCAGAAAATATATATCAAGCGATGTGATTACAAGGAAATATTTGGGTTTGGCCACCGGCAATCAGATCTTAAAATTGATACGACAATCCGAAATGGCGAAATATTTTGTCTATAATTTATCACTAAAGTGTTTTTTTAAGCCACTTTTTGGCAGATATCGGGGCCCAGAAACATTAGATCTAATATGCTACGCAGGGAAATAGAAAGCCAGACAAGCCGAAATTAAAAACCTGCCAAAAACAAATTAAGCTGGCGATGGGCAAAAAAGATTTTTGCAAACATCTTGACCTTTTTTGGTTCATTGACTTGGTTGCTCTACTCTGTTGTATTTTTTTCTTGTCTCCATAAACGTATCTATCCATCTAACTATCTATCAAATTTGCTTAAATTTTAATTTTTGGCTAACAAGATTTTCGGTTTTATTTTATTTTGAATTTTCGCTGTGAGCTGGCACATAAAAATTAATTAAAAATCATAAAAGAAAGCGCCGTTAGCGGCGAGTGCCTCACTATTCTGGCCTCCCCGGGGGGATGGTGATATTCGGGGGGCTGCGCAGGTTCAATGTATCCGCTGGATACACGCACAAAGTTGACTCAACTTGGCCCAAGTTCAATGCTCTACGCACTCTTATGTGTGTTTGATAATACCCTGCCGGAACAAACTTTTATCGAGGGGCATACTGATTTTAATGGAGCTTTGAGAATATATTTTTGTAACTATTTTATTACATTTTCATCAGTAAATATCATTATTTTTTATACATTTTTACTCTTTGCTTGGCGTTAAAAATAAAAATAATTTAATTTAATTAATTAATTTAAAAGCTAATCTTTGGATTTAATTTTATGTATAATTAAAATAAATCTTAAAATATTTAATTTAATATTTGTGCTTCGATTGACTTTAAATTTATATTTTTTACAATTTTGTAAACTTTACTTTTTGCTTAGACTTAAATTAAAAATGTATTTTATTACACTTTAATTTAAATAAATGTTAAAATATTTAATGCTGTGTAAATAAATATTTAGGCATCGATTGACTTTAAATAAGGTTTATAAAATTGATTGAATTTTTACTCAAGTTGATTTAAATCATCAAACTAATATTATTGTTTTTTAAACGAGTAAAAATATTATTTAATTATTTTACATTACTTAAAAAAAATAATTTAAATTCTTATCGTTCTTAATTTTAAAAAGATACTTTGGTGTATATTTCAACAATATTATTTAAAACTAATTTAGTTAAAGTAAGAAATATTCATAGAAAATATACAAAAAAAAAATAGTTTTATGACTGTAAATTTTTTTAAGGTTCTTAGTTTTTTATTTAAATAAATATATATATTTTTTCAGAAGGGCATTTAGTTTTCAACAAATGTATCTCAAATGTATCCGTCCGCTACAAACGCACAAATGCGTGTTGAGGGCGTCAGTCACTCTGCCTTTAGCCTTGACAATGAAAATACCCAATATATATAGCGGTATACATATATATATTAGGTATACGAAAAAAGGGCAGCCGGTTTCAGGTCTACGGCCTTTGCATTTTTGCCTTTGACTTCTGGAGTGCGTCGCTCCTTTTCGGGTTCAACAAACATTTCGATGTCCGTAAGGGAAAATGTGGAGGGGGGAAAATAATCAATATTTCGGGTACTCCAAGTGGCTGGCATCTAATTAGAAATTTAAGGCAGCGAGCCCAGGCCTTCTTGGCAGCTTTCGGTGTCTATTATTTTGGCATTGCTCAAAATAATCATTTATCTTCTTAATCGCAGCCGAGTCTGTCGGCTCGAAGGATTCTTAGATGGCTGTTGAGGATGTCTTGGCAGCTGCCAAATGTTTTGTCTGCCGTATTTTTCGGCTTACTCTGCCGTTAAATTAGAGGCAACTGAAAACTGAAACTATGCAGCCGAAGCTGTCTAAAGCTGCCACACTTCACTCATCCGAAACCCTCTCCCCCTTCCCTCTTTCCCACATTTTCAGGATCTCATCTTCTGCTTAATTCCTGCAGGAAGGATTCATGCCTTGCGGAAATATTTAGCTGATTTTATGGTTTAAATAAACTTAAGAATTTTAAGTGATCAAATCTTTAATTTACAGCTTATTTTATTTTTTATTATTTAGTTGATTTTTTGGTTTAAAAAACTTAAGGATTTTAAGTGGTCAAATCTTTAATTATCAGCTTATTTTATTTATTATTATTTATTTTTTAGTTGATTTTTTGGTTTTAAAAAACGTAAGAAACTTTTAAGTGGGGGAATCTTTAATTTACAATTTATTTTAATATTTTAATTAACATTGGAAAGTAGAAAGTTTAAAGGAATTTTATTAAAAAAAAGAGTTAATTTAATATTACGTTTTAATTTAATGTTTAAAAATATAAATAATTTAATATATATAATAATAATAATATAAATAAATATAAAATAATATTTTATACAATTTTAGACATAAACAATACTTTGTGAAAATTATAAAACAGCTAATAAAAAGTTAAATAATTAATCAAACAACAATTTTTTTTGAAAATATTGAATACAGCACTTTAAAAAAATATTTCTATAAAAACTTCTTTGACTTTCGGATTATTTAAAAATTTACATATATATTTAATGAATTTAATTTGTTTATTTTTTGCGGAAAATAAAGAAAATTGATGTAGAAAAATAAAAACGGAGTGGGTCATGTTTTGTGGTGTTTTTTTTTTTGCGATACAAACAATCTGCGCTTTGTGCCCTTTGTTGGCTTAAAGTTGTGTCTAGATTTTGTTGTTTTGACACCTCCTGCTTTGCTTTTTTTATTTAGCCACCCTCTCTGTGAAGCTTTCTTTCTTTTGCAACGTCTTCATCTGCGTTTTCTTTTTATTTTTATTTTTTTTCTGGTTTTTGTTTTTTGTTATCACGCTTGTTAATGTCATTCGGCGACATTCCGCCTTTCTGTCCTTGTGCCGCCAGCCGTTCGTCCTTTTTGCCTCGCCTTATTAGCCGCCATTAACACTTTTGCATGACCCCCCCTTCCCCTTCCGCAGCCCTTAACCCACCGATGGCCCTGCTTGCGGCAGACACTGTGGAACAGCGAACAACAAAAATGAAGTTGTCTTTTGGTTTTGAAGTCGGCGGTTTGAGGGTGTTTCCAGAAATCCGCGCATTTTGTCTTGGTTCGTGTTTCGTCGCCTCATTTTGCCGCCAGCATTTTGGGGCACTTTTGCCCCCCTGTCCCCCCTTCGACAACCACCCTCCCCTTGTATTTATGCCTCGTTGTTGTTGCTTGATTTTGGACATCCTTTTCGGGATTTTCTTTGTCTGGCGCCTCTTGTTGCTGGCTAATTAAAAAGCATCTTGCCTTTCGGTTTGTGGGTTTTTTCGAAGCCAAGAAATCTTGGGGTTTTGGCCATCAGAAATCAATGGAAATCGAAATAAATTATATTACAAATTTAAATTTTAGCCATTTACAAATATTTCTTGGGTTTTTGGTATTATTTATAATAGCCAATAGAAAATATATTAACAATAACTTCAAGTCCAGATGATTTTTCTTGGGCTTTTGGTCATCTAAAAACCAATGCAAAAGCGAAATAAATAATATTAGAAATTTAAATTATGGCCAATAAAAAATATATTTATGATAACTTTAATGAATTATGATTTTTCTTGGGTTTTTGGTATAACATAATATATAATACAGTATTAAAAATTTTAATTTTATTCATAAAAATAAATATAAGATTAAAAATTTAAATTCTAGCCAATAAAAAATATATAAATAATACAACTTCAAGTGTAGATGATTTTTCTTGGGGTTTTGGCCATCAAAAATCAATGGAAAATCGAAATAAATAATATTAGAAATTTAAAATCTACTATTAAAAAATATATTTCTAACAAAACCAAGTGCAGTTTTTCATAGAAAATTTTAAAGACATCTTAAAAGATTCCCAATCACAAAGAAAAAAAATAAACAATGACGGGACATCTAAGAATTAAGCAAACGTTTTGAAGACCACCCGGCAACAATGCCCGGTAATCCGGCAATAGTACAAATTTATTTTTCTATATAAATTGCAATTTGTTGTTGGCTGCCCGATATGCCGATGCTAATCTAGAGGGGAATGAGGTGTACTCTTGGTTGATCTATCTAAAATGCCGCCGTCGCTTTCAATTCAGTTGAACGATCCTCGATTGGCGCCAGCAACATGGTCAACATGCAACATGCAACATCTACAGCAAAAGCAACAGTAGCCGGCAACATTGGCATTGAGTTTGAGTACAATTAATTGAACACCAACAACAAATCGATTGCGCGAACAACAACAAAATGAACAGCAGCAACTGCAACAGCAGCAACAACAGCAACAGCAACAGCAACAGCAGCAACAACGACAACGACAATAACAACATGACACATTGTGTTGTTCACATGCCGCCGCTGCAGGGCAACAAAACCAGATGAAGACGACAAAAAGGAGCAGCAGCAGCAACAGCAACAGCAGCAACAACCTGCCGGCAACATGTTGCCGGTGTACAAAAATTTAGCCTTTTGTTATTTGCCGACGTCTGCCAAGTGAATTAGCCCCCGGTCCCCCTTTCCACCGCCACTGCACTAGGGAAACTAGGGATCAACAAGGTGATCGAAAATATCGAATCGAAATATATCGAAAAAAATGCATTTATCAGCGATTTTGCCGATTTAATTGTTTTTAATTTATTTACCTGACTAATTTTTATTATTCAACAGCTGCTTTATTGATAGTTAATATTTATCAAAATGTATCGAAATTCATCGAGATTATTGCATTTATCAGCAATATTTTCGATTTAATTTATTTTATTTATTTGAACAATTGTCATTTTTATTAATTTACTATAATAGTTTATTATTTTTTTTTTTTTTATATAATTTTGGTTTTTTAAACTAAGCTTTACTTACGAATATTATTTATTAATAATACAGGTAGGTAATTTAATATGTTGTATACATTTCCGAAGTCTAACACTTTATAAATGTTATATATATTATATAATATTTTACCAACTATTTAATTTGTATCGATATGGATTTAAATTAAAGATCATCTTTATACCAACATCTTGTCGAGTTGATTTCGATATTTTTCCGATACTTATCGTTCGCCTTTGCCATCCCTAGGCCCAGCCATTAATAAGCCAGTCGAATCGGTGGACTCAGACTCACACACACATCCTGGGTGTCTAATTAGCGTCAACCTGGCTGCTACCAACATGTTGCTGACATCTGAAAGACCCGAAAGACCGGAAAATAAAAGATTTGAATAGAACCCATTTAACCCAACCCCCCCCCCCCTGTTTGCCACTGTCCAAAAATTGAATGGGAAAAGAAAAGACAAAGAAAACTTTCACTTGACGCTAAACAAACATCAAGAAACGGGGAGGCGTGTGCATTCCTGTCAGGTGTCCTCAAATGAAATCAATTTGCCAAATGACATGAACAACAAATCAAAGGGCGCGACGACGCCCCCCTCTCACCCCTCTCATCGAAACCCCCCTTTTAATGGCCCCGAATCCGAACTTTCCGACTTGGACCTTGTGACAGGTTGATTTTTGTTACCTATCGATCGATTGTGAGGATCTCAGAAAAGTTATCGAATAAGAAAGTTCAGTTTTAAAATATTTAGATAACATAGAAAGATGGAAAATATTCTTATAAAATATTATTTAATATTTATTTATATTATTTCAATTTATTAAACCTATGATAATATTTAAATAAATTAAAAATTTTATCATTTTATTTTAAGTTTGTATAAAATTAAGATTATATCAAAAAATTAAAGATACTCAAAAACAAAAAAAAATCAAAATGGCTACAGCAAATAATTTGCTTTCCCCGTGTCACTTTTCCAAACATTTTCCATAATTTTTTTGTTTATTGACATAATTTGTGGAGCCTTTCTTTTTTTTTTTTTGTTGGCAATTGGGCGCGGAATAGTTCGCTTTTCGGTTTCGGTGCCAGCTGGAAAAAACCTTTGACAGTCTTGTTGGCTCTATCCAAATGTCATTCCAGTTGGCATTTCGGCCTGGTCGCTCTGCTGTGCCGCTTGATTGACAGTTTTATTAAGAGTACATATATATATATTCGATCTGGTATATAAACATATATAATATAATATAGGGGGGAAAGGAGTTTTCCGTATAGACAAAAATAACAATTTTGTGTGGGCCTGAGTGACAGGCTTCTGCTGCTGGCGATGACAAGGCATGCAAAGATAGTTGATGTATACGCCAGATACATGTGCTACTACTACTATAGAATACTATAGGGTAGGGGTAGGGGTAGGGGTAGGGTACCTTTTCAGGGGGTGGCATTTGCGGAAGTGTCCGGAAACAAGCAAATTAATTAACACACTTGAGAAGTTGCCAAGCGCAAGCGGCAATTAAAACCCATTAAATCAAGTTAAAAACTTTTTCGACTGATAACAAGGGGGGGGGGGGGGGGTGCTATATATATGGGGCGTCTAGTCAAAAGTTTCGTAACCTTCGCCATAAAGCCACTTAAGTGGGTCATAATGCAGACAAACAGCCAGCGGGCCAAAAGGAGAAGGAGAGCGCCAGCAAACTTCTCTCTGGCATATTTATGCTGAAAGCGAAATTGAAAACTTTGCCACCGATATATGCAGCCACACACATTAAATATATATATATATATAGTATATATATAATATATATCTGTATATCTGTATGGGTACATACAACAAATGGCACCGGAATGAAAGAAAGGAGCAACTTTCACTCTCCACTCGCTGGCTGCAAAACTTGCGCTGTCTTCTTATATATACAGATATACAGATATATATATATATATCTATATGTTTATATAGCCATCTGGGCAAACATTAAGTGCATAAAAATGGCATTAAATTGTGCGCAAAATAGCTGCAAATAAAATTGTGCTCCTCTGACTTTTTGCGCTGCTCTTCTGGTGGCGCACAAATGTATGCAATATGTGGCATTAGACGCCGGGCATTACTATTTCCACCATTTGGATATATGTATATATATGTATATATGGGATATCTGTCTGTTGCTCACTGGGTGCATTGCTCGCTTGAATGCATAATCCTGGCATATCGGTGGTTTATTTGCATACCTATATGTTTGCCTACCTATCGATAACATATAATCTATATAAGTGTATATAAGTAAAAAGGCTCTTCAAAAAGTAGAGGTTTAATGCTTAGCGCGAACCATTAAAGCTACAACGTCCATATTTTTACCAAATATTCTTAAAATAGTATTAGATACAACTAAGAACTGATTTCTACCCAAGTGACCCCCATCAGCTTCAAATGAACATTAGTTCCCCAGCAATAACTAGTCTTTTTATAACTCATTATATAAAATAAAATCTTTCTCGAATTCTAGTTTAATTTTAACTTTAAGAAGTTTAATATTTCGATTTTCTATTTTCAGCATTTTAAGTTTAGGAAGTTTTACTGGTTTTTCCTTTTAAAAATATTTCAGTTTTCGGTTAAATGCAAGTATTTTATAATCTAATTCAATCTAATAACTTTCTATGGTATTGCTTACATTTGTTCAATAAACAGTTTAGTCTTCACTATAGACAGTAATCAATCTCAAAATCGGAAAATAGCTAATTTTTTATAGTTTAATGTAAATTTATTTCCTTTGTCCATCATTTTAAGCGGAATAAAAATTAGTTATTCACCCGCTCGCTGGCAAATTAGTTTGCTGCTCATAATCTGGATTCCTCAATTGACTTGACTTTTTCTTCAATGGTCGGAAAAGTTGAAAGTGTTTTCCCGCAGACGATTTTCCTCGCTTTTCACAGATTGTTCCCGTTGTTGTTGGCGCTTTTCTTTGACTTTAAACTTGCAAGTCAAACACTCACACTTGTACAATATGGCGTCAAGTATTTATTGTGTGCTTTTCCTTGTTGTTTTCCCCGCCCCCCTTCATCCCGCCAACTCCTCGAAAGGAAAGTGAAAACTTTTCGTTGGCGAAAAAGTCGCGGATAAAATTTAAAACCAGGGAAAACGGGAAAATTCAAACAAAGTGATGAAAACCAACTTAAACATTGGGTTAAATCTTGCGTTTTTTTTATGTATAGGTACGTGTGTACGGGGAAAATGTTGTTGGAAAATGATAGAAAAACCAGATTTAAATGTTTTGTAATAAGCTGATAATAGAGTTTCTTTTATTTTTAAAATTAATCCAAAAATCATTTAAATTGGTCATGATTTTAAAATAATGTATGGCTTCATTGGCATAATAAATTTATATATTTTAATCAATTATATTGAAAATCTTCTTATTGAAAATAGGAAATATTTCAGAAAAAGCATTCCTGCTATCACTTAGATTAATAAGTTTAAATTACATTGTAGGTTTTTTTATTACTTATGTTAACCCTTTTTAAGAGCAATTATAATTCTACAATTTCAAATATTCTTTTCAAAAGCATTTAAGGATCTAGAAGGAATTAGGGGTTAAAATAATTCGAAATCATGAAAAATAAACTAAATGGTGTTAAGTTTGCATGTTATTTTAGTAGAATTTATTGCAAGACTACTAATTTAAATGAAATTTTAATAGATCTAATAATGTTAATTCCCAAAAATATATTTATTTAAATTACCTTTTTAAACGAATAAGATATATTTTTAATTTTCCATAACAAATTGATAATAATTTCTAAAATATCCTGTTGTTTTACCTTTTCAATGGTAATCACCAAATAAATGGTGCACAGGATAAGGGTTAAATAATGTTACCGTTACCTATTTATCCTTTTGTGAGCCTAATCTTCGATTACGCTTTCACCTCTCTCTACCCCACATTATTTATCAGTGTGTGTGTGTGTGTGGTTGGCCTTTTAGTCAATTGTCCTTCTTATTGTTGTTGTTTCACACACACACACACACACACACATACATTTTTTGTTGGTTTTCGGTGTTTGGGCAAAAGTAACAAGAAGAAAAACATTCGACCATCATCGGCAGCGCTGCGACTGCGCTGCCCGCGTCCACCTGCAGGGGGTTGCATTTTTAGGCCACACCCACATGCGAATGCGACGCTTGCACTCCGTTGTGATTGGCCCAAAAACAATTGGCAGTCAGCTGCAAAAATACAACAACAAACATTGGGCGAAAAGCGGAAAAAAATTCACTGCTACTCGCTGTTGTTGTTGTTGTTTCTGTTGTTGCTTTGAGCTGCGTTCGGCAGCGAGACAAAAACAAAAGCAACAACAACAACACGTCACCACCGGAGCAAAAATCGCCCCTTTGGCAAAAAAAAACGCAGCTAAGGAAATGGGCAACAAAAGGAACAACAACACAAAAAAAAAATGGTAAAGAAAAACACAGAGAAACAAAAACAAAAACAAAGACACACAACAACAACAACAACAACAAACATGCGACGAGTGCAACAGCAAGCGAACGAAAGAGCGAGGGCGACCAAAAAGAGAGTAAGAGCGACAGAGAGGGCGAGAGCGGGAGAGAGTGAGAGAGACGGCGGGGCGGTGAGAGAGTGAGTGAGAGCGCATTGGGCATTTTGGGCAGCGCAGCCGGCCGCGCAGTCGACGTCCTTTGCGTTTCGTTTTACTGCGTTTTGTGCGTCCCTTTGGCCACCCACAACGCCCACCGCCAACCACCCACCCACCCACCACGCCCCCTTTAACCACCATATGATTGCCCTTACTTTTCGGTCACGTGTCGCCGTTCCAATCGCAGTCACACACTCACTTCTAATTTCTCTCTGTGCATTTGCCGCCTATAACGGGACATTTCTCTGCCGTCTTCGATTGTTGGTGCTTCTTAACCATTAGTCATGGTCCAATTAACCCTAGAAAATCCCACCTTATCATTTCTTAAAAAAAAAAAAATTATATAAAAATTACATATTTTATTAGCAGATCTTTTAAAACTATTTTAACTATTTTTAACCCTAGAAAATCCCACCTTATCATTTCTTCAAAAAAAAATTATATAAAAGTTACATATTTTATTAGCAGATCTTTTAAAACTATTTTAAATATATAGTTAGTTCTAGAAAATCCCACCTTATCATTTCTTTATTAAAAAAAAATTATATAAAAGTTACATATTTTATTAGCAGATCTTTTAAAACTATTTTAAATACATAGTTAACCCTAGAAAATCCCACCTTATCATTTCTTCAAAAAAAAAAAATTATATAAAAATTACATATTTTATTAGCAGATCTTTTAAAACTATTTAAAATACTTAGTTAACAAAAATGAATAATTTTTTGTATTCCTTAAATTTCTAATTGTATTTTAACAACCTTTCTCAAAAAATAGTTACCACATTTTGAGTTTATGCAAGAAGATGGACTATTTATGTATTAATATATTTTCGATTTGGTCCAAAATATGTGGTTTTTGTAGGGGTTTTCACCCCAATCTTAACCCATTAAGATCCCACAAACCTAAGATGAACTATTTCTACTATATTTGGTTCTCAAAACTAATAATTTGGTTTCTACGGTTGAATTGAAAAGAACTAAATATACCATTTCATATTAGGGCTATCAAATTTCTTGTTTTGACCTAAGCTACAAAATTATGATTATGAATTTTTGGTATGTTGATTAATATCTAACCCACAACTGAAAGATGGTAACTTCTAAGTGAATGAATGTGATTTCTGTTTTTCTTTAAAGGAAATTGGTATCAGGGTATCTTAATAACCGTTGTGATTGTCATACTCACGGATTTTTAGCTCCATGCTCTTTGGTTATCTGCTTTGCACTTCTCTTTTCTTTTGTTACTTATTTAGTTTTATGCAGAAGTATTTTTTTCACCTCCCAGTTCTTATGTTTTTTTTACGGCTGCTCGGTAAAAAATATTTTTGTTTGCCTGCCAAAAAAAAAAAAAATGCGCTCGATTTTATGTTGTCGTTGTTGGTGTTTTTTAAGCCCAGCTTGTTGTAGTTGTTGTTGGTGTTTTCTTCTATTTTTTTTTTCGAAAATGCTTTCGTTGTTGTTGCTTTGTCGGCATCGTTTGTTGCTGTCGTCAATGACGTAGGTACACGGAAAATAATCATTGTTACGTTTTATTATAATGTTAAATTTTTGTTGGTTTACAAAAACCAATGGTTAAACAACAATAATTTATTAAAAAAATATCAAATGTTATTTTGTTAGTAAAAAGTATTTGGTTTCAGATTTCTGGAACAACATTGTTTAATTTTATAAAATCTAAAAAGTTAGTTAGTTCTCTAAAACTATTGGTTTAAAAATGTATTATTAAGTTTAATACATTTTAATTTGCTTATAACATGTATTTAGTTCGGGTTTTCTGGAATATCATTAATTTAAGTTATTAATATAAGTTTGATATTAATAACATAAAATGTTAGTTGGTTCTCTAAAACTAGTGGGATAAAAACAGATTTTTTTTTAAATTTATCAACTTTTATAAGTCTATAAAAATTATATAGTTTGGGGCTATCAAGATAAAAACAATTATACATTTATTATGAAATATTATAGGATAGATTATAAGTATTAAGTGTAGTCTATTAGGCCTCGTGTTTTTTTTTGCTTGCTTATAGACTAAATTATTTTAATGGTAATTGTTTTTTCTCTGTGTAACTCAATTTTTTTGGCAGGGAGTCCTGCCAACGAAGGATATTTTTGCCGATAGTTGTTGGCGGGCCTTTTGTTGCTGTTGTTTTTGTTGCCAGTTTTTAGTATTATTGCCGTCGCCTCGCATCGCATCGCGTTGCATTGCGTCTTTGGCCACGTCGACAGCAGTTGATGTTGTTGCCTATAATGAATGCTGTGCTTTTGGCCCAACTTGCCGCCCACTAAAGAAATTTTTTTTTATATTTATTTATTCATTTTTTTTTTGTTGCCACTGATAGCAAACGGTGCGAGTGCAAGCGAGATGGCCATATAGTAGGAGACAACGTAAACACTTTTGACATTTTATTTTTCACTCCAGCTAGTGTGTGTGTGTGTGTAAGTGTGTGTGTGCATGTCCTTTGTTGCCACTTTTGCTGCGCTTTTTTAGTATTTTTTTTGTATTTTTGTTGAGTGTATGTGTGTGTGTGTGATGTCACCCCAACGGCCTGCTTTCATTATTGACACGAAGTTTTCCCCGCTGCATTTTTCCGGGCGATGTGATTAGCTTGGCGAATGTGACAGGGAAAATTTCCATAAATGTGTACAAGCTGCTGAAAATTATTGGGGAATTGGGGAGGTGAAAACTAAAATTGGATCCGTAAGATCTTCAAAAAAATCTGGCTACTTAATAACGGATTTAAGTAATTTAAATTATTGAATTTTAATAATATAAAAATGTTTAAAAAACAAGCAAAAGCATAAAAAAAATTTTTTTTTCTTCCCTAAAATCTTTTTAATAAACTTTAATTGAGTTTCATAAAAGTTTATAAAGTATATATCACACCTAAAATGCTGTAAACCAATCTGGATATTTTGACAGGGAAAATTGTCGGGGAGAAAGCTAAAAAAAAATTTAAAATAAAATCTAGTAACTTCAGTTTTACAAATTTAATTAATTCAAGTTATACCTTAATAATAAATAAATATAAAAAAAAACTAAAGTAAAGTAATTTTATTTAATGAAATATAAAATATATATATACGAATATAAAAAACATAAAATTCTGTAATCCAATCTGGATATATTTTTCGGATATTATCCAACATAATAAAGCTGACAAGAATATGTAAGACCGACAATTCACAAAGCCCCCTTTGTTTTTGGCCCAAACCCCTTGATAAGTGCGTTTTCTTGCCATGCATTTTCTTCATTTTTTACACCCCTGAGTTTTCCTTCCCCCCACAAAAAGCAATGCTGCTTTTTCCTCGAAGTTTGTGCGACTTTCAAATGACTTTTTGGTGCGTCAGTTTAGTTTGGCTGCCTTTTGTCTTCACACTCACATATATATATAAAATATATATAAATATATATATCTACGATTTGTTATGATAGCATCCATCCACCCCTTAGATTTGTTTGTTTTTTGTGTTAGAAAAAAGTAAAATAAAATTGCAGACTCGGACAAAACTGAGATATGAAATTCGATTTACATGGGTATACTTTTAAGAACTTTTTAAGGACTTTTATTGGATTTTATAAACTTTTATATGGTGTAGTTTTTTTGGTTTACTGGTTTGGATTTTTCTATAAAGTGAGGAAGCCTACAAAATTGGGAATTTACCTAAGCTTTGATTTCTGGGGAATATTTTTGGTAATATTTGCTTAAATACATAGATTGGATTTTCCATCGGTTTTTGCATTCATTAAGGAACCAACTCATGTGTGAACGTTTCTAATTAAAAATGGCAAAAATATTCAGCAGAAAACAAAAATGAAGAAGTGAGATAGGTGAAATCTATGGAAAATGGCTCCTATATCTTTGCCTTTTCTTGCTCCTAACTCTTTTTTTTTTGGGATGGCTGTGTGTGAGTAAATAAGCGAAACAAAATGTTGAGTGCTTCTAGAGGACGAAGTATAAAAAATGAAGCAATCAGTGCAGGAGCATATGAGGGGGTTTTTTCGGGAGAAGGGGGGGGGGGTAGGGTTTTCCAGGGGGTGGGGCTTATAGTTTCTGAAAAGGCAATCATAGGGATACTCGCTACACATCAATAAATGAAGGAGCCAAGCTTCGATCTCCCTCCATTTTTAGTTTCCATATATTCTTCCTTTTTTTTCGGTGCTGTGCTGCCTCTTTCAGCAATTTTTAATTTGTTTTCCTCTCTTTCTGTCGGCATCGTTGCCTCTCTTTCTCTAGCTCTATGTGGCACATGCCATCCATCTCGCTCTTTCTTTTTGGATAGTTTTTCAGCTGGTGCTGCTGTTTCTTTTTCACTATTTCTAATTTATTTCCTATTTTTTTTTTGTTTTCTATAATTTTTACGATTTGTTCGTGCTGCAAATTTTTTTGCACCCCCACCTCCCCCCATATTTTGCATATGTGTTGGTGTGTGGAGGCAGGCCAAACCCCCCCTTTCGCCGCCCCTGTCCCCTTTGGATGCGATGTATGTGTTTATTGAAGCGTAGCCATTGATTGGCAGGACATCTGCACACGGCATTCATTTTGAAGAGTCGACTGCGCCAGCACCACACCACCCCCAAAACCCACCCATCGAATCCACCCAAAACCATTCGCTTTTCCCATCATTGATTGCCGGCTCTGACTTTTCCTTCAACCTTCCAGTGTTGCGTGCTTGTGTGCAAACAAGAGAAATTTATTTGTTTGCTTGCCAAATGATTTCCATTTGTTTAAATTAATTAATAGTTTTCAACGGCGAATTGTTTTCGTGGATATCCTAGGGAACCTGGGTATCGGTAAAAAAAAAAACACTAAGACTTAGCTGATCCTTACAATATATTAACGATATTTCAATTTTAAAATTGACTAGCTACAGAAGAAATAAATTAACAAGTTTGTATTGTGTATTAAAATATTAATTATAATTTTTATGGATTAAATGTCCAGAAAAAAATCGAAAACGAGAATGTATCTTTCTAAAAAATTGTGTGGCATACTTTTATGTTTGCGGTTTCTTGAAATTTTTGAAATATATTAAAATATTTACGGTATATACTGAATATACTAAAATTGTATAAAAAATACTAATTTTTTTAGTATTTACATTTTATTGTAAAAAAAAGTATAAAAACAAGTTTTTTGTACCTTATTTCATTATAAAATATAAATAAACATATTACAAAAGTAAAGGTCTATTTATGCAGTATCATTTTTCCGAATTTTCCTGTTCAAGTTGCACTTCCAAGAAAAAAAAACATTCTATTCATGAGGTTATCCATTTGAATCCATGATTTTCTTGTGCTTGAAACTTTCCGAATCTCTTATTGCACCTTTGTGTGCCATTTACTTTGCCATTTTTCGCAAGCTCCTTTCGCCATTCGCCTTGATTTGACCTTGAGCAGGTCGTGCTTAATTCATTTAATGCCCTCGTTCAAGGCGATTCATGTGTTCACCTCAATGATCTGTCCCCATAATCGGGGATGAGCGGCCAAGAAGTGGGATCTTAAACCTCGACAGCCCCGCCGAACCGTTTCGACCTCCCTCCTCCTCGGTTTCATTGGCTCCTTGGATCCCCTGGCTCTTGGGTTTTTGCGTGGTGCAGAGAAATAAAGACGAAACGAGGGCATTATGGTATTATTTATGGCGAAAACTGCGCCACAGTCCGGATGCGGCAGTCACCCACTTGCCACCCGATTTTACCTCCTTATTTTTTTCGCCAGCTTTTCAACCCTCCCTTCCTCCCCTTTTTGGAACGTCTTGGGGTGCGTGCAGCTTTTCGGGGGGTGAAAAAAAAGTAAAAGGAAATGCCAGTAAAATGTAATGTATTAAATTGTTTTGGTTGAAACCAAAGCATAAATATGAGATGGGTAAGAGGGCCAGAAGCACACACACACTGAAAAAATAAGGGAAGAACTACCCTTAGTCAGGCCAAAATGCGTTGCGGTAGGTCAGGGCAGCTCGGGAAAATGCGGTGGCTCCTGGCGCTCCTTTCGCCGTTATTTCTCATTTTCGTGCTCTTACTTTACCTTATTTTCCATTTTCTTTTCGCCACGATTTTTATGTACGTTTCATTCCTTTTCTTTTTTTTTTGGGGTAGGTCGCGTGGCAGGGTGGCCATCGCTTTTGGCCCTTCGCCTTTTACCGTTCGCCTAATGGCAACGCAATTTCCGCCCGAAACTGTTTAAAAACTCTTCTACGCCTACGAACACGTAGCATTTGGCACTGACAGAAATTTCTGGTGCTAACTGGCTGTGTTTTAATGATAATTTCTTAGTTATGTGATTAAAGGTTGATATAAAATTTAAAGGTGCCGAAAAGTAGGCAACAATTTGGTAGTGCAACCTTTTATTTTTCGCAGCACACTTTCTGACGCCTTTCTTAAACATTTTGATTTTAATGATTTCTTTTACTTTTAAAATCGGATTTCTTACTTTTAACCTCTTGTATTTGTTAAAGGTTTGTTAAACCACTTTGAAAGGTGTCAAAGAAGTAGACAAAAAATTTAAATACATAGTTTAATTTTTCACAGCATATTTTTAGACACCATTACACGTGATGTGATATAAACAAATTTGTGAAAATTGTATTTAAACTTTTTTTCTTGCTTACTTCCAATGGTTTATCAAAGTACTTTTAGAGGTGCTGAAAAGTATGCAACAATTTAAAGTGCAACGTTATATTTTTTTTAGCATACTTTTAGACAGCTTTAAGTGTGATTTTATGAAATTTCTCGTACTTTTAAATTAAATTATATTAAATTAACATAGCAAATGAGTTCTTGAAACCCTAAAATCGATTGGTATTTTTCTGCTCAGTGCAGTCGTCGCCATTTTGTTTCTGCCACTGCAGCCCCGACAAGTTGCAAGATGCACGGCGCACGAAAAACTCCCTTCGACCCTCGGCCCACCCACCCCCAATAATATATAACCCCCCCCCCCCCCACCCCCCTCCTCACAGCCCCTTTTCGATGTCGGGGTACAAATGACATGCATGCAATGCTCATTCCCATTCCCATTCGCATTCCCATAGCCCCGCTAGCCGCCCAAAATGGTCGCCTCGCAAATGGCAGTTGCATTCGGAAAAGGCACCCAGGAAAAGCCAACCCACCACCCACCCACAGTCGCACCACGTGCTTCTAACGGCGCCGGCAGTCGACGCCTACATGTCGGAAATGTTGGCATGTCGTTGTTGTATTTCTGCTCTAATATCCTTTATAGCAAAAGTGCTTGACGTAAATTGACTTGTTTTTACTTTTGACTTTTAAGGCGCCCCCCCCTGGACGAGGCTCCCTCCCCCCCTGTTCTACACCCCCATTTGTTTGTTTGTTTGTTGTTGTTGTGGTTGCAATTTGGGTACACAGGATGTGCAGGATATACGGGGGATATATATGTATGTGCAAATATCCATACACACACACACACACACTGAGAAGCAAACAAAACGAGAACGAGGTGCACAGGAAGGCCGTTTAATATTTATTTTATCCATGTTGTCCCGATGAAGGACTGGCATTTTCCCCACTAAAGGGAAAAGGTGGGAGGAAAAGCTGGGAAAAGGAGGGGCGGAAAACAAGGTGGCATTTTCCTATTGCAGGTGCGAAAATATGCTGCAAATGGAGGCAAGCAGATGTGGATGAATACACGAGATGTGAGTGCTTTCATGGATGGATAATAAAAAATAAAGTACTTGAAGTACATCTTACAGGGAGATATATGGTCCATTCAAATGCTTAACTCACTCATTTCTTTTTTAAGGTGGCAGTTTAGGAGCTCCTTATTGATAAGCCACTAATTGAATGGTATTTCGAATTTTTCGAATATTTATTAGACTTAAACGAAAGTTTAATTTCATTTTTAAATTTGGAGAAATAATTTTAAAATTAATTTTAATTGTTTAATACCTTATTTCATTTACTAGCCTTAGAAGTAATTTTTTAAACAAACTGCGCTTTAATATAGGAAAAAGTTAATTACCTTCAACTAGCTGCAATTTGCAGATGATCTTAATTGAAGGCGCGCGTTGAAACCAATGGGAAAAGGCAACGCGAAAATTTCGACATTATGCACTGCATTTGTATATTACCTATCATTAATTTATAATAATTTATATTAATTTATTTGTAATACTTCTTCCTTCAGATACACCTTTTATTCAGAACCTATTTATCACGTTTAAACTGTAAAAATCCTATTAATTATGTATTTAATTAATTATTATTTAAAAAAATTCTGTAAATGAAATATTATTGTTCAAAGAAATCAAATTACTGAATAAAAGAGCAGTATAAAAAAGAGCATATAAAATATATTAAGAAATAAAATTACCAAATAAAATACCAGTTAAATTAGTTTTATTAAATTCTTGATAAATATAATTGAAAAATATATTAAGAAATAAAATTACTGAATAAAATAAAAGTTCAATAAGATTTTTGAAATTCTTTAAATATTTAATTATAAAATTAGTTAGTCAAATACTTAAAATATATAAATATTAAATATATTAATACATAAAATTACTGTATAAATTTATAAATATAAAATATATTAAAAAATAAAATTACAAAATAAAATAGGAGTTAAATTAGCTTGTTAAAATCCTTAAATATATTTTATTTCTGTAACCTTTAATCCATTAAGTATTTAAATATTCTTACATACTTTTCTACCCCCTTTTCTTCCAGTGATCGGCCGCTGCAGTTGCTGTTACTGCTTGCAGTTTACACGTTTTAAGTTAACAACTACAGCAACTGCCTATCGGCCGGCACCATCAATTGACCTTTCGCATTGGCCAGTCGTGCCCCCTGCCACGCCCCCTTTGCCTTTCATCGGGGATATCAAGTGCTCCAAATAAAATACGTTGCCCAAAGGCAGTACCCAAGTACCCAGTACACACAGTACCCAGTCCAGGAGGCTTATCTTCTTAGTTTCTTGGCTGCCGACGTGCCGGGGAAAATCTTCGGGGGCTGGGAAAAGAAAATGCCCGGCCAGTTTTCCTACCCGCGGGCTGTCCCGCAGGTCCAGTCAGGTTTTCCTTGGATTTCCAGTCTTGGAGGAACGTTCTCGAAAAGGCCAAAAAAAAGGCAATAAAGTGCGCATAAATTTACGCGCGAAATCAATCTGGTAGGTTGGAAATTAACCGAAAAGGAAAAATCAGGAAAACGAATAGAAAAAAGCAATACTCTTTAAAATATTTATTGTATTTATGGTAAACTATAAACTTATTAACACCAATATAATCTAAATTAAATTAAAAAAAACATATCAACATTTTAAAATTATTACAAAAAGTAATTTAGCTTGTAATAATTACAAATATAATAATTAAATCTACACCAATATGATCTAAATTTAAATAGAAAAAAAATTGAACATTAAAAAAAAATAATAATGACCAAAAAATTAATTTAGTTTGTAGTAATTGTTGAATCTGTTGAATTTTACCATCTAAAATATTTATTTTAATTTTATTCGGAATTATTAAAAAAAATTTTGAATATCATATTGACTTAAATTAAAGTTTTGCATTAAAAGAAACTTCCAAAAAATATGTTAAATGTTAGAAACATTATACCTACACATTATAATATAATATTTTGTATAATTTCCTAGCAAAAGCCAATTGAAATCTTGTTTACCCTTTGGAAGAGCAGAAAATGCGGAGAGTTAAAGAGGCTATAGCTCGCCATCAAATCGCATTTTAATAGCCGGCATGGTCAGCGCTTTTTTCGCCTTACCCTTTGGCCCCTTAAGTGTGAAATTTAACCAGCTAACCAAGAACGCGGCAGAAGACTCAGGTTTAAGCCAAGAACCCAAAACCCCCGACCGACGGCAGCACGGAAAATGGTCAGGAAAAATTAAGGAAAACAAAGGAAAATGCAGTGGCTCACAATCAGTTGAGGCGGCCAAAGTGAAACTGATTTAATTAGGGATATGAAATGTTATTTCGACACTGCTATCGATATCATTAGCTTTTATTAAGGAGCAAGCTTGTAAAAAGGGTGCGAAGTTTTATTATAACCTATAAAGATTTGAATTTTATAAAGCCCTATTTGAAGGTTCATATCATAAGAAATAAAATCCCTTTATATATTAAAGTAAATCATATATATTAGCTGTTCTAAACAAAGAGAATATTAAATAAAATATTTCAAGGTTTCACAAATATTTCTTTAAATTTAAGCTATTTTCTTGTTCTTTTATTTTTATTATTTACATGATTCATAAAAAATAAAAAACTTTAATTATATTAAAAAAAACTTTATATAGGCTGTTTTAAAAAAAGAGAATATTTAATAAAATATTTGTAGGTTTGAAAAATATTTCTTAAAATGTAAAATATTTTCTTGTCTATTTTTTTTTATTATTTACATGATTTATAAAAAAACGCTTAAAATATATTCAAATAAAAAACTGTATATATGCGGTTCTAAAAAAAGAGAATATTAAATAAAATATTTGTAGGTTTCAAAAATATCTCTTACAATTTAAGATATTTTCTTTTGCCTTTATTTTTATTATTTACATGATTCCTTTGAGGTTCGCCGCCCATCCAGTCGCCTGGCCTTCCTTAAACACCATTAATAACAATTAATTTGTATTTATGGCTGGGCATTCGTGGCGCACAGGGTGCCCACAGCAAAATGCAATTGCACAAGTAAATCCTTGTAATCCCCACATTAGTCTCCCCTTTTGTCTGGCATCTTATACTCCCTCCCCTTTCTTTTTTGGCTGGCTTTTTTTTTTGGTCTTAGCAAATTACCTTCACGAGCCAAGCGAGGGGGTGGGAAGATAAGGGGAGGGGGTGACAAACCACATGCGATTACCCTGACGAGGTGGGCAGTGGGTGGTGCCGGGGGGTGCCGGGGGGTGGCTAACAAATCGCTGAAAATATGCGATGCGTGTGTCGTTGGCTGCGGAAAATGGAGCTGGAAACTGCAACAAGCACCAAGGTAATGCATACCCAAAATAAGCAACAGTAGGCACTAAATAAAAATAACACTACAAGTAAAAAACCTAAAACAAGAAATGGAAAAAAAATGTGTTTTAAAAATTTCCACTATGTTATAAAAAATAGTTTCTGAAAATTTAAAAATCTATTTAAAATGTAGAAGCTGCATAATCTATATATTATTATATATATTATCATTTTTTTTAATGACAGCTTTATAGAAAATTCATTTAACTTTAAACAAAAAAATGAATTTTTTAAAATATTTTTTCTAGTATTTTTTTGTATTTTCTAGTATTTTTATAATGATAAAATAAAACCGTAAAACTATTTATATTCACTGTGAAAATCGCACATACGCCAACTAAA
This sequence comes from Drosophila pseudotakahashii, assembly GCA_035046095.1. Classification (NCBI taxonomy): domain Eukaryota; kingdom Metazoa; phylum Arthropoda; class Insecta; order Diptera; family Drosophilidae; genus Drosophila; species Drosophila pseudotakahashii. Next base: position 7,266,656 of record JAWNOE010000105.1, on the reverse strand, counting down.
CGTATAATATCTCCGAGTCCCTCTGAAAAAAAGCTTGGCACAAGGCGCCCCTAACAAAATAACAAAAAAAAGAAGAAAAAAAGAGAAGAGAAATAAGATGGCGGCGGGCAAACAAGTAAAAATCGCATGCAATTTGAAGAAAAATATGCGAGGAGTAAACTTTTGAAACGACGCATTTTTCCAGCTTTTCCCCTCTCGACTTTCCCTCCGTTTGATGCTCATCATAGCCATGAAATGTGCAAGTGCGTTAGCCCCAAAACCAATTTTCAGTAATGACTGCATTTTGCCGTCGTCTCAGCTTTTCCCACCCCCTAAAAGCCCCCCCTCCCACCACTCACCAACGATGTTGTCGGTTTAAATGCACAAAAGCGCGCCAAAGGACATGCCAAGGACAAACGTTAGTTGAACCGGCAGAGTGGGCGGAAAATGCTGGGGAGGGGGGTTGGTGAAAAGGAGGCGCCTTGCGTAATTTGCTGCGGCAATGGCGGCAAAACACATCGCAAAATGGCGACAGATCCAAAAGGGAGTCTACCACCCTTCCTTTGGGCTCCCTTTCGCCTTTGCGGGTTTTACAATTTTAAGATTTATTTACGTGCTTCGGGGAGTTTTCCCCCACCACCACCCTCACTTCCACCCTCTCCACCCCCTTTGGGGCGGATAAATGCATGCGTTTGTTGGCCGAGACGCGCCAAAAAGTTTTCTCCCCTGCCCGCTTTTCCCGAACGCCAACTGCATACGAAATGGTAAGAGATGGCAACCCTGCCGCCTGCTGCCCTCGCCTTTCGACAGCCAGGGTTGCCATGTGCGTGTGTGCCAAAGTCAGCCTGTGACCTGTTTGTCCTCTAAAGTGAAATATTTTGCAGCAGGCGAAATGCAGTTTTCTATGTGTTCTGTGGGCAGAAAAAGCGGAAAATGGAAGCTGAGAGCGTGACACGCGGCAAAAGTAGACTGTTATATATTGGTAATTAAGGATCTACAAAAATATTATATTTAATTGAATTTTTTATTTATCAAACACAAAATTTAAAAAAGTAATTAGTTACTGAATAATATTATCAGGTTAAATATGATTTATTTTAAATTTATTTTATAGAAGAAGATCAAAAAAGAAAAATTATAAAAACAATAAATTACAAATGGAGTTCCCTTTAAGCAACCCATTATTTTTGTAAAATTCTGTAAATGTTAATATTTTAAGAAATGTTTTTTTTTATGTTAGGTTAAGTTTTTGGCGTTATCGACGTTATCCTGCTGAACTATCGGTTATTCTACCATTATAATAAAAATAAATTAAAAATGGAGTTCCTTTTAAATAATTCATTATTTTTGTAAAATTCTATAAATGTTCATAGTTTTTTTAAATTAAAAAGTTTTTTTTTTCATGTTAAGTTAGGTATTTTGTTATCCGATAAATATGTCATCGCTATCGGCGTTATTCTGCTGAACTATCGGTTATTCGACCATTATAATACAAATAAATTAAAAATGGAGTTCCCTTTAAATAATCCCTTAATTTTCAAAAATTCTAAAATTAAATTAAAAAAAATTTTTTTATGTTAAGTTATGTTTTTGTCAACCGATAAGTATGTCATCGCTATCGGCGTTATCCTAAACTATCGGTTATTCGACCATTGCGTAAGATGTCGCTGGTGCGTCATTTAATGCGCCGCCAGTTGTCTTAGCAGCCGGCTTCAGTGGGTTAAGAGGGGGGCCCTGTCGGCCAGGGGCGTCCGGGGGATGGCAGTAAGGGGAGCTGGAGACGTCGCTGGCATATTTCATTTTCCAGCTACTTTTTTGCCGCTTCATTTGACAGGGAATCCGGTGGGGCCGAAGGGGCGAGGGGGGGGGGGATGAACTGCAAAGGGAGTGCAATGGGATCTCCATCATAATCTTGGCTCCCACCCCCCTTGCCACGCCCCTGGCCACTGCTCTAAAAACGCAGAATGTATTTGAAATGTTTCAGCATTGATAAATAGTTTTGCGCTGTCCTGCGGGGATGCAGTCAGCTTCACAGCTGCCACCCCCCCTCAGCTACGCTCCTGAAGCCACCCCCCCCCCCCTTTATGTGTGTGGGTTGGCTTTCGAAATTAGGAAAATTAATGTGGGAAAATGCTGTGCCCCAAAGTGAAGCGAATGAGGCAACAAACGCATTTCATATATCACAGCCGAAAAGCGGAGAACGGAAAACGGCAGTGGGGAATTTATTTCTGGCATTGATTTTCCACTGAGCTATTTCTTTTATTGAAATTTGCCGAAAAAAGGAAGCCAAATAAAATCATAAAATTTTGCCGTCGTTTTTTTTTCTGTGCTGTTCAGGGCTCATATTTATGGTTCAGTTATTTTCGCAGTCGTAGTTTGAATGCGGAAATGGTAACGAGAAATAACAGGAAGAATATTTTTCAATCGAAATTCTCCCTTTTATTTGCTAGGCAAAAACTTCTGGCCATCGATTATGCAATTTGAAAATATTGAGCATACATAATAAATATTTATAAAGATAAAAAAGAAAATTATGAAATGTAGAAAACTTAAAAAACTTACTTGACATGTATAAGAAACTTAAAACTAATTTTAAAAAATTTAAGTAATCTATAAATTATATTTTAGTTACATCTACTGTATTAATCCGCTTTATTTAGAATTAAAGAAAATTAAATAGATATAAATATAGATACAATTTGAGATAAATGGCTTACTTGTACATTTTTTGTCGCCCTTTTTTAGGTTTTTCTTTTGTACTTATTTTTCGATTAATTCTTTTTTTCCTTAAATTGTCTTTGCAAACCGCATCCCTTCTCATTACCACATGACAGCTTACCTTTTTCTGGTGCCAACCGCTTGTCAAATGCAATAATAGCTCGCACCTCAACACCGATGGCAATAAAACAGTTAAAACCGGAAAAGGAGTTACACGAAAAGGAGTTCAAGTTACTTGCTTGGCAACAACAACAACAACAACAACAACGAACCAAAAAAAAATTGTAAGCAATTTGCACGCGAGGCGATAAAAATCATCTTAAACGCGCGATTAATGTCAATTTTATCAATAAAATTATAAATAAAGACATGAAAACGAGCCGAGTGCGAGATAAGCGCGAATGAAATGCGAACGCCAGTCACAACAACCAGACACTAAGACACCAACAACTATAACAACAACAGGAACAACAACTGGTGCAACAACCACAACAAGAAGGAGAACAGCAACAACAACAACACCGCCAAACAGCAGGCAAATTATGGAGTGTGTGGCACAGGCTCACGTTGCATGGGGCACCATCCAAAAGCCAAGAAAAACCGAAATCAGGTTGCCCAAAAATCGAACTCTAAAATACCCTACTAATTATGCATTTTTTTATATTAAATTATAATTTAACTTGAATAGTTTTTGAATTATTAATTCTACACAGCAAAACTAGTTCCTAAAAATAAATAATTCTATTTGAAATACACTTAAAATAAAATAAACCCTAAAATTTAGAAAATATAAATAAAAAAATGTTTTTTCCAAATACAAGAAATTTTTTTCTAAAGTCTAGACACTTTTTTCCTTAAATCAAGAACAAAATTTCCTTAAAGAAAAATACAAAGCGTTTCAAGTTTAAAGCAAGTTGATACTTTTCATTAAAAATGCCCTTAAAACCCAAAACAAGATTTCCTTATATTCAAAAATTATTCCTTAAATTTAGGGTTCATTTTATTTTTAGTGTGGTTTAAAATATTTGATAATTATTAAGTAATTATTATGTAGTAAGTCATTTTTAAATGTAGTTAAGTTAAATCTACATCTAACAATTTAAAACCATTTTTATTTAGTTTTTAACAATTTGATAAAATATTTTTTTTATTTAGTTTTGGTTATATTTCCTTGGCCAGAATTATATCTAAACATTACAATTTTTTTTTAAATGGTTTATAAAGTTTTAATAATTTAAAAAAAAAGTTGTAGGAAGACTTAAGCATTTTTAAAAATATTTATTTCAATTTATGAATCCCCTTTAAAACTTAAAATCTTGGTAAAAAATCCAGTTACCCGCCGAAAGGGTACGATAAACTAAAACGCAGCTGGGCCGGCTGCTGGCCTTAATCCTGGGGAGATTAGCCCGTGGAGAAAGGGGGCGCTGACCAAAGGGGGCGGGGCAGTGGAGGGCAGTTGATGCAATGCAAATGCGCAGCTGCCACATGCTCAACTCAGGTTCTCTAGGTTGTTGTTGTTATGTTTTTTTTTTCTTTTTGGTCCAGAAGCAGAATGCCAGTTGCATTGCGGGTGTTTAAGAGTCGGAAAAATAGGGGAACTGGGGCCAAAAAAGTGATCGAGCAGAGTGCCCAAAGCGGCGATTCGGCTAAAATTTATTTCATTTCATTCAGCATGCTTAGCACTGTAAGCACAGTGGGTTCAAAACGAGCTGTTTTCCACAAAAAATAGTTTTGGTTTAAATATTTTAATAAATTTGGAAAAAAAAAACTTTATGAAATAACAATCTCAAAAATACAGTATTATTTTATTTATTTAAATAAATATTATTTTTGTCACTCAGATTTTTTTTTATTTAAAAAAAATTTTTTTGAAGTTATTGTTTTAATTTTGTAATAATACCCGTAACTCGTTGAGTAAAAGGGTATATATATTTTTTTTAATAATATGGATTTTTACTCCTTTTTTTGCCCTTTTGACCCACTGTGCCCCATTCGAGGCGTTCGCATTTCCCACGCCAACTGCCAAATGGGCGAGTTCAAAGCGTTTTGTGCACGGCCAAGATTCCGCTTCCAATTACACAAAAGATTGCTGAGAACTCACAAAAGCCGAACAGAATCCGAGTCGAGAGTTTGGAGTCGAAGACCAATTTTCCAGCGAAATGTGTGCAACGTGTCAGCTGAGTGGGAAAAACGAAACAAGAAGTGGTAAAAAAAAACAACAACAACAAGAAATCGCGAAAATTGAAAACTGCTGATCCAATTGCAGACCGATGACGTCATGGAGGGGGATAAAAAAAAAATGGAAAAAAAAATTGGAGAAGGGTTTAAGCAGCAGCCACTTGTTGCCAATTGAAAATTACACTCGCATGCCAAAATGCCTTTTTCCGATTCGTAATTCTCGCGATTTGCATAAACTGTGCGATTTTGGCCTCAAATTATGCCTACCCCTTCTGCTTTTTTTTTCTGACTTTTTTTTCTGTATTTTTTTTTCTCATTTTTCCTTTGTCGGCATGGCGTTTGTCGTCGTTGAAGCGCGCAAAATTTTCTTAATGAGCTACAAACAATGCTTGTAAAAAACGTCGAGCCCAAAAGGCCGGTGTATGGCCAAATTAATCGCCGAGGAGCATGCGATGCTAATTTGTTATTGTTATGGTTATTGGTGTAACTAGTTTGTCGGAGTCAAAGGCAAAAGACTCTGGGATTTCGATTGCAACTCCTTTGTTTCTTTTCTTTTTCTTTCTGAATTTAGAGAGTGTCCTGGCAGTCAAACATTCCAATGGGGTGTAACGAAGGATCTTTACGTACTTCCCTACAAATATGCAGATTTAGTTTTATATAAAGTCTTTCAAAAGCGAAAAAAAATACATTTATTGGATTAATAAAACCATTCGTACACTTAATTCATTGTAATATTTAAGCAAATTTTTATTTTAAATTAAAAAAATTTTTTAATAAATAATAATACAAATATTACAAGAGCAAAAATCAAAGGATTTTTTTAGAAATTATAGTAACAAAAAATATTAATTTGAATTAAAAAAAAATTTTTTTTTAGAATTAATAGTAATAAAAAATAATAGTTTGAATTTTTTAAAAACTTTAAAATTACAAGTTGCTCGTAAATAAAATATTAAATATATTTAAAAAACTAAAGTAAATATTAAACAAAAATAAACAACAAAAAAACCCTTTTAAAATATAAATAAAGCAATTAATCATAAAGTCCTTTTCTAAAAAGCTCAGTTTCCCCTGAAAGCCTTAAACCCTTTGGGGTTTTCAAGACGCCCATCCACCCAACGAAATGGGGTTTCAACTGTAATTACACTTTACCAAATCAAAGTGATCCCCCCCTTTTCACCCCCTTTCAATCGAGTTGACAATTGAAAATAACTAAAAAAAAAAATGAAATAAAATAAAACAGGCAGAAGCTAAAGATCAATGGACCAAATGCCGCCAAAGGTTCGGTGTTCGAAGGTGCGATTTCCCAAACTAGTGGCCACGTCAACTGCCACAAGGAAATTGCAACTGGCAACTAGCAACTTGCAACTCGCAACTTGCAATTCGCAATGTGCAGCAGCAGCAAATTAAAAGCGATGCGCGGGGCGATGGGCTGGCATATTGAAATAAGATCAATATCGCAGTGAGCAGCGCGTAGTTGCGTTTAAAAATATAACTACGATTGTTCCTGCCAACAGCAGCAGCAACTTGCAGCAGCAACAGCAGCAGCAGCAACTTGCAACAGCAACAACTGTCAAACAAGCAACAAGACATATTACGGGCGCGGGCAGAGAACTTGGCCCAGACATCGACCCTCGAGACTCATTTACAACTGACCGAATGAAAGCGCTCAAGTATCGCAGTATCCCAGTATCCCAGTATCTCTGAGTATCTGAGTATCTAAGTATCTTTCTTCTCTGGCCTGCAAATGTGTATATATGTGTGTGTTCAACACTTTGCGCCAAATCGATTGTCCTGCCCCGAACAGATGTTGAGCATGGGATCTTCGGAAAGTGTTCCTTCCGCCCATTTTCCACCAAAGGTGATGGCACAAAATATCTGGCTTAAGAAAATAAGCCAACTTTAAGACACTATATATTTTAAATTATTTACTTTGTACTATTTTAATACAAAATTTTAATACAATAAAAAAAATGTATTAAATATTTATTATAATTTGAAAAAACAAAAAATTATTAACAATTTTCTTTACGATTTTTATTTGCAGAAAACCCTAAGCTTTAGATTATATTATGATTACATTTTGCATAAAGTGTGTCAACTGTAAGAAAATACGTTTTAAAATATTAAATTTTTGATTATTAATAAATTAAATATAAGAAAAAAAAAAACAATATATGGTATATTACTTTAAGTTGCCGTTGAAAATTCCTAAATTTTTGTATAAAAAAATTAATAACATTTTTTTTAAAGATTTTTATTTGTAAAAAACCCAATGCTTTCGATTTTATTATGATTAAATTCTGTAATAGTAATTATTATTATGCTATAATCCACCTAAGATTTTTTGTTATAACTGATGATAACATTTTTCTAAATTTTGGTATTATTTTAGTATTTTTTTTTATAAGTATTCCTGAATTCCTTCTCATTTTTGTGTGTTTACATGTTCTAATAATTATTATAATCTACATTGAAATGCAGAGATTCTATTTTAATAAAGTTTTACCGATGACAAAAGTGCAGATAAAATTTAAAAATAAAAATAAATATATTAACAATATATAAATTTGGCTTTAAAGCCCCTAAAAGTTCGGTACTTCTTTAAAATGTTAACTCTGTGGCTTGGGATCGTTTTTTTTTGTTTTTGTTTTTTTGTTGACTGTGTTTGCTGCCGCTTCAGAGGAAACCGCCGCCAACGCTGCTACCATAAAAACAATTGCTGTTGCTGTTGTTGTTGGTACGCAATTTAAATGGAATTTCTGCTACTGGGCCCACGAACGTTGATCGCCATAAATAATCGCGCAGTGGCCGCAGCTTCAGCTTCAGCTTCAGTTCCTGCCTCAACTTTGGACTTGAGCCAGTATCCAGGCAGCATCAATGGTGGCGGTGTCGCAGCAACAACTGCAACAACAACGGGAGCAACAGCAGCAATATCGATGCAACAGCAACAGCAACATGAACAACGAGCAACTGCAACGGCGACCGCATCTCAGATCGCGCGATAAGGTAATTGGACTATTATGTCAAAAAGTATTTGGCGTTTAAGAAATATGGCCTGGCATTTGACATTTCGGCAGCCAGTAGTCGGTTGTATATATCCCCCCTCCCTTACGATCCCCTCGCAATTCGAACTGCAATTGCCACAAGAACAAAAGGTGCACATTAAAAACTGTTTCGATATCGAGATTGCATTGATCATTGGCAGTGGCAGTGGCAGTGGCAGTGGGGCAGTCGAGGGTTAAGAGGGTTAAGAGGGACAGGGACAGGCAACGCATTGTCACCAGTCGGTTGGTTTTAAAGTGTTAAGAGGGCCTCTGCTTTAGGGTCTCAGGGTCTCCCGTCTTTCGTCCCCCGAAAATGATCAAAGCCAATGTGCGTGGTCATGTAATTGATTACGCTGCGATATTGAATGGCGAATCGCAATCGGAATCGGAATAGCAATCGAAATCGATGGAAATTGCATGGGAGGGAGTAGGAGGGGAGATCCAGATGCCAGGATTAATCATTAAATCTGAAGAATGGTGCCGATGATCAATGGAGTCCGATTGTTTAGCTCTCTAATCGGTTTAAGCTGTATCGCGGTATTGTAAATGATTTATCGCTGGACCTATGAACCCGATTCATATGATCGCTTGGGATTAAGTTTAGTTAACGAGATCAATAATAACTAGATCTTAGTAATTTCTTAGTATTTATTTAGTATTAAGTTCATAGTATTTAGTAGGTATTTTTAAAAATGTATAATTAGGTATATCCAAATCCATAATCCAATCAATCGGCTTATCAGTAAAGTAATCAAAAATTAAAAATAATTTAAAATTAAATTAAAATTTTTATTTGTAGACCAAGATAACAAATCTGGGATTTTTATCTTAATTAGTTTAGTATTTTTAAGAAAATTTGTTTAACAGTTCTGGATTTTTTGAGACTTTTTTATAACAGATTTCTTGATAGGACTTCTCGTCATAATAATAAATTAACAGTTACATCTACCAATGATAATAATAATATAAATAAATTAAAAATGAGATAATAAAATACCACCGTCTATATTTATTATAATTTCGATATTTAAATGCTACTTAAAAATCCTTTTATAATTTGCCAAAGTGATGTTCATTACCTGTTCTTTTTGCGTATAATTGTATGGCATATCAAAGGCATTAAAATGCCTCGCCCGGCCATTTAATTAACCAGGGGCAAGCTGAATGAGCCAAATTGAACATCCCCAAACCCAAGCGGGTTAAGAGAAGGGGAGTATGGGATATGGAATATGGGATATATATGGTATATGTATGGTATATGGGATATGGCTATGAGAACAAGATGAATTACCTTTTGCCACTGCACGTGAAACTGACACGCCAAGGTGTGTGTGAGTGTGTGTTAGTATGGGGTTTAAGGGACCCCTTTTTCAGGAAGCGGTTCCAACCATCGTGCCACACATGGCTTTCAACACGTTTTTGGCCATTTCGGTTGCTGCTGTTCTGCTGCTGTGTTGTTGCAACTTCTGCGTGACGACTGCAACGTCGACCGAATGATGGCTTAATTCATTTGCTCGCCCGGATCGCCCAAAATGCATTTTTAATTTAATTTCATGAGGGAAAGGAAATTAAATTGAATTATTTACTCTGGCTCGGAAACAAAAAAATAAATAAAATACAAAAAACACGACAACATCGCGGCACCGAATCCATTAAAATAAGTTTCAATATGGCCGGTACGCTTTCGATTTGGATTAAGTGCAAGTGGCCCATGGGTTCGGGTCTCAAGCCCCTTTGAAAGCCCCCTACTATTTTAATTGCCCACCTCAATTATGATAAATAGAAGTTGCTCTCTCTCTCTCTTTCTCTGGGCGAAAAACCCAACTCAAGTTTTGCATAATATTCTTTTTTCGCTATCCGAAGACGACGCCGCCGCGGATTATACGCAAATCGTCATTGTTGCCCCGGCTAATTTTCATATTTTTCCCCCTTTTTTTCGGTTTTGTTCGTTTTCATGCATTTAATTGGATTTGGAGTTGGAGTCGGGAGTCTTTTAACTGACTGCGATTACATTCTAATTATGAAAAATTCTTAATAACCAAATGATACAAGGCGGAATGAACGAGAGAAGGAACTTTGAGTGGAGAAAAAAAAAAGCGGACAGGTGGGAGAAACTTGGGATTACAACTCGAATATCTCGTTCCCTGGATACAAACTTAGGTATTTTAAATTATATATTTTAAGTCATTAAATCTCAAGACTTGAACACAAAAATTATTTTAATCACATATTGTATTTTCTTATAGTGCATCCAAAAAAGAAAGCCATAATTTAATTCTTAATACTAGTTGTGTTAATAATATACTAAATTTAGTACACAAGTGTGGTACTGATTTAATACTTAATAAATACTAAAAATTATATATTTCATACCCACAGTTTAAATTGAATATATATTTAATACTCATAATATATCTATATTCTATCTACTTCGGGACCTTTTTGGCCAAGCTACGAAGAAAACCACGCAGATATAATCTATATTTTTAATAAAAAATCCTAATCAAAATTTTTGCAAAAAATTATTATCGTGTTATTTTTGCAGTATTATTATCAGTATTTTTGGCGTAACATTAGAAAAAACGGTCAGAATTTTTGAGCTCGTAATTAAATTTCCTAGCGATTGATATTTAAATATGGACATTTTAACTTTTTTTAATTTTTTGTAAAAAATATTAAATCTTATTTAATTTTAATTATATTTGTATGATTGTATTTACATTTTTATATGGAGTTATTGAGGTATTTTGATAGTTTTAATGCGTTCAATTACGTTTTGTGACGCACTTAAATGCCCATCTAGGCCCAATTATGTGCATAATATATTTTTCAGTTAATTACGTAATTTCCAAGCGCTTTTTACATTTGAAGGAATTTCCACTTTTGCGAGTTGTCAAAGTCGCGGCTTGTTTGCATATGCCGCCGAATTGTTGTGGCCATTTATGAACTCCACGTTTTCCTTTGTACCTGTGTGCTTGGAAATGGAAAACGCTTGGAAAAGCCGCGTGTGTGTGCCTTATGCATTTGGTCAGCCTGACGTGTTGTTGCCCAAATGCGCATATCAAGCATCAAACATCAAAATGTGCAACATTTCAACGTCTTTGGCCGCGACTTCAACTTCTGTTTCAACTGCGACTTCCACTTCGACTGCAAAGCTGTGTCAAAGATTTGAATAACGCAACATTTGTGTCATAGCGAATGAAATGATTTCGCGGCCTAGCATTTTCCATTTTCCGAATGGCCCCCAAAATGTTGCCGCAACATGTTGCCGGCGATCGATTGTCAAAAAAACGACATAAAAGTGACAAACGAAAAACATGAAATTGATTGGGTTTCTCAAACGTAGCCATACACTATTCAATAGTTATTAGAACTTTATTTCGCTTTATTTCATTCTGAAAAATAAATGAAAAATAAATACTTATTATTTTAGTATTTTTGAGACCATGGTATATGATAAAAAAGAGAGATATGTACCTAACCTAATTGCTTTTATCTAAGAAATTAAGTAAGCCATCACAGAAATGTTAAAAAATTATTTAGATTATTTTCAAACATAATTTTAGTATTTATTGGTATTTTTCTAGTATTAAAAATTGTTGTTTTTTTTTTAATGTAATAAATTTATCCTAACTAATTGCTTAATGACTCTCAGTGGCCTTTCATTACGCTTAGTGTATGCACACGGCGATTTGCAATTGCGCCATTTGACAGACAGGCTAAAAAGTTGAGAATTCGGACAATGGAGACGATGACAACGCAGCAGCAACAGCAACATCAATTGCTGCAACTGCAATGCGGACATCGATGTGCGTGCCTGACCAAAAAAAAGCAAAGTAAAAAACAAATAAAAGGAAAAATAAAGGAAAAAAAAAGACTCTCCACTCTCCGTTGATTCTGCAGGTCGCTTTAATTGAAAGATGTCAATTTGCAAACGCACAAAGTGCGTTGCGCAACGGCAACAATAACAAAAAGCCAAACGACCACAACAACAACAACCCCAACAACTGCACATAACAACTGCTGTGAGAGCCACAAACAACGAACTGGGGAAAAACAACAAACGAGGCGATCTGCGGGCTCCAAATAAATTTCAGCCAAATTGCCAACGTCAGCGACGCTATCAGCGGCATTTATCAGTTGGCTTTAAACTCTCAAGTACACAGATGAGCTTAAGTGCACTCGAAGAAAAAAGAACAGAGACTGCCAACAAAAGTGGGACAACAACTGGGGTTTTAAAACACCCTAATAAGTGTGTAAACTGTAATAGTATTTGTAATATCAAAATTTTTGCACCAATCAAAAACTTTTTTCAGTTCAGTATTTTTTTGGTATTTTATTTTTAATAAAATTTTTTTTTTAGTAAATAAGAATATTTTTTCTGACAGCTTATATTAAGTTGTTTTATATAAAACTTTAAGTTAATTTTATATAATTACTTAAAATCAGAAATAACCAATACAAACATTTACAGGTATTTTTCAAAATAGTTATACAATAAAATTATATATAAATACTGAATATACTTTACAGTGCACTTTTGTGTGCGTGTGTTTCTCTATAGGCTGCATGCTTTATCGCAATATTTAATTGGCAAAATATGCGTCTAAACGCACATAAATTGCATTGCTAACGCGTTTGTTGCGTCTCCCCTTCTCGCTCCCACCTGACCACCCCTCTCTCTCTCTCTCTCTCTCGCACACGACATCATCTGTTGAGGCTTCTTCTTCTCAGTTTTAGTTTTATTTTTGTTTTTAGTTTTCTTTGGCCACCGCACGCCAATTACCCCCAACAATAACAACAACAACATAAACAACATCCACACGCAATGTCAAGGCATTTCACTCAACTGCTGCTGCTGTTGTAATTACAGTGAACACCCGTTAAATGGAAAATTAAATCTAATGGTTAATTTTTTTTATTAACATATTTATTTTTGCTTTAATAATAATTTACTTATTAATTTATTTAATTTCAATAAAAAAGGTTTTAAAATTTATTAAAATCAAACTAAACTAAACTAATATTTTAAAATTCCAAAAAAAAAAAATGTTGGTTTCGTTGATAAATTTTAAAGTTTATAAGAAGAAGCAGACGATAAAAAAAGGGTTACTTACTTTAAACAGTATTTAATTAAATTTGATTTTATTCTTTAAATATTATTTGTGGCAATTCACTTTTCTAATGACTACTGTACTTCTTTGCTTGGTTATTTCGCAGTTTCTGCTGCTGCTTTGACTACTGCTGCTCCTTCAGCAATTTTATCTGTTGCAGTTGTCGCTGATGTTGCTGCTGTGTTGCTGCTGCTGCTGTTGCTGCTGCAGCGGCAATTGCTGTGCGGTTTGCCATAGCGACATCGGTTTGTATTAGTTTTGGACTCCTCACATGGAGGTGACGGCGATACGAGCTTGGAGAATTGCCGAGCTGCACTAACCTGCCGCAAAATGTCACAATTCTCCAGGCCCAAAGATTGGACCTACACTGGAAAAATAAATAAATAAATGAAAAATTTCCATTAAATGTATTTACTGAATTATTTTGGCTTAGAAAAATACCTCACAAATTTGTTATAAATTATTTGATGAAGGGAAAATTTTATTTAATGATGCGAATATAATATAATAATATAAAATATAATACATAATATTTAGAAATATTTATTGAGTAAAGAAATATTTAAATAAACATGTAAAAAAGTTTTGAAAAATCAAAATTAAATAAAATGTTTTCAAAAATATTTAATTTAATATTAAAAAAGCCTTTGAATTTTTTTTAACATTCCTCACTAGATCCTCACAATATTTTCTGGGCTGTTGGTAAATTGTAGCAGTGTATTTGTGAATTGGACCACTGGGCACTTAGAACCGTAGGCATGTTTCTGGCCTTTGTGGCTTTTGCCTGGCTAGTTAAATTGTCGCAAAGTTATGAGTCGGGCAGGAAACTCAATTGCGGTCACATCGATGGGTTATTTCTTTCTTTGGCCTTCCAAAAGGGGAACCGGGGATCGATTGACAAGTACTTGCCGTACTCGCTTTAAGCAACCTTGAATGTGCTGAACAAAAATATTTATATAAACTTTATACATCGCTCGCTGAACTTGCCCCGAAAACTTTTAACCAGCACAACGACCTTCGGTTAAAGTTGCGGAAAATCCACAACCATTCTATCGCCCCTCCAGTCGAGTGTCTGTGTGGGTGGGAAAACTTTGTCTTAAAGTTCAAACTGGAGCAAAAACTATTTGCCCCAAATGCGGCGGCCACAATGCATTCCTCCTTCTCAGATCTCAATGGCGAAAGCACATAGATACCTATGTGCATTTGCAGGGAGGGGTATGTACTATATATATAGTGGCATAAAGCATGCACTCGGTCTGGAATCTGGAGTCTGAGTGTGTATATAAAGTAACTCTTTTTTATTTGAATGCCAGCGCATTGCCAGACATCGCACATTGGTCCTTTGGGGCCTTGAATTATCCTGTTCGCTTTTAAATTTAATATTTATTTTATTATCTGTATGTGAATTTTTCAAAATTTATTTGTTTTTGTTTTAAATAAAATTATAAAAATAATAAAAAATATTTTAAAAAATCTGTAGGTGTTTTTTAGTATAATTTTACAAAATATATTATATAAATTATATTAATCCAGTAAATCACTCTATAAACAAAGTTATTATGAAAATATTTTTAAATATTTTACTAAAATTCAATTGCCTAAATTAGGTGTATTACCATTAATATTCAACAAAAGAAAGTGCAAAAATAATAAAAAAATAATAATTTAAAACAAATATTTTTAAAAATTGTTTGGTATTTTTTGGTATTATTTTAATAATTTTTTTTCGAAATACTAAACTTTTTTCTTTACTTTTTCTAGCAAATTTTGATTGCTTTTTATTCACTGTTCAACGGCAACGTCGCAGCTGTTTTCGCGAGCAACTTGAGCAACGTCCTTGGCCATTCTCCTGCTTGCACTTAAGCCTTTCTCTCGCCACCCCACAAATCTCCCGCCATCCCCCCTTCTCCTCATCTTTACCATTTTCAACCATTCCCACCCACCGCCGCCCAACTTTTCCTCTTTTTCCTGCTGCTACTGTTGTTGTTGTTGTTGCTGTCTTGTCTGGCGTTGTCTGAAAAGTTTTCCATATTTTTAGTGCCAGCGAAGAGCAGAGTGTGAGAGCGAGACAGACAGATAGAGTTTTCCAGTTTCCCACTTTGCAATAAGTTTCAAACTTAAATAAGGATAATAAAATGCTGTCGACTGCAGCAGCAGCTTCCTGTGACTCTGTATGTGTATGTGTGTGTGTGTGTCTCATTTGTTCGCTTAGGTACCAAACCCACCGCCCACCGCCCACTTTTCCGCCCCCCCCCCTTTAAGCCAACGTCCTTGGGTTTGTCTGCTCGCTGTCTGCTCTTCCTGCGAAGCAACAACAACAACAGCAGGAACAACAACACCATTGCCGTTGAAAGAAGAACAAGGACTTTTCCCAGCAACCTTGCCATTGCCACCCAACCACCGCCCACCTTCCACCGCCCTCCACTGCCACGCCCCCCGTTTCGCCGGATGATTCACTCTTGAACAACTTTTTAACATAATGAAATCAAATAAAATGTAGGTAGAAAGCTGATGCAGCCAAAGACAACCCCCC
This sequence comes from Drosophila pseudotakahashii, assembly GCA_035046095.1. NCBI lineage: Eukaryota > Metazoa > Arthropoda > Insecta > Diptera > Drosophilidae > Drosophila > Drosophila pseudotakahashii. The sequence continues at coordinate 7,251,087 of JAWNOE010000105.1, read as the reverse complement.
ACCCCCCCAAAGCATATATATTCCACATATACCATACATATATATATATTTTCTACGAGTTAAGAGGGGGGAGGGGTGGGGGGAAAAACAAAATATATATTCCAGTTTGTCTGCGGTTTCAGCTGCTTATTCTGTGGAACACTTTCGTTTTCCTTTGGAGCAGCGGAAAATAATGCAGTCACAGCCACAGATACAGATACAAATACCGATAAAGCTGCGGATGAAGATACTTAATATACTTTAGATACTTCTTTAGGTGTCACCACTCCAACCAAGCAGTTAATGGGGGTTAAGCCCCCGTCACATTCATCACCTTTTGCCGATATCTTCTTTAAGTTCTATGGGATTTGAGTACCTACTCTATTAATTTAGTTATCTTAAGCTTTGGTTGCTTAGCTTTTCGAAAGGATATATGCTTGTTCCTTCGAAATAGAACGATTTTTAGTTTTGCCATAGGAATGGGTTTGAAATTGTAGTCAACTTTATCAGTTGATATTAAAAGTTACTAAATGATGTGAATATAATATTTTAGGCATTTACTTCTAAAGATATTTCAAGTAATCTTTTGAATATACTAAATTTTAAAAAATACTAAATCCTAAAAATTGGATTAAAATTAGAATCAACTACTATAATCCTAAAAATTGGTTTAAAATTAGAATCAACTACTATAATCTGTAAATAAAACTATTTAAAACGAACTTTATATAATTTAATTCTTAAATTTGTTATTTAAATTAATATTTAATATTACTAAATTCTATAAGGAAAAATTTGTATATTTTTGCCTTACTGCTAAAGTTTATTGTTTACATTTTCCATTTGTATTGCAAATATTCCAAATAAAATATTATCTACTCCCCCTTAAATACAAATATTTTACTCCCCTACCGATTCCAATTGCAAATCTTTGTTTTCCGCATAAAAAGAGACGACGGCCCTCCGGTCGTATACTTATTTTCGTATATGTGAATACCATTTCGCCGTCGCTTGTCCTGCTGAATGATTTCAATTGAGCCCAAGCCCAAATACAAAAGCAACTCATTTCGGTTCATTTCGATTCTCTGCTCTGTCCAATTCAATCCTGTCCTTCTTTTCACAGCAATTTAAATATTTTCTAACAATTTGCCCCTCATCCCCCAAACTCCCTCCCAATTGTAAAATGAAAATTAGTAAGAAAAAAAGAATAAATATATATATATATAGAAAGGGGATAAGAATCCTGCTGCTCATTTTGGCAAACAGCCGCTGGCAGCTGCCTCAGTTTTCCATTGCTTTTCCCGCTTTTCCCTCTCCTTGTCTTGCCATCATCATCATCATCATTTTGGATGCGACACAATGACAATTGCAGTGCAACTGTTACGGTTGCCCCACCTTTCAGAGCCCATTTCATTTCCACCATCCACCGACTGCCTCATTTGTGTGTGATTTTCAGCTTCAAATGAATGAAGTCTTCGGCATTTATCAGCCGATTTTTAGACTGGGAAAACTATTTGGCAAGGGGTTTCGGCTCTTCTATATATTTTGTGTGATTTTTTCAAGTTATTTTATCAGGTGTATCTATTAAGGAATCTTAAATTTGTTTAAATTCCTATTTTTGTATTATACTACAAATTTTATTTAAAAAAAAAAAAATAAGAAAATAATTAAAATATAAATGAATATTTCAAATTAAATTTTAATTTAAATACGAACTTAAGTTTCTAAATTAAGTAGTTAATTTCTCTTTATTATTTGGACCTTAAATATTAAAACATTTAGTGAATTTCTCTTTTTTATTTGGAGCTTAAATATTAAAATATTTAATTATTATAAACTGAAAAAATTTCTTTTTTCCGGTTTGGTTTTGGCATTTTAAATTTCTTTGGCGAAACTTGTTCTATTTTGTTTTATATCCCTGACTTTTCAGCTTCCAGTTGCGTGGGTCTTGTTTTAAGCTTGACTTGGCCAACTGCCTGTGACCCCTGCCACGCCCCGTTCTGTGACCCCGCCCTCGACCAGCTGCACCACCCACCGCCCACTCATCCTGCGCTTCATTTCGTGCGCTGTCGTCCATCAGTGAAATAAAAATGTCACTCCCATTGCAATCCATCACGTGACAAATGTCCCTCTGCCGCTCTCCTACTACTCTCTTCTTCTTCTTCTGCTTCTTCTGCTTCGGGCGTAATAGCGCCGAAAAAAAGAGCAGTGCCAGGATCAGAATATACACATAAATAAACTGTAGTTATATTTTACATTTATATTATATATTTATATTTAATCCATCGATAACATTTTTAATATATAAATTAATAGTGATGCCAACTTAAAAAATAAAGAACAAAATGTTTATTCAAAATAGAGATTTTAAAAAAGTGTTTTTCTAGTAAATATAATATAAATAATGTCTTATAATTATATATAAAACTATATAATTATATAATTTATAAAGTAATTTTTTAGTAAATATAATGAAAATATTATAAATATATCGCCAGTTATTTTTTTCTGAGTTATTGAACAGTTTATATATATTAATTTATAATTATTTATAATTTAATTTACATTTTTCTTGGTTGGAAATATAATTAAATAGCAGGAATGACAGGCAGTTAACAATTTTTTTTTTAAATGCAATTTTAACTTTTTTTTCCAGTGTGGTGGGGCGAAGGGGGAGTGGCAGGCGGCCAAAAGCCAAAGCCAAGCCCAGTGAATGACGTGACATGGCGAAAAACTTTTGGTTCGCCAGCAACACGCAGTGGGCGTGCGGAAGGGGGCGTGGCACACACACACCAACTCCTTTTTTTTTTTTGGTATTTTTACCCATTTTTACGTAATTTTTTTTCTTTTTGTGTTCTTCACTCTTTTCTGGTCTGTTATTTTTATGCGCCTTAGTCTGAGTTTGTCTTTCGCCTCGTTCCCTTTCTTCTTCGCTCTTTTTTTTGTAGATTGCATCCAAAATTTATGTTGTGTGTATGTGTGTGTGGGTGTGGGTGTGTGGGTGGTGCAGGACTTGGCCAAAATGGCCGCTCCAAGTCGATTATTTATAAGCACTGACAGCGTCGCGTCAACTTGATGATAAACTATGTTTGCCGCGGCGTCCTAATTGAAAATAATGTTAGTTTGCCCACCGCCCAAACGGCCCACCCATCAGCCACGCCCCCTCACCCCTCAACCATCCACCCATCCACTCACAAGCTCCCCACAAAATTGGAACACTTTAAGAAATTTTACAACTAAGTTTTATTAAGATCTGTTTAAGAATCATTTAAAATAAAATATAACTTTCAAAATAAATTTATTATTAAATTTATATTAAACAAAAAAAAAAATAAATTTATATATGATCTTTAAATATATAAAATTTAATTTAAATATTTTAAAGAATTTTTCAAACCCTTAGATTAAGTACAAATAATTTTCTCACCGTGTGATGGCAAAAAGTTTTCGCCGAAGGAGCTGTAGGCGCACTGGACGTATACGCAATGTCACGTAGGCGGTGGGCGGGCCAGAAAAGAGACAGCCGTCAAAGGGGTGGAAGGGGTGAAAGGGGGGGTGGTGCAAAAACAGGGATGGCGAAAAAAAAAAGAAATGGCGCAGCCCCCGAAAAATTGCAATCAACTGCAAAATTGCCGACGTAAACGATGGCCAAAAAAGAAAAAGTACAACAACATTTTTATATCGTCGAGCGAAGGGAAGGGGCGGAGGGGGTGCGGAGGGAGGTGGAAAAATCGAAACTGGCAAGGACCAAGGAAAGGCGAAGGAAAACTGCAGCCAGCAGCTGCCAGGACACGTACATCCAACAAGCGTTGGAGAAGCCTGACGCTGATGGAGTCAGGAGCCAAAAACGATGTTTGTCCCACCCCCTTTTCGCCCCTATTTAGCCACCGCCTCCTCCTCCCCCTTCCAACCCCCCTCCCACCTGACTGCGTTTTTACTTCCCTTGCCTTGCACTTTTTTTTTTTTTGTGTGTTGTTTTTTGCGCCAAGCCCGTCGTAAAAACAAACTGAACTGAAAAGCAGCCCAAGGAAGCAGCCAAAAGGAAAGCAGACACCCCAACCCTAAACGCCAAACCCCCCCTCCTGCAGTAGCATCTCCTGGGAAATTCCCAGGGGGTGGTAGAGGGGCAGGGGAAGGGGCAGGGGGGTGGAGCAGGTGGGGTTCAGGCCCAAGAAGCTCCAGCAAAAGGCCAAGGAAGCAAAGGAATTTAGCTGAGAGACTTGAGAGACTTTCGACATGCCCTTGCCTTCCATTGCGTTCGATCGTTTATTGGAACAGAGAAAATATAATCAAATATAATCAGTCTAAAAAAAGGTAGCAAAAGAAATTAATCAAATTTGTTTAAAGAATTATTAAAATATAATTAATTTATAATATCAAAATATTTATCATTTGTTTATCGATAACAGCTAATGCAATCCAAGAAAATTACACCAAATTTAATCAGTTTAAAAATAGGTAATAAAAATAAAGTATAACTAATTCATAACAATTGAGAATTAAGAAATTCCGATGCCCGTAAATATATTAAAATATTTATCTTTTATTTATCGATAACATCTAATGCAACCCAGGAAAAATCTATCTAATTGAATCAGCTTTTAAATAGCTAACAATAAATATTATTCAAAAATTGTTAATGGTCTAAAGAATATAACAAATATAGTACATTTATAATAATAATAAAAAAGCGAAAAATTTCGATATCTTATTATCTAATGAATTTTACAAAAAATATTATAAAAATATCCGACTAAGTGTGAATAAATGTATTTATTTATTATTGATATTTTCAGCTATACTGCTTAAATTTAAAAGATATATATTAATAATATATTTTTCATATTTTCAGCTAAACTGCTTAAATTTAAAATATATATAATAATAAATACAGCTTTCTGTGTCACTAAAACATTTGAAGAACAGCTTCCAAAAAAACCGTAAAAATTCCAAATCTAAAAAGAAAAATTATAGTAATCATATAGTAATGTCAGCTTTTCTTTTATGTGCTTGCCTACCAACTTTCCAGCTTTTTCCAGCTTCTTGGCCAGCCGCATTTACCCTTTATGGACTGCGTGCGCCTGTTAGTGTAGAGTACACACACAGAAAAACAGGCAGAAATTCCATTAATTTTTGTCCTTCTTATCGCTCGGTGGCTCAGTGGGTCGCCACCACCATCGTCGATTTTCCCACTTTTCCGCCCGCCCATTTTCCGCTCGCCCACTGCAATCTTTCGTTTTCAGGGTTCCCTGCGTGCCGCTGTGCTGCAGCTTTGGCTTAGCAGCGTCACGTGCTGCAGCGCAAACTTAACGCATTTCCGTGCCCAAGGAGCTGCACCACCCGATGCCACCCAAAAACCACTCAACCACCCACCCAGAAAAAGGCGGCGGTGGGCGGTGGGCGGGGGGCGTACTCAAGGGCCTTATTGATGGCAGCAGCGACATGGCTGCGAAAATTTATTGAAGCGTTAAGTTGCTGCCTTCGGAGACTCGGTTTAGTTTTCCACCGAAATCACTCCGATTTTCCAATGCCCCACCCCCCCAAAAAACTCAAACTCCCCTCTTGGCAGGTATGAACTGCTCTTTTGCATGACCCCTGACCCCCTGAACCCCTGGGACCCCCTGCCCCTTCGAGTGGCTTTCAGTGTACACTTGTCCAGCTGTTGGTCAATACACGAAAAATGCATTACGACTGTGTAATTCCATTTAATTAGTTGCCCCGAACAAAAGCCAGCAGAGATAGGAAAATTAAATGAAAAACTACAAATTCGGAGCAAATGGGGATTTCAATTTAAAGAAGTCTTAAATTATAATAATACTTAAAAAAATAATAAATATGAAATACTGGGGTTAAATGAAAAGAAACTAACTAATATTAATAGACAATAATTTAATAGAATTTTCAAAATGTTATTAGGACCACCATTTAAAAAAAAATTTTTTTTATTGCCAATATATTAAATCAATTTTGAAAAGGTCTTAATAGCTTCGTAAAATATAAAATAAAATATATTTATATAATTTATATAAGAATAATACAAATTAAAAAGAATCGTAAAGAAAAACTCTTTCGCAGCCGGTAGGACTCGAACCTACGCTCCCAGAGGGAATCTGATTTCTAGTCAGACGCCTTAACCACTCGGCCACGACTGCTCGATGTTTTGGCCATTTCACATTTTGGTCAATTGCCATTTTGGCCATTATTTTATAATCTTTTTATAGCTTTATCTGTTTAGATATGACAAAAGAAATATTCGCAATAAGTTTCTCAAGGTGTTTTATGTGGATAAGATTAGACAATCAATATGATTAAAAATATGATTTAAATGACTCATAGATTATCTCATAATAACTAAAAATAAAAATACAGTTACTATTAAAAGAATACGTATTTAAAATAATATTACTCATCCGCAGTGTTGGCAAATTTATTTGGATTTTTTATTTATTTATTTATTATCTTCATTTCAAATGCTTTTATATAAAAATATATATATGTAAGTTCACAAATTTTATCACAGTGCCATTGTTGACTGGCAAAAGCAACAAAGAGGCCAAAAGACAAACTTCACTCCATTTTCAACGCTTTTCTGACGTTTTCCCGGGCAATCAATGCCCGATTTATCCATAATTTATTTATTTTTAGTCGCTCTCATGCATATTTTACCCTTGAATGCAACGGATGGATGCAACATTCCTGGACAGTTGCACAATTTTGCAATGGCAGGCGATTTTCCGAGGGAGGAAGGGAGGGGAAATGTTTATTTGCCGACTCTTCATGTCTATTAGGGCAAATTAATTGTCTATTTATTTTTTGTTTGCTGCTGCCTGCCATCAAAATAATTCGACATTTAACATGGCAGGTGAGCTGGCAGTCGAATGTTTTTATTCTTTTTTCCCCCTGTTTATGTTTTTTTTTTTTTTTGATTTTTGGGTTGCAGGCACAGGACGATCCAAATCGAATCGAAAACCACTTGAAAGCAAACAGGAAGTTCCCCAGCGTTGTTGTGCCATTAAAAATGAATTAAAGATAAGTTTTCTGGGGACGGTAGACTTTTGTTTTGACGATGGGCGCCATTTTGTTTGGTTGCATTATCGATGAGGCGCCAAATTGATTCCGAGTGCAGTTACGTGCATGTAATTTGACTGGCAAAGGGTTGACTTTGACTTTTAGGGGGATGTTGCGTGGGGAAAACAAAGTTTTAAAAACATTTTTCCATTTTTTCACAGAAAATTGAAGTTTTTTTGGTATTTAATTGGAGTGTCGTATGATTTTACCATTGAAAATCAATTGGTTAGCTTTGGTTTTTCTATAATTTATTGTTGTTTTAGAAAAGAAACTACAGAAACGCCCTTGGGGTATGCAACATATTTTGAAAAATAAGATATCTTATTGATTTTCTTATAAATGATAAGTACAAAATAAATATGTAATGAATATCCTTTTTTAAATTACAATACAATTTTTATACATTTTTCTTTAGTTTTAATTTTTTTTTAATATAATTTTTTGAATTTTTTTAGCTTTTTTTTTTTAATCAATAATCAAGTTTGTAAAACTTTGGCTTGTCATATTAGGGTCTGGAATTTGATAATAGTCTCTTTTTCTAGGAAAGAAGATTGGCTTGCAACATTTCGTGTTGCATCAACAAGGCGAAGAGCAGCTCAAGAGCGGCTAAGAAGAGAGTGCGGCTTTGCCGGGCAATGAGAGTGAAAAGTGTCGCGACGCGAGAGCTCAAAATGCAATCGAATTTCCACTCAAAAGTCGCAGCCAGCAGCGCAGTCGACGTTGCAGCTCAAAGAGAAACAGACAGAGAGACAGAGAGAGAGAGAGAGAGAGTGCAAGTCGGAAAAGCGTGGCAGAGAAAAGCGAGTCTACATTTCGAGTGCATCGAGAAAGAGGAAGTGAGTGCATTTTGCAAGGAAAAAGTGAGTAGAAAATGTTAGAAGAGAATGCGAGTGAAATAGGCGAGTTGGAGGAAATTTTGGGGATAGTAGGGCTTAGGCGGAGGTTAATAGTAGGGGTTAAAGGCCAGTAATCCTTAAAAAAAACATTAGTATAAATAATTATAATATATTTGCAAACTAACCTAAGAAATATGAAATTAAAACTAGAGCTTGGGATACTTTAAATATTATAAGGTAGAGAGAGAAGAATTTTAGAAGAGAGTAAGTTAAAGTCATAAAATAATGAAAAATATAAAGAATTCCATATAAATAAATCTAAAACATTATTAGAAAAACACCTAGCCAAAAGAAGAACGTCCTTTCTTAACTAGAAGATCAATCCGAAGGAAGCTTAGGGACAGCATAGAATCTACAGAAGAATTCAGTCTAGCGAAGAGTGGAGAATGCACATTTTGAAACCTACACAAATCAAGGAAAATTGAGAGTCTTTGATGAAAGGCTAGCCCAGGAGCATGCACTTTTGACCGGAAGAGAAAGTTGAAAGCAAGGATTTGGAGAACAGAGGCCTGCGAAGAATTGAGTGAAAGTAGCTAACAAGTAAGAGACTGGCGAGTGCAATTCCCAAAAGTGAGTGCACTGCGTGTTGAAAGAGAGTTCTTCTGCGTTTGAGTGCATGCCGCTGACCAGCTGTTTGTTTGTGTGGGCGTAGAAAATGGTGGGGGGAAGGGGGTCGTGTGGGTGGGCTCTTTTGGGGAGGGGGTTGTAAAGTTGTTGAGTGTACGATTTTTGGCAGCGACGTTGGCTGCGAAGCCGGCAGAGCGGCAGAGGCATTGAGCCGGCGCACGTGGCCACGAAACTTCGACAACGTTCGACGTTGCAATGGGTGTTAGTCCCCGTCCCCTCTTACTGCGCCCCTGCAATGCCCACCCCCAACCCCCCCTCACGCATTCGCAGCCGCAGTTGAGCCCACTGGCCACGCCTACGCAGCGGAGGCGGTGGAGGCGCTGGTTGGGATTGGTGCGCCGAACTGGACACTGCCACAGAAACATAACCCCCCTCCCTGTGATACTCTTCTACCCCGAATTCTACAGCACCCTCTTCTACCCCGTCCTCTTCGGGCTTTTTCGGACATGGCGCGTAAAAAGGCGCTGCTGCCGTCGACGTTGGCGTCGACCTTTCCTGTAAAAATTTTTGGGGATTATTGATGCGAGGCGCACCGAAAGGAAGAAGAAGAACTAGAATAGGGGGTGAAAATAGGGTTAGAAGAGAGGTGTTGGAGAGAGTTATTTGGGAGAGTTTGGGAGAGTAGCGTAAGCGGGACTTAGAAGAGGGAAGAAGGGGAGTTAGATGAGTGCGGGGGCAGGGGGCTTTATTAGTGCGGAGGTGGCAGGGCTAAAAGGGTGCAAAGTAACGGGAGGGTAGGAGAAGACGGATCGAAAGAAAGTGAGGGGTGGAAGAAAGAGAGGGTAACGGGAAGGGCAGCAAAATAAAACGTGACCGAGAGGGAGGTTATAGAAGTTGGGTTAAAAAGAAAGCCGAAAGCGGGAGAAAGTAAGGGGGGATGGGGGTTTAGGGTCTGCAAAACTACTGTTATTTTTCGTTTCCTTCCCCTCTCTCTTCTCCCCCTCTATTTTTGTGTCTTCTCTCCTCTTTGTCCGTGGGCAAGCGCAAAAAGCAAATGAAAAATATTAAAAACTATTGATGAAGCACATTCGAAAGAGAGGCAAATACCGGACAGAAAGAGAGGGCCATCGAAAGACAGAGAGAGACGGCATGCATGCGTGTGAGTGTGTGTGTGTGGTTGGTGTGTGTGTGTGTTTGTGTGCCATGGTGCGGGTGGACATAACGGCATAAATGAGGCTTTAAGCTTGTTAACAGCCAACGCAGGCAGCGCTGTCGACGTCGCAGTCGACAAAAGTTTTTAGTATAAGTTACGAAAACTAATCGTGTGTGGAAGCGAGATGGAGCGAGGTGGTGGAGTAGGGGGAGAGCGAGAGCGAGAGGGGATGATGACCCCACCAAAGTTAATATGCAATTTTTCGCGACCATTTCCCATTTCACATATTTTGCGGGTTAATTACTTTGAGTTTTCGGCGGTATGATATAGTATTTTTTTGGGGGTGAAGGTATGTACATAAGTACGGGAATCAAAGTGAAAGTTATTTACATCATTAAGAGGGATTAACTAGCTTAAAATTAAACTGATTTATGCATGCCAACTAAATTAAATTACACTACAATTTTAAAACAAAATTTATTTGAGTATGATTACTGCTTTGAACAGCTAAAAATGTAATAAATGGATAATGAATTTCAGTCACTGTTCGGCTGATTAGGAAAACTAGTTTTTCGCAATTTTCGCACTTTTTTTTAAGGGGTTTTTCATGGTTTTACGAAAAATGTAAAAAAAATTCTAAGTTCAAGGTTTAAATGACATTTGATTTGAAACTTTATTATAAAACCGTAAAAACTGAATTTTTTTCCTAGTGTTTTTTGCTTATTAGTTAAATGAATTTCGTTGTCTAATGTTACATGATTTGTTCCGAAAATTGTACAAAAATAAAATGTTCAAGTTTAAATGACAATCGATTGGGAAGTTGATTCTTCAGACTTTAAACGAAAAATAAAAAAAAATTTTTTTTTAAATTTAAAAAAAATAAGAGGTATTACAAATTTTCTATTTTTTTAAGATATTATAATACTTGTACAATAATTCATTGATCTTTAATATTTATTTCCTATCATTTGAGTGGAAGAAAGTCTATAGATTTGTGATCGATAAATTCAATAAATGAAAGTATCCCGGGGTGGAGTTTCGATAGCCAAGCCCGTCACGCATTCATTGGCAGGACGAATCAATTTTCGGCTGGCTGGCTGGTGAAACTCACCTGGCCGAGCGAGCACAACTGTACCTGGGCACGTCTGTATCGAATCCTTTGGCGCGCTCGTCGCGACATGGCAATCGCTCTAAACAAACACAAAATGCAATAAATTCCGAAGCGCCACCTGGCGGTGTGGGGGGGCAATCGATTATGGGCCCAAAAATCCGCATTCGCAGACGGACAAAGGAGCAAAAAAGCTATGAGTTTTGCATGTGTGTTGGCCCGGACACTCAGATACTCAGTTACTCAGACACACACGGCACATGGCCAATAGATATACGCATTGATATAGTTCCGTCCGGGGAATCCCAGACGTTCTGGGACTGGGTGGAGTGGCCAACCAGGCGGCTTGGTAGCCCGGCATTCTGGCATTCTGGCCAACCCGTCGACGAGAAAACCGATTCCGAATCGGAATACGAGTCCGAGTCCGAAACGAACCCAAAAAGGTCTCTAAAATCCCCCGCCCTCTGCCCCTCCCTTTTTTCCTTTTGTTAATTAAGTTTCGTTTGTTTTGCGAGAGCCCTCAGACCGCACCGTTGTCGTATTTGAACTTTTGGCCAGGACACGCCAGGATGAGCACGAAAATACGCACACCGAAAACAAAAAATGACGAAAGTTCACAGGGAACGAATAAATGTAAGGAATACGCAAAAATATCTTAAGCTCTGTTTTTTAAATCTTGAAAATGTATCGGAATTTTAAGTTCGAAGAGTTCTTTAAATTCAAAATTTGGAAATAGAGCTGAAAACTTCGAAATTATAATCTTCTGATATTGTATTTTTATACGTTTTGTAAAATTTTTAATCTTCTGATCTTGTATTTTTACACGTTTTGTTGCCTTTAAAAATATTTAATTTTTATTTCATTTTATTTTGAATATTTATTATTTAAATTTTCTGCTCCTATTTTTTTTTTTAATTCTTTAAGAATTATTTTGATTAAATATTACTAATAAAATAATTAATATTAACACATTTGAAATTGAATTTTAAATCTTACGTTAAAAATTTCCTTTCTAAACCAAGAGATGTTTTTTGTATAGAAAATGAAGCCAATTAATAAATATAAAAAATTTTTTTTTGTTGCTTGTAACTAAATATAATAATGCTAATAACTAATATTAGCCTAGTTAATTTTTGCAGTGCATATATAGGGAGTAGAATTAGGGAATATGTGGCCATGTGAAGCAGGTAAATGAGATTTTATTTTATTTGAGGCTGCGCCATGCGGGTGTTCAGTTTATTTTGAATGGTTTTCGGCTTTGGTCCAGGTCCATTATGCTTGAATCTCCCCTTTTTTCAGGCAGCTGAGAAAACTGTTGGTGTTGGTTTTTTTTTGTAGCCAAGTTTGGATCATCTGGAAGATCCTAGCCCCACGGGCAGTCGACTCACTACTCACTACCAAATAGATTGATTTTTACCAATAAAACAGCAGCTACAAAAAGAGAGGGGAATGGTGGGGAGAGAGGGGAGAGAGGAGGGAGGTTACTTTAATTAATAACTTGTCAGTGTGCAAATGACATGGGAGGAAGCTACCAACTTAGCGCCCTTGGGCCAAGCAATCTGAGCCAAGTTGACGGGGGCCAACTGCAGCTCCACTTTCAACCAATCGGGCCAACATCTTCTCTTCGGACGCTTGGAACTTAACAGGGGGTTACGGAGGGTTTACGGAGGGGTTAGGCGGCGGTTAAGGGGGGAATATGTGGTGGTAATAGCGTAATAGAGCAAAATAGAGCCAAACTTGCAGATTTAATTCATGGCTTCCATTCGAACTTGACTCGATTCAGTTGTGTTTTTGCGGAAGATACAAATCATATTGTTTGGCATGCAGTCTTAGTTTTTGTAATTACTTTTTCTGCCCCCTCACACGCAAAGAAAAATCGTATTTTAAGAGAATACAATCAAGAAAAAATTAAATTATTATAAAATAAATTTTTCAAAATTTCTACCAATATACTTAATGATATGAAAATTTAGCAATTAAATTATTTTAATATTATTTTCAATATTTTTAATGCAGAAAAGAAATAGAAAATGCATTAGAAATAATTAAAAATAAATTAAATTAATAAACAATATATTATTTAAATCCATACTTCACTAAAGCAATTTTTAAACATTCATGTAAATATAATTTTGGGAATCTAAAGAGATAAATTCAATTAAATTATAAGTAATTTTCAAAGAGAAATGTTTCCATTAAAGAATCTATGTTTTCTTCAAAGTTTTCAATATTTTTATTCCTGTTGTGTTTTCCTTAAGCCGTTTTTCTTTCTTCCAAGTATTTTCCTCATCTACTTGGCCACTTGACCACAGATTTTCCAGCTCCTGTTTTTCCACTTTGGTCGACGTTGTCGAACTTCATCACTTTAAGGTCAAGCAGATGAGGCGGAAAAATAAAATAAAATAAAATAGAATAAAATAAAATAAGATAAATAAAAGTGGCGGATATAAAAGACCCCGCATTTGAATCCATATCCCGGTGGCCAGCTCTCCAGCTCTCCATCTCCATTTTAGCCATCTCCATCTCCGTGCAGCCATGTTGACCTAATTTTTTAACCCTCTGTCGTTTTGTTTGTCTGTCCGTTTGTTTGCGCAAAATGGGTTAAAACTTTTCCCCCACTCCTCCCGTTTGAGTGTGTGTGTGTGCGTTCTTGTAGCTTTGGGGCTGGCTGACTGGGGTAAAGTTAAGTAAGGCAAACTTAACCCGCCCCTCAGCCCCTGTCCTCTTTTGACCCCCCCCCCCCCACGCAAAATGTCACACAATGACGCAGCGCTAAAATGGCAGTCGCAGTAAATGCGAAATGCGAAGGGGGGGGCTAAAAAGAATGTCAGTGTCTTTGAAGGATCCCCCACTTCCAACCGGGAAAATATTTCCCCCTTTTTGCTGCTTCTGACTTTGGCGTGACAAATGCATGGGGCCAATGTGCAATGTAATAGAAAAAGTTAAATTAGACGCACGGACATGGGTCGCCCGTTTCCCGAAGAATCGAAGGATCCAAAATTGACACAATCAATTATTTTAGTTAAATATATTTTATTTTTATTTTTAAAAGCATGGAGAATAAAATAGATATTCCGAAAACTTGTATTATATTTAATATATGCTTTGTAACTTTTTTAAAAATATATTATTGCAATTTCCACCACATAGTAACATATATTAATTTCATAATTCAACCCATCTTAACTATCCACTTAGGATTGTAGTTGACAGAAAATGGTTTTGGGTTTGGTATTGGAGATATGAACCCATGGGGAGTCGTCTGCGAAGTGCGTCAGTCTCTCATGAATTTTAGATCTGAGTATTTGGCTTTTTTTACCGATTTAAATTAATGTGACATATTATTATAGTAAATTAAATATTTTTCGACCTTATACAGTCCTACCTATAATAACAAGTTTTGGCGTTGCCACACCTTTTTTGACTTATGCGTTGCCAGATTGCTTAATAAATTACTTAATTACTTAATAAAATATTCTTATTGTATATTTCTTATTTTCTAATTCCATTTACTTGTTGCTTTCGTATATCTTTTTTCCTTTGCCCATCTAGCTTCATTTGTTACGTCACTCATTACGTCATCGAGTGCATTCTTCATTTTTGCTCAGCATAGAAAACAAAAAAAAAAAGCTAGAAACTATCTAGCTTTGGACTTCTCCTCCCAGCGAAAAGTATAAAAACCTTCATCATCGTCCACCCATCTCCAATGCCATGTTCATCTGCAGACCCCATCATCATCATCATAATCGCGATTAAATTGCAATTTTTCTCACTTAAAGAACGTAATTCGCTCCGAGCCAACAATAATGACGGCCAAGTTAATGTTTTGCTTACCACATTCATTTCAACTCGCAGCAACTTTGGACACGGAATGAAAACAAAATAGGAGTGAATAGAACGGAATGGCAGCGAAGTCAGGGGCGTTCTTCTGGAAGGGGGAGGGGTTTTGCACAGGGGAGCCCCGATGTGGGAAGGTGCGGAACATAATTAATAACTCAATCCAAGCGGAAACCCTAAGACAGGCATTCAGTGCAGTTTAGTTCAGCTCAGTGGAGTTGGAGTTGCACTTGATTCTCTTGCCCAAGTACAGAGAAAGAATTATTCAAATCTTAAGCTTGAAGAATTAGAGGTGTGTTTAAAAGCTCATTAAATATACGGATGCTTTAGTTCGATAACCAGGAAACAATCGGAGATCAAAACAAGAATATTGTTTGGTAAATAACCAAATACAATCTACAAATATGTTTTTGTAAGATTTCTTTTAATATTAAAATCAGGGAATCAAACCGAATCTTATTTCGGTTCCGGTTCCGGTACTGATCCCATACCGAATCTGCTTATTCGGTAAAGGGTTATATTTTGGTATTGATGTTTTGGTTCCGGTTCTTGTACCGGTACGTACCGGTACAGTTAAAAAATTCTATTAATACTTTGAAATGATTTATGTGTGTTTTATTTGGAAAAAAAACTTGAATGTAAAATCATTAAAATTAATCAGATTTTTTTTATAAAAATATAAAAAAAAAGATTTAAATTAGATTTTTAACTTTTTTACTTCTAATAAAAAATATATTCATTAGCTTTTAAAAAAAAATGCGTAGAATGGCGCTAAAAATGCCAGATTTACAGCTTCTTTAGACAAAGAGTGTTACTGCTACAGCGACATTTTCTTACATAAGCAGTACATGTGCTAAAAAGCGACGGGAAGAAGTCGATATAGCAGAAAGTGGGAGCTGATACATACATATGGGTATTATTTTATTCAGGATTTTTAACGAGTTTAGTAAATTAGTACCAAAACCGTACCGGTACCAGCAATACGGTAATCGGTTCGAAATTAAATTTTTATTTTGGTCTCGGTATCAGTTCCGGTTCTCTATAAGGAATCGGTTTATTTCGGTTATCGGTTCCGGTTCCGGTTATGGTTTTATTCCCTGATTATAATAATAATAAATAATTTTTTACTTTTTATTATATTTTGATAAAAATAATGCTTACATGTATATTTATTTTATAAATTATCCTTTGATCTAATATTTTGTGCGTGCAACTAGGGATGATTATGATAATGATTATTATAGATATAATGATACCGTATCGATATTTTAGGCAAAGGTCGCTTTTTAGTGTTGCGATTTATGTGCGATAAATCAAATACAGTTTTTCAGTACTTTTGAAATAATATCGATAAAATCGATGTTTTAATTTGAAATTCGATATTTTTCGATATTTCATAGATCTTTCTATATATTAAACTTTATTTTATTTTCGATAAGCTTGATTTTGTTTTCGTAACTAAATCATTTTGATTGCAGTGCAGTTTTTGTGGCCAAAGTCTGTGGTTGTTCGCACTCTGCGTTTATGAAGTGCGTGATCGACTGGGCGTTAGGGATGGGATGTGGATGGGTATGGGTATGGGTTAGGATGAAGACCTGTGCCTGTAATCCTCGTGAGCGGTCACGAGATAATGGATACGAGACCCACACACACGCCGAGTGTGCAATTAAATGTATGTATGAAAGGCAAGACAGCTTGAAAAGGCGGAAGCTTCGCCGTTCTTGACGCACACTCATTGCGGACCAAACCCGTGATTAAAAACCAGCAGGGCCTATAAACAAAAAGAAAAGCCCTGTAATTAGCACTGCGAGTGCGTCTAACGGGGCGCACTGTACCCGGGTGCCAGGCAAATCGAGTTACATTGAGGTACAGTGGGCACTCGATGCACTCGCCCC
This sequence comes from Drosophila pseudotakahashii, assembly GCA_035046095.1. NCBI lineage: Eukaryota > Metazoa > Arthropoda > Insecta > Diptera > Drosophilidae > Drosophila > Drosophila pseudotakahashii. The sequence goes on along the minus strand of JAWNOE010000105.1, from coordinate 7,234,584 downwards.
CGGGGCCGTGGGCGTTTTCGGGCAGGCGTGTTTGATTGTTCAATCATAAGCGGCTGGCCGTAATCACAGTGCTCCCAACTGCTCTGTTTGCCTTGGCAATTAGCCGATCCTCCGACTTATACAGATAGTGCAGATTATTGGGATCTTAAATGGGCTCCATTTGGCGGGGGCCGATCATGATAAACGGCCGATGGATGGCCTTATAATGGATCTCACCGCGGGCAATCCATTATGCGAGCAGAAGAACGCACGAATGATACGTAGCTTTCGAATGCGGCTATTTATGGGTGGTGAGGTGATGAAATTAATAGCGAATTATGTAGGTACTTATGCAGTAGTACTGTAAGTACTTGCAAAAATTATATGTTTACCCCTTTTTCGTTGAAAAGTTCATTTTCGATAATAAATGTGAATCGATTGGAAATTTAGTAACGAGTTCAGAAAGGTATGACAATACATATTTGGATCAATATTTCCATTGTTTCGGTGAAAAACCTTTTTTTTTTTTAAATTCAGGATTTTGGTTTTTGAACAAAAATATGAATTTTTTCTTTCGGGTTTTTTGCTATAACTTGGCCAAAAATGGTCTTACACCAAAAATACAGTATGTATTAAACAGATTACAATATAATAATTACATCCATCGCACTTTCCGTGTGATTTTGAAAAAATAAAATTTTCTTTGTTTTTTTTTTGCGAAAAATAGAAAAAAATTTAATAAAATGACCAGCTTCAGAAAGGTTGATCGTTGTAACATATACGCAAGTAAATCTAAATTTAATGTTTTTGTAAATAGATAGGAATGATATTCAAGGGTATATAAGCTTCTTCTAAGCTTCTATGTTTAAAGTATATAAAGGGATACATTTTAAATCTGATTCATGATTCAGGCAATTGTACAAAAGAGAATTTGTATATATAAAAATTAAAAATATATTTGTAATAGGTACAAATATACTTTCTTAAAAATCTAGAGCATTCTTTTAATGTTTTTTATGATCAATTAAATATTAAATAATAAATATATATAATTTGTAGAATTCCCCACTTCGAATGCCATAAAATTGCGTAATTATAAATTCACGGCCAAGAGAAAGGGTTGCCACAAATATCAAGTGTGATGTGGCAGGCAGCTGTCGCCAGTGAGTTTTCCCCGATTGATTGAGTTGAGTCGCCAGCTTGCCTCGAATTATATCGGTACTTCCGCGGTGGAAAGAAAAGGCGAAGAAATGCACTTCCAATAGCCGCATATATGTATACACAAACATATATATAGCATTATGTTTATCTCTATATGTCCGTATATGTCCGTATGTGTCCGCATGTGTCCGTATGTGTCCGTATGTAGATGAGCATTTAACGCGCCGCTTGCATGTGAAACGAACAAGTTGCTGCTGGGACCTCCAGCTGCACCTGCAATGCATTTAATTGCTGTTAGAACTTGGCCACAGAACTTGGCCATAACGGGTGATCTGCTGCCACTCGCCTCTCGCCCCTCGGAGCCCGAATCCCCGATTTACACAGTTCCCCGCCCCGACTTACCCCCGATGATGATGAATTGCATTTTGCACACTTTAATTGGATGAATGTGTAATTAAGTTGTGTGCCAGTTCATAAATTGAATGCAGCTCTCCAGCTCGCAGATCTCTCGCAGAAATGCAAACTGCCAACCGTTTCTTTTTGCCTTTTTCGTTTATTTTTTGCACTTTTTCGCCCGTCTGAAGCCTGGTTTCGGCCACAATTTCCGTGAAATCTTCAAATCAAACAAGACACATGCGTTGCGCATGCGCATTGTCCACTGCCATCTGCACCACAGCCACGCAAGTCCTGCCAGGACACTGAGAAAAAAAAATGGATAAGCTTATATATAAACCAATCTATGAACTCATGTCCAAGTGAAAACTTTAAGTTTTGGACTCTTGAAAATATTTTAAATATTATTTAAAGTATTTATATATTTTTCCATATTCGTAAAAGTTAAGTATTAATTTTATATTAATTTTTTTTAAATGTCTTTAAAATTATTGTATTAAAACTATTAATCTGTGAACTTATGTCCAGGTGAAAACTTTAAATTCTGCACTCTTGGAAATATTTTAAATATTATTTAAGTTATTTTTATATTTTTTCTATTTGTAAAAATAAATTAATAATTTTTTTTTTTTTTCAAATTGGATTTTATAAATTTAGCTTGCTTTAAAATGATAGTTTACTTAAATTTTGGAAAATATTTTCAAAAAGTAATAAAAAGCAAAGTCTGATTGCATTTTTTATGTAACCTAGTCTAATTTGGGAACACTTGATGGCAGTTTGTTGACAATGTTTTTGCCAGTGTCCAGGAGAGGGTGACCCTGGCAGAGGACAAGGGGTAATGGGAGGGATCTGGACTCTGGAGGGGACTCCTTGGGCCACCTTGCTGGCTGTTCGCTGTTCGCTGCTCACTGAGCCGTCGTCATCGTCGCGTTCAACTTCGTGTTCATTAACGCTTTGCCCATTAAACTTGAGGACTGGTTCCTGACCCCTCCAGACCTCCAGTCTCCAGTCTCCTGTCCTTTCCCCCCCCCCCTCCCCACAAGGCGTCCTGCTCGTCACCCGGCTCCAGTGCTTTTCGGAAAGCGTTTAATCGCATTTACATAGATTAGGCAGAATTTGTGTGAAATTGAAACTGAGCGAATGCGCAAAAATAACAAAATAAAAAGCGTACAGGAAAAAGTGAAGGAGCAAAAGAAATAAATAAATAAGAGGCGTGCAAAGTGCGAAGATTACAGGCAGCCAGGTAATTTCTGATGGACTGACGATTCAGCAAAAATAATATTATATTTGCACACTGAAATCAGAATTAAACTATAGGTAAATTAAATATTTTTAATTAAATACATTTAAATAAAAATTTTTTTAATTTATTTGGTTTTATATCCCAGTGCTGCAAGCATATGTTTATTATTCACAATAATTATAATTTTTTATTCAATTTTGAGAAATATTTTTAAACTTATTTAAATAAAATCGCTTACAAAAATGATAGGATTCTGGTTTTTAGTTTGACAAGCAACTGAAGTACTATTGGTAATCATTTTTCTATAGATACACATCTCTAAATGGACTGTGTACCACATTTCGAAGTCCCATCAGTGCCTCAGTTTTTTTCCATTTTGGCCCTCCAATCTTTAGTGCATATTTTCACGATGCTTACTTTCTTGTTCATTTCGCTCTGACGTTCTTTTATTTTGGCATTATTTCGATTTTTTTTCGACTGTCTTTTTTTTATCACAACCCAAATTTCTTCATCAATTAAGAACATCAACGAGTTGAAGGGGAAGGTGGGGGAAGGGAAGGGAAGGCAGCATCGAACCAGAACAAAGAGTGGAAAAACAAGCCAAGAAATAAGACGAGAAATGGTGCAAAATGGGGTTGGGGTTGGAAAATGGCGTCTATGCCTGTCCATACTTGTTATTATCCTTCGAGTCGAGGACGCTGACACTTTTTCGTCATTACTGTTAAAAGCGTTAAGGCAAAGGACGAAGCGAACCCAACAAACAACAAAATGAAAAGAGTTTTATCAGGCAAAATAAAACGAAGGCAGCCAGAAAAAAAGAGGCGACGGAGGAAAATAAGTAAAAAAAAATAGAGGAAAATAAAGGAAAACTGCAAGGAGCTGGCATAAAATCTCTGTAGGATCGCGGGGCGGGTGGTGAGGAAGCCGGGCAGGATGTTTTGTTGGCCAGGGTGCCAAAAATTGAGGTTATCGCTGAGCAACGGCAGGACGTTGAGGACGAGAAAAAGAAGCTCACTGGGAAAAAATATGGAAAAAAGCCTTAAGATACATTTATTTCATTTTTAAAAATAATCTATGTATATTTCCAATTTTTAGGAATTTTAGGGTTAATTTTGAAATGCAACTTATCAAACAATTCTTTTTTATTTATTTTTTTAAAAAAGTTTGATGGTATTTTAATTTTTTTTTGTAAATTTAATTGCCTTGAAATTTATGTTTTTTTAGTTTTTTTGCGATTTTTGTATATAAATTATATGTCTACGTATTTTATTATTATTATCTTCACATTTTTTGGCTGTGCCTCCCTGCAAACGGGACAAAAATGCCAAGGCGCGTGGGTCGGCATGTCCTTCATCAGGCTCATCAGGACATGCAAACGGAGGGATGGAGGTGCGGAGGTACGAAGGAGGAACTCCAACTGCAGCGGGATTCACGTCGTCCTCGTCTGGTGAGCTCTGTATACCATGTATACCATGGCATCATTCCATCGTCCTGCGTGCTGCACGCGTCGTTGCGCTTAAATGCCAAAATGCAGCCCCATCCCCCTTTCCCCCTGCCATCCCAATTTTTCCTTATTTTCTGGTCCTTCCCTTCCCTCCGCCAAACCCACTGATTGCCGTTTTTCCAGGCAAAAACCCACTCCATCCTGAAAAGCCCCCCTCCTGGCGTACACACATCTTGCCACGCAAAACGAGTGACATTTTCGGATGTTATAAACTGGGTATCAACTTTTTGTGTTACGTTCGTCATTCTTGCGATGATGCGATAATTACGAAAATCAGGCTAAGGAATCACGAATGATTTTGGATCCCTAATAATTTGTCTAAGAATTAGCATCGTTTATTATCCTAGCTAAATATAGAAATTAATCTATATTTATTTAAAATTCCATAAATTCTTTTTTATTATTTTATTATAATTATTAATTTGCGTATTTATTTATTACCCTTAAGATTTTATTATTATTATTTTTTATTATTATTTTTCATTATTATTTTTCATTTGAAAGATTGAAACCTAATATTGTAAAATAATAAATCTCTGTTTTAAAATAAGTAAATAAATAAAATAAAATAATAAAATAGCATTTTTAATTATATAAATACTATTTATAAATAAATATATTTAAATATTTATTTTTATTTCGATTTTATTCCACTTAATATTATTTAAGATTTTTGCAACTGCAATATTCTAATTTAATTTATTTTTTTCCTATTTTCTGGTGCTACAAGGACTTCCTTATAAATTAATGCACTAGTCACAAATACAAATTTAAATTGTATTATTATTTATTTTATTATATTAAATTTAATTTTAATACTTATATTAATTATTTTCTATTTGAATAATTAATAACTATAGTTGTAAAATCTTAAATCTCTTTTGTAATACATATAAATACTTTATAACCAATATGATTTTATATGATTTTAGTTAAAATATATAAAAGCCAAAGGCATCGGTAAGTTGTGCATTTATTTCGACATGGCTTGGCTTTTATTCGTCTTATTTTTGTGGGAGGACGTAAAGTTTTATCCCAAGTTTTGGCAGAGATTGATGAATTTTGATGATGTTTACGCGCAAAAGGAGAATTTTTCTTCAGCTGTATTTGTAGGTTTTGCGCCCCGCCAACTCCCCTTTATATATTTTTTTCTTAAGGAGTTTTGTAGCTGCAGCGGCATCCTTGAAATAACCTTAATCCCCAGCACGAGGGGCAAAATGAATGATGTTCTTCCTCTGGAGGGGAGGCAAATAGGGAGTTGCACCCTCGTAGTTGTTTTTGGTGTCAGCGGCCTGCATTCCTTGAAAAATCCCCCCACCCCCTTTACCGCTTTCCGTTTCAAGGATATCGTTTCATTTTTTACCCCACATTTTCGTCTTCGGTGTCGTCGTCGTTAGATTTTCATTTTCATTGCAATTTCATTTGGTTGCCGCACGATACGCAACGCAAAGTGGCCGGGACCCTTTGCAGTTATGCAACCCCCTCTATCGTTCCCCTTTTTCGCCCCCTTTTCACCCCCTTTTCGCCACCCCTGTGTCCTTCGGTGCGTGTGCAATGCAAGGACGCATATTAATATCCTTACTTAGCTGCATGAACTGTGCTTAGCACGTTTCCACACTTTCCATCGCCGCCCCTCTTCTCTTCTCCCTCCCCCTTCATTTACCCCCCTCCCCCCTGTCACTTGAATAGGTGAAAGGGGGAGACGGTCAGTGGGGGGCTGGGCCACCCCTTTTGTATGGGGCACCAAAGAAGCTGCAGATATTTCTCCTGGCTTTCTTGTTCTCATTTTCCGAGGGGAAAACCAAAAAGGCCTTGGATTTATTAAAGCGATTTGAGGTTAGCTTAAGATTTCAAATGTCTCCATATGTATTCTCAAAATAAAAACTTGGGAAACTATTTGGAAACATTTAACTTTAGCTTGGTAACTTACATATTAGTTAAATGCTAACTGATTATATTTAATTAAGATATTTTAGAATTGAAATTAAATAAAACAAATAATTCATACATGATTTTATTTCTAGAGTTACGTTGAAAATAACGGATAAAATCAAATAAATAATATAGTTCATGCAAAACGTATTTTAAAAAAGCGTTTTGAAAATAAATAAAATATTTAAATAATAAAAAAAAAGCAAAATATTAAATATTAAGTATAAGTACTGTATTAGCTAATAAGTTTAAATATGTTTACCTTAATTGAAACGTTTTTTGTGACTAGCGCATTAATAATAAGCTCGAAGCTTGTAGCGTTGGGATGACTTATAAAATAAAATGAAAATAAAAAAATAATATAGTTAATGCATAATTTATTTTATAAAGTGCTCTGAAAATAAATAAAATATTTCAGGAATAAAATAAAATAAATAAAATAGTTCTTGCAAAATGTATTTTATAAAGTGTTTTGAAAATAAATAAAATATTAGAGGAATAAAATAAAATAAATAATATAGTTCAGGCATAATTTATTTTATAAAGTGTTTTGAAAATAAATAAAATAATTCAGGGATAAAATAAAGAAAAATAAATAAAAGTTGTTTGAAAATAAATAAAATATTTCATGGATAATTTATTATTGTCTTAAATTATTTAAAACTTTCTGGGTAAACAAGTTTTCAGATACCTGATATTTATTTTCAGTGCTTTTCAAAAAACTTTAAATTAAACAAATATATGAGAAGTGTAGTTTTGATAATAAAATGCAAGTGATAGTGGATGGTGTTTTGAAAACTCCAGATGTGCAATAATCACATTATATATGTACACTTTGCGGCCCTCTCCGCTAGCAATTAGTTCCATTATGACTTCCGGGCTGTGTCCACTTTTCGCAGGACCTCAAAAGAATATCGCTCATACCACATGTGGACCGGGGACGCCAATGGCAATCGATGAGAGGCTGCACTGCCTGCACACACACACACACACGCACACAGCGACGTGCAGCAAGGACAACACAAAGACGACGTTTATGCAACAGTCATTCGCTGAAAATGGCAGGCGAGGGCGAAAAAACAACAACAAACGAGGAAGGCAGAAAAGAAAAACTAAAAAAAAAATCCCTAGAAATGGCATGAAAATGAAAACCTACCGAGTTGCAAGTGGATGCTTTCTGTGTGTGCACTTTGATGCTCTTATTGCGTTTGCCACACACACACTCACACACACACACAGCAAATCAAATGAAACACCAAAACACAGACAAGGGAAAAACTGTGAAAAAGAAGGAGGAAAAGCGGGAAGAAATTGAGTGCCGCCCATGCAATTTGCAGTTATTGCCCCAAAGCATCGCAGCAAAAAAAAAGGGAAAGGGGGAAAAGGGGTAAAAATGGGGAACCCCCTTTGGCAGAGGCTTTCATTTCGTCAGGATGGAAATGTGGATTTCTTTTTTTCCTTCTGTGCCAGCATTGCCAAAAAATCGCCAACCGGACGCAGTTGGTCAGTTAAAAACCCCCCCTCCTCCACACACACACACAAACACACGCTGGAAAAGTGCAAAAGAAAATGTAAATGAAAAGAGCGTGTGTTGCGAGGGGGTGAAAAGGGGGAAAAACAGAGTGAAACACACGAAACAAAAAGAAAGAAACTAATTCGATTAATCATCAGGCCAAAAGGCAGCAGCAACAGCAGCAGCAGCAGGCAAAAGGCATCCTGCCAGCCAACAGACAACAGGCAGCAACATGGAAAAGCGTTGCGAAAAAATGGGGAAAACTAAATGGAAAGGACCCGGGCACAAACACACACACACAAAGAGAGATAGACTGAGATAGCTGCAGCCCACTGCAGCTGAACGAGGACTATTGTTGCTGTGTTTGTGTTGCCGCTGCTGTTGATGACTGACTATAACACCTAAAAACACCCAACCACCCACCGAACCATCTCGACAAGCCGAAAAAAAAATGAAGGGAGTCGGGAAAAAGGAAAATGGGAAAAGGGAGTCGGGAAAAAGGAACAAGGAAAAGGAAAAGGGCATCGGGTGGACAGCAATCAGGGCCACAGGAAGTCGCATCGATGAAGCGCGCAAAATACTCTCACCAAAAAAATACTAGGAAATACTATAATCCTAGAAATACTAGAAAATAATATTATCAAAAATATTCCATTATATTTCGTACTATATGATTATTTTATTTATTTCCAAGTTATTATTGTTATTATTTTAATATATTTATCTATGTTGTATTAAGTAATTAAACTCATATTTATTAATATTAATTAATCATACTATTGTTTGCTTATATTATTATTTAATACTTAATTTAGAGATTTATCATTTAAATTTAGTTAATTTTTTTTACATAATATAACTAGTAGTTATATAATATTTTTTAATATTTTATTTTAATGTATTTAAGTGAAAAGCTAAATTGACATAAGTAAGTTTAATCTATTAAAAAGGGCATTATTAAAATTAGTATAAAGGACGCATATAGTTTTATAATTTATTTGTATTTAATTATTATTTTATTGTATCATAAATATATTTTATTTTTTATATTTTATTTGTATATTTTATTTGTATATTTTATTTGTATATTTAATTTGTATATTTAATTTGTATATTTTATTTTATTATTTTATTTACATATTTTATTTACCTATTTTATTTACATACTTTATTTATATATATATATTTTTTTGTTATATTAATTTTCCCTAGTTTTTTCTAAGGCTTCCCCATATCTATACTTTTGAATAGTTCCTTTTGGCCAACGCGATGTCCAATTGTTCGTACCCCTTGGCTGCAGCAATTCCCTTTTCCGAGTGCTTGTGGGTGTCCTGGTTGATGTGAAGGCGTTGCTACTGACGCAGTCCTCAACCCCTCCTCCCCTCCTCTTCTCTGCATCTGCAGCTGCACCACTGGATGTGCCTGGCCTAAGCCATCCACTGGCGATTCCAACCCATCCGGATCCAAACCGAACGACGCATGCACAGAGCCATCATTCGAGTGGCATGTGTGTGGAGTTCTTCACTGGAAGGAGGAAAGGGGTTCTGCCGGATGTCAGTGTTTGAACTGACCAATCTGCAGGCATATATTGCAATAGGCGCAAGCTGCAGGGTGCAGGGCGCACAGTGCGTATGCGCAATGCCTGGCACTCAGGTGGGAAAAAGCGGAAAATGTGAAAAGCGGGAGCTGAAAAATCGGCAAGCACAAAAAATTCAAAACAAAACTATAACAGCTTTTAGGGTGCCAGATAAACTTTTAAATACTTTTTGATTTGTTTACTTTATTTTACCTTAAAGATAGAATAAATATATCAAGGCATTGTAATTAATTATACTAAATTTACCTGTCTATCTATTTTTTTTAAATAAATATTATTACAATTATTTTTTATTATTTTGACGTTTTTCTTTAACTTTTAAGGTCTGAATTTATTTTATAAATCTTGACAACCTGATTATTATTATAATTATTATTTATTCAACAGCTTTAGGCTTAAAATGGTAGCAATCTTGAACAAAATATTATAAATTAATAGGATATATTTCTCTAAAAATTCAAGATTTCATTTTCCATGTTGTACTACCTATTAATTTTTGATTTTCATATACCACTGAAGTCGAAACCAATTCACTTGACCAGTTTCTTGGGCTTTTTTCCCTGTGTGGCGACCAGGGAGCTAGTTGAGGACCTGAAAATGGGGGCTGGGGCCATGCAATTAGTCTAATTGCTAAGCATGCATTTGCATTCCCGTCCGAATCCCGAATCCCGAATCCAAATCTCTCCAAGACAGATCGAGGAGGCAGCAGGCAAACTGGCGCTAATCGTTCAAACGAAATCAGCAACAATTCATTTGCACAACAAGCGCCCGGCCAGAGTTGCATTTTCCTGAAACCGAGGTCCAGAACCCCACTAACCACCTTTACAGTACCAGTACCTCAAAACGCCGACCGAGTCCCAAGCACCAAGTCCCAAGTCCAACTGGCAGATTATCTTAATTCACGTTGTGGGAGACTAATGAGTGCAAACCGTCGAGGAAGTGGTAGAATATCCAGCGAAAACAAACGTGAGGCCTTTCCTCTCAATCTGAGGAACAGCAGACGCCTCTGCCTCTCATTTTGGATTTGTTCTTGGGTTTTTTCAGTTTTTGGTTTCGGATTTGGATTGGGATTGGCATTGGCATTGGGATTTCGGACTAAGTTGGGGGCACGGGCATCCATCGGACGTTCATCCATCGCGGCCACTTCCACTTCAACATGCGTGCGTTTGAGTGCTGCAGTCGTACTCGAATGTCTTGTGGAAGCTGCGTCTTTAATTGAATTAGTGGGACCAGTCAGCCAAGCCGCCTTCTCTCGCCCAGCACTGAGCGAAAAAAGTGCGAGCGTACACACCGAATCCTAACTTGTTTTGTATGTGCATTGAAATATATTCTCAGCTTCAATAGAGACAGTAGTAAAAACCAGAATTACTTTTTATCACAATTTTTTGGATATTTGGGATTTTGGTTTTTTAACAAAATCACAAATTTTTTCTTTTTGAACTTTGGCTGTAACTTGGACAAAAGTGGTCCTACATCGAAAATACATACTGTGTTGAACAGATAACAAAATAATAATTAAATCCATAACACTTTCCGTGTGATGTTGAAAAAATAAAATTTTTGTCAATTTTTATTTTTTTTGTAAGGGGGTACATCATACTTTTTTGCGAAAAATTGGAAAAAAGTAAAATGTCCAGGTTTAAATGTAAATCGATTGGAAATTTAATAACGAGTTCAGAAAGGTACGACAATCCATATTTGGATCAATATTTCCTTTATTTCAGCGAAAATACAGTTTTGTTTTTTTTTTTTGGAAATTTGGGATTTCGGTTTTTGACCGAATTATTTCTTTCAAATTATATGCTATAAATGCGACTTTGGTTTTGTTAAATTTTTTCTCTGCGTGTGCTGGCTGGTCCTCAACTCTCGGCGATCTGTGCGTTTCAAAATCGCATTAATTGTGCGCGAGTTCCCGAACTCGAATGCCGAACGCGATTGCCGGGCGATTCTGGGGCCCCTTAACCCGCTGATGGCTGGATCTCTGAAGCTCCGGATCCCCTCGGTTCCTTGGAGCCTTATCTGGGCGAACGCGTTGTGCGTTGCTTGTGACGCCTTGTGTCGCTTTTAATTAAGCATAAATTTCATCACACAAGATACGAGTTGCAGTTGAAAGGGGCACGCAGTGCTTTTGCCTCTTTGCCGTTTTGCTTTTATTGATGTTGCAGCAACATGCAGAGCGGTTGAGGCAGCTGTTTCCCCTTCCCCAGGCGAACCCAAAAGAGATCCCGGGGGAGACATTATGACAGCCGCCTAATTGATTGAGCCATTTCACTGCTGCTGCCCGATGCCCCCCGAAAACTTTGCGCCTTGAAGGGCAACTTTCTTTCGGGGCGTTTGTCAACCGTCCGCACACAGATTGCACAGCTGCCGGAGTTGGCCAAGACAAATGGAGCCCCATTACAGTTGGCCAGGAGCAAGTCCCAAGTACCAAGAGCCAAGTGCCAAGAACCAAACACCAAAAGTCCTGCGGTCAGTCGAGAATTTTCCCCCAGTGAGCCATTGTCATCGATCATCGATCAAGTCAACGCAAATATCTTCACGTACAACTCCCATTTTGATCAGTTATTTTTTGAAAACTCTTGTATTTTTATTTAAAGTTCAATGCTAGTTTAGTTTTTAAGGTGGCTCAATATTGCACTTTAATTAAGGTTGCATATTTCAAAATATCGAAATATCGATATATACTTAAACAAAACGATTAATTTATACTGTGATATTATTTTTGCATAAATATCTCAAATATTCTATATTAAATATATTTTTGCTTTCAAAAAATAAATATCAATAATTTTAAATTCATTTAAAAATCTCTTTTTAAATAATGAATTTTTTTTATTTTATTTTTTATGTTTTCTTAAAAGTTTGTAATCTATCCCAATATCCCAAAAATCCATATTTCTATCTATTATTCTATTCTTACCTTGAACATTCTGTACAATATTCCTGCCAATATTCGTTAATTTTATTTTTTATGTTTTTTAAAAGTTTGTAATCTATCTCAAAAATCCATATTTCTATCTATTATTCTATTTTTACCTTTAATATTCTGTACAATATACCTGCCAATATTCGTTGGTAATTTAAGCTTATCTTTATTCAATATTCAAAGGACAGGACTTCCGCCTCCGCCTTCGCATATAACAATATCCATGTATCGAACGGCTCTTCAAAAGCACCTCCAACTTCCTTCCTCTTTTTTGGTAGCTGGCGAAACGTGGGTCAATGACTTGGCCGAAAAGCTTTTGTTTGCTTATTGCTTTTGCTATTTTGTTATTTTGTTATTACAACACAGCCCACACATGCCCGTCATCCGTGGGCCACTTTTTCTTCTGTCATTCTTATTTCGGCTCGTGTGTTTTTTTCGTTTCGAGAGCCTGATAAGAGCGACAGACGCTGCCCATTCCGACCACCTGACAAACACCTGTCTGGCCCAGGACCTGGTCCTCATCCTAAACCTTATACTCATCCTCATCCTTATCCTGTGTTCCTGGCTTCTGGGGCCTAGCTTGTCCTGTTCTGATTTTTTACCATCATCGTTTGAAATCGTATCGCATTTTTTTGTCCACGATATTGTTTCAAATAATTCAAACTGTAAACACACTCTGCGAAAATATATATTGAATTAATAGGGGACTTAAAAATTGTTTGAATATATAGTAAATTCTAAAAACAGATTTGCCTAAATTCTTTTTTTTTTGTAGAAAGAAAATGGAGGAAAGTGAAGTTTATGTGGCAAACATTCGCAACATGAGACATTCATTTAATCTGGTTTTTAATCATTTAAAAATGAAATTAAAAATTTATATGAGGTTCTAAAATTAGAAGGGCCATGCGGATTTTCTTAATATTTTTTTTTATAGGAAGGACTTTTTAGGAAAACCCCCCCTAGTGAAGTTTACATTCGCAACATGAGGTATTTATTTATTTTCTAATTTTTTTGCCATCATTTTTTTTATGGGAATAATTTTTTTATGAGTGCAGGATTGGCTCACTCTGCGCTTCAGTTAATGTTTGCGCCAATATTTTGCGGGCAGGTGGTTACCAGGAGGAGGGGGCTTGGCTTTCGATGGTCTGGCCTGGTCAGCAATGGGGAGGCGCCTCCATCGGTCGCCAGTTGCCAGTTGCCAGCGACGTCGTCAGTGTGTCCAGTGGAGCGTGATGTCGTCTGACATTTACGGATATATGTACATGGACAGCCGATTACTCACATAGGGAGGGATTCCAAAAGGAGGAAGGGGGGGTTTTAAGGTTGGTTCGCGAATGCGGACTTTGCTTTTTGGTCCCCCCTAAAACCCATACTCCATCCTCCGCCGGTTTGTGCCTCGTTTTCTATATATTCCCGTATTTGCGTTTCCTCTGTTTTTCCATTTTTTTTTTGACTACTATATGCGGCTCCTCCTCGAAAATATAGAGGATAACACGGCAAAAAAAAAAGGAGGAGGAAACTTTGCAAAAATTTTGTTAACGCAAAAAAAGTCTCTTTGTTCTTGTTTTTGGTAAATGGGAGAAGGTGAGAATGGTTGGGGCGGGGGAGTGGTGGGGTGGTGTAGGGGGTGGAGTGGGTGACCTCGGTGGGTGGGGTGTTGGTATTCCATAAAAATATGCTAGCCATGTGCCTGCTCTTTTCTTGCTCTCAAACTCTTGATAAAAAGTCATTTCCCTACATTGAGGAGTTCGATGGGTAATGGATCTATAGATATAATATAAATATCAGATATCAGAGTTAAAATATTTGTAATAACTTCCTTGATTTATTATTTAATTTTGTAATTTAATATTTATTTATTTTCTATTGCAAACTATTTTTATTTGATTTTGCAGTATTCCATTTTGTCAAATATTTCCTTCAAAAATTCGTATAATATTTTATAAATATGATAGTATTTTAGAGCATTAAGAAGCTCGTTTTTGGCCCTAATATTTTCCTTGATTTATTATATAATTTTTAAAATTAGTACATATTTATTTTGTATTGCAAACTACTTTGATTAGATTTTTTCAGTATTCCATTTTCTCAAATATTTTTATAAATATTCTTTACAAAATTCTTATAAATATTCTTATAATATATTATAAATATCATAATATTTTAGAGTATTAAGAAGCTCGTTTTGGGTCCAGCTAGCGTCTCTTTTAGTAGTTCCGCACTTTTAACTTTGGCTCGTTCGTTTTTCGGGGACTCAGACAGCCCCCCAGGGCAGCCTCTAGACCCCCCGTAAACCCCCTTCAGACCCACCCCCCCTATAAGCCATTACCTCTGTGATGTATCGTCAATATTTTGTACCTTTATTAAAATTAAATTCCGGCCAGGAACAGGAACAGAAACAGGAACGTGTGCCTAAACGAGTGGCTCTTTCTGGGGATTTGTGTTTTGAGTTTTGTGTTTTGAATTTTGCATGTCTGATGTCTGTGTCTGAATGGTTTTTGAAGGGGGGGCTGAGAATGGGGGTAGGTGGGTTGGCAACGCGACTGTTTCACTTTAATTGGAGTCACTGGAATTTCGAATTTCGAAGCGTGGGCCTATCAGCGCAGGGATAGGATAATTCCCGAAGGAAGATGGATGGTTGGCTGGTGGGTGGTGGTCCCCCTTTTCGCGATTTGGTGCAAACTGCAACCCCAATGCAACGCACGGCGATAACAAAGGCCCAGAGTGCTTGATGGATGTCGGTCCTTTGGTCCTCTGGTGCTTGGTCCTTTTGCTGCTGATCCCCCGTGTTGCTGGGCTTCCTTTTTCGGGTGGTTTTGTGGGTGGGTGGCTAAGTGGGTGGGTGTTTAACGGGTCTCATCGATATGAGGCGCTGCTGCTGGCCGCAACCAATCGCAACGCGAATGCAGCGCTGCAAAAAAACGCAGCGCACAGTGCTGACCAAATGGCTACGCCCATGTGGCCCTGCGATTTGCATGCGTCGCAATCAGTCGCCCAGTCGCCCGGTGGCCCAGCCACCCCCTTTAACCCTTCGCCGGTGCAGGGGGGTGGCTTATGTATGTGCCAGCCTTTGCCGCGTGTGCACGTTAATTACTCCGCAGTGGTCTCGTTCTCTCTCCCTCTGCCTCTCCCTCTACCATCTCGCTCTATCTCTGCACATATGTGTTGTTGTGTTCATCAATTTGCCATCGATTGCAAAAAGTGAAGTCTCAATCAGTGACAAAAGCAGCAGCTAAAAAAATCACTATGACAGTTGATACAACCGGGTAATACCCTTAGAAAATATAAAAATATTTATTACATTTAATAAAAAGAATATTGATTAATATCGCTATATTTCCAATATTATTATTAATTGTTATTTTAATTAGAATTAAAAAAAGAATTAGAAGCATATACAACAAATGTTTATTGGTCATATTTAAACAGTTAAAAAAATACTGAAAGATGATTATACAATAGTTTGATATGAAACCTTAAAAATGTTTTAATATTTAATAGAAAATTCGAATACATGTATAAATATTTATTACTATGAAATCATAAAATAGACTAAATATAAATTTAAAGTTCTAAATGATTAATAATTTTTAAAAATTGAATAATAATGTCTTAGTTTATTTGAAAACATAATATTACCTTTTTTACTTTATGGCATAACATGTGAAAATCAGCGAACGATGCCCTCAAAGAAAAAGTTCCTCGCGGAGGTTGGGAACCAATCTCAGATCGAACCCCATTTAGTATATATGGCCCCTGGTCAGCCTAGTCGGAAACTAACGGAAACTACGAGTAGAGCGGGCCAGCAACAGCGCGGAGTGAGTGAGAGAGGGCGACTGCGACTGACGCCCCGACCAACAATATGTTTCACATGCACCAATGTCGTGGGCATTTACTAGAATTTTTT
The DNA here is from genome assembly GCA_035046095.1 of Drosophila pseudotakahashii. NCBI lineage: Eukaryota > Metazoa > Arthropoda > Insecta > Diptera > Drosophilidae > Drosophila > Drosophila pseudotakahashii. Next base: position 7,218,429 of record JAWNOE010000105.1, on the reverse strand, counting down.
CACTTTTTTTTTGTTTTTTTGGTTCACCCCCCTCCCAACAGGGCCACCCAGAAAGTGCCAACCGAACCCCATCAACCATTTCCATTTCCATCCATAATAATTGAATTGGAAAAAGCAAAGGGAAGGCGGGAGGGGGGGGCGGCGGTCTGTTGGTTGGTTTAACGCTACGCGACCACAGGAAAATTGTAATTAAACAGGATATGATGTTGGTTAAGGTCCAGGCAGGCCATCGTCCATCGGCCATCTATGAGTGGGTGTGTGGCTGGATGTGATGGCTGAATAAACTTGTTGTCTCCTAATTGGGAAACCGCTGGGGCGGCGAAAGCCAGAAACAAAACCCGTACTGACGTACTCTTTAATTTGTCATCAAGTTTAAATGAAGCGCGAGAAAATATGCGAATTAATTGAGGAGGTGGAAAAAAAGAAATTTCGATCCGCAGCCGGTAGGATTCGAACCTACGCTCCCAGAGGGAATCTGATTTCGAGTCAGACGCCTTAACCACTCGGCCACGACTGCTTGGTGAAATATGATGGCATACATAACATTAAGAACATTAGAACCTCATTAACTTAACGGGATATTTCCCTGAAGGAATCAGAACAGTGAACCCTCAATGCAATGAACTTGCAATTTAGCTTTTGTTTGTATGATTAACTTATTTTAAGGTTGTTATATTATATTGTATTTTATTTGAAAAATAAGTAGAAAATAAAACCCTATCAAACATTAAGGATATTTCCCTGACGGATTTATAACAGTAAACACTCGATGCAATGAACTTCGAATTAAGCTTTGATTTGTATAATGATTTGAAGGAAATTGTTATAAAGTAAGTATGTTTTAGATACGTTAACATAATTGAGGTTTTGCATTTTATTGTATTGTATTTAATTTTATTTTTAAGGGACCGCTTTATAATTATTTTTTT